>JAYJMM010000114.1:3921326-5185153 GCA_037349105.1 Limnomonas spitsbergensis
GGTGTACCCTAGTCTCCTCCATCCAGCCAGTGGTTGAATCTTGTGTCCATTGCAGCCACGCAATCACATGTGCAACAGTCCAGCTTTCTACAGCACCTGCGTCAGGCAGCGGGGCTTCCTGCGTCAGCCGCCAGTTGGGGAGTCCTGAGGGAGCTGCAGATCCAACCTTCTCCCCTTCGCAAGGGTGCTTGCGCTAGAGGACGCTGCCTATGAGTGGGCGCAGATGGACGTCGTCGGCCGCCGGGAAGACCCTAGGGACCCCGTTACCAAACACAAGTCTGCGGCCGCCGCCTACCACGCCTGGTTTCAGCCTGCAGCAGGCGCCGTGCTGGTGCAAGCCAGGAACCGCACTAGCAACAGGGCGTGCGCTCGTGTGTGCACTAACTTAAGGCTGCGAATCGATCAGCGGCTAATAATAGAGGACGGCGCAGCAATTTGCAGCGTGACACACGATACTGCCAGCAGTGCTGGGCTGAGGGACACGGCCAACATGTAAAGGATGCGCTGCATGTGTGCTTGCAATGCCCTAGCGTAAAAGAGTGGCTGAGGGCGAGAGGTTGGGCAGGTCCCCCGGAGGGCGCCACAGACTTTCAGCAGTTGTACCAGGGCAGGCATGGGTGGGAGGCTCTGGCTTTTATTGAGGACGTGGTAAACTTTGTTGAGGCTAGTCTGCTGTCTTGTTTTTGCCTCCCTGGGAACTGGCTCTTTCCCTTTTTGTCTCTCTCTTGCTTTCAGAGGCGCGGATTCTTCGGTCTGCCTTTCCGTTTTCTGGAGGGATGTTTTCTTCGCCCCTTGTGCGCCTCTCTGTCCTTCCTCTAGCCTTTGCTTCCTCTCCTTTTCTTACCAACCAGACGTGGGAAAGCCCGCAGGCAGGGGTGGGAGGCCCTGGATTTTGTACTTATACCGTAGTTGAGCTTTTTGGAGGCTAGTCTCTTCATGGGTGGGGTATACAGTTTGCCCGACCTTTGTGTTCTTTTTGTTTGGTGGGTGAACTTGCTATCCTTTCTTTACTCTCATGCCCTCTCCCTTGACTTTCACTTTCCTAGCCGTCTTTTTGCTTGCCGACGTGGCCGAGCTTCATTTCAGCATGGCCCAGAGGTGTCATGTCATTAACATGTGCAACAAATTTAGAAATGGGATAACTGAATGAAACTCCCGTATTAGGTATGTACGAGAGCCGTATTAGGTCAATAACGTTACACCTCTGGGCTTGCTCAAAGCTCAGCCGCGTGGGCGCCCAACTGTTCAGAAGGGAGGAAAGAAGAAACTAAAAGGGGGCAAACAACAACAAAAAAGGACCAAAAGGGAAAGCCGGAAAGGCAAACGACACCGGCGCCTCAGAATCCCTACCGACTAACCCTCAACAATGCCCACAACACAGTCCACAAAAGCAAGTACTGGTACATCCCACCCCTGCTCAGCCTGATACAGCTGGTGGAAGTATCATGAGAGCCGTATTAGGTAAGAGACCCGTACAACTTAATTCCATGCAGAATTGGCGATGGTTTAGAAAACCTACAGCTTATCGCACAGTTCACGCTGTCAAATAGGCTGCTGATGTTGTCAGAAACAGCTTCGGTATGTGTATGGTGTCGCTGACGGTCAGACTGCTGGGATAACTTGAGACGGTGACGGCTCAAGATTTTGTGTTGTTTGTTTAGTTTGTACTTAGCCGGCTGCCTGGCTCCCACCTTAACCTTCATGGTAGTTTCCTTTGTTGTGGTAATCTCTGTCCCGGTTTAGGAAGTATTTCAAGATATGTTTGATGTTTTAGCTCTTGGCAGTTTCTTTGGGCCATGTTTTCACCGACTCGGTCTTCAGGGCTTTTGTTATGTATCTGCCTTGACATGTTGGAGTGGCAGGCTTTTCTATTAAAGCCGAACTTTCCTCGATTGGGGTGCTCTCCCAGCTCTTCCAGCCTTGTAGAGATCTCACTAGGTTTCGGTGTTTTTCTTGCTCTTTCTCTTCTGAGTGTGACTTGAACCAGAGACTGACTTGACCTGAGCTGACCAGCTCTCATTTTTTCGGTTTGCCTGTTTGGGGCTTGACTCTCCAGATTAGCCATTAGGAATAACGGCTGCTTGGCTTTCGGCCTCCCGTTATGATCAAAAATCAAATTTCAGCAATCAATCTGCTGTACGATTATGATGCCTATCACGCGACAGCAAAAAAGTGATGAGAATTATGATTCATGAAGTACTCCCTTCAAGCAGGTACTGTTTTTAATGTACAGTCGGAAATCAGAGATCTTCTGTTGGAGACGGCAAGGATTCACGGTGGAGCGAGCAGCAGACTTGCATGACGGAACTCGCTTGAAGTATTGGAGAGCTCCATATGGTACATGCCGAGACCCCGGCGTATCATATTTGATGAGTACATATATAACCTTATATGGGTCAGAGCGTTTGATGTTAGATGTTAGACGTTAGATTCCAGATTTTGAGATCAAAGTTCAACTACATGTGATCTAAGTTCAGCTACATGTGATCTAAGTTCAGCTACAGTTACATAATTTTTTGCGATACCAACGTCCTCGTGAGGTAATTTGGGCCAACGAAGCAACCAAGGGAGAGATAGGAGAGAGTACACACAAAACCGAAGTACCGAACACGAAACTCATCCGTGCCAATTCCATGGCCAGCAAATTAGTAAAATGTCATTTGGTGATAGCAACGTCCATACGGTATTCAGGCCCATGCGGCCATAACAAAAAACAGGGGCGACGAGACAAGGCTACTACTCTGCCATGCTCTTTCCACAGCAGCCAGCTCAGTCATGTCAGTCTTGATTGAGCTCCTCGATCTCGAATCGCCCTCTCCATCTTCTCGAGCATCTGTGACAGGTGTTGCGACATCGCTCAGGTCAAGTCATTTCGTTCGGCCTATTTTTTTAACAGGAAGCCAATGGCAAACGTTCGCGCTCCCGCAACACTTCAGTATTCCCTATGCATCATCACAGAGCTAAGCATCATGTCAACTTTTAACGCATCAGGCTACCAGTATTCAGGTGTCGCATTTCTGGAAATCACTGGCAACATGCCGAATGGACTTAATGTGGATTCGTGGGTCGAACCCCTGGTCGAACTCACCGTCAGGACGTCCTTGCCGAGCTTGGTCGTGGCCATGAACTGTAACCATGTGTCCAATTGTCGACGTTTCCTGCCGTCAACGACAATGGCATTTGGTCTTGATCATGGGAGGTAACCAGGGCACGAAATCATGGGAAGTAGTAACCAGGGCACGTAATTCAAAAGCATGGCGTGTGCCTCGGCGCTCGCGCACGACAGTGGATTCCATCCAGTTGAATTCGACTGGAATTCACTCACCTCTCATGCCGACATTGCTGTTGCTTCCTTCCTTGCTTCTCCCTTCAGTCTCGCGTGTTCTGGCTCGCTCGCCTCCCCAACTTCTGCGTAACACAACACATCAGAATCAACGTGGCAACCTGGAGCAAAGCGTAACTCTTCTTTTATTTCTACACTGTCGCCTCCACGCGCATCGTAGCCCATGTTTAGCGCCTCACCTAGTCACATCCGAGGCACCGATGCGTCAACAGTGTCGCCATGCATGGCGGATGCGACGACAGTGCCCACCTCCACTCGCGGCCGTCCCGCTCGTTGGCGTTCATATCTGCACGTTAGCTTATGGTCCTGTTTCCGGCAAGGCATGCCATTTGTTAGCCTTCAGGAACTTAGAAGTCCGTCACGGGTTTGTCATACTGTCATTTTGTCATATTTGTCATACTATCATTTTGTCATATTTGCCATACAGTCATTTTGTCATACTGTCATCGCCTAACGCGCCCCTCCGGACCCTGAAACCCTCTAACGCGTTAGAATCTAACGCTGTCCCTTACGACACTCACCATTCTTCTTCTTTCTTCTTCTTTCTTGGACCCTTTGTCATCATCAGAGACATATTTGGTCATCATACTATCATTTTGACACGCGGCGTTTGTGGGTCACACTTTCTGCGCACGGTCGCAACCACTATTCAAACAAAGATGTGTCAGCATCGACATGCACGTTCCTATTTCCTGTTATCCGGCCGGGTGTGATCTGGCTGTCAGGGTAAATGGAGTACTTGTTGTGCACCTGGTCATGACGCACCCTCCGGCTCCGGTTGCCCCCCTGCAAGACAGTTCATACCGGAATTCCGCCGGAGTTCACCAGTTCACACTACTGGCTGACGTCAAATCTCCCCTGATTGCAGCGAGAAGATCGTTTACAAATTTGGAACCTGGGCTTCGCCAATTAATGTCACTTCTAATCGCTCTAATACCTCGAACCCCGATCACTGATTCAAGCCGTAATTCGCTCTCTATTTAAGCCGGCATACATCAATCAGGCATTAAGGTGAGACCGCTCAGTCATGAGACTCTGGCTGGTCATACCATGACCATATCCTGGTAAATAAGAATCATTATTACGGGTTTCGTTTCTCAATAGGTAGAGCATCATTCTGCGAAAAATGAGGTACCGTCGAGTGATTGATCCACAATTGCAATCATGATGAGACGGGGGATGGAGAGTGCGCGTATCCTGTACGGGAAAGTCTGTCCTTATGGATCACCTATACCTAGGGATGCGTTAATAAACACGAAGGATTGGAAACAATACGTAGTTTTCATTATTACGGGCAATCGGCGCTCAGGTGAGCGCGCTTGTGCACGCTCGGCGTGCACACTGTATATTTACAGTATGATGCCAGAGTATCGATCGTACGCATATAACGAGCCAGATACCATACGGCAACAATACTCGCCGAGTCACTCACGTTGCAAGGTATATCCATCTGTCGCGCATCTGATATACATTCGTCAACAAGCAGTGATATGATAGAAGATGCATGATCTGTCCTGGCATTAAATAAGTTCACTCATAAAGTCACATTTTTAATGACACTGAAGCTGTACTTAATACGCGCACGTAGTACCTGTTGACACTTAGTTCAGCATTCGCCTCATTCGTTCGTAGCTACAGCCTCGCTTGCCACACGCATTGTATGATGCAGCTTCCTCCATCATTCTTTCCTTCCCTCACAAGACGTTCGCACCGATCGGCTGTGCAGGAAGGCTACCTAGCTGTCATCGTGTGCTGCATGTACCGGAAGCTCGGTGAAGGAGAACAATCCCAGTCCCGCGCTTTCGGCAATGATAGTGAGAGGCCAGCAAGTCATGGCCTGCAAGGCCTCGTCCAAGAAATCGCCCAGTAGCTTCGCCAATGCAGTTGCCTGCAACTGGCTGGCTGCGACGGTGCGTGACTGCTTCAGACCACATCGTCAAGGTGCGCCCTGGACCCAAGACAACGAGGATGCTACTATGCATGACAACGCAACATTTAGCAGCATTCAGGAACCAATGCCGCCATCAGCCAGCAGGGTGGTCTTCCCAGCAAATTCAGCGGCAATAGTAGCCACTGAGCAGCAGCCGTGTGCCGTCCTGCAGCCTGACAAGGAGGTGACCAACGCAAGTTACAGGGAAAATTTCAGCGACAGCGGGGAAGATGACGTTCAGCTGCGTGGAAGGGCAATTTTCTCGCCGGAGTCTGCATCCTTCGTATTCGCCCGTGTCACAGCCTCGCAGCCGCGCCAATTGCCCCGAACTGATGATGATTGCTCCAAGCAGCAGCTGCTAGAGGAAGGATGGGCCAGAAACGGCAGCCTTTTCCACCAACAAGCTCTGACTTCAAACCCTCTGGCCTCAGTGTATGCCCCCTCTCAGCACCGCTTCAGTCAGAAGCCTGCTGACCTCAAGTCTGAGCAGCAGCAGCAGCAGCGTGGCTCTCCCACTTCCCCCACCAACAATGATCTCCAGGTATCCAACACCTCCATCTGTTTCTCTGCCGCCGCCCCCGATTCGGAGCAGGAGGACATCCTTCAAAGACCTAGCCGCCTTGCAAATTTGCTCCTCAGCGAGACAGGACAGGTGCGGGGCAGGGCAGGGTTGCATGCATGACATGCCGATTGGCCGGGCGAGAGAGGGGAGGATAATGTGAGCAAGTCACGCATGCTGATAGCAACATGCCTTGCCTCGATCTGTCATGCACCGCAGTCAAAGACACACCGCACATCCGAATTTCGAATTTGGATTTTGCAACTCAATCCAGGATCATTTATCATCCTCCTGCGCCCATGCGGCCGAGACTTTGCAGCATGGCCCAGAGGTGCATTGATTTATCATCCTTCATCAGGTCTATCAAAATTTATGAGCCTTGCTGTGTGCTGTAGTGCAGCTGCCCGCTTTTAATTGACAGCCAAACATCCTGGGATAAGGCGTATTTGAATTTCAAATTGCGACCTGCATTGACGACGTCAGCTCATGCTCAAAATTCCATGCTGACGCAGTTGCCTTCTGTGCCCTGAATTGCAGCCTCCCATCCAGGAACATGCGCTGCGGGATGACATTTGTAACCTTTCGCTGCTTGGACGCGGAGGCTGCGGCTCTGTTTACAAGGTGCAGTGCAGAGGAACTCATCAATGCTCGGGTTTAAAAATGCCCCTAAACAGTGACCACCCCCTGGTGACCACCACCCATAGTTTTTAGCTTCTCTGTCTAGCTGTCGTTGCGGTTTCGTTTTGGTTTTCTGTGCTGGTGTCCTCCCGGTTCGCCCTGTCTGGCCCTTTCGAAAAAGGTTGTTCGTGGTTGCGTCAACTTTGCAACAACAGCCCATGGTGTCACTGTTTGGTAGGCAAGGCAATTCTCTTGAGCCCGGAATTTGATCTTTGTAGTCCAGGTTGAAGACTTCAAATAAAGACATTAAAATGCCTCAACTTAACGATACCGGTAAACACTGAAACTCTGTTATAAAACCTGAACCCTACACCCTTATCGCGTCCCCAGGGCGAATGGCGAGGCTCTGTGGTTGCCGTAAAACTGATTGTTTCTGACTGCTCGGAGAGTCTGGACGCCAGCCTGGCTGAGGCGATAATCAGCCGCATGCTGGCCCACCCGCACATTGTGCAAAGCTTCGCAGCTGTGGTTATTCACGTAAGTGCTCTTCGTGTTGTTACCATTCTTTAGATTTGAATTCCTTCCCGTCGGGTAAGAATACTGTTTGCAGATCTACAGCCTGATCAGAGCTAAGAAGCGGGGAGGCCATGCAACAATTATTTGCCTTGCTGCTATGGACGATCTATTAGAGATTTGTACTGCAGCCTGATTGAGCTTTAGATGGTCTGTAATGCGTTTCCCCACCGTGCCCTGTAGATTGATCGTCATGCACTGTTGCGTACTGCATTTCCAGTACTGACCGGTCTACGCAAGAGGCCCCCTGGCCGTATGCTGTTGCGCAGCTGAACTGAAGCTGAAGCACCCTTAACCCTATACCCTAGAACCCTAAACCCTCACCCTAATGTTGACACCGGTCTCCCACTCGTCCGCAGGCCGACCAGGGCTGGATGGATCAGGCGGAGGAGGTCGCGTGGGAGGCCAAGCTGAGCCCTGCAAGCACTTGCACGCCCCACCTGGTGCCGAGCGATGGCTCCAGGGATCCCAAAAGCCGGACGGCATCTGCTGCCAGCACAGGCAGTGCAGGTTCAACGGCAGGCCGGTCACCGCGGGTGAGGCCGCACGTCCACGAACTGACCAGCATGCAGGCTGAAGAGAATCGATATTTCCGAGATGTTTTCTTGGGGTGCAGCTGCAGGCGGGCGGACCCGCTCCCGCTCCCGCTCCCACTCTCCTCTCACGACCCTTCTGAGGCAGCAGAAGCCGGGAGTACCTTTGACGCGACGCCCGAACCCCAGCCTGGCCAGGCTTCGAGGTTTGACGGGCCATCCGCGGGGGCTGCCAATCGGGCCGGCGAGGCAAACTCAGCTGCCTTGCCGCTGAGCTGTCATGATGGCGGTGCTGGCCAGCTGGGATGCCATACGACCGCCTGGTCTTCCTGCACTGCCATCTCGGCCCCCATTGCACCGTTACCCAGCTCCGCGGGGCAGCGGGGCTCCACCTGGGCGTCTGCCCTGCTCGCCGATCCGCTGCTCCTGCAGCTCCTTCCCGAGCCTGGTCTCCGTGCGACATCCTCTCCTGGTGTTGAAGCTGGCTCTGGAGCACCCGTTTGTCCAGGTCGGGTTCAGCTGGGCCTGCAGGACCAGGCAGCTGAAGGCCGGGTGCAGGTAGTGGGACCGAGGTCTGGCAAGGTCATCTCTGATGAGAATGAGGTCTCACGCCCCTGTCCTGGCGGCATGCCCCAGCCGAGCAGTGGCGCGAAAAGCTCGGGGGACTTCTGCTTCGGAGCATCCTCAAAGACAGAGTGAGCCCCCGGAGTCTGGATATTTTTTCCGGCTTCATTTGTGATCATAAAAAGCTTGTTTTGATGTGTAGCTCTCGGCTGGCCGCAACAGAGAAATGACGGTTATATTAGGTTATAAATGATTACTGATAATGTAAGATGTATGGCTTTGGTCGAGCCGTCTCTTGTATGTGTAGAGCGGTCGTCCGGGAAACTGAAATGATTTCCTCTTAGACTTCACATGTTTCGCGTGAGAAATTACACAATGGCCGAATGTTGTACAATCACCGACTGATCATTAACAAATTTCCGCACTGCCCCTGTGCAGGCAGCTTTCGCTCGACGATGCAATGCTGGACGCCGGCGTCACGCTCGGGCGGCACGTGACGGCCATCGTGGTGAGCATAAAGGGAGGTTGGAGCCGAGCCCCTTTCCCCCACAGCAGACTTCTCTTGCCTCGTGAAAAGCCAAACTGCGCGACCTGCCTCGATCAGGCCCTACGTAATAATCGTCGTGCCGTAATTTGCGCCGAAACCAAAAATCATAAAATCATGGCGCTCTAACGTAACACGTTGGACTTTGCGACCTCCTCTCCCTCGCTCGCAGATTGAATACTGCGACCGAGGTCACCTGGGGGATATGATCCGCCGCGGTATGTTCGTCCCCTCGAAGAAGTGGGGCCCGCTCACGACCCTGAGAGCCCTGGCCAGGACAGCCAAGGAGGTGGCTCAGGTGCGGTGGTAGAGGTTACACTGGGGGAACTTGAGTGGCTCAGGTGCGGTGGTCGAAGTTGCACTGGGGGGGCTCGAGTCAGTCATGTGATATGATACAAAGTATGTGTCATCCAGCGAAAAGAGCCCAGCCTCGCTGAGTACTACCTGTGTCTCCTCAGCAAGTCCTCAAGATACAATACAGTGTCCAATACACCTACATACCTAAAGCTGTACATGTGTACATCAGTGTGCGTATGAACGGCCTTGGGCGTTGTCGCCCAGTTGGACGCTATAGGGGTGTTCAGTCAGCTGAGCCAGGGGGTGGTCATTGTACATGTGGTCGTCTCCCCCGACCGGTTCTCCCCGACCGGTTCTCCCCGACCCTCCTCCCGACCCTTCTCCCGACCCTTCTCCCGACCCTTCTATCGACCCTTCTCTCGACCCTTCTCCCGACCCTTCTCCCGACCCTTCTCCCGACCCTTCTCCCCGACCCTTCTCCCCGACCCTTCTCCCGACCCTTCTCCTTGCCTGCTTGCCTTCCCCAGGGTTTGGCGTACCTGCACTCCATGGGCATCACGCATGGGGACCTCAAGCCGTCGAACGTGCTCCTCAAGAGCTCCCGGTTGGACCGAAGGGGCTTCGTTGCCCGCATCGCAGACTTTGGCTTTGCGTCCGCCTCGACAGGTGGGACAGGGGGGTTGCATGGTTTGTAAGGTTGAGCGCTTAAGTATGGACGGCATGGGCTTCGTTCCCCACTTCTCAGACTCTGGTTTGCCTTAGCCTTGACTTGCTAGATTTGGGGCTCACGCGATGCGTCATGTCAATCTGACCCCCTGAACCCTGAACCTCCTCCACCCTGAACCCCTGATACTTCAAACCCCGAATATTGGACTATGCATGTATTTTTAGTGTACTGCAGTGCCCAGGACCCAACACACTGAAACCCGAACCATAAAATTTGACTGTCCATGTATTTTTTATGTGCTACAGCGCTCCAGAGCCAAAACCCTGAAAACCCAAGCCCTGAAATCTGAGTGACGGTGTCTTTTGATGTGCTGCAGCGTGCCAGACCCCAAACCCTGTAGCCCATGAAAAGCCTGTAACCCCAAGGCCTGAAATCTGAATGCCCGTGTCTTCTTATGACCTGCAGCGCTCCAGACCCAGGACTCAAGCCCGTCCACGCTGACTTACTCTGCCCCAGAGGCTATCGATGGGCCTGCCACCCCCGCCTGCGATATGTGGAGCTTCGGGGTCATGCTAAACGAAATGGTGACGGGCAAGGTGAGCGGAAAACGACTTTTTTCTCGTTACCCCTTCTCGACTCCTAAGGTCGGTGAAATGTTGACAGGAGGGGTGAGCGGGAAAACTATTTGTTTTTTTAGTTATCCCTACTCGCCCCCTACGAATGATGAAATGGTGACGGGCGAGGTGGGTGAGCGGGAAAACGAATTGTTTTTCTCGTTACCCATACTCGCCCCCTACGAATGATGAAATGGTGACGGGCGAGATGAGTGGGGAAAACGATTTGTTTTTCTCGTTACCCATACTGGACCCCTACAATACTTAAACCCTTTCGGCCCTGACCACCATGGTGCGTTTGAACGCCTCTTAGGACCGCCATGCTTGAATAGCTTTACCTGACACTCTTACTTGAATGGCTTTTTTGACCCCCGTTTTTCAAATGCCTTTTTTGACACCCCTTAACGCTGCGTTGCAGGTCCCCTTTGCTGGGCTGCACTGGGGTACGGTGATGGCCGGCCTCCTGAGTGGATCCCTGCAGCTGGAGTGGCCCGAAGACATGGACCCCATGCTGCAGAGGCTGGGGCAGGCCGCAACACAATACGACCCGGCCATCAGGCCCTCAGCCAGGGTTGCTAGTAAGGTGCGTGGTGTGGCCATGTGCTGCACTGACCCTGACTGAACCTGACTGAAGAAACGATGCGGTCATAGTATATTATTTCCTGACGCTGAACCTGTGGGAACCTGTTGGAACCCCCTGAACCTGACCCGCGAAATTCCCGCGAACAAAAGATGCTGTCTCAGTTTATTAATTCCCTGCTTCACTTACTGGCTTTTGCCTGGTCTCACCTTTGTGAGGCGGCAGTATGCCCCCATATCACAAGAGACTTATTATCATTTATTTTGTTTGTATGGCATCATATGAGGCTCCCATCGATCCTGAAATTGTGTAACCCTGCTCATGACTTCATGAGGGGCTTGATTCTCTATATCTATTTTCTGGCACTCGTACGGCTCTGACAATGGCTCTGACCCCTTCTGAAGTAGTGCGCCAAAAGTGCACCCGTCTCCTGAGGGACTTGTGCTTTATTTTCTGACACTCATTTAATCGGAACCCTCCTGACTGCTGGTTGTTGCAACCTTCTCTGCTATGCAGGTCCTGTCTAAGCTCAGGGGCTGAGGCATGCATGGGCTTGAAAATACGCATGTTGCGCAAATGCGCTTTGCTTGCGAAGTGCAACGGTACGGCCAATGCCTGTAAGGCAGCACGGTTCGGCAACCGCCTGGTGCAAGCAAGGTATCATGGTGCAGCTTGAGGCCATGGCATGAAGCCCGCCTGCTGCAAGTCGCCACAATAAACGGAAGAGTACGGCATTGTTTTGTTTGTTTGCCACTGGTGCGGCCGGGAGTTGAAATAAATCAATCATAGCGGATTCGGCTAAAGAATGGCGGAAGTTCACAAGAATGTGTATTCCGCCAGTATTTCCTTCATCTCTCCTACAGGAGGGATAATTATAACTTATGCCTGGGGGCATGGGAAGAGCTGACGAGGTGGAGGGAGACTACCGCTGATGGTTAGCTTGCGCCCGTGGCACCACTAAGCGTCAGCATTGGGGTCACGAAGGAGGCAAGGAGCGGACGGCCTGGGATCGGCAAGGAGGCAAGCAGCCGATCTTGTCTTGCTTGGAGTGAGGGACTGTTGGAACCTAGTTTTACCAACACTGGAATACTTCACCGGCCGTAGCACTCGTGGCATTTGTTGTGCCTGCCTAGGGCCTTCCCTGATATTCAGCTTCTTTTAAGTATAAGTTTGTGTCCCGTTTGGGTTTCCTCTAAAGTTCCTTGAGTCTGCTGGCGGCAAAGTGTGTGGGTCTTTTACAAGTGCAGTGTGGAATTGTGGTAGTTTATCGGTTAGGAATGCGGTAAGGAATGATACGAGAGGGAGAAGTGCAGTGTGAAACTGCTCTAGTTGTATTAGTTAGGCAGGCGTCCCGGAATGCGTCAATAAGGTTACTACCGGCTAGAATGGGCCCGGGACAATCCCGGGACCCACAAAAAGAGAATAAATCTGTCTTTACTCATTTTTCTTTCCTTTCATAGCTGCTCAATTCTGGAAGCTGGCCCCAGGGTTTTGAGGATTTTGGACATATATGCCGCCCCTTTAAATGGGGAGTCATTCTTTGAAAAGTAGTGTCAGGCAGTACACTGACAATTCGTTTACGAATGGTGGTTGAGAAGCATACCTGCTTTTATCGCTCCAGGATATTATGCTCATTCATTATCATTCACTTTCACACGCTATACGGCTTCCCCCGACTGCCCGCGCGCTGTGGCCTTATCATCGTGCCACATGCCATGTGCGGTTTACATAATTGTTACTTTGCTATTTTACTGTCTTGTCGAGTGGAATTTAGTGTTTATGTTGCAGGGTGCTTCAGCTGAAATTGAGCTAGGGCAGTATCAGGCCTGCAGTGCCTGGTCCAGCAGTCCTGGTTGCTTGGACCACCGCTCCACCCGATGTTGGCCAGTCCCTGGTCCCCATTGGCCCGGTGGTGGCTGCCCAACGGCTTGCCAAATTGGGTCGGGTTCGCACTGAAATGACGGGTACATCGTATTCCTTTGTCAGTCTGATGTGGTCGTCTTATGAATTCACGGAGTCGAGGAAATGTTGTGTCCGTTTTTGTAATAAGAGGAATGCCCAGAACCTTTTCACCTTCTGTAAAAGTGAAAATACGGAAGGTTAATACCGTGGATCCACTTTAGCTCCGCTCGTAATGAAATAATTATTGGGGTGCGCGGACATGGGTCCACGCTAATATTAATTCAAAAATTGCCGCTGCGCGGAGCGTCAGTCAGGTGCCCAAACAACTATTTTGGGGGAGCGCGGTATGAATTAATAACAGCAATTTTTACAAAATTTTGCGCGCTAGCGCGCGACTGTTTGATTCGACATCCGTTCAGTCATCCTTGTCAAGTGTGCCCTAATAGCCCTGCATGGTAACACTACTGATGACTCAGATGAGCACTACCGATTTTCATAGGTAGCATTACTGGCTGGACGTGCTGAACACTGACAGGATTCGAACCGCAGACCTTAGGGTGGACTGCTAAGTTACGTATTAACACTGAGCCCCCCCGGACTTCAATAGCCACACGTTTCTTAACCCAGGAACCGGCGGCGGAGGAGGAGGACGACTACGGTATGCAATCCTTGCTAGGATCAAACGAAGTTTTAATTTAGTTTGACTGTCCTGGCTGAAAGTGCTGCGCGGACGGAAATTTAAATTATTTCCCGTGATGCGCGATGTTTAATTAAATTTCGTGCTGCGCGGCGTTAAATTAAATTAAAATTCCGTTGTTTTAAATCTTTTTGGGGTGCGCGGCCGAAAAAAAAATCTTTTTGGGGGGGGTGCGCGGAGTTAAAGTGTTTTTACGATATGCCGTCATTCAAAGTTGTACTAGTGAAATTGATCGCACGTCATATATGTAGATATGTGTGTTGGCGGTCTGAACCTACTAGATTTTTGTCAAGTTAGTTCTGGCGACTCCGAGCCGGGGATTTCAATCTTGGTCCTTCTTGTGAGTGTCTGCATGCAGTTTGCTGACATCATTTTCCTTTTGCCTCAAGGGCCCCATCGATTTTTATGTATAAGATATCAACCCTTTTACTGAAGAGAAGTTTCCAAATCAGGTCTTCGAATTATGTTGCAGTTGAAAGGGAGGGGGGCGAGTCTGGATAGGGCCCACCCCCCTCAAAAACCGGAAATGCCGTAAATAAGTTGTAAACACCTGATTGATAGGGCAATGACAAAAAGGCTCGGCCGCGTGGGCGCCCAACTGTCTCGTTGGAAGAAAAGAAACTTGAGCTCAGAGGGAAAGAAGGAGAAGAAAACAAAGGAAATAAGTACCCCCCCCCCCAAAAAAAGTTAAAGGCAGCCCGATGTAAACCTTGCCCCTCTCAAGCCTATTCCCCAAGAAGGCAAAGAAAAACAACAAAACTAGGCCTCAACAAAGCGAACGACATCCTCAACAAAAGTCAGAGCCTCCTATCCAAGCCTGCCCTGGTACAACTGTTGAAACTCTGTGGCGCCCTCTGGGGGGCCTGCCCAACCTCTGTCCATAAGCCTGTCCTTCACGCTAGGGCACTGGAAGCAGACATGCAGCGCATCCTCCACATGCTCGCCGTCTTCCCTTGCCCAACACCGTTGGCAGCAATGTCCGTCACGCTGCTGACCGCTGCGCCGTCCTCGAGTGTTAGCTGTGCTGATGGCGCCAAGCCGCAGCCTTAAGTTCGTGCGCATTGATAGGTAAGTTGAACTGTGACGTTGCCCATCTGGAATGCTGTCGATTCACGACAACAAGCATAGCGTCAGAACATAGCGTACATTTGAGCGGAAGTGTTTTTGTTTATGCCATGAGATGTATGGTATGACGGGCATTTACATGGCACTCCCCGGCATGCTAAATTGGCAAGGGGAATGGGGGGACTTCTACTATACAAACACAGTCACTTTCGATGGGCAACTCATAATTGAGCCAAAGAAAATCGCCGCTGTGATAAAAGTAATGGTTGGTAAGACAAGGAGACATCTCCCGCTAAATTACCTGTACTGGTACTTACCAAGCTTGACAGCAATATAAAATTCGTACGGAAAGCAGTACCTGAAAATAAGTACGATACCATTAGGATCAAGGTGCAACGGAAGGGCCGACATGCTGGTCGGGGAGAGGTCATTCAGGCGGCTGCGTGTGGATATCAGTTATTATTTTGTATTCTCCAGTTGTTGCTGTTACGTCAGCTCTTACCCCTGAAGCTGCTGACTAGACCAGTGCCCCTTGCAATGTAGCCATACAACAGTTAAAAAGGATGTTGAGTCCATGCCCTAGAATGTCCATCCACAAGTGTCGTTAACTTGGTCCAGCAGATCCAGCAGTATTAGTGCTGACGAAATTGCATTGACCTGTGTTGACTACCTTTGCCGCTACATTTTCGGTGAGAGCTCTGGACTGGGCTGAAGAGCGGGTGGCTGAAGAGGAAACTCCTCGACAGTCCAAAATAT
Source organism: Limnomonas spitsbergensis (assembly GCA_037349105.1). Taxonomy (NCBI): domain Eukaryota; kingdom Viridiplantae; phylum Chlorophyta; class Chlorophyceae; order Chlamydomonadales; genus Limnomonas; species Limnomonas spitsbergensis. The sequence goes on from JAYJMM010000114.1 coordinate 3,936,569, forward strand.
TTCGCACTCATCACTTTAAGGTACATGCCGTGCCCGTTATCTGTTTGCATTTGTTTATCCTCTGTTCTGAAACCATTGTGTCTATCAGAACTTTTTCTTTTATCACATGCTTAAAAAATGAAGTAGTGAAACAGTAGAATTTCTGGTACATAAAAATAAGAAATATGGGGGCACGTTTCAGTATGGGGTTTAGGTACCACCGGGGTATCAGCCCTACAGGTCATTTCTTCCCCATTCTCTATCCAGATTGACTTCTCTGTCATGATATTAGAGAGGCTGTTTGGATTGTTTTAATCATTTGCCTTAACAAAGATAAAGGCTAAAAAAACGGGATTACTGTTTAACGAACCAGTGACTTGTCATAGTTTCAGGCATGAAAACAAGGAAGAGGCATAGGAACGGATCACGTGACCGACTTAAATTTAGAACATTAAGGGAAAACGAACCCAGATTAAAACGAAATTAGACTGATACTACAGTACCTATGCATCGATGATTAGTGAAACGGTACCAGCTATCACTCCTGAATTAATCATGCATAACTGGACGCGCTGTCTAAAAGTCCCCGCAGCAGGTGTCAGCATGAGGTCAGCCCTACTTACGCCCTCGAGCCGGGGCAGTTGCTGGCAAAGTGACCACTGACCCCGCACTTGAAACAGGCATTGCCACCCCCGCCGCCGCCGCTCATGCCACTGCCCCTGGCCCCGCCTCCTCCTTGCCCACTGCCATAGCCACCCCCGCCGTAAGAACCACCTCCCTGCCCCCCTCCTCCGTAGCCCCCTCCTCCCTGCCCACCCCCGTAGCCCCCTCCTCCCTGCCCACCCCCGTAGCCCCCTCCTCCCCTGCCCCCTCCAGAAGCTGCGCCCTGGTTGGGACAGTTTGAGCTCCAGTGGCCTGCGTGTACAAATGCAGGCCATGAGGTCAGATGGCATGGATATCATTGTCGGACCCTGACACAGTAACAGGGGCTCAGGTGTAACATAGGACGGTGTGTTACACCGTAAAACAGTAAGATGCTGACTCGAGAACCGTACATATGTGTGTGGCACCGTCACAAAGCCAACCGCCACGACCGTAAATCGCCCAACACTGATGAATATTGATACATAATTTCAGGGGATTCGGGGCTTCCTCCTGTCCAGGAGGTGGACAGGGGGTCATGCCTTTTCATGAATCATTGGATCCATGATCCTGTCTGCAAGAATGCCTGCAGCATTGGACAACCGAAGATATTATGTATACTTTTCAAGCTGGTAGCAATCTGGTAGCTAGCATTCCGGCAAACACACACAAATAAGCTTTATCGAATGCTCACATGCTAACACATCGCACATCCATGACCGAATCTCCCTTCAAGGCGATCACTCACCAGTCTGGTTACACTTGAAGCATGTGTCAGTCCCCTTGCCACCACCACCACCGCCGCCAGGACCAGCGTTATAGCCACCACCTCCACCTCCATAGGCTTTAGCTCCGCCTCCATAGCCACCACCGCCGCCTCCATAGCCCCCACCACCGCCTCCACCGCCGCCCCCACCACCACCGTAGGCGCCAGAACCATAGGAGCCCCCACCACCTCCGCCAGCCTGCTTTGTTGGGCAGTCCCTGCTCCAGTGGCCTGTTTTGTAGGCAAGCACAAGTCGTAATATGACACCATTAGCGCACCGTCGCAGTCAAGGTAGCACGCAACGGCACAGGTTAAGCAGGATAATATTACTTAGGTAGCATGTTACAGCACAGGTATAGCAGGATTTTACTGCCAAGGTAGCAGGGGAAGGCACAGCTTGAGCCTGATTCGACTACCAAGGTAGCGCGATACTGCATAAGTTAAGCTGGATTGAACTACCAAGGTAGCACAATAAGGCACAGATTAAGCCGTATTTAGCAAAAACGAACGCAGTCCATGATCGAACCGTTAAAAGCACTGTCAGTGGGGAACGTCTCAAAGCAAAGTTCTTGAGGCATGGATGGGACAAATGAAACATTGCATTATGCTTGGATTGCGCGCTGCGTGATTTCACATAATTAAGATTGTTTTGCTGGTGATATAAAATTGACCAGTGCAGCGGCTGGAATCTCGTGCTCCGTAAACGTGTCCAAGCTGTGTGAATTACCTGTTTGGCCACAAGAGAAGCAAGTGCCGTCGCCGCCGCCACCACCACCTCCCCCTTGTGCCATTGGTGCATTGGCAGGCTTCAGTGGCTCATCCGCCCTGTAGCAGTTGAAAATGCAACTCCTCACAAATTGGCTCATCTTCAGATACCGGTACAGGGCAGATTTTGAATCCTCAATTGCTTGCCTCACCAGTTGAAGTATCGGCAGCGTGTTTGATCCTGCAAGATGTTGAACAGCGGAATTGAGGGATGGCACAGAAGGAAAAGGAAAGAAACCGTTTTTGCTGGGATTTTGATCCTACCTCACGATCTTTGGGGCAGGTGTAGAACTGCCTGCCTGGGTTCTTCTCGCTGTTTGACGTCTTCACTGGCATGACCAGGCCACACCCGCACTTGGGGCCATCACCGCCATCTTGCTCGGCATTGGCTTCGTTGTTGTCAGCCCCAAAAACGTAGCCGCTGCCGGTGTTGCCCGCAGGGGCGCTTGCAAGTCCACCAGATGGAGCATACATTCCCCAAGAGTTTGCAGGAGGCGCTGCTGTCTGTCCGGATGCAACAGGCAGAGAGGGGTCCCAAGCAGCCTGCTGCTGACCACCATCATAACGTGAATCTGAAAGGGGAAAGAAACTCCGGCAATTTAGAACTGGTAGTCTGTAATATCAATGACAAACTTGCGGTTATCTTTGTTGACATTCTCATCTGAGTCACTCATATTCACGCATGCCGTCACACAACATTCGCATACAACTTAAGGATGCATACTGGTAAAGGTCTTGTCGACAGCGGCCCTCTTCGGGCTGCTTGGTAGGTAAGGGGCATCAGAGCCATACACCTGCAATACAGCGTTGGGAGTATGCAATGCATGAGTGGTGCCAATACCAAAGCATGCAAGATAGGCAGGGCCATGTTTACAACACACCTAGTGGCCATATGTTGCGTATTATCAAGGATCGAAAGTTGCCGTAGAGATCAAACAGTACGGATTCTTACAGGGGCATCCATCATCCTTTTCTGCCCTGCCATTCCGGGTGCCATTCCTGCTTGCAATGAAAGACATAGTCAGACAGAATCTTGGGCATCATAAACAGCTTATATCCGCGATATTAATCATTCGGAACTCGTACCACGAGGTGGGTAGTCCCCGTTTAAAATGGCTGGGTTTAATTTTAACTCGGCTGCTTCGGCAGCTGCAAGATAGAGATCGTCATCGTCTGAAGACATGTTTTATGCACTTCAGGAATCTGAGCGCCAGAGGGGAGGGATCTGACATGTCAGTGCTTCTTTTTGATTTTGATTTTAGTGGGCGTGCCAAGGTAGCGATGCATCATCGAACCAGGAATGGTAGGTACACTCTGCGACCATCCGCATAAGCACAAAAAATTTGCCGCTTTGTTGAGAAACCGTCTGGGAGTGATGAGGACCTCACACAGCTTATGATCTGATACCGGCCACTTAGCTATCTCGTCCGAGTAGTTCGAAATCGATCCTTAGGGGTCGGTCAGACTGCGTTGCGTTTGAGGTTGCGTTTGGACTTCCAAACGCAAACGCAGACGCGAAACGCAGGGGGGGGGGGGGGGGGGGGGGGGGGGGGGGGGGGGGTTAGCGTTTGGATAAAACATTGGTATGTTTAAATGGAATCAACTGCGCCCTTATCTTCTGATAGGCTATTTACGATTATGAATGTCAAACGCAACCCACCAAACGCGATAGTCTGACCGACCCCTTAGGTGACATACTCTGCTGGAGAGCTTGGCAGAAATGAAAACGATGGAATGGTGAAGTCTGTAGTCCCTTCCCCCATCTCAAGCACCCCAACCGCAAACACATCGCCCTGGTAATGGGTGCTATGCCCCACCTGTATTTACAGCAACCTTCATACCTGCACCAAAACTGGCGGCATCCATACCTCATACTCGAGGTAGCATCTGCTGAACGATCCGCTTCCTACCCTCTGTCTAGGACCCCAGTTTCCAAGTTCCTGCCGCATCACATAGGATGTGAGCATGGCTGCACCTTGAATCGGGTTGCTGGGTTCCGTGTTTCTGTCCCCTAACATGGGAGGGCGGCATGGCTGCATCATGATCCTGGCTGTGCGTGGTAGCTGGAATTGAGCTTGCTCATCCTCTACCAGCGCCACGCGGCGGGCGTAATGCAGGGCCCAGCGGGTGTGCACCCATCCTTAACCTGCACAGAGCACTGCCAGTGGGTGCAGCACCCTATCTGTGTTCACTGAGCCTCAACGGCATTGACAGAGCCCTGTCAGTGGGTTGAGCACCCAAGCCGCATCCACTGAACCTCAATCACATAAACAGGGCCCTGCTAGTGGGTGCAGCGCCATATCTAATTGAGGGGAATGTCCCATTGTACCCCTAAACTGGACATGCCAGAATCACTTCAAACTTGCTGAGTTAACTCAGCCACCTCCATGCACCTTTGAACCAAGTGTCTCTCATGAAAATTCGACCAACCTCACCTTTCTGCTCGCCTCCGTGCCCTATAATCCCCAAATCCAGCCATAAGCAGGGGCACGTAGGAGAATTGAGGGGATGACACCCCAAAACTTGATTTGCCGAAATTGCACCAACATTACAGCACAAACTCGGCAGCCACCTCTCTGCATCCCAGGACAAAGCTTCTCATTATTGTGAAGGGGTCCGGTGTGCACCAACAAAGAATGGTGATCACCTCCGGCGATGAGCTGGTTGCCATGCTTGGCGAATACCGGTATGTCGAAATTCATGATATTACACCTCTGGGCCCTGCTTAAAGAACGATCGGCCACCTCGGCAAACATGAAGTCAGCTAGGAAAGGCAAGGGAGAAGGCACAAGAGGAAAGAAGAGAAAGGAAAGCAATGTCACCTTCCAAACAACAAGAACAGCAACAAGAAGGTCAGGCAAACCGTATCCCCTGCCCCTGAAGAGACTAGCCTTAAAAATGTTTGTCTAGGTGTTCAATTCAGTGCGCAACCCCCCAGGCGAAACCAGACCATGTTAGGCAGGCCGCCGGGCGGCCACATCTGGGATGATTGGCACCAAACCTATACTGCCCTACGTTCGGAGGCTCACACAGCAGGGCTTGCTGAACCAGCTCCCCATGGCCCCATGCCATAATGTACCTGAACTGTAGCTGAATTGTAGCTGTAAAGCCACTTAGGTCACACTTTAGGTCAAACTGCAGCGCCCATGACAGACGGTACTGCCAGAAAGGACAAACTGGTCCGTTAAGATACCTTATTACAACCACCGTATCAACCTCAACTACCATGGTGGCTGTAATTAGAGGAGTCAGATACTGGTGGTCAACTGACCTTCTGCCTAAAGTAGTTAATGTCATCTGGGCAGGCACTGCTGCCAATTCCGCTGCCGCCTTGTGCCGCAGACCGGCGATGTCGTGTCCAGTGCTGTTGGTTTGAAATGTCAGCATGAAGGATCTTGCCATTCCTGCATGATCCTGTGCTCGATTTGGAGGGTCGGTGAGACGGTGACTTGACACATGGGTGAGGTGCTCATGGGTGTGAGAGGAAAGGCTAAAATGTGAGGCCGTGATCTGTGTGAATGATTTTGTTCCGTCCGTCCGGCCAGTCGAATCGTCCCTGTCAGCCATACAAAGTTGAAATCTCCGGGGAAAACAAACTAAGTTCATCGCCCACCTCGCTTAAGAAATGCAACGCAGCCTGAGGAATGGTGTGCCTTCCAGCCGTTGTGCCGTGTCGTGCCAACCGCGACCGGTCACGCTGAGGAGCGTCGACCGTGCATCCGGCCTATACTTCCGCGCGCCCCTACGCTGCCGTGCGACGCCCCCTGTCGCAAGCAGCAGCGACGCATCAGGCGCCATAGGCCTGGCGGTCAAGGATGTCTTGGAGGCTGCCTCGAAGGCGGGTGCAACTGCCGCACGGATCGAGTACTCCAAAGTGGAGGCCCAGGTGGGATCTGAGTCAGGTGGCTTTTGCCCGAACAAGCAACGCGTATGCCAAGCAAGACTGGTGTCATCGTTGGTGTCTGTCAGGCTGCTATGTGACACTGTGTTCCTGCTACATGAAAGGGTGTACAAGATGAAGATCTCTTGTGTTTCTAGAATAGGGTTCAGCAGTGCACTGGTGGAGCATTTAGAGCTCCATGTGCCACTGGCACTGCAACATCGAAGAACACAAAGCCCATGCACAACATGGATGCCATGCGTCTCATGGCACACCATCCTGTCATGGCCGCCTGGTAACCCCCAACGGTGGTACTTTCCCTCCCCTCTGGCACTGCGCACACAACGCACCTGATGAAAAGACACGTGTCCATACTTTCCACACTTCATTCACTCCGCCAGATGGTGTCCCTCATCAAGGCAGGGGCAGACTTGAACCTCAACCATGTCGAACTCGCGGTCAACGAAGGCGACTTTGAGGGATTGCTGACCACTGACACTCGCCAGGTGAGCTTTGCTCATTTAGAGGGATTCCGCTACACCTCAGGAACATGTGGTCCAATCGCCATGGGGATTAGATGCAGCAAGCCTTCCTGCTTAACCCACCAGTCTTAGGCTTGGCAAGGCTCCTGCCTGGGTTCCCAATTCCCATCTGCTCATTAGTGGCTGCAAAAATGGCAAAGCGGCCACTCAGCTGAGCTTTGCAGCATTTCGAAACGCTACTCATGACACCTGGCATCAGATGTCAAGTGTGTTATTGTAAAATGTTTGACCTCAACAGCTGGTTTATGCCGTACTTGGTGAGATTCATGTGCGGCCACTTATTGCAGCTTCAGTGACTGCACCTGGCCTTAACTGAGCGCATATGGCCTTTTCTGACTGCATGCGGGCATCGCTTGCGACAGGTTGATGAAAGCTCCAACACGACGCTGGGGCGCATGACGTTTGGGAAGGCTTGCCCGGTGGATCTATCGGTGAGAGGCCCCATAAATCAGTTCTGTGCCGTTGCGCCGTAATTCAGAAACCGCGTAAGTAATACTGTCTCTCACTGGTAAAAGCAGCTGAATTTGCCTACGGTGGCTGAAGGGCAGTTACGTAATCCAGCCACCGTAAGGACCGTAATGCGCACATCTCTGTATACAATGCCGGCCCTGCAGTCTCGTTGCTGGTTTTCAGGTTTGGATACCCTCAACCTTTCAAATCCAGGAGGGGAACCAGTGCTGGTGGACCTGGAAGTGGGGGGCTCTGCAGGCCTAGTTATTGTATCATTCTTTGAAACCTATTCTGATGTGGGCAAAGTGTGACGTACTGCTGGTACTCCTAGTAGGGAGAGTCGGGTGTCCTTTGCGGATGTGCATGGAGTGAATGGTCGGGGTTGGAGGGAGAGCTGCAGCAAGCGTACCGCACCGGTAGTTTATTTTTAGCAATTCATTTTAGGGGGGGGGTGCTGGAATACTGCTGTTTGCCCAGTATAGACAGCAGTATCCCAGCAGCCCCCCACAAATGCGAGTCCGGTATCCGCTGCGGCTGTGAATGGAGAGTATGGCCCAGGGTTGCAAGGCTGCTAGCTTGTAGGAGAGGGGAGGTGCAGTAAATATACTGGTACGGCAACAGTATTTTGTATAGAGCGCTTTTGTCCATGGGGGGCTGCTGTATACCGGTGCAATTACGGGTACCCAGGCTTGGGGAGTCGGGTGTCCGCTTTCCAGCTTTGCAGGTCAGTCCGCTGCCGCTGTGAATGGAGTGAGGGGTCCAGGGTTGCAGTGTCGCTTGGCTGCTACTGTTTTGAGGGAGAGCTGCTGCAAGCATACCGCACCTGCGTTTTGTGTGGAGCGTTTTTGTGTGAGGTTGGAGGAGATCAGAGATGGTGGCAGTGAAATCACAGCATCAGTCATCAGACCGAAGAATAAACCAAAGGTTCCAGATTAAATCGAAAGCCCGGACATAAATTTTCGTCTCGACGGAAGCTGCAAACAATCAAGATAACCTTCGGCTGGATTTAAAACAGCGGCATGTGATTTCGCTGACTGGTGCCATACTGCCACCTTGTGCTTGGTGCCTGTTTTGCAGGTGCAGCTGAATGATACGGAGGGGAAGGCCATCACGGGCCTGCCTGATCAGTCCAAGGGCCCTTTTGAAGGTGTACCTCAGGTGCGGTTGGATGTGATTGGAGCCATACCCTGGGTGCCATCCTGTGCTTGGTATTTTCAGGTGCAGCTGAATGATGCAAAGGGGAAGTCCTTCACGGGCCTGCCTGATGAGCCCAAGGGCCCGTTTGAAGGTGTACCTGAGGTCAGAGAACTTACCGGTACCTGCTGACACACTTCACTAATTCAAATTTTAGGTTTGGGCTTAGCTGACAATCCATTTCAGATTTCAGGTCGGGATAAAGCAGGGGGGATAAAGCTGTTAATACCTATCACATTACATAAGCAGACAGACCTGTCACTTTATTTGAGCTGGCCCATCCCCTACCAGTCCCACTCGGTCAAGAGCCTAGGATGGCCTAGTGGGTATACACCATCCAAAACCTGTAAGGTAATGTCAGACTTGAGGCAGAGGCAAAGCTGCTCCCCCCCTGCCTCACGCAGGAGCATCATTAGCTGTGCCTCTAATATGAGGCAGCCATTCTAAATGTATATCTGTACGATTCCCAGGGGTCTACTTCGCCGCTGCTTTGATCTTGATCCTGAACTGGGAGGCATATTTTGTCCCTGTCCCCTCTGCAGAGCTATGTGGTGAATGCTCATTTCAAAGTCTTTCCATCCGAAGAGGACGGCGCTTCGCCTGCGCCCCTCCACGGTCTCATGAACATGATCGGCAGGTGCGAGGGGTGACCTGGAGATTCAAATCAGTCTGAGCAGGAAAAGCACCTGGTTTCCCTGAAACTTCGTCCTCCATGGTGTCACGTGTCATAATACTCATGATACTCATGAAAGTACAGGATTGAGGAGGGTTGAGGCTGAGAATGTATTTTTTAGTTGTTATGAACGTGAGCAGCAGGTGCAGGATTGCAGGGAGGTACGACTGCAGGTTGAATGCTTTAGACAGTGCACGCTGGACCCCTTCAACTGGCCGCTGGGTAGCCACCCCTGGGCCGAGGGGGGGCCAAACTTGATTGGTATAAAGCCGGTGCCCCAAGCAGCAGGGCAATCTTCATTAGGCCTGGTGGATCAAACTCTGCTGCCTGGGAGCCTATCAGCCTGGTGCCCTGCCAGGGAGCATACACACATCATGTTGGGCCCTGACACTGTAAACGGGACTCATGTGTAATATAGGACGGTGTGTTACACCGTAAAAAAGGAAAGTGTTGACTGGACGAAATGTACAAAAGTTGTGGCACGGTCGAAAGGCCCACCATAATGACTGTAAATCTCCCAACACAGGGCACGAAGTGTGTTTGATTCCCTTTCCCACGCCCACCAGGTTTGAGATCGCCGGTGCAGACCAGCCTCAGCGCCTGACAATCATGTTTGACAAGATCCGGCTGCGGCCCGCTGACCCCAGCAACCAGCTGGAGGCCTGGCTGAAGGCCATGGCTGGGAGCAATCCTGACATGGTGCGAGGCCCTCCTTCAGCGTCTGCTGTGTGATGTAACTCGGCTGTATTAAAATCATAGGCTGTGTCATGAAGGTTCACAGAGATTCCTATCGGTATGAACCCTATACCGATAGGATTCTCTGTGTTTCCAATTCCCCATTTTGTATCTTTTTGAGCTTGCAGCTGTTGAGGCTGGAGGGAATTGATGGACGAAACAGCCAAGCTTTTCATGCCCCATCTCTTTTGATCTGGGGCTGCTATGCAGGGCCCCCAGATCAAGCATACAATGTGGCAATTCTTGCTCTTGCACGCAGCGCACCTAGGGTGGCATGCTGGAGATCACTAGGGGCATAGCCAGCTATGCGGTCCGAAATTAGAATTGCATGGTTTGAAATTTGAAATTTGAAATGCACGCAGCGAAAGGAGGATGGCGTGCTGGAGATTCTGCTGCCCGTCTCCCCCAAGGGCAGCTTGGACTACATCGTCATGGACGAGAATTGGCACATCACCCGGGGGAACCTGGGCTCCGTGGTGGTGATGAAGCGACGCTCAGTAGCTTAAGCTCGGACTACATGGAGCAGTGGCACATCACCTGGGGGAACCTGGGCTCGGCGGCCGCGATGAAGCAACGCTCAGTAGCTTCAGCTTGGATTACGTGTAGCAGTGGCACATCGTCCGAGAGGGGAGAACCCCTGCTCTGCGGCCTCGATGAAGCGACGCTGAATTTCTTTAGTTTGGACTGCCTGTCAAGGAGCAGTGGCACATCACCCGGGGGGACTTGGGCTCTGTGATGGTGATAAAGCGACGCTTAAGCTTGGACTACGTGTAGCAGTGGCACATCACCGGGGAGGGGAGAACCCCTGCTCTGCAGCCTTGATGAAGCGGCGCTGGATTTCTTCAGCTTGGACTTCCTGTTATGCAGCAGTGGCACATCACCCGGGGGAGCCTGGGCTCTGCGGCCGCGATGAAGCATCGCTGAATGTTTTCAGTTTGGGCTACGTGCGATGAAGGAACAGAGGCAAAGCACCCAGGAACGCTGCTGAGGAGCCACAGTATGCCTGAAATACTGTACCAGTTCGTATTTACATTATGTACAACTACCGTCACTTGACGCAAGTTTACCTCTCGTTTGTTGTAGACAGTGCTGTACCAGTTCGTAGCGTCTTCAGGAAGCCAGCGGGTTCATACAATTTTGATTCATGGCAGCAGGGCCCCTGAAGTCTTGTGTCCGTGTAGTGTTAGGGAGGTTGTTTTAAGAACGGTGCATCCCTCCCGTTAGTGAAGTGTTAGGTATGTTGTGTAGGATATGAAGTGTAAAGGATGTTGAGGTTGAGTGAAGTGTTAGGGATGTTGTTGCACCTCAACAAAATACCCTGCTCGAAAGAAAATTTGCACTTAAAACATCTTATCGTGTCCTTTGCAGTACCATATCAGTCTGAAACAGTGACGTAGTGGCCGGAATGTTAAACAGGCCGAATCGTCAGCTGGAAGGAGGACTATCCTGTCCATGACCTCAAGCAATGCCTGGGGCTGCCATGCACCCCCATGAGCAATCCAGCATGCCCCCTCACGCACATAAGCAGTGTATCCTGGCTCACGAATTTACAGCAAAGGATGCTCACGGTATTTGAAACATCAATGGTCGAGCACAACAATCAGTTGCAAAAGGACGATACATGCAGCCAAGGTACCTGCCTTGCACCTTGAAAACCCCCCACAACAGTCCACCCTGTGTCGTTGTGATCCTGCACCTAAACCAGAGACCCAGACAGTAACAATCAGACATTGAACTTCAAAAAGGCGGCCTATACCATGCAAATGACACATGGTCAAATAGAAAAACTGGTTGCCAGCAACGGAAAATTTCAAAAATACTTCAGTGTGATGTAATGAGATACCAGTGGTGTGATTGCATTACCACGGTTGCACAACCCTGGGTGTCGTCGTGCAAGAATCAGGCTTGTCCACCGGTGGCGCATTCTGGACAGCGCTTTGAATGTGCCCCCCACACCACAAAGCCTCGTAGAGGAGAGACTGCCCTGGAAAATCGAGAGGCCATGGCTCCTATACCAGGCCTCAGTGCCTGATATTTAACCCGGAACCTCACGTTCCAATCCTTGGTTTAACAGCCCTTCTCGTTGGCGGGGTGCACTACCCTCACTCAACATAATCCTCACTCTCCTGAGCGCCCCCCCCCCCCCTGCTTGAGCGCTGTCCTCAGCATCCTTTTCGACGCGCCTTCTGCACCCCTCTCAACGTCACCTCCCTACTGGCCTGCCACTTCGCTGGGAGCACGTGTCTCCAGAGACAACGCATGCAGCCCCAGCTCGAACTCCTCCTTCAGCAGCTGTGAGACAGGAGGGCATAAGGATTCTGATAAGAGGGATCAGCAACCGAGATTAAAACTCCTCCTTCAGCAGCTGCAAGACACAAGTTCATAAAGATTATGATGAGGGATCGGCAGCTGAGAATTCAAACTCCTCCTTCAGCAGCCGCAAGGCGCAGAGGCATAAGGATCATGATAAGAGGGATCAGCAACTGAGAATTAAAACTCCTCCTCCAGCAGCTGCAAGGCGCAGGGGCATAAGGATCATGATAAGAGGGATCAGCAGCTGAGAATTCAAACTCCTCCTTCGGCAGCAGCAAGGCACAGGGGCATAAGCATCCTGACAAGAGGGATCGGCAGCTGAGAATTCAAACTCCTCCTCCAGCAGCTGCAAGGCGCAGGGGCATAAGCATCATGATAATAGGGATCGGCAGCTGAGAATTCAAACTCCTCCTCCAGCAGCTGCAAGGCGCAGTGGCATAAGCATCATGATAAGAGGGATCGGCAGCTGAGAGTTCAAACTCCTCCTCCAGCAGCTGCAAGGCGCAGGGGCATAAGCATCATGATAATAGGGATCGACAGTTGAGAATTCAAACTCCTCCTCCAGCAGCTGCAAGGCGCAGGGGCATAAAGGATTATGATAAGAGGGATCGGCAGCTGAAAATCCAAACTCCTCCTCCAGCATCTGCAAGACGCAAGGGCTTAAGGATCATGATTCAGTATAGAGTATTTTTCAAGGTTTTTTATTTAGGGTTTTAGTTTTTTAGGTTTTCTAGTTTTTTTATAGGTTTTTAGGTTCAGGGTTTAGCATCATAATCCTATTTCCTAATTCTATTATGATCCTATTAATCCTCAGAATTCAAACCCCTCCCTCAGCAGCTGTGCGACACATGGGCATGAGGATCATTATCAGATGGAACAGCAGAAGAGAGTTCAAACTCCTCCTCCAGCAGCTGCGAGGCACATGGGCATAAGGATCATGACAAAGGGATCAAAAGCAGAAAATCCAAATTCTTCTTTGAGCAGATGCGAGGCACATGGGCATTAGAGCCATGATAGAGAGATCAGCAGCTGAGAGTTACAAGCTTCTCCTCGAGCAGCTGTGCGACACATAAGCATGAGGATCATGACAGAGGGATCAGCAGCTGTGAATTCAAACTCTTCTTTGAGCAGCGGCAAGACACAAGGGCAGGCACAAGGGCTAAGGAGCCACGGACTAAGGAGCCTTCGACTCAGGAATCAGGATTCGTAATTTAGGAGGGAGCCCAGAAGTGGACAGAAGGGATCAATGGACATGCACATGAAATTATGGCAGCAACGCTTGGAAGAAAGACCAACCTTACGAATGAAGACCCAGATCCTGAAGGCACTACATGGCTGCACTGCCAGTAAACTGGTCACCTGTTTCTGGCATGCTTGCATTGATTTCAACACGAAACAGTGCAGCCCCCACAATCTTTACCAGGCGCCATGCCGTGCCCATCCATCATGTACTCATGTGATCATGTCTGCTGACAGCTGAGAGGGCAGCTGAAGGTATACGAGTCCCCACAGTGCTTTCTGACCTAAAAGCAAAGTAACCAGGGTCTTCATTTATTTACCAGTTCTAACCGGTTGTTTATATGCCAGTTAAGCTAATTTCCTTAGGGTGCGGGAAGGCCAACTTAATCTACGGTATCTAAGGATACATAATTATATTAAGAAACTGTTTTTATTAGGCTGACCTGGTTGACCCTCATGTGCCGCTTGATGCGCGTCATGCCCTCAAACTCCGCAGAGACCACCTCCACCCGTAGGTGCACCTCCCGATCGACAGCTGGCGGGGGCAGGCCCGAAGCTTCAGCCTGCATCAGGGCCTGCCGCGAAAGCTTTGGGGTGGGGGACTCGTCGATGATGGTCAGCCTGCGAAGAGGAGAGTCGTGAGGGTGATGGTCAGGGAGGGACACAGGGTTGAATCAGGGACGGGGCTGGGGCAGGGTTCGGGCAAGTGAAGACGGGTCGGGCTTCGAGAGGGGTTCGGCGGTTTAGGTCAAGCTTCAGGAATATACAGGCTTGGGAGCAAATGAGGTCGAATCAGGGTTAGGGACGGCTGGGACGGATCAGGCTCCTGGATGGGTTTGGGCTCGGCACGCTTAAGGGTTCGGGACAGGTCAAGACGGGTCAGGCTTCAGGGCAGGTTAGGTCAGGCCACGCTTCGATAAGGTCCGGCTTCGGGACAGGTCAGGATTTAAGACGGACCGGGACGGGTCAGTCTTCAGGATGGGCCAGGACAGGGCTAGGTTGGGACGCATCAGATCAGGGATTGGCACAGGTCAGGACGGGTTAGGGAGTTACAGGGTTGGATCAGGGTTAGGAGACTCCGAGCTAAAGGTTAAGAAGGGGGGTGCTTACATCAGTTGCTTTGGTTTCCTCCCATGTGCCTGTGGCCAGCAAGCAGGAACAGTATACCGGAGGGTAAGCAACATATCCGCTGGACGTTGTTGCATCCTTGTGGGTTGAAAAATAAATGGGCTCAGCGAAGAGAGGGCATCTGAAACAATTTATTTCCTTCAGTCAGCTTCATTGATTTCGAAGATGCCCCGTACTGCTTATCTTTCGTTTTAGTCATGCTGTGCAAAGCAAGGTGGCACAATACTGCACATGGCACATGTTTAGCTAGATTGTCCTGCCAAGGTCGCACGATACGTCGCGATACCGCACAAATTTAGCCGGATTGTGCTACCATGGTCCCTAGCCCCACGCCGTTAGCCAAGGCCGTGGCTCGTACCTGAGGGGGAGCAGACCGGCCGCCAGCTTGCTTTCCACACTGCTCTGCAGGTCGAACGGGGCCGCCATGCCCGCTGGCGCATCCGCTTCGAGAGAAGCTGCCAATTGGACTGAGCGGGCTGTCCGCAGACCAGTGGCACAGGGTGGCGAGGCTGGAGTGGGTGGTCTTGTGCAGAACCTGATCCTCGCCTGTAGGGTAGGATGTCTGGGGGTGTTTATATTGCGACGCTGAAGCTTCACTCAAGAAGTAACCCCGCCTATTGCTACCAAGGCTAAGTTCTGCAAGCAATATTCTTGGACCACTAGCCGTAGGCTAATATCAAGACAAAACTCGAATCGGCCCTGTGATGGACTGATGGTGGCCCGGCAGGCCCCCAACAGGTGGTCTGGTGCTCTGATGGCCACCCTGTTCTTTCATGTCGGGAGAGGATTACAGGGGGGGAATCCAGGGGAGAGATACCAACGCATCGGGGAGGAAACATAGTTCGAGGGTCCTAGACTGCTGGAGATACCAGCCTGCAAGAGAGGTGTATCATGCAGGCACTGTGTGGGACGTTGGAGGTTGGGAGGTGCATCATGCAATCATTGTGTGGGAAATTGAAGGTGCATTATGGAGCCATAACATGGGAGGATAAAGGTGCATCATGGACTCATGGTGTGGGAGGTTGGATGGGAGGGCATGGGCATGGGCATGGGATGAAGGGACATATGAGGTAGGTCTGCTGGAGCTTGGTGTTGGAGGGGGGCGTCAAGGTGGTTTCCTTCTGCTGGGTGTGGAACATGTTGAACAGGTATGGAATCGCATGGTTCAGCATGGCGAGAGATTTGTCTCACATCTGTGTTGCATGGGTTCCGCATGAGTCGGGCACTGTGGCAATGAGTGTGAGGGTCCATGGGGTAGAGGAGTTGTCTGAGATAGCATGTAGACAAGTGTAGTAAGCACAAAGATACGAGCAGACGACTCGGTATCTGTGAAAGCTGAATTGAAGACAGTGCATCTGGCAGTGACCAGCCATGTGAGCTCGCTCAGAACGTACATGTGTGGTGGGGAGCTTGGATCTGGAAAGTGGAGAGCCTGTAGAGTGAGGGCGAGCCTGTCCAAGCATTCTTTTCGAGCTCATCGCGATGATTGTGGACATGATGGGAGTACAGCTTTAGGCGATCGAATCTCTTGGTATGGAAGGGTTTTATATACTGTTGGAATCTTGGGGATGGGCAGGAGGGAGGAGGGAGAGATTCAAAGTGAAATCCTGAAAACTTTAAGCCTGTATCAGCTCGCGAGAGTGCTAGCGTGAGAGCGATAGGCAGGAGGCCACGGAAACACTTTCGAACTTCCTCACACCTCCCCCAGTCCGGGCCCTCAGTCGAACCTCCCTGGCTCGAACAGCATTTCCTGCAGAAGGTTTTCGATAACACCCCCGTGGTTATTCTTGGCCCCAAGTTAGTTACAATTGTTTTAGAGCTTGAGCCCTTCCAATCATATATTCTATAACTTCCTTTCTGTGGAGCTTTTCTATCAGAGCATCAGGCGCCAATCTCTTTTCCAGCCTTGCCATCCCTGATCCTGAACTCATCTTTATCTCGTAAAAGCGCATCGGAACCTGTCAGGTAGGGCGCGTCACCATGCGATACAACTGGAAGACCGCTGCGAAAATAAAAACAGTAATCGTGCCCGGGGTCACCCCTTTCAATCTAATCAGCTAAAACCTCGTAGGTCACTGTACGCTCCAATCATCCCGCTGAGCATGGTCCTTGTACGTGTTGGCACGTCGACAACAAACGCTCCTTCAGCTAATCGCCACAGCAGCAGCAGTGGCCAGTGGGAGTGAGGCGCCCGCACGACCTCATCCATTACTTCCCCCCAGAGGAGGTAAAGCATGTTCACGAACGAATTTCAGGGTGGGAGCTCCGTCGAGATGCTCGCACCCAACGGCAGCAGCCCGCTACAGCTCTGGAAAGTATCCGGCCCTCCCAAGTCCCTTCAAAAAGTCTACGACAAAGACGTCAAGGGCTACATGTTCAGCTTCAGCACCGGCACCAAGCTGCAGCTGCCTAAGGACGACAAAGCCACACTTGGGCTAGTGCAGCCATTCCTGGTCTTTCAAATCAACATGCCACAGGTGAATAATTGTGCAGCACACGAAATGCGGGACTCAGTGCATGGCGAAGGCGCATGGAGTGGCACAGCATTTCAGCCAGCACCGCCCATGCGGACGCCCTACACTATGCCTTGTGGTTGGCGCAGTGTTGCATACATGTCGTGCATGGCTCGGGTTGGTCAGTCCAGTCGCATGACATCCCAATCAGGTGGTTGCCTTGACGTTGGACGTTGCAACAGCGCACTCTCCAATTCAGAGCATGTCAAAGCGTGGCATGGGCATGGACCTGTACCTTCACATGTGACATCCAGAGAACCAGAATCCATGTGGATACGCACCAGGAAGTGCCTAACGCATGGTGTATGGCGCATGGCCTGGAGTGGAGGCTTGAGCATCAGGCCTCATCTCACAGCGGTCCTTGCTTCAGATCTATCGGATGTTCGGATCCAGAATGATGACGGTCCATGGCATGCCCCAGCATGCCTTATGTTTAGTACAAACCAGGCTGTGAACTTAAACGCTAGGAGGATTTGGTACTCTGAGAGTCAGCTTGAAGGGTTGTGTGAACATGTCCAGAAAGATATCTGTGCTTGTAGTCTTCCCAGGCCTGATTTAGGCTGGGGCATGCAAGCAAACATATCCTGGCTGGCAGTGCGCGCCGATGGGCTTCGAAGTGCAGGGCTGGATCAGATGGCACAGGCTTGGCATGATCGCATGGCGCACGCGCAGGCTGGACTGGCAAACAAAGGATGCTGGCCATATCAAAATTGTGCCCCTAGGCGATTTTTGGAATCAGCTGTGTACCATATCGGGCACCATGCCAAGGGTTTGGACAGGCTGGACTAATCCTAGGCTGCCAGTTATGTGAATTGGGAGATGTGGTGCTGGCGTGAGGTCTGAAATGGTGGTGGGGGTGTTCCACACATCTTCTTAACAAGGAGGTCTTGGAGGGATTAAAGCACAGGACCCACAGGCACCTGCATGGGGCAATCGCGCTCACACACGCAGTACAACGCACGTTTAGTCTAAACCCTCAACCTTTAACTCTGTACCCTCTCCACAGGTCCAAGCGCTGACTGTGGAGCTGGGCGTTACTGACACGACGGGGACGCGGCGGCGGGTGCTACTGTCCTCCTCTTTTGCGGAGCTGAAGGCGACCCCACTGCACTGCCAGGTGGGCGGGCTATTCGTTTTTATGGGATAAGGGTTCAGCTGAACCACTCCCACAAGTCGAATTGTATCGATGTGGCTTCTTAGCTGAGAGAGGAAGGCCGCCCTGTTGCACGGATATTTGGGTGGGGAATTTGCTGTAGGCATTAGGGTTTGGCGTGAAGTGTTAAGTGACAACACACCATCAAATTGCACCACTGCTTTTGCGGTGCTCGAGGTTACTCTGTTGTACTGCTGAGTGGGCAAGTGGGTGCCATGGCTGGAGGCAGTTAAGAAGGGTAGGCAGGAAGGGTTGGCAGGAAGGACAGGCACCTTTCTGCTGGGAGGGGACAGCAAGTAAATGTTTTAGTGGAAGAGGGGCAAGCCTATGGATGTAAGAATGGTTTCTTTCAGTGTGTCAGCTTCAATTCTGGGCTGTTTCAGCTACATTTAAGGTATTTCAGCTACAAGGTGTTTCAGCCACAGTTCGGCGAAGGGGGGCAAGCCTATGGCATGACTGCATGAGGCCTTCTTCTAGGCGAGGCAGTTTGTTGTTCATCGTTTTGAAGAAATTTGCGTTTATGCTGGGACGGTTGGGGAACTAGTTGGAATAGGAGCATGCCCACACTCCTCAGGCAGTGGCAGGAGGCCAAACTTGAGGCACAACAGGGTGTCATGCATCGGAAGGGAATCGTTGCTGCCCCAATAGCAAGTGTGTATGTGTGTGTTTTGTTTGTTTGTGTGCAAGTGCGTGTGTGTGTGTGTTTGTTTGTGTGTGTGTGCTTTATGTGTTTTAAATGTGTGTGTGTATTTGTTTGTTTGTGTTTGATTGTGTATGTGTGTGTGCGCGTGTGCTTGTTAGTGTGCAGCAGGCCCCCAGGTGCTCATTCTGCCACTGGTCCGTGAAGGCTAGCTGAACCTGGCTCTGATGCCCTCAGAGATGGTGTGTATCTCATCATCTCACGAGGTTTATACCTTGGACCCTGAACCCTTCTGTCACCCCCAGGTGCCCATTCTGCCACTGGTCCGTGACGGCTGGCTGAACCTGGTCCTGGCTCTCTCAGAGCTGGTACCGCTCCTCTTCCGCGGCAGCGCCTTCAGGCAGCTGGACACGCTTACCATCAGTGGCTCGTGCAAGCTGAGACGCGTCTTCACGCTCCGGGAGGTGGCAGCAGGCGACGAGGTGGGTGGGGGATAGGGAGGGAGGGCAGGAAGGAGCATGGGTGGGAGGGAGGTTTGCGGAGGAACGTGGATGACAGGGAGTGAGGGAGGGTTGAGGGGATGGTGGCTCATGCAAGCTGAGGCGCGTCCTCACGCTCCGGGAGGTGGCAGCAGGGAGGGTGAAAGGGAGGGAGCGAGGGATGGAGGGAAGGAGCGTGGGTGGGGTGGAGGGTTCCGGAGGGAACGTGGATGACAGGGATCGAGGGAGGGTTGAGGAGATGGTGGTGCATACAAGCTGAGGCGCGTCTTCACGCTTCGGGAGGTGGCAGCAGGGTGGGTGAAGGGGAGGAGGGAGGGAGGGAGGAAAGGAGGGAGGGAGGGTGGGAGGGAGGGAGGGTAGGTGGGTGGTAGGAAGGTAGAGAGCGTGAGTGTGTAGAAGGGAGGGTGGATGGGAGGGTGGCACATGCAAGCTGAGGCGCGTCTTCACGCCCAGGGAGGTGGCGGCAGGCGATGAGGATGGTGGGTGAAAGGGGGGGAGGGCTGCTTCTCGTTGCAGAACCTGCTGCTGCCCAAGAGCCTTAACTTCAAACGTAAGACGCGGACATAACAATTGTTTACACCTTTGCTTATCCTTTTACTCGTCTGCACCTCCCGTCGCAGGACTTGCTGCTGCCCAAGGGCCTTAAATTCAGACTGTATGATGCAAACAAACATTTCCTTACACCTTTGCATCCTTTTACTCGTCTGCACCTCCCGTCGCAGGACTTGCTGCTGCCCAAGGGCCTGGAGTTCCCGCTGGGCCTCCTTGTCTGCACGCAGCTGCTGGGCACGGCGAGCCTCGGCGCGATGGCGGCAGGCCACTTGGCATCCACATCGGCCGCCGCGACGGTGACGACGGGAGGCACCTGCGGCCGTGGCATGCTCGCAGGTGCGTTGCTGCTCTTCACATAGGGTGGCTGACCGGGCCCGCGGCGGCGTTTCTTTTTTTTGACGCTAGGAAATTACGGTTTCCGTGTTTGTCCTACCTGGCCTGATAATTAGCTTTGAATCAGGAATCCCTGCTTGACTGGTTCACCGTCCAAGATGCTATGTGGGGCGCCCAGCATCGCAGCCGCCTGATCTGTAGGAATGCTGCCTACCGTATATTGAAGGAATGCTGTGTAATCTGTAGGACTGCTGCTAAATTGCTAAAATCTGTTGGAAGGCTGCCTACCGTAGAACGCCTTAGACTCCGCGCACCCCCCAAAAAAGATTTTTCTTTTCGTCGCGCAGCTAAAAAGAGTTTTTAAAACGGTCGCGCAGCAACGAATTTTTAATTTAATATAACGTCGCGCAGCAGTTAATTTAATTCAACATCGCGCATCACTGGAAATAATTTAAATTTCCTTCCGCGCAGCACTTTCAGCTAGTACAGTAAAACTTAGTTAAAACCCTCAAGGTCAGCAAAAGTCATCATACAGTAGTCAAAATTCATCCACCTCCGGTACGCGGTCAGCAAAAGTCATCATAGTCATCCTCCTCCGGTACACGTTCAGCAAAATTCAGCATATTCATCATCATCATCCTCCTCCGTCTCCTCCTCCTCCTCCGTCTCCTCCTCCTCCTCCCACTCCCCCTCCTCCACCTCCTCCTCCACCTGCTCCTCCACCTGCTCCTCTTGCTCCTGATCCTCCTGATCCTCCTGATCTCCCTGATCCTTCAGATCTCCCTGATCCTCCAGATCCCCCTGATCCTCCAGATCCTCCTGACCCTCCGTGTCCTCCTCCCCCTCCTTCTCTGCCTGCTTCGCCTTGGCCGCCTTGGTCTTGTTAGCCCTGCATGTGGCTTTCCTTTGCTTGTGAGTCTTGCCCGGCAGCCTCTTCCGCTTGGTCTTGGCCACCAAGCCAGCAGCCACTGTCACAGCATCGGATGTCCTCGGGGCCACCTAAGGGTTCGTGCAGGAAAATGACAAAATATGACTGAACGGATGTCGAATCAAACAGTCGCGAGCTAGCGCGCGAATTTTTCTAAAAAATGCTGCTTTTAATTCAAACCGCGCACCCTCAAAATAGTTGTTCGGGTACCTGACTGACGCTCCGCGCAGCGGCGATTTTTGAATTAATATTAGCGCGCAGCCATGTCCGCGCACCCCAATAATTATTAAATTACGAGCGGAGTCAAAGTCGTTCTACGGTAATTCATAGGAAGGCTACGTATGCTGTTGGACGGCTGCCGTACCTGTAGGAAGGCTGCGAAAATCCCTTAGGAAAGCTGCCGTATCTGTAGGGAGGCTGCCTAATTCATAGGAAGCTACACGGTACATACCCTGTAGGGCTGCTGCCTCCCGGTAGTTAGTAGAAAGGTTGCGTATTCTGTAGGACTTCTGCCTAATGTGTTGGAAAATTAACCACTGTTTCCTCCCGACCTCCACCGATCAGGCAACCCAGCTGCTGCACGTGGCAGCGGCCGCAAACCTGTGTTGGTTGTCAAGGTTGTCGACGACGACTCCTCGGGCGACGAAGAGGGCCTCAGCTCGGGCATCCGACAGATTGATCTCACAGTCGGCAGCGGAGCCTCGGCGCATCCAGAGAGCGCATGGGCGCAGCGGGCCGTGGGGGATGCACAGCCACCTTCAAGCCGGCTGAACCGTCCGCTGGGAGGTGGCGGCGGCGCTGCTGCTGCTGCTGCTGGGCAGGCAGGGGTGAGGGGCGTCGGCCAGGGGTTGAACGCGGGCAGGCGTGCCATCTCCGCGCAGACGGTGCTGCGTGACGACGACAGCGATTGTGGGAGCGGCAGCCTGGCGGTGTACTCGGCAGCGGGCACGGCGGCGGGCAGCGGCGCGCAGCCCCACGGCGCCGCCGCGGGATCCGCTGGCGGTGCGGCGCCGTCACCTTCCGCGGCAGGCCGCGTTTTGACCCTGCCCGGCGGCGGCGGCGCGTACAAGCCGGTGGTGTCACCGCCGTTCCCGAAGGCGGTCTACTCGCAGCGTGCACAGAGCGGGCCGGCCCGCATGTGCGACGATGTCAGCGGCGTCGGCGGGCCGCTCAAGAGCCCCGCGGGCGGCGGCGACGGCGGGATGACGCCGCTCACGCCCAACTCTGCTGCCCGCCACGGCCGCCGCTCGGTCCTGGCCATGGCGGCGGCGGGGCGCAACATCCCAAGCACCATCATAGAGGCGGAGCCGCTCAGGTCCTCGTCTGACAAGCGTGCGGCCGCAGCCGCCGCGGCAGGTACATTGATGAACCCTAAACCCTAAACTAGGCACTAGGGGGTTTGAACCCTCAACCCTTAAGACGTGCATGTGCTTGACCCTTAACCCTAAGGTCCACCCATGAGGGTCTTGCAGTTTCTGGGCTTAAGGGTTTCACTGCCATCTGACCTTGCGCCCTTTCTCCTTCCACCCACCTTTCGTTTGCAGCAGCAGCGGGCAGTCCTACGCGACCCTTGCTGCAGCAGCGTGGTGTGGCAGCTCCTGCAAGAGTTGCCGCCGGCGCAGCGAGCGGCACCAGCAGCATTCTGGGGAGTTCGCCTGGAAAGGCAGCTTCTCCCACTTTGGGCGCACGGCGGGACCTGTGCTCGCTGCTGCAGGTCGGGAGCCCTGCAATTCTGTTTGGGGTGTAAAAGGCAAACATTGTTTGAGGAACTTCGTATTTTGCTGAAGGGTCAAAGACAAATGACACAATTTCAGGTACATTGCGACCCCTGCGTTTCTTTAGAGGGGGTCAAAGACCAAAACATTTGCTTGAGGTACATTGCAGCCTCTGTGTCTCTCCAGAGGGGGTGGGTGGGTGAAAGACTGTGAGCGACATTCCAGGCACGTCACGGCCTAGGGCCGAGAGACCCTGCCGGTGGGGGGAAGGGCGGGTCCACGCTTATACAAGAAAGCTTTTCCCAGGGCTTGGGACAGAAATACGGGGCATGCCCTGTATTGAAACACAGGGCATGCCCTAAATGGCTATATTGGAAAACAGGGCATGCCCTACATTGAAATACGGGGCATGCCCTATATTGAAACACAAGGCATGCCCTAAATGGCTATATTGGAAAACAGGGCATGCCCTACATTGAAATACGGGGCATGCCCTATATTGAAACACAAGGCATGCCCTAAATTGCTATATTGGAAAACAGGGCATGCCCTACATTGAAGTACGGGGCATGCCCTATTTTGAAACACAAGGCATGCCCTAAATGGCTACATTGGAAAACAGGGCATGCCCTTAAGTGTTTCTCTCCCTGTTTCTCCCTCGGACGCTGAAATGCATGGCGCCTGGTACCACCGTATTTATGTACCGCAAACCTTGGACCCTGCCTTGAATACTGAAACCCCTTGCGGTGAATCTTTGACCATCAATCTTGAACACTCAATCTTGAACATGTTACCGATACCCCGAAATCTAGGTTCGGAGCTCTGGACACGACATCCCGAACCCTAAATCATTGACCCTAAATAGCCCAAAATACTTAACCCCAAATCCTGAACCCTTGATCCAGAACCCTAAATCCTACAACCTGAACCCTAAAGCTCGTGCTGCGCACCCTGAACCTTGCAGGTGAACTCGTCTCTGGATTTCACGGCGTCAGCTGGCGGGCCCGTCCGGATTGGGGACATCATGGCAGGGCCCGCGCCTGGCGGCGTCAGCGGCATCCGGGGCCCCCGGGGCCAGCAGCAGGCGCCCTCAGTAGCGTCGCCCGCGGCCACGCTACTGACCAACATGTTCAGCCTGATGCAGAGCGTCATCCTCCCGGCGGGCACCAGAGACAGGTGCACCTCGTTTCGTGTCTAGTGTTTATTTGGCACGAGAGACAGGTGCGTCTTGTTTAGGGTTGGGGTGGCACAAGAGACTGGTGCGTCTGGTTTAGGGTTTAGATGGCACGAGAGATTGGTGCGCCTCGTTAAGGGTTTAGGTGGCACGAGAGACAGGTGCGCCTCGTCACCAGTCCCCAGTCAATCGGGCCTGTCGGTTACCTCAAGCTAGTTTTCAGCGACTCCAGATGCACATCAGATTGCAACAGGAGTGCAACAGGGATGATCTGCAAGATCCACGTCATTTTAGATTTAGGCTGTGCAAAATCCAGGCTGTACAAGATCAACGTTGTGCAGGATCCAGGCTGTCAAAGCTGGACATATTCAGCCAGGCATCCTTTCTCTCCTACAGTTGCTGACCTTGCCCTAGCTGCCCCCCCCCAGCTTCTTGTCAGCTGCCCCCTCAGTACGAAGCCCTGCTCTCGCCGTCATCTCTTTCCAGGCAAATGATCCCCAAATTCTGAACACTGTCGAAATGGTAGGATGTCAGTGCTGTTCAGATCCTGCTGATCTCCGAGTCCAACTTCTTTCGACGCCCTCTGCCTCTTTCAAACGTCAGGTACTCCAACGAAAAGTCCGACAAGGCGGGCGGGAACATATCCTCCTCGTCCTCCGCCTCGACGACCCCGCAGCGCCAGGCGCCTCCGACCAACCAGCGCCCGACGGCCCCGCTCGCGTCCTCGCGGCCGCGGATGGGGTCGGACGGGCCGTCGTCCAGCGCAGCGGGGGCGTCCCCGTCCCGCAACACGGGATCGAACGCGGCGGCGCCAGCTGCAGGTAGGAGGGCGTCCCTCTGTTGAAGCCCGAATCGCATCTTCTGCCCCACGACCGACTGTCCTGTCCTCACTTAGGACCGAATTCTTACCTTTGACATGAGTACTCAATGCGGCGTTACCGTACCGCGATGCATTTTACCAGAGGGCCGTGGTCCCCAGGGTCTGCAGGGTTTAAACCCTTAACCCTGCAACCACACAAAAAAGATTCTGGAAGATTCTGGAAACCTCTCACTTCAGGACGTAGGCCTTGCAATACCTAGGCCCTGCAACACCTAGGACTTGCAACACCTAGACTTTGCAACCTCTAGGCCTTGCAACACCTATGCTTTGCAACACCTAGGCCCTGCAGCACCTAGGCCTTGCAACACCTAGGCCTTGCAACACCTAGGCCTTGCAGCACCTAGGCCTTGCAACACCTAGGCCTTGCAACACCTAGGCCTTGCAACACCTAGGCCTTGCAACACTAAGGCCTTGCAACACCTAGGCCTTGCCCCTGAGCTGAGTCGTCACGCGTTAACACGTGCAATTGTTATGCGTCCACGCTCGCTGCTCCTGCATGCTTGACGCTGTCTGTGCAGACGGAAGGGAAGACCTCCTGATTAATCCTAATTAACCTTAACCCTGCCAGTAACTCCTAAGGGAGTGCGGAAACCTTTTTAGCTTTAGGACAGCGGTTAGTGTGTGCCCCCCTCCTCCGTCCCCCCCTCCCCCCTTAGCATTCACACCTCTTGCTTGACCGGACAACTGGCAGTGCCTGACATCTGCGCACGCACATGTTCCCCTGGCCTGTGGCAGGTGGGGCAAACGCCCCGATGAGGTGGCAGCCGGCATCGCCCTCGGCTGCTTCAAAAGGCATCGGGATGAGTCCCTCAAAGCCCGGGGCGCGCAAACTGCCGCCGCCAGAGCCCGGCAGGCCCGCCGCCGCCGCCGCCGGCTCCGCCGTCCACCTGCCGAGGGTCACATCGGCGACTGCGGCGGCGGCGGCAGCGACCTTGTGGGGTGGCCCAAGCACAAGACCACCAGCGCACCCGCCGGCAGCGTTGGCGGGAAGCAACACCGCAGGCGCTCCTGCTGGCAAGGCGGGCGGGCCGTCGCCCTCGGCCCCCAAGGCACCGGTGAGAGGCAGTGTTTAATTTTTCATGACTCAGCTACACGTCGCTGAACACTTTGGCCACTGGCCGGGCGTGCCCTTTGTGGCCAGCCTTGCTGCCTTGGCCACCAATCATAGGCCGTTTCAGGTTTGGTCCTAATCGGGCCTTTGGCGGCCGCGGGGCACCCAGCCGGCGTTGGTCTTGTGGCAACAACAAAAATGGACCATTGAGATGCTGCACGTGTTTTGTGTATCTAAGGCTGCAGGCTACTGCTGTACGGCAGCACAGCTGTGCCGCGGTCTCCGTGCTACTTTGTGTGTGTGTGTGTTGGAGCTATGCAGGAAAACTAGGCTTATCCTTGGGGAGAGGAATCCCCTTTTTTTCAATATAGATATGACTGTATAACAAGACCGTATGTGCTCACACCCCTGTGCTCACACCCCTGTTCTGCTCCCGCTGTACAGGCCCGCGGGGTTTCTCCCGTCAAGGCCCCCGGCCGCACGTCTCCAAACCTGCAGCGCCGGCAGCAGGCGTCTCCCACCAAGCCTGCAGCAGCAGCTCAGGCCACCGCCGCTGCTGCGGCCGCGAACGGGCCCGCCGCACCTACAGGGGGCACCATGACCAAGGAGCAGCACCTGCGGAAACTGGCGCAGCGCCTGAGCGAGCCCCGGAAAGTAAGTATTCCCCCCTCCCCCCCCCTTGCACACACCCAACCGGGTTGAGTACCGTAGTTGGGCATGTATCCATGGTGAGGTCCTGTGGCTTTTAGGGGCTGACATTTCGATGGCTTTATGGCAAGGATCGTACACCGCGTGTGGCCTTCCTTGTCTGTTGGGCTGCGCACCAGACGACCCCTGGGGAACCCCTGCTGGGCGGCCACCGCCCAGCCTGTGGAGCCCAGCGGTGGCCGCCCTGCCTGTGGGGCCCAGCGGTGGCCGCCCAGCCTGTGGGGATGAAACCTGTATCGCTTCAGGGGGCCGCTGGATTGCCACCGCTGGGCTGATGTGGATCAAAGCATCAAACCTAGAACGGCCGGAGAAGCAGCAGGCACCTTGCTGCACCTGATCCCCCTGGCTGTAGGCGGTGATGTGGCTGAATCGTAGCCGAGGCTCTTCCTGAATGGAGCAGCTATGTGGCCTGGATGTGATCCTGTTTCATGCAATGCACCTGAGAGCAGCTGGGCTATAGGAGGTTTACAGGCCTGAGAGGAGCATGCTTAGAAACAAACAGAATCTTGATGGGGGAAATAGGAACAAAGAGGGAGAAAGAGTGAAAATAAAAAGAATCCAAAAGAAATACCGGTTAAGAAAATAATTAGAAAATTGAGACAGACACCCCTCGCGCTTCCCTCCTACGAGCCTTCTGCTGCTTCCCACACACTTGTACATAACGGTACTGCTCTTGTACCGCAACAGAGCACTGCAGGCGGTACGACCGCGTCCGAGGTGGAGGAGGACACGTCGCTGAACACGTGGAACGGTTTCGGGATTGACGATGACGACGAGGTGCTGGCTTCGAGGCACTTCAGGCAGCAGGACGCCTTGCAGCAGCAGCCGGTGCGCTGCGTCAGCCCGGCGCCGCCTATGGGACAGTATGGGCTGAAATCGATACGGACGACGAGGGTGAGTTTGAGCCGTGGGGTGGGGGGGGATTTTGAGGGTATTTCTGCTATAATTTAGCTACATCTTGGCCTATGGCTTAGGGGGGCTTGGTCTGCTTCAGGAGCCGGTACGCTGCGTCAGCCCGGCGCCGCCTCTGTGGAAGTATGGGCAGAAATCGATACGGACGACGAGGGTGAGTTTGACCGTGGGAGGGCAGTGAATGTTGTACACGTAGTCCCGGACCGTTAAATAACTTGCAGCTCGAGTTTGGACATTATTGTATGCCACGCCAGCAGTCAGCGCACCCCTCTCAATGAATATTTTACATGGATTAAAATGTGCAGTTGCACGGTACCGTTATGCGGTTATGTTGTCAACATGTTCGATGTTCCCCAACCTTGTTGCTTTTTGCCTCCCGTCAGGCGAGCAATGCGCTGCTGTTGGACGGGCTGGGCTCCCCGGTCCCCTCCGCAGTGGCAAGCCCGCCAATCCGGCGAGTCGGCGCCTCGTCCACGAACCACTCCTCGAACGGAGGCGCACACCAGCAGCAGCAGCCAGCAGCAGCCTCGAGGTTCGGGTGCAACGGCGCCGCAGCCCGCGGAGCGGCGGCTGCCAGCAACGGGTTCCACAATGGGTTCCATGCGGGCGGCGGCATGTACGGCGATGGTGGAGGCCGTGGCGGTGGTGGTGGGTATGGAGGTTATGGCCACGACGCGGATGAGGAGCTGCTGCTGGCGCCGCCCCGACGAGGCTACTCTCCGCCGGACTGCGACCAGGTGCGTTGGCGGAGGTGTTGGCGGTCCCGTGGGCTGATACCTGTCCGGTAAAGTACCGGTTTCTGAAACTGCCTGTTGGAAAGCAGCTGAGTTTGCCTTGGAATTATGGTGGCTCAAAATCGGCTACGCAAAACGGCCACCATAATCGAGGACCATGCTCGGCTCAGTCTTACTGTTCTGTGGTTCCATGGGCTAAAATACCTGACTGGTCGGTTTGCTTTTAGTTGGACAAGGCTATCGGGCGGAATGCGTATGGCGTATGCGCGTTCCGTGTGCGCATTTACCCGATAGCCTTGGCTGAAAGGGCTAGGCAGTGGGAGAATGGTTGGGACAGGGGAATCGAGAGTGCTGCAAACCTTGGGAAAGTTGAAACGTGGAAGCATGGGTCGACGCGTTATGCTTCCGGCTCTGAAGACAGGGCCATGCATCGTCTCCGCTTCCCATGGGCTGAAATCATCTAAATGTTTAGAAGTACAGTCAACCGTGCATGGCATAACACCGGACTGTCGATGGAGGAAGATGGCAGTACATGAATCCGTGCATGGCAGGACATGGCAGGACATGAATCCGTGCATGGCAGGACATGGCAGGACATGAATCCGTGCATGGCAGGACATGGCAGGACATGAATCCGTGCATGGCAGGACATGGCAGTACATGAATCCGTGCATGGCAGAACATGGCAGGACATGAATCCGTGCATGACAGGACATGGCTGTACATGAATCCGTGCATGGCAGGACATGGCAGGATATGAATCCGTGCATGGTAGGACATGGCAGGACATGAATCCGTGCATGGCAGGATATGAATCCGTGCATGGTAGGACATGGCAGGACATGAATCCGTGCATGGCAGGACATGGCAGGACATGAATCCGTGCATGGTAGGACATGGCAGGACATGAATCCGTGCATGGCAGAACATGGCAGGACATGAATCCGTGCATGGCAGGACATGGCAGGATATGAATCCTTGCATGGCAGAACATGGCAGGACATGAATCCGTGCATGGCAGGACATGGCAGGACATGAATCCGTGCCTGGCAGGACATGGCAGGACATGAATCCGTGCATGGCAGGACATGGCAGGACATGAATCCGTGCATGGCAGGACATGGCAGGACATGAATCCGTGCATGGCAGAACATGGCAGTACATGAATCCGTGCATGGCAGGACATGGCAGGACATGAATCCGTGCCTGGCAGGACATGGCAGGACATGAATCTGTGCATGGCAGGACATGGCAGTACATGAATCCGTGCATGGCAGGACATGGCAGTACATGAATCCGTGCATGGCAGGACATGGCAGGACATGAATCCGTGCATGGCAGGACATGGCAGGACATGAATCCGTGCATGGCAGGACATGGCAGGACATGAATCCGTGCATGGCAGGACATGGCAGGACATGAATCCGTGCCTGGCAGGACATGGCAGGACATGAATCCGTGCATGGCAGGACATGGCAGGACATGAATCCGTGCATGGCAGAACAGGGCACGCCGTAATGGCATGCGGCAGTACATGGCATAATATGGCTGTACATGAAACTAACCATGGAAGTACTTGAGTCTGTACATGGCAGAACATAGTGGTACATCCATTTTACACGGCAGAATATGGCACAGACCTTTCAGGGTGCTTAGCTGAACAGTGTGGCCGGGTTCCCCACGGAGGTTCTGTAGACCTGATCGCTGCCGGTGTATTGGCCAGGCCTTTCAGGATCTTCCACGACGTTCGACGCCACGTTTGATTGCATGGGATGTTTGTTTAAAAGGCGTGCGCCCGAGGGGGAGGGCAAGTGACTCTTCAACCCGATGAGGGAGCCAATAAGGAGCCTAGAAATCCCCAACGGATTTCTAGAGTGACACGGGGCATGCACAGAATTTGCTGGATGGTGTCTACAGGGGAGCCTGGCTGCCGGAAAGCAGTTACCAACGTGCTCACTCTTGTCAATCCCTCTTTCAGTCTGTTCCGCCTGATTGGTCCAGCATTGTGGAGCACACGCTTGTGAACAAATTGTTTGATCCCCGGCCCTTGACATTTCCGCCCTGTTTGCGATGTCTACACAAACACGATGCTTGGTCCAGCATTGCCTGCATGATGCCCCGGATAAGCCCTAAACCCAAACCCTTGACCCTCATCAGGATGCTTGGTCCAGCATTGACCGCATGATGCCTCCCATGGACGTGTGGCACCACGATCAGCGCGCCTTCACACCGCCAGTGGTGCCGCCGTCAAAGGTCATGCAGCAGCAGCGGCTGGCGGCGGCTGCAGCGGCCGGGCCGCAACGCAACCCGCAGGTGTGTGTGCGTGTTGATGTTGTGTGTGCGGGCTTGTGTGTATGCATCATGCTGCCGGTGGTGCGGTGTCAATGGTGACGCAGCACCAGCGGCTGCTGGCGGCAGCTGGGCCGCTACGCAGCCTGCAGGTAGGTGTTGCTTCCGAGCCAGGCGGTGTTTGTGTCTGTGGGGGGATCACACCCAATTGCAGACAGGGTCTGTTTGGAGCCATGGGGGAGGAAGAGGTATAGGGGCCCGCCGCTATTTGAAGCTGGCTGTGTTGGGCCAACCAACGTTTGAATCATGCTGGTCGGCCTACCAACATTTTTGAATCAAGATGGTGGGCCCGCCACAGTTTGAATCAACATGGTGGGCCCACCAGGCCACCACCATCTGAATCGCAATTGTGGGCCCACCACAGTTTGAATCAAGATGGTGGGCCCCAAACTCCAGAGACGCTCCCTTTGGAGTTGGAGCGAAGAGCAGAAACTCGAGTCCTTCGTCTGCGGCAGAGAGCACACTGGCCCCGTGCCGAGGTCTGTGGGATCTTTCCGGATGTCAATTGTTGCCCTCCCCTTCCGGTGGCAGGTTTTTGAATTCAGGCGAGGCCTACATGGGTGGTGATGAGAGATCGATGCTCGACCCCCTAGCTGCTGCTGCCGCTGCTGAACCCTCCCTCCTCCCTCGTCACAGATCGTGACCGCTCTTTTTTAATTTCTCTTTCCCCCACAGGTTGCTCTTCAAGTCTTCTCCCAATCTCTCTTTCCCCCACAGATTTTGACCTCTCTCTCCCCCCCCCCCCCTCTCCCCCCCGCAGTTTTCGACTGCTCTTTCCCTCCCCTCCCCCCTTAATTCCTACTGCTCTCCCCATTCTCCTCTCTCCCCATCCCCCTCTGATGTCGAGATGGGGGACCTTATTAATGACCGCTTTCGCGCTCCCCCCCCCTCCCCTCCTCTCTCACTCTCACCCCTTCCCCACCCTCTCTCTCACAGGTTTTGACCCTCGGAAAGGCCGGCCAGGGCGGTGAGGAGATGGTGGACCTAGTTTACGACCCGGTGCTCAACTGCTACTACGACGTCAAGACCAACAAGTACTACGAGCTTAAGCACTGAGCCCACGCTGAGCTCAGATGCACTGAACGTCAAAACCAATACCAGTACCAGCTCAAGCTCTGAGCCCACACCAGGCACACATGCACTGAAGGCCATGACCAAGGAGGAATATATACGTGCTCAAGCTGAGCAGAGGCTGAGCACACACGCACTGAGCGCACACATACGCTCTGAGCACGCATGCTATCAGCACACTCTGAGCAAGCAAGCGCCAAGTGTGCACCGAGAATGCCGAATGTGCATCCGAAGGACACCGATCTTGCCGCAGTGCCGTGCTTGAACCTCGAGGACTCTTCTCCGCGTGTATCTTCCCCGCGTGTACCTTCTCCGCGTGTTGAGAGCCGCTGACGAGCGAGCCCCGCCGGAAGCGTCAGCGTCGCATGGCGCATGGAGCTACAGCCTGCATGCTGCACTGCATGGGCATGGCAGGGGAGCGAGGGACTTCATCCCTGTTGGGCTGTGATGGGGGGACCTCCTCGCCCCCTGTCCCATTCTCCGCACGCTCACTTTTCTTAAGTAGAAGGCATAATGCTTGTGTTCACACTTTGGTGGTGCATCCACGTGTGTAGTTGCATGGCATCCTTTTTTATTAGTTTCGAGCGCAGCCTGCTCTGCCTGTTTTATCATAAAAGGGACAAATTGACAGGCGTGTCGTGACACCTGATCATAAGCATTGCTTCCTGTCATTACCTTGGATTGTTTGATCCTTTGTTGGGTAGGTGACCAAGCTTTTCGTTTTCCTAGCGTTGAGGAAGGTTGCAAGGCTTCCTGCAGTGCTCCCTTTGCTGGGGAAGATTGCAAATTTGCAATTCCTCCATCAGAGGTTCCAGTTTCGGGGAAGATTGCAATGCCTGCGTCCGAGTTTCCAGCTTTGGGGAAGGCTAGTTGTGGGCAATGCGGTGCTAGAAGCAAGTATGTTATCCTTGCAATTGCTGTTTAAGTAGCCAGGGGGTCCGTGTTGATTCGGTGTCGACGATCAATGGCGTCACACTTTTAGTGAATCCCTTGGCCAAGGCGGGGCTTGTGGAATTATCAGGTGTTTGGATGAATTGGTGATTGGCTTCACCGCAATTGCTGGTGAAATTGCCTGTGGGGCCATGCAGTGTTTTATTTGCGGAAATCTGGGCGGAAGAGATGAGGAAAAATGTTATCAACAGCTGATTTGATGGTGTGATCTTGGCGGGTGCTTTTGAAACATAGACCAGCTGCCGTAGTTAATGTTTTTCTCTTGAAAATAGAGGCATTTGGAATGAACCAACTCGCTGATTCTTCATTTTAGGCATACCGTACTGACGTTATGGATGGAATGATTAAATTCCGTTGTCCCTTGCTCACGACATACATTATATTTCTAGGGTTGGCTGAACGCACTCCTGTACGGTATATGTGTCCCTGTATTTTTAACATGCACGATGATTTGCTGGTCCTCCCTCCATGATGCTTTCCGAATCGTGCGCCGGGAGCTGAGTTAATTTCATGCACACTTGACCACGTCTGGCTGGCCACCACTGGTCCGATGGAAATCAAATTGACCGACCGATGGTTGGTGGCCCAAACGGCAGGGCAAGGGCCCAGAGGTGTAACGTCATTGCCCCTTGGCTCTCAGGGCAGTGCATGACCCACCTAAGCTCCGCCCCGTGTGACCCGCTCCTCTACACACGCACACGCGCAGCACACAAACACGTGTTCTGACAGGATGACAGACACGCATACTAAAATGTGTCCACACTCCACACCGTACTGACAGAATATTTCCTCGGGATAAACAGGGGACATGCCACGATGCGTGGCGTAATTTCACGTTCAGCCATTTCAGAATTAATGTGATGGAGGACGCCAGTTCTTAATGTTTAGTGCTAGAGTTCAGGATGCTTCAGCTACAGTTTAGGATGCTTCAGCTACAGCCCAGAATGCTTCATCTACAGTTAAGGATGCTTAAGCTTCAGCACAGGATGCTTAAGCTACAGCACAGGATGCTTCAGAAGTAAGGTGACGGAGGACGCCTGCCATTCTTGTTGAGTGTTTTTCAAATCACCTTAAATTTACTTGCTGCTAGGTAGCAACCACTAGGCCGGCCGGCCGCTGGTCGGGTTGTACCGGCAGTAGTGAGATTTAGAGAGGCTGAAGCACTCTAAAATTGACAGTGACACTTAAGTACGTTAAGTCAATGACGTTACACCTCTGGGCCCTGCTCAAATAAGGCTCGACCGCGTGGGCGACTAACTAAAGAGTTGGGAGGAAAGGGTGGAAAGAAACACAGAAAGTGGCAGGACAAGGGGGAGAAAGTGGGAGGGACAAACAAGTGAAGGGACAAAACGAAAGGCTTGAAAATACAACATACAACGGAAGTTCCAACCTCTGAAAATGTCTACGCCTTAACGACATAGGCGTTACTTACTTGAGTACGTTAAGTCATAGCCCCTACGCAACTGAGGCTACTGAGGCACAAACACGATATAACAACCCAGGTGGCAGGTGCCCTTGATAAGGCCCTCGTCGAAAGCTGAGAAAAGGAGGGTACACAATAGAAATGGAAAAGCAAATGATAAGCGCTTATCACGCCACCGCAACATGTGCACCGCACAAGCTAACCCGGTAAATGCACTGGCCACTGGGCAGTGGGCACACATTCCGAAACAAGCAAATACATCAATCTGACACCACACGTGTCAATGAGAGGGAGTAGAAAGAAGGAAAGAAAACTACGCCCCCCTAGGGGCGTGCGGCTTAAGGGAACAGCGCAGCTCGGGGCCGAAGCCACATCCGTGCCGTTACCATCAAACAGGAGTGAGGCTAGCTAGTAGCTAGTTAGGCTATTGCGGGTTACGTTTCCTGTTTGTAGTTATGTAGGCGTTGCTGCCTTCAGCACTGAAGTGTTCAATCTTCCTTTTAGCCTGTACTATGCTGTGCATGTATTTGACGGCCTGTATGTGCATTTTGCGTCCGCATTTCTTTGCTTGGTACGGTGTGAGACCTAGTGTTTGCATTTGTGCCAGGGTGAGTTCCTTGTAGACTGTACCAGATGTGCCTATGAGAATGGGGATGAGCTTGATGTTGCCCTCTGAGAATCCGTTTTTATGAGTTCATGTATGAGTTCAGAGTGCTGGTCCATGCATGCGGCCAGTTGTGCGTCTGGTTGTGTGTCCCGGCAGAACTTTAACTCTATGATGAGGATGACCGTGTCGGTTTTATCGGCGTTTGCTGGACCAGCATGATGTCCGGTTGGAATTTTTTCCCCAGTGGTTTGCCTGGACATGCTTGTGACTTTCAGAAGTTCAGGAGGGACTCTGTTTGCTCGTATTGCTGGGGCGCCGGCTTTTTCACAGTTTTCTGCTGTGCCTAGGTCAGCCATGACCAGGTCCCCGCCCATGTCACCTTTAGATATGGCTTTTAGGAGGATCCTGCCGGTGTGGTGGTGCCGTGCTATGTACATTTTCTGCATCTCTTGGTTCTTGCATGAGCCTGTCATATGCCCCGCGCTGTCTTGTTCGTTGCAGAGCGGGCATCTGTCGTGGGTGCTCTTACCGCTTCTGTATGCGAGCTTGTTGTTCCACAGGCATCCGTGACGCCACTTGAGTGTTGTTCTCTCTTCTCTCAGCATGGGTGATAGCGGGATTGATCATGAAGGAGTTGCTGATTTCGCCATCGGCCCTGTCTCTGATACCCTTCCAGCCCTGGTAATAGACACTGGCTGTGTTGGATCGACCGAGTCTCAGCCTTTCGTGCATGTGGTTGTGTAAGGCATCGTTGAGATTTTCGATTCCCCACGCCCTGTCGGCTCGGGTATTGCCGGGGTTAAGTGGAGCAGCTGCGAACGGCCAGTACGACGCGTGCTGGCCTGCTTCAGGAGGTATCGATCTCCCTTAAATACGTACTTTTACTCTCCAACGTTTCAGTCAAATGACATGGCATTATTTGCCAACGTTGGCAAGTGAGTGACGTCATTTTTTCCTAAGTCCGTCATCTTTGAAGAGGAGCGCATGCCATTAAATACTTGCATTACTTGTTATTTATCGACCTCGATTCCGATCGTACCAAGTGCCCAGAGGGCCTCCATGGAAGCGGGGGTATTGCAGGCGAGGGTGGACTAATCGCTGCTGCAGCCCATCGTGATGAGGAGCGATTATCTAAAGCTGCCGGTACTACTTTTACTGGTACGAAGCGTGCCTGAACCTTCGCCTACTACAAGAGCATTCACTGCATTTTGGTGTGCAGTTTAGCCCACATGCACAGCATTGAGCCAGCGAACACAGCATCCCACCCTTTTTGGGCAACATCTTACATGCATGCGCAGCTTCCACCAGTACTGGCAGCCCCCGATTGCATGCCCAGCCCCCGCATGCATGCACGTTACCCTCCCGCTTGCATGCACTACCGGACTACCCCCCGGCCGCATGCGCACAGCTTGCATGCACAGCTCCCACCCACATGCACACTGCCTACATGCACATACCCCTGCCCACATGCACAGCATCCCGCCTGCTTGCAGAGCGCCCCACACGCATGCGCGTTCCTTGCATGCACAGGTCCTCGCTTGCATTCACATCACGTAGCCGCGCTCGCGACCCTCCACCTGCATTCTTAGCTCCTTCCCACATGCAAACACCCCGCCCGCATACGCACTACCCCCCGTCTGCCAACATTGCAGCATCTCTCGTGACTGTATGCTAGAGAACCCAGCCAAGGATCCACGAGTCATGAACATTCTCACTGGCTGCAGTTCACGGGGGGATCTGGTCCGCATCTGCGAGAATACCGGCGATGATTTCTCTGCGTGATCCATGACAGAGGAGGGGCTAACGACTCACAGCTGCTCTGCAAAGAGGTGTGGCCAGACATGCGGCCACATCTCGTGGGGGGACCAGAAGCTGCCTGACATGACATGTGGCGTCTTCAGGTTGGGTGGACTGCTGAAGGTCAAGTTGCATACCCGTATGCACCGTGCTTTAATCCCGCCTGGGCGTTTCGAGGCAGATGGATCAGAGTTCGCCTTGCTGAGGTAAATTGGCCCTGGGCTAGACTGTAAATTTGCTAACCCGAAGCTTTTCTATAAACAGGGGCAAATGTACATCACGAGTGGATTTAAACAGAGCATGCCATGGATCAAGCCTTTGTAATGTATCACTTTCTCTTTCCCATACCCCGCTTAGGTACAGCCCCATGTGCTTCTTCTCGTATGAGGTCATGTGTGACTGGTCAGCGCAATGTATCGGCTTGTGGAACTTCTACCGCTACTTGCTGCTCAGGTCAGTCAGATATCCTGAACTGCGACTTGCAAACAAAAAGGTGCAACCCAGGGTATGCTACACGTGTTTTTTTTAGGGAGCCTCTACTGTGATTCAGCTAAGGCCCGGGGATCCACGTGCATCAAGCCCTGTTTTGCCCGGGCCACCGGCCGTAGGATGGTCAAGGTTTGGCACATTGCACCTGCTCCATTTGCTCAGTTCTACCATTCATGCCCTTCGAAGGTATCACATAGTGCCTATGACAGGCTCCATAGAGGTCACTGCGGCCGTTGTTGCAACAGCAAAGCAGCGCTTGCTCAGCAACGAGTCGCCGCTTTTTTGGCGTGCCACGCTTGACGTCATCATGCAGCAGTATGATGGTATCACAATTGGCTTTCACCATGACCGGTGTTGCATCGCGGCCCCTTGTTTGGCAGATCTTGAGGCGCCGCTTGTTTTGGGGTCAAGCTTCAAGAACAGATGCTTTGTCCAGGACCATAGCCACCGTATATCACGGCTAGCACTAATGCAAGACAGCAGCTACTCTGCTGGTATCTCTGAGGAGAAGCTTGATGACTTGAGGGCTGCTTTCGCTAGGATGCGCAGCGACCGCTCCGGGCATTCACCAAAACTAATCAGGAGTTTGGAGAGCAACTGCGGATACATGTCTCATATTGTTTTCCTTCTGTGCGTGCGGTACTGTGTGCACCACATGAACACAGTTCAGAGGGAGAAGGAGTCAGGGGAGCGCTTCTTTGCGAAGTGACAAAAAACTTCAGCCTGTCTTCAGTTGTCTATGCTTGGCTCGTATTTCCGCCAATATTGAGGTTTCCGTCATGTAATATACAGTGGTTTTGAACTTGACTCAACAGCCTTACCCAGTGAAAGTGGCTTAGCAACAGTATCCCTCAATGGCATAACAGTATCACAAGGATCCACACTCAAGATTTCAACCTTCAACCCAGCTTGGGTCTTCTAGAGTGACATGCTGGGGGTGCATCAGAGAATTTATGATTCCAGTCTACAGCCCAGCTTAGGTCTCCTAGAGTGGCAAGCCTAGGGGCATCGACACAAATTAGATTTCAGTTTAACCCCGTGCTTGGGATTCCTCGAGTGGCATGCTTGTGGCTCATCAACATAATACAGATTTCAGTCTACAGCATTGCTCACGTCTCCTAGAGTGGCATGTCTAGGGCGCATCAGCATAATTAAGATTCCAGTCTAAGACCCTGCTTGGGTCTCCTAGAGTAGCATGTCTAAGGCGCATCAGCATAATTAAGGTTCAGTATGGAACCATGCTTGGGTCTCCTAGAGTGGCATGTCTAGGGCGCATCCGCATAATTAAGATTTCAGTCTAAAGCCTTGCTCACGTCTCCTATGGTGCATACCTGGGCACATCAGCATAATTAAGATTTCAGTCTAGAGACCTCCTCGGGTCTTCTAGAGTGGCATGTCTAGGGTGCATCAGCATAATTAAAATTTCAGTATTCAGCCTTGCTTGGGTCTCCTATGGTGCATACCTGGGGCAAATCAGCATAATTGTGATAAAATATCTGAAGCCGTAATACCGTCACATGAATCCTGAACTAAACAATTTTCGAGGGGAAAACAGGAAACCAAGATTTCAGTCAGAAGCCCCGCTCAAAGCCTACTTGAGAGGCATGTCTCTTGCGTATCAAGCAAAATGAAGGTGCCTCAAACATCATGAAACAAAGGGTATGGCTAGGCAGTATAGTCTGCATAGTGAATCCGCTTAAAAATACAAAATAAAAGGTGGGAATGAGACCCGACTGAGCAGGTTGGTTGCGCATCATGACGCGCGCAATGACACCCACTGCGAACTTGGTCGACTCCTCTCCTAGGGGGTAGTCTGGTAGATGGCCCATGCCAAATTCCTTCCATCTAGGCCCAAAGGCTGCACAAAAGCTATCAAGATTTCTGGGCTAGTGCCAATGTTAAGAGCTGCCTCCTGGACTGATGCGGACATGCTCTCTTCAGATGAACCTGGGGGAGGAAGGCTGCTGGGGCTGCAGGGGCTACATGGGCTGTAGGGGCAGCAGGGGTGGCCATGATAGCAGCTGGTTCTCTGAATGGCATGGTTCTCTGAATGAACTCCGCTAGCCGCTCGCATATCCGTAACACATTCAAATGCAAGCTCCCAATGGAGCTTGCACCCGTTTCGGCTAATGAATAAATGTACAACATGGCTTGCTGTTTCTCAAGGGTCTGCCTCACAACCTTCTGCCTCGCTAACAGCTTCGAGCAGGGGCATGAGCATGCCGGCATGCGCTGCACGTGAGGACGGGTTGCTTTGATGCACATTCCCGCCCGTATGCACATTCCCCGCCCAAATGCAGTGACCCATGCATGTGCATGCAGGCTAGGGTCTGTGCATGCTGGCCATGGTCTATATGCATACGGGCTGTGCGCATACGGACGGGGGCTGTACATCCGGACAGGCTGTACAAACGGGCGGGAATGTGCACGTGGACGAGAGTCTGCATATGTTGGCGGGGGCGCATAGCTTACGGGTTGGGAATGCGGGTGGGGGGCTGTGCGTGCAAGCGTGGGGCTGCGCAAACGGGCGGAGAGCCGCCCATTTGGGCGGGACTTGCGCACACAGATAAGGGCCTGTGCATACGGGCAGTGCCTACGGGTGGATAACAGTGTATGCAGATGGGGGATGGGGGACCGTGCGGGCGGATGGGGGTAACATTGCATACAGGTGGGGGTCTGCAGAATGCGGAATGTGAATGGGGATGGGGGGCAGTACCAGCGGATGGGAGTAACAGTACATACAAGTGGGGGCCTGTGCATACGGGCTGTGTCTATGGGTGGATAACAGTGAAAGCCGATAGGGGACTGGGGGGCCGATCGGGCGTGTGGGAAATGTGCATGGGGGTGTGGACTGTGTACACGGGTAGAGGATGGCTCATGTGGTTGAAAGACCGTTTATGAGGGCGAGGTGCAGAGCATATTGGCAGGCGACAGGCGGCTGTGCGTGCAAGCGGGGGTAGTGCGCATGCGGGCGGGGTGTTTGCATGTGGGAAGGAGCTGAGAATGCAGGTGGAGGGTCGCGAGCGCGGCTACGTACGATGAATGCAGGCATGGACATGTGCATGCAAGGAATGCGTAGGCGTGTGGGGCGCTTTGCAAGCAGGCGGGATGCTGTGCATGTAGGCATGGGTGTGTGCATGTAGGCAGAGTGTATGTGGGTGGGAGCTGTGCATGCAAGCGGTGAATTTTGTGAAGTTTTTACAGTCCATCAGAGCAAGCGGGCGGGGTAACGTGCATGCATGCGGGGGGCTGGGCATGCATTCGGGGGCTGTCAGTACTGGTGGAAGCTGCGCATGCATGCAAGATATTGCCCAAAAGGGTGGGATGCTGTGTTAGCTGGCTCAATGCTGTGCATGTGGGCCTAAACTACACATCAAAATGCAGTGAATGCTCTTGTAGCAGGCAGAGGTTCAGGCACGCTTCATACCAGTTAAAGTAGGACCTGCAGCTTTAGATAATCGCGCCTCAGGATGGGCTGCAGCAGCGATTAGTCCACCCTCGCCTGCAACACTCTCGCTTCCATGGAGGCCCTCTGGGCACTTGGTACGATCGGAATCGAGGTCGATAAATAACAAGTAATGCAAGTATTTAATGGCATGCGCTCCTCTTCAAAGATGACGGACTTAGGAAAAAATGACGTCACTCACTTGCCAACGTTGGCAAATAATGCCATGTCATTTGACTGAAACGTTGGAGAGTAATAGTACGTTTTTAAGGGAGATCGATATCTGGCTTCAGGGTTGATGGGGATTGTCAGGTCACACTTATCAGGGGCGTGGGCTGCTCTCTTAGCCACTGCGTCAACTAATTCGTTCCCGATGTCCCTGTTGTGTGCTTTTACTTTCACGAGCTCGATTGGTCGGCCAGTTTCGATCGTCAGTTGGCGTGTCAGGGTGGAGATCGCTGTCAGCATTTCTCTATGCTTGTCGTAAGCGAGGCACATGGGGGATGCTAGATGCCTGCAATCTCGGCCCTGTTGATCGTGTTTGTAGGGCCGGCCCCTGCTGGATTGATAGTGAGATGTTGCTGGCCAGCAGCGGCGTACGGAAAGTGGGCCCCTGCCCCAACTAGCTTGGTCTTGGTTTTTCTCCTGGAGTGCTGATGTCAATGCAACTACCGTCCGTGTAGACGATTTGCCTCCAATCGTGCCGGAGCATGTACCTTAAACAAGTACTAATAAACTCTTACAGAGGTTATAGTAGGAGCTTCTCGATCCACTGCTGTAACTCAGTGAACTCAGCTCGATAACAGGTGATAGCTCTTGCTACTTCACCTGGACTTCTTCGATACTCTTGACAGGATCTCGTAAAGCCTCGACTCTTGAGGTACTAATAGACTTCCTGGGACGATCTTGGGCGAATGTGGCCGTTGATCTGCTGTGATGAGTCGCTTGCTTGGCGACTTCTGGTGACTGAAGATATCTCTGATAAATCAGATGGTCGACTTGGAGCCAAAGGAAACGCTGTAGGTTGGAGATGTGATGGTTGGTTGGTGGTAATATCCAGCTGTAGGGCTGGAGATATGCCTTGTTAAGAGGCAGGAATAACTCTAATTGCTGCAGATAGTCGACTGTTGGCCTAGGTGCTATGCCAGCTTCGTATCAGGAGACTTGTTGATGCTTATAGGGTCGCTGTTGGCCTAGGTGCTCTGCCAGTTTCCCCTTAGTAAGACTTGGATTGACGATTAACTTGCTGATCGATATTCAAGAACAGTAGCTGGAAACGTTAAGAGTCTATTGAAGGCCGTGAAATCAAGTAAGATAGAAAAAGTAAAGGACCCAGTTCGGGATCCTCTAAGACGGCAAACACACTTGTTCAGGTTCACACATAACTTCCAACCGAAAAAGCAGTTGGCGCAGTCAAAGGCACGGTGCAGTCATACGTCGTGACACATGCTGTTGTGGGCTTGTTTGTGGCCTTGATATGTGTCCAGCAGTGCCAAAGTGGGCGTCTCATTTGCGTTCGTGAGAGGTGTGTGTGTGCCCTGGTGTAGTTCTGTGTCCCTGGGGGCTTTAAGGAATGCGTTTGAGCCTTCGAGTGTACTAATGGGTTCCCTGGCCATTGCTGTGCTGTCGCGGGGGATCCATGCTTTGCGGGTGAACGGGAACATGAGTGGGGGGCGGGGATGGGTGCACTCTTGGCCTGTGGATTGAATGAGAGCGGTTGTCAGATCTTGAGTAATTTCATGACTTTTTGCAGCTGCCCATGAGGCTTGCAGTTGGTGTTTTGTGTGCATGGGCTGTTGGGGTGCATGGGGGGTGTCTGCCATGTCCATGCGGGCTGCCTCGTTCCATACGACCCAGATCTCCATGCGGCACTTAGGGGGTGGAGTGGTGTGTGCCCCTTGTGTCCAGTGCTCCTCTTGTGTCAGGGGGAAGGATGCGCTCTGTGAGCTTGCTATGTGTGTGCATAAGTGGGGATATCTGTCTGTCCACTGTCTGAAACCTGGGTTCCCTACGTTCCGCATGCCTGAAGGTAGGAAGAGCACTGTAGCTGTGGGCCGGCGTGTCATGTGTGCTGACCATATGGCCCATCCGACATATGGCCCATCGGACAGGAGAGGGAGTAATTGGTCGATTGCTCTTTTGAGCCGGCTTGTGACCTCCCGATTTTTCTCATTTTTATCGGATGCAGTGATTACTACGTCGGGGCAAAAGGAAGCTACCATCCACCCTAATTACGCATTCCTGACTGTTCGATCAATCTTGTTCACACCATCTACCGCCTAACGCTTTCGTTTTTTGCATGTCATCATACTCGCTCTTCTTATTTTCCCACCTGAACATCTAAATCACACCGTGCCCACCTTTCGTATTCCAGATCGCACAATTTTGAACACGCTAATCTAATCACGCATTGCACACACAAATACAGGATAGTCGGGTAGACCGGTACGCGATTACGCGAGATATTTCGGCACCGGGACACTGGAGATATTTGGGCACCGGGACGGCGGGACCACACGTTGACACTTCTTTACACATCTCTTTGTGTGTGGGAGAAACGTGTTTGTAAGGCCTTGGTCGTGAGAAGGATCAATTTCTAGGTTGAAACGCTGCATACACACTGTGACAACTTCCTTCTACGCGATTTGATGATGTCGGAAAGGTTGCGTAATCTCGCATCACAGCTGGCGCTCCAGCCGTGCGCAGGCTCGGCACAACAGGTGCGGGTTGCTGTAAAATTTGATACGGTATATAACTGGTTCCTGTATCTGCGCAACATGACTAAACGTTATGGTTTGAGCTGCATGCCGCATTTTGGCAGGGTGCATAACAGACAGGCCCACTGCGGGAACCGCCCGTGATTTTCAACCGCATGCCGTACTAAGTACTGTGTGACAGGACGTGCGCGCATTTCATGATGCGATCTCTGACCCACCAACCCGCGTCTGCCCCCCCCCGTCTTACTAAATCATGTTTCATTACTCTCGCAGGATCGAACAGAAATAGCGGCCAAGGGTGAGGCTGAGCTGGCAGCCCAGCACCGCCAAGAGGTGGTGGCATACGTCGGCAAACAGGTGAGACGAAACGTGTGAACGCGAGCATTCCGCTACATTTTTGCTGCCAGTCCTCCTGTACGGTACAGTCATAATTGCATTGGAACAACGGGGTTAACAGTGGATAGGGTGAGGCTGAGCACTGCAGCACAATCTAAACCCGTGCCGTATTGCGCTACTTTTGAATCCTTCCTCCTCGAGGCTGAAGGAATAGGTGGTCCATCAGATCATGCCAAGGTAAGCGACTAAGCGGCGTACTGCATCCCAATTTCCCAGCAGGCAGGCAGCAACCAGCTGCCCACTTTATATGGCTTATTTTAGTGGGTGCCAGGCCTCTTGGGACCTGCCAGGTCTGGTCTTCACCCTGAACCCTAAACCAGGCCACCACTATGTTGATGGGGGCCAACTTGACCTGCCAACGACCAAATATGTGTCATCCTACTACTGGTGGCCCAAACAATAGGGCTTGCTGCACCAGGCCCTGCTGACCGTAGGCCAGGTTGTAGCTGAATTAATTACCAGTAGCTGATGAAGCAGCCTTTGATTAATAAAAAAATGCACTGCTTGTCTATGGACCACCAGCAAACCCACCCCAACTGACATGCAGGCGTGGACGGCCAAGCAGAACCGGCAGGAGAACCCTGAAGACTGGACACACACGACGGGCCGAGACGACTTCACGGCGGCAGAGGTTGCGGTGGCCAAGCGCTGCCACGGCGCACACCTTGAGGTCAGCGTCTATGCAGTGTGTGCACCAGACGTGTTTTTTGTAAACAATAGGTCCGATGGGAGCATGAAAAGAAAGTGTTGAAGTGCTTTTCACTGAGATTTTCTTCTCTAGGGACAAAGAATCAGAACAATAACGAAATGTGTGATTGATGAAGCAACGTGCAAGTCTGAAAAACATTGAAATACGTTTGAGACTACAGGTAGTGTGTGCGCCAGACCACCTCCGGGCTAGCTGGAAAACTTACAAATTATACTTAAGAACTCTCTGAGCCGATCAAAATATCACCAATCAAATGATCTTACTGTATACTAAACAGTGTTAGAGGTCAGTACAGTAGTACACCAGCTAGCTTGGGTTTCACAGTCCTGGCTTGTGTCATGTGAAGTTTTTTTTCTGTCCAGCGAGGCAATACATTTAATGCATGGGGCAGGTGCCCCAAAACCAGGTCGGGCATGCCCGAGTTATGCCCCACACCTCACACCGGACACACCTTCCAGGTCACCCCCCATGATCCACCAGGTTTTGAGCAGTGGTGTGATGCCCGAGGGCTCACGTCTTCTTCTCATCCATTTCGATGTGCCCAACTGTCCGTCGCCGCCCACTGACCCCTATCCCGCCACTCACGATCCATTAGGTCTTCAGCAGAATGTGATGCCCGAGCGCCCACACCTCCTGATCCATTTGGACGTCCCTAACCTGTCCACTGCCAACCAATCCACATGTTCCCACCCCGCTCATGATCCAGCAGGTCTGAAGCAGAGATGTGACCCCGGTGGATTCACACTTCCTGCTCATCCATTTCGACTGCCACACCATCCGCTGCCAACCAATTTTTTGGTCCATTCCCCCCGTCTT
Source organism: Limnomonas spitsbergensis (assembly GCA_037349105.1). Lineage (NCBI taxonomy): Eukaryota > Viridiplantae > Chlorophyta > Chlorophyceae > Chlamydomonadales > Limnomonas > Limnomonas spitsbergensis. The sequence goes on from JAYJMM010000114.1 coordinate 3,981,438, forward strand.
CCAGGTCTTAAGCAGAAACGAGACCCTGGTGGGCTCAAACTTCCTGCTCATACACTTCGACACAGGGTCCTAGGGGCCTTTTCAGAAAGGTCGGCTGACGCCGACAACCCTCTTTTTCCAGGCCTTATTTCCCGGTCGGCTGTTTCTTTGTTTTTTCGTTAAGTGCGAAAAAGTGTGAGACGTGAAAAAGTGTGAAACCGGATTTCATTTTTTTCAAGTCAAGAACGTTACACGGGGGGCCTAACTGTCTAGGAGACTTCTACTTCGTCATCGATAACTATAGGACCCTCTTGGATCTCGGAGTTCGACATAACGATTTAGCCGACGAGCGTGTAAAAACGTGTCGGCTGACGCCGACGCGTGGCCTACATATAGCAATCTGGCATCGGCGCCCCGCCGCCGATGCCAGGGTTCTGGAGTGGTCGGTTTTTTTCAAGTTTTTTTTCTGGCGTCTGTGGCCGACCGGCCCCCAGGACCCTGCTTCGACATACCCCACCGTCCGCGACTAACCAATTAATCCCATGCCCTTCCCCCCCTTGGTTCAAAAGGTCTTGAGCAGAGACGTGACCCCGGTGGGCTCACACTTCCTGCTCATCCATTTCGATGTGCCCAACCTCTCAGCCGCCACCCACCGGCTCCACTTGCATGGCCTGGTTGACAAGCCCATGACCTTGTCAGTGGACGACCTGAGACACAGGCAAGTGTCCTTTAACCCTGAACCTAAATTTCGACAGCAAAGATAATTTGTCTCATAAGTCTGGCATATCTGAACCTTGAATTCTAGACTAGGGTAGCCATACATGCTGATTTGATGTGGTGCTGATCCCTGAAAATAATAAGGATAACTACGCTTCTGCGGGTTTAAGGTTTAGGGTTCGATTACTGAAATGCACAATGGTAACTACGCTCCTGCGGGGCACTAGGGTTTAGCAAACAATGCGACATGGTGGCCGAGGCTGCGCCCATGTGATTACTGAATGAAGGGAAAACTGCCACTGCGCAGGCCGGCTGTGACGGAGCCTATCGTCATGGAGTGTGCTGGCAACGGACGCATGGGCCTGAAGGACAGATACTGGACACATATGCCGTGGGGCCAAGACGCTATTGGCTGTGGCAGGTGGACTGGTAAGAGGATTGGTTAGACTGTGCCGTATTGTGCTGTGTTGAGCTGCCTTGGCTTTAAGGGGTTGCTGGGTGATCAACATCAGGCTGATACGGTTCAAACTTCAAGCAGCAGGGCTTGTAGCACCAGGCCCCCTTGACAGTAGGCCATTACGTGGCTGAGGTGCAGCTGGAGCATGCACACTGAAAGAAGCTGTGCCTCGTGTTTTTCCCGCCAAATTAAGGTTGCCGGTTGTCGGACCTGCTCCGTGAGGCGGGCGTCCACAACAGCGCAAAGCAAATCATCTTCACCGGCGCAGACAAGGGCCTCCAGGTGCGTGGGAAGTGAAGGCGTGCTTGCGTGGGAGACGGCTCATAATGCCATAAATGGCCATAAATGTAAGGCCAGGACTAAACAATGGATCCCCCCCTTCCATAATTTCCGTAACTTGAGTACAGCGCAGACAACGGCCTTCAGGTAAGTGGGAAGTGTTGGGGGGCTTGTGTGGGAGCTTGGCTCTCTTGTACACCAGTATTGAAGTGTGGGGGAGCTTGGCTCTCTTGTACACCAGTATTGAAGTGTGGGGGAGCTTGGCTCTCTTGTACACCAGTATTGAAGTGTGGGGGGGCTTGGCTCTCTTGTACACCAGTATTGAAGTGTGGGGGAGCTTGGCTGTCTTGTACACCAGTATTGAAGTGTGGGGGAGCTTGGCTCTCTTGTACACCAGTATTGAAGTGTGGGGGAGCTTGGATCTCTTGTACACCAGTATTGAAGTGTGGGGGAGCTTGGCTGTCTTGTACACCAGTATTGAAGTGTGGGGGAGCTTGGCTCTCTTGTACACCAGTATTGAAGTGTGGGGGAGCTTGGATCTCTTGTACACCAGTATTGAAGTGTGGGGGAGCTTGGCTGTCTTGTACACCAGTATTGAAGTGTGGGGGAGCTTGGCTCTCTTGTACACCAGTATTGAAGTGTGGGGGAGCTTGGCTCTCTTGTACACCAGTATTGAAGTGTGGGGGAGCTTGGCTCTCTTGTACACCAGTATTGAAGTGTGGGGAGCTTGGCTCTCTTGTACACCAGTATTGAAGTGTGGGGGAGCTTGGCTGTCTTGTACACCAGTATTGAAGTGTGGGGGAGCTTGGCTCTCTTGTACACCAGTATTGAAGTGTGGGGAGCTTGGCTCTCTTGTACACCAGTATTGAAGTGTGGGGGAGCTTGGCTCTCTTGTACACCAGTATGGAGGGCCAGAAGTCTAAAAATTGGATCTTCTCTCCCTTTTAATGAACACATTATCTTCGTGGGTGCAGACAAGGGTCGTTGGGCGAGTGGGAAGTGGGGGGGCCTGGGTGATGAGAGAATTTTGTTTACCCCTAAATTGTCCAGGCCAGGACTGTAAATTTGGCCCTCCCCTTCCCTTTCGATTTCTGTACATGTATTTTATGACTTCGCCATTCTCAACACCTCTTCCTCCCCCCGGAATTATTTTGCTGCACAGGGTGGGCTTGTGCAGTATTTCCAGAGGTCTGTCACCATCGAGCAGGCCATGATGGACGGGGTGATGCTTTGCTATGACATGAACGGCCACGAGCTGGCACCCTGTCACGGCTACCCTCTCAGACTGATCGTTCCGGGCTGGTGAGTAAAAATTCCGAACTTGACAAAACCCACACAAATCGGAACATTCATCACCAAAATAAAACCAGGACTGAAACAACTGGGAGGCTGCTGTAGAGTTCAGCCTACACCCCAGATCTTGACCCTGAACACACTCCTTAAAGCTGCTCCCCTAAAATTTGTAACCCTCAAAACATGGTGGCGAACCCTTTAAGCACTGTGAACCAGGCATTGGACATTTTGGAACCCTCCGGGCTGCTCCTGGGAAATTCTGCACGACGCTTTGCGGAGATTCAAGCCATCCATTACTTATTTATTTATGTGTGCCAGACTTACTGACGGGGGCTTCCAGGCGGTCACGATTGACTTAACCTGTAGCAGCTACTCAGCTCCTGGTGGCCCTCCGACCGTAGTCCGTGATGCAGCAGAATTGTTTGGCTGGGACGTGCTAGGTAAACTGTACTGCCATTTGTTCCGAAGGTACGGCATGGCTTCTGTCAAGTGGCTCACATCGATTGAGGTCGGCGGTGGAGGCTGGAGCGGGCACCAGATGAAGGTGTACAGCTTTGCCAGGAGCGATGACGATACCAGCGCTATCCCAATGCGTCACATGATGCCGCGGGCGCTGATGGCTCCTCCCGGCTTCCCCGACTTTTTCACGCGCACCCGTGTCTGTGCGCCCGGGACCGTGCGTATCGTCGGCAAGGCGTGGTCGGGTGGTGACGGCATCGCACGCGTCGAGTTTTCCGGCGACGGCGGAAAGTCCTGGGCGGATGCCGTACTGGGCCGCAAGAACGGGCCGTTCGGCTGGGCCACCTGGTACTACGACTGGCAGGCCAAGGCGGGAACTACGGCCGTGTTGGTCTCTCGGGTCACGAACGCGCATGGGATGACGCAAGACGAAGCCAGTGATGAGCAGTTCAACGCCTTTTCCATGGTGGGTTTAAGGTTGATGGGTTCTGGTGGATGTGGGTTAAGGGTTTCCAGATAGGGTTTAGGGTTTCCTTAGTGGGCTTAAGGTTCATGGCCCTGGGTTTCAAAGGTGTGTTCACGCAGTGCTCCTTGGACAACTTTCAAGCCTTACATGCCCGCATCGTGTTATTCACTAGCTGAATTGTAGCTGATGCAAGCAACAGTTAATTCATGCGACTAAAACCCTTATCTGTATTAACAACTTCTGTACCGACCTAATTCCGGAAGGTTCGATAAGTAACCCACGCCCTGCATGTCATGGGCATGGACAATTGGGCATGTCCTTGACTTTTTCTGTTTGCATGTAACCCGCTGTGCAGGGTTGCACCCAGCCCCAGCTTGTGTACGTGAGAGTGGAGCCGTCTGTTGAGCCTGGAGCCTACGTTGAGCTCGAGGTGGAGACCAAGGGTTGCAAGGGGCTCGTTGCGCACGGGCACACCAAGGTCATGTCTGCCGTGGACGCGGACGCGCTGTACCGAGGTGTCTCGCAGTGATCTTGCTTCTTGAGGGAGTGAAGTGTCAGAAAGTGCCAGAGTGGATGTTTAGAACCGGAGCGACGCTCGTGACGGGGAGTAAAAAAGGCTGCCGGTTCCAAATAGCAGATCATGATACGGTATAACATATCTAGCATATGAGAGTCAAGGTATGTGTGCCTAGAACGTACAGTAAGCACACTCAGAATTGTGAGGGCGAGGGCTGTGAAATGTCCATCAACAAGGTCATCACTGATGATCTTTGGTCAGCAGGAATGAACAGTCACCTTCCATGTTACGTGTTGAGAGAAGTGATATAGGTTCCAGCATGCTGCTAGCTGGAGAAATGTTTTTTATTATTCTTTCATGTTTACGCCTTTGGGATGTGTACCGTTAATCTTTCAGGAATGTCGATGATGTCTCACCTTGCGCTGCGTGCGAGGGTTCTAATAAGGAATGATTGATCATGGACAAGTGCTCCAAGTCCTGACCTGAATGGTGAATGATGACTCAGGTGCCCAGGCAGGTGGACAAAAAAGCACCATCGGGGCCAATGATGTGCGTGCCGCGGTGTGATTCTTCATCATCTCAGTCGCAAATGGACACAAATAAACGTGGGGACCTTTGCCACCTAACCCGGGTTTCTTTTGGTGTCTCTTCTTTTCTTGAACCCTTCGCTCTTTTTCAGGGTTGTTTTCTTTCGGGTGCGAACAACCATCGGCGTGTCAGTGCGATAACGCACGGTATGCAACATCTCTTTCTGCCACCGGCAGTTATCGAACTCGCGACCTCTGCTTGATCAGTATCGTCGGTGCTAGGCTGTAAGCGACTGACACCAGTACGGCATTATCCAGGGGTGGGTTGCGACGTAGTGTTCTGCCGCAAGCGCGGCCTCGATCAAAAGAAGCGCATTAGCAATGCGATTCTATTGCACCCAACGTCGGCTGTAGGTGACATGAATTCGAAAAGCTTTTGGGCCGCGCGGCGATGACACCTCTCGCCCGCCACCCACCCAAAGTAATCGTCCGTGACTAATGCCGTACTGGTGTCAGTCGCTTACAGCCTAGCACCGACAATACTGATCAAGCGGAGGTCGCGAGTTCGATACCTGCCGGTGGCAGAAAAGTTGTTGCAGACCGTGCGTTATCGCACTGACACGCCGATGGTTGTTCGCACCCGAAAGAAAACAACCCTGAAAAGAGCGAAGGGTTCAAGAAAAGAAAATACACCAAAAGAAACCCGGGTAAGGTGGCAAAGATCCCCACGATTTTTTTATTTTTTTTAGTCACTTTTTTTTTCTAGGCACACTTTTTTTACAGTCTTCCATGAAGGAGATCCCTAAAAACAAAATCATTTGACAAAGAGATAATCTTATGAAGAAGAAAAAAATCACTGCATAAGAGGCATGCGGCCTTCTACACACAACACACATGCACCAATGTTACTTTATTCCCACCTGCGACAATCCCTTCTTCTAGGACTATCGGCCGCAAGGCGCAGGCCTCTTGACGTTGCCCCAAATTCGCCCTGTGGTGGCCGTTAAGCGGCCTGCCAATTGTGATGCAATTATAACAAAAAGAAACGCTGACATGAAGGAATGAGAGGCCCTGGCTTTAAGTGGATGGAACCTGCAGTCGAAACCGTCTTCCGGGCCCCTACTAGTAAAGAGAATAACCCTTTTTGAGGGTTAGTCTCTTTAGGGGCAGGGAATACGGTTTGCCTGACCTTGTTGTTCTTGCTGTTTGGTAGGTGAACTTGCTTCCCTTTCTTCCCTCTTGTGCATTCCCCTTGGCTCTCCTTGCTCACTTCATGTTTGCCGACGTGACCGAGCTTAACTTAGGCAGGGCCCAGAAGTGTAACGCCATCACTAACTGGGGCATGCATTCATGCAGCATGCCAGCATCTGGGCCCTGGCCTTCATCCCCAGCTCATTCAGCCCAGGTATGTGCACTCACAAATAATACGTTTCAGAATGCTTTGTCACGTACTCACCTTCGAGACAGTTGGGCGCCTACGCGGCCGAGCCTTTTTGAGCAGGGTCCAGATGTGTAATGGCATTGGCCTACTCACCTTCTGATGATAGCAAGAGCCTTCTTGTGCATGACCCAGAGGTGTAACGCGACCGAGCCCTCTTGTGCATGACCCAGAGGTGTGATGTCATTGACCTACCCACCTTCTCATAGCAAGATCCCTCTTGTGCATGGCCCAGAGGTGTTACGTGACCTAGCCTTCTTGTGCATGGCCCAAAGGAGCAACGTGACCTAGCTTTCTTGTGCCTGGCCCAGAGGTGTTACGTGACCTATCCTTCTTGTGCATGACCCAGAGGAGTAAGTAGTAACGTGACATATCCTTCTTGTGCATGGCCCAGAGGTGTTACGTGACCTATCCTTCTTGTGCATGACCCAGAGGAGGAACGTGACATATCCCTCTTGACTTCTTGTGCATGGCCCAGAGGTGTTACGTGACCTGGCCTTCTTGTGCATGGCCCAGAAGTGTAACTTCATGACATAGCAAGAGAACCTGGCCCGGCTTCCAATGAGCTGTGACGTCAAAGGGGATCACTTGGGACTACCTTTATTTCCTCATATGCCTTCTCCCCTGACTGTCCTAGCTGTCATTTTGTTTGCCGATGTGGCCGAGCTTCATCTCAGCATGGCCCAGAGGTGTCATGTCATTGACTTGGGACTACCAGGTTGAGGGATAGAACCCGCCGCACGATCTTCTCTCTCCCCCTGTCTAGATCGCGAGGTTCCATGCTCCTGCCCCCCTCACATGGGAGGGGGGCATGGCTCCACCGTGGTCATGGCTGTGCATGGTAGCTGGAATTGAACTTGGCCATTCCCTACCAGCCCCCGCGTCTGAGCGTTTAGCAGGGCCCAGCGGGTATGAATAGTTCTAAACGCGGGACTACCAGGGGCTTGGTCGGATCTTTCATGGTTCACTTCTGCCCTGTCGGATCTTTCATGGTTCAATTATGCCTTGTCGGAGGTTTCATGGATCTCTTCCTCCGCTGTACGCTTTGTTGAGGCCTAGATTTATTGTTCTTCTTTGCCTTCTTGGGGAATAGGCTTGAGAGGGGCAAAGATCCTTCGGGCTGCCTTTTGGGGGGGGGGGGTATTTCTTTCTCCTCATGTGTTATTCTCCTTCTTTCCCTCTTACGTTCAGTTTCTTTTCTTCCAACGGGACAGTTGGGCGCCCACGCGGCCGAGCCTTTTTGAGCAGGGCCCAGAGGTGTAATGTCATTGACTTCCTCCGGTGATCCATGCTGTACACAGGCATGCCTGTCGCCCTTGGACTATGAGGGTCCAGTTAGAGCGCTCTCTTCGGGGGTCCAGCCACCCGGGGTCCAGCCACACCGCAGTGACGAGTCTTGCGCTATGGCAGGACTTAACTCATCACTATACATGGAGTGGGGGTTGTCCAGCCATTGTGATCTGTCCTGCCATGGCTAGCAGCCAGGGTCCAGCCATGATGTTTCCTTAGGCAATGTAAGGGGGGCACTTGATTGGGCCCACTCTAACTTGGTAAGGTAAGGTATACCTGCCTTCTCCGACCCATAGTCTCTCATAAGCAGGACAAGGCTACCCTTAAGTTCCCATCCATAACCGGATCCAATGCTTTGGGTTCCGCTGACGCTGCAGTAATCTGTCCTAATGATTCAGACTGTTCTCCTGCTTTGGTTCCAGAAACCGAACACAAATAAGGTGTTCGCCCCCCTATGTACACAGGATTTTGAATTGGACATTGTAAACCGGGAGCAGGCCACCATACCGGTAGCCTCGCGATCGTCATACACGTTGCAACTGTCGCAGCAGCTTCGGCAGCAGCTTCCTACCAATTGCTCTTTCACAACACACATTTCGGTCTACCACTCCGACCGCCAACATGCGTCCACGGATCGATATATGCCGACCCAGTGACATGGTGATGAGATATGCACTATGCGCATGAGTGGGCACTTCGCTACTAGCCCGTGTTTCGGACGATCGGCTCATATCACCCGCCTACCACCGCACCAACAGCCGTGCTGCTGTGCCAAACCCTACCAAATTCAAAATGTTTGCAGACGTGGCGCAGGGCTGCCGACAAACTGCCGGCAAACTGCAGTAGCCAGAGGAGAAACTACGCCCAGGCATCACACCGCTTTCACCGCATGCATCACACGAAAACGGCCGTTCCAAATTCAAACTAGTATTCAGCAGTCCCCGGTCATAGCAGGTCGCAGCAAGCAGAGACACAATTTGTACACGTGCTTGCACGCCGATGCCCGGGCACAACTTCCATTCCAGCTCGCCACAGATTTTCCCAATTCGTGCGTCGCGTCAGTTTACTTGTCAGGCGCGGGCGAGATAAATATGGCCATGTTTGTGGCGCTGCTGCTGATTCTGCTATCGCGGCCATGTCTCTTCCCAGATGCAAGCTGCCGACCCAGCGGCACCTCTCCAGTGGTATTTTCAAATCACGGCAGTGCAGCCTTACATCCACGTCCAGGCTTGGAGAAACTTTCCACACCACATACAATGCCGTCATCGGTGACAGCTGCAATACCTCCGGACTTGGCGCATGCCAATGCCAGCTGCCACAGCATGGCACATCGGAGTGGCAGTGTGACGCGCTCTCGCCAAGGGGACTATCACGGTAATGATACGCCGATTTGTTAGTTTCCAAAACACAATTCAAACTAATTGGGCATGGCCACCGTTGCATGGCCCCCCTCTGCATGGCCCCTCCTAGCATGACCCCTCTTCCCACGTCACTCCCTTGCATGGCCCCTCTTTCCATGTCACTCCCTTGCATAGACCTCCATTGCATGATCACATCTTTTAGCTCCGACAAGGAGACATGCACCTACTTGCCTCATCTTGAGCACAAGATACACGTGTCAGAGAATGGGTATTGGTACGAGCTATTGCTGTTGCTACTGCTGATCCGGCTGTTGCTGCTGATGCGTCCCTTGGAATTTTAATATCAGGTCGCCAACATGGTTGGTGGAATGCAGCTGCAAAGCAGCCACCGGGTTCCGAAGATGGCCACGACGATGGCAGTGCTCCTTCTCACCCGCAGTGCAAAGACGCCAGGATGTCATCCCATGTGTGGTCTTACGACGGCCCGGATCGAAACAAGGATGGCAAGGATGGTGTCCGGCAGCTGCTTCGTCGGCGGGGGCCATGTGGCCATGCACTTCGCAGACAGCCATCATCGTCCCAACCAGGTGGCTGCTCTGATGGCCTGCATGGCAGCTGCCCTGATGGGCTGCATGGCGGTCGCTCTGGTGGCCTGCATGGCGGTCGCTCTGATGGCCTGCATGGCAGTTGCTCTGATGGCCTGCATGGCGGCCGCTCTGATAAGCTGCATGGCAGCCGGTCTGATAATCTGCATGGCGGCCATTCCGATCGGCCGCGTGGCGACGGCCGAGCGAATTGGTGGCTTCACGAGGCCGGGGCGATACGCCTGCTAGGGAGTCTGGCCTTGATGGTATCCAATGAGGGGCGCAGGGCGGGGCCGGATGGCGATTCCGCCGACTCGGCAGGCGAGCCGGGGGGGAACGACGCTGCTGACTCAGCCGGAGGGCCGGGGGAAGACAACGCTGACTCAGCAGGCAGGACGGATCCACTCCCCGCCTCCGTTGTCGCTGGGCATAAAAGCGCTGTGGGTTGGGATGGGACCCCTGATGACCCGCTACGGCGTTTACCCGATCGGTTGACGCCGAATGTGGTCCTGCCGCTGTCCATGGCCGAAGCAGCAACCAAAGGGGCGCGCTTCCAACGTGACGGGTTTGTCATGCTGGGATGGGCTCGGCTTGCCGAGGGTGGCGGCGGCAGCGGTGGCGGTGGCGGCGAGGCGGGCAGAGGCAGCGACACTTTCCCATCCCTGGAGTGGCAACCTGATGGCGGTGTTGCAGATCTAGAACCAGTGGATTATTCAGATTCAGATCCAGATCTGTCCAGGCAGGAGTTGCAGGGAGGGGCATCAGAGGTCGGACAGGGTAATTCGCAGCATCAGGCTGTGAGTAAGCAAAGGCAGCGGGGACACAAAGTGCTATGGACCCCTATCTTAATAGACAAAGGCAACGCCGACAGCAGCAGCAGCAGCAGCAGCAGAGGCATCAAGCTTGAAACGGGCGAGCAGCCGTCACCTCTCCCTCCCATTCAGCCCTCCCCCTCAACACCGTCTTCAAGTCCTATCTTGCCTTCACAGCTCCTCTCACCACTGTCAACACCTCCATCCCCTCCACCACTCCCACCACCTTCACTGCCTCCCTCACCACTGCCACCACCACCGCCACCACATCCATTACCACCTCCACCCCCACCACCTCCACCACCTCAGTCATTCCCACCACATCCAATACCCCCACCCCCACCCCCACCCCCACCCCCACCCCCACCCCTATCACCGCCACCACCCAAACCACCTTCACTACCTCCCTCACCACTGCCACCACTGCCATCCCCATTACCACTGCCACCTTCATCACCCCCACCCCCACCACCTCCATCACCTCCACCACCACCACCTCCATCACCCCCACCCCCACCCCCACCTCAACCACCGACACCGCCACCACCATCGTCCCCACCACCTCTATCTCCACCACCGCATCCCTCACCGTCACCCACACCACCACCACCACCACCTCAGCAACAAGTGGTTGTCCTGCAGCTCAAGGCCGCACCCTCCTCAGGGGGCATTGGCCCCTCTGGGGAGCAGCGCCTGGCATTCGGACCTGAAGGCTGCGCCCGGCTAGCCGCCATGGCCAACCAAGAGGCTTCGGGAAACGGCCCTGACGGCAGCCCAACTCAAAGCCCGGACTCCCCCTCCTTCCCCTCCTCCTCCTACTCATCCTCCTCTCCTGCGCCTGAAATGGGAGCACCTGCACCGATAGCCGATTCGCCCACTTCCTCCTCCTCCTCCTCCTCCTCCTTGGCTTTCCAGTGTGCTTTTTCTGACGGCTCTTTGATGCTGGTCCTCGGGCTGTTCATCGACGAAGCAGCTGCCGACCAGGCGCTGGCAGCCCTCAGGCTACCGTCAACATCAGCAGCCGTTTTCGAGGGTGAGGGACGAGCCTGGCCGGGGGCAGGGGGTATGAGGCGGGTGCTTCTTACGGGCAGGAGGTATGAGGCGGGTGCTTCTTACGGGCAGGGGGTATGAGGCGGGTGCTTCTTACGGGCAGGGGGTATGAGGCGGGTGCTTCTTACGGGCAGGGGGTATGAGGCGTGGGCATGGATCATATCCTATTTATTGTATGTTCACCCTATCACACACCATCGATGGGTCTTATAATTATCTATTACCTGCCTTCCAAGGTAGCGTTTGGGGATAGGGCTTAAGGGTTTGCACCACTGCCAGCTGCTGTTCAATCCGCCCGACCCTCTCCCCCTCAACCTTGTCATCAAAATTTTAATGCAACACCCTCCAAAGGGCCAGCCAGTGCGCATCAGTAGGAAAGCCAGAAAGAGCCTAAACCCTAAACCCTTAACCCTAAACTAGGCAAAACCTCAAAAGGGCCAGCCAGTGCACACCGGTAGAAAAGCCAGAAGGCGAGAAGCTGCGAAGGCTCAGTGCAGGCTCTTGCATGCAGCGAGAGAACGACATTGGGGCGGTATAACCAGGGCGGTATAACCAGGGCGGTATAACCAGGGCGGTATAACCAGGGCGGTATCACCAGGGCGGTATAACCAGGGCGGTATGACCAGGGCGGTATCACCAGGGCGGTATGACCAGGGCGGTATCACCAGGGCGGTATGACCAGGGCGGTATGACCAGGGCGGTATGACCAGGGCGGTATGACCAGGGCGGTATGACCAGGGCGGTATGACCAGGGCGGTATGACCAGGGCGGTATGACCAGGGCGGTATAACCAGGGCGGTATAACCAGGGCGGTATAACCAGGGCGGTATAACCAGGGCGGTATAACCAGGGCGTGAGCCTATGAGATAAGATTTTTTCCCAAATGGAGCTGGCTGCAGTACTCCGCCTGCGTTAAAATAGATTACAGACAACGGACCAAAACCCTGCTGATGCTGGCAGTAGCGCCAGCGTTAAAGCACTGAAGTACCGGTATAGACGACCGATCTGCCCTGCTGATGCTGCCTCCCCTGCCCCTGTGTGCTGCGCAGCTTTCTCCGGCGGCTGCTCTTTGAGCTTATACACGGCCCTCATCAGGAGCGGGAAGGGAGGAGGCACCGGAGCAGGCGCCGATGGCATCGGGGCGGATGTGCAGGCATGCCCGCCTCCAGTCCCTTCCCCTCCGCCGGTACCCCCACCCGAGCCGCCGGTGCCTCCACCCCCCGTGCCCTCACCGCCGGAGCCTCCCGCCCCGCCCGCCCCGCCCCTCCCGCCTGCGTTTGTCGTTTCTGCGTACCGTATGTCCAGCGACGGGGCGTTGTACTCAAGCAGTACGGACATCTCCCAGACGGAGGTGGACGGGCTGATGCCCATTGCACCGTTTAAGCCATCGGTGCTTCTCCCTGTGAACCTCATGAAAGGGGGCAGGCGCTTAGCTGCGGAACATGGCAGCAGCAGCGGCGGCGGCGGCGGCGGCAGTGGCAATAGGAGGACCAGCAGCAGCAGCAGGACCACCAACAGCAACATGAGGACCAGCAGCGGCAGCAGTGGTAGGAGCAGCAACAGCAGCACCAGCACCAGCACCAGCACCAGCACCAGGGGTAGCAGCAGCAGCAGAAAGAGTAGTGGGAGCATTAGCAGCGGTAGCAGCAGCAGCAGTGGCAGCAGCAATGGCAGCAGTACCAGGAGCACCAGCAGCACCAGCGGCAGAAATGGGATGATCAGCAGCACTCAACACCACAGACCAGGCACCTTCTTGGGCCTCGACGACGGTGGCGGCATCAGCAGCCAGCAGGCTTTGAGTAGAGGCCTGACGAGGAAAAGAAGCGGCAGCAGCAGTAGCGGCAGCCGGCCCAGTAGTGGCGGAGAGGCGGCGGGCGCCACGGGCCCGATGCGGCGTCGGCGTGATCTGCGGGCGGTGTTTGCTCCAGATGACCGCCAGAAGTGCCCCACCTTGGCCTACCCCTTCTCGGCCATCGGCCAGCTGACAGCCGTGGTCAATGGCTCGCGGTCAGAGGTGCGTGTGGGTGTGTTCCTGTGTGGTCTCTTGCCACGAATCCCTAAACCCTAAACCCTAAACCCTTAACCTTAAACCCTAAACCCAAGGGAGATGCAAATTGGTATCAGCAGTGGTGAAGGGATCGTGGCCAGTGGTGTGTGCACTGGTGTGTCTGCGCTTGCCACGGATGAAGAGTGAGACAGTAGTGAGACTACACACCTCATATCTCCACAGATTTAAAGTTTTTTGTATTGACTTCTGGCCTGGTCTGTGGCCTGGGATCAAGAGTGCTCTGTCATGTTGTGCTGGGAGTTAGGGCCCGCATGCTCCTCTTGATTTGGGACCCATGAGCGCTGTTGCGCCCCAAATGCTGAAGGTTATACAGGGGAGCATCATGTTTGAATGACTTATTGTCTGGGACAGATGGGCGTGTGTTTTCCCCCTCTCTCAGCTGTTTTGTGGTGTTTTTGAATAATTCGCCAAGGGTCTAAACAGCTTTGCTGTTCTGACAGATTGCCCGCAGACTTTTTTGAGTTATGATCGCGCTAGGGCAGCCAGAGAATAAGCAAGGACCCCTGAACGACCAGAACAGCCTGAACCCTGAACAGCCAGAGGATAAAGAGCGACCCCAGTGATGGGTGAATAGCCAAAACACAACCACATAACAGTGGAGTGGGAATGGACCCCAATATTCAGAAGACAAGCAACACATGCAGAAAAGCTGGATAAATCGAGAATCGACCAAGCTGCGAATTTTGTCCCTGCCGCCTGAATTTTGAATCCTTAAGGACTCCTGATCCAGATCTTTCCCTAGATCCCTGATCTACTTGTGGTTTGAATTATGCTCCCTGAATTCTGGATTTGGTTTTGGCCTGTGACCTGCATTGTGAGTCCGGATCTCTTGATCCAGATCCAGATCCCTGTGGCCTGAATGGCACATGCTGATCTCTTGATGTCCGGATCCAGATCCAGGTACCTGTTGCCTGAATTGTGCATCCTGAATTCTGGATCTGGCCCACCAGGAATACAAAAGAACCGTGTCCCGAGGTACTGGTACCCAATCTGAAAATACTTGTGGGGTCAAGAACCCCATAAAACCTCCAGATGAAAACTCCAGATAAAAACTCCATAAAACTCCAGAACTCCATAAAACTCCAGATGAAAACTCCAGATAAAAACTCCATAAAACTCCAGAACCCCATAAAAACTCCAGACTCTGGACCCTTGTTGAGGTGTGATAAGGAGACCTTCAGCCAGACATAACCGCGTTGATTTTAGGTCAGCCTGCAGACCAGGGCTCCGGGTGCAGCACGCCCTGCTGCTCAGGCCGCCGGCCGTAGAGCGTAGGCCCGTCAAGTGTTTGTCCCAATCGGCCCAGCAGTGGTTCGCTGATCGGGTGCGTGGTCAGGTGGGCACTGGAAAAATACTAAGGCCTTGACCCTCCAGCTTTCCTCTACTTTTTTTGTGCAAGGTACAGGTACCGGTACTCTGATTCTCAAAAAAAATCAATCAAGGTGAAGAAGACCGTCGAGAAGGGGTCCTACAAGTCCCGAAATCAAGTGGCAAAGCAAGAACAGGCATATTGAGATTCACGGCATATCTGTCCGAAGCTGGCTTCGCCGGTTTTGCCCCCTCCCCCTCGGCCCTTTCCTGCAGGTGGGATGCTCTGGCGTGCTGATCGGCCGGGACACCGTCCTCACTGCAGCACACTGCGTGTTCAGCCTCAGCGAAGAGGCCTGGTACACCAACATCACCTTTGCGCCGGGCAGGTGCGCTGGCACCTACTGAAGGGTTTAGAGTTGAGGATTTAAGGCCTGGTACGCCAACATCACCTTTGCGCCGGGCAGGTGCGCTGGCACCTACTGAAGGGTTTAGAGTTGAGGATTTAAGGCCTGGTACACCAACATCACCTTTGCGCCGGGCAGGTGCGCTGGCACCTACTGAAGGGTTTAGAGTTGAGGATTTAAGGCCTGGTACGCCAACATCACCTTTGCGCCGGGCAGGTGCGCTGGCACCTACTGAAGGGTTTAGAGTTGAGGATTTGAGGCCTGGTACACCAACATCACCTTTGCGCCGGGCAGGTGCGCTGGCACCTACTGAAGGGTTTAGAGTTGAGGATTTAAGGCCTGGTACACCAACATCACCTTTGCGCCGGGCAGGTGCGCTGGCATCTACTGAAGGGTTTAGAGTTGAGGATTTAAGGCCTGGTACACCAACATCACCTTTGCGCCGGGCAGGTGCGCTGGCACCTACTGAAGGGTTTAGAGTTGAGGATTTAAGGCCTGGTACACCAACATCACCTTTGCGCCGGGCAGGTGCGCTGGCACCTACTGAAGGGTTTAGAGTTGAGGATTTAAGGCCTGGTACGCCAACATCACCTTTGCGCCGGGCAGGTGCGCTGGCACCTACTGAAGGGTTTAGAGTTGAGGATTTAAGGCCTGGTACGCCAACATCACCTTTGCGCCGGGCAGGTGCGCTGGCACCTACTGAAGGGTTTAGAGTTGAGGATTTGAGGCCTGGTACACCAACATCACCTTTGCGCCGGGCAGGTGCGCTGGCACCTACTGAAGGGTTTAGAGTTGAGGATTTAAGGCCTGGTACGCCAACATCACCTTTGCGCCGGGCAGGTGCGCTGGCACCTACTGAAGGGTTTAGAGTTGAGGATTTAAGGCCTGGTACGCCAACATCACCTTTGCGCCGGGCAGGTGCGCTGGCACCTACTGAAGGGTTTAGAGTTGAGGATTTAAGGCCTGGTACGCCAACATCACCTTTGCGCCGGGCAGGTGCGCTGGCACCTACTGAAGGGTTTAGAGTTGAGGATTTAAGGCCTGGTACGCCAACATCACCTTTGCGCCGGGCAGGTGCGCTGGCACCTACTGAAGGGTTTAGAGTTGAGGATTTGAGGCCTGGTACACCAACATCACCTTTGCGCCGGGCAGGTGCGCTGGCACCTACTGAAGGGTTTAGAGTTGAGGATTTAAGGCCTGGTACGCCAACATCACCTTTGCGCCGGGCAGGTGCGCTGGCACCTACTGAAGGGTTTAGAGTTGAGGATTTAAGGCCTGGTACGCCAACATCACCTTTGCGCCGGGCAGGTGCGCTGGCACCTACTGAAGGGTTTAGAGTTGAGGATTTGAGGCCTGGTACACCAACATCACCTTTGCGCCGGGCAGGTGCGCTGGCGCCTACTGAAGGGTTTAGAGTTGAGGATTTAAGGCCTGGTACGCCAACATCACCTTTGCGCCGGGCAGGTGCGCTGGCACCTACTGAAGGGTTTAGAGTTGAGGATTTAAGGCCTGGTACACCAACATCACCTTTGCGCCGGGCAGGTGCGCTGGCACCTACTGAAGGGTTTAGAGTTGAGGATTTAAGGCCTGGTACGCCAACATCACCTTTGCGCCGGGCAGGTGCGCTGGCACCTACTGAAGGGTTTAGAGTTGAGGATTTAAGGCCTGGTACGCCAACATCACCTTTGCGCCGGGCAGGTGCGCTGGCACCTACTGAAGGGTTTAGAGTTGAGGATTTAAGGCCTGGTACGCCAACATCACCTTTGCGCCGGGCAGGTGCGCTGGCACCTACTGAAGGGTTTAGAGTTGAGGATTTGAGGCCTGGTACACCAACATCACCTTTGCGCCGGGCAGGTGCGCTGGCACCTACTGAAGGGTTTAGAGTTGAGGATTTAAGGCCTGGTACACCAACATCACCTTTGCGCCGGGCAGGTGCGCTGGCACCTACTGAAGGGTTTAGAGTTGAGGATTTAAGGCCTGGTACACCAACATCACCTTTGCGCCGGGCAGGTGCGCTGGCACCTACTGAAGGGTTTAGAGTTGAGGATTTAAGGCCTGGTACACCAACATCACCTTTGCGCCGGGCAGGTGCGCTGGCACCTACTGAAGGGTTTAGAGTTGAGGATTTAAGGCCTGGTACACCAACATCACCTTTGCGCCGGGCAGGTGCGCTGGCACCTACTGAAGGGTTTAGAGTTGAGGATTTAAGGCCTGGTACGCCAACATCACCTTTGCGCCGGGCAGGTGCGCTGGCACCTACTGAAGGGTTTAGAGTTGAGGATTTGAGGCCTGGTACACCAACATCACCTTTGCGCCGGGCAGGTGCGCTGGCACCTACTGAAGGGTTTAGAGTTGAGGATTTAAGGCCTGGTACGCCAACATCACCTTTGCGCCGGGCAGGTGCGCTGGCACCTACTGAAGGGTTTAGAGTTGAGGATTTAAGGCCTGGTACGCCAACATCACCTTTGCGCCGGGCAGGTGCGCTGGCACCTACTGAAGGGTTTAGAGTTGAGGATTTGAGGCCTGGTACACCAACATCACCTTTGCGCCGGGCAGGTGCGCTGGCGCCTACTGAAGGGTTTAGAGTTGAGGATTTAAGGCCTGGTACGCCAACATCACCTTTGCGCCGGGCAGGTGCGCTGGCACCTACTGAAGGGTTTAGAGTTGAGGATTTAAGGCCTGGTACACCAACATCACCTTTGCGCCGGGCAGGTGCGCTGGCACCTACTGAAGGGTTTAGAGTTGAGGATTTAAGGCCTGGTACGCCAACATCACCTTTGCGCCGGGCAGGTGCGCTGGCACCTACTGAAGGGTTTAGAGTTGAGGATTTAAGGCCTGGTACGCCAACATCACCTTTGCGCCGGGCAGGTGCGCTGGCACCTACTGAAGGGTTTAGAGTTGAGGATTTAAGGCCTGGTACGCCAACATCACCTTTGCGCCGGGCAGGTGCGCTGGCACCTACTGAAGGGTTTAGAGTTGAGGATTTAAGGCCTGGTACACCAACATCACCTTTGCGCCGGGCAGGTGCGCTGGCACCTACTGAAGGATTTAGAGTTGAGGATTTGAGGCCTGGTACACCAACATCACCTTTGCGCCGGGCAGGTGCGCTGGCACCTACTGAAGGGTTTAGAGTTGAGGATTTAAGGCCTGGTACGCCAACATCACCTTTGCGCCGGGCAGGTGCGCTGGCACCTACTGAAGGGTTTAGAGTTGAGGATTTAAGGCCTGGTACGCCAACATCACCTTTGCGCCGGGCAGGTGCGCTGGCACCTACTGAAGGGTTTAGAGTTGAGGATTTGAGGCCTGGTACACCAACATCACCTTTGCGCCGGGCAGGTGCGCTGGCACCTACTGAAGGGTTTAGAGTTGAGGATTTAAGGCCTGGTACACCAACATCACCTTTGCGCCGGGCAGGTGCGCTGGCACCTACTGAAGGGTTTAGAGTTGAGGATTTAAGGCCTGGTACACCAACATCACCTTTGCGCCGGGCAGGTGCGCTGGCGCCTACTGAAGGGTTTAGAGTTGAGGATTTAAGGCCTGGTACGCCAACATCACCTTTGCGCCGGGCAGGTGCGCTGGCACCTACTGAAGGGTTTAGAGTTGAGGATTTAAGGCCTGGTACACCAACATCACCTTTGCGCCGGGCAGGTGCGCTGGCACCTACTGAAGGGTTTAGAGTTGAGGATTTAAGGCCTGGTACGCCAACATCACCTTTGCGCCGGGCAGGTGCGCTGGCACCTACTGAAGGGTTTAGAGTTGAGGATTTAAGGCCTGGTACGCCAACATCACCTTTGCGCCGGGCAGGTGCGCTGGCACCTACTGAAGGGTTTAGAGTTGAGGATTTAAGGCCTGGTACGCCAACATCACCTTTGCGCCGGGCAGGTGCGCTGGCACCTACTGAAGGGTTTAGAGTTGAGGATTTGAGGCCTGGTACACCAACATCACCTTTGCGCCGGGCAGGTGCGCTGGCACCTACTGAAGGGTTTAGAGTTGAGGATTTAAGGCCTGGTACACCAACATCACCTTTGCGCCGGGCAGGTGCGCTGGCACCTACTGAAGGGTTTAGAGTTGAGGATTTAAGGCCTGGTACACCAACATCACCTTTGCGCCGGGCAGGTGCGCTGGCACCTACTGAAGGGTTTAGAGTTGAGGATTTAAGGCCTGGTACGCCAACATCACCTTTGCGCCGGGCAGGTGCGCTGGCACCTACTGAAGGGTTTAGAGTTGAGGATTTAAGGCCTGGTACGCCAACATCACCTTTGCGCCGGGCAGGTGCGCTGGCACCTACTGAAGGGTTTAGAGTTGAGGATTTAAGGCCTGGTACACCAACATCACCTTTGCGCCGGGCAGGTGCGCTGGCACCTACTGAAGGGTTTAGAGTTGAGGATTTAAGGCCTGGTACGCCAACATCACCTTTGCGCCGGGCAGGTGCGCTGGCACCTACTGAAGGGTTTAGAGTTGAGGATTTAAGGCCTGGTACGCCAACATCACCTTTGCGCCGGGCAGGTGCGCTGGCGCCTACTGAAGGGTTTAGAGATGAGGATTTAAGGCCTGGTACGCCAACATCACCTTTGCGCCGGGCAGGTGCGCTGGCACCTACTGAAGGGTTTAGAGTTGAGGATTTAAGGCCTGGTACGCCAACATCACCTTTGCGCCGGGCAGGTGCGCTGGCACCTACTGAAGGGTTTAGAGTTGAGGATTTGAGGCCTGGTACACCAACATCACCTTTGCGCCGGGCAGGTGCGCTGGCGCCTACTGAAGGGTTTAGAGTTGAGGATTTAAGGCCTGGTACGCCAACATCACCTTTGCGCCGGGCAGGTGCGCTGGCACCTACTGAAGGGTTTAGAGTTGAGGATTTAAGGCCTGGTACACCAACATCACCTTTGCGCCGGGCAGGTGCGCTGGCACCTACTGAAGGGTTTAGAGTTGAGGATTTAAGGCCTGGTACGCCAACATCACCTTTGCGCCGGGCAGGTGCGCTGGCACCTACTGAAGGGTTTAGAGTTGAGGATTTAAGGCCTGGTACGCCAACATCACCTTTGCGCCGGGCAGGTGCGCTGGCACCTACTGAAGGGTTTAGAGTTGAGGATTTAAGGCCTGGTACGCCAACATCACCTTTGCGCCGGGCAGGTGCGCTGGCACCTACTGAAGGGTTTAGAGTTGAGGATTTAAGGCCTGGTACACCAACATCACCTTTGCGCCGGGCAGGTGCGCTGGCACCTACTGAAGGGTTTAGAGTTGAGGATTTGAGGCCTGGTACACCAACATCACCTTTGCGCCGGGCAGGTGCGCTGGCACCTACTGAAGGGTTTAGAGTTGAGGATTTAAGGCCTGGTACGCCAACATCACCTTTGCGCCGGGCAGGTGCGCTGGCACCTACTGAAGGGTTTAGAGTTGAGGATTTAAGGCCTGGTACGCCAACATCACCTTTGCGCCGGGCAGGTGCGCTGGCACCTACTGAAGGGTTTAGAGTTGAGGATTTGAGGCCTGGTACACCAACATCACCTTTGCGCCGGGCAGGTGCGCTGGCACCTACTGAAGGGTTTAGAGTTGAGGATTTAAGGCCTGGTACACCAACATCACCTTTGCGCCGGGCAGGTGCGCTGGCACCTACTGAAGGGTTTAGAGTTGAGGATTTAAGGCCTGGTACACCAACATCACCTTTGCGCCGGGCAGGTGCGCTGGCACCTACTGAAGGGTTTAGAGTTGAGGATTTAAGGCCTGGTACGCCAACATCACCTTTGCGCCGGGCAGGTGCGCTGGCACCTACTGAAGGGTTTAGAGTTGAGGATTTAAGGCCTGGTACGCCAACATCACCTTTGCGCCGGGCAGGTGCGCTGGCACCTACTGAAGGGTTTAGAGTTGAGGATTTAAGGCCTGGTACAGCCAACATCACCTTTGCGCCGGGCAGGTGCGCTGGCACCTACTGAAGGGTTTAGAGTTGAGGATTTAAGGCCTGGTACGCCAACATCACCTTTGCGCCGGGCAGGTGCGCTGGCACCTACTGAAGGGTTTAGAGTTGAGGATTTAAGGCCTGGTACGCCAACATCACCTTTGCGCCGGGCAGGTGCGCTGGCACCTACTGAAGGGTTTAGAGTTGAGGATTTAAGGCCTGGTACACCAACATCACCTTTGCGCCGGGCAGGTGCGCTGGCACCTACTGAAGGGTTTAGAGTTGAGGATTTAAGGCCTGGTACACC
Organism: Limnomonas spitsbergensis; assembly: GCA_037349105.1. Classification (NCBI taxonomy): domain Eukaryota; kingdom Viridiplantae; phylum Chlorophyta; class Chlorophyceae; order Chlamydomonadales; genus Limnomonas; species Limnomonas spitsbergensis. The sequence goes on from JAYJMM010000114.1 coordinate 4,002,650, forward strand.
AACATCACCTTTGCGCCGGGCAGGTGCGCTGGCACCTACTGAAGGGTTTAGAGTTGAGGATTTAAGGCCTGGTACGCCAACATCACCTTTGCGCCGGGCAGGTGCGCTGGCACCTACTGAAGGGTTTAGAGTTGAGGATTTAAGGCCTGGTACACCAACATCACCTTTGCGCCGGGCAGGTGCGCTGGCACCTACTGAAGGGTTTAGAGTTGAGGATTTAAGGCCTGGTACACCAACATCACCTTTGCGCCGGGCAGGTGCGCTGGCACCTACTGAAGGGTTTAGAGTTGAGGATTTAAGGCCTGGTACGCCAACATCACCTTTGCGCCGGGCAGGTGCGCTGGCACCTACTGAAGGGTTTAGAGTTGAGGATTTAAGGCCTGGTACACCAACATCACCTTTGCGCCGGGCAGGTGCGCTGGCACCTACTGAAGGGTTTAGAGTTGAGGATTTAAGGCCTGGTACGCCAACATCACCTTTGCGCCGGGCAGGTGCGCTGGCACCTACTGAAGGGTTTAGAGTTGAGGATTTAAGGCCTGGTACGCCAACATCACCTTTGCGCCGGGCAGGTGCGCTGGCACCTACTGAAGGGTTTAGAGTTGAGGATTTGAGGCCTGGTACACCAACATCACCTTTGCGCCGGGCAGGTGCGCTGGCACCTACTGAAGGGTTTAGAGTTGAGGATTTAAGGCCTGGTACGCCAACATCACCTTTGCGCCGGGCAGGTGCGCTGGCACCTACTGAAGGGTTTAGAGTTGAGGATTTAAGGCCTGGTACACCAACATCACCTTTGCGCCGGGCAGGTGCGCTGGCACCTACTGAAGGGTTTAGAGTTGAGGATTTAAGGCCTGGTACACCAACATCACCTTTGCGCCGGGCAGGTGCGCTGGCACCTACTGAAGGGTTTAGAGTTGAGGATTTAAGGCCTGGTACGCCAACATCACCTTTGCGCCGGGCAGGTGCGCTGGCACCTACTGAAGGGTTTAGAGTTGAGGATTTAAGGCCTGGTACGCCAACATCACCTTTGCGCCGGGCAGGTGCGCTGGCACCTACTGAAGGGTTTAGAGTTGAGGATTTAAGGCCTGGTACACCAACATCACCTTTGCGCCGGGCAGGTGCGCTGGCACCTACTGAAGGGTTTAGAGTTGAGGATTTGAAGGCCTGGTACACCAACATCACCTTTGCGCCGGGCAGGTGCGCTGGCACCTACTGAAGGGTTTAGAGTTGAGGATTTAAGGCCTGGTACGCCAACATCACCTTTGCGCCGGGCAGGTGCGCTGGCACCTACTGAAGGGTTTAGAGTTGAGGATTTAAGGCCTGGTACGCCAACATCACCTTTGCGCCGGGCAGGTGCGCTGGCACCTACTGAAGGGTTTAGAGTTGAGGATTTGAGGCCTGGTACACCAACATCACCTTTGCGCCGGGCAGGTGCGCTGGCACCTACTGAAGGGTTTAGAGTTGAGGATTTAAGGCCTGGTACACCAACATCACCTTTGCGCCGGGCAGGTGCGCTGGCACCTACTGAAGGGTTTAGAGTTGAGGATTTAAGGCCTGGTACACCAACATCACCTTTGCGCCGGGCAGGTGCGCTGGCACCTACTGAAGGGTTTAGAGTTGAGGATTTAAGGCCTGGTACGCCAACATCACCTTTGCGCCGGGCAGGTGCGCTGGCACCTACTGAAGGGTTTAGAGTTGAGGATTTAAGGCCTGGTACGCCAACATCACCTTTGCGCCGGGCAGGTGCGCTGGCACCTACTGAAGGGTTTAGAGTTGAGGATTTAAGGCCTGGTACACCAACATCACCTTTGCGCCGGGCAGGTGCGCTGGCACCTACTGAAGGGTTTAGAGTTGAGGATTTAAGGCCTGGTACACCAACATCACCTTTGCGCCGGGCAGGTGCGCTGGCACCTACTGAAGGGTTTAGAGTTGAGGATTTAAGGCCTGGTACACCAACATCACCTTTGCGCCGGGCAGGTGCGCTGGCACCTACTGAAGGGTTTAGAGTTGAGGATTTAAGGCCTGGTACACCAACATCACCTTTGCGCCGGGCAGGTGCGCTGGCACCTACTGAAGGGTTTAGAGTTGAGGATTTAAGGCCTGGTACGCCAACATCACCTTTGCGCCGGGCAGGTGCGCTGGCACCTACTGAAGGGTTTAGAGTTGAGGATTTAAGGCCTGGTACGCCAACATCACCTTTGCGCCGGGCAGGTGCGCTGGCACCTACTGAAGGGTTTAGAGTTGAGGATTTGAGGCCTGGTACACCAACATCACCTTTGCGCCGGGCAGGTGCGCTGGCACCTACTGAAGGGTTTAGAGTTGAGGATTTAAGGCCTGGTACACCAACATCACCTTTGCGCCGGGCAGGTGCGCTGGCACCTACTGAAGGGTTTAGAGTTGAGGATTTAAGGCCTGGTACACCAACATCACCTTTGCGCCGGGCAGGTGCGCTGGCACCTACTGAAGGGTTTAGAGTTGAGGATTTGAGGCCTGGTACACCAACATCACCTTTGCGCCGGGCAGGTGCGCTGGCACCTACTGAAGGGTTTAGAGTTGAGGATTTAAGGCCTGGTACGCCAACATCACCTTTGCGCCGGGCAGGTGCGCTGGCACCTACTGAAGGGTTTAGAGTTGAGGATTTAAGGCCTGGTACACCAACATCACCTTTGCGCCGGGCAGGTGCGCTGGCACCTACTGAAGGGTTTAGAGTTGAGGATTTAAGGCCTGGTACGCCAACATCACCTTTGCGCCGGGCAGGTGCGCTGGCACCTACTGAAGGGTTTAGAGTTGAGGATTTAAGGCCTGGTACGCCAACATCACCTTTGCGCCGGGCAGGTGCGCTGGCACCTACTGAAGGGTTTAGAGTTGAGGATTTGAGGCCTGGTACACCAACATCACCTTTGCGCCGGGCAGGTGCGCTGGCACCTACTGAAGGGTTTAGAGTTGAGGATTTAAGGCCTGGTACACCAACATCACCTTTGCGCCGGGCAGGTGCGCTGGCACCTACTGAAGGGTTTAGAGTTGAGGATTTAAGGCCTGGTACACCAACATCACCTTTGCGCCGGGCAGGTGCGCTGGCACCTACTGAAGGGTTTAGAGTTGAGGATTTAAGGCCTGGTACAGCCAACATCACCTTTGCGCCGGGCAGGTGCGCTGGCACCTACTGAAGGGTTTAGAGTTGAGGATTTAAGGCCTGGTACGCCAACATCACCTTTGCGCCGGGCAGGTGCGCTGGCACCTACTGAAGGGTTTAGAGTTGAGGATTTAAGGCCTGGTACGCCAACATCACCTTTGCGCCGGGCAGGTGCGCTGGCACCTACTGAAGGGTTTAGAGTTGAGGATTTGAGGCCTGGTACACCAACATCACCTTTGCGCCGGGCAGGTGCGCTGGCACCTACTGAAGGGTTTAGAGTTGAGGATTTAAGGCCTGGTACACCAACATCACCTTTGCGCCGGGCAGGTGCGCTGGCACCTACTGAAGGGTTTAGAGTTGAGGATTTAAGGCCTGGTACACCAACATCACCTTTGCGCCGGGCAGGTGCGCTGGCACCTACTGAAGGGTTTAGAGTTGAGGATTTAAGGCCTGGTACACCAACATCACCTTTGCGCCGGGCAGGTGCGCTGGCACCTACTGAAGGGTTTAGAGTTGAGGATTTAAGGCCTGGTACACCAACATCACCTTTGCGCCGGGCAGGTGCGCTGGCACCTACTGAAGGGTTTAGAGTTGAGGATTTAAGGCCTGGTACGCCAACATCACCTTTGCGCCGGGCAGGTGCGCTGGCACCTACTGAAGGGTTTAGAGTTGAGGATTTGAGGCCTGGTACACCAACATCACCTTTGCGCCGGGCAGGTGCGCTGGCACCTACTGAAGGGTTTAGAGTTGAGGATTTAAGGCCTGGTACGCCAACATCACCTTTGCGCCGGGCAGGTGCGCTGGCACCTACTGAAGGGTTTAGAGTTGAGGATTTAAGGCCTGGTACGCCAACATCACCTTTGCGCCGGGCAGGTGCGCTGGCACCTACTGAAGGGTTTAGAGTTGAGGATTTGAGGCCTGGTACACCAACATCACCTTTGCGCCGGGCAGGTGCGCTGGCACCTACTGAAGGGTTTAGAGTTGAGGATTTAAGGCCTGGTACGCCAACATCACCTTTGCGCCGGGCAGGTGCGCTGGCACCTACTGAAGGGTTTAGAGTTGAGGATTTAAGGCCTGGTACACCAACATCACCTTTTGCGCCGGGCAGGTGCGCTGGCACCTACTGAAGGGTTTAGAGTTGAGGATTTAAGGCCTGGTACGCCAACATCACCTTTGCGCCGGGCAGGTGCGCTGGCACCTACTGAAGGGTTTAGAGTTGAGGATTTAAGGCCTGGTACGCCAACATCACCTTTGCGCCGGGCAGGTGCGCTGGCACCTACTGAAGGGTTTAGAGTTGAGGATTTAAGGCCTGGTACGCCAACATCACCTTTGCGCCGGGCAGGTGCGCTGGCACCTACTGAAGGGTTTAGAGTTGAGGATTTGAGGCCTGGTACACCAACATCACCTTTGCGCCGGGCAGGTGCGCTGGCAGCCTACTGAAGGGTTTAGAGTTGAGGATTTAAGGCCTGGTACGCCAACATCACCTTTGCGCCGGGCAGGTGCGCTGGCACCTACTGAAGGGTTTAGAGTTGAGGATTTAAGGCCTGGTACACCAACATCACCTTTGCGCCGGGCAGGTGCGCTGGCACCTACTGAAGGGTTTAGAGTTGAGGATTTAAGGCCTGTTACGCCAACATCACCTTTGCGCCGGGCAGGTGCGCTGGCACCTACTGAAGGGTTTAGAGTTGAGGATTTAAGGCCTGGTACGCCAACATCACCTTTGCGCCGGGCAGGTGCGCTGGCACCTACTGAAGGGTTTAGAGTTGAGGATTTAAGGCCTGGTACGCCAACATCACCTTTGCGCCGGGCAGGTGCGCTGGCACCTACTGAAGGGTTTAGAGTTGAGGATTTGAGGCCTGGTACACCAACATCACCTTTGCGCCGGGCAGGTGCGCTGGCACCTACTGAAGGGTTTAGAGTTGAGGATTTAAGGCCTGGTACACCAACATCACCTTTGCGCCGGGCAAGGTGCGCTGGCACCTACTGAAGGGTTTAGAGTTGAGGATTTAAGGCCTGGTACACCAACATCACCTTTGCGCCGGGCAGGTGCGCTGGCACCTACTGAAGGGTTTAGAGTTGAGGATTTAAGGCCTGGTACACCAACATCACCTTTGCGCCGGGCAGGTGCGCTGGCACCTACTGAAGGGTTTAGAGTTGAGGATTTAAGGCCTGGTACACCAACATCACCTTTGCGCCGGGCAGGTGCGCTGGCACCTACTGAAGGGTTTAGAGTTGAGGATTTAAGGCCTGGTACGCCAACATCACCTTTGCGCCGGGCAGGTGCGCTGGCACCTACTGAAGGGTTTAGAGTTGAGGATTTGAGGCCTGGTACACCAACATCACCTTTGCGCCGGGCAGGTGCGCTGGCGCCTACTGAAGGGTTTAGAGATGAGGATTTAAGGCCTGGTACGCCAACATCACCTTTGCGCCGGGCAGGTGCGCTGGCACCTACTGAAGGGTTTAGAGTTGAGGATTTAAGGCCTGGTACGCCAACATCACCTTTGCGCCGGGCAGGTGCGCTGGCACCTACTGAAGGGTTTAGAGTTGAGGATTTGAGGCCTGGTACACCAACATCACCTTTGCGCCGGGCAGGTGCGCTGGCGCCTACTGAAGGGTTTAGAGTTGAGGATTTAAGGCCTGGTACACCAACATCACCTTTGCGCCGGGCAGGTGCGCTGGCACCTACTGAAGGGTTTAGAGTTGAGGATTTAAGGCCTGGTACGCCAACATCACCTTTGCGCCGGGCAGGTGCGCTGGCACCTACTGAAGGGTTTATAGTTGAGGATTTAAGGCCTGGTACGCCAACATCACCTTTGCGCCGGGCAGGTGCGCTGGCGCCTACTGAAGGGTTTAGAGTTGAGGATTTGAGGCCTGGTACACCAACATCACCTTTGCGCCGGGCAGGTGCGCTGGCACCTACTGAAGGGTTTAGAGTTGAGGATTTAAGGCCTGGTACGCCAACATCACCTTTGCGCCGGGCAGGTGCGCTGGCACCTACTGAAGGGTTTAGAGTTGAGGATTTAAGGCCTGGTACGCCAACATCACCTTTGCGCCGGGCAGGTGCGCTGGCACCTACTGAAGGGTTTAGAGTTGAGGATTTAAGGCCTGGTACACCAACATCACCTTTGCGCCGGGCAGGTGCGCTGGCACCTACTGAAGGGTTTAGAGTTGAGGATTTAAGGCCTGGTACGCCAACATCACCTTTGCGCCGGGCAGGTGCGCTGGCACCTACTGAAGGGTTTAGAGTTGAGGATTTAAGGCCTGGTACGCCAACATCACCTTTGCGCCGGGCAGGTGCGCTGGCACCTACTGAAGGGTTTAGAGTTGAGTATTTAAGGCCTGGTACGCCAACATCACCTTTGCGCCGGGCAGGTGCGCTGGCACCTACTGAAGGGTTTAGAGTTGAGGATTTAAGGCCTGGTACGCCAACATCATCTTTGCGCCGGGCAGGTGTGCTGGCGCCTACTGAAGGGTTTAGAGTTGAGGATTTAAGGCCTGGTACGCCAACATCACCTTTGCGCCGGGCAGGTGCGCTGGCGCCTGCTGAAGGGTTTAGAGTTGAGGATTTAAGGCTTGGTACGCCAACATCACCTTTGCGCCGGGCAGGTGCGCTGGCACCTACTGAAGGGTTTAGAGTTGAGGATTTAAGGCCTGGTACGCCAACATCACCTTTGCGCCGGGCAGGTGCGCTGGCGCCTACTGAAGGGTTTAGAGTTGAGGATTTGAGGCCTGGTACGCCAACATCACCTTTGCGCCGGGCAGGTGCGCTGGCACCTACTGAAGGGTTTAGAGTTGAGGATTTAAGGCCTGGTACGCCAACATCACCTTTGCGCCGGGCAGGTGCGCTGGCACCTACTGAAGGGTTTAGAGTTGAGGATTTAAGGCCTGGTACGCCAACATCACCTTTGCGCCGGGCAGGTGTGCTGGCGCCTACTGAAGGGTTTAGAGTTGAGGATTTAAGGCCTGGTACGCCAACATCACCTTTGCGCCGGGCAGGTGCGCTGGCGCCTGCTGAAGGGTTTAGAGTTGAGGATTTGAGGCCTGGTACGCCAACATCACCTTTGCGCCGGGCAGGTGCGCTGGCACCTACTGAAGGGTTTAGAGTTGAGGATTTAAGGCCTGGTACACCAACATCACCTTTGCGCCGGGCAGGTGCGCTGGCACCTACTGAAGGGTTTAGAGTTGAGGATTTGAGGCCTGGTACACCAACATCACCTTTGCGCCGGGCAGGTGCGCTGGCGCCTGCTGAAGGGTTTAGAGTTGAGGATTTAAGGCCTGGTACACCAACATCACCCTTGCGCCGGACAGGTGCGCTGGCACCTACTGAAGGGTTTAGAGTTGAGGATTTAAGGCCTGGTACACCAACATCACCTTTGCGCCGGGCAGGTGCGCTGGCACCTACTGAAGGGTTTAGAGTTGAGGATTTAAGGCCTGGTACGCCAACATCACCTTTGCGCCGGGCAGGTGCGCTGGCACCTACTGAAGGGTTTAGAGTTGAGGATTTAAGGCCTGGTACGCCAACATCACCTTTGCGCCGGGCAGGTGTGCTGGCGCCTACTGAAGGGTTTAGAGTTGAGGATTTAAGGCCTGGTACGCCAACATCACCTTTGCGCCGGGCAGGTGCGCTGGCGCCTGCTGAAGGGTTTAGAGTTGAGGATTTGAGGCCTGGTACGCCAACATCACCTTTGCGCCGGGCAGGTGCGCTGGCACCTACTGAAGGGTTTAGAGTTGAGGATTTAAGGCCTGGTACACCAACATCACCTTTGCGCCGGGCAGGTGCGCTGGCACCTACTGAAGGGTTTAGAGTTGAGGATTTGAGGCCTGGTACACCAACATCACCTTTGCGCCGGGCAGGTGCGCTGGCGCCTGCTGAAGGGTTTAGAGTTGAGGATTTAAGGCCTGGTACACCAACATCACCCTTTGCGCCGGGCAGGTGCGCTGGCACCTACTGAAGGGTTTAGAGTTGAGGATTTAAGGCCTGGTACACCAACATCACCTTTGCGCCGGGCAGGTGCGCTGGCACCTACTGAAGGGTTTAGAGTTGAGGATTTAAGGCCTGGTACGCCAACATCACCTTTGCGCCGGGCAGGTGCGCTGGCACCTACTGAAGGGTTTAGAGTTGAGGATTTAAGGCCTGGTACACCAACATCACCTTTGCGCCGGGCAGGTGCGCTGGCACCTACTGAAGGGTTTAGAGTTGAGGATTTAAGGCCTGGTACGCCAACATCACCTTTGCGCCGGGCAGGTGCGCTGGCACCTACTGAAGGGTTTAGAGTTGAGGATTTGAGGCCTGGTACACCAACATCACCTTTGCGCCGGGCAGGTGCGCTGGCACCTACTGAAGGGTTTAGAGTTGAGGATTTGAGGCCTGGTACGCCAACATCACCTTTGCGCCGGGCAGGTGCGCTGGCACCTACTGAAGGGTTTATAGTTGAGGATTTGAGGCCTGGTACACCAACATCACCTTTGCGCCGGGCAGGTGTGCTGGCGCCTACTGAAGGGTTTAGAGTTGAGGATTTAAGGCCTGGTACGCCAACATCACCTTTGCGCCGGGCAGGTGTGCTGGCACCTACTGAAGGGTTTAGAGTTGAGGATTTAAGGCCTGGTACGCCAACATCACCTTTGCGCCGGGCAGGTGCGCTGGCACCTACTGAAGGGTTTAGAGTTGAGGATTTAAGGCCTGGTACGCCAACATCACCTTTGCGCCGGGCAGGTGCGCTGGCACCTACTGAAGGGTTTACAGTTGAGGATTTGAGGCCTGGTACGCCAACATCACCTTTGCGCCGGGCAGGTGCGCTGGCACCTACTGAAGGGTTTAGAGTTGAGGATTTGAGGCCTGGTACACCAACATCACCTTTGCGCCGGGCAGGTGCGCTGGCACCTACTGAAGGGTTTAGAGTTGAGGATTTAAGGCCTGGTACGCCAACATCACCTTTGCGCCGGGCAGGTGCGCTGGCACCTACTGAAGGGTTTAGAGTTGAGGATTTGAGGCCTGGTACATCAACATCACCTTTGCCCCGGGCAGGTGCGCTGGCACCTACTGAAGGGTTTAGAGTTGAGGATTTAAGGCCTGGTACACCAACATCACCTTTGCGCCGGGCAGGTGCGCTGGCACCTACTGAAGGGTTTAGAGTTGAGGATTTAAGGCCTGGTACACCAACATCACCTTTGCGCCGGGCAGGTGCGCTGGCACCTACTGAAGGGTTTAGAGTTGAGGATTTAAGGCCTGGTACGCCAACATCACCTTTGCGCCGGGCAGGTGCGCTGGCGCCTACTGAAGGGTTTAGAGTTGAGGATTTGAGGCCTGGTACACCAACATCACCTTTGCGCCGGGCAGGTGCGCTGGCACCTACTGAAGGGTTTAGAGTTGAGGATTTAAGGCCTGGTACGCCAACATCACCTTTGCGCCGGGCAGGTGCGCTGGCACCTACTGAAGGGTTTAGAGTTGAGGATTTAAGGCCTGGTACACCAACATCACCTTTGCGCCGGGCAGGTGCGCTGGCACCTACTGAAGGGTTTAGAGTTGAGGATTTAAGGCCTGGTACGCCAACATCACCTTTGCGCCGGGCAGGTGCGCTGGCACCTACTGAAGGGTTTAGAGTTGAGGATTTAAGGCCTGGTACGCCAACATCACCTTTGCGCCGGGCAGGTGCGCTGGCACCTACTGAAGGGTTTAGAGTTGAGGATTTAAGGCCTGGTACACCAACATCACCTTTGCGCCGGGCAGGTGCGCTGGCACCTACTGAAGGGTTTAGAGTTGAGGATTTAAGGCCTGGTACGCCAACATCACCTTTGCGCCGGGCAGGTGCGCTGGCACCTACTGAAGGGTTTAGAGTTGAGGATTTAAGGCCTGGTACACCAACATCACCTTTGCGCCGGGCAGGTGCGCTGGCACCTACTGAAGGGTTTATAGTTGAGGATTTAAGGCCTGGTACACCAACATCACCTTTGCGCCGGGCAGGTGCGCTGGCGCCTACTGAAGGGTTTAGAGTTGAGGATTTAAGGCCTGGTACGCCAACATCACCTTTGCGCCGGGCAGGTGTGCTGGCACCTACTGAAGGGTTTAGAGTTGAGGATTTAAGGCCTGTTACGCCAACATCACCTTTGCGCCGGGCAGGTGCGCTGGCACCTACTGAAGGGTTTAGAGTTGAGGATTTAAGGCCTGGTACGCCAACATCACCTTTGCGCCGGGCAGGTGCGCTGGCACCTACTGAAGGGTTTAGAGTTGAGGATTTGAGGCCTGGTACGCCAACATCACCTTTGCGCCGGGCAGGTGCGCTGGCACCTACTGAAGGGTTTAGAGTTGAGGATTTGAGGCCTGGTACACCAACATCACCTTTGCGCCGGGCAGGTGCGCTGGCACCTACTGAAGGGTTTAGAGTTGAGGATTTGAGGCCTGGTACACCAACATCACCTTTGCCCCGGGCAGGTGCGCTGGCACCTACTGAAGGGTTTAGAGTTGAGGATTTAAGGCCTGGTACACCAACATCACCTTTGCGCCGGGCAGGTGCGCTGGCGCCTACTGAAGGGTTTAGAGTTGAGGATTTAAGGCCTGGTACGCCAACATCACCTTTGCGCCGGGCAGGTGCGCTGGCACCTACTGAAGGGTTTAGAGTTGAGGATTTGAGGCCTGGTACACCAACATCACCTTTGCCCCGGGCAGGTGTGCTGGCACCTACTGAAGGGTTTAGAGTTGAGGATTTAAGGCCTGGTACACCAACATCACCTTTGCGCCGGGCAGGTGCGCTGGCACCTACTGAAGGGTTTAGAGTTGAGGATTTGAGGCCTGGTACACCAACATCACCTTTGCGCCGGGCAGGTGCGCTGGCACCTACTGAAGGGTTTAGAGTTGAGGATTTGAGGCCTGGTACACCAACATCACCTTTGCGCCGGGCAGGTGCGCTGGCACCTACTGAAGGGTTTAGAGTTGAGGATTTGAGGCCTGGCACACCAACATCACCTTTGCGCCGGGCAGGTGCGCTGGCACCTACTGAAGGGTTTAGAGTTGAGGATTTAAGGCCTGGTACGCCAACATCACCTTTGCGCCGGGCAGGTGCGCTGGCACCTACTGAAGGGTTTAGAGTTGAGGATTTAAGGCCTGGTACGCCAACATCACCTTTGCGCCGGGCAGGTGCGCTGGCACCTACTGAAGGGTTTAGAGTTGAGGATTTAAGGCCTGGTACGCCAACATCACCTTTGCGCCGGGCAGGTGCGCTGGCGCCTACTGAAGGGTTTAGAGTTGAGGATTTAAGGCCTGGTACGCCAACATCACCTTTGCGCCGGGCAGGTGCGCTGGCACCTACTGAAGGGTTTAGAGTTGAGGATTTGAGGCCTGGTACACCAACATCACCTTTGCGCCGGGCAGGTGCGCTGGCACCTACTGAAGGGTTTAGAGTTGAGGATTTAAGGCCTGGTACACCAACATCACCTTTGCGCCGGGCAGGTGCGCTGGCACCTACTGAAGGGTTTAGAGTTGAGGATTTAAGGCCTGGTACGCCAACATCACCTTTGCGCCGGGCAGGTGCGCTGGCACCTACTGAAGGGTTTAGAGTTGAGGATTTAAGGCCTGGTACACCAACATCACCTTTGCGCCGGGCAGGTGCGCTGGCACCTACTGAAGGGTTTATAGTTGAGGATTTAAGGCCTGGTACACCAACATCACCTTTGCGCCGGGCAGGTGCGCTGGCGCCTACTGAAGGGTTTAGAGTTGAGGATTTAAGGCCTGGTACGCCAACATCACCTTTGCGCCGGGCAGGTGTGCTGGCACCTACTGAAGGGTTTAGAGTTGAGGATTTAAGGCCTGTTACGCCAACATCACCTTTGCGCCGGGCAGGTGCGCTGGCACCTACTGAAGGGTTTAGAGTTGAGGATTTAAGGCCTGGTACGCCAACATCACCTTTGCGCCGGGCAGGTGCGCTGGCACCTACTGAAGGGTTTAGAGTTGAGGATTTGAGGCCTGGTACGCCAACATCACCTTTGCGCCGGGCAGGTGCGCTGGCACCTACTGAAGGGTTTAGAGTTGAGGATTTGAGGCCTGGTACACCAACATCACCTTTGCGCCGGGCAGGTGCGCTGGCACCTACTGAAGGGTTTAGAGTTGAGGATTTGAGGCCTGGTACACCAACATCACCTTTGCCCCGGGCAGGTGCGCTGGCACCTACTGAAGGGTTTAGAGTTGAGGATTTAAGGCCTGGTACACCAACATCACCTTTGCGCCGGGCAGGTGCGCTGGCGCCTACTGAAGGGTTTAGAGTTGAGGATTTAAGGCCTGGTACGCCAACATCACCTTTGCGCCGGGCAGGTGCGCTGGCACCTACTGAAGGGTTTAGAGTTGAGGATTTGAGGCCTGGTACACCAACATCACCTTTGCCCCGGGCAGGTGTGCTGGCACCTACTGAAGGGTTTAGAGTTGAGGATTTAAGGCCTGGTACACCAACATCACCTTTGCGCCGGGCAGGTGCGCTGGCACCTACTGAAGGGTTTAGAGTTGAGGATTTGAGGCCTGGTACACCAACATCACCTTTGCGCCGGGCAGGTGCGCTGGCACCTACTGAAGGGTTTAGAGTTGAGGATTTGAGGCCTGGTACACCAACATCACCTTTGCGCCGGGCAGGTGCGCTGGCACCTACTGAAGGGTTTAGAGTTGAGGATTTGAGGCCTGGTACACCAACATCACCTTTGCGCCGGGCAGGTGCGCTGGCACCTACTGAAGGGTTTAGAGTTGAGGATTTAAGGCCTGGTACGCCAACATCACCTTTGCGCCGGGCAGGTGCGCTGGCACCTACTGAAGGGTTTAGAGTTGAGGATTTAAGGCCTGGTACGCCAACATCACCTTTGCGCCGGGCAGGTGCGCTGGCACCTACTGAAGGGTTTAGAGTTGAGGATTTAAGGCCTGGTACGCCAACATCACCTTTGCGCCGGGCAGGTGCGCTGGCGCCTACTGAAGGGTTTAGAGTTGAGGATTTAAGGCCTGGTACGCCAACATCACCTTTGCGCCGGGCAGGTGCGCTGGCACCTACTGAAGGGTTTAGAGTTGAGGATTTGAGGCCTGGTACACCAACATCACCTTTGCGCCGGGCAGGTGCGCTGGCACCTACTGAAGGGTTTAGAGTTGAGGATTTGAGGCCTGGTACACCAACATCACCTTTGCGCCGGGCAGGTGCGCTGGCACCTACTGAAGGGTTTAGAGTTGAGGATTTAAGGCCTGGTACGCCAACATCACCTTTGCGCCGGGCAGGTGCGCTGGCACCTACTGAAGGGTTTAGAGTTGAGGATTTAAGGCCTGGTACGCCAACATCACCTTTGCGCCGGGCAGGTGCGCTGGCACCTACTGAAGGGTTTAGAGTTGAGGATTTAAGGCCTGGTACACCAACATCACCTTTGCGCCGGGCAGGTGCGCTGGCACCTACTGAAGGGTTTAGAGTTGAGGATTTGAGGCCTGGTACACCAACATCACCTTTGCGCCGGGCAGGTGCGCTGGCGCCTGCTGAAGGGTTTAGAGTTGAGGATTTAAGGCCTGGTACGCCAACATCACCTTTGCGCCGGGCAGGTGCGCTGGCACCTACTGAAGGGTTTAGAGTTGAGGATTTAAGGCCTGGTACGCCAACATCACCTTTGCGCCGGGCAGGTGCGCTGGCGCCTACTGAAGGGTTTAGAGTTGAGGATTTAAGGCCTGGTACGCCAACATCACCTTTGCGCCGGGCAGGTGCGCTGGCACCTACTGAAGGGTTTAGAGTTGAGGATTTGAGGCCTGGTACACCAACATCACCTTTGCGCCGGGCAGGTGCGCTGGCACCTACTGAAGGGTTTAGAGTTGAGGATTTGAGGCCTGGTACACCAACATCACCTTTGCGCCGGGCAAGTGCGCTGGCACCTACTGAAGGGTTTAGAGTTGAGGATTTAAGGCCTGGTACGCCAACATCACCTTTGCGCCGGGCAGGTGCGCTGGCACCTACTGAAGGGTTTAGAGTTGAGGATTTGAGGCCTGGTACATCAACATCACCTTTGCCCCGGGCAGGTGCGCTGGCACCTACTGAAGGGTTTAGAGTTGAGGATTTAAGGCCTGGTACACCAACATCACCTTTGCGCCGGGCAGGTGCGCTGGCACCTACTGAAGGGTTTAGAGTTGAGGATTTAAGGCCTGGTACACCAACATCACCTTTGCGCCGGGCAGGTGCGCTGGCACCTACTGAAGGGTTTAGAGTTGAGGATTTAAGGCCTGGTACGCCAACATCACCTTTGCGCCGGGCAGGTGCGCTGGCGCCTACTGAAGGGTTTAGAGTTGAGGATTTGAGGCCTGGTACACCAACATCACCTTTGCGCCGGGCAGGTGCGCTGGCACCTACTGAAGGGTTTAGAGTTGAGGATTTAAGGCCTGGTACGCCAACATCACCTTTGCGCCGGGCAGGTGCGCTGGCACCTACTGAAGGGTTTAGAGTTGAGGATTTAAGGCCTGGTACACCAACATCACCTTTGCGCCGGGCAGGTGCGCTGGCACCTACTGAAGGGTTTAGAGTTGAGGATTTAAGGCCTGGTACGCCAACATCACCTTTGCGCCGGGCAGGTGCGCTGGCACCTACTGAAGGGTTTAGAGTTGAGGATTTAAGGCCTGGTACGCCAACATCACCTTTGCGCCGGGCAGGTGCGCTGGCACCTACTGAAGGGTTTAGAGTTGAGGATTTGAGGCCTGGTACGCCAACATCACCTTTGCGCCGGGCAGGTGCGCTGGCGCCTGCTGAAGGGTTTAGAGTTGAGGATTTAAGGCCTGGTACACCAACATCACCTTTGCGCCGGGCAGGTGCGCTGGCACCTACTGAAGGGTTTAGAGTTGAGGATTTAAGGCCTGGTACACCAACATCACCTTTGCGCCGGGCAGGTGCGCTGGCACCTACTGAAGGGTTTAGAGTTGAGGATTTAAGGCCTGGTACGCCAACATCACCTTTGCGCCGGGCAGGTGCGCTGGCACCTACTGAAGGGTTTAGAGTTGAGGATTTAAGGCCTGGTACACCAACATCACCTTTGCGCCGGGCAGGTGCGCTGGCACCTACTGAAGGGTTTATAGTTGAGGATTTAAGGCCTGGTACACCAACATCACCTTTGCGCCGGGCAGGTGCGCTGGCGCCTACTGAAGGGTTTAGAGTTGAGGATTTAAGGCCTGGTACGCCAACATCACCTTTGCGCCGGGCAGGTGTGCTGGCACCTACTGAAGGGTTTAGAGTTGAGGATTTAAGGCCTGTTACGCCAACATCACCTTTGCGCCGGGCAGGTGCGCTGGCACCTACTGAAGGGTTTAGAGTTGAGGATTTAAGGCCTGGTACGCCAACATCACCTTTGCGCCGGGCAGGTGCGCTGGCACCTACTGAAGGGTTTAGAGTTGAGGATTTGAGGCCTGGTACGCCAACATCACCTTTGCGCCGGGCAGGTGCGCTGGCACCTACTGAAGGGTTTAGAGTTGAGGATTTGAGGCCTGGTACACCAACATCACCTTTGCGCCGGGCAGGTGCGCTGGCACCTACTGAAGGGTTTAGAGTTGAGGATTTGAGGCCTGGTACACCAACATCACCTTTGCCCCGGGCAGGTGCGCTGGCACCTACTGAAGGGTTTAGAGTTGAGGATTTGAGGCCTGGTACACCAACATCACCTTTGCCCCGGGCAGGTGCGCTGGCACCTACTGAAGGGTTTAGAGTTGAGGATTTAAGGCCTGGTACGCCAACATCACCTTTGCGCCGGGCAGGTGCGCTGGCACCTACTGAAGGGTTTAGAGTTGAGGATTTGAGGCCTGGTACACCAACATCACCTTTGCCCCGGGCAGGTGTGCTGGCACCTACTGAAGGGTTTAGAGTTGAGGATTTAAGGCCTGGTACACCAACATCACCTTTGCGCCGGGCAGGTGCGCTGGCACCTACTGAAGGGTTTAGAGTTGAGGATTTGAGGCCTGGTACACCAACATCACCTTTGCGCCGGGCAGGTGCGCTGGCACCTACTGAAGGGTTTAGAGTTGAGGATTTGAGGCCTGGTACACCAACATCACCTTTGCGCCGGGCAGGTGCGCTGGCACCTACTGAAGGGTTTAGAGTTGAGGATTTGAGGCCTGGTACACCAACATCACCTTTGCGCCGGGCAGGTGCGCTGGCACCTACTGAAGGGTTTAGAGTTGAGGATTTAAGGCCTGGTACGCCAACATCACCTTTGCGCCGGGCAGGTGCGCTGGCACCTACTGAAGGGTTTAGAGTTGAGGATTTAAGGCCTGGTACGCCAACATCACCTTTGCGCCGGGCAGGTGCGCTGGCACCTACTGAAGGGTTTAGAGTTGAGGATTTAAGGCCTGGTACACCAACATCACCTTTGCGCCGGGCAGGTGCGCTGGCACCTACTGAAGGGTTTAGAGTTGAGGATTTGAGGCCTGGTACACCAACATCACCTTTGCGCCGGGCAGGTGCGCTGGCGCCTGCTGAAGGGTTTAGAGTTGAGGATTTAAGGCCTGGTACGCCAACATCACCTTTGCGCCGGGCAGGTGCGCTGGCACCTACTGAAGGGTTTAGAGTTGAGGATTTAAGGCCTGGTACGCCAACATCACCTTTGCGCCGGGCAGGTGCGCTGGCACCTACTGAAGGGTTTAGAGTTGAGGATTTGAGGCCTGGTACACCAACATCACCTTTGCGCCGGGCAGGTGCGCTGGCACCTACTGAAGGGTTTAGAGTTGAGGATTTAAGGCCTGGTACGCCAACATCACCTTTGCGCCGGGCAGGTGCGCTGGCACCTACTGAAGGGTTTAGAGTTGAGGATTTGAGGCCTGGTACGCCAACATCACCTTTGCGCCGGGCAGGTGCGCTGGCACCTACTGAAGGGTTTAGAGTTGAGGATTTAAGGCCTGGTACGCCAACATCACCTTTGCGCCGGGCAGGTGCGCTGGCACCTACTGAAGGGTTTAGAGTTGAGGATTTAAGGCCTGGTACGCCAACATCACCTTTGCGCCGGGCAGGTGCGCTGGCACCTACTGAAGGGTTTAGAGTTGAGGATTTAAGGCCTGGTACGCCAACATCACCTTTGCGCCGGGCAGGTGCGCTGGCACCTACTGAAGGGTTTAGAGTTGAGGATTTAAGGCCTGGTACGCCAACATCACCTTTGCGCCGGGCAGGTGCGCTGGCACCTACTGAAGGGTTTAGAGTTGAGGATTTAAGGCCTGGTACGCCAACATCACCTTTGCGCCGGGCAGGTGTGCTGGCACCTACTGAAGGGTTTAGAGTTGAGGATTTAAGGCCTGGTACACCAACATCACCTTTGCGCCGGGCAGGTGCGCTGGCACCTACTGAAGGGTTTAGAGTTGAGGATTTAAGGCCTGGTACGCCAACATCACCTTTGCGCCGGGCAGGTGCGCTGGCACCTACTGAAGGGTTTAGAGTTGAGGATTTAAGGCCTGGTACACCAACATCACCTTTGCGCCGGGCAGGTGCGCTGGCACCTACTGAAGGGTTTATAGTTGAGGATTTAAGGCCAGGTACGCCAACATCACCTTTGCGCCGGGCAGGTGCGCTGGCACCTACTGAAGGGTTTAGAGTTGAGGATTTAAGGCCTGGTACGCCAACATTACCTTTGCGCCGGGCAGGTGCGCTGGCACCTACTGAAGGGTTTAGAGTTGAGGATTTAAGGCCTGGTACGCCAACATTACCTTTGCGCCGGGCAGGTGTGCTGGCACCTACTGAAGGGTTTAGAGTTGAGGATTTAAGGCCTGGTACGCCAACATTACCTTTGCGCCGGGCAGGTGTGCTGGCACCTGCGGTCATGGTTCAGGGTTAGAGTTAAGGATTTAGGGTGCAAGGCATGGAGCTTTAACTTCGCCTTTGCGCCGGGCAGGTGCGCTTACACCTGGTTAAGGATTTAGGGTTCAAGGCATGGAGCTCCAACTTCGCCTTTGCGCCGGGCAGGTGCGCTTACACCTGGTTAAGGAACTCGGGTTTTAAGTATGGATCCCCAAGCCACTCCTTTGCGCCGGGCAGGTGCGCCACACCTACTTAAGGGTGGAGAGTTTAGGATTTAAGGCACGGAGCTCCAACCACCTCCTTGCACCCAGCAAGTGCGCCCACTCCTAGTCAAGGGTTGAGGGTTTTAAGATTTAGGGTTCAAGGTAGCTGCCGAGTTGCGTATGCTCAAATGGGCTCATAACTTGCTTTCACACTTTTTCAATGCAGGCTCCGCATATTGGACAATTACGTGTCCTTCGGAGCAGACCCCTTTGGGAACGTCCCTTGGCGATCCGCCACTATATTTGCAGCCTACCCGGAATCCTCCACCTCGGCGCAGCTGGACTACGACCTGGCCATTGTGCGCCTGGCGTCGCCGGTGGGGCTGCTGACCGGTTGGATGGGCGCTTCAGCAGAGTGTCAGGTCGGTTTGGGTTCAGGGTCTGGCAGTTAGGGTTCAGGGGCTGGCAGTCAGGGTTTAGGGTTTAGGTGGGGATCGATGTTGAGCGTTAAGGGTTCAGGGGGGATGCTCACCGGCTGGATGGATCTTAGGCACAGTGTCAGGTGGGGATGGGGGCTAGGGTTTGAGGTTCAGGTGGAGATCATGACCTGGCCATTGTGCTCCAAGCGTCACCGGTAGGTCTCCTGACTGGCTGGGGGGGGGTGTCATCAGAATGTCAGATGGATGAAGGGTTAAGAGTAAGGGTCAAGTGTTAAAAAAAAAATCCAGGGGGATGTTAAGGTTTGTCAGCATAAGGTGGGGATGGGGTCTAGGGTTTGAGGCGGGCCTGGTGTCACCGGTGGGGCTGCTGACTGGCTGGATGGTTGCGTCAGCAGCATGTCAATTAAGGGTTTGAAGTAAGGATTGTCGCATGTTTAAGAGCATGATCAGCTCAAGTCCTGTTAGGATGCATCCTAGCCTCTGCTTAGGGTTGAGCCCCCTCTTGTGGTTTAGACCCTCTTGGGGTTAGGCCCCTGTTGTGGTTTAGCCCCGCTAAAACCCCTCATGTGGTTTAGCCCTGCATGAGGTTACGTTCCACTTAGGGCGGGATCTGGTTGGGGTTTCGCCCCTCTTGGGATTAAGGCATTTAGGGTTCAGGCCCGACTTGTATGTGATCACCTGCAGCCCTGACAGTGCCCCCCCCCCATCCTCCTTGCCTACAGCCCTGACAGTGCCCCCCCCCCCCCCCTTCATCGCTGCCTGCAGCCTGTCAGCAGCGTCAACCTGACCACTGCGTTGTATCCCTTGCACTTTGGTTTTTACACCGCTGGGTCAATGTGATCACCTGCAGCCCCGTGAGTGCACCCCCCCTCTCCTCCCTGCGCTGCCTGTAGCCCTGACGTTGCCCCCCCATTCCCTCCATGCGCTATCTGCAGGCCTGACAGTGCCTCACCCCCCCCTCCCCTCCCTGCGCTACCTGCAGCCCTGACAGTGCCCCCTCTCCGCTCCTCCTTGCCTGCAGCCTGGCAGCAGCGTCAACCTAACCAGCGCGGGGTATCCCTTGTACTTCGGAGAGGAAGTCAATGTATGCGTCAACACTTCCTGTGCTGTCAAGTATGCTCCAGAGGTGAGTCTCGTACAGGTATGCGTCCGTACAGGCGTACATCATTGATATCTGGTGTGTGACCTGGACTTCAAATCGTGACCCCTAAACCTAGACCCATAAACCGTTAACCTAATTATGCCCTTACGTGAAAATCGGCGTTGTTTATTTTAATGCGCACCATGTCACTTTTGGCAGTTTGCTGGGCGGCCACCGCTGGGTCAATTGGGACCAAACCAGGACTGGTCTAGGACCAGCGGCTCAGGCAGCAGGGCTGGCTGCACCCGTCCCCCCACCAGCGGCCCAGGCAGCAGGGCTTGCTGCACCCATCCCCCCCCCTCAGCCTTAGACTTTGATGCAGCTGAATTGTGACTGGAGCGCCCCAGAAATTGAATCAGTGTCATGCGTCCATGATTCATAAATGTGCCCTTGTGGGCTGGAAATATAATCCTGTTGCGAGGGTGTTGCATGGGCTGCAAAACGGAATCCTGTTGCACGGGTGTTGCACGAGCTGGAAACATAATCCTGTTGAAC
Source organism: Limnomonas spitsbergensis (assembly GCA_037349105.1). Classification (NCBI taxonomy): domain Eukaryota; kingdom Viridiplantae; phylum Chlorophyta; class Chlorophyceae; order Chlamydomonadales; genus Limnomonas; species Limnomonas spitsbergensis. The sequence goes on from JAYJMM010000114.1 coordinate 4,022,818, forward strand.
AGGTGTTGTGCAAAGTACTTTGATCTCATGCGCGGATGTGAAACCTGACGTGCTGTTGCATCCTCGCTGTGCGGCGTCAGGGTGAAGTCCCTGACAGCGGCTCTGCCAGCAACAGTTGCAACAAGCGGATGTTGTCACACTATTGCCAAGCCATCCAGGGCCAATCCGGATCCCCGATGTACGACGACTCGAAATTCGTACAGGTAAGCAATGCTCAACCCTGACGCCCAATAACACTGGGCCAGTCTGGGTACCCCGATGTACAACTCCATATTTGTGCAGGTAAGAAATGTTAGAATCAAGCTCAAGGCCATAGGGTTGAGGGTTTAGCCCTAAACCCTAATTTAGAATCACACCCAACGTCATTTACCCTTAACCCTAACCCCCAATTTTAGAATCAAGAATCACACCCAGGGCCATCCAGCCTGCCATGCTTGCAGGCTGTGCTGATGGGGCAGCTAAGGTGGCCGCCTCTGGTAAATATCGGCACGCGGCTCACACTTGAGCTCCCCATCCTGCCTTGCTTGCAGGCTGTACTGACGGGGCAGCTAAGGTGGCCGCCTCTGGTAAATATCAGCACGCGGCTCACACTTGAGCTCCCCATCCTGCCTTGCTTGCAGGCTGTACTGACGGGGCAGCTAAGGTGGCCGCCTCTAGTGAATATCGGCATGCGGCTCACACTTGAGCTCCATGTCTTGCTTTGCTTGCAGGCTGTACTGACGGGGCAGCTAAGGTGGCCGCCTCTGGTAAATATCGGCACGCGGCTCACACTTGAGCTCCCCATCCTGCCTTGTTTGCAGGCTGTACTGACGGGGCAGCTAAGGTGGCCGCCTCTGGTAAATATCGGCACGCGGCTCACACTTGAGCTCCCCATCCTGCCTTGCTTGCAGGCTGTACTGACGGGGCAGCTAAGGTGGCAGCCTCTAGTGAATATCGGCACGCGGCTCACACCCGAGCTCCTGATCATGATCAAAAAGTGGATGAAGGACGTGGCGTGATGTGAGCTTGATGATATCACAGCTAGAGGAAACGTAGGGAGCATCCAAGCGTCAATAGGGGAATCATGCAATTTTGGCGGCACAATCTGTGTAAACGTGTGCCGTATTGCGCCGTAGCGTGCTGTATTCTGCTGCTCTGCTAGCACAATCCGTCTTAGCCTTCACCGTAGTCTATTGTTCCGTATTGCACAGTATTGTTTTAAGCCGTATCCTGCTACTTTAGAGCGGATTCACACCTGATTCCCATCTATCGGTTTCGCATGGTTTCGCGTGGTTTCGCGTGGTTTCAGTTCGGTTCAGTTCGACGAAACCACGCCAACTGAAATCGGTCTCGGACCACCAGTTTCAGTTCGCTGGTTTCGCAAGGTTGGCTGGTTTCGTAAGTTTCGTCACGATTTGTCGGCATTGCTCGCTGCGGTCTACATACCGCGCCCTGATTTTCAGATTACAGCTTCCTCAACTGTAGTTCTTTCTATACCTCCAACTGCTCGTTGCCATAAAGGTTGTCGGCAGCAATCAGACCCCAACTACGAGGCAAGGGCGCATCAAACAGCCTGCTAGAACGTCATGCCGAATGAGAAGGCACAGCAGTAAAGGAATGTGTTATTTGATTGTATATCTCCAATTGTCCCACCCTGAGGATGGGGTTGAGTCGGCTGAGGACGACATGCCATCCGATGTGCTCATCAGATCAGCATGGCAATGACGACCATGCTGCCATGCTAGACCGTGCTGTATCGTCTGTTGTTGTCTGTTGCTTTCCTGGCCACTTCGCTGCATAAGCTGACGTCTAAGCATGCGACGGCCGCAAGGTTTAGTTTTTCTGATGTGAATTAGGTGAGAACGCAGGTTGCGAAACCAGTCGCCAAACTGACGAACTGAACCGAACTCGACGAACTGAACTAGGTGTGAATTGGCTCTTACTAGCACAATCCGTCTTAGCCTTCTCCGTATCGTGCAGTATCGCGCCGTATCGTGCTACCATGCATACAATGTGAAGTGAAGTTTTTGCTGTCAAGCAGAGCATCGCATTTGATGTATGGGCCGTAAACGACCGTAAACGGAGACCGGCACTAAATACGCTGGGACAGCGAGTGAAAACTAGAATCCCCATGGGCAAGTAATCGACACACAACCACCAGGATAGCGTGGAGCGGTTGAATGAGCTTCACGATACCACAGCTGAGAATTCTGGGCCTGGGGTTTAGGGTTGAATGACCTTCACGATACTACAGCTGAGGGTTCTGGGTTTAGGGTTAAATGAGCTTCACGATACCACAGATGAGGGTTCTAGGTTGACGGGTTTGATGAGCTTCACGATACCACAGATGAGGGATATGGGTTTAGGGTTAAGGGTTGAATGAGCTTCACGATACCACAGCTGAGGGTTCTGGGTCTAGGGTGCGGTTCAAGAAATGAATGAAGGGGCTAGCGTGATGGGCCTGGTGATAAACTGCTTTGAAGTAGCGCAACGAGCAGCGTGTTGAGCATGAACGAACAGACTGCCAGCCAACACATGAACACTGCTATTTTCTCTCTCCCCTTGACTAGATCGCCGAGATCCGTGTTCTTGCCCCTCACATGGGAGGGTGGCATGGCTGCACCATGGTAGCTGGAATAGAGCTTAGTCATTTCAAACCAGACCCACGCGGCCAAGCGTTCCGCAGGGCCCAGCGGGTTTAGGGCGTAGGCACCTTTCTAAGCATAAACACTGGCTAGGGTTAGGCACCTTTTCGAACATAAGCACTGGTTATGGTTTAGCATTCAGGCACATTTCTAAACATAAAACTGGCTGGGGTTTAGGGGCTAGGGTTAAGGCACATTTCTAGACATACACACTGGCTAGGGTTAAAGCACCTTTTTAAATATGAACACTAGCTGGTGGCCTACCCGTTATGTGACAACATAGCTTCAAACGCTTTTCAATAACCTCAAACAATATGTACAAAAGAACTACAACAACAACAACGAAAACCCATTACGCTGTTGGCTAAATTTTCAGTGCCAGAGGTGCTCAAAAGGTGGGAGTCTTGATACCTGCATTTTTAAGTGGTGGCCGAGCCTGCCAATGGCTGAAGGACACGGTTCTCCAGCCAACATCTGTGCTGTCATCACATTTAAGGAATGGACGTCGATGTTTTGAGCCAGTTGAGGTCGAGCTACAAAGGGGTGGTTGGCTCGAGGTGGCTTGATACTTTTGATGATGCAAGGGCTGCTGCGGAATAATTGGGACCGGTTCGGATAAATCTACCACCTCCGCCCTTATGCCTAGGATACTTGCCGTTTCATAATTTATTGGATAACGTTTGAGAGGATCGCAGCAGATGAATGGGACACCAATGCACCGCGTGGTCTGCATGACACTGTTGCATCTATGCCTACCAGAATAAAGAGGAAGGCCACCAACTGTGGGACTCGTGATACATCCCTGGCCCTGGTTAGGACGTGAGTCCTAGGTGATGAACAAGCCTCTCCATATTTTCTGTACCAATAATTGCGGTTCTAACCTCAATAGTACCAGCTATGCTCGGATGCTGATAGTAACCCTCAGGAGTGGAAGTGGAAAAAGTCTGAACACTTATGTACTGAAGTGTTCCAGTAGCAGTTTCGGGCAGGTACATTCTGAAGCGGGGGCCAGAAACGAAGTGTAAGCCTAAACAATGAAGTGGGTGGGAACTTGTAGTGACAAACCGGCACATAAACTTCTATGCTCATCCCAAGTTAAATTCTCAGCCCACATGTGGCCCTTCAACACATGCTTCACCGTATAATCCAGTCGATCTTTGCCCCTGGAGGTTTGTTCATGCAGACCCCAGGACCCAGCAAAATTCGGCAGCCTTATAGTCTCCTTAGACCAACAGCTGCATTGTCTCCTTAGTTTAGAGATATTAAATGCATGCATACACCAAAGAAATTGGAAGCTAACGGCATGCCAATCGTGAAAGGGTACACGCTCGTGAACTGCCTCGGGAGTCGAACCCGAATCTGACGTCTCCAAACAAGAGAGCAGACAGATAGACCAGTAGGCAATTGGGCACGCATGCTCCACATCACATCGAGCAGTCCAAGACCATGACGGGACACACACAACACAAGCAATACCACACCACAGGACACACATTTGTAGGTGTTGCCTTTTCCTCTTGGTTTTCGATTCTCCCACCTGTACCGTTGTGCATGGCCTAGTGGTGGATCGTCATTGACACATTTGTGGGTGGGCATGCTTCACATGGTACAGTGGAATTGATTCCCACACCTATCCGTTGCCATGGTTGTAGATGTGGGCATTCGGCTCTGAGCCAAAGGCTATCTGGGACGACTCAATCGCAGGGGCTGGCCAGCTCAGGGGGAAATTACGGCGTGTGTGGCGAGCACTCCAGGGCTCGCAAGTCTTCAGGTGACCAGAATTTTCTCGACCTGTGTGGAGTTGAACAGAGGAGGTGCAGCTTATATAGGAGGAGAGGATGACAATTCTAAGCCTTCAATTTTGTGGCAGAAGGTGTTCCAGGTCCTCACCATGCAACAGGATGCAACAGATCATGAGGACAGAGCGCTTCATTGTTTATAAGCCACATTGCCGATGCTCATATGCCCCGAGCGTATAAGAAAAGAAACAAAATTGTATGCACTCCATCAGGCGCTTAATCATTTCAATGTTCTTCACTCCAATGTCATTTGGGACAAGGAAAAAGTGCTTGCATGGCAGGTACGGGATGGGTAAATGTGGTTGATGTGGTTTGCTCAACCAGTTCAGAGCTGCTATTTCAAAAGCAGTAGAACAACTAGGCAAACTGAGGCCACCCAGTAAAGGGAAGCCACGCTCAATCTCCCGAGTTCAGAAACGCGCTGAGGAATGGGCGGACGCACCGCCTCTTCAGCGGTATAAAACACGGGTCTGAATTCATGTGAATGATGGTGTGATTCAAATGTGCAGCATACCTACGATCTTTCAGGCATGCACTGCTGGAATGAGAACCATGCGGAGATGGAAGTGGCCATGAGCAATGACAGGAACGTACCACATCAAAGCGCGGGGGCTGTACTAGCACCTTCACGAGAGGTGATTGGCTCTACTCAATTCCATGATGTGACAGGTTCAGCCTGGCATCCTATTTAAAGCAGTAGTTCCATGCTATACCTCTGTTGGTGAGATAGCCTGTGATCCTGCTGCCGGCTGCGCTCGAGTTGCCAGTATTGGCCGTTAAAAAAGCAAGCACATGGCTCTCACCTGTGCATAGGGCTCGATTGTCCTGAAGTGACTCTTCTGTTCATTCTTCATCCTTGATCGCGACCTCTTCACGCGTCGCTTGCCGTCGATCGAAGGCTGATGTGCGCACGAAGACTGCGGGACGGCGCCAAAGCGCGTGGCGCTGACACCTCTCGCCACCGTTGTTCCAGGACGGCCGTCGCGGGAGACCTCGATGTCAGATCGCAATCAATGTCTTCCGATGAATGTGAGTCGGCGTTCACGACAAGCCTTGGGTCCAACGGGTGATTGCCATAGAAGGGGAGAGATGGCCATGATCATTGCTGATCATAACGTGACGAGTAGGATGATGCTTGGGGCTTGTGGCCTGCTTCGTGATCCTTACGTCTACCTAGTCTTGAGCAGGGAGAAACAGGGTAATGGCTCGCAAGCCAAGATCGCGAGGTGAAGCAGGGTAAGAGGAACCAACCATCTGCTCGGGTGCAAATGGTAAAGAGGAGAGTGTCAATACAGGTAACAGGTAACACGTGTGTACATGTTGGGTATGATAAAGACTGTCGGCGGCAGGCTTTAAATCGTCGAGGTCGGCGTGTACGGCAGATCAGGGTCGAAAACAAACTTACCCTGAAGCTCCCGAGCCAGGGGTGTTCGCTCATCCTCCTATCAGCGCAACCCTATGATAAGTAACATATTTCGCACTGCAACCTTAATGTATGCCATTTCTACCATTCCACACAATTAGAGAGCTGCACAGGTCATAGGGCACCCTAGGTGTTGCACCTCTTGCCACAGGAGGCACTCCCCTTCCCAACCTCCCTCGTTCTCCTTCCTTCGTTACGGATAATCACATAAACAAGAACATATGCATTGCCATCTCATGTCGGCAATCAGGAGTAGCAAGCTGAACAGGCAGTCCAGGAGCTACGTATGCGCATGAGGCTTCACATGCAAGTCCACTCGGCCCTTTGCAGCAGCAGCAGCAATAGCAGCCACTTCTGCTGCGCACCCAAGACTCTGAGGAGGAGCTTTTCCCAATACCTCCGAAGCGCACCACCCCTACCCCTACTACAGCTACATGCAGTCACGCCGACGGCCCGCGGCGCTTCAGATTTCAGCGCCCACCTGAAACGCACCGCTGCATGCAAACGCCAAAAGAGACCGCCGCCTAGTGCCTCTGCCACAGGGGATATTCATACGGATGTACAGGCGCTGTATGCCACAGCTGGTCCGCTGCACCCCAAGCAGCTGACTAGCCTCATTGTCTCTTGTAGTACCCCTGCCGCCCTGAAGCAGGCAAGAGGGGAAGAAGGGGGGAGATAGGGCGGAGGGGGTTAAGGGATTAAGAGAGATTAAGGGTGAGGGGGGGACGAAGGGGGGTGAGGCGAAGAAGGGAGTGGGAAAGGGGGGGAGGAAGGGGGAAGGAGGGCGGAGGGGGTTAAGGGATTAAGGGGGATTAAGGGTGAGGGGGGGAGGAATGGGGAAGGAGGGAGGACGAAGGGGAGGGGGAACAAAGGGGGTGGGGGGTCAAAAGTGATGGGGGGAAACGGGGGAATCAAAGGGGGAAGGCTCACCTGACCACCTTCCAGGCCACTGAGCAGGCTCCACTGGGCCCAAGGGACCCAACCTTGAATCAATCATTTACCGGAGATTATTTAATTAAATAACAACGGTTCTGACAAGAACTATAATACGCCGAGGTGGTAGGGCTCTGAACCAGCCTACCGCTGTCGGCCGGCGCAGCAGGGCTGGCAGCATCTCCCCGGCCAAAGGCCGTAATGCATCTGACCTGTAGCGTGATCACTCCCAAGCAAGCAGTGTAGCAGCCCTGACACCCTAATTTTTCTGACACTTTAAACCCCGGCTTTTTGAAGCCCTTCAACGCTAGCTGCCAGAAACCCTGGCTAACTATAACCCTTATGCCTGGCTGCCTTAAACCCTGAATCCTGGTTGCCTGAAACCCTTTATCCTGTGGTCAGGTCTTGCTTCAGCACGAGGCGCGCCTGAACGGAATCCACGTAGCCGCCATCATCCACCGGGCCGCCAAGCTGGCCGCCGCCCCCGGATCTAGATCCAGGGCGGGCGGTGGGGGCGGCAGCGGCGTGACCTCCTTGGCGATTGTGGACCATGCCGCTTCGATGCTCTTCGCCAGCTCGCCGCCACTGCTACGCAGCATGCAGGTGGGTGGCAGGCTGTGCATGTTACAGCCCCAGAATAAGAACGCAATCTATTTTTATTATGTAAATGCAGAGGAAGCTACCGGTGCATACACATTTACATGTCACAGCCCCAAATTAAGAGGCAGATGTTTTATACAATTGCTGAAGAAGCTAGATGGCCAGCTCGCCGCCACTGTGCTACGCAGCATGCAGGTGGGTGGCAGGCTGTGCATGTTCCAACCTTGTAATACAGAAAACGTTCATCTTGCAATTTCTGAAGATGCTAGATGGCAAGCTCGCCAGCTCGCCTCCCATGCAGCGTGCAGGTGGGTGGCAAGCTGTATGCTACAGCCCCAAAACAAACTCACATTTTTACGCAAATGCTGAAGGTAGAAAGCCAGCTCGCCACCACTGCTGCGCAGGATGTGCTTGTGACAGCCACCCCTCAAAAAGCATTTTAAACGCAAATGCTGAAAAAGCTAGAAGTCCAGCTCGCCGACCCTGCTGCGCAGTATGCAGGTGGGTGGTAGGATGAGCATGTAACAGCCCCAAGAAAAACACGCAGTATTTTCAATGCAGTAGCTGAGCAAGCTGGATCTCTAGCTTGCCGCCACTACTGCGATGTATACAGGTGGGTGGCAAGCTACATGATACAGCCCCTGAATAAGGGCGCAATTTGTTTTTATGTGAATGCTGAGGGAGCTAAATTGCCAGCTCGCCTCCTCTCCTACGCAGCATGCAGGTGGCAAGCTGTGCTTGTTGAAGCTCTAAAACAAAAACACGTTTTCACCACTGGTACGCAATAGCTGAGGCAGTTACTGGTAGATTGCTAGCCCGCCTCCGCTGCGATGCCCCCAAAAATAAAAGTGCAGTTTGCTTCGAGTTTTCCCCCTGCAGTGGCTGAGGACGCTAGATTGTTAGCTGCCCCCCTCTCCTAGGCAGCATGCAGGTGGTTGGGTGTGAAGCCGCATGTTATTACCCCATCTGGAAAGGGGGGGGGGGGGAGATCTTAGATGGTCCAGACCCCTTGGATGCTTTTTGCCGCCTGGCCCCCTCTCATCCGCAGGCTGTAGGTGGGTGCAGGAAAAGCCGCATGTTACTACCCCATTGGGGAGGGGATCAGGGAAGGGCAGTGTTTGTTTTTCGGCCACGAGTCCACCTTTGGCAGGCCGCCCTGTAGCCACCGAAGGCCCCATCGGGTCGAATTTGGACCAGCCTACGACCGGTGGCCAAAGGAGCATGGTTGTCTGCAAATGGGGTCACCTGCCAGAGGCCGGAGTGTAGCTGACATGTGGCTGGAGTGTAGCTGACATGTGGCTGGATCACGGAAAAAGAAACACTAGGGAGTGGGGATCTTAGACGGTCCAGCCCGCTTGGATGAATCTCCCCGGCCGGCCCCCTCTCTTTGGCAGGGTGCAGGTGGCTATGTCAGAAGTTACATTTACTACCCCTTTTGAGAGGGGGGTGGGCAATCTTAGATGGTCCAGCCTGCTTGGATGCTGTCCGCCAGCTGGCCCCCTCTCCTCTGCAAAGTGCAGGTATGTGCGTTAGCAGTTGCAAGCAAGTAAGCAGCCACATGCACACAAAATAACGCACAGGTGTGAGCTTGCTTTGTGGGTAAAACCCCTGGTTACACCTTAGATCTGGCATATAAAGTGTGTGGGGCAAATCTGGTGAGGGGTTCAGAGGGATCGTTTTCATCAAGGGCGTAGGGACCAGGGGATGAAGAAAGGCTAGGTGAGATGATATGTGGCGATGTGTGTCTCGTGGGCAGCTTTCGGGGTTGGAGGGTAGGTGAAATGATGTGTAGTGGTTTGATCTGCAGGTGGCTTTGGTGCGTAGAGGCGGCAAAACGGCACTGGTTCATGGGGGTGTGCCGTTGTGCCGGTGATGTGCTGGTGGAGGAGGAGGTAGGAGGAAGATGCGTATCTTAGTGGGGAATGGGGGGCTGATGGAGCGAGGGGATCTCAAGGCTGACGCTTCACCCGGCTGAGGCGTCACCCACTGTCCCAGTAGAGAGCCTGACGGAGTCTTGGGCCGGGATGACCTCGGGAAGTGTTGCCAAAAAGTGTGCACAATCTGACATTGTCTGGCGCTCCACTCAAGGGCCACAAATGGTGCAGCACCCTAAACCCTCACTTGACCCTAAACTCTACAACCTTGCTGAAACCTCAACCCTCATTCTCAGTAAACCTTAAATACTGAAGCCTCACTGAACCTTAAACCCACTTTGAAATCCAGAACCCTCGCTAAACCCTAAACCCTCACAGAGCCACGAGCTGGGCAACAACCTGTGGGCTCTCGGCTCTCTACCCCCTACAACCTCAACAAAGCCTAACCCTGAAGTCTTACTAAATGCCAACCCCTTAATTCCCTACAGGGCCGCGGACTGTGCAGCACCCTGTGGGCGCTCGGCTCCCTAACCCCTACAGCCGCATTTAACCCTAAACCCTTGAAGCATTACTAAACCCTTAACCCTAAAGTCCCTACAGGGCCGCAAACAATGCAACACCCTGTGGGCGTTCGGCTCTCTAAACCCTACAGCCTCATTTAACCCTTAACCCCTCAAGCATTACTAAACCCTTAACCCTAAATTCCCTACAGGGCTGCGAACCATGCAACACCCTGTGGGCGCTCGGCTCTCTAAACCCTACAACCTCACTTAACCATTAAACCCTTGAGCCTTTTTAAACACTAAGGGGTGGTCACACTACCTCTTTTGGGCGTGACGCTCGGCGTCACGCTCTACTGTGAGGCGTGTGCTGCGTTTTGAGAGCTGCCTTCCGGACAGTGTGCGTGTCCATGTGAGGACATGACACCGTAGGACAGCGAAGCCAAGTGATGGATCGGGCGAAATGCAAGCGTGAGAAATGTGAAAAGCGTGACGCGTCACGCACACCGTTTCGTGTCTGTGCACCATCAACGAGGATTATAATTTGTTTGCTCATGCACATTGAACTTTAAATGCGGATGAAAACGAGAATTGCGCGAGCTGACGTCAGATATTCGCGTCGGGATTTCGGAGCCGTGACTGTCCACTGAAAGCCTGTGAATGCGCTGTGCGAAAATCGTCCACTTGCAGAAGAAAGTGCCCTGAAACGGAAAAGGAAGCCAACGCAGCTCGGCCAGCAGCTTTTCGCGCTCGCAAGAAGCAGACAGCAACACCACCCAGCCAAGAAGAAACTTTAATTGAAGTAGCACACGAGCGAGGAACCTGGAATCCAAGTACAGCTGACGTACCGTCTGTACCGTCGGAGGAGGCGAACAATACGTGTGCAGGCAAAGCAGAGCAAACAGCTCGTACCGGTCAACAGAAAAAACATGCATGTCATGACAATGAAAGGATTCAGGACGACATACATGCATGTGGTCAGCCATTTGCACATTGCATCCCTCAGGGGAAAAAACTCACTAACCTCACCGCACCATCCCTGAGCACCAGTTGCAGCTTCACACTTAGCAAATTTTCTTTCTTTTTAACTCAACTCGTTGGAACTCTTTCATTGCTGGCAATGGTAGCAACAGTTTTAGTGCGCCATAAGTGACGCTGAAACAAATCTACCACTTCTGAGAAATCAGGTACTTTCAGTTACTTTCGGTCACTGTTGTTCTGCAGTTACAATTTTCATCTGACAGGTACAACATTTCTGTTCATCTCACCCCATGCAGTTGTGACACTTGAAGTGGTGGAAATGGTTATGGCAGTTAAAGTGGTTGAAGTGGTTAAGGTGGTTAGGATGTACACCCCACCATTGCCAACCAAGCCGGTCATGGATGGGTTCATATACCAACTCAGCACAAATGTGTTAAGGTAATAGCAAGTATTGACAGGAAGCTCATGGGAAGGTGCGCGATGCAATGCGCGATGCGATGCATGTGGCGTGACTAAGGGGTGGTCCCACTAATCCCTCAATACCCTACAGGGCTGCGAACCATGCAACACCCTGTGGGCGCTCGGCTCTCTAAACCCTACAACCTCACTTAACCATTAACCCCTTGCGCCCGTTTAAATACTAATCCCTCAATACCCTACAGGGCTGCGAACCATGCAACACCCTGTGGGCGCTCGGCTCTCTAAACCCTACAACCTCACTTAACCATTAACCCCTTGCGCCCTTTTAAATACTAATCCCTCAATACCCTACAGGGCCGCGAGCTGTGCAACACCCTGTGGGCGCTCGGCTCTCTAAACCCTACAACCTCACTTAACCATTAACCCCTTGCGCCCTTTTAAATACTAATCCCTCAATACCCTACAGGGCCGCGAGCTGTGCAACACCCTGTGGGCGCTCGGCTCTCTAAAGCACGACCCGGGCTCGGGTGCCCGGCGGCTGGACGGTCACAAGGCAGGCCCTAAGAAAAGCGGCGGCAAGCGTGCAGGAGGCAGTGGAGCGGGAGGCAAGGCGGGGCAGGGGATCGGCAGCTCGGCCGTCATGCCATGCGGCGCCTCTCTCGCCGCATGCCTCCTGAACGAGCTGCTGCTGGGGCACACCCGTGGCGACTCGAAGCTCGCGAGGTAACATGCCCGCTGCTGTTTCCTGTTGGGTGCCCCAGTTGCAGTTTAGGATTCTACAGCTGCGGTTTAGGCTGCTTCAGGTACAGTTCAGCTACAGATAAGCTGCAGTTCAGCTACATACTTGCAGCAGTTCAGCTACAGTTAAGCTGTAGTTCAGCTATGTACCTGCTGCAGTTCAGCTACAATTCAGCTACAATTCAGCCTGTGCCCAGGGGCCTGATGGAGCTCGCTGCTTGACCCGCTGGCCGCAGGCCGGTTCAGTTTTAGCTCCCGTCCTACAACTTTAGGACGGTGCATATCCACGGGGCCCTGCTGAACGCTCGGCCGCGTTGGGCTGGTGGGGGATGAGCAAGCTCAATTCCAGCTACCATGCACAGCTAGTGCCATGGTGCAGCCATGTTCCCCTCATGTGTGAGGGGGGCAGGAACACGGAACCCAGCAACCTGATCCAAGGTGTAGCCATACCCACAACGTACATTTCCACCCTCCCCGGTTTGATCCCAGCAAGTCAGCTTATGCTGTGACTCAGAAGCATGGGATGCGATAGCTGTAGGGACCCCTGGTGTCGGCGGCGGTGAAGAGGACAGCATAATAGCTTTCTTCTTAGCGCACTTCAGCTACATATCAGCCATTTTACAGCTACAACTCAGCTACATTTATCTACGGCCTGCCTCTAGGAAGTCTTGGACTCCTGCAGCATGACCTGTCCCTTGGGCCAATCAGACGTAGGCCGGTCAATTTCTTGTCACAATCGTCCTCTTAGCTGCTGCCCGTCGGCAGATATGAAAAGGCAGCCTGGTGCTAGTGCTAAAAGACCAGGACCAGCATTGTCCAGCTTGCATCCTCGCCCACCATTGTGCACCCTGCATACTAAACCTCAAGTCTGTAACCTGAACCTGCCCTACACCCTAAGCCCTTACACCCTAAAACCTTACACCCTAAACCCTTGCACCCTAAACCCTAAAGCCTTACACCCTACACCCTACACCCATCCTTCCAGGTGCAGCTTAAGGGAGGTCTCCAGCATCCTGTGGGGGGCTGCCAGGCTGTGGCCGGGTGTCGTTTGGAGCCGCACGGCCGCCAAGCTCAACGTCCCCGCCGCACACCACGCCGTGGCTGCAGCAACTTATGCGACGATCACGGAGATGCGGGCGTCCGCCGGCCGCTTGGCCGCGGAAGGCTCCGGGACGGCCGACCGACCGTCGGCGGCGGAGGACTCCAACGCGGCCTGTCGTTTGTCCGCGGCGTTGGCATCCCGCTCGGGAGCGGGATCTGAGGATCCATCCGGATCCGATCTGGGTCTGGATCCGTCCACAGATCTACGTCAGGATCTTGCGAGGTCGATCGAGCCTGGTACAGACGCAAGCAGCAGCGACGGCGAGCCTGGTAGCCGTATCCTGCCGTACATCGCCCCGCCCGCGAGCCACATCACCGCGGCGGTGTCCGTACTGCTCGACGCAACGGTGCCGATGCTGGCCGCTGCAAACCCGATCGAGCTGAGCTCGCTGGCATGGGCGGTTTCGGAGCTGCTGGCTGCCGGGGGCAACTTGGCCATGGCCTCCCTGGCCAGTCTTCCCATGGTGGGTCTATGCGCCACTGCTTCAATTTCAGGGTGCTTCAGCTACATTTCAGCTGCCTCTGGAGGGTGCTTCAACTACAATTTTGCTATGTCGGGAGGGTGTTCCACGTATTATTCAGCTACTTATTCAGGGACATTTAGCCACACTTCAGCTACTCCACAAGGGGGGCTTCAGCTACAATTCAGCTACCTTGTTGGCCCGGGTGGGCCTGGCCCAGTCGTCATTGGGTCAACAGGCCCACACGAGTTCCTCTCTCGGCCGATCCCTTGCCCCAACAAAAGCCTTTCACCCCTCCACCCTAATCGCCTCCCAAGTCCCAACCTATACCCCAATTCTCTGCTCGACCCAGCCCCCATCCCCCTGATAGCCCTCCAGCCCTACCCAGACATGACCTAGTCACCGAACGTAGGCAAGACAAACAAAGAGGAACGGTCAAGAATAATGCAAAGTTCGGCTGACACAATATGTTTGATGCCACGTATCCCTCCAAGACGGGCCAGGCCTGACGCGACGTCTGCTTCGGGAACGCATTGCACCCTAAAAGCGCTAAACCTTCATCCGCCAAACCCTGGAAAACCTACCCAAAATCTGGAGCACTTGGGCTACTGACGACGTTCGTAAACAGCCACTTCACTCGGCTAATCTCCAGCTCAAAATCCCTTTCTCCCTGCAGACCAGTCGCTTTCCCCCACAGATCGCCGTCCAACCCAGCCCAGAAGGGGAACAGGTATCTCTCTCGGCCAATCTCAAGTTATTAACCCCTTCCTCCCCTCACAGCCCATTTCCCCCCCTCCCCCCCCCCCCCCACTGGCACGCCTTCCAACCCAATCCAGGCGGGAAACAGGAGCAGCACCGGAGCCTGCCCCTGACAGCCTTCCAGCCCTCATCGTGCAGGGAACAGGCTCCTCACTCGGCCAATCCCTAGCTGAAAACGCCCATTCCTGACCCCCCCCACACTCGCACGCCTTCCAACCCAATCCACAGGCAGGAAATAGGAGCGGTACCGGGGCCTGCCCCTGCCTGAATACAGCCGGTGCTGGTTTCGGAGTTGCGCTGGCTTCTGCGGTGGCGGCCTCGGCGACTACGTTTGGACCCCAGGTGCGTCTTAACAGTAAACACTCAACTATCAACCCTAAACCCAAGGAGCAAGAAACCCAAGAAGCCAGGAGCTGGTTTCGGAGTTGCACTGGCCTCAGCGGTGGCGGCCTCGGCGGCTCCACTTGGACCCCAGGTACGTCCTGACAGGAAACACTAAATAAACAGAATAAATAAATGAATGAATAAACGATACGCCCTGAGGCGTGGATTAAGAAAGCCACCCGTTTGGCCGTAGCACTAGGTGAGCTACCATGGTAAACACGAAACCCTAATCCCAAAGCCCTTAACACGGAACACAAAGCCCCCCAAAGCCGAGGTTGGAAATTGGGGGTTGGGCTGGATTTTTTACTGCGGCCTCGGCGACTGTGCTGGGATGTCTAACCCCTGATATGTCTGAACCCTGATACCGTATGTCGAAACCCTGAACCCCAAACTTGAAGCCAATGCGAAGCCGAGGCTGGTTTGGGGGTGGCGCTGACCTCAGCGGTAGCGGCCTTGATTTCTGCGCTTGGACCCCAAGTGCGTCGAAGCCCTGCACCCTGAACCCTAAGCCAGAAGTTTCCATGCTGGTTCTGGTATCGGGGTGGTGCTGGCTTCAGTG
Organism: Limnomonas spitsbergensis; assembly: GCA_037349105.1. Taxonomy (NCBI): domain Eukaryota; kingdom Viridiplantae; phylum Chlorophyta; class Chlorophyceae; order Chlamydomonadales; genus Limnomonas; species Limnomonas spitsbergensis. The sequence goes on from JAYJMM010000114.1 coordinate 4,037,974, forward strand.
TCCCTACGCTCGGACCCCCCAGGTAAGTCTGAACCTGGATCCCTCAGCGTTTCAGCCGGAACAATTAGTCATAAGCCATAAATCCTAAGCCCTGGACACGAAACCCTGAGGCGTGCACCTTCAAACTTACGCCGCGCACGACTGAGATTGAGGATGGTGCTCTGGTGCACCCTGCCCCTGAAACGTACACCCTCAAACGCGCACAACTGAGATTGAGGATGGTGCTCTGGTGTGAAGCCCTTCTGCCTGATGTTCCGCTTGTACCGTATATTTGATTTGCCTTCCCTCATATTTAACGTTGTTAGGGGTTGAGGGATCCATTACTTTAATAATGATCAATTGTTGACGCAAGATTTCAGTCTGAAATAAAGAGTTTGTGTCGACAGTTCGTCCATAGGGCAGCATTCAAGTAAATATTTGCTGGATGCCCGAGGGAAGACAAATCAAATCTACGGTTACCAAAATATCGACAGGAATTCCCTGTTGAACCATCTATTTGAATTGCCTACCCTCCAGTATGCATGACTGTGGCAGTTATTTTTTCTGATGCTGTAACAACCGTAGCTCTCAACTGCCAACTGCCTACTGCTCCGCCTTCTGTTTCTGCCTACTATTTCTGCCTACTGCCAGCTGCCTACTGCCATACGGTTCCTGCCTCCTGTTCCGCAGGCGACGTATATATCAACCAGGCTTTCCTAATGTAACGCAGCTGCCAGTAGCTCGGGCATCGTTTCAATGAAATATTTGTTTTCTGTTGATGCCCTCACGAAAATCAACCAGAACTCTCAATTTCAGCCGGAAACGCACAGCCACCCAAAGCCTTTTTCTACCGGTATGGGTGGCAGGGTACTGCACACAGCCATTCCACTATTCCATTGTTCCCTTTATTGGCGAAAAGTTCAATTTTGACAGGCCGCCCAGCGGCCGCCGAAGGCCCAATTAGGACCAAACCTGACCGGCCTGAAATTGGTGACCAAGGCAGCAAGCTGGCAAAATTAGGGGTCTCCGGCCAGCGGCCGGACTGTAGCTGACACATAGCTGAGTCACGGTAAATGAAACAATGAGTCATCCTAGAGGTACCAGACCAGGAAGTTGCCGCCGCTACTGTAGATTTGATTTGCCTACCCTTGGGCGTGAAAAACATGCTTTCTTTCAAGACAGTGACAGTTATACTGCCCTCAGGGTAAACCTTCGACCAAACTCTCAAATTCTGAATAGAAACAGGCGTTGACAATCGATGATTAGTATACCGTACTCTTGAATCCCTCACCCCCCCCCAAACGTTAATTTTGAGGGAGGGCAAAGCAAAAATCTGCAGTACTGTAAGCCCTGAATGGACAAAAGTCATTGTTGCAGGTCTGAGAAACTCAGTGTATCGGTGTAATCGGTGTAATCAGTGTAATAGTGAATCGGTGTAATCGGTGTATCGGAGTAATCGGTGTATCAGTGTAATCGGTGTATCAGTGTGATCGGTGTATCTAGCTTTGCGTTAGCTGATGAAACAGGCCGCCTGATCGCAGGCCGTGATGTAGCTGAATTGTAACCGAGAAGTACCCTCTGAGATGAAGCGCACGGATACTATAGCTGTACCTGAATTGTAGCTGAATTGTAACTGAGAAGCACCTTACAAGCTAAACTGTGACGAGCATCGCACCGCACTAATGTAACAGGCATTGGCTACGGTGGCTCACTCCCTGGCTTGCCTGACCTTCCGAGACGAGTCTGCGCTGCTTGCGATACTGGCGCGAACAGAGGAGCTGGCGGCAAGCTGCTCTTCGCAAGAAGGTGAGTCTTGGATGCCTAAACCCTTAACCCTAAAACCTATGCCCTAAACCCTTGGCGACGTTAACCCTTGACACTTGGCGGCGTTCACTCTAAACCTCAGGCGGCCTAAACCCTAAACCCTAAGCCCTAAACCCTTGATGTCGGAACTCTTAACCCTTCATTGTTTGAACCAGAAATCCTCGGATGCTTAAGCTCTGAACCCTTGGATGTCCAGACCCTGAACCCTGGACCATGAACACGCCCATGACGGTGAAGATGGGCTACCAGGGTTGAGGGTTTAGGGTATGTGTCTCCCACTCACACACTTCCATGGTCTCATCTCGGCATCACAGCATGGATTCAAAAAAAACCGTAAATCGTCAAATCGGAAGGGGGCCAATGCCTGAAACCCTGTGGGCTCCGGCCCTTAACCCTAAACCCCAGGGGCTCCAGCCCTAAACCCTTAACCCTTCACCCTGGGGGCTCCAGCCCTAAACCCTAAACCCTAAACCCTGGGGGCTCAAGCCCTAAACCCTGAACCCTGGGGGCTCCGGCCCTAAACCCTGAACTCTTAACCTTGGCGGCTCCGGCCCCGCAAGGTATGGCGGTCCATTCAAAGCGGATGCAGTTGCGGATATGGACGTGGATGCAGATTGAGATGCAGATGTCTGTGCCCCCTCAGCCACCCTTCCTGTGTCTACGCCCTCCCCTCCCTCCCCCCCTCCCCTCTCAGGTGTGGAACTGAACCCTCATCCACACATGTGCCTGCACACTAACACCACCCTAAACCCTTAGCCCTGACACCACCCGTACGCATGTGTGGACCTGAACCCTGAATCACACAAAGATTCATGTGCAATGCATCCCCCGTGCCCCTCCCCCATGTAGGTGTGGACCCGTGCCCTCGTTCTCACAAAATGGATGAGCTGCTCAACCCTCATCGTCCTCCCCCGTGTAGGTGTGGATCCGCGGGCCCCTCGTCCACACAAATCGACGAGCTGTTCATCCCTCACCCCCCTCCCCCTTGTAGATGTGGATCCAACGCCCCTCATCCGCCCCTCGTCCACCCTTCAGTGACGACCGATGACTTGTCCATACCCCACCCCCCTTTTCTCCATGTTGGTGTGGATCCGCAGGCCTCATATCCGCACCTCATCCTTGAATGCTTAAACCCTTAACCCTAAACCCTAAACCCTTCAGTGACGACCGATAACTTGTTCATACCCCATCCCCCTTTTCTCCATGTTGGTGTGGATCCGCGGGCCTCTCGTCGGCCCTTCGTCCTTGGATGCTTTAACTCTAAACCCTTAACCCTAAACATTTCATTGACAACGTGCTGTTCATCGCTCACCTGACCCGGACCTGAACCCTTAGCCCTAAACCCTAAACCACATGATCGATTGAGTCCAGTTGTTCATTCCTCACCCCCCTCCCCAATGTAGGTGTGGATCCGTCCGCCCCTCGTCCACCCGTTAGAGACGGCGAGCTGCAATTGCGCCACGTGGCCATGATCGCCTCCGCGCTGGCACAGCTCCAGTGTCCGGGTCTACAGCCGCTGCTTCGCAGCCTGGGACGATCCTCCCTGGAGGCATCTGCTTCACCCCTGCCTCCCGCCTCCGCCGGCGCCAGCAGCGCCGGCGGTGGGCCCTCTGCGTCCGGCGCCGCTAGCGTTGCAGCAGGCGGTGCGGCTGCCGCCGCGTGGAACGGTGGGACCGCGGAGCACCGTCAATCTCTGTTTAACACGGCGCGGGCGCACGCGTTGGCCGACGTGCACGAGGGGTGGATGGCGGAGCTGGTGGTGAGGGAGCTCATTGCGGCGGAGTGGGGCATGCAGCTGAGCAAACCTTTGCCTCTGCAGCCGCCTCTACCGCCGCTGCCGCCGCCGCCGCCGCCGCAGCAGCAGCAGCAGCAGGCAGTCACACCTTCGCCTCCGTCCCCGCCTCCGCTGCAGCAGCAGCTGCAGCAGAGCCCAGCCACCGTCCCGCGTGCAGCCACTCCGCTGCAGCTCATGGACCGTCTGCAAGCATTCCAGTACCTCATTATGGCGCGGGACGTGGGGCTGATACCGGAGGCTGTCTGGCGTGGTGCTGCTGGCAATGACTTGGGTGGTACTTCTGGCTGTACGGCAGGAGGAGGTCCAATAGGAGGCGGTGCGGCTGGCTATACGACAGGAGATGGAGCGTCCAACACGGAAATGGGGTCGGTTGATGCGGAAGAGGACGTGCTCTCAGAGATGCGGGCGACGGTGGCGTTGGAGGTCGGTGGTGGGAAAGGCTGGGTATTTTATTTGAGGTTGTCATTTGTCGGCTTTTTGTCAGTTGCTCTGGCAAGGTTGTCGTTTGCGCCTGGAAAACACGCTGTAAGCCGGAAAGGGCAGCAGGCCTTGGAGGAGTCGTATGGCAGTGATGGCACTACCGTAAATTTGTTTTGCCTTACCTGATACGGTTATCAACGTTGTCTGGAGTTTTGAGGGATCCATGAAGTTATTAATGATCGATTGTGGTTGCCAGTTTTTAGTCGAAAATCAAGAGTTCTTGATGACAGTTTGCCCTGAGGGCAGAGCATTACAAGCAATCATTTTTTCGCATGCCCGAGGGAAGGCATATCAAATCTGCGGTACTGGGTGGTGCCCTTAATTTGTTTGTATGCCCGAGGAAAGGCATATCAAATCTGCGGTATAGGGTGGTGCCCTTAATTTCCTGGGGGTCCCAACGTGGGAACCTTGTGGCATCGGTTGAGGTTTCGCTAGCTGAGGACGTTCCCTGTGTGTACCAGACGGTAGAGGCGCTTTTGCGCACTAACCGTCTGGGACCCAAAGTGAGCTCGAGGAGTTTACGCCGTATCCCGATAGCAAAATAACTGCGCGGCTAGTTGCTTGATCGGCATGTGGCCCCCGACTCACAAACATGAAGCGTCGCCCTTCCCAGCAGTGTCAAGGGTTATGAAACACTTATCCTAAACCCCAAACCGTTTACCCTAAACCCTTAACCCTAAGCGTCACCCTTTATGGCAGAGTGTAGGATTTAGAACCCGTGACCCTGAGTGCAACACTTTACAGCAGGTTGTGAGGTTTAGAACCCTAAACCCTAAACCCTAACCGGCACCTTTCTCAGCGGGGTCATCCCAACACGGATGGGTTGTTTAGGCTTTAGGGTTTAGGGTTTAGGGATATCATGTTGCGGCTGATGGCACGATCGGCGTGTGTCCTCGTGGAGTTTATGCGGCACCCTATGTTGGGCTCTGACACCGTTAAAGGGACTCGGGTTTAGGGTTTAAGGGCTCTGACACCGTTTAGGGTTAAGGGACTCGGGTTTAGGGTTTAGGGGCTTTGTGGCGAAAGCATATCCTTGACTGCAGGATATGATATGGTCAAAACACCATATCACATCATATAAGTATCATCACATTTAGCATCATGCAATATATTAACATCACATCATATTAGTGTGATATCATAGTAGTATCGTATCCATTTTGTGCTCTCTTGGTAAAAGGGGCTCGGGTGTATGGGAAAGTTATGGGCTGTTACGCAGCAAAAGAGTGATTTTCTGACTACAACCGTCTGCTGCCCAACCCTGAGCGGACCGCCACAGTCAGTGTTTATGTTTTCCTGACTCAGCTCCACGTCGGCTACGTTCCGGCCTCTGGCAGGGGGGCAATTTGTGGCCAGCCATGCTGCTTTGGCCACCAGTCATAGGCCGGTCCAAGTTATGTCTCAATCGGGCCTTTCGCGGCCGTGGGGCCGTGGGGCCTGCCGTGGGGCGGCCTTTCGCAGCCGTGGGGCCTGCCGAATGTGGGCTTGTAGCTGAAAAAAGAAACACCGCACACACTCACACAGTGCTCACTGCTTTATGCAAAACCCCAAACCCTGACGTCACTCTTCGCAGTGGGCCAGCAGGGTACTCCCATGAGGAGTTGGATCTCCCAAATGACGGAGGATACAAAACCAGTGCTGTGTAGCTTTGCCTTAACGCAGACAAGAATGCAAGTTATGACGGGGGTTAGGTTTTAGGGTTTAAAAAACGTAAACCTTAACCCTAAACCCTAAACAATGCTCAGTTGTGACGGGGTTCGTCCCTGGCAATTGTACCGTGGATTTTCTTTGCCTTCCTCATAATTCACGTTGTTTGGAGGAATCCTTGGAAATACTAATGATCGATTGTCGACGCCAGTTTTCACTCAGAAATTAAGAGTTTTGGTTGATAATTTGTCCTGAGGGCATTAGACGACATCGTTTTTGCATACCCGAAGGAAGGCCAGGCAAATGTAGGATAGCTGACTTTGCCTTCATTGCTCTAATTTCCTTGCAATGAATGTGGCTGAAAGTCAGCTACGTAACTCAGCCACCGTAAGCACCGTAATCGGCACAGCAATCGTCTGTGGTTGTGTGTTGGTAGCTTGCCCAGGGGGAGGATCACCTTTTCTCCGCTCGCTGTCCTTGTTGTTTTGTGTTTAAACCGGTTTTGGGGCTCCTGCCCCTCGCATCAAATGGGATGCCCCCTGGACTGTAAAATCTTCATAAACTTCACGGCACTCATCCAAACAGATAGCAAGCGACCTCTTTCGTAAAGCCTGGCATCATCCTGGATACTTTCTGGTGCAAATCATAAAATATCTAAACATGGACGTTTCCCTGTCGGCATACACCCTGACAGGGTGCTCTGCACCGCTGCCATGACGATTTGGATCCCCCGCATGTTGAATATTCCAAATGGAAACAAGCGGAACTCTTCTATAGAGCCTGGCATTCTCCTTGGTATGGTGTGGTGCATACTAAACTTATCCCTGGCGGCACCCTACCCCACTGTTTCGTTTTTCGTGTCTCAGCTACATGTCAGCTACGCTCCGCCCTCTGGCCGGCAACCCCATTTTTAGCCAACCGTGCTGCTTGGCCACCAGTCGTAGTCTGGTCCAAGTTTGGTCACCGCTGGGCCTTTGGCGGCCACGGGGAGGCCTGCTGAAGGTGGACTCGTGGCCAAAAATTAACACTGCCCTTCCACTAATCCCCTCCCAAATCAAGTATTTACTTCAAATTGTGTGGTGCATACTGAACGTTTCCCTGGCGGCACGCTCCCCTTCCCTGGCGGCACCCTCCCCGACAGGGTGCTACTGTGATGGGTGTGATCTTCCACATGTCGAAGAATCCGAATGGAGAGCAAGCGGAGCTCTTCCGCAGAGCCTGGGAGCGGTGCAGGGCATCTTGGGTGACATCCTTCGGCAAGGCTTTGAGCGAGGAGCGTGCGGGAGCAGGAGCAGGAGCTTGGGCAGGAACAGGAGCGGGAGCGGGAGCAGGAAAGGGAGCACGAGCAGCCTTGCATCAGGGGGCGGCTGCGGTCCCAAGCCTGAGTGGCACCAGCACTAGCACTAGCAACAGCAGCAGCAGCTCACTTCAGCTGGACGTGCTCCGGGTGTTGACCCTTCTGGTGGACCTGGCAGCAGCAGCAGCAGCGGGAGGAACGCCCACAACATCTGCAGAGCCGCAGCAACAACAGCAGCAGGAGCATCAGCAACAACAAGAGCAGCTGTTGCTGGCTTATGAAGGCAGGGCTGAAGACGCTGATGGCGCACGGCCGGAAGCGGTGTCGTCTGCGGCGGCGGCGGCGGCAGCGGCTCCACCACAGGCCTTCAACAGCCAGCTGGCACCTATCCTTGATACCCAGAGGCCCTATGCCGCAGCGCAGGCACCAACATTGAACCATGACATAACTCAGCTGCTCCGGAACCAGACGGATCTGCAGCGCCGCCTGGGCGGAGCGTCGCTCCGCCACGAGGGGCTCACGGGGGACGGCCTTTTCTCCATGGACATAGCAGTGGTGCTGCCCAGGGGCAGATCCGCTGCGCGAGATCTATTGGGACAGGGGCTCATCGCGGATCCGATCACGGATCCGAAGGCGGATCTGACGACGGATCCGGGAGGTGCGGTTCTGCAGGATTCGAGGGACCCGTTCGACGGGGGCGGTGTGCTGCGCCTTGCCGTGGAGGTGGACGGCCCGTCGCACTTCACGTGCTTGTTGAGCGTGCCCGGAGGCCCAAGGGATCCCCTTGCTGCCGTTTCTCCTTCTGCTTCTGTTGTTGCTGCTGCTGTCGCTGCTGCTGCTGTTGATGCTGCAAAGCAGCAGCAGCAGCAGCAGCTGTTGTTCCAGCCCTTGGGGGTAGTGAAGAAGGGGGAGGAGGAGGTGCACGATGGACGCTGGGAGGCTTCAAAAAGAGATAACACTCTGCTTGGGTCCACGGTTTGGAGGGACCGGTGCCTAGAGCGCCGGGGATGGACTGTTGTGAGCATTCCCTGGTGGGCATGGGACAGACAGGGGAGTGACGACCTGGCCAAGGCGAGGTACCTGCTAGAGAGGCTGGCAGCGGTAGCGGCTGAGAGCGTCGGGGATGGATCCTATTGAGCGTCCCCTGGTGGGCAGGGGACAGGAGGGGGAGTGACGACCTGATCAAGGCCAGGTACCTACTAGAAAGGCGGGCAGCGGCAACGGCTGCAGCTGAGGTTGGGAGATCCTGGCAGTGATCAAATACCTTGGCGGGCAAGGGACAGGATTCACAAGAGGGGAGAGACACCCTGGTCAATGCTAGGTGCCTGCTAGGGAGTGGGAGAGATACCCTGGCTAACGCTAGGTACTGGCCAGGGAGGCTGGCAGCGGCTGGGGGGGGGGGAGGAGCTATAACAACCTGTGGAAATAGATGGCATTTGTATTCTGGTGTAAACAGCCCCCGCCTCGATGCATGCTGCCTGTGCCTCCGTATAGAGATCATGATCTTCTCCTCGTACAGAGTCCTTATATATAACATCTGTACCTCTGTACGGAATGTACATTCTCAGAGATAGTGTGGTGGTAGGAACGCTGCTGGAGCCTTACATTGGGTTATGCCTTGGTGGGCGTGGGGCAGGAAGGGAATGATGATGATGACATGGCCAAGGCATGATACTTGATATAGAGGATACGGTTTATCTTCGTGTTCTTGTCCTTGTTGTTTGGTGGTTGAACTTGCTATCCTTCCTTTCTTCTTGTCTCTTGACTTCCTAGCTGATTTTTTGTTTGCCGACGTGGCCGAGCTTCATTTCAGCATGGCCCAGAGGTGTAACGTCATTAACTTGATATAGAGGGGCTGGCCTCAACAGCAACAGCCGTAAGGGATGGGAGAGTCTATCCGGGAGCGAAGGAAGGCAGGGACGACTAGGCCGATGCATGATGATAACTGATAGGGAGGTACAGAGATGGTTGAAGGATCGAACCCGCCACACGGTCTTCTCTACCCCTCTGTCTAGATCGCCGGGTTTCATGTTCCTGCCCCCCGTTACGTAGGAGGGTGGCATGGCTGCACCATTGTACTGGTGTGCATGGTAGCTGCAATTTAGCTTAGCCATTCCCTGCCTGCCCCACGCGGCCGAGCGTTCAGCAGGGCCCAGCGGGTATGCACCGTGCTTAACCTTTATAAAGGCATAGAGAGGCTGGCTGCATCAGCGGCAGCGGCTGGGGGGCTGATGTGGCGCAGGGGCCCGGCAGTGCGCGATAGACATCGTTTTATTTTATACAACAGGGAAGCCGCCAATATTTTAAGTGCCATACACCAGGCCACCCTAGTGGGGCTGCTGGTTGGCCACGAGGGAGCCAGCTTGTCGTCAAGTGTGTACCAAATCACGTTTGCGGCCGTTAATATCTCGAGACTGGTTTGCACATCATTTGTTTGGGTAGTGCTTGTAAATCTGAATGCTCGAATTCGAAGTGTTTTCCAAAGGAAGTGGCTGGTGCAACATTGCACACCAAATTCTTGTTTGCCGGCGTGGTCGAGCTTTATTGAAGTAGGTGCCAGAGGTGTAACGTCATTAACTAAATTCTTAGGGCACGATCTTTGGCTGGAGAGTATTTTCATTCTTACCTGGGCTTCATGACAACAGATACGGTATCAGTAGGCACCAAGGGGATGCGCAGCGGCTAGTGGCCTCCACATGCTTATGGCCTCTATATGAAACATCCCAGCACTCTGAAAGACACCGTGAGCTTGAAAGGAGGGTTGCTACGTTTTCCTGGTAGTCACATAATTGTAGATTAAATAACAGCAACGAACAAAATTGATTTGCTTGCACATATTCGTGAGAGCTTCAACAACACGCACTCCATTCCTATCGATATCAGTCACCATGCATGCCAGTCATGAAACAATCCTCGAGGGACGAAAACGAAACCTCGAGAGCACTCCCTGCTAGGTGCCGCACAATGTGCATGCACTTGCCACAAGGGTTCATCTTGACTGAAACAGCGCTGAACATCCTTTAATAACCACTCCACAAGATATGGAAAACCATTTGAGTCATCCCCAGGGCCCGACCGAGGTGTGTGCCACGCACCTTATCTGAACATTTTGCAAAATTTCGGATCAAAATCAGGGAGGCTGGATTCAACGTCACAGAACCTCAAGAACGTTTGCACACCATACGATGACGAGAGACGCATGCGACCCGCATCTCCCGTCCTTGCAAAGCTTGTCCCTGCCGAAGGACCTGTGATCCAGTCCCAGCAAAACCTGTACCCTGTAAGCTTGTACCCTGAAGCTTGTACCCTATGTACGCTTGTAAGCCTGTACCCTCGAGTCCTGTAATCCAGTCCCTGCAAAGCTTGTCCCTGCCGAAGGGTCTGTCATCCAGTCCCAGCAAAAAAGGTACCTGCCCTGCCTAGACCCGCCCACCGTCACACCCCTCTCCACCCTGGCCTGACTGCCCGCGCTTATTTTTCAGCCACCCGGCCACCCAGCGGGGCTAAACCTGGACCAGGCTACGGCCGGCGGCCCAAAGACCACTCATGTGGCCTCCGCCTGGAGAATGGCCCGGAGCCTCCAGTCGGAGGATGTAGATAATACGTACCGTAGCTGAGTCGCAAAATAAAAGGAAACATTCCCGGCCTTGACAGTCCTCAGAGGAGCAGCAGGTCCACCTCCTCCGGCGCCTCCCTCCCCCCTTGACCCCCCCCAGTACCGGTGTGCCCCCCCAACGTGATGCTCTCCCGCGCAACACCCCGCTCGCGAGCCCCCCACGCATCGCGACCCGCCGCCGGTGTTGTTGCTGTCGCCGCCGCCGCCGCCGGCCCGCCCGCCTCGTCCCCGTCGTCGTCGTCGTCGCCATCCAACACGAACAGCGCCGTGTTGCCTCTTGCAGCGCCGGCCTGCTCCAGCGGCTGCAGCCGTTCGCTCTGTTGGGGGCTCCACGCGCCGCCGGCGGAGGCAGCACCCCGGCCCAGCCGCGGCGCCGAGTCGTCCTGCTTCTCCTGCTGGCTGCTACTGCTGAGGGTCGCATCCCGTCCGTACGTGGAGGCTGCTGTATTGTGCCTAGCCCCTGCGAGAGTCGTGTTCGAAAAAGATTATGTCCCGTATTCGAGATTTTTGAGTACAAATGCCCTAGACCCGAACAGCATCATATTCCCTCTTGCCTGGCTCTCAAGTGGGGGGAACAAAGGTTTCAGATTCCAGGTTTTGGAGTGAGAATAATTGAACCCCTGAACCCAAACATTGAGATTTTGAGGGAAAGGGTGGGACGACGGCTCCAGATCCCAGATTTCGGAACAGTCCAACGTTTCCATTCAGACCTCCCTTATGGTTTTGGTTAAATCAGGGGTTAAACACTTCAATTGTTATATTTTTCTGTTGATCATGTTTCTTGTCATCCGACCTGTTTTTTTGCACCAACATTAGCAGCCGCCGCACAGGGGGGGTCAGGGTCGAGACCATCACAATCATTTAAGACCAAGGTTAGAGCCTTCCTCCCCATGGTTCAAAATTAAGGTTTAGGGCCTCTTTTTTGAAGTAAAAAGGGTAAAAAGGCCTCCCTATGCTGTAAGGTGAAGGCGTAGGCCTCCCGCGTGGTTTAGGGATTCGAATTCAGGCCTCTCTCACCTGTCTGTAGGGTTTACTATCAACCACTGGGTCTTGAAGGACGCTTTCAACAGCCCGCCCGACACCGATCCCCAAGCCCACCCCAACTAGTCTCATCAGACAACGCCCAGCCGCAAGGGTTTGTTCGAGAAAACTTCGGCGCCTGCGGCGAGGTCATCACCAGAGGATCACACGACCTCATGTCACCCAACCATGAAACCCGACATGATGAAGAGAGAAATACACTGCCTGCCTGCCGCCGCCCACCTGGTTGAGAGGAGGAGACCGCCCTGCCCCCCATCCCTCCCGGCCAGCCTCCGGGCCCCACAGCGCCCGTGCCTGCCTCCACATCATCGGTCTTATCCTCCCCCTGTCGCTCCCTGCCGTCGTCCTCCTCGTCCAGGCTGATCAAAGCTGCGCGATCGATGCCCATATTGCCAATGTGCCCCCCTGTAGTGGTCGGGGTGCAGAAAGAGGGTTGAGGGTGCAATGATCAGAGAGGCGCGGTCCATGCCCATATCGCCACTGTGCCGTTTTGGTTGTTAAGTTTCAGGGTGAGAGGTCAAGGTTCAGGGTGTAGGGTGCCCAATGAGGGACCAGAGAGCAGGGTTCAGGGAGTAGGGTGCAAGACGAGGGGCCAGAGCGCAGGGTCCAGGGTCTAGGGTGCAAGACGAGGGGCCAGAGAGCAAGGTTCAGGGTGTAGGGTGTAGGGTGCAATGCAAGGGGCGAGAGAGCAGGGTTCAGGGTGAGGGTGTATGGTGCAAGGCAAGGGGCACGTGAACAGGGTTCAGGGTGAGGGTTCGAGGTTCAGGTTTCAAAGCGGCGCAGTGCCGCGGTCAACGCCTACATCACAACTGTGCCTTCCTACGAGGGTTCACACCTAGGGAAGATGATGTTTAAGGGTGAGGGTGCAGGGACCACAGCGGTGCGGTCAACGCCCATATCACAACGTGCCTTTTTAACCCCTTAACCCTAAATGCCCATGTCACAACTGTGCCTCCTCCAGGACCCAGGGTACTAGGTCCCATGGTCCATGTGCGGATTATGGGCGTTCAGTGTTGAGGGTCTCTAAACCCTAATATAGTGATAGTTCTAGGTTTGGGTCCCATGGTCCATGTGCGGATTATGGGCGTTCAGTGTTGAGGGTCCCTAAACCCTAATATAGTGATAGTTCTAGGTTTGGGTCCCATGGGCCATGTGCGGATTATGGGCGTTCAGTGTTGAGGGTCCCTAAACCCTAATATAGTGATAGTTCTAGGTTTGGGTCCCATGGGCCATGTGCGGATTATGGGCGTTCAGTGTTGAGGGTCCCTAAACCCTAATATAGTGATAGTTCTAGGTTTGGGTCCCATGGGCCATGTGCAAATTATGGGCGTTTAGGGTTTACGGTCTCGTAACCCTTATAGAGGGATACACCCAGCCCTTAATCCCGTAAGCATCCATAGACGCGCGATCAACCCACCTCTCTGTCCCAGCTCCACCGCACCGCCACCACTTAGCGTGGCTGCCGCCGCCGTAGGGGAGGGGTGCCTAGGGTTCCTCCTCTGCTGTTTCTGCTCCTCCACGCGGTCCCGCTGCTCGGCCTTGCGCTGCTTCTCCAGGATGGGGTCCAGCGTGTCATTCGTTTGGATGTACTCTGAGTAATCGTTGGAGAACTGCAGGGAAGGAAGTGTGGGGGAGCAGAGCATTAGTGTTGTTTTCAGCCTGGCACTTAGTGGTGCTCTAGGATGGGTTCAAGCATGTGGTTATGTCTTTTGTTTGGATGCACTCTTGAGTAATCATTGGAGAAATGCACGAAAAAGGAAAAGGGGACGCAGAGCAAAGTAGCAAAAAATCAAGCCGGGCACAAATTGCTTCTCCATAAAAAAGGAGGGGGGGAAAGCGAAAGTGTCATTTCCAGCCTGGTGCTTGTTGCTTCTACATGAAAAAGGAGCACTTGTTACCTTCTCCAACGTCTGGGTGCCATCCTAAATTCCTGCTACATCTCAGCTACATGTCTGCTACATTTCACCTACATCCACCTGACAGCTCACCCCTCCCACCAAATCACACCTGATGCTAAAAGTCCTGTCCGATGTCAGACAGGCTGACCACGTGCATGAAGGCTTGCCGCCAGTTCATCTTGACCAACAGGTGGCTGCCACCCCCCAGTTTATCAACATTTCAGCTACACGCAGCCGACAGCGCCCCCCTCCCCCCTTCAACACCCACCTGGTGCACCAAGTCTTCGCCGATGTCAGATAGGCCGACCACGTGCACAAAGGCTTGCTGCCAGTTCATCTTCACGGACATGTCGCTGCCGCCCCCCCAGTTCAGCTACATTTCAGCTACACGCAGCCAACAGTGCCCCTCCCCCCTTCAACACCAACCTGGTGCACGAAGTCCTGGCCAATGTCAGAAAGGCTGACCACGTGCATGAAGGCTTGCCGCCAGTTCATCTTGACCGACAGGTGGCTGCCGCCTCCAGAGTTGAACGTGGGCTGGCTGCCGGCCAGCCTCGCCGAAGACTTGTACTCGGACTGTATGGGAGCAGAATACATTATATTTTAGTCACACTAAATTCACACTTCAGTTGTATTTCAGACGCATCTTGTCCGACATGCGGCTGTCACCTCCCAATTTGGATGTGGCCTGCTTGCCGGCCAACCTTGCTGTAGATGCATACTGGGACTGTAAGAGCAGCATGAATGCTCATTCAGCTATGTGTCAGTTACAATTCAGCTACCGGTACACTACGGTATACTATACTATTTTAGCAAAACTCAGCTAGATTTTATTCATAACATCTGTTCATAAGGCAGCTTTGTCACATTTTCCATTTGTAAAGGTATGTGTGTGTGAGGGGGTTAAGTCCTACAGCTCGCCTTCGAGGCCCATGCGCTTGATCAGCATCCACAGTTGCGGGCAGGCGATGGGACGGGCAGTAGTGGGCAGTAACGGGCAGTGGTGGGCGGGACAGGTGGGCGGGGATATGAGTGAGGACAACCCTCCATGCTCCTTTCAGGTCTTGACCTTTCTGCCTGTCTTGCTTTTCGTTGCTCAGACTTGCTAGTCTCAAGGTGTAAAGCGGTCGCCCCGGGTGCGTTGGGACTTGTGCTTGATGGTTACATTTTCCCTGTTGCATGGCTCGTCTTGCTTTCAGCATGGCCTTGTCGTCCTAAGTAGTTTGGTTCACACTTTCCCCTCTTGGCCTTCTATTTCTGTTTCTGTTTCTGTTTTTAGTTGTCCTGTCTGTTGCCTCCTGGTCTTTGGTTCTGCCATGTGTGCCTTTTTTTGGGAGTGGTCTCCCGTTTTCTCTGTGTTTGTTCAATTTCGGTTTGCAGCGTATTTCATTGATGCGGGTGTTAGGTTCAGATGTTGCTGGGTTCCCCCCGGTTTGCTCCGCATGACCCTTCCGATAAAGGCTGTGGGTGGTAGCGTGAACTTTGTAACAACAACAGGGGGGTGGGGATATGGGCGGGGACAGGTGGGCAGAGGGTGGGCGGGCAGGGGCTAGGGGGGGACAGGTGGGTGGGGTGGGGGAATTTGGCGTGAGAAGACATGGGCGAGCGTGGGGTCAAAATGGGCGACATGGTCGAGCAGGGAAATGGGCAAGCGAGATATAGGCGAGCAGGGAAATGGGCGAGCGGCAACATGGGCGAGCGGGAATGGGGCGAGCGGGTCAATGGTCCAGTGGAAATTAGACGGGGGGGGCCATGAGCGAGGAGGGGAACGGGCGAGCGGCGACATGGGCCAGCGGGGAAATGGGCGAGTGGGAAATGGACGAGCGGGGATATGGGCGAGCGTAAATGGACGAGCGGGAAATGGACGAGCGGGGAATGGGCTAGCAGGAAACGGCGAGCGAGGAAACGGGCGAGAGGGAAATAGGCTTACGGTAAATGGGCGAGCAGGGAAATGGCCAGAGAGGAAATGGGCGGGCGGGAAATTGGTGAGCAGGGAAATGTGCGAGCGAGGAAATGGTCGAGAGGGAAGTGGGATAGCGGGGAAATAGGAGAGCAGGGAAATGTGCGAGCGAGGAAATGTGCGAGCGGGGAAATGGCGAGCGGGGACATGGGCGAGTTGAGAAATGGCGAGCGGGGAAATGAGCGAGCAGGGGAAATGGGCGAGCGGGGAAATGGGCGGGCGGGGAAATGTGCGAGCGGGGAAGTGTGCGGGCGCGGTAATGTCCGAGCAAAGAAATGTGCGAGCGGGGAAATGAGCGAGCGGGGAAATGGGAGAGCGGGGAAGTGGGCGAGCGGGGAAATGGGCGGGCGGGGAATGGGCGAGCAGGGAAAAGGACGAGCGGGGAAATGGGCAAGCGTGGAAATGGGCAAGCGGGGAAATGGACGAGCATGGAATGAGCGAGCGAGGAAATGGGCGAGCAAGGGTATGGCGAACGAGGAAATGGGCGAGCGGGGAAATGGGCGAGCGGGAAAATGAGCGAGCGGGGAAATGGGCGAGCGGGGAAATGAGCGAGCAGGGAAATGAGCGAGCGGAGGAAGAAGCGAGTGGGGAAATGGGCGGGCGGGGAAATGGGCGAGCGGAGAAATGGGCGAGCAGGGAAATGGACGGGCGGGGAAATGGGCGAGCGGGGAAATGGGCGGGCGGGGAATTGGGTGGGCGGGGAAATGTGCGGGCGGGGTAATGGGCGAGCGGGGAAATGGTCGAGCGGAAAATGTTCGAGCGGGGAAATGTTCGAGCGGGGAAATGTCCGAGCGGGAAATGGGCGTGCGGGGAGATGTTTGAGCGGGGAAATGTGCGAGCTGGGAGATGGTTGAGCGAAAAGTGTGCGAGCGGGAAAATTGTTGAGCAGAAAAAATGGGCAGCTGGGGAAATGGTCGGACGGAGAAATGGGCGAGTGAGGAAATGGATGAGCAGGGAATGGGCGAACTGGAAATGGGCGAGATGAGAAAGAGCGGGCGAGGGTCAAAGTACACCAGCTTTGACGGCATTGGGCACAAGTGAGCGGTAGTTGACTGGTAGTGGGCGGAAGCGGGTGGGATTAGGCTGGTCTTTGGCTGGAACGGGCGGTAGTGGGTGCCAGTGGGTCAGGTGGGTGGGAGTGGGCATAGATGGGTAAGGGTGGGCGAGATTAGAATGGTCATGGGCTGGGACGGGCAGGAGTGAGTGAGGTTGGGCGGGAGTGGGCGGGAGTGGGCCCAAGTGGGCAGGACTAGGCTGGTCATGGGCCGGGACGGGCGGGAGCGAGCACGAACAGGCAAGAAGGCGTAGGAGTGAGCGTGTGTTGGCGCGGTCAGAGGGAGCTCAAGGACTGGCGCGGTCGCCATTTTCCTTCTAAACGAGTGATGCTCCGGAGATCCACGTTCTGCCCCCCCCTCCCCTCCCTCCTCCCCCTTTCCAAGCCCATGATGACGCCTCGAGGATTGTGATACGGGGTTGAGGGCATCGGGCCCAACCCTAAACCTTAGGGTTAAGAGCATGGAGCATAAGGGCATTGGGCTTAACCTCTACACCCTAGGCAGGATTCCCCAGTACGACCGTTTGAGCCCAAATCCTGAACTGTGCACTGCAATATACTTATGATATACCGCACCGATTTCATCACCGTACCGTGTAAAAACACCGTATCAGCCATTTCTTACCTGTCTGTCCATTTTGTCCGTCTTGCACCGCACGGACGTTACGCAGGGGCCATCGCCGGGGGAATGGGCCCACCCAGCCTCTAACATCCAGCCTCCCACACCCAGCCCCTCACACCCAGCCTCCCACACCCAGCCTCCCGCACCCAGCCTCTCACACCCAGCCTCTCACACCCAGCCTCTCACACCCAGCCTCCCACATACAGCCTCTCACACCCAGCCGCCCACACCCAGCCTCTCACACCCAGCCTCCCACACCCAGCCTCTCACACCCAGCCTTCCACATTCACCCCCTGTACCCACCCAAGGAAAAGCCACAAACATGCACATACACGCTCCGAGCATCTCTGCACACATGAGGTAATTCTGTATGTCCTCAGCCTCCCACACCCAGCCTCCCACATCCACCTCCCCGTACCCACCCAAGGGAACGCCACCAACATGCACATCGACGCTCCCAGCATCTCCGCACACACGAGGTAATTATGTATGTCCTCAGCTTCCCACACCCACCCCCTCGTACCCACCCAAGGGAAGGCCACCAACATGCACATGGAAGCTCCCAGCATCTCCGCACACATGAGGTAATTCTGTATGTCCTCAGCGTCGGCACGTCCCCGGATGGTGCCCGTCTTCAGAAGCACGGCCAGAGCGATGCCCTGAAGGGGGTGCGGAATTCAGGTCCCAGTTTTCATTATACTGCCAACATTAGTGCCAGGAGCTAGTGAGGGGTGCAAGAACGGCCAGAGCGATGCCCCGAAGGGGACGGAATTCAGAACCTAGTTTGTATTCCACTGCTGACATCAGTGCCAAGAGCAAGTGAGCAGCCTCAGCGCAGACAGAGCGACGCCCTGAAAATAGTGAAATTCTCGACCCAGTCATTTTCAGTCCACAGGGAACTCTGCCAAGGTCGGCGCCTGGAGCAGGGGAGCGGCGTGAGAACGGCCAGAGCGATAACCTGTGGGAGGCGGAATCTAAAACCATGTTCCACAATCCATTGAACACAGCCAAGCGCCAGGCGCAAGGGAGCAGCGCGAGCAAGGCCATACTGATGCCATTAAGGGGGTGGAATTCAGAACACAGGTTTTCAGTCCATTGGGACCAGCCAAGATCAGCGCCAGGAGCACGGGTGCAGCCGACCCTGCTGCTTGAGAGATCAGCCGTAGCCGCTCAAGCTTAACCCTAAACCGTATGCCGCTCAAGCTTAACCCTAAACCGTATGCCACTCAAGCTTAACCCTAAACCGTATGCCGCTCAAGCTTAACCCTAAACCGTATGCCGCTCAAGCTTAACCCTAAACCGTATGCCGCTCAAGCTTAACCCTAAACCCTTTGCCGCTCAAGCTAAACCCTAAACCCTTAGCCGCTCAAGCTTAACCCTAAACCGTATGCCGCTCAAGCTTAACCCTAAACCCTTAGCCGCTCAAGCTTAACCCTAAACCGTATGCCGCTCAAGCTTAACCCTAAACCGTATGCCGCTCAAGCTAAACCCTAAACCCTTAGCCGCTCAAGCTGAACCCTAAACCCTTTGCCGCTCAAGCTAAACCCTAAACCCTTAGCCGCTCAAGCTTAACCCTAAACCGTATGCCGCTCAAGCTTAACCCTAAACCCTTAGCCGCTCAAGCTGAACCCTAAACCCTTTGCCGCTCAAGCTAAACCCTAAACCCTTAGCCGCTCAAGCTTAACCCTAAACCGTATGCCGCTCAAGCTAAACCCTAAACCCTTAGCCGCTCAAGCTGAACCCTAAACCCTTTGCCGCTCAAGCTAAACCCTAAACCCTTAGCCGCTCAAGCTTAACCCTAAACCGTATGCCGCTCAAGCTTAACCCTAAACCCTTAGCCGCTCAAGCTTAACCCTAAACCGTATGCCGCTCAAGCTTTGCACCCATTGGCCCAGCAGCTGCTCGGCCCAGTGGCCTGGCGAAGTCAACGAGGTGCGTGACACATCAAACAGCCATGGCCTCTTTCTATTCAATTGCGCATCGTGCTCACAACAGGCACACACACACAAGCATATGTAACGGAGTAAGCACGGCCTCCGGAGCCGCTTCCGCCGTCAGGAGTGATCACAAGCTGCGGGTCGTTGCTGCATCATCAGGACCGGCCTTTCAAGAAAGGCAGCGGGAGGACAGTGCACAACGAGATCACAGACGGCACGGCACGCAGAATCCTACCATAGCATGCACCTTGGGCCCACTATGCAGGTGCAGGCATCATGGACCCTCATGCATGGGATCCCCGCCTCCAGAGCCACTTTGGCCATCGAAATTTGCTGCTGGTTGTTGCTCCATCAAGAACACAGGGTCCTACGTGGCTGGAGAAACCTAAACAGTTTGTCCCCCTCGTGATTCAGCTACAGGCCAGCTACAGGTCAGCTACAGGTCAGCTACAGGTTAGCTACAGGTTAGCTACAGGTCAGCGTTCGGTTGGAGGCCCTAGTTGTCGCTAGCTACGCCGTTTGGACCTCTGGCCGTAGGCCGGTCAAGGTCTGGTCCCAATCGGGCCTCAGTTCCCCCCCCCCTTTATTCAGCTACATGTCAGCTACATGTCAGCTTCAAGTCAGCCACAGATCGCTACAGGTCAGCTACAGGTCGAAAAAAGAAACACTGTTCCAGACAGGGGCCTCAGTGTTTCTCTTTCGGCTTAAGTGGACCTTCGGCAGGCCGCCCCGTGGCCGCCAAAGGCCCGATTAAAACCCAACCTGGACCGGCCTATACCTGGTGGCCAAGGCGGCAAGGCTGGCCACAAATGTTGCCTCCGGCCAGTGGTCAGAGTGTAGCTGACATGTAGCTGAGTGACGAAAAATAAACACAGAGAAGCCTGGGAGGCTACAGGAGCCTTAGCAGAACAGGACCTATGGAGGAAGTGCAGAAAGCCCACAGCGCCGCACCTGCCAGAAGGTGACGAAGATGATGGCCTTGATGAGGAGGAACTTAATCCCAGGTCGGTACTCCTGCGGGGCCGGGGGGGCAGGTGGCTGAGAGGGCCAGGGGGGGCAGGCGAAAGAGAGGGCAAGAGGGGGCAGGCGGAAGAGAGGCCCAGGGGGGGGTAGGCGGTTGAGAGGGCCAGGGGGGGGCAGGCGGTTGAGAGGGCCAGGGGGGCAGGCGGAAGAGAGGGCCAGGGGGGCAGGCGAAAGAGAGGGCCAGGGGGGGCAGGCTGAAGAGAGGGCCAGGGGGGGGTAGGCGGTTGAGAGGGCCAGGGGGGCAGGCGGAAGAGAGGGCAAGGGGGGGCAGGCGGTTGAGAGGGCCAGGGGGGCAGGCGGAAGAGAGGGCCAGGGGGGGGTAGGCGGTTGAGAGGGCCAGGGGGGGGGAGGCGAAAGAGAGGGCAAGGGGGGGCAGGCGAAAGAGAGGGCAAGGGGGGGCAGGCGGAAGAGAGGGCAAGGGGGGGCAGGCGGAAGAGAGGGCCAGGGAGGGGTAGGCGGTTGAGAGGGCCAGGGGGGCAGGCGAAAGAGAGAGCCAGGGGGGGGCAGGCGGTTGAGAGGGCCAGGGGGGCAGGCGAAAGAGAGGGCCAGGGGGGGGCAGGCGGTTGAGAGGGCCAGGGGGGGGCAGGCGGAAGAGAGGGCCAGGGGGGGGCAGGCGGTTGAGAGGGCCAGGGGGGCAGGCGAAAGAGAGGGCCAGGGGGGGCAGGCGAAAGAGAGGGCCAGGGGGGCAGGCGAAAGAGAGGGCCAGGGGGGGCAGGCGGTTGAGAGGGCCAGGGGGGGCAGGCGAAAGAGAGGGCCAGGGGGGGCAGGCGAATGCGAGAGCTAGGGGTAGGCTGGACCAGGGTGATACTCCTGCGGGACCAGGGGGTTCAGGCGTTTAAAGGGCCAGGGGGGCAGGCAAATGAGAGAGCAAAGGGGTAGGCTGCACCAGGGGGGTCAGGCGGTTGAAAGGGCCAGGGGGGCAGGCAAATGCGGGCACCGCATAGGCGGCCCAACCAAAAGGGAAGGCTGCACTAGGTCAACACTCCTTAGGGGGCCGGGGGACAGACAAATGAGAGAGCAAGGGGTAGGCGGCCCAAGCAGCAGGGCAGGGAGTTCCAGGTCGATACTCCTTAGGGGACCGGGGTACAAAGGGAGACGAGAGCGAGGGGGAGGCGGCCCTAGCAGCAAGGTATGCTGTACCAGGTCGATACTCTTGGGGGGACGGGTGGAGCAGGATAAGAGGACGCGGGCAGGCGGCCCAAGCAACAGGGCTCTGCGACTACAGGCCGTGACGTTGCTGAATTTGACGGAAGTGCGCTACACGCAACACACAATATACTGGGCGTCTGGGCATGTCCGCCTGAGCCGCACTCAGGAATGTTTGCTGAAGGGTGCGCCAGACCCCATTTGGCAGGCCTCTGGGCAGCAGCCATGGGGCCGATGGAGACCAAGCAGCAGGGCCTGCCATAACTCCATAAGTTGTGATGTAGCTGAAGTGTAGCCGACTCACCATATTTTCAATGTAGCTGAATCACCCCAACATCAACAGCACTCACCGCTAGGAGCTCCTTTGTCCCGAGATAGAACTGCGTAACGCAGAAGCAGCAGAAGCAGCACAGGCCATGAGTCAAGGAGACGATCTCAAGGAGGAGCCGTCGAGGCGTGGGGTCAACGCGAGGGGTCGAAGAATATGTGTCAAAGCATGGCTGGCACCCCTTTTTCCGCACAGACTCTTCTTGGCTGAGGAATGAGACCATGAGAGCATGCTCAGATTTGGCCATCAGCAGGAAGGAGAGCGCAGTCAAGAGCGAGGTGTTTGGTGCGCTACAGCAAATCTTCACAGCATTAGAGAGCTAAATGGCCGCCAGGGCTGCGGTTTCAAGCCCTCTCACCATCAGCAGGAAGAAGGGCACAGTGGAGGAGGTGGTACTGAGTGCGACAGCAACCCTTTCAGTACCAAAGAGTGCAATGGCTACCAGTGCTGCGGTTTGAACCCCTCTCACCATCAACAGAAAAAACGCTATGTGCGACAGCCAGCCTTTCCGCATCATAGCTAGATGGCCCTCTCACCATCAACAGGAAGATGAGTGCCGTCGGGAAGGTTATGTCACACTAGACAGCAACCCTTTCAGCATCAGAGAGCTCCATGGCTGTCAGCGCTGCGATTTTAATCCCTCTAACCATCAACAGAAAAACCCGTAGAGTGTGACCGCAAGCCTTTCAGCATCAGAGCTAAATGGCCACCAGAGCTAAATGGCCGCCAGCACGACCCCTCTCACCATCGACAGGAAGAAGGTGGTGTCATACTAGACAGCAACCCTTTCAGCATCAGAGAGTGAGATGGTCGCCAGAGCTGCGGATTGATTCCCTCTCACCATCAACAGAAAAACACGTTGAGGACGACGGCAAACATTTCAGCATCAGAGAGTGAAATGGTGGCCAGAGCTGCGGTTTTAATCCCTCTCACCATCAACAGATATAAGGGACTAGTGTGACAGCAAGCCCTTCAACATCAGAGCTAGACGGCCACCAGCACAATCCCTCTCACCATCAACAGGAAGAAGAGTGCTGTCGAGTATGTCGCATTGAGCGCGAGGGCGATGTAGATATAACCGTTGGTCAGGCTCCAGTTCCCCACCTGACAACAAGGTCAGCATCAGCATCAGCATCAGCATCAGCAGGAGCAGCAGCATCAGGCTCAAGTCCAAAACTTAATCTCAATCCCGATTGTTTTGTGAAGTTACAATTTCAAGCCGGGGGGGAGGGGGGATAATTTGATACTCAACACATTCCAAATCCCGGAAACACCATAAACCCATCATAATAAAGAGCTAGTACACATCCTGGGCCAGAATGCCAACCAGGAATATATGGAAGCCTCTGAACCCCATCCTATCCTAGCAAAGGGTTCAGATTTCAGGGCTTTAGGGCACAGTCCGACCCTAAACCCTCAAGCCAGGAATAGAAGCCTCTGAACCCTAACCTTTCCTATCCCACCCTAGCAAATCGACATGCTGCCTGCACTGCATCAAATCCATCAACGTCAGCAGGGTAAAAGGCATCGTGCCGGACAGGAATCCGGCCACCGTCCTATTCTTTCCTCGGCCGGCGCCCCTCCGAACCCTGAGCCCTAAACCCTGAACCCTCCAATGCGTTCTTGTTATGCATCACACCCTTCTCGGGCCAACCCATCTCAGCATATCCCATCCGATCCCATCCCAGCAAAAATATATATTTGAATCGATGTCGGCCAGTTAAGTATCCAGCCAGGCAGCCACTGACCTCAAGCAGCCCGAACGTGAAGAGGATCAGCGCCAACACGGACAGCACCGGCTTCATGATGACAAACTGCAGCGTGCCCTGTTTGCACCTGAGGTGTGGAAGGTGGAGGGTTTAGGGTCGTACTACAGGCAGTGATGAGGAGGGTCTAGGGTTGCACTACGTGCAATGGTGGGGAGGGTTTAGGGTCGTACTATATGCAGTGTTGGGGAGGGTTTAGTTTAAGCAATGCACTGCATGTGTGGTGGGGAGAGTTTGGGGTAAATGGTTGTATCACACGTTTTAGTGTTGAGGGTTTAGGTTACCTAGTACTTTTGCACGCTGTGGTGGGGAGGGTATAGGGTTGTATTGCATGTTGTTGTGGCGGTGGGAGAGGTAGGGTAAATGATCGCACAGCATGTTGTGGTGGGCAGGGTTTGTGGTAAAGGGTTGTACTGCACTACTGCATGCTATGGTGAGGAGGGTTTATGTTCTTACTGCATGCTGTGTGTGTGGGGGGGGGTACATGGTTGTACTGCATGATGTGATAAGGAGGGCTTAGGGCTGTGCTGCATGCTGCGGTGGGGAAGGTTGAGGGTAACTGGCTGTAATGTATGCTGTCGTGGGAAGGATTTAGGGTTTAATGCATGCTGTGGTGGTGAGGTTTGTGGCTTAGGGTTGCACTGCATGTTGTGGTGGGGTGGGTTTAGGGTGTATGGTTGTACAGCATGTGGTGGCAAGACGGAATTAGGGTTTATGGTTGTGCTGCATGCTGTTGTTGAACGTTGTTAAGCTTCTGGGTCTTGGGTTAAGGGGCTTAACCCTGAACCCGAGAGCAGAAGTAGCCGCTGTCGAGCTCGCCTCCTCAGAGGGCCGGGGTTGCAGGCCTAAACCCTGGAGCAGCCGCGCTGCTGTGCTCACCTCCTAGGGGTCGGGGTAGAGGGTGTAGGTTGGAGGCCTAAACCCTGGAGCAGCGGCGCTGCTGTGCTCACCTCCTCAGGAACGCCCCGTCCACATGCTGTGGCGGGAGGCAGCAGTGCCGCACAAGCACATTCTCGGACTGGCTCACGATCGCACCCGGTCCACCTGCACGAGGTTCAGGGTTTAGAATTGTGAGTCAAGGGTTCAGGGTCTGGCAGGCAAGGCACCACACACCACCATGGGGTACTTGAGAAGTTTTGGGGACTTGGAGGAAAATTGGGTTTCTAATCCTGTCAATTAATTAATTAAATGACAGGCCCCCGGAAAGTCAGTACTCTACATTTTTTCAAATGGGCACGACACATCAGCCCTCCTGCGATCAGAGGCAGCAGAAAGCTGCGTGGATGCCCCTAAACCCTTAACCCTAAACTAGGCAAACAGGTGACGGAGCCACCGGGTCGCAATTGCATGACGCTGGGGCCCTCGGTATTCATATCGTGCCTTCTTTACAAGGTTCGATTTTGTGACATGGTTCAAATTTGGCACCTCGAAGTCGGTAGCAGGGAGGGGGATAGTCACGCCAGGGGGTGGGAAGCCACGGGGGCGGATCTGCCAAATTTTCTTGCACCCTGGTTTTGGCCTGGATCAAACCCCCTGGCTTCCCACCCCTGGTCATGAGCACCTGCAGAAGCCGAAGGTCCGTATAAGGTCAATAACGTGTGACGAAGGCAGGCCCACCCAACCAATAAAACCACCCTACACCTGCCCAATATGGCAGACTTGCCCAACTAACATAGGCGCCCAACAGAGAAATACAGACCGAAACAGACCCAACCAATGTATACTGGTATACAGACCCCAAAAGACCCAACCGCCAGACCCACCCACCCGCAAGAGACATGCAGAGCGCGACGAAATTGTAGATCACAAAGCTGTCGTAGCTGCACATAGAGCGCATGGGAAGGGAGGGCACGGGAAAGTGGATAAGGAGAAGTGAGGGCACAAGAAAGGGGATAAGGAGAAGGGGGGCACAAGGAAAGGGAAAGGGAGAAGGGGGGCACAAGGAAGGGGATAAGGAGAAGGGGGGCACAAGGAAGTGGATAAGGATAAGGGGGGCACAAGGAAGGGAATAAGGAGAAGGGGGGCACAAGGAAGGGGATAAGGAGAAGGGGGGCACAAGGAAGGGGATAAGGAGAAGGGGGGCACAAGGAAGGGGATAAGGAGAAGGGGGGCACAAGGAAGGGGATAAGGAGAAGGGGGGCACAAGGAAGGGGATAAAAAGAAAAGGGGGGCACAAGGAAGGGGATAAGGAGAAGGGGGGCACAAGGAAGGGGATAAGGAGAAGGGGGGCACAAGGAAGGGGATAAAAAGAAAAGGGGGGCACAAGGAAGGGAATAAGGAGAAGGGGGGCACAAGGAAGGGGATAAGGAGAAGGGGGGCACAAGGAAGGGGATAGGGAGAAGGGGGGGCACAAGGAGTGAATAAGGAGAAGGGGGGCACACGGAAGGGAATAAGGAGAAGGGGGGCACAAGGAAGGGGATAAGGAGAAGGGGGGTACAAGGAAGGGAATAAGGAGAAGGGGGGCACAAGGAAGGGGATAAGGAGAAGGGGGGCACAAGGAAGGGGATACGGAGAAGGGGGGCACAAGGAAGGGGATAAGGAGAAGGGGGGCACAAGGAAGGGGATAGGGAGAAGGGGGGGCACAAGGAAGGGGATAAAAAGAAAAGGGGGGCACAAGGAAGGGGATAAGGAGAAGGGGGGCACAAGGAAGGGGATAAAAAGAAAAGGGGGGCACAAGGAAGGGGATAAGGAGTAGGGGGGCACAAGGAAGGGGATAAGGAGAAGGGGGGCACAAGGAAGGGGATAAAGAGAAGGGGGGGCACAAGGAAGGGGATAAGGAGAGGGGGGGGGCACATAGAGCGCATGGGAAGGGAGGGCACAAGGAAGGGGATAAGGAAAAAGGGGGGGCACAAGAAAGGGGATAGGGAGAATGGGGGGCACAGGGAAGTGGATAAGGAGAAGGGGGGCACAAGGAAGTGGATAAGGAGAAGTGGGGGCACAAGGAAGGGGATAAGGAGAAGTGGGGGCACAAGGAAGGGGATAAGGAGAAGGTGGGGCACAAGGAAGGGGATAAGGAGAAGTGGGGGCACATGGAATGGGATAAGGAGAAGGTGGGGCACACTAAGAGGATAAGGAGAAGGGGGGGCACAAGGAAGGGGATGAGGAGAAGGGGGGGCACAAGGAAGGGGATAAGGAGAAGGGGGGCACAAGGAAGGGAATAGGAGAAGGGGCCGCTTGAAAAGGGGAGAGAACACAAGGCATGGGTTAAGGGGAATGGGCTTTTTGGAAATGGGGGGAGCACTGGGAGGGGGATGACTGGAAGTTGCTGCTTGAAAAGCGAGGGGCGGCAGCACTGCTGTGGTGGTTGCGCCCAGATAAAAGAGGGAGTTGAGGCCCAACGCAAGGCGCCACACAGCTCCTAAAGCAAATGCACTGCAATTAGCAGAGGATGCTATTTTTCCGACAGAAAATGGGGCGAGGTGGAGCCATGATGCTGCTTCGCCGGTGTGGAAAGAAGTTACCCGAATGATCGTATCCATGTTCTAGGCGCTGAAGGCTGATCATTCACATGTCTTGCAAGCCCCAAATGCGCGTGCCTTATCCTCTTGCAGGCCCCTCCATGCCACAGTCTGATCATCACCCAACCCGGATCTTCTCCCCCGTACTCCCAACGAACGTTTCCATGGCATAATATGTCCATGGATACAAAAAGACGGTCCCATGCATGCAACAATATGTTATGCACCCCGTGGAAATGTTATCACACACCCCGTGACGTGCCACAAAATAACTTCGTACCCCATGCGGCCTCATGCCATCAGCTTATCCCAAGCTGCCCCATGCATGCATGTCTGTATGGCTAGCAAGCATTCCCAATGCTGCCCCATGCATGCATGTCTGCATGGCTATCAAGCATACCCAATGCTGCCCCATGCATGCATGTCTACATGGCTATCAAACATAACCAATGCTGCCCCATGCATGCATGTCTGCATGGCTAGCAAGCATTCCCAATGCTGCCCCGTGCATACATGTCTGCATGGCTAGCAAGCATTCCCAATGCTGCCCCATGCATGCATGCCTGCATGGCTATCAAGCATTCCCAATGCTGCCCCATGCATGCATGTCTGCATGGCTAGCAAGTATTCCCAATGCTGCCCCATGCATGCACGTTTGCATGGCTATCAAGCATTCCCAATGCTGCCCCATGCATGCACATCTGCATGGCTAGCAAGTATTCCCAATACTGCCCCATGCATGCATGCGTGCATGCATGCATGACTATTAAACATTCCCAATACTGCCCCATGCATGCATGCATGCATGACTATTGAACATTCCCAATACTGCCCCATGCATGCAAGCATGCATGCATGACTATTAAACATTCCCAATACTGCCCCATGCATGCATGCATGCATGCATGACTATTAAACATACAAAAGGCCACACCATGCATACCTTCCTTCCATGCTCTCATACAACTATGCCATTGGGGCCTATGTAACGACGTGTAATGCCGTCCCCTGACCAGCCCCAGCCCCGCCAGCCTCCTCACCTGCCTGCGGCAGCCCGCCCCTCCCAGCAGCCCCACCCCCAGCCCCCGCACAGGCCCCGCCGGCGTCCTCACCAGTCTCTTAAAGTGACCATGTAGATGGCATGCTTAGGAAATGACAATGCAAAGATGCTGACGACTGACATGATGACCACCATGAAGATGATACGACAGGTGTGTCTCTGAGGGAAAAGAGGGGATGGCAGCAGCAAGAATTTTAATGTGTAAGTGAGGGGAAATGTAGAGAAACAAACGATATACGTCATTTTCAAGATGAAGATGATGCGGCAGGTGCGCCTTTGAGAGAAGGGGAGCGGCAGCGAAATCGGAAATGCAACAGCTGGATTTAAAAGAAGGGGGACCTGAAGAGGCTGACGTGCTTCTGAGATAGGGAGGAGGGTTGTGGGCAGCAGCGAAATCTGAAATCTGTGCGATGGAGGGGGTTAAGCATTGATCCTTGTCTCTTAGTTAGAATCAACAGACAGTGTGGAATCTCTCGTGTGAATGTATGACTCAGGAAGTAGGGGGTCTGCCCCCATGCGGGCATCACGAGAATTATGAGTAAACTACATGTGAGTGGTTCAAGGACACCGCGTCCGTCATTATTCTTGCATGGCCGTTGCTTCGGCTTGCATGGCATGCGGGTAGTAGCAGGAGGCAAGCGAGCATGGCACGTGCATGTCGCCTTGTTTGCATGTGCAGCTCTGCACGCTTAAAGAAGGTTGACAGGAGTTGATGATGCTACACTCAATAAAATTGTCCAAAGAGGTCAATTTGGACACATGTCAAGCCCTGACCTGCCCATGCTTCACTAGGAAGGTCAGGGCCCAACTTCAGAGCCATGGAAGTGAATGCATCAGGGCAGCTTGTAGGGCATTTACCTGCAGCACGGGCTCATTGTAGTGGAAGATGTGCTTGCCGATCTGTGGGGTAAGTGGAGAGCACCAGTCATACCATGCCATGCTTTGCCTACATCTTATTTTCCGAGCCCCTATAAGGAGTAATTACGGCAGTAAAATTATAGAGTGCAGCTTACGTGTATGATCGACAGAAGGGCGCCTAAGATAGCAGCCACGACGGCAGCCCAGAACAAGTCATCCAGACCCCCCATGGCTGGCTGAGTTGTGCTGAATGGATGAAAATCTGAGGGATATTCGGTCTGAGCGGAAGACTTGAGCGGTATGCTGGAGGGCACAATCAATGCGAGCTGATTGCTGCCTTGGCAAAAGCGACGGTAATAGTGAGGTGGATGATATTGCGAAGTAGGACCTAGCAGCTCGACACTGCAGAGTAGGCTGCCAAACCGCACACAGTCGTTGTCCCTGAATCACCCAACAATCATACCGGTAAGAGCATATGCCACTGACAAATTAATTAATGCCGTGGGGAAAACTGCTTGCGGCCATGCAGCCCCGAGTAGGGTAGCTGAGTGTCTTGTCACCCGACGCCACTAGAAGCGCAGTACCGGTAGCCGAGTTGCTCGCGAGTGATGGCCAAGCGTTGTGTTACTTTAACCCTTCTTCGATCACATTGAACATTGAGTTATTTTGGAAACTACGAAGTCGTCGAGGAGGGCTTCCCATTCCCAGTTCCTCTCAATCTTACATGCTCAAAAACTCGATTCGGGGGTCTTATGGTTCTGATTAGGAAACGGCAGGTCACTGAGCGAGCGATGGAGCTTACGTCATGATTACGGCACAGAGCAAGCGCGCCATGACAGGAAGAAGCCGGTGACTGAACCTACCAGCAGGAGCAGGAGGGTTGCACGCTTTTCAGTTTTCAATTTCACTGGGGGGGGCACGGGAGATGAAGCCCCAACAAGGCCACAGCCATTTTGGTTTGCTGTATATACAATGCAGGGTTGCCAATACCGTACGCTCTGTTATACCTCTCATGAACTGACCAGAACAAATGTTACAACGTCGGATTCATTGCACAACCGTACAGCCACATGCAACCTGATGCAATCATGCAACCTTAACCTTATGCAGCCACATGCAGCCCGATCCAGCCTGACACAGCCACAGGCGAGCCTGGTAAATCTACAACGCATCAGTCTCATCTTTTGGGATGCATCATGTACCGATACCGTGTAAAAAAACAAAACGGTATCGGTACATGATCGGACGCCGGGTGAGGCTGTGTGAATGCCTCAAAATGCATGGTGTAGAGTGGGAATGTGGGAACGCACTGGACCCTTCAACTCATCATTCATATCATCACATGCAATCGACAGGCATGCAGCCTAGGTTGATTACCGGTGCAGTGGGTACACTAATCATTTTCTTGTGTTGAAGCTACAATTCAGCTATTCTACTGCATGGCAACTGTCATGTTCTGGGCCCTGACGAGGACGGCCGGTAGCATGGTGGCCTTTTCGAGGTGTAGCTTGACCATCGTATTCCTATGGTAGCTGCTGCCTAGCTACTGCTAATAGATACGCGTGCAAGCATGCACAGCTGCGTCATGCAGCTTCATCGCTTCAACGGAAGTGTTGAAGCTTTTTTAACCCATTCATCTTGCACCCTGCTGTCCATGCTGTTAAGTTAAGAACGGTGCATTTCCGCTGTCCATGCTGGAGCTAGAGAGCTTCTCGAGGGGCGTGTGTTGGGCATCGCACTGGCAGCCCCCCCCGCGGCTACACCTACAGCACCTCAATATTTCTTGAATGTTCTGGCTGCTGCTTTTGCTCCGGCTATTGCTGCTGCTATTCCTGCTGCTGCTGATGTTGTTGCCGCTGTTGTTGTTGCTGCCCCTGCTGCTCCTGTCGTGTTGCTTCTGATGATGTTGCTGCATGCGTTAGAACCGCAGCTGCATTTCCGGTTTGCATCTGAGGGATTGGCTGCGGCTGAATTCTGGCTGCTGCTTGGCCTCCGGCTGTTGTTGCTAGAAAACTGCTGCTGCTGCTCCGGCTCATTAAGCTAACAAGGCTCATCAGATTCATCCGTATTTTTTATTCGTAAGCATCCATTGCAGTACAAATGTGATCTGGGTTGAATCTGTTGAATGGGGGGCGTTTCCGAGGTTCGTGTTTTCAAATTTGCAACGGTGTTGGGTTTCAAATGCTGTGTATCCTCCCATGGGCCTTGCAGCATGTTTTTCATTGTGTATGTGCTCCCTGATGTTGGCTATCGTTTGCACACATAAAATGTCGGATGCTCTTCCCAAATAAAAAGCTGGAGTCAAAGACCTGATCCATACATTTCAAAATGTATAGAACAGTCCATGAGATTTTGCTGGACCTCATTGGATTTTATACATTTTTTTGCAATTGTCAGGTAATGTCACAGAGCAGATACAGATTTTGTGCGGGATCCCACTACCTCCTGCCATGCAGGTATCCATTGGTGGTATCCATGCACCCCAATACCCTCAGTTACTCTCACTGCAGGGGGTCGTGGCTTCCACAATGAATTTCCAGGTGTATGTATTTGCTCCTCTCCTTAGGAACTTTGAAAGCATGGCTTGCAGTCTACATACCGGTAAGGTGTAACGTCAGTAACACATGCCGGTAGTGACAGTGGCAGTGGTGTCCGGCATCCGCTGACAGTGTACTAACACGTTTTCACCGAATACATTTATAATCACAGCGACGGTTCATCATTGTCAGCGCGCACAACTAATGTTTCGTTTTTGGGACTGGCCAAGTGTGAGGAAGAGAGACCGACTGTCGTACTTTTGACCAAGTCAACATCATACTTTTCACACATCCCTCCCCTCTGAAATATGCCATCGTGCAAGCTACGTCAGCCCTTGATTTCTTCGCAGAGCTCCACCATAATGTAACAGTATCATTAAACCCAGATAAATCTCGCACGGGCGCCATGTCTTCGTCGTTCAAGCTTTTCGGATGCGTCGTGATGACGCTAGACGGCGTTTCGCTCTGGCAAGGCTGGCTGTTGAAACCCTCCGCCAAACTTCAGACCAAGCCGCTATGCTCTGCCGTGGCGCAAGTGTTCAAGAACCAGCCAGAGCAGGACAGCAGCTTCATCACGACGGGACCATACGCCGTTGCTTCGGTGCGCCCTGCCACCCATAACAACCCCATGCGAGCAACTCGCCGCAACGAGCATGCGCACATTGCCTCCGCAAAGTTATAAGCGTACGCTACGGAACCGGCGGAACCGGCACCACAGGCTGCTTCACTCTCCTGAGCAGTGTCCATCAGAGCTGCCTCAAACTAGCAACCTATATGCCTCCAGCGCAAAGATACAAACATCTTCTACTTACAGCTTGTATGTACAAACTACACAAATGGTGGCCAGCACTTCAACGCTTTGCCGCATCCTTGATATGCATCCACGCATGCTAGGCTTCGTTTCTAGGGTCACACATGGAGGGTAGGGAGCCTTCAGTACAGCCAGGGACAAAGACTGCTAGGCAACAAACTCCCTACCGTTCGCATCATCATCCATGCGCAATGGAGGTGCGCATGTGGCTTCACATGTGCTGCCAGTCCGTGGCATGCAGCTTCCTGCAGCATCCACATGCAGTGTCAGGCCCATCAGACGCAATGCACGCATGGCCGCACGTCGCACAAGCATGCATATCAATCAGCTGTACCCACAAGCAGCCGATGTCTCAATAGTTAAAATGCATTGAAGGTGTGTCAGAAGGACGGACAATAGAGCAGCAGCGCCCAAATGCCCAAAAAACGAGGGAGGACATTTTTTCTCTAGGCTTGAGCTCAGTGCCACAATGGCCATACTGTCATGACGTCAGATTTCCTGAGGCCCCGCACTCCCTCAGACACGGGCCTTGCCAACCAGGAGAGAGCAGTAATGCATTTGTCTGAGCCGGGTCGCTGAGACCCGCATGGCTGAGCTACCTGTCGCCCGTCTCCAACTAGCAGCTCCCCGATCCGCTTAGGCATCTTGCATGGCCACGGTCTGCAGCCACACCAAGTGAATGCAGACCATGTGCAGACCCAGTGCACGCACACCATATTCATACTATCTTCACACCATATGTTTGCACGCCATGTGCAATTGTTGCACCATATAATTACCGCATCGACCCCATATTCACACTATATTCACACATTGTTCTGACCATGTGCATGTCAAGTGAATGCACACCATGTCCACAATATGTTTCCTCAATGTGCTCATAATACGGTGCAGCTAGACCCGCCCCCCAAATTTCCCTCCAATCCCATCACCTGCATACATACAATACAGTTAGACAGGGAACCCAGACTTGCCCCCAGACTACCAATCCTTCCCCCCACTTCCTCATAACCCCAATCTAACATTTTGCTCTGTTGCTCCACAGTTGTGTGACAGCGCTTGCACGGCGTTAAAACATTAATCATAAACCCTTAACTCTTCACCATAAACCCTAAACCCTAAACCCACTCCTCAGGTGTGTGACGGTGATTAACCCTAAACCCTGAACCCTGAACCCTAAACCCTGAAGTCCAAACCCACTGCCCAGGCGTGTGACGGCGCTTACATCGTGTCAGTGATATGTGGCAGCGACTGCCCTGAGCTGGAGGTGCTCATGAAGTCCAAGGAGCTGGCGCACAACGTGCAGGTCCTGTTGGGAAACCAACAGGTGTGTCTGGGGTACTGTTTCGTGCTAAACTACAGTTCAGCCACACTTCAACTACTCAGATACTCAGATACTGTTCAGATAAAATTCAGATACAGTTCCGATACCGTCCGGCACACAACCTACAGGTCTGTTTGGCAAACCAGCAGGTGGGCCAGGTCGATTTTCTGTCGGTCAATCACACTTCAGCTACAGTTTAGCTACCGTTCAGCTTAAGTTTAGCTACAGTTCAATCACTGTTCATCTACAGCTCAGCTGCCGTCTGGCTGCTTACTGGAGGCCCACTGCATGGCCAGACCAACTGATCGGGCTTCCGGCCGCATGCCGGGACAGTTTTAGCCCCATCGGGTCTTTGGCGGATGCTGGGCGGCACTGTATACTTTGAAGGGAACACTGACGTGGGTGCAGCTGGCGGGCCAAATCCACGTGGGGGACTCTGGCTGGCATTGTCATTGGCTGGCGCCCGGACGTAGCCTTTGCTCTACCCCAGCTGGAAATCGGGAGCCTCTGCCGTAGCCACGGGCCGTAGCTTCTCATGGTGACATCTGTGTGTATGACTATGACTATGTGTGCGACTGTGTGTGATTGCGTGACTCTCTGTGCGACTGTGCCTGTGTCTGCGACTGTGACAGTGTGTGTGGCTGTGGCGGTGTGATTCATTATTTCCTCTGGACCAAACTCTCTTTGCCATCCATCCTGCCCCTCCAGGTCGGCCATCTGTCTCGAAAGCAACCCGAGGATCTCGCAGCCATGATGGCGTCCACCAACATGATCCAGCTCTTCGAGATGTGCGGCAAAGCAGAGATGGTGTGCCAGGGGGGACATAATTAGAGTTAATGGTTTTGGGTGTATGGTTTTGCGTTTGCAAGGGGGGACCTTGTACAGGGTGAAGGATTTGCCGCAGTGCCTGCCAGCTTCTCCTCCCCCTCGATGCGCATTCCTGGGATCCTCGGGTGCAGGGGAGCACTGAGGATGCAGCCACGCGGTCCTGGGTGTCTCAACATGGAAATGCTGCTAAGCTGCTCCAACCCCTGAAACCCTCAACCCTGAACCCTGGGTGTCTCAAAACAAGACTGCCTTTAAGCTGCTCCTACCCCTGAAACCCTCAACCCTGAACCCTGGGTGTCTCAAAACGGGACTGCCTCAAACCTGCTCCTCCCCCTAAACCCTAGACCCTGAACCCTGGGTGTCTCAAAACGGGACTGCCTCAAACCTGCTCCTCCCCCTAAACCCTAGACCCTGAACCCTGGGTGTCTCATAACGGGACTGCCGCCCAGCTGCTCCTGTCCCCCACTTACCCTTCCTGGATTCCCCGCCTTGGCGCAGGAGACAACCGAGGATGCAGCAGCGCGGTCCTGGGTGTCTCAACATGGGACTGATGATAGGCTTCAGTCCTTCTTCACGGCAAAGCTGAAGCTGCTGTCTCCGTGTGAAGACTGTTTCCAATGTCTATCAAAAGTAAGCACCCCCCACCTTCACCATACTCCTATGCCCCAGCTTGACTCCCCCCCCCCTGCCCCCCTCTCTCCCTCTCTACCCCTCATCCTTCCCCCCCCTCTCTCCTCCCACCTCTACCCACCTCTCTACCCCTCCTCTCTACCCTCCTCTCTGCCCGTCATCTCTACCCCTCCTCTACCATCCCTCTAGGCATCTACCCCTTCCCCCTCTGTACCTCTTCGTTCTACTCCCTCTCTACCCCATTTCTGCACATCCCCTTTCGACCCCTCCCATCTACTCCTCTTTACCCTCTATCTATTCCCTTTTGTTTCCCAATTGCTATTTGACTCCCAGACATGCCCTGCTTGCCTGATAGATAAGCAAGCTCTGTTACTCTCCACGACCTCAATATAACAGCACTGTAGCACACTCAGCAAACATACAACAGACGAAGTTGTGAGCCACCGTTAGGTTTGGTCAGAGCCAAAGCTCAGGGCAAGGGACCAACCCCTAAACCTAAATCCTAAAACTAAACCCTAAACCCTAAACTAGGACAAGGGACCAGCTGCATCGATCCGGCGCATCTGAAAGCCATGCTCCTATTTACCAAAGCGTGTTTCACACCCTGAGATTCAAACCGTGAAGGCCATGCCTGAATCCTCCATCAGGTGTTGACGATCCCGATATTCGACCCGTGAATGCATTGCGACCCCTGCGTTCCAGGCCCCACATTTGACCTGTGAAAGGACGTGAATGTCTCATGCCCCCGTGCGCCATCGTCTGTTCCAGGTTCCGGGTTTTGAGTGCGCCCAGTTCGTGGACCTAGCGGACGCGGGGGAGGTGCTGCTGGAGCACTGGGCAGGGAGCCGAGGTGATTAGGGTATATGGTTTAGGGTTTAGCCGAGGTGAGCATCTGGAAACTTGGGCAGAAGGTGTGCACGGGTAAACAAGTGACTAAAGTCCCAGTGGCAGTTTGAACAGATACACATAAACCCTAGGGATTTGATGCACGCCTCATCATTCCAGGCTCAGCATTGTTGCCACTCTTTATTTTGGGCAATTCAGCCACAAGTCAGCTACATCACTGCCTCCGGGTGAGGGGGCCGGGTGCAGTAAGCCTTGTTGCTAGGGCATTAACCCCTAGGCTGGTCACGGTTTGCTCCACGTTGGCCCAGTGGTGGCAGTCCGGCTGACCTTCAAAGTGCAAACATGATCCTTCATTGGCCCCTAATGGCCGCCCCAAAGATGGCCCTTAGTTACCTCCCAAAGCTGGCCCCAGTGGTGGCTACCCGGCTGGTCCCCAAAGGTAGCTGTCCGGCTGCCCGCCAAAAGTTGCCCTTCGTTGGCCCCCAAAGTTAGGCCCCTAAGGTAGGCCCCCAAATAGAAAGCAATCACATAGCCCCCAATGGCAGCCCCAGTGGTGGCTGCCCGGCTGCCCCCCTGAGTTTGGGGCCCTAACGTGGCCTGGTGTGCACTAAAGCATCAACACCCTTGTTTATGAAGAAATGCCCTAAACTTACAGTGCAAGAACACGGCCCTGGAAGGAATGCTACACCCTACAGGGTCATGGAGGTTACGGAGACAAAGCAGCTTGGCGCCAGGGACACATCCGCGCCCTTTCACTCAGCCATGCGCCAACAACCCCGTCTTCCTGATCGTGTGAGCGTATAAGCTCGCATGCTCCCCTGTTTGCTCTCTACGAGTCCCCCTTTCTCCGACCTCCTTTGCAGGATCAGAGTATCAGACACCTGTCTCCAATGATCAAATATACTGCCTTGTGTCACTTTTGCTCTCCACCAACTGGCTGGATCCAACCATCTCAGCCAACTCCATTCTGCCATTTTTGGATGCTTGCACCTCAACCACTTCAGCCATTCGCCCCACCTCCCATGCATGCATGCCCCCTACCTCCCATGCATGCATGCCTCCCACCTCCCATGCATACATGCCCCCCACCTCCCATGCATACATGCCCCCCACCTCCCATGCATACATGCCCCCCACCTCCCATGCATACATGCCCCCCACCTCCCATGCATACATACCCCCCACCTCCCATGCATACATGCCCTCACCTCCCATGCATGCATGCCCCCCACCTCCCATGCACACATGCATCCAACCTCCCATGCATGCATGCCGCCCCCTCCCATGCATGCATGCCCCCACCTCCCATGCATGCCCGCCCCCCCCCCTCCCATGCATGCCCGCCCCCCACCTCCCATGCATGCATGCCCCCCACCTCCCATGCATGCATGCGGCATGCCCCCCACCTCCCATGTATGCATGCGGCATGCCCCCACCTCCCATGCATGCATGCCCCATCTCCCATGCATACATGCCCCCCACCTCCCATGCATGCATGCCCCCCACCTCCCATGCATGCATGCCCCTCACCTCCCATGCATGCATGCCCCCCACCTTCCATCCATACATGCAGCATGCCCCCCACTTCCCATGCATACATGCCCCCCACCTCCCATGCATGCTCCCCACGCTGCCTCTGACCCACTCAATTCCGGCCATGCATACACAACGAACCCGGCTATACCCCCCACCCTACTCCAGGGGGGAAGTCCAGTGGTTTTCTTTCCCACATTTCCACCTTACCTTCCCACCTGACCTAAACACTCCCACGCCAGACCTAAACATTCTCACTTAACCTGCCCACGTAATCTTCCCTAACCTTCCCCCCTTACCTGCCCACCTAACCTAAACATTCCCACCTAACCTGCCCACCTATTCTTCCCACCTAACCTGCCCACCTAATCTTCCCACCTAACCTGCCCTAACCTACCCACCTAACCTGCCCACCTAACCTGCCCACCTAACCTGCCCTAAGCTACCCAACTAACCTGCCCACCTAACCTGCCCACCTAACCTGCCCTAACCTGCCCACCTAACCTACCCACCTAACCTGCCCACGTAACCTGCCCACCTAACCTGCCCTAATCTACCCAACTGACCTTCCCACCTAACCTGCCCACCTAACCTGCCCACCTAACCTGCCCACCTAACCTGCCCACCTAACCTGCCCTAACCTGCCCACCTAACCTGCCCACCTAACCTGCCCACCTAACCTGCCCACCTAACCTGCCCTAACCTACCCACCTAACCTTCCCACCTAACCTACCCACCTAACCTTCCCATCTAACCTGCCCACCTAACCTGCCCACCTAACCTGCCCACCTAACCTGCCCTAACCTACCCACCTAACCTTCCCACCTAAGCTAAACATTCCCACCTAACGGCGGAGGAGCTTCTCGGGCTATGCACTTGTGTCGTATAGTGCCCCTCTGGCACGACCAAGACCTGCCCAATGTGGTCACATGCCTGCTGCCTGCCCCCCTGCTTGATTCGCTCTATCCGCTGTGTATCGAATCCCGTCAAAGGAGACCTCTCATCAGGCAGTGAGAATGCCCTCTCCATGCTCTGAAACCCTGACAGAAGCCTGTGGCCGGTCCCATGATGAAATGCCTGCTGCCTCCTCCGCTGCTTGACCCCCACCATCTGCTGCTGTCGAAACCCTCATCAGGCCGTGAGAGCATCCTGTCCATACTCAAAACCCTGAGCCCTGGACTCTGAACTCCAGAAGACTTCTCGTCAAACAGCATTTACGTCCCTGCCAAGCTTCGAGATCCTGAGCCATAAACCATGAACCCGGGACCCTAAATCCGCAACCAAGGACCCGGAAACTTGAACCCTGAACACCACACGGCCCCTCGTCAAGCAGTGAGAATGCCCTTGTCATGCTCGGGGACCCTAAACAAAGGACCCTGTGAAGACTTCTATGATGAAGTGCCTGTTGCCTGCTCCTCTGCTTGATCCGCTCCATCTGCTTTGTCCACTGCATGTGCTGCCCCTAGGAGAAGCTAGCAGTGAGAACGTCCTGGCCATGCTCCGAGACCCCAAGAGCAGCCTCTGGACGCTCATTTTAAAGGAGAGCCGGGCCATGATGAACCATTCCCGGAGGTGAGTGTGTGGCAGGGCGTCACCTGCTGTGTCGAGGTGGATAAGTGTGTACATGGGTTATTGAGGTAGACCTGATGTACAGGTGCTGGAAAGTGTGGCCTGGTGTACAGAGGTCGTAACGTTTTGCCGATGCATGATGTGTATTAAACACTCATACAAAACAATGCCTTACATGCAGAGTGCATTCCTGCTGGGGGGGAAATAGAGTTAATGGAGGCCTGTCATTCAGGTACAGTGATTGCTTCACAATCAACAAACCAATTTTCTTTTGGTCACGAAACTGTACGAAAGGACACCAGAAACTAAGACAGTGTTGATGCTTATGGGTTCCTGCAAATTAATGTTCATAATAAACGGGGGGGACGACAGGTGGCACGGACTGAGAAATGAAATGTTATGGAGGATGCGCGATGATATGGGGTGAAGCTGGGCAGAATCGGTCGGAATCAGGCGGTGCATGGCCAATTGAACCCTGATGTACCGGTACTTAACAACTAATGGGAATAAATCCTGCGAGGCTTCATAAACAATCATATTTTCTGGGAGGTGCAGAAATGAAGGCAGTCTGCATGTAGGATATAATTGTGAAGAAACACCGTTTTGTTAGTCTGAATTCATTTTTGACTTTCGTTTGCCCTCCAATACCGCGAGTATTAAAAATATTTCGATTTCACATCAATAATTCGTCAACCTTTACATCACTGACAATTAAAATGTCACCCCCCCTTTTTCTTTTTTCCACCGGCTTTGAAACGTTGAAACATAAGCATTACGATATATTACAACAGGGATTGGCCGTGGGGTGCCAAACTGGGGCTCAAGAGGAGGAAGCCCACTGAACCGACCAGAGCAGTCCGACTGGATAGTGTTCATCTGAGCCACCAGTAGTGTAATTTTTGGGAAATTTGAACAGACTGTAGCAAATATCAATGAACGGATGTCGAATCAGCCAGTAGCCGATAGCACGCGATTGTCTATTATATTTGTGACAGTGTTTGGACGCTAATGATTCGTTTGGCCTTTAAGTGACGCAATATGAAATGAAATAGTGGTTTGTACCCTCTTTAATTTTGTGGTGTAACGAAAATGTAGGAACAATATTGTACATCGTGAATACCTTTCGTAATACTTATGACTTATGACTAAATAGATCGTGAATACCATTTGTTCAAGAGGTTAGTTGTTCATCATTACCTGACGCACTGAGATCCCAGAAACCGTTGTTATACCTCTTGGTCTCACTGGCTTCACGAGGAGGGGGGCAGCCTGCCTCCCACGTTTGTTACACCCCCCATACTTGTTACACATCTCACACCTTTGTTACACCTATGATCCCGGTTGCACTCACCTGTCTGCCTTACTTTCTGTTGCGTAGGCCTCTCCACTGTACGATCGACCTCTCATCCTTCGGGCCAAAGCTCAAGGTCCGTAAGACCGAGCACGCGTGATGACAAACGTGCGGCATAGTTTAAGGTTTCATGTTAAGGCGTACCACAAAACTCTAAAACCTGAACGTGTGACAATGTGCGCTGCATATTTGAGGTTTGGGTTCATGCGTCCCCTAAACCCTGAACCCTGCACGCACGTGCGATGAGCTATGTGCTTTTATTTTTATTTTTGAAGTTTCACAGTCCAACGGGGCATCACATTTGATGTATGGGACTTGTGCCCGTAAACCGGTACAAACACTGAATATGCTAGGACAGCGTGCAAAAACCAGTGACACGCTGGGCAAGCAACCAACACACAACCACCAAGCAGTAGCGTGGGAATAAATTCCATAGTGCAGACGATTAGCCCCAGCCATGAAACATGACGTGGGTGCAAAAGAGTTCATTGGACGCCTCCTAGTAAAATTGAGGAGGAGACAAGAACGTTTACGTGAAATTTTGTAAGTCTGTTTAAAAACGGTGCTATGCGTGAACAAAACTTCAGTGATTTAAGTGTGAAAAATAGGTGAGAAACTGTGTGACGCGTAACTTAAGTAAGTAAAGTGTTTACAAAGTGTGAACTGTGTGCATAACTCATTCAGATGAGTATGTGAAACTTCTGTAAGTGAGTTATTTTAATGTAAAAATCGTGATTTGGAAACAATGATACAAACACATGGAGACCAGAGATAGGAATTGTGCTAATCAAGGTAATAGTCATCTCATGAAGGACTGTAAGTCAAGGCTCACCCTGAACCTGACAATTGAAAGCAAAAACTCATGCGGCCACCTCCACCCCATTGACAAAGAGCCGAGCACGCGTGAAAAACGCTCTCAACTTCATCTCCTTAGCATGCTGGAACTTGGGCCAGAGCTCATGCCGTGCCGACAACTCTGCAGGGGACATATCATCCCAGATGGTGACACCCTTGCCTGCCAACTGAATCCTCCCTACACTATGCTCTCGGCCTCGCTGCGATTGTCCACGCGGAACTTTATCTTCCGCATTAACTTGTCGTTATGATCCGGCTAGCCCATCCAAAAGGCGCTACTGACATTGATAGTGATGCCCATGAGCTTGCACACTGCCTCACACACCAGAGCCGCACAGTCCTCCCCCAGACCACCCTCTGGCAGGCCGGAAATCACGAAGCTGGAATCCCTGCTGGGCTGCACACTCACAACAGCTCACCGGCCTCTGTCTGGTCCTGTCGCATTGCAAAATTGCCCTTGGCCGTTTCTGGCAAGCCCTCAGGGTTGCAGGTTTAAACCCCTAAACACTAAACCCTATGCAACAGCTTCCCAAGGCCTCTGCTTGCTCCTATCGCATTGCAGTTCAGCCTCGGCCGTCGTTGGTAAACTCCTGAAGGTTCTAAGGGTTCCACCCCTCAAACCTGAATTATACTCAACAGCTTACTAGCCTCTGTCTGGTCCCATCACAATGCTGTTTGTCCTTGGCCGTCGCTCGTAAGTCCCTGTTGAAGGTGAAACCACTAAACACTTAACCCTGCCTCATTCACCTGCCTCATTCACCTGTCTCATTCACCTGCCTCATTCACCTGCCCCATTCACCTGCCTCATTCACCTGCCTCATTCACCTGCCCCATTCACCTGCCTCATTCACCTGCCTCGTTCACCTGCCTCATTCACTTGCCTCATTCACCTGCCCCATTCACCTGCCTCATCCACCTGCCTCATTGACCTGCCTCGTTCACCTGCCTTATTCACCTGCCTCATTCACCTGCCTCATTCACCTGCCCCATTCACCTGCCCCATTCACCTGCCCCATCCACCTGCCTTATTCACCTGCCTCATTCACCTGCCCCATTCACCTGCCTCGTTCACCTGCCCCATTCACCTGCCTCATTCACCTGCCCCATTCACCTGCCTCGTTCACCTGCCCCATTCACCTGCCTCATTCACCTGCCTCATTCACCTGCCTCGCTCACCTGCCTCATTCACCTGCCTCGTTCACCTGCCTCATTCACCTGCCCCATTCACCTGCCTCATTCACCTGCCTCATTCACCTGCCTCATCCACCTGCCTCATGCACCTGCCTCATTCACCTGCCTCATTCAACTGCCCCATCCACCTGCCTCATTCACCTGCCTCATTCACCTGCCTCGTTCACCTGCCTCATTCACCTGCCCCATTCACCCGCCTCATTCACCTGCCCCGTTTACTG
Organism: Limnomonas spitsbergensis; assembly: GCA_037349105.1. Classification (NCBI taxonomy): domain Eukaryota; kingdom Viridiplantae; phylum Chlorophyta; class Chlorophyceae; order Chlamydomonadales; genus Limnomonas; species Limnomonas spitsbergensis. The sequence continues at coordinate 4,080,459 of JAYJMM010000114.1, forward strand.
ACCTCATAATGCATTCTGCATAACTTTGCTCCTGATACCACCTGCCTCATCCACTCCACTAAAAGATGCCAGCTCAGGCTGGCATTGCAGGAGACCCTCTCCCGTTACATCACCGTCGATGTTTTCTCTTTTCTTGGCCTCGGTGGTGGGCTGCCCCGCAGCCGCAACCTGAATGCGGCCAAGCCTTGACCGGTCCACACATTAAGGCCCAGGCAGCATGACTGGTGACCCAACATGCCTTCAACGTGAAGGCAGGGTGTAGCTGACATGTAGCTGAACTGTAGCTGAGAGCCTGCAATGTTAACACAGATTGCCACTGATAAATCCCTCTGCAGGCCACGTCGAGGCTTCTGAGTCTTCAAGACTACAACCCCGCTTTTGTCGTGGTTTACAAGGTGACTGGTCAGAGGGCGTATGGCTTAGTGTTTTATTCCTGAACCCCAAACCTTAAACCCAAGACTACAGCCCCGCTTTGCCGTGGTTTACAGGGTGACTGGTCTGAGGGGAAATGGCTTTGTGTTTATTTCCTTAACCCCAAACGGCATGCAGCAGGAAGCCATTTGATCAAACACGAAAGCAATAGTGCTTCATGGATTCTGGGCCATGCCATCAAGGATGGGGCTAACCGCCATACCCGCGCCATCAGGCGGTCAAACCTGAACCTAAGACTACAACCCCGCATCTATCGAGTTTACAAGGTGACTGGTCAGAGGGTATAAAGGGTTGCTGGAGACCAGACCCGTCTTGGGAAGGGTGGACACCAAGCAAAGATGTGGAGGGCATGTGTGGGGAGCTGAGGTACGGAAGGTGTGGAAGACGAGGTATGACCACCTGAGTCGCCTGACGAAATCTGTGTGATCCGGCCAGGATGAGGTGTGTGGCATACTGGCAAACGGGTTCCGAGCTTCATTGACGTGCCTCGCTTTCGATATGCCCGGCCTGCAGAGTCCGGACGCGGGTCGAGCATCGGCTTCACAGCGCGCCTTCAGCATCACGTACGAAGACAGTGGTGTGCCCGAGCAGGTCGGTGCTCTGAACTTTAGGGTTTCCGTGTCGTGGTTACGGTAACTAGCTGAAGAGTAGAGGGTTCTTTTAAAAGCATTGCACCGGTGTGCAACCAATACCCTAAACCCTCAACTAGGCATTGCACCGGTGTGCAACCAAAACCCTAAACCCTAAACTAGGCATTGCACCGGTGTACAGCCAATGCCCTAAACCCTAATCTAGGCATTGCACCAGTGTGCAACCAATGCCCTACACCCTAAACTAGGCATTGCACCGGTGTACAACCAATGCCCTAAACCCTAAACTGGGCATTGCACCGGTGTGCAGCCAATGCCGTAAACCCTAATCTAGGCATTGCACCAGTGTGCAAGCAATGCCCTAAACCCTAAACTAGGCGTTGCACCGGTGTGCAACCAATACCCTAAACCTAGGCATTGCACCGGTGTGCAACCAATGCCCTAAACCCGAAACTAGGCATTGCACCGGTGTGCAACCAATGCCCTAAACCCTAAACTGGGCGTTGCACCGGTGTGCAACCAATACCCTAAACCCTAAACTGGGCATTGCACCGGTGTACAACCAATGCCCTAAACCCTAAACTGGGCATTGCACCGGTGTGCAACCAATACCCTAAACCCTAAACTAGGCATTGCACCGGTGTGCAACCAATGCCCTAAACCCTAAACTAGGCATTGCACCAGTGTGCAAACAATGCCCTAAACCCTAAACTAGGCATTGCACCGGTGTGCAACCAATACCCTAAACCCTAAACTAGGCATTGCACCAGTGTGCAACCAATCGTCATCAGCGTCCATGCAGCAGGCAGGCGGCGGCATAGATGCCCTTTTAAGGTAAAGGGTAAGGTTGACCCTAAGCCCTGAGGAGTGAGGGTACACTCTAAAACTCAGTGTTTTTAGTGTTTACTGGACCACCTTCGATAGGCCGTGCTGTGGCCACCCCTGGGCCGATTGGCACCAAACCTGGACCGGCCTGAGGCCGGTGGCCTAGGCAGCAGGGCTGGCCGAGCCAGGGTCTGGTGGCAGTAGGGCACAGTGTAGCTGAAATGTAGCTGAAAGTGATGCAGTAACCACTGCAAAAAACACTGCCTAAAACCCCGCAAGGTTGACCCTTAACCCGCTCCTGCTGCTTTTCGCGCCCTTACTCGACAGGTCCTTGACCAGCTGGCTGCAGCGGACCGCCTTATGATGCTCAAGTTTCCAAACACGAGGTCAGTGCCTGCAAGCACCGAGCGTCCGGGCAAGGCGGATCACGAGGGCTAAGGATTAAACTGTACTCCTGAGGTTGAAATCTTTAACCATAAGTCCTTTTGCTGTTCACCTGCCTCTGCTGATTCTGCCCACAGCTGATTCTCTACCCTCTAATCGAGTTCTTTCCCTGCCCATAGCTGATTCTCTACCCTCTAATCGAGTTCTTTCCCTGCCCACAGCTGATTCTCTACCCTCTAATCGAGTTCTTTCCCTGCCCATAGCTGATTCTCTGCCTCCTGCTCAAGCCCTTTCCCTGCCCACCCGCCTCTGCTGATGCTGCCCACAGCTGATTCCCTGCCTCATGCTGAAGTATTTTTGCTGTTCACTGGCCCTTGCTGATGCTGCCTGCCGCTGCGTTGGGGTTTATTGGGCTTCGCAATGCGACTCATGACATCTGGCGCCAGATGTCACAAGTGGCATTGCGAAACCCTATAAACCTCAATACGCTGATTCTTTGCCTCCTCCTCAAGTACTTTCCCTTTCAACCGGCCACCGCTGATGCTGCCCACGGTTGATTTCCTGCCCTCTACCCGAGTCCATTCACTGCTCACCCGCCTCAGCTAATGCTGCCCACAGCTGATTCTCTGCCCTCTACCTGAGTCCGTCTTTTGACACTGACTTTATTGATGCTAGCCAATGCTCATGCTCTGCTCCCTACCCAGGCGAGAGCTGTTGGAGGCAGTCTGGCCTGAAATGGGCACAGCCCTTGGCTCGGATAGGAGCCCGAGGGCTCTGCTGGACGACCACCGCCTACGTCCCCCAACAGCAGCAACCGCTCAGGGCCCGAGGTCCGCGTCAAGCGACGTGCCGACCTCGGCGCACCACCCCGCACCCGCCGTCGACGGTGCTGCGTCGGCAGGGATGGACCCTCTTGCAGCTCGGGCGCGGCAAGACTCGGCTCCCCAGCAACAGAGTAAGGGCGGGAAGCAGTACGAAAGTATCAAGGCGATGAGGGACAAGGAACGCAAGTCCGGGCTGCGGGGTATTCTTGGCAGCCTGTTTGGCCGCGGAAAGTCCGAGACGTCGGCAGCGGGAACGGCGTCCGAGGGGCCTAGCCGAAAAGTCTCCGCTGACTCGTTCTCCGCCGCCAGCAGAGGGGTCGTCTCGACGCCCTCGGCACCTGCCGCATCGGGCGCCTCGCGCTCTTCGAGAGTCGGCGCGGGCGTAGGTCAGGCAGGTGGATCGACTCCCTCCAGCGTGTCCGAATTTGAAGTGGGGAACGAGACTGGCAGCAGGGCTCACCGCACGGCAGCCCCGACAGGCCCCAACCGGGCCCCCGCTCCCGTATCCATCCCCAGTCGTATCCTCAATGGCTCGCTGGCCCCCAGAGCGATTGCGACACAACCTTCTTCGGGAGCCACGTCTCCAGCTGCCCGTGGTGACGGCGGCGGCCCCGTTGGGCGCAACGGCTCCCCACGCATCATCGCGTCCTCAGATGCGGTGTTCAAATTTGATGACGTGGCAGAAGTGCCGCCCGAGCGGCAGCTGGAGGGGGCGCTGGACGCCTCGGTGAGCGGGGGCAGCAGCAGCTCCGCCAGTTCGAAGCCCAACGAGGTGCCTCGGCGAGGCACCCCCCTGCCCCGATTTCCTGACAACACCCACGGAGAAGAACCGGTGCGCCGTGACGTTGCCCAACATCCTGAGCTTGCTAGTACATCCATACATCATGCCTCTGCTGATCCTGCTGCTCCAGCCGAGCGTAATGCTGCTGCTGCGCGGCGAGATCCTGCCGATGCCTCCCCTAGCGTGACGAGGGCAATAGCTCAAGCCACAACGATGGCGACGGTCGTGGCTGCTGCTGTACCTGCTTCCAAAGTCGCAGTCCTCTCTTCGGTGAAAGATCAGGTCCCGGTGGAACGTTCCAAATCTTGGCTCTCACGGCTGCTCTCCTCTTCTTCCAGCCCAAAGCCCAAGGCCACGCCAGATGCGAAGCGAAGGGTTTCAATTGCCGCGGAGGCTGAGCCCACGTCCGCCAGCCAGAGGAACAGCTCGTCCGGCAGCCATGGGCCGGAGAGCCGTGCGGCCGGAAAGAACCGCAGCGGCAGGAACGGCGGAGGTGGCAATGGCAGTGACAGCTTTTCCGGGAGTGGAGCGGAGGACGCGCACGGTGGCGGCGCGAGAGCCGGTGGGACAGAGGATGCCGGGCGGGGCGGCCAGATGACTACAGGGGTGGGCGATGTCAGGCGGAATGGCGCATTGGCCTCTGACTCACAGCACAGATCCTCGGGCGGAGGCCAACAGGTCCACTCTCAACCGACGGCCCGTGCGGAGGAGGGGCCTGACAAGCCTACTCAACCGCCGCCGCCGCCGCTCCGTTATCTCCCCTCACAGCAGCAGCAGCAGCGGCAGCAGCTGGCCGCCCACGAAGCCCTGGTCGCCGCCTCGTCTGCTGTGTCTGCCGCAGCTCTTTCCACCTCGATAACCTTGGCTTCCACCGCTGCTGCTTATAATGGCGAGGAAGCCTCTCCCCCTGCTGCATGGCTCAACGCCAGCAAGCCGCTCCCGACGCGGGCTCAGCAAGCCCCGCCGCATGTACTTCCTCCCCGGCCAGAGGCAAGACCGCCTGTACCGCAACATGTACCGCATCACATACCGCCTGCTCCTTCACAAGCACGCCCCGGTCGTTTCAGCCTCGGACCCAGCCCCCCGTCAAGGGCCGGCTCCTTAAATGCGACAGAGGTGGACCAACGGCCGACAATGGGGTCGGTGTCTGCAATGGCCCAGGTGAGGGGAGAAGGTGAAGGGCATGATATTATGCAAATGCCCGTACCGGTAGGCGAGCTTCAAGGGCAGGCCCCTTAGATGTGCCGGAGGTGGACCTATGGCCGGCATTGGGGTCGGTGTCTGCAATGGCCCAGGTGCGGGGCGAAGGTGGAGGGCAATCGTAAACCCTTGGCCTTTACTGTAAAATCCCTAAGCCCTGAATCCCAAACCCTGGGCCTCTGGTGTCACTTTCATAAACCCTGAATCTTGTAGGCGGCCTCTTAGGTAAACCCTAAAGAGTACCCCCCTACAAATCTCCTAACTGCATGTTCTCCACCCTGCGTCCCGGCCTGCCTGCAGTCCCCCCGCTCCCGGCGAGTCACCCTTGGACCGACCGTCCCTAGCGGTGCCAGCAGCCGGATGGGCGCTGCCCCGCCCGCCTCCCCCCGGAGGCAGAGCCTGGTGCCGGGCGCCCGCTCCCCAGCCATAGCCGCCGCGTTGTTCAGTCACAACGGGTACCTGCGGACGCCCTCACCGCCGGCGTTGCCCAGGCAGCAGCAGGGCGGGCCGCAGGGCCACTCTCCTCAGCCCCAGCAGGTTGGTGGTGTTAGGGGCTTTTTGTGGGGAGTTGCCGGATGCATCGTCGGATGTGCCTCTTGTCAAACTTTGCCACTGAAGGCTGTAGTATGGTGAACAAATGGGCCATCAATGAATTCATCCAAACCGGAGGAGAGGCAATGCAAATGTGAGATAACAAATCTAACGCAGTCACTGACAACACGCGGCGGGAGAAATCTTAACGCTGTCCAACAATCCCAGGAGCAATCCCCCCCCCCATGTTCCTGCAGGTTGGCCGGCCCCATGGCGGCGCCTGGCACGCGTCCCGCTCCATCCTGAGTGGGTTCTCAGGGTCCCCCCCAACCTACGCGGTGCAGCAGGACAGCAGGCGGCACAGCCTGGGCATGCCCGGAGGCACCGCTGTCGCCGCCGACGCTAGGCTTTCCGACAGCAAGACGGGCCTCGCGGTTGATGCTACCGCCTATGACAGGCGGTACAGCGTCGGCGCTGTGCGTCCGGCTGATCCTCAGCAGCAGATGTGGGACAACATGACGGGTCCCATGCGGCAACGGAGCCACACAGAGGTGTTGCAGCACCTGCGGTCCCAAGTAAGAAAAAGATAAGCTACGGCTTCCTTAGGACGTGCAGGTTAAGGGAACAGCGCAGCTCGGGGCCAAAGCCGCATCTGCACGGTTACCATGCGGTCTCAGGTACTAATGATTTGCGTCGGGCAAACCAGCTGCTGATGCCTTCCTCTCTTAGACTACTTCAGGCTTCATAACCCTGACGATTTGCCTTACAGTAGACGATTCGAATGGCCTTCCCTCATTAATCGAAGGTCATAGTTTACGTTGTTTTGAGGTGAGGGATTCTGTGAATATTGTGCTTTTTGTCATCGCCAGTTTCAGTCGTAACTTGAAGAGTTGTTGTCAATTTTCTGCACCAAGGGAAGCAGTTATCAAAGAATTCATTCAAATTCGAGGGAAGGTCAATCAAATGTTCGGAACCGGTACGGTACTTTCAAAATATAACTTTGCCATCTTAGTGAAAAGTGCGGACCTCTACCCCTCCTTGCAACCCCTTGCAGGTTTCCAGGTGGGACTTGCAGCTGCAGCAAGAGCGGGAGATGCGCGACTGGATGGGCAGCGCCTCGCTGACCGGGCCGCGGCTGCAAAGCGCAACCACACAAGAGACCAACGCTCCGAGCGACGCGACCCGACGCCGCCAGGCCACGTCATCAGCCGCGGCGGGGTTGGCGGCGCCAGAGGCGGCTTCCTTCACGCCACCGGACAAGCCATTTGCCGTGTGGCAGCTTTTCGACGGCGAGTGGCACCGACTGGCCGCTGACGGGGGCTGGGTCAAGGTCTCGGGCGGGCCCATGAGTGCCCATCAGCAACCGAGATCCAGCAGCTACGCCGGGCCTCCGGAGCGATCCCGCTACGTGTCCCTCCCCCTTAACCCTAGCCAGCTAGACCAGGTGGACGAGCAGGTGGACTACCAGGGTTCAGCCTGGAACCCTCACCCCGGTGCTGGCAGGTCAGCGCCAGTCAGGCAGGCCCCGTCTGGCTCTATCGGGGGCCCGGCAGGTTCCGGAGCCAGCAGAGAGGCCTGGCCGGCGCACAGGCGGCTTCAGCCTCAGCGCCGGAGCTCGGGGTTCAGCGCCAGCGCGCGGGCGGCTGAGTACGCTGCTGCTCGAGAGGGGCAGGAGGAGGAGGCACGCGAGCGGGACGCAAGCGCGAGCGTTGCACGCTCCACCGCGGACATCACGGCTGCTGTGACGGCGGCCGCGGTGGCGGCGGCTGCCGCAGCGCCAGTTGCTGCCGGCGTGGCTATGCAGGTGTGGCAGCAGATCGCAGCATCTCTGCAAATGCAGTTCCCAAACCAACCTCTCCTAATGCATCAACAACCGCCACAACAACCGCCGCAGCAGCAACAACAACAACAACAGTCTTTAGCAGCAATATTATCAGCAGGGTATACAGGGTTCATGCAACACCCGCCTAGCCCAGGTCAGCAAGCGACGGCGATGATGCAAGAGGGCCAGATTCTCGGCAGCTTCCTGGCAGCTTCTGGTCCCATGCCGTCGCTGGTCACCGCAACGTCAGCGATCAATCCCGACAACTGGCAGCAGGCATCCTACAGCCACGGTGCGGGCGCAGGGTCCTTATGGAACAAGAGTCGTGTCGGTCCGGTGCCATCAGCACACCAGCAGGGCCCTGCCTCATCCTACCGGCAATCTGATACGGAGTTTTCGCCGCTGCCTCACACAGGCACGGCAGCACCACAGATTGGTGTCACCGCAACACCTCTGGCCGGCGGGACAACGCCGCAGTACTTTAGCGGTACACGTGGGGAGGTGTACTGCTGCGTCATGGGCCGCTGGTTTCTGGTACAGCCTACAGATGTTGCAACTGACGCCCCGAAGGTGGCCGAGCCAGCTGCCTTAAAAGGCTTAGGTGAAGGTGACGACGGCAGTAACAACCCCTCTTTGCTCGCTGTCAGGGCGATAGTACAGCCGGCAGGCACAGAAGCCTGGAGCAATGACGCCATGAGGGGTAGTAGTGGGAAGAAGGCCCATCATGGTGTCAAATGTAAAGTCTTGGACGGGGATTCCCCTGGACATGATCGGATGCTTGCAGTGGACCTAGGACAAGGTGTTGCTACTTGAGGATAACCGCACTTCGCTTGGAAGCTGGAACCTATTTTGGAACCCTCAAACTCGACCTGGACCTATTATTAACCACTACCGGCATTGGACCTATTATTAACCACTACCGGCATTGGACAGTTCATTACATCACCACTCAAAACGTTTAGGGTTTAAACCCTAACCCCTATTATTTACCACTACCGGCATCGGACAGTTCATTCAATCACTACTCATACCGTTGTTCTTACTATGAGGTGGCCGTAATGTTATGATATTCACCATGAAATCGAGAAAGCATAGCGGCAGGATTCATGCTGTTCGCGGAAGATCTTGTGAGATTCGATCATTTTCCAAACTGAAGACGTCAGGACCCCCCTAGTACCGCAGCCTGACTTGGGCCGCCATCAAGCTGTATAGCTGGCATTCTTACCAGGCATGCATTGGACATTTACCGCCCATGCCGGTATACTTTCCACTTTGGGATTCCCATACTCCCATTATTACTGCCCCTGATGTCAGTCCAAGTCCACATGTTGACCACAGTAGTGCCTAGGTTCGGACAGTCGACATGTGAAGTTGTGAAGTTTTTACAGTCCAACAGGGCATCACACTTGAAGCATGGGACTTGTGCGGTACAGGCACTAAATACGCAAGAACAGCGAGCAAAAAACAGTGCCCCCCCTGGGCAAGCAACCAACACACAACCACCCAGCAGTAGCGTGGTAATGAACCCCATAGTGCAGAAGATTTATGCTGGGATCAGCTACAGGACCATGCTAGGATCAGCTACAGGACCAAGCAAGGATCAGCTACAGGACCATGCTAGGATCAGCTACAGGACCATGCTAGGATCAGCTACAGGACCATGCTAGGATCAGCTACAGGACCATGCTAGGATCAGCTACAGGACCATGCTAGGATCAGCTACAGGACCATGCTGGGATCAGCTACAGGACCATGCTGGGATCAGCTACAGTACCATGCTGGGATCAGCTACATGACCATGCTAGGATCAGCTACAGGACCACGCCGGGATCAGCTACATGAGCAGGCAGGGATCGCCCACGGGACCATGCAGGGACCATTTTTGGACCAGGCCAGGACTCAATCTGGGACCAGACTTGAGCATGCCATGAAGATGTGTCAAGAATTTACATTTATCGCACTTGCCTTATCATCTAAAATTGCAACATACCAGGCTACCTTTCTGTTCAATCAGCAACTAGACTTCCGTGTATGTTAATCAAATCACTAGTTTCTCATATGTAACACTTCTAAAATCAGGAATGCAAGAAGTAAGGTTCAACTACTTGAAGGGGAAATGCATGTGCAAACTGTGGACTTTCGTCCTCCATGCCATTGGCCTCGCTCGTCCTGGTATCTATCAGGTTGAGAGGGGAATTCCTGGGCTTCTTCAGCTCTCGCTTTCCCCCCGCACGCAAGTATGTGGAGCCTGCTGCTGCCGTCTTGCCCTGAGGTGAGGGAGTGGTGAAAGAAACAAGAAATGTAAGCTTCGAAGGGGGATACCCCGTAGATTTGCATTCCCTCGGGTATGAAAAGTAATTTCTCTTAATGCTGCCCTGAAGGCAAACTTTCGACCAAACTCTGAATTTCGAACTGAAATCTTGCTTTGACAATCAAGAATTAGTACATAAATGAATCCATCAACTCCCATCAACGTTAATTATGAGGCAAAGCAAATATACTGTAAACAGACAATGGACAAAATCGTGCAATGCCAGTTAGCAAGTTTTGGCTTGTTCGGGGACTTCATAATTTCCAAGCTGGCTGTAGTGAATTAATTAAATACCGTAGAACCGATTTGACTCTGCGCTTTATAGGGGTAATTCATTATTTTGGGGGTGCGCGAAATGCATGCGCGGTTAAAAAGTCGAAAAATCCCGCTGCACGGACTTGATTGTCACACGCCAAACATATTTGGCGGGGTGCACGGACTAATTACCGACGGACAACATCTCAAAATTATGTTCAATAGCGCGAAGTTGTTTTTGGTAGCTGCGAGGACCTGTATTAATAATATTGTATTGGCTGCGCGCTCAGGAAATAAATTATTTGCTCAAATTGGCTGCTGCGCAGGAAATGTGCTGTTCGACTCATGGCTTGTTTCCCTGCTCAGACGATTTGCTAAAATCTCCAAATCCGGGGTACACGAACCCAATCCTCTTCTACGGTTACAAGCCTCCATGTAAGTTAGCAACTGTGATTTCTAACAAGTACCGTAAAACTAGATAGGGTCCGTGCACCCCCGTGATAACTGATATACCAAATTCGTCGCACATGCAAAAATTACCCTACTCCGCGCACGCGCTACTGAATTGTTTTGACATTTGGTGCCGGAGGCACAACTCCGCCCACCCCCAAAGTAGTTGTTAATTATTATTATATTTCGCATCAACTCCGCGCACCCCCAACAGTAATTAATTAATAGCAGAGTCAGACCTGTTATACGGTAAACTGATGCAAGCGGTCTTAAAAAAAAATGCCAGATGAGAAGTTTCGTGTTTGCCGGCTTCTTCTCCTCCTCAGCATCTCAAAGCCTCTAGTTTCTCTCCAGCGTGTCATCCGTCTCCTGCAGGAAAAAAAATGGGGTGAATACCAGTCTAAAACGAGGCGCAACATTTTAGATATACAATTGAACTTGCAAGTCCCACCCTCAGCCTCGTCGCTTGGCAGGGTTTCCATATGTAGCGTTAAAGGGTGAGGGGAATTCCTGGCGGTGCCATAGCCCAGCTTCCCATCTCAATGTATTTTATGGAATTGTATGAGTAACTCTCAGTCATTTCGACCCATGTGAAACTGAATCCGGCCTCCCACGACCCAATAATGGTGAGTGTCGTAAGGGGCAGTGTTAGATTCTAACAGATAAGATTCATACGCACTTACTGAGCATGCAAGCATACAGTGGGTCAGTGGCCCGTGGAGGAAGGCTGGCGCGTCCCTAGGGAGGCACAGGGGGGTCAAACGAGGTGAGGGTCGGAAAGAAGATTTGGCCGTCATACATTTCAGCTTATCCTTTCTGTGTGTTGCGAGGAGGCCAATAAGTGTGAGGCAGTACAATGTTGCACCAGGGGTGTTGCAAGACATGGTAGCAACAGGTGCCGCATGGGAGCAACTGGTGTAGCATGGGCGCAGTAGGTGTGACATAGGAGCAGCAGGTGTCGCCATTCTTCAGTACCCATTTGTTCGGCATCCTGTGGATGTCCCGTCTTAAACAATATTTCCCGTGATGCTTCAATAAAAAATGTCTGTGTTAGCGCTGGCCTGGTTTGTGTTTGCACACACTCAACAGTGCTGAAATGAGCATGCATCTTCCTTCCCTGTTTCCGGGGAGTCGTTTCCTTTCGTTTTAGTGCATGGGAGGGATGCCCGCAAACCGGTGGAGACACGGCATCAGGACAGTGCAAACCGTAGCAGCTCAAAGGCTCTAGTAAGGCATGATCGCCAATTCCCACGGCACTCACCTGCCTGTCCTCGAAGATGTCCTACTGGGTACTGATTTATTTGTTTCATTACATGATGTCCAACCACCTGGTCCTGCTTCGGGCTGCTTTTCTATTTTTGGGAGGGGGTAATTCTTTCTCCTTTGTATTTTTCTCCCTCTTTCCCTCTAACCTTAAGTTCCTTTTATTTTCTCCCAACGGGACAGTCGGGCGTCCACGCAGCCGAGCCTTTTTTGAGCAGGGCCCAGAGGTTTATTGTCATTGACCCGGTCGTCCGAGATGTCACCTCAAGATGCCCCTGCGGAGAAGGGTTTGGCTACAAGTCCATGTACCGTATGTATCAACTGGCATGTGGCTTGCAACATCTGCCAGAGGGTTGCGTTTGCAATGGCCTGCAGGTATGACTTTCTGTATCACAGGGATCAGTTCAGCCAGGGGGTGGGAAGCCACGAGGGTTGGATCCAGCCATCCAGGCCAAAACGTTTGCAGATCCGGCCCCCGTGGCTTCCCACCCCCTGGTTCAGCACACCCTGCCTTCAAGGCTTGGGCGGGTGCAGCAATCCCTGCTGCCTGGGCCGTTCAAGTTTACCTCCCCATCGTCTGAATGGAGGCCGCCCGCAGCTGCCTGTCAAATGTGGATGGGTGCACATTGAAATAACCGCAGTCCTACCTCCACGGCTTGGCCCCTCTTGCCAACTGGATCCCATTTGAGCCTCATTCGTGCCCATCATGGACAGTTATAACACAATGGCCTGTAATTCGGAAGGAGAAAATTGCATTTGCGTTTATGCGGCAGTTGCCCCCGGATTGCCCTCTGTCTATTTTGGCCGTATAGAATGACAGACAGCAGAGCCCGGAAAGGGTTTTTAGCTGCATTCCGAGATTTCGGAGCCGTTGCGGCAATGCGGGAACCAGTTGGAGCGTGCAACCCCGCTGCAATAGAGACGCTTGTGAAACGAACAACAAAGTCGATATGAACGAGTAGGCTCTCATCGCTCATAGACTCTGAAAGTGAGCAAAAAGCCACCAACGGTGCAACATCATGTCGGCCGTCACCGGGGAGCTGTCGCGTTTCTTCAATCGCTTGGTGGAGCTCATACCTGCCAAATTTTATCGTGCGGATGAGGAGGAGCGCGTCGACCTGCAGCACATGAAGAAGGCGGACCGAGTGGCTGCCAAGGTGCAGTTTAGGGCGAAGCACAAACAGAACAAGCTCGCCAAGCTTTCAAACGGCACCATTCCAAGCGATGCGGGAGGCGACCAAGAAGAGGAGCCGGAAAACCAGGGGAAGGACGAAGCGGAGGCGCTGCCATCGACTTCGGCCGGAGGCGCCGAGGCTAAACATGCCGCCACCTTGCTGAACATCTCCTCCAATCCGCAATCCAGAGACGAATTGCAGGGGAAGCTGCAACAGAGATTGCAGGCAAGTGACCCTCCACCCGTCCAGGCAGCATGTAGTGTCAGCATGGGGCCAGCACCCACATGCGGTAGCTAGGGTGGGCTGAGTGTTTCTTTTGGTGTGTGCTAGACTATCTACAGAAGGTTGCCAGGCAGCTAGCCCTGAGCTGATGGGGCCCACCACTTGACCGCTGCATGGCCAGTGGCCCACAGCTTGCTGCACCAGGCACCGAAGGCTGGAATGTAGCTGAATTGTAGCTTGAGAGCGTTAGACAATAAGAGTGAACAGGGTCTATGCAACCCAGAGCAGAAGAACGTTGTTTCAACGGTAGCATTACAGCAGCATGCCATGCCAAGCGCCAGCCGGTCAGCCTCCCCTCACTCCGTACACATGGTTGATGTGGGAAACAGTTTCTTCCAACAGCATGCCACGCCATGCGACATGCGCCCATCAGTCTCCCCTCGAATCTTAAGTCCGAACACTTGATTGATGCGGAAACTATACTGCTTCTCTACATTCCTGGATGCCCGCCTGCCTTACGGTATCTGATTATCTCTGGTGTAATTTTTTACTACATTTGGGAGCCTGCCGCGCAGTTACCGCTAGTGTGCCGATCAACCACCGCTGGATCGATTGGGAACAATCCATAAATAGCCAGACCATGATTCTCCCCTTTGCAAATAGCGCTGGAACTCCCCTGTGGGGCTGCCCAGCTCAACCCAGCATGCCCTTCGCGTCCTGAGCAGCAGGGCATGCTGGGCTGCAGGCCGATGCGAAACAGCTGAAACATGGCGGAACTGAAGCTGCGCCGGACTGAAAGCATCATCGATACCCGCAGGTCCTGCGTCTTCAGCGCCAGCAGAATGAGAAGAAGGAGGCCGCGAAGAAGGCCAAGGACTGGAAACGGAGTACGCTCGAGCAGAACGTGAAGCAGCAGCAGCAGAAAGACAAGGGCGACAAGAAGCAGAAGGAGAAGCCAGCCAAGGGTGCAGCTGCGGGCAAGAGGTGAGGGCATGCCGGGCTGACGGAGGAAGGGAGGGAGAGACTCTCTCCGAGAGAGGGAGGGAGGTGCACACAAGGGGTTACGGAGGGAGGGAGAGAGGGAGGGAGGGAGGGGGAAAGGGAGGGAAAGGGTGCACACATTCATGGCTGAGGGAGGGAGGGAGGGAGGGGGAGAGGGAGGTGGGGAGGTGCACGCATGCATGGCAGGGAAGGAGGCAGGCAGGCAGGGGGAGAGGAAGGGGGGGAAAAGGTGCATGCGTGCGGCAGGGAGATTTGCTCACACTCATGCAGGCAGCTGCGGGCAAGAGGTGTGCGCATGCAGGGCAGCGAGGGGGGATAGGAGAGAGGGAGGGAGGTGCGTGCGGTCGGGAGATCGGCTCATGCTGATGCAGGCAGCCGCAGGTTGCTGGAAATAAACCCCTCAAGAAAAGTATCGGCCCTGAAATGAGGAATCAAACCCTCGCGTCATTTAGGGAATCCTCAATTCGTGAAAACCACCAATTTCAATATTATAATGCAACTTTAGGCCCATCTTGATGTGTGCGGTAAGTGTGCGCCAGTGCACATTGTCGGGGGCCACCGATGTACCAGACTGGGTCAACAGGGACTGAACCCTTAACCCTTAAGCCTAAACCCTGAACACTGAACCTCAACGGTGACCTGACCTTGGCCGTCCACGGCCGGCAGGCCAAGGAGCAGGCACCTTGCTGCATCAAGCCCTGCCAGACATAGACAGGGCTGTAGCTGAAGGAAAGGGTTGGACCATGTCCCGTCCCTCCTCCCCTCTTGGGGGGGAGATATTCAGGGTTTCCACCTGTCCAGGACGTGGGTCCCCCAGCCCTGAAAGAGAAGAACTTAAGCATCACCGAAGAAGGAAAGAGGTAGAGAGGGAGAGACCGCGCCAACCACTATCCCCCCCGCAACTGCTGAAGGTGGGGTTACTACGCTGCACATGACTGACGTACCAAGGGCAGAGCCCAAGGACAGCATGACACCCTTTGACAAACCGTGTCGCAGCATTGTCCTACCAACTGCAGCTACGGGCCGGAGACGGAAGGAAATCCCAGACAAGCCTGGTTTAAGGGGGACTCCAGGATCAGTCGGGGGGGGTCAGCCCAACCACCCCAATATTTCGTTGCCGAAGGTGCAGTTCAGGAGCATGGGCAAAGCCTTGGAAACTGGAACCGATGAACCCGGAGGCAGCAGCCCAAGCCACTGGACGTGCCATTTAAGGGTTAGGGGTCGAACCCTAAGCCCCTGGCCGTGCCACTGCAAGCCGCTTCCTGCAGGGCTGAGGCAGAATCTTTGGCATCCAAGGACTGGACAAGGACGTAGGCCGCCATATTGGGGAATGTGCTCCCACTGTGGGCAAAGGGATCACATCCCCAGGCAAATCCAGGCCGCTTTGCAGCGGGCGAGGGGTCCCTCGAGCCACTTTCTAGTGAGCGAGGGAGAGAAGGGGCAAAATAGTCTGTGATAGAGGCCAGGGGAAAGGCAGAGGGAGCTTGGGCAAGACACACAATCTTGTGTCTCCGCTAGTGAGTACTTGGGGCCGGGTGGCATTTCACCCCTGGGGGCCGACCATCACGGGGGCACAAGGAGAGTGACTGAGGACCAGGGAGGGACAAAAAATCTGCCCTTGGCTGCAGCTGTGCACCCTCCCTCCGCCGCAACTCCCTCCGAGGCACCATTACTGAACCGCGCCCCATCTCCCCTCCATTTGGCTGTAATTGTGCACCGCCCCTCCTCCGTAACGCCCTCTGTGGCTCTCTTACTTGACCATGCCCCATCCAAGTTTTGGACGGGGGAGTCACACTTGAAGGCGAGGGCAGGGGGGGGGAATGCAGCTGTGCACCCTCCCTCCTCTGTAACTGCCACCGTGGCCCCGTCTCTCAACCATGCCCCGTGTCTCGTAACTCCCGCTTGGTTACAGGAAGGCGGACTCGGAGGCAGGCGGTGGTCCGGCGGCCAAGCAGCCGAACCACAGCAAGCAGCAGCAAGCAGGCGGGGCCGCCGCCGCTGCTCCCGCTGCTGCGGGTGTGCCCTCTACAGGATTCGCCTTCCCGCGCATCGAGCTAGATGAGGGCCACCGGGGGCAACAGAAGGGCGGCAAGAAGCCGACGAAGGAGCAGCTGCTGAAGCAGGTGGAGGCCAAGCAGAAGGAGAGGGCGGAGGCGTCGGCGGAGGAGTCCAAGGTGGGATTACTGAAGGGTTCAGGTTTCAGGGTCCAGGGTTTTGTGCTGGGCGTGGCCAAACAGAATGAGAGGGCCGAGGCATCGGCCCAGGAGTCCGAGGTGGGGTTACTGAAGGGCTTAAGAATTCAGGGTCCAGGGTTTCGGCTGGGCGTGGCCAAACAGAAGGATAGGCCCAGGTGTTAACAGAGGAGTCCATGGTAGATTACGTGGGGCTTTAGGGTTCAGGGTTATGGGGTTCAGGGTTTGGGCTGGGCATGGCCCAGGCATCGGCAGAGGAATGGTTTTTTTCTTCAGGGTTTTGGGGATCAGGGTTTAGGGCTCAGCGTGGCCTAGTGAAAGAGAGGGCCAGGGCGTCAACTGAAGAGTCAAAGGTGGGCTTTTGAAGGTTTTGAAGAGTTCAGGGCTTTGAAATCAGGGTTTGGGCTGGGCGTGGCCAAGCACAAGGAGAAGGCCAGGGCGTGGGCGGAGAATTCTACGGTTTGGGGGCTCAGGGTTTAGTGCTGGTCATGGTCAAGCAGAAGGAGAGGGCCGAGGCGCTGGCGGAGGAGTCCAAGGTCGGGTGTTGGAAAGGGGGTGGCTTTTACCAGGTGTGAGGTAGCTGAATTGTAGCGGACGTGCACTAAAAACAGAGGAACAGGCTTCAGGCACTGACAGATGAGTTGTAGGTGATGTCACCTCTTCCTTGCTTTGTTTTGCGGGCGCAGCCCAAGGTGGCCAGCGAGGCTTGGAAGGCTGCCCTGCTGCGAGCGGGTGGGGAGAAGGTGCTGGACGACCCCAAGCTGCTTCGCAAGAGCCTCAAGAAGGACGCCAAGCGGCGGGAAAAGAGCGCCAAGGGCTGGTCGGAGCGCAATGCGGCGGATAAGGAGAGGAAGGACTACAGGCAGAACAAGTGCGTGGAGGGAGGAAAAGGCAGAAGGGGGAGGGGAGGAGAGGGAGGGGGGGTAGAGAGGGAGGAAAAGAGGACGGGGGGTGGAAGGACTACAGGCAGAACAAGTGCGTGGAGGGAGGAAAGGGCAGAAGGGGGAGGGGAGGAGAGGGAGGGGGGAGAGAGAGGGAGGAAAAGAGGACGGGGGGTGGAAGGACTACAGGCAGAACAAGTGCGTGGGGGGAGGAGATTGGGGAGAAGGAGGGGATGGGGGGTTAGGGAGGAGAGGAGAGAGGGGGGGAGAGGGAAGAGAGGGGGGGTTAGGTAGGAAAGGAGAGAGGGGGGGGAGGGAGGAGTGGGAGGATAAGGGGGGGGGGGGGGGGGAAGAGAGGAAAGAGGGGGGAGGGAGGAGAGGGGGGAGAGAGAGGTACTACAGGCAGAACAAGTGCGGGGGGGGGGGGGGGGGGGGAGAGGGAGGGGGGAGAGAGGGGAGAATGAGGAGAGGAGAGAGAGGGCGGAGAACGGAGAGGGAGGTGAGAGGGGGGATGGAGGGGGAGAAAGGGGGGGGAGGGGGAGGGGATGGAGGGGAGAGGGGGGGGGGGGGGGATGGGCACAACAGAACAAGTATGTGAAGGGAGAAGATGGGGGGGGGTAAGGAGAGAGGGGGGATGGGGGAAGAGAGGAAGGGCACAAGCAGAAAAAATGTGTGGGGGGAGGAAAGGGGGGAGGGGGGGAGAGAGGTACGAGAGGGGAGAGAGGAGGAAAGGAAGAGAGCAGGGGGAGAGGGAGAAGAGAGGGGAGAAGGAGGAGAGGGGGAGGAGAGGGGGGACCTACCCCTGCCCCTACCCCTACCCCTACCCTCCTTATCCGAGCCCCACCCTGCCCTGCCCTACCCTCCTTATCTGTGCCCTGCCCTGCCCTGCCCTGCCCTGCCCTGCCCTGCCCTGCCCTGCCCTGCCCCGCCCCGCCCCGCCCCGCCCCGCCCCGCCCCGCCCCGCCCCGCCCCGCCCCGCCCCGCCCCGCCCCGCCCCGCCCCGCCCCGCCCCGCCCCGCCCCGCCCCGCCCCGCCCCGCCCCGCCCCGCCCCGCCCCGCCCCGCCCCGCCCCGTCCCGTCCCGTCCCGCCCCGCCCCGCCCCGCCCCGCCCTGCCCTGCCTTGCCCACCCTGCCCACCTTGATCACCCTGTCCACACACCCTTCCTACCCCAGCCCACCTTAGCCCACCTCACCCTGCCGGAGCTTCCCTGCCGTTGGCCATTGCCTACTTATTCCACCCTAGTCTACCCTGCCCCCCTGCTCTACCAGATCACCCTGCCCACCCCTCCCTGCCCACCCCACGCCACCGCACCCACCCACCCTGACCACCCACCCACCCTCCACTCCCTGCCCACCCACCCTGTTCACCCTCCCTGTCGAACCCACGCCACCCTACCCACCCTCCCCTCCCTGTCCACCCGTCCCCTCCCTGTCCACCCGTCCCCTCCCTGTCCACCCCACCCCAATCACCCACCCGACTTCACCCTTCCCACCCTTCCCACCCTGCTCGATTTCAGGCGCAAGGACAACATCGATACCCGCTCGAAGGGCCGCGTCGACAAGAAGAAGGCCAAGCGCGAGAAGAAGCTGCTCCGGGCTGGCTTCGAGGGACGCAAGGCGGGCTTCATCGGGGACAAGGGCAAGGGAGCAGGCGCAGCGCCGGCCAAGAGCTAGGCAGCTGCCGGGAAGCGGCTGCCTGACAGCTTTGAGGGACGGATGTCTGGCTTCCTGGAAAGCAAGGGAGCGGGCACGTCGCCGGCCGAAGGCTAAGCAGCTACTGAGCAGCTGCTTGAAATTGGGGACGAAGGCAAGGGTTGTGCTCACGAGAGCTCGAAAAACGTGTCATTACTTTTGGACACCTGCCCTAGTGTCAGGGAGCAGTTTTGGGAGCGGGGGTGGGCAGGTCCCCCGAACGGTACCACAAACTTCCACCAGTTGTACCAGGCGGAGCAGGGGTGGGATGCACTTGCTTTTGTGGACGCTTTTGTAGACTTTGTTGAGGGCTAGTTACTAGAGGAGCACAGGTGCCGGACTTGTTTTCCTTATCGGCCTTTCCTTTCGTTCCTTTCTTTTGTGTTCCCTCTTCCTTTAGTTTCTTCTTTTCTCCCATCTGAACACTTGGGGGCCCATGCGGCCCAGAGGTGTAACGTCATTGGACTTTTGGACACCCCTGTCGTCTGAATTTTGTGACAGCGCACCGGGGGCACAGAGAGGCTTCCACAGAGGAGCTGCTTCGAAATTGATGAGTGGTGTGAAATGCATATCACACCTCCCAGTGGCATCCTTATCCTCAAAGGCTAGACGCTGCCACTGCCTCCCAACGAATTTTGCTAGACTTTGCTATCAATTCCAGGCAAGCCACGGACAGCGTGGTATGAACAGTGAATGGCATTGCCCAGGTATTGGGGCGTTCTACAGTGGTTGCATTAAGTCAATAACGTTACACCTCTGGGCCCGCTCATAACTCGGCCGCGTGGGCGCCCAACTGTTCAGAAGGGAGTAAAGAAGGGCCTAAAAGGAAGAGAGGGGGAAAGGAACAAAATGAGAGGCCGGGAAGGCATAGAAGACCAAGTCCAACACCTGAGTTCCACTAGAGGCTAGCCCTCAACAAAGCCTCTAAGAAAAGATAAGTCCAGAAAAGCAAGCGTATCCCACCCCTGCTGCTTGGCCGCGAGGGCGCCCCACGGATCAGAAGGGAGAAAAGAAGAAATTAAAAGGGGGGCAAACATTGAGGGGTTGCATTAAGTGTGGATGGATGGTGTGGACACATTGTAGGCATACATAGCCTTGGGCCCTGGGATATCCCTGGATACGCTTAGATCTGGGCTTCTAACCATTCCAGAAGTGATACAGTTTTCACGCCTCACCCGAGGGGGGGGGCAAAAAACTGAATACACCCCTTTCGAGGAAGGGGTGTATTCAGTTTTTTTGCCCCCCCCCCCTCGGGTGGGGCGTGTAGAGCTTGACGAGAGCTTTCCATATCTGGTCTTAAAATTGTTTTTGGCCCAGGGGGCTGGGATATGGAGGGGCAAAGTGGGGGAGGGGGGGGGTAAAAAAATACTCTTTTTGGAACATTTTTTTTATATTATTTTAAACATCAGATTGAGACGATAATTACACCGTTGCCTTTATTATGTCATTTGCTTCAGATATGCATCATAAAACAGTCCACACAGAAAATCAGACCCCTCATGGCATACACTTTTAGCATGGGGGGTGTCATGGCACTGGGACCACATGCACCGCAGTGCGTACACCCATTATAGACTCACACGGTGTAGCTGCATTGGTAGTTGCTATGAATTAAGCAATGACAACCTGATGTGAGCATTGTTTGAAGGTCTTCAAATTCACAGACAACCCAGTGGCTCTAATGAATCACCAACAGGGGAAAGAGTGCAAGAGAGGAGCTGAGAGTCTGAGAGGCTACTCTGTTACTCCGGGTGCTCCTTCAGCTCTTGCTCCTGCTGCTGCTCCTGCTGCTGCTGTCGAGCATGGGGCTGTCACCGAGACTCTCGCTCTTGCAACAACAGCAGCTCCCGGTCCTGCTGCCGAGGCTTCACCCGAGAGCCTGCAGCAGCAGCTCCTATCTCCGGATCGTCGGAAAAAGTGCACGTGGGGCGACCCACTCACTCCACGATGGGTCCGACCGGACCAACGCGTGGGTCACCCCACGTGGGGCGCTTGTTGCCCCACGGTGGGTTTACCTACAATGTCCACCACCGTGGTTCCCCCACCATGGTTCATCGTAATCCCCACTGCATGTTTCCCACCCATGGTCCACCCACTGCTGTATCCTTAGGGTGGGTCCACCCACTGCATGTCTCCCACCCATGGTCGACCCACTGCTGTGTCCCAGGATGGGTCAACCCACTGCATGTCTCCCACCCATGGTCCGCCCTCGGTGGGTTTACCTACAATGTCCACCACCGTGGTCCACCCATATGGGTATCCCCACGCAGATATCACAGTGCCCCCCCCCACTGCATGTTTCCCACCCATGGTCCACCCACTGATGTGTCCCCATGATGGGTCAACCCACTGCAGGCGCCCCACTCATGGCCCACCCACTGTCGTGTCCTTAGGGTGGGCCAACCCACTGCATGCCTCCCACCCATGGTCAACCCACTGCTGTGTCCCCATGATGGGTCAACCCACTGCACGCACCCCACCCATGGTCCACCCACTGCCGTGTCCTTAGGGTGGGTCCACCCCACTGCATGTCTCCCACCCATGGTCCACCCACTGCAGGCGCCCCATGATGGGTATTCAATTTCTGGCTGCCGATCCATGTCCACCCATTGCTATGTCTTTGGGTTGGTATCCCCACTAAAAGCTCCCCATCTATGGGCAGTAACCACCATGCCCATTAAATGAAAACCATTCATGCCTACCAATCCTTGTGTCTCCACTGTCATGTATTTGTATGAACTAAAAAAACTACTAGTACTATTGACAGGGAAAAACACTGACTGAATGATCAACTAGTTGAAATAGCAAGCTAGCTCACACATGTGGCACCCTAAACTGACAAGAAAGAACAGACATATCAGAGAAAAACGAAAGCACAAGATATTAATTATCGAACATGCGTTCACCCTCATCATAATTGAAGGGGTCATCCACTTTGTTTGTCAGATGATCCCAGCAAACAAGTTATCACTCAGAGGGGTAACGCTATTGACTCGGAATTAGTGCCATCTGGCTTGTGAGCTACTTCTATGGCAGATGCTTAGCAAGGAAAAGGAAGGCGTCGCATCAGACATAATCACGGGCTGCTTAAGCACAGATGTAGCATGTAGAGATGAGTTGGCAGTCCTCTTGGTAATGCGCGAAGCCTACAGTTGAAAAAAGGGACAGATGTTCAGGACATTGCATATCAAGTTATAAGTGGTCATGAAGTATGATCAATTTTAGGAATTGCCAAGTACAATGCAACGGGGGCATTCAAGAAAGAGTGAGCTGTCCACCATGCAACAAGTCAATAACGTTACACCTCGGTGCACATCTAAAAAAGGCTCGGACTTTTGGGCTGCCCCGTTGGGAGGAAAGGAAATAAAACATGCACGTCATGATAAGTACTTACGTCTTTGATGCCATAGACCGTAGCAAAGAGAAAGGCCAACCGGGCAGAGTCGGAAAGCTCCTGGAGGTAAGGGAATTTGCAGGAGGAATGAGTCTCATTGCACTAGGTGAGAAGGCGCAGTTTGCTAAGCTTAGCCACGGGCTAACCTAGCCAAAGAATTATAGGGTAACGGTAACAAACACAACGAGATCGCGCACACAAGTGCATGAGGCGCAGCACTGACACCCTATGCATGCGTCAACCCACATGACACCGGCAGTCGTACACACAATTTCAATAACTAGTAGGCCATTGCTGTATGCATGTTAAAACAAAATGCCAGGTAGATCACTGCCACTTGCTCAGCATGTTATAGCATGACATGCAAGTCACTTACCAAGTTGGATGCAGGCACGCTTACAGGTAGGCTGGTAAGCTCACTGGAGGGCAGGGAAGAAGCAAAGCACGTAAGCTTTAAACGGAAGCGAAGCATCGAGGAAGACTCCGATTTGGCTTCAGTAAAAATGAGAGTCTTGCCACCAAATGCACGGTCGCGACGCTGCAATAATGCATTGCCTGAAGTTTGCAAGCCACGGTATGCCCACATCCCATCGTTCAACAACGAGTCAAGGTAGAAACCGATCAAAATTCCAAATATGCATCGACGGCATGTGGCTGTCAACAATAATACATTTGGAACAGTAAGCTGTCGTGAATAATCATGTCATGCTCCTCGTCGAGGAGTGCCGTGGATAGAAAGAAATAGAGGAAGAAAACGACTGAGTACGTTACATGGACACTGTACTGCCAGGCTGGCTTTGGAACCATGCAAAATCAAACACATTTGAATCTCCTCCCAATCAGGTAAGCTCTGCGATCGGATGGAGTCGATTTAATCAATACTCATAGGTTTATGAATGGACATGCCTCAATGGCGCACTGACTGCCGTGCGCCCGTGCCGATGCCGTTTTGATACCAGTAGATCAAGCAAAGCCTTTTTGCGTTGAAGGGCCGTCTTGTAAGGTGCGAATATTTATTGGTAGCCTTCAAGGAGTATCACACTGTATATCACTACTTTGGCTATCATAGCGGTACTCCCTTGAGTCGCTAAGCCTCGTGATACGACACGGTCAGATTCCGTAATGCACCCGAATGAGGAATTACAACTGTGCACCTTTCCCCAGGCTACTCCTTCTGACAGCCATTCATTACCGAATTTCATGGATACAAACTCTGCTGCAGCCATGCCAGGGCCAGTCACCAGTGCTTGCTAATCTGTAGTGCTTACTGACCACCTTACTCTGTTTTGTGCAGGGACCGTGGCCTGCAACATGCTGGTGCCATGGGCATGTAGTATGAAGCAGGCGGTGCTGCCACCAGACAGAACGGTGTTGCTGCGGGACCCATGACCTGGTGAGCTTGATGCGGGCAGGTTGAACATGTGCACAGGTTCATCTTTGCTTGACAGCTGCTTGATTGATTGCGCATTTCCCCCCCATTTGTTACCGTGTCTGTTATAGGCCATACTGCTCTACTGCAACCATGCCAGGTCCAGTGATGCCCATCTTACTGTGCTGACTGAGCACCCATTTCTGTTGTGTGCAGGGATGGCATGCACCATGCTGAACCTGTCAGTGCTGCGGCCGAACATGACGGCGTCACTGCAGGCAACGCCAGTCAACGTGCCTGTCCACATGTTAGGCAAGCTTCAAGCTTGTAGGCTAAACATGCGCACAGGTTCAACTTGGCTTGATAGTTGCTTGATTGATTTCGCATTTCATTTGTTACCGTGTTTGTTATGGGCCATACTGCTCCACTGAAGCCATGCCAGGTCCAGTGAGGGCCATTCTCCTGTGCTGACTGAGCACCCTTTTCTGCTGTGTGCAGGGATAGCATGCACCATGCTCAACCTGTCGGTGCTGCGGCCGAACAGGATGGCATCACTTCGGGCAGCTCCAGTCAGCTTGCCAGGTTACATGCCATGTAAGCTTCAAGCTTGTCGGCTAAACATGCGCACAGGTTCATCGTGGCTAGACAGGTGAAGGATATTTTTGCGCATTTCCTCCATTTGTTACCGTGACTACCATGGGCCATACTGTTCAATTGAAGTCATGTCAGGGCAAGTGAAGGCCAATCGGCTGTGTTGACAAACCACCCTTTCCTGTTTTGTGCAGTGGTGGCCTGCCCCATGCTGGTGCTTCTTGGTTAATGGGCGCCAATGCCAGCATTCAGGTTCAAGCCTCCATGGACCTCATCACATGCAGTTATGTACACGCCAGGTCAGCAGCTGCATGCCTCCCTTCAAGGGTGCCGCCATGCTGTTGAACTACGAAGCAGGCAGTGCTGCCACCGGACAGTATGGCGTTGCTGCGGGCAAGGCCAGTCAACAAGCCAGGGTACATGCCAGGTATGCTCGATGCTGGTAGGCTGGACATAGGCACCTGTTCATTATGGCTGGACAGCTGCTTTGTTGTAATGCGTGTTTTCATTGTGATTCGTTACCGTGACTGCCATGGGCCATAATGCTCTACTGCAGCCATGCCATGGCCACTGCTTGCTCATCTGTTGTGCTTACTGACCACCTTAATCTGTTTTGTACAGGGACCGTGGCCTGCACCATGCTGGTGCCTTTGGCATGTATGAAGCATTATGAAGCAGGCTGTGCGGCCACCGTACAGAACGGCGTTGCTGCGCAGGACCCATGACCTGGTGAGCTTGATGCGGGTAGGCTGAACATGCGCACAAGTTCAACTTGGCTTGATAGTTGCTTGCTTGATTTCGCATTTCATTTGTTACCGTGTTTGTTATGGGCCATACTGTTCCACTGAAGCCATGCCAGGTCTAGTGAGGGCCATTCTCCTGTGCTGACTGAGCACCCTTTTCTGCTGTGTGCAGGGATAGCATGCACCATGCTCAACCTGTCGGTGCTGCGGCCGAACAGGATGGCATCACTTCGGGCAGCTCCAGTCAGCTTGCCAGGTTACATGCCATGTAAGCTTCAAGCTTGTCGGCTAAACATGCGCACAGGTTCATCGTGGCTAGACAGGTGAAGGATATTTTTGCGCATTTCCTCCATTTGTTACCGTGACTACCATGGGCCATACTGTTCAATTGAAGTCATGTCAGGGCAAGTGAAGGCCAATCGGCTGTGTTGACAAACCACCCTTTCCTGTTTTGTGCAGTGGTGGCCTGCCCCATGCTGGTGCTTCTTGGTTAATGGGCGCCAATGCCAGCATTCAGGTTCAAGCCTCCATGGACCTCATCACATGCAGTTATGTACACGCCAGGTCAGCAGCTGCACCCGCCTTGCCTCCTTTCAAGGGTGCCGCCATGCTGTTGAACTACGAAGCAGGCAGTGCTGCCACCGGACAGTATGGCGTTGCTGCGGGCAAGGCCAGTCAACAAGCCAGGGTACATGCCAGGTATGCTCGATGCTGGTAGGCTGGACATAGGCACCTGTTCATTATGGCTGGACAGCTGCTTTGTTGTAATGCGTGTTTTCATTGTGATTCGTTACTGTGACTGCCATGGGCCATAATGCTCTACTGCAGCCATGCCATGGCCACTGCTTGCTCATCTGTTGTGCTTACTGACCACCTTAATCTGTTTTGTACAGGGACCGTGGCCTGCACCATGCTGGTGCCATTGGCATGTATGAAGCATTATGAAGCAGGCTGTGCGGCCACCGTACAGAACGGCGTTGCTGCGCAGGACCCATGACCTGGTGAGCTTGATGCGGGTAGGCTGAACATGCGCACAGGGTCAACTTGGCTTGATAGTTGCTTGATTGATTTCGCATTTCATTTGTTACCGTGTTTGTTATGGGCCATACTGTTCCACTGAAGCCATGCCAGGTCTAGTGAGGGCCATTCTCCTGTGCTGACTGAGCACCCTTTTCTGCTGTGTGCAGGGATAGCATGCACCATGCTCAACCTGTCGGTGCTGCGGCCGAACAGGATGGCATCACTTCGGGCAGCTCCAGTCAGCTTGCCAGGTTACATGCCAGGTAAGCTTCAAGCTTGTCGGCTGAACATGCGCACAGGTTCATCGTGGCTAGACAGGTGAAGGATATTTTTGCGCATTTCCTCCATTTGTTACCGTGACTACCATGGGCCATACTGTTCAATTGAAGTCATGTCAGGGCAAGTGAAGGCCAATCGGCTGTGTTGACAAACCACCCTTTCCTGTTTTGTGCAGTGGTGGCCTGCCCCATGCTGGTGCTTCTTGGTTAATGGGCACCAATGCCAGCATTCAGGTTCAAGCCTCCATGGACCTCATCACATGCAGTTATGTACACGCCAGGTCAGCAGCTGCACCTGCCATGCCTCCCTTCAAGGGTTCCGCCATGCTGTTGAACTACGAAGCAAGCAGTGCTGCCACCGCACGGTATGGTGTTGCTGCGGGCAAGGCCAGTCAACAAGCCAGGGTACATGCCAGGTATGCTCGATGCTGGTAGGCTGGACATAGGCACCTGTTCATTATGGCTGGACAGCTGCTTTGTTGTAATGCGCGTTTTCATTGTGATTCGTTACCGTGACTGCCATCGGCCATAATGCTCTACTGCAGCCATGCCATGGCCACTGCTTGCTCATCTGTTGTGCTTACTGACCACCTTAATCTGTTTTGTGCAGGGACCATGGCCTGCACCATGCTGGTGCCATTGGCATGTAGTATGAAGCAGGCTGTGCTGCCACCGGACAGAACGGCGTTGCTGCGCAGGACCCATGACCTGGTGAGCTTGATGCGGGTAGGCTGAACATGCACACAAGTTCAACTTGGCTTGATAGTTGCTTGATTGATTGCGCATTTCATTTGTTACCGTGTTTGTTATGGGCCATACTGCTCCACTGAAGCCATTCCAGGTCCAGTGAGGGCCATTCTCCTGTGCTGACTGAGCACTCTTTTCTGCTGTGTGCAGGGATAGCATGCACCATGCTCAACCTGTCGGTGCTGCGGCCGAGCACGATGGCATCACTTCAGGCAGCTCCTGTCAGCTTGCCAGGTCACATGCCAGGTAAGCTTCAAGCTTGTCGGCTGAACATGCACACAGGTTCATCGTGGCTAGACAGGTGAAGGATATTTTTGCTCATTTCCTCCATTTGTTACCGTGACTACCATGGGCCATACTGTTCAATTGAAATTATGTCAGGGCAAGTGAAGGCCAATCGGCTGTGTTGACAAACCACCCTTTCCTGTTTTGTGCAGTGGTGGCCTGCCCCATGCTGGTGCTTCTTGGTTAATGGGCGCCAATGCCAGCATTCAGGTTCAAGCCTCCATGGACCTCATCACATGCAGTTATGTACACGCCAGGTCAGCAGCTGCACCCGCCATGCCTCCCCTCAAGGGTGCCGCCATGCTGTTGAACTACGAAGCAGGCAGTGCTGCCACCGCACGGTATGGTGTTGCTGCGGGCAAGGCCAGTCAACAAGCCAGGGTACATGCCAGGTATGCTCGATGCTGGTAGGCTGGACATAGGCACATGTTCATTATGGCTGGACAGCTGCTTTGTTGTAATGCGCGTTTTCATTGTGATTCGTTACCGTGACTGCCATGGGCCATAATGCTCTACTGCAGCCATGCCATGGCCACTGCTTGCTCATCTGTTGTGCTTACTGACCACCTTAATCTGTTTTGTACAGGGACCGTGGCCTGCACCATGCTGGTGCCATTGGCATGTAGTATGAAGCAGGCTGTGCTGCCACCGGACAGAACGGCGTTGCTGCGCAGGACCCATGATCTGGTGAGCTTGATGCGGGTAGGCTGAACTTGTGCACAAGTTCAACTTGGCTTGATAGTTGCTTGATTGATTGCGCATTTTATTTGTTACCGTGTTTGTTATGGGCCATACTGCTCCACTGAAGCCATTCCAGGTCCAGTGAGGGCCGTTCTCTTGTGCTGAACAGGATGGCATCACTGCGGGCAACGCCAGTCAACGTGCCTGTCCACATGCCAGGTAAGCTTCAAGCTTGTAGACTAAACATGCGCACAGGTTCATCATGGCTAGACAGCTGATACACATTTTTGCGCATTTCCACCATTTGTTACCGTGACTACGATGGGCCATACCTCGGGAGTCGGGCCATATTGCTCAATCGAAGCCATGTTGACTGACCACCCTTTCCTGTTTTGTGCAGTTGTGGCCTGCCCCATGCTGGTGCTTCTTGGTTGATGGGCGCCAATGCCGGCATTCAGGTTCAAGCCTCCATGGACCTCATCCCAGGCAGTTATCTACACGCTGTTGAACTACGAAGCCACATCACGCCCACGGAAGCATCCTGTCCGTCATAAACTTCCCATCATCTCTGTCCTACCGTCTCCTCTCCTCCGTCCCTCCTTCCTCCCGACCCTCCCCACATCTCTGTCCTACTGTCCCCTCTTCTCCCTCCCCTCCTTCCTCCTCCCTCTTCCCCTTCCTCCCCTCCCCCTCCCCGTCCCCCTCTCATCCTTCACCCTCCTTCCCACCCCTTAGCCTTACAAATTATGTTTGTTACTGACCCCCTGTTTTTATCCGCCTTTTCTTCAGGGCCAGGGCTGTCACCAGCGACCACATCCCACATCGAGGCTGGTAGGTTCCTGTCATGTACTCACTGGCATGACCGGCTTGGTTGGTACTATTCGCAGTCACGCAGTACTACTACTGCTCCACAGTTCAGCTCAGTCCTTTGTGGTGCTGCCAGTGGCACTAACCTTACAAATTGTGTTTGATACTGCCCCCTGTTTTTGAACGTATTTTGTTCAGGGCCAGGGCTGTCACCAGCGACCTCATCCCACATCGAGCCTGGTAGGTTCCTTTATCCAGTGCGGCTTCATCGTGTTATCTGAGGCTTTCAGTAGCAATTCAAGGCTAGTGGGTTCCTCTGTGTGTCATTCCTGTTATTTCCCCACAATATTTGTGTCTCTTCATCGCCCCTCAGACACATCCATGCCATCATACGCAGTCACATATCTGAATGACCACGGTAGGTTCCAATTAATTGATGCAGGCTTAGTTCAGGATGGCCCATGCTTTTTGAATATAACACTCAACTCATCTTTCAGCTCGCAATCCAACGAAAAGATCTTTAAGCCGGAAAGCATGGAGGGCCAATATAACAGCTGCTTTCAAGTCTGATCATCGTTCAGCAGGTATTTGATCTAACCTTACTTGCATCAAGCATTTTTTATATATTTTGATCCCCCCTGAATGTCATCCCCCCTCTCTTTCCTTTCACCAGATCAACTGGCCTCTATTGCCAAGTTCCATGACCATCAGAGGAAGAAACAGGTGAAAAGGCTTTACTTACGGGCCATGTCATGTCAGAAATATCTAAATATTAATCACCTCTTTATTTATTGTAGGCAAAAAGAAGATGCTCAAGCAGGCAGGCTTGGATAAGGCATCATGAGTCGACATTTTCCATGGGTACGAAGTGTACCACAGACCAGCTCCCGTGTCTGATATATCTAGGGCCTAGGCATCTTCTAGAGTATTATTGACTTTAAGTTATGATGAGTACCGACACGCTCGCTGACATATATACATGCAACCTTCGCGCCAATATACAAAACCGGTTAGGCAGGGTTCATGCAGCCCACATGCTCAATTTTTGACCTTCATATCTTTAAACTTAATTACTGTTGACCACCCCAGTGGATGTAATCATGAAGGGTTACTCCCCCCTACTGGCTTCTGATCTGAACCTGCCACTCTCCTCTCCGTTCCTCCTCCTCCCCCTCCCCACCCCCCCCTCCCCCTCTCATCCTTCACCCTCCCACCCACCCCTCGCACATGGAAGCATCCTGTCCGTCATAAACGTCCCATCATCTCGGTCCTCCCCTTCCTCCTCCTCCTCATCCTTTACCCTCCCACCGGAAGCACGGAGGCATCCTGTCCGTCACAAACGTCCCATCATCTCGTTACTATCGCCTACTCTCCTCCATCTCTCCTTCCTCCCTCTCCCCCTACACATCTGTACTACTGTCACATCTCCTCCCTCTCCCCATCCTCCTCCCCCTTCCTCCTCCTCCTCTTTTGCTGACCCTGTCTGGCCCCACGGATTATTGGCAGCGGCAGAATAGAGCTTTTAGGAGCTTTTGCTGACACTGTATGGCCCCACGGAATATTAGTAGCGGCAGAATAGAGCTTTCAGTAGCTTTTGCTGTCTCTGTCTGGCCCCACGGATTTTTGTCAGCGGCAGAATAGAGCTTTCATGAGCTTTTGCTGACCTTGTCTGGCCCCACGGAATATTGGCAGCGGCAGAATAGAGCTTTTAGTAGCTTTTGCTCTCTCTGTCTGGCCCCACATAATTATTGGCAGCGGCAGAATAGAGCTTTCAGTAGCTTTTGCTGTCTCTGTCTGGCCCCACGGAATATTGGCAGCGGCAGAATAGAGCTTTCAGTAGCTTTTGCTGTCTCTGTCTAGCCCCACGGATTATTGGCAGCGGCAGATTAGATCTTTCAGTAGCTTTTGCTGACCCTGTCTGGCCCCACGGATTATTGGCAGCGGCAGAATAGAGCTTTCAGTAGCTTTTGCTGTCTCTGTCTGGCCCCACGGATTATTGGCAGCGGCAGAATAGAGCTTTCAGGAGCTTTTGCTGACCCTGTCTGGCCCCACGGATTCTTGGCAGCGGCAGAATAGAGCTTTCAGTAGCTTTTGCTGTCTCTGTCTGGCCCCACGGATTATTGGTTGCGGCAGAATAGAGCTTTCAGGAGCTTTTGCTGTCCCTGTCTGGCCCCACGGATTATTGGCAGCGGCAGAATAGAGCTTTCAGTAGCTTTTGCTGACCCTGTCTGGCCCCACGGATTATTGGCAGCGGCAGAATAGAGCTTTCAGTAGCTTTTGCTGACCTTGTCTGGCCCCACGGAATATTGGCAGCGGCAGATTAGAGCTTTCAGTAGCTTTTGCTGTCTCTGTCTGGCCCCACGGATTATTGGCAGCAGCAGAATAGAGCTTGCAGTAGCTTTTGCTGTCTCTGTCTGGCCCCACGGATTATTGGCAGCGGCAGAATAGAGCTTTCAGTAGCTTTTGCTGTCTCTGTCTTGCCCCACGGATTATTGGCAGCGGCAAAATAGAGCTTTCAGTAGCTTTTGTTGTCTCTGTCTGGCCCCACGGATTATTGGCAGCGGCAGAATAGAGCTTTCAGTAGCATTTGCTGACACTGTATGGCCCCACGGATTATTGGCAGCGGCAGAATAGAGCTTTCAGTAGCTTTTGCTGACCCTGTCTGGCCCCACGGATTATTGGCAGCGGCAGAATAGAGCTTTCAGTAGCTTTTGCTGACCCTGTTTGGCCCCACGGATTATTGGCAGTGGCAGAATAGAGCTTTCAATAGCTTTTGCTGTCTCTGTTTGGCCCCACGGAATATTGGCAGCGGCAGAATAGATCTTTCAGTAGCTTTTGCTGTCTCTGTCTGGCCCCACGGATTATTGGCAGCGGCAGAATAGAGCTTTCAGTAGCTTTTGCTGTCTCTGTCTGGCCCCACGGATTATTGGCAGCGACAGAATAGAGCTTTCAGTAGCTTTTGCTGTCTCTGTCTGGCCTCACGGATTGTTGGCAGCGGCAGAATAGAGCTTTCAGTAGCTTTTGCTGTCTCTGTCTGGCCCCGCGGAATATTGACAGCGGCAGAATAGAGCTTTCAGTAGCTTTTGCTGACCTTGTCTGGCCCCACGGATTATTGGCAGCGGCAGAATAGAGCTTTCAGTAGCTTTTGCTGACCTTGTCTGCCCCCACGGAATATTGGCAGCGGCAGAATAGAGCTTTCAGTAGCTTTTGCTGTCTCTGTCTGGCCCCACGGATTATTGGCAGCGGCAGAATAGAGCTTTCAGTAGCTTTTGCTGTCTCTGTCTGGCCCCACGGAATATTGGCAGCGGCAGAATAGAGCTTTCAGTAGCTTTTGCTGTCTCTGTCTGGCCCCACGGATTGTTGGCAGGGGCGTCAATAGGGCTTTCAGTAGCTTTTGCTGTCTCTGTCTGGCCCCACGGATTATTGGCAGCGGCATCAATAGAGCTTTCAGTAGCTTTTGCTGTCTCTGTCTGGCCCCATGGATTATTGGCAGCGGCATCATTAGAGTATTCAGTACCTTGTCCAGCCCCTAAACCCTATTAACCTTGAACTAGCACATGAACCCTATAACCGCCGAACCCGCCCCTAAACCCTATCAACCCTATGACGGTGGGACTACCATGCCCAGAGCACATTAATGGGTTTACCTGATTTGGTTGGCCCACGGTGGGTAAGCCATGCTATGAAATGATGGGTCTACAATGGTGTGGTCATGTAGCGTGGGTGTAACCATCCCGGAGTTCCCATTGTGGGTCCCCCCATGTGGGGATCCCCGTGATAGTCAGACGACCGTGGGTCAGCCTATCGCCGATGCCCCACTGTGGGTCCCCCCCATGTGGGGATCCCCACGATATGGGACCATGAGTGGTACCGCCCATCGCGAAAGCCCAGTGTGGGGGAATCCTCTCACTTGGACCCACCGTGGGAGTATCCCATCAGACATACCCCACTGATGCCAACCCATGACGGAGCCCTACGACATGTATCCCCACGGTGGGGATACCCACTGGGTTTGGCCAATTCCCAGTGGGGCGGCCCACGGTGGCCGGCGCCACACCAATGTCCCCCACGTGCACTTTTTCCGACGATGTGGCGACCCAAGCAACCCCCGATGTTGTGGTGTTGCGAGAGCTTTCCAGCTGCCCCGGCTAGGCACCTCCTGTCGGCCAGCCCTTCGTCGCAAATTGGCCTTTTGGACTTGGGCAAAGGCTCTAACAGTAGTATGCTAGCAGTCTCGTCCCGCTACCCCCTGAAGCACAAGATGTCATATCATTATATGCGGCTGCTCAGAGGGGTTGCGCCACCAATCCTTGCACCAACAGACCTGTGGCTTGCACCATCTGCATGAGCATCATTTATTATCCACCCTCTTGCGTGGAGCTATCACTTCCTAGATCACATGGAGTCAGCCCACCCCGGTCAGGAGCTGACGGAGGCAGATGTGACGAGATATGCCATCAGCGCTGATGAGTTTGAGGGGGTGGTGGGCAAAGAGCTCCCCAAGAAGCAGAAGACCAAGCTCCTGAAGCAGCACATCAGCACGCTCATATTAGATGTAAGTTTGATGCCACTCATGCGTTCGTCCTCTCGTATCTGGAGCCTCATGGTCTTTAGCTTGGATATGTGTCGGGCAGGTCGTAGCTAGAGCATTGGCATATTCTTTTGTTTCCCCGCTTGAAATTTGTGAACCATCTACATTGATCTAAACCATGCGAAGCACGCTGTTGACCTGATTGAAATTGACCTCGGTCCCTACCAAAAATCCTGATTTTCGAGCGAGAAATTAGCGTTTGACTAGGTTCCGGAGGCGGAGAAGGGGGTAAACAGAGGTCGTTTCACATGAGGATGGGGTGTTTGAATCTTCTTTTTGCCCCCCCCCTCGGCCCCACCCTGTCCCCTACAGGATGAGAGAATGCCCCAGAGGCCTGATGAATACACAACTGAGCTGCCTCGAAATTAAGCAGTGTTGTTGAAGGTCTTTCCTACCTCCGCATGGCATCGCCATCCTCAAAGCCTAGAGGTTGCCACTGTCTTTAAAGTTTGAACATAATGATGTGCCCATTCGGATAGCAAGTCCCAAAAATATAGCAAATTTCATACGGTAGATGGTGGCTTTCCTTTTTACTCCCAACCTTACAGGACGTCGGAGCGCCCGCAGAGAACCTGAAAGCCTCACAAGAAATCTTGGGAGTGCAGCCTTCCCCCTACTTCGATTCGGAGGCCAGGCATTGGTTGATTCCAGCCTGTTTACTTCAATGCTTGGCCAACTGTGACCGTCATAAGCGGTGGTTTGGACTCAATAAATGCTCTACAGTCTACACCCGTAATCCTAACTTCGTAACCCATCCTTCGTGCTAGTTTGGACCGAGGTTCCCAAACCACTATCTCTTTCCTGGTGCATTTTGGAATAAGATACCAAAAACCGTAGCCTTTTCAAGTGCGGAATGTGGTGCCCCCGCCCCACCATGGATGTGTTGCTTGCCCTCTCCCCCACAGATCCAAAAGCACATGTATAAAAAATTTCAGCTCAGGTCCCAGGTCTGATCCCAAAGCTCGGGTCCCTGCTCACGTGCAAAAACTCAAATAAAAAGCTTAAAATCCAGAACCTCTGATTCCAGCTCAGATGTCAGCCATCCTCTGTGCGCCTCGAGGGCAAGGCACACTATTAATGGCCTTTGGCTGCAGATCCTGTAACATGGGTCATGCAGCAGCAGTCAAGTATCCATAGGGATGCGTTGGCATACTCAGGCCAAAGGTCCATGAAAAACGTCCAGAGATCCTTGATCAAATGGAGCGGCACTTAATGGCACTTGGCGGCGCCTGGCTGGGGAGGGGTCAATGCCAGATGCTCATTTCAATGGACACACGAACATCTTCGCATGCCCCCAGCGGCTACCGCTGAGCTCGTCAGGCCCCTGGTCATGCTGTGATAAACCCTGCAACCTGACTCGCCATGCTGGGCTGAACCCTTACTCGAAATGTTAGGAATCTTAAATCTCTCTGCCCTGAGTCACGACATGTCATGCAGGGATGACACCAGATATCACTGGTTGGCGTGCTCATGCTTTTGCATCCGGCCTCAAAACCGCAGCCCCAAGGCATGCTCTTCATTGGGTATATAGGTTCCTTGCGCCACAGCGCCACTGCTAACCCTGTCAGCGCCTCACATCAGATCCCGTGGGGAAGGCTAGGATGTAAGCTGAGAAGAGCATTGGCGTCCGTATCAGCATCAGCTGCATGCTGACTGCACATGCAATGGCATGACCTACAGGAAAAACAACGGCCGCCCCCATCTGGCATGCCGCCGCTGCTCTCACCACTGCCGGGTCTGACATTAAGCCCGCTGCCCCAACGACTCACTCAGGCACCTGCTTGACCTGAAGAAGGTGGGCACCGTGAACTGTCCCACTATTGCCCGGCAGCTCGATAGCATCATTGATCTCCATTATATCAGCCTCTGATTGCGCTCAGCGGCAACCACTGAAATCGCACTGCTAGGTTCCCGCAACAGCAAGCAAAGCAGCACTTCCGGAAGCAGCACCTCCAGCAGTAGCAGTAGCACTGGCAACAATTGGAGGAGCAGATGTTGCCGTCCTTCCTCTCTCAGGTTTGGCTGTATGCCAGGAGTCCTTAGTTGCCCTGCAGTGCGGGGTAGCAGTGTGAAAAGAGA
This sequence comes from Limnomonas spitsbergensis, assembly GCA_037349105.1. Lineage (NCBI taxonomy): Eukaryota > Viridiplantae > Chlorophyta > Chlorophyceae > Chlamydomonadales > Limnomonas > Limnomonas spitsbergensis. Next base: position 4,115,876 of record JAYJMM010000114.1, read on the forward strand.
GCAAGGAAACCGCGAGAGGAATCATGCACCTGCCCCTGGAAAACATTCCCCGATTAACTCTGGGCTCACAGACTATTTGCCCCTGATCCTGAAAGCCTTGTATGCAAAAGGAGGCAGGAGACAAAGAGTACCCAAGCAAGCCAAAACCCACCAGCATCCAACCACATGTTGAGGCCGCCAGGCCAGGCCAGGGCACAACCTGGCATGGACCACTTACTTGGCTAGGGGCTGCAGCCACTGCCGCAGTTGTCGTTGATCCTGTTGCTCCGTGCCCTCGGTGCCGGGATGGTAGGGCGTCGCCAGCCACCTCAACACCCGCGCCGGCCGCCACTCTTGTTGCCTCGGCGCTCTCTCTATGGACCTGATATCAATCGGGCACAGCAACGGGGAACCAATGCTTTTCCATTTGTGAGGAGGATAGGTGTATCCCCGGAGACACTGAACGGAAAGTGTAAAATAAGCTCCACACACCTGGCTTTCAGTTGAGTCACTTATTTTCCAAGTGATTTTTCCAAGTGTTTTCCTCTTCTACATATTTAAAGGGACCATTCTTGTATAACATTGGAACCTCATCCATACGCACCGATCAAGAGGAAGCATGGGAAGCATCTTGTTTAACACTTCCATCTCCATAAGCTCCAATCACATGAGCATTGCGTTCCACATTCATACCCCCTCACGCACCTTTGGCTGTATCCTGTTGCTGCGCTGTAACTTTAATGCTAATTTGGAGCAATGATTAGCCTTTAAGCTCGCGACCGTACAGCCCTTCCTGTCCACGCCCTCCTCTAGTAGAAATGTGCTCCTACCGGCTGAATCTGGTTTGACGGGAACCCCTGGGAGGGGGGGGGCAGCTTGAGGTCATGCTTTGCTCATATCAGTTTTGGACTTGGATTTCCTCATATAAGGATTTAAGATAAGGAAACATTAAGATCAATGTTTCCTCATATAAAGGTTCCATATCCAGGTTTCCTCAAATTGCAGTTTCTCTGATCAAGTTTTGCTCATCATGTTTCAAACACATGACCCGAGAAGCACATCATATGCTCGCCACACCAAATAAAAGAACAGACGGGGATCAGTTAGGTGACCACCTTTAAGAGTGGGCCCCTCTTCAGATTGTATTTGGATTGCGTCACAATCCCTTTATGTCTTTATGCGTAAAGGAAGAGTGACAGAGATGAATACAAAATCGTGTTTCTCATTTCAGCACATTATGTTGTTATTAGGCTGTAGGTTTTTTTCTTTGGTTCAAGCACCCGCCACTCTACCCACCTGGCTCCAAAGAGGACAGCCGGGATATCATAGCCCTGCCCGTGCCCGCCAATGACGAGCCTCCGCCCAGGGCCACACTCGGCAGCTTCGTCAACGCATTGTGTTCACTCCCTTGGGCCGTTGTGGATTGCTGCTGGTGAGCAAAGCCCGATGCACCGCAAGGATCCTGGGTGTCCAAGTGATGCGGTGCGCAGCGCTATGTGCAGGAAATCAAATAAATACTTGGACATGGATTGGAAGGAGGACAGAGGTGCAGTGTTGTATATGAAGTGGGGGAGGGGGCAAGGCAGAGGACAGCACAATCGACAGGGCTGATAGTGGTCGATACATAGGTAAAGAGCGTTGGGTGGGACTAAGCAGCAACGTGGATGTTTTAAACGGCTTTCGTGTGGCAGCTGGAAGCAAAAATACGCAAGGATTAACACTATATCTGGCCTTTGTCGTATGGAAATGGGGTGTAGGCCAAAAGGTAAAAAAGAAGGCACAATCCACCACACTGCTCACATACCGTTAAACCGGATAGGATTCACGCACCCCTATTTTGCACATTTTATTGTTTTACACCACGCAGGCAAAGAAATAAAGAGCCCATCACTCCGCGCCGCGTTAGCCGCGTAGCGGCTGTTTTTTTGAAATAATTCAGCCGCGCAGAACAGTACACGGTCAGCAACACTTCAGGGGGCAATGGACAGATGTCGAAGCCAGCGCACAACATTTGGTACTGGTAAATTAGTCCGCGCACTCGCGAGATATTTGTTTTTGCCCATGTCTGACTGGCCGCGCAGAGGCGGTTTCTGAATTAATATGAACGCGCAGAGTCTGCCGTCCGCCCACGCCCTAAATAATTAATTTATAGCGGAGTCGAACCGGTTATACGGTACCGGATAACATGAGGGTGTCTGACATTTCTTGGGTCAACGCATTTTAGGTTGTATGGTTAGGGCTTCCTTGTTTGTTTTTTGTTTGTCTTGTGGTTGTCTCCGCTGTCCAATACAAAGGTGCGTGCGGGTGACGGTCTCTTTCCAGAGTCCTAAAGAGTTCAAGCCGGCACGATCAGCTGGCCCTCCAACAAAGCATCAGCTTTGCAAAGGGGTCCAGGTTTGAGGAGATTGCAAACATCTTCTTGTGTCTCAGTGGGTCATGCACTCAGGAATAACCCAAGTTCACAACAAAATCAACTCACTCTCTTCCCACTGCCCAGATTATTGCGCAACAATATCCTTTGGTCATTGTCCAATGACTGACCCGAAGCGTGCAGCAACTTGGAGTGCATGTCGACACCTGCAAGGGTTGGGATCAAAGGGCAACATCTTCGAGTAAAACGAGAGGGAATCGTGGATCACGCGTACCTGGGACATGAGTGTGTCTTAGAGCATGTACCCCCTTTGACAGTTTGCTTTAGAGGATGGATCACACAGACAAATGGGCACCTCATGCAGGTAAAGAAGTATATCAAAGGATGCCAAAGAACATACACACTCAGAGGCACTCCTACCTCGCGAATGGGCAGAGTCGTGGTGCTCTTTTGGGAGCATGGGAAGCTCCTCAGGGGAGCTTGGTAGGCTGCTGGGGGTCCGCAAAACCTTAACGCTTGGCATGGATGATGGGCGGCTGGGGGGTTGAGGTGCATCTGCAACATAAAACAGGAGCGTATGTATACAAAGCTGCTCCTAGCATGCATATCATGATGCACGGGACGGAGAGGAGACCCAGAGGCAGGGACATTTGGCGGGCACCATCTCTGACAGGCATTAGCATGGCACTTACTAGGTGCCAGCTCTGTTACTCAACACCTGGCAAGATTGCAAGACACCAAGGGACAAGATAGCCCCAACTTCATATTGTATACAGTTTTATAACAGGTCATAACTAACCAGGCTTATAATATTTCAGAACAAGCTCATTTGAGACGATGTTTTATTAAGGCATTGGCACAAATCATAATCAGACATTCACACAAATATTTCGCTTGGACTTGATAAAGGGAGAGGCTGGCCGCCCATCTTTTGAAAGCCTGAGACGCTAGCAAAGAAAGACAGTTTGAGTGTGGCGCTTACTTGTGGCCCTCATCATCAACAACTGAGAAAAGGCAAGCAGGAACAAGAAGGGCACATGACTAACAAACAAACACTCACACATTGTTTTCACACATCAATTCACCGCTGTATGCTTTTCCTTGTCAAACCCAAGCGGACATCAAAACACCAGGTTTCCCGCTTTTACAAGCTACCGTAATTTACTTTCAATTATAACTTTGACTCACTTGAGAACTTAAAATGGACTTCTCAACGGTATGCCTGATAGTCCAGATTTAATTGAATTGACAGTGTACTGATTATGATCTAGACTTACCCCGCTTGCAAGGATTGTCAAACCCGCGAACCATGTCAATCAATTATTGTTTGACGACTCAACTTTCTAGGATGGGGCAAGCTAGCTTCATATTCTGAATTGAATAACTAAGCTCCATCCACACACCCATTTAAGTTAACTTCTGGGCACATCTGTCTGACGTGACCTATATACTATGACCGGTACTGGTAATTGATATAATTGCTATACTTAATATCGGCGGGGCATGTGTTGTGAAGATATGTGAAGTTTGTACAGTCCAACGGGGCATCACATTTGATGTATGACTTGTGCCAGGTAACTGGTACAGGCACTGAATACGCTGGGACAACGAGCGAAAACCAATGACCCCCTGGTCAAGCAACCAACACACAACCACCAAGCAGTAGCGTGGGAATGAATGAACCCCATAAAGTATACTGCCCATGTTCATTTATACCATTTCAGGGCTGGGCATTTTATTATAACAATTTATAACAATGAAGCAGTCTGAACAGATGAAACTGGTAATCAGGTAAGGAGAAGCTTAGAACATGACAGTACGGTATATACCATCCACAGTTGTATACCGGTACCGCTTATTATTATCTTACTTAATCATAAGTTTGAAGACAGCACAAGCAAAGAGGAAATGCAGGATAATATCAGTTGTAGAGCAGAATTCATGCATATATCATATTATTTAACCATCCACTCACCAGTCTGAATAGCGATGCCTGTGTTTGCTTCTTCTTGTCCATGCTTGTCGTCATGCTTGGAGTCGGTGGCTGCGGCGGCGAATGCAACCTCGTAACGCTCTTTACTCACACGCTGCAGCCCCGCCATATACACGTACCTCAACATGCCGAAGCTGAAGAGGAGTATTGTAAACTCTTTGAACACATCCCTGTACTCATTCTTCACCACCGTGTATGTTGCCCATAGCACCGCTGACAAAGCCTGAAGCCACACCTCCCAACCTCCGTATGCCACTGAGGTCGCCACGGCTGCCACGTACACGACTGCCAATGTGATTATTGACATCACAAGCTGATCCGCCCAGGGGCGACCCCGCTGTGTTGAGTAGCTTTTGTAAGCCTCTACAAATCCCAATGCGTAAACGACTCCATGGAAGCACCAGCCTCCGATGAACATGGAGATGACGGCAACGTCGGTAAGTTTCCGACGCTTGAATGGGTCGTTTGAATCAAGATGGGGGAAACGGGTCGTTTGAACTGGCGATTTTGCGTGATTGAATCAAGCGTGTCCCCACCCCCTGCATTGTCGCCCCAGCATCCGTGCCGTCGTCCCGCTGGCGTCAGTGTTTGCTGTATAATTGCGCACGCATTCCGGTACGCTTGCCTGCTTGAAAGATATCCGCTGCAGGACCGAGTCCGCTTGCTCGTCCGTCCGGCTACAGTTGCAGAAATATGTTCCCTTGCCCGTCCTTCAGTCTGTTGCATATGAGTACCGTTAACTGCACTTCTTTGTCCGCCTGATGCAGACACACCCTGGCAATACTAATAAGCATGTCTTCTATGAGTTCCCTGTTGAAGGAATTCGATCATCGAGATGTTACCACAACGACCAGACAGGGTATGAACACGTACTTGCGTTTGAAGTAGTACTACTGATAGCTGAGGACTAGCCAGCAGGGTGTCCGGTGGTACTAGCTAGTCGTTTGCCTTTCCTGTCCCTGCGTGCTTGCCTTTTCTCAGCTGACAACGAGAGTTTCTTGTACACCTGGGCTGTTGTTGGGCCGACTGCATTCTCCTAAAACTTCGTGTACTCTTCCTGCTTGGCATGCGGCTTGTCTACTGCTTGATTCTTTCACCTTTACTGAGTGGTCTACTAGTAGCCATCAGCCATTCCGAATCTGGAGCTGCTGGCATGCAGCTACAGGGAGCATGCATACCAGCATCATGGAGCTGCTGGTGAGTGGTGAGCTTCCATGCCAACATATAAAATTATAGATGCTAGCCAGCTTGATGAACAGCCTGCAACATCTGGCTAGCTTGCGCACTAGCGTGAAGCTTCTGGCCATCTTGCACACCAGCTATCAGCATGAAGTTGGTGGTCAGCTTGCGCACCGGCGTGCGTGGAGCTGAGGGACAACTTGCACACCAGCATGGAGCTGTTGACCAGCTGGCAAACGAGCATGGAGCTGATGGCCAGCTGGCCCACCAGCATGTGGTTCATGGCCAGCTTGCGCACTAGCATGGGGCGGTTGGCTAGCTTGCGCACCGCTGCTGCTACCCAGTTGCTCGCTGAGGTGCGTGCTGCTTGTTAGGTGACCAGCCGTGGACCGCATAATACTAGTAGCAGTGAACGGCCGCTGCTACCCTGAGCACAGGTAGCCGCTTGAACAACCGACCGCATGCCTCTCTTGTTTTCCCCTCTATCTATCAAGGGGGTGCAATGATTGTACAGCTGTTGCTCACATGCACAACCATGAGCTTGTATTATATTGGCTGCATTAAACCGGTGACAGTGAGCGGCTGCTTCTCCCTAGACCTGCGCTTATCTGCCTGCATGGGCAAATGAGAGTAGGCTGGTATTGTTTCCCCCCCTAATAGGAAGGTGCATGACCGGTCCAGCTGTTGTCCACGTGCGCAACCATAAACATGCAATAAACAGGCTGCATGTAACTGGTAGCAGTGAGCGGCCCCTGCCATCCGGGTCCGCGCTTAGGTGTGTGTTGCTTAGGCGACCGTCCTTTGGCCAGTCTTGTCCTGCTTTCTGTCAAAAAAATGTCGCGACGGTTCAAGTGTTGGCCACATGCGCATCCATGAGCGTGCATTATATTGGCTGCATGAAACAAGTAGCAGTGAGCGGCCGCTGCTACACTGGTCCGCGCTTAGGTGCGTGCTACTAAGGCGACCAACAAGCAGTATGGGCCGGTCTTGTTTATGCTCCCCATCATGAGGGCGCAATACCAGTACTGCAGTACAGGTACTGGCCGCATGCGCAACCATGAACGTGCATTATCCTGGTTGCATGATACCGGTCGTAGCTCCTTCCCCCTGTCCCAGCTCCTGCCCCTTGTCTTAGCTCCTGCCTTCAGTCCCAGCTCCTCCCCCCTGTCCCTGCTCCTGTCCCCTGTCCCTGCTCCTGTCCCCTGTCCTTGCTCCTGCCCCCTGTCCCTGCTCCTGTCCCCTGTCCCTGCTCATTTCCCCTGTCCCTGCTCCTGCCCCCTGTCCCTGCTCTTGCCCCCTGTCCCTGCTCCTATCCCCTGTCCCTGCTCATGCCCCATGTCCCTGCTCATGCCCCATGTCCCTGCTCATGCCCCCTGTCCCTGCTCATGTCCCTGTCCATGCTCCTGCCCCTTGTCTCTGCTCCTGTCCCATGTCCCTGCTCCTGCCCCCTTTCCATGCTCCTGCCCCCTGTCCCTGCTACTGCACCCTGTCCCATCCAGCTCCTGCCCCCTATCTCTGCTCCTGTAGCATGCCCCTGCTCCTGCCCCCTGTCTCTGCTCCTGTCCCCTGTCCCAGCTTCTGTCCCATGTCCCAGCTTCTGTCCCCTGTCCCTGCTCCTATCCCTGCTCCTGTCCCCTGCTCCTGTCCCCTGCCCCTGCTTCTGTCCTCTGCTTCTGTCCCTTGCTTCTGTCCCTTGCTCCTGTCCCCTGTCCCCTGCTCTTGTCCATGCCCCTATCCCTGCCCATGCCCTCTGTCCCTGCTCATGTCCCCTGTCCATGTCCTTGTCCCCTGTCAATCTGTCATGCACCTGTCCCCTGTCCCTCTTCCTGTCCCCTGCCCGTGCTTTCGACCCATAATCTGGGCAGGGAGTAACTCGGTTCCCCGAGCTTGAGGTGAACATCTAGTTTTCATCCGGTGGTACACTGACGCAACTCAAGGCTGGCATGAGCTTTCAGGAGAGCAAGGGATGCATCAGCTTTGAATGGGCAAAGAGGCGGCCGACTGGAGCGGCTTGGTACGATATCATTGACTTCCAAAAGCCTATCCACCGCATGCTCTACACGGTGCCCGACTTTTTTAAGGAATAGGCCTCCAGGTTCCTGATCAACCCATGGATACCGGTATGGGCCATGCTAGAGCCTTGCGAGAGGGGCTGGAAATCGAGGTTGGTACTGTCAATGATGGGGACCTTGTGTTTGAGTGAGTCTCTGATTGACAGCAGTGCCCCTTCACTGATTTTTAATCATACCAGGATTAATTGTACAATGATACAATCTTTTGTATCTACTGACTCGTGCGCTGCTCTCGGGCGCTTCCACTCTTGCCCCTGACCGCTACATTGCACCTAAATTCTCCGTTGCTCTGGACTGGTGTGTTTTCTGAGCACTGCTCTTTGGCCTGACCGCTTTCTAGCTTACGTACCAGTGCTAGTATTTTTAATCACCGCAGTACCGCACTGGCGCCTGACCGCTCTATTTATGTTAAACCAGTATATTTAAGCACCGTTCTTGCATCTGACCGGTCTGTGAAGTTTTTTGTGAAGTTTTTACAATCCATCAGAGCATCACATTTGATGCATGGGACATGTGCCCGAAAACCGGTACATGCACTTGATACACTAGGACATAAAGCGAAAACCAGTGACCCGCTTGGGCAAGCAACTAGCACACAACCACGACAGTGGCGTGGGAATGAACCCCATAGTGCAGAAGATAAGCCCCAGTCATACAACTTGACGTGGGTGCAATAGAGTTCGGTTGAGAACCACCTAGAGAATTAGGGGGGAGACGGGGGATTTGGCGAAGTTTTGAGATGATTCTCTCTTTTCATCCACTGAAAGATAAGATAACCAAATTTCTTCCATAACATAGATGCAGAAACCTCTGCATTTAGTTTGCCCCATCTTCCATTTGCGTACCGTTTCATGGCCTCATCCTCATCCTCTAGGTCATTATGGAAAGTGAGGTTAAATTGAAATCGAAGGTCTGTGTAGATAGGGAAGTAAATCATATGAAGCTCATCCGCCCGACATTTAAGATTGCTTTAGGAAAGGTGAGCGTTGTCAGCGCTCCCTCTCTATCCTTTCACAACTGTCTAGACCTTCTGGTGGGCACCATGCTGCAGTGTCCTTGGCTTTTCAGCCCCATGAACCTGAGCAAATTACGAACACATAGGCAGACCGCTTCACCGCAACGTACTACGTGCATTGCTCCCTCTCTATTCCTTCACTTCATGTGCCCGCAGTAGGCTTGCTACCCACTGGACCTAGCTAGTGTGCACCATGCCGCTGAGTTCTTGGGTGTTCAACCCAAACATCTCTTGAGTAAATTGATAACCCACCGGTAGGTTGCAGTTGATATGATTGGAGCGCTATAACCTTCAGTTAGGCACAGTCCATACGGATAGTAACGCTGCACCAAACCAGTAGGGCACAGTCGATACAGATGGTTGCGCTGCACCCGGCGGTAGGGCAGGGTCGATACAGGCGGTTGCACTGCACCCACCAGTGACGGTCCATACAGACGGTTGCGCTGCACCCACCGGTAGGACACAATCCATACAGGCGGTTGCGCTGCACCCACTGGTTGGGCACAGGAAATGCGGGCGGTTGCACTACACCCACCGGTAGTGAATAGGAAATGCAGGCGGTTGCGCTGCACCCACTGGTAGGGCACAGGAAATACAGGCGGTTGCGCTGCACCCACTGGTATGGCACAGGAAATGCAGGCAGTTGCGCTACACCCACCGGAGGGCACAGGAAATGCAGGCGGTTGCGCAGCACCCACCAGTAGGGCACACGAAATGCAGGCGGTTGCGCTGCACCCACCGGTGGGGCACAGGAAATGCAGGCGGTTGCGCTGCACCCATCAGTGGGGCACAGGAAATGCAGGCGGTTGCGCTGCACCCACCGGTGGGGCACAGGAAATGCAGGCAGATGCGCAGCAACCATTAGTAGGGCACAGAAATGCAGGCAGTTGCGCTGCACACACTGGTAGGGCACAGGAAATGCAGGCGGTTGTGCTACACCCACCGGTAGCGAATAGTAAATGCAGACGGTTGCGCTGCACCCATCGGTAGGGCACAGGACATGCATGCAGTTGCGCTACACCCACCGGTAGGGCTCAAGAAGTGCAGGCGGTTGCGCTGCACCCACCAGTGGGGCACTGGAAATGCAGGCGGTTGCGCTGCACCAACCGGTAGGGCACAGGAAATGCAGGCGGTTGCGCTGCACCAACCGGTAGGGCACAGGAAATACAGGCAGTTGCGCTGCACCCACTGGTATGGCCCAGGAAATGCAGGCAGTTGTGCTACACCCACCGGAGGGCACAGGAAATGCAGGCGGTTGCGCAGCACTCACCAGTAGGGCACAGGAAATGCAGGCGGTTGCGCTGCACCCACCGGTGGGGCACAGGAAATGCAGGCGGTTGCACTGCACCCACCGGTAGGGAACAGGAAATGCAGGCAGTTGCGTTGTACCCACTAATAGGGCACAGAAATGCAGGCAGTTGCGCTGCACCCACTGGTAGGGCACAGGACATGCAGGCGGTTGCGCTGCACCCACTGGTGGGGCACAGGAAATGCAGGCGGTTGCGCAGCACTCACCAGTAGGGCACACGAAATGCAGGCGGTTGCGCTGCACCCACCGGTGGGGCACAGGAAATGCAGGCGGTTGCACTGCACCCACCGGTAGGGCACAGGAAATGCAGGCAGTTGCGTTGTACCCACCAGTAGGGCACAGAAATGCAGGCAGTTGCGCTGCACCCACTGGTAGGGCACAGGACATGCAGGTGGTTGCGCTGCACCCACCGGTGGGGCACAGGAAATGCAGGCGGTTGCGCTGTACCCACCAGTGGGGCACAGGCAATGCAGGCGGTTGCGCTGCACCAACCGGTGGGGCACAGGAAATGCAGGCAGATGCGCAGCAACCACTAGTAGGGCACAGGAAATGCAGGCAGTTGCGCATCACCCACCGGTGGGGCACAGGAAATGCAGGCGGTTGCGCTGCACCCACCGGTGGGGCACAGGAAATGCAGGCAGTTGCGCTGCACCCAGTGGTATGGTACAGGAAATGCAGGCGGTTGCGCTACACCCACCGAAGGGCACAGGAAATGCAGGCGGTTGCACAGCACCAACCAGTAGGGCACAGGAAATGCAGGCGGTTGCGCTGCACCCACCGCTAGGGCACAGGCAATGCAGGCGGTTGCACTGCACGCACCGGTAGGGAACAGGAAATGCAGGCAGTTGCGTTGTACCCACTAATAGGGCACAGAAATGCAGGCAGTTGCGCTGCACCCACTGGTAGGGCACAGGACATGCAGGCGGTTGCGCTGCACCCACCGGTGGGGCACAGGAAATGCAGGCGGTTGCGCTGCACCCATCAGTGGGGCACAGGAAATGCAGGCGGTTGCGCTGCACCCACCGGTGGGGCACAGGAAATGCAGGCAGATGCGCAGCAACCATTAGTAGGGCACAGAAATGCAGGCAGTTGCGCTGCACACACTGGTAGGGCACAGGAAATGCAGGCGGTTGTGCTACACCCACCGGTAGCGAATAGTAAATGCAGACGGTTGCGCCGCACCCATCGGTAGGGCACAGGACATGCATGCAGTTGCGCTACACCCACCGGTAGGGCTCAAGAAGTGCAGGCGGTTGCGCTGCACCCACCAGTGGGGCACTGGAAATGCAGGCGGTTGCGCTGCACCAACCGGTAGGGCACAGGAAATGCAGGCGGTTGCGCTGCACCAACCGGTAGGGCACAGGAAATACAGGCAGTTGCGCTGCACCCACTGGTATGGCCCAGGAAATGCAGGCAGTTGTGCTACACCCACCGGAGGGCACAGGAAATGCAGGCGGTTGCGCAGCACTCACCAGTAGGGCACAGGAAATGCAGGCGGTTGCGCTGCACCCACCGGTGGGGCACAGGAAATGCAGGCGGTTGCACTGCACCCACCGGTAGGGAACAGGAAATGCAGGCAGTTGCGTTGTACCCACTAATAGGGCACAGAAATGCAGGCAGTTGCGCTGCACCCACTGGTAGGGCACAGGACATGCAGGCGGTTGCGCTGCACCCACTGGTGGGGCACAGGAAATGCAGGCGGTTGCGCAGCACTCACCAGTAGGGCACACGAAATGCAGGCGGTTGCGCTGCACCCACCGGTGGGGCACAGGAAATGCAGGCGGTTGCACTGCACCCACCGGTAGGGCACAGGAAATGCAGGCAGTTGCGTTGTACCCACCAGTAGGGCACAGAAATGCAGGCAGTTGCGCTGCACCCACTGGTAGGGCACAGGACATGCAGGTGGTTGCGCTGCACCCACCGGTGGGGCACAGGAAATGCAGGCGGTTGCGCTGTACCCACCAGTGGGGCACAGGCAATGCAGGCGGTTGCGCTGCACCAACCGGTGGGGCACAGGAAATGCAGGCAGATGCGCAGCAACCACTAGTAGGGCACAGGAAATGCAGGCAGTTGCGCATCACCCACCGGTGGGGCACAGGAAATGCAGGCGGTTGCGCTGCACCCACCGGTGGGGCACAGGAAATGCAGGCAGTTGCGCTGCACCCAGTGGTATGGTACAGGAAATGCAGGCGGTTGCGCTACACCCACCGAAGGGCACAGGAAATGCAGGCGGTTGCACAGCACCAACCAGTAGGGCACAGGAAATGCAGGCGGTTGCGCTGCACCCACCGCTAGGGCACAGGAAATGCAGGCAGTTGCGCTGTACCCACTGGTAGGGCACAGGACATGAAGGCAGTTGCGCTTCACGCACTGGTAGGGCACAGGAAATTCAGGCAGTTGCGCTGCACCCACTGGTAGGGTACATGTCATACGGGCGGTAAGCTGGTGAAGCGCTGCACCCACTGGCAGGGCATATTCCATAGAGGTAGGTGCCGTGCATGCGGGTGGGCAGTATACCATGGTAATACGAGCGGGCGCTGTGCACAAAAAATGGTGTCGGTGGGCGCTGTGCCTGTGGGTGGGGAACTGAACCAATCCGCATGACATATAAATGCGAGTGTTGCTGTGCATATGGGTGGCACTGCCCATCGGGCAAGCGCTGTGCATGCACACGAGGTTATGGGGTGCTACGGATTCAAGTAGGGCATTGCAAACAGGCCAGCAATAGGCATACCAGGAAATGCTATTATATGTGTGGGGCACTGTTCATACTCGAGGGATATGCTCATGCAAGAAGGGCGTTGTGCATGCCGGCGGGACGTTGCGCTTGGGCCTTGTGCGTATCAGTGTATACGGTATATGGGTCAGGCAATGCCCATGCCAGACATGCATGCTGAAATGCGAGTCCCACAGCGCTGACCCCACACTGAGGGGTGTACTACTGCCTATTTCTGGTGCTGCCTCATCTACTCTTGTCGCAGCTGCTGCCCGTTTGCTTAGGGCGGCCAAATTCCGAGCTGCCGGATAAATCTCGCTCCTGTACACATGCTGGTAGGCTTCCGTCGCTGCAGCTTAGTGACCTTGCTGCTACTTAGAAGGCTTGGAGAGTCATGTTCTGAGGAAGAGGCAATGTCCTGACTTGTCATCAGAGTGACCGTACTGAAATAGAACAAACGCTTGAGTGTGTTATAAGGGGGGGCGTTGACGAGCGCAAGCGGACCCGTTGGCGTCAACTGCCTTGTTCCGCCACATTTGCTTCATACATCTCGTGAGTGGACAATGTCGCGTTGCGAGATGTGTGACTTGTGTGAATACAGGTGTATTTCGTTGTTTCAAATTGAAAGGTGACATCCGCCGACAATATCTGCCTTTCTTTACCATGTCTTATATTCGTCCATCTAGTATGAGAGTTGCTGCTGGAAAGTCTCTCTATAAAGTTCCTAAACCAACTATCGTAGGCAAAAAGAGGGCTGCTATCGCGGTCGATACAGAGGGAGAGGCAGTCAATGGTGAACGAGCTCACTGCATTTTAATTTGCCGAAATGAAGAGATCTAGACTAGTGTGTTCCGTGCAGACAGTGGCGCGGCCCTCTCCACGGCTCCTCTGCCAGAAAACACCCCTCAGCCTATCGCGCGCAAAGCTGGAGGGCATTCTGTTCAGAGCGGTGAGATATTCATCTTATAGGACGTAAGACGCAGCGGCCCTTGCATAATCTGCGAACTCGTTGCCTGTCCTCACTGTTCTGTTTTTTTGCATCCAGGCAATGAGCCTCAAGACACTGATCTCCTAGATCATTCCCCTGGGGACGACGACTGGATGGAGGAAAAAGACACAGAGAATGATGATCTCCCCGATCCACCCAGTATTGGCAAGGGTTTGTCACAGGAAACAACGCGAAACTCCCGCGTTTCGTCCGCGTGACAGGGGCTTGAGACATTTATGACACCCGATTTCATGGCCGTCATCGCGGGTCTCGACCCGCTAGTGGCAACGAGTTACTTAGCCCTCCTCTTGAAAGGGGAAGAGGTCAAGCTGGGCATGCTCCGGGTCGAGGTAAGGAATGACATCTGCCACTACCTGATTGTCAACCGCCCTGAATGAGAAAATTTCGTCCTCGCAGCCGGAGAAGTTGATTCAGCCCGGCAGACAGGCGGACATCAGCCATGTGGACCTGACAGAAAGTGGAGCAGGACTTCGCAGTGGTGGCCATGCCAACGCATACATGCCCGCCAACAAGATGCTGTTGGTGAGGTTACCATGTTATATTGTCGCCTCCCAGGTTTGAGGCTTATAATGCATCAGTGGTACTAGTTGAATAAGATGAGCGCGTAAGATTGGCCAGGGTGGGCAGTACTACCAAGTAGGGCCGGCCGGGAGATGTAACTTGGCTTTTTGTCCTACAGTTCGCGGCACATAAATGAATAAGCGATGGCCACCTAATTCTGTACTTGTATTTACATCATGCAGGACCTTATTGGGAAGGCAGTGAGCTGTCTATTGTCCCGGACAAAAAAAGACTCCAAGTTCTTGCTGACAGGGAATGAGACTGAGACATAAGTACCTTCTCAGCTACGAACCCATCCAGGAGTTCCAGCAACAGTTCGACCCTGGGTTTGCCACCAACCGTGCCCACTGGAACCAGTTCTGGGTCTACAAGGTGGTCAACAACGGTGTCCTATTTCCAGGCTGTCAGGGTGGGAGAGCGGTCTGACAGAACAAGTTTTCCAATCAAGTTGGGCAGATCTCTACGCGCGCGGTGAGTGATAGATATGCATTTCAGACGTGCTTGTAGACTATGTGCATGTCAGACTTAGAGCCACCAGAGTAACTCTCTTTGAAGTAGATGGTTTACTAATTTTTGTTATCAATGTATCATTAATTGCTGATTAATTGCTGGCTTGGACATGTGCCACCAAAGTAATTATCAATATCTAATTAGTAATTGCTGGTTAATTGCTCAAGTTCTTGGCTTTGACATGGGCCACCAAAGTAACTCTCTTCAATTGCTGAAGTTGTTGGCTTTGTAATTTAAAATATCTCTTTAATAATTAATAATGAATACCTGAAACAACACTCATTCATGCTACTGCAGTTTGACCAGTTCATGGTCTGCAACACGAAGAATACGAAGGACACTTCTGAGAGCAACAAGGCAGCGGTGAAGGAGTGGGCAGAACAGCAACTGCTGCCTGTCGGTGAGGGCAACATGGTATACCGCAGCAACTCTCAGCCTTTCGACGCCCGCGCATTCGTGTCAGCCATTGCCACCGGCATGGATAAGAGGGCCGTGCTCACGGGCGCGCACACCGGTTAATACTCCCGCAGTGACCATCCAATGGCTCGCTTTCTTCAGTTTCAAGGTAATTTCAATTTCAGTTCTTGGCATGTCCTCTAGATTCAAGGTTCATTGACTACAAATGCTGCTATTTTTGCATCATAACATTTACTAGAGGGACACATGACTGTCCTTACCTCCACTCATCTTAAAGATACCCAGAGTATACTTTCAATAGTGCATGACTCATTCACCTCTCTGATAATATGATTTCGCATTCATGTGCTATAGATTAAGAACCGGCTGAGGGAGTTGGCTGGAGTGTCGGCGACTGCAAAGGGAGATGGGCACCTCGCGCTCATCCTAGCAGAGGTGGTAGAGGTAGAGAGGCTTGGCTTCGCTCACGGATGGGACAAGATCACGGGCCTCCGCATTACTTGCAAGTCGAAGTAGCAACCTTGAAATGCAGGCAACAAGGGGACGTTTCATATAGTATTTGTTACATATTATTACTGTTTCACCAACAGAGGTCGAGTAGTTTATTCATGCGACAATTGGCCCCCTTTGATTCAGACATGTAGCGATTGAGACTGGGTTTGATTCAGACATGCTTGAAATATGGTTTTCTGTTTGACCAGTATACTTGATTCAGAATGTTATAAACAACACATGATTCAGATAAAGGTCCGCTTGAGACTGAGTTTGATTCAAACATGATTGATTGTTTTTTTACTGTTTGATTAGTACTTGATTCAGACCCTTTTCAACCCCACTCGATTCAAGCAAGTGGCCGCTTATGACTGAGTTTGATTCAAACATGATTGATTGTTTTTTTACTGTTTGATTAGTACTTGATTCAGACCCTTTTCAACCCCACTCGATTCAAGCAAGTGGCCGCTTATGACTCAGTTTGATTCAAGCATGCTTGAATTGCAGATGTAATGATTGATCGACCGTTGATTCAAGTGGTGCTCAAACATGCTTGAATATGGACGATCTCCGATTATGCTCGAGTTTGAATCAAGCGGCCCGTTCAAACGCGATCGTTTTTTATTCAAGCGACTTTCAAACCGACGAAAGTTACCGACGAAACACGCTCGTGAAAGGGACGAAATGGCGCATCATCATGATACCTCCACCTCCCTTCAACGACCAAGAAATCAGACCGAGACATGTGACGAAGGCAAGCATCAGGAAGGCCCCGCCATACTGCCACAAGCTTCGGAGCGGCTGCAAAGCATACAGCCAAGGGTGGGATTCTGGTGATAGCGTGCTTTAGCTAGAAGGGTGGCGTGGCGGGGTATCAGTTTTTTTGTAGACCTTAATCGATTTTCTATGCAAGAGTTATTGCGGCGGCCATGTGAGTGTTTGTTGGTCGTTTTCCTTTTTGTTCCTCCTTGCCTATCTCAGCTGCCGACGAGGGCCACATATGCGCACCCGGGGCCCCGGGCTGTTTTTTTGTGTCAGGTTTTCTAGGTTTGGGCGGCCAGCCTCACACCTTGTTAAATCCCAGAAAAAGAAAAAGCCAATGGATAATTGGATCAAGTTCAGCAAATCTTTGCGTCCCAGCAAATCTTCGTGTTATTGCAGCAAAATACTCATGAAAAGCTCACCGTGTTCTGCACTGCCACCTTGTACGCGGCATCGTTTAGGATGCCTGCAATGCAAGCAACAATAGTTGTGTGCCTTGTTGGATCGCTAAACGATTTTGTGCCGTTAAAACAAGTTAAAGACTTAGAAAGACCTTAGCATCCTTGTGTTTGCTCTAATGGCATGCAACGTACATATTAAAAACTGAATACTGAATAAACGATTCCGAGCATCACGATGAATACAATATTGTGTTTGAGTGCATGCTTACTATCTTAAAATCATGTAAAAGACATCAGCATCCTTGTAGATTAAATGACATGCATCATTATTATGTCGTTTCTTACCAACAAAGCATCACACACTTGTCAAGCAACTTACCAGCCTCCAAAGTTGTACCCTTCCCCACATCCTTGGCTGCTCTCCTGGACCCTGCATGGTGCGTGAAGCACCCCACATCCTCGGCTGCTGTCTTGGACAAGTTGGACTCTGCATGGTGCGTGAAACACAATGTCACATGCCAATGGCTACAATGTTTCTTCATCAAGATTTTCCAGGCTATTTCTCACTGCACATTAAGATTGGTGTTAGTGCCCATGTGAGGCTGTTTTTCTGTTGCCATGCATGCTGGTGCAGGCCTGAGGGAGACCCCAAATGGCCGAATCAGGTCAACTGAGTGTGCAGCTGCATTGCAAATTATAAATTTATATGTTTCTAACGCATTCGCCAATCTCTGGACGTGTAGTATGGGTTTGCGCATAGATTACGCTTGGTCGAAGCGGCCACTCAGGTCGTCACGTTGGTGGTGGAGGAGGTCAGAGTGCGCTGGGGGGAGGGGAGACAGGTGGCGGAGGAGGTCAAAGTGCGCTGGGGGGAGGGGGGGCTGGTGGTGGAGGAGGTCATAGTGTGCTGGGAGGAGGAAGGGCTGGTGGCAGAGGAGGTCAGAGTGCGATGGGGGAGGGGGGACTGGTGGCAGAGGAGGTCAGAGTGAAATGGGGACCAAATGTCAAATACTGGTTAAATTATTCTACCCGCATATATCTCGTGGCCGTTGATATTGATATAATTCTACTGGTATGAATTTCATGGCCGTCATATATTGTTTGAATTATTCTTCCGGTATAGATTTCATGACTGTCAAATACTATTGATTTAATTATTCTACCGGTATAGATCTCCTGGCCGTCAAATATTGATTTAATATATTCTACCGGTAAAGATTTCATGGCTGTAAAATATTGATTTAATTATTCTCCACGCAATTGTTTATTTGCAAATTGTTTCCTCCAGCAAGCGATGAGCAAACCAGTTTATTGAAATAGCCAGCACATCATTAGTCAGCCCCACCCGCACAAGGGGGTACAGCAAGCCGCTCCCAATTGGTACCAAAACGAGCGCAATCGGCCTATTCTGGGCAACGCCTGATGGACCAAATTATGCTAATTGGTGGGTAAATATGGTAGCGACAGCAGAGGATTCGGTAGGCCAATCTCAGCAGCAAATGGTCAACCAAATGATGAAAACTGGTAGGTAAATATGGTAGCGACAGTAGTGCAATCGGTAGGCCAACCCGGGCAAAGGTAGCCAAGGAGTAGCTATTTCGGTAGGTTCTGGGCCTACCGAAATTTAAAATTACCAGAATGCAAATCGGCAGATGTCGCGTTTTCGGTCGATTAAACCTACCAAAAGCTTCACCAATTCACCTACCATAATCATTTTAGGGGCCTTGACCAAATGATGCGTTTGCCTTGAAACTGGTAGGTTTTCTGCTTACCAAAACAGGGGGTTTGAGTAGTAGTGGGATGGGTGATGACTGTAGCGATCGTCATCTCTGGTAATGACTGGTACGTTTTCAGCAAGAAGAAGCAAATGTAATCATGGTGGCGATGAATAAGAAGTCTGATACTAGCCGCGGTCTGGGGCCAGCTTGATGAAGGCCCTTTCAGATAGAAGGGATTGTCTCCAGACATCCTGTGCCATATTGCAACGTTCGTCGCACGCACGAGGACTGATCTAATGAACATGCCAGCACGCCCGGCAAGCCAACGCGTAAGCAGCAAGCATCATCAGTCATGTACTGCAATTTAAGAACGCACGTCCACAATAAAGACACACGCAACAACACAATCACCACCGTCCAGTGGCTTAGGTGGCGTAGTAGCTGCACACTCTGCCATGCTAGACAATCTGCATGTCTCACCTTTCATATCCATGATTCTGGTGATGCTATCGCTCCGGGGATGATAAACTTCCTGATGTGCCGAGAAGGTGGTCTCAAAGCAATGTACTGATGTGTAGCCTGCCTGTCCCAATGCGGCCACCTCCTTGAAACTGAAGGAATCGGCCTGGGGTTTACTACCCAAAAAGCTGGTCAGCGAAATTCGAGCCGCCACCTGTTTCAGGCAGCGGTGTTTGCCGTCACATAAAGCCATAGTGATTGATCTGGGTATCTTTCACTGTTAAACCCTACATACCGATACAAGGTCGCGCATGTATGTAGGGTTCCCATAACTAAATCCTTGATTGTCAGTATTACCGGTACACTGCTTAGCATGGGCATTGATGCATAGTTTTTGCATGGTGGGTCCGAGGGTATGCGCTCTAGAGCGTTAAGCCCTTCAACTTGTTGTTGTTGCAGCTTCCATGCATACTTTGAGTTCAAACCACAACATACAAAGCAAAGAAATGCGGACGCAAATGCACATACATGCCATGAAATACATGCACAATAGGATGCAGACTAGGAGAAGGATTGAAAAGTCCTGTGAGACTGAAGGCACCAACGCTGCAGACAGAAAACTTAAGCCGCCACAGCCCCTACTAGCAAGCCTAACTAGCAAGCCTCGCTCTTGTTTGATTGTAACGGTGTGGATTTGGCTTACTGGCTTCGGCCCCGAGCTGCGTTGTTCCCTTAACCCGCGTAGTCTTCTAAATACATTACTGTTTGAGAATGGTATGCCCTCTAAGTCTCTAACCTCCTCCCCAGACTCGGAGTCGTTCGGCTGGATTTCGGGCATGGGTATTGCTGGCCCCGACGAGGCTGCATGAATGGTTTGCATGAGGGCGACGGCAGATTTCTAGGCTTCCTGAGCCTGACGTTATCCTACAAATATGCCGTGTCAAAAGGGCAGCTGCGAAAGAGGGGGGAGAGGGGGGAAAGTATGTAAGCAGCATGTATGATCATGGGGGTGGATGGATTAAGCCGGGATAAGTATGCAGCGGTGTGAAGTGACGAGCAGCAAGGGGCCGGGCAGACTAAAACATAACAATAAAGTACAATATTTGCACTCCGGGAGCACCGTCAGATTCAGCATAGTGGGTAGGGGGAAGGACGTCACATGAAGCGCGAAACCCTGGTTGCTTTGCCTGCCTCCTACACCACCTCGGCTGTCCAACCTTCCTATCTGCCCCCCCCCCCCCTCGTTCACCTCAATATCTTTTTGTCCAAATGCTCATGTTACCCTGGACCACTCTCTCGGGCCTTGTTTATTTTTCATGAGCCCTTTTTTATTTGCAAAGTGTGCCCGCAAAGTAGCACTTAGCCATGGATCAGGCTCTCGCGTGAGAGGCAGGTGTGTGTGTTTGGAGTATGCCGTGTGTGCCACTGTACCTCGTGGACATTTGTGTGTGTGTGTGTGCCAGGGGGACGTGTGTATGTGTGGATTATGCAATGTGTGTGACGGCAAAATAATTCTATGGTTGAACGAAATATCCCTTCGAAATGAAAAAAAGCTCTTTACTTTCCTGCACTTAACTGTCATTCTTGATTTAAAATATGTCAGGGATCACAAGTGCTTGGCGTTCGACCTCTCTAATTTAATAAACAAAACAAATGTGTAGTGTTTTGGATCTTCTACTCTAGGGATCAGGGCTGCTCAGACATCTATCAACCTCTTATGATCTAGGGAACAAATCAAATTATAAGGTATCTTGCTATTAAGGGATGACTGATGTTCAGATATGAGTGTCCAGCTATCTGCCTCCTGTAATCCTTGACATAATAAGCAAGTGGACTTCATGTGGGCCTTACTGACCATGAAACAGCCGATATGCTGAGGTGGCTTGGCGTTGGTGCTGTCGGAGCTGGACAGGCCGATTGTGGCGCAATCGAGAACATACACGGACTGAGCTCCTGGAAGGGGGGCAGAAGGAAGAGGGGGGTAGCCATGGAAATTGAGCGGCATGGATGAGGAGATGGATCCATGGCTGAGATCCAAGGGTTTTGATCTTTCAGTCCGACCACCGCTGTTCCGTCATGGATCTGCCTCGTGTTACTATGGCTGCAGATTAAATTGAACTTTGCAGATCTTGAAAGGCAGTGATCACGCCTGATCAGTATTTTATATTAATGAAAGATATCAAATCAAAAACCTTTATATCTTGAAAGTAAGGGATGACGGCCATTGAGGGATCTGCCTCAGACTGTAATCCTGGACAGGAGTGGACTTCACGTGGCCCTTACCAACCTTGCAACTGCTGATATGCTAGGGTGGGTTGGCGTTGGTGCTGTCGGCGCTGGATGGGCCGATTGTGGCGCTACCCAGACCTGGCATGGACTGAGCACAGAGCACCTGGAAGGATGGCAGAAGGAAGAGGGGGCAGCCATTGTAAATTGAGAGGCATGGATGAGGGGATCATGGTAATCATGGATGGCTGAGATCCAAGGGTCGAGATCTTTGAGGCCGACCACGGCTGCTAACAATTGGCCTCGTGTTATTCTGGCTGCAAAGAGATTTTAAGTATCTAGATTTTTATTGCACGGATCAAGTTTGCTCGGCATTCAGTTGTCCTGGGGAATGAAATCAAAGACATGCTGCTGGTATCTAGCAGGGTACATACACACATACAGCAGCCTGAGGGCCTTGGACGCTGCCATTCATGATTAATTTATTATC
The DNA here is from genome assembly GCA_037349105.1 of Limnomonas spitsbergensis. Taxonomy (NCBI): domain Eukaryota; kingdom Viridiplantae; phylum Chlorophyta; class Chlorophyceae; order Chlamydomonadales; genus Limnomonas; species Limnomonas spitsbergensis. The sequence goes on from JAYJMM010000114.1 coordinate 4,137,555, forward strand.
ACAGTTGGATGGCGAACATGAGAATGAATTCATAGATTCAAATGCCAGAGATGTTGATGTCTTGGCCAGAGAAATATCTGGTAGGGCAGATATTCATCTAATCAAGCAATTGATGTAGTTCCTGAAAATTCAAATTTGAAGGCCTGTCCTGGGACCAAACGAACTGTCTATTCACAACTCTGCAAGGTAAGGTAGTGTGTTTGTGGGTCATGGATGGTCACCTTTTCGGATTGAATGTTGATCCAGATCGATTGAAAGTAAGGCCAGCTCGGTGTCAATCAAATCTGAAGCAAATTGTGTAGTAGCAAATATTCAAATGAGAACTTTGAAGACTGAAGTGGAGAATGGTTCCATGTGAACAGCAATTGGTTTTAGGCGCTGCTTACAATTTTTGCATCAACTCAAAATTCGAGAAGGAATACAAGTTTCTGCTCAGGTTTTACCCCCTGGTTAGTTTTACCCAGATCCAGATTTCGAGCCAGGGCGGGGTGGCCGCCAATTTCTTGCCACGGGGGAAATCGGTCGATGGTTTCCAGCAGCTGTGTGTCTGTTGTCCCTCGTGTCAAGAAAGTCTCGCAGGAACGAGTCTCGCAGGAAACCGTAGTGCCGGGTTCGGGTTTGTGAACTCAAATGTTTCTTCCTCCAATCCCATTTGCTGCACGCGCGTTGATAATTTAATAAACGGTACTGAATTGGTTATAAAAAAAAGATATGTCGTCTAGTTCGTTGTAGGTCTCGGTGCAAACCTTCGTCATCACACGTCACCTATCAAAACGAGGTAGGTAAGCTTAAGTGGCCAGCAGAGAGTAGCCGGCGCGTGACAAGGACTGGCACAATCAGAGGTGGCTGGGTCCAAGGTGCGCTAAGTAATAAAGCTGGTACAGCTGCTCCATGATGCATGGTCAGCAACTGCCCCACAGGTTCATCGTGCTGCATATGAGGGAGGGATACCGGGTAGGGACGAGCTGCGTGTCCTATTCAAGCAGGACTGCATGCATAACGCAGAGAGCCCTCCCAACAGGCAGCTGCGCGGGGCGGCCTCAGCCGACCTTGTGGCCAGCATGGGCGCTAGGTGCCCAGCATGGGCTAAGGGACTCGCATCTGACAGACGCTCTGTGGAGCAGAAGCTCAGCAATGACATGTTCAAGTGACGTGATGTACCATTGGGCTTGATAATCTGTGTCAACTTGTTCACGAGTCTACTTGTGCCCTGCAGTCAAGTCACTCATTATTGAAATGATGTGGCATGCAGGTCACGAGCCATGAGGGCCCCAAGGTATTCAAAATCCTGCTGCTCCACCGGGACCAGTGTGGCCGTTCATATTTGCTTGATAGTCAGGGTGATGTTTGCCGCCTTTGTTATGAACCTCGCGCTTACATCCTCTGTCTCTCCACCTATGCACTCCTCGTTCAGGATGCATCAGTATTTGGAGCATATGCACAGGCTGCATAAGGAGCTCTCGCAGGCATCGGGTGAAACACGGCCCCGTCTGTTGTGAGTTTATCACGCATAATGACATTCAAGAAAGGCAATTGCGATCATTGCCTGTCCGTCACTTCGGAGGAAACAGCTGTTTTGCTTTTTTGAAACCCTGATGCAGAGCTGAATAAAATTGTAGGACCCTGCCCGCTTTGTATGCAATCAACAGGTCATGGGGCCTCTTCACCTGCTTCTCTGCCTTTCTTACTCGGGGAAGTCAATCTAGAGCTTGGCCATGTACGGAACAGGTTGCATGCAGCTGCCGCATAGGGGTAATTCGAGTATTTTAATAATGCCTCCTGCCCTGCCACCCGTCCTGCCTCATGTCCTGCCTCCTGTCCTGCCTGCTGTCCTGTCTCGTGCCCTGCCTCCTGTCCTGTCTCCTGCCCTGCCTCCTGCCCTACCTCATGTCTTGCCTCCTGCCCTTCCTCCTGCCCTACCTCATGTCATGTCTCCTGCCCTGCCTCCTGTCCTGCCTCATGTCATGTCTCCTGCCCTGCCTCCTGTCCTGCCTCCTGCCCTGCCTCATGTCCTGCCTCGTGTCATGTCTCCTGCCCTGTCTCCAGCCCTGCCTCCTGCCCTGCCTCCTGTCCTGTCTCCTGCCCTGCCTCCTGCCCTGCCTCATGTCCTGTCTCCTGCCCTGCCTCCTGCCATCCCTCGTGCCCTGCCTGCTGTCCCGCCTCCTGCCCTGCCTCCTGTCATGCCTCCTGTCATGCCGCCTGTCCTGCCGCCTGTCCTTCCTCATGTCCAGCCTCATGTCCTGTCTCATGCCCTGTCTGCTGTCCTGCCTCGTGTTCTGCCTCCTGTCATGTCTCCTGCCCTGCCTCCTGTCATGTCTCCTGCCCTTCCTCCTGGCCTGCCTCCTATCCTGCCGCCTGCCCTGCCTCATGTCATGCCTCATGTCTTGTCTCCTGCCCTGCCTGCTGTCCCGCCTCCTGCTCTGTTCCCTGCCATTCCTCCTGTCATGCCGCCTACCATGCCTCTTGTCATGTCTCATGTCATGTCTCCTGCCCTGCCTGCTGGCATGCCTCGTGCCCTGCCTCCTGACATGTCTCCTGCCCTGCCTCATGCCATGCCTTTGTCCTGCCTCCTGCGGCTGCATGGCAACAGCAACAGCAGGCAGAAGCCTCGCAACCGCCGCTACTGCCTGACCAGCAGCAACAGATAGGAGCCTCGCTACAACAGCAGTTGGCTGCCTGGCAGCAGCAGCAGCAACAACAAGCTGCCCAGCAGCAGCAGCAGCAGCAGCAGCAGACAGGAGTCTCTCCAATCTCCACAGCAGCGGCTGGCTCCCTGGGAGCAGCAGCAGCAGCAGCAGCAGCAACAGGCACGTGCCTCGCAGCAGCCGCAACTGCCTGGCAGAAACAGCAGCAGAAACATACCGGAGCATTGCAACAGCCGCAGATATTTTGTTTTCACTAGATGAGCAGCTGCCTGGCGACGTAGCTGGGGGGGTCCAGACACAACAACAAGGTTGGCGACCCCTTCTCATGTCCCGTTGCTGCTTGCACTGTGAGGGCGCACGGCTCTCAGGAATGCCGCTTGTGCTATGCGGAGCACAGCCGGAATTGCGGTCTATATGGGACAGCCAAGCTCCCAAAGATGCCTCAAGGTGTTCCCTTGCTTTGGGGGTCCCCTCCTCCTCATGACCGCTTTGAGCTTTTCTGCGACGGCGAGTTAGCAATGTCCGGAGGCAACAGGAACTGCCCGCACGGCTTCTTCTGCATGCGTGTATGGGCCCAATATATGTCTAGGGTGCCTTAAGATGTAGTGACACACGGGATGGTGAGCTGGCGTTCCAAAAGCCTGGTGTGTGCATGCTGTTACTATTGTAGCAAACGCTGACTCCTTGTTTATGTCTTGGAGCTTATTTCCTGCAATAAAGGATTAATTCCTGCGCCACTCGTCGCTCCCTACCGTAACTTGGTTATACATGATGTCCCGATTGACTGCAATTTCAACAAATGCCTGACGGGACACCTGGCCATTGCCTTCTGTTACCTCATAGACACAAGCTTCTGTGAACGCCGATATTTTGGCACTTGTCACATGCATTGAAGTGACCTTCCGCTGGACTAAATTTTCTAAAGAATTTTCATAATTTGTCTGAAGTCAAATTTGGGTACATCCTACTAGGTAAGGTATATCCTACTGGTTACGTATATCCTACCGGTAATTGTCCCGTGCAATTTTTTTTTACTGTTAAGCTCAACTGGAATGTCCGCAATATTGATCAGGTATATCCTACTGGTTATGTATATCCTACCGTTAATTGTCCCGTGCAATTATTTTTTACTGTTAAGCTCAACTGGAATGTCCGCAATATTGATCAGGCCCCAGGCCTTGAACCACCAGAGCCACAAACTCGTTGGCCTTGACAAAAAGGTGTACAGCTGAGCGGAACTTGTCTAACGTAGATTGTGGAACAAGCTGATGAAATCTGGCAATTTGGAAAACTAGGCACTCATCACTGACCAGAGACTTCTTGCAAAGGATCAGCTGAAATAGGTGCGGGCTTCTGGTGGGCTGTCACATGAGATGCATGTCTGCATGGTCCTGCCCATGTGACAACATTGCAGGTCGCAACCCAATGGCACGTCGGTATGTTAAGGCAAGATCAGCAGAAGCCTGCCCTGCTCTTATCTACGAGTTTGAATTCGCAAGCTATGCCCAGATGCCCTGCAACGGGAGGGGTCGGGCGAGACAATCAATTCGATTATGAAGCTGCATGCGCGTTTGGAATAATAGCTGAATCGCGATTCTCCCAACCAAAATTTTGGGACGCGAGGCTCCAGCCTCGCAACAGCATTTGAAGAAATAATTGAAATGGCCAATCCGAACCCGGCACTACGGTTTCCTGCAAGACTCGTTCATGCGAGACTTTCTTGACATGAGGCAGTAGGCATATTATTCAGTGACCTGCTCTTCAGAGTAGCTTAGATGACTTTCCTCCAGGCCCTACCGAAGTTCCAGGTGATTGATGTACTTGATTCAGATCCGGTTAGAGATCCACATATCAACTTTGTAGCGATGGAGCCCATCTAGTTAGGCGTAGATACAAAATTAAGAACGGCCTTCATGGAACTTCATATAAAGTGTCCTGCTACTCAGGGAAGCTTAGATAACATAACCTCCAGGCTCTGCCAAAGTTCCAGGTGATTTATGTACTTGATTCAGATCTGGTTAGCGATCCACAACTCAATGTAGTAGCGATCGAGCCTATCTAGTCAGGCATGCATGCAACAAGGGGCATGCAACTTAATATATAGTGACCTGCTCTTCAGGGTAGCTTAGATAACATATCCTCCAGGCCCTGCCAAAGTTCCAGGTAATTTGTACTTGATTCAGATCCGGTTAGAGATCCACAGCTCAACGTGGTAGCGATGGAGCCCATCTAGTCGGGCGAACATACAAAATTAAGCACGGCCTGCATGGAACTTTAAATTCAGTGACCTGCTCTGTTATCCTTGATTCAGATCCGGCAGCGCGTTATAGTGGAAGGGGGGCGGTGGTGCAATATGCCGGCAGCGCATTAGGGTGGGAGGGGGCGTTGGTGCAGCATGCATAGAGCGAATTAGGGGGGGAGGGGGTGCAGCATGCAGGCAGCGCATTAGGGTGGGATGCGCGTGGTGGTGCAGCATGCATGCAGCGCATGAGGGAGGGATGCGGGCAGTGGTGCATAATGCATGCAATCATGCTGCGCGTTAGGGTGGGATGCGGGCTGAGGTGCAGCATGCATGCAGCGCGTTAGGGTGGGTTGCGGGCGATGGTGCAACAAGCAAGCAGCGCATCAGGGTGGGATGCGCGCGGTCGTGCAACATGCATGCAGCGCATCAGGGATAGATGCGGGTGGTGGTGCAGTATGCATGCAGCGCATCAGGGAGGGATGCGGGAAGTAGTGCAGCATGCATGCAGCGCGTTAGGGTGGGATGCGGGCAGTGGTGCAGCATGCATGCAGCGCATTCGGGAGGGATGCGCGCGGTGGTGAAGCATGCATGCACTCACGCTGCACGTTAGGGTGGGATGCGGGCGGTGGTGCAGCATGCAGGCAGCGCATCAGAGAGGGAGGGGGGCGGTGGTGCAGCATGCATGCAGCGCATTAGGGAGGGATGAGGGGGGTAGTGCAGCATGCATGCACTCATGCTGTGCGTTAGGGTGGGATGCAGGCGGTGGTGCAGCATGCAGGCAGCGTATCAGGGAGGGAGGGGGGCGGTGGTGCAGCATGCATGCAGCGCATTAGGGAGGGATGCGGGAAGTAGTGCAGCATGCATGCAGCGCGTTAGGGTGGGATGCGATGTGTGGTGCAGCATTCAAGCAGCTCATTAGGGAGGGATGCGGGCGGTGGTGCAGCATGCATGCAGCGCATTCGGGAGGGATGCGGGTGGTGGTGCAGCATGCATGCAGCGCATTAGGGATAGATGCGGGTGGTGGTGCAGTATGCATGCAGCGCATTAGGGATAGATGCGGGTGGTGGTGCAGTATGCATGCAGCGCATTAAAGAGGGATGCGGGCGGTGGTGCAGCATGCAGGCAGCGCATTAGGGTGGGATGCGATGGGTGGTGCAGCATTCAAGCAGCTCATTAGGGAGGGATACGGGCGGTGGTGCAGCATGCATGCAGCGCATTCGGGAGGGATGCGGGTGGTGGTGCAGTATGCATGCAGCGCATCAGGGAGGGATGCGGGCGGTGGTGTAGCATGAATGCAGAACATAAGGGAGGGAGTGTGGCGGTGGTGGTAAGGGGGGGGATGGTGAAGCATGCACGCAACACATGCACGCAAGACATGCCTGGGAGGGGGAGTTGTGCAGTGTCGCAGCATGCAGGCAACACAAGCGAGGGGGGGGAGAGGGGCGGTGGTGCAACAGACAGGCAGTGCATGCCAGGGTTGAAGGGGGGGGGGAGATGCAGCAGGCAGGCAGCGCATGCCAAGGCTGAAGGGGGGGGGTCGGTGGTGCAACATGCAGGGAGCGCATGCTCGAGCCTGCCGCTGCTCTACTGCCATCCGGTCGCAGATCATCCGTCGTGGATCGCTGGTCGTGGATCGCTGGTCATGGATCGCTGGTCGTGGATCGCTGGTCGTGGATGGCAAGTCGTGGATCGCTGGTCGTGGATGGCAAGTCGTGGATCCCAAGTCGTGGATCGCTGGTCGTGGATGGCAAGTCGTGGATCGCTGGTCGTGGACGGCAAGTCGTGGATCCCAAGTCGTGGACTTGTGGTCGCGGATCTCGAGTCGTGGATCCCGAGTCGTGGATCCCAAGTCGTGGATCCAGCGTCGGTTATCATCCACGACTGTCGTGGATTACTTATCCACGACAGTCGTGGACCGCGACTGCTCCCTTAAGATCGTGTTTCCACTGGTATTCTGTCGGGCAACCGACACGGTTTAAGGCCCAATTTCGACCCAACTGCCGCAAACCGACACGGTTTAGCCTTTCTGAAACCACGCATTCGAGAATAGCCTATACCTCGTCGATGACCAGGGGCGCGTTCGCATTGAGCCATATCGCGTGGTAACCGACGACTTTTGTGTGAATATTTTCGGCCACACCACAATATGGGCTCGACGACGACTCAATTTGACCTAAATATCAGCTCCATATCGCCATATCCAAAAACTTGCTCTCGACCCAAGTTTTTGTCTCAATATTGCCAGCGTGTCATTCGTTACTGACACGCTGGCAATATTGTCGCACGAACATGATGCCCAATGCCGCAATGGCTACATTGCGTTTCGTTCTTCTGCAGGGATGAGAGAGACATGCATGGAGGGAACAGGGATGTGGTGAGAAACTAAGTGGGTTTGTCATTCCATGCAGTCTAGGATGAGGGAGCAGCAGCCAGGTATTGCACACGGAGATTAAGGACAAGGTAAATGCAAGTAGGGAGGCAGGAACTGTCGGCAGGGATGCCAGGGAGTCTGGTTTCAGGGAGGAGTGGATTTCTAATTCGCGACGCGGACCGAGTGCCGCAGACCGGCCAGACTCTCACCTGCTGATTGAGGACGATAAACAGCGAAGAAAAGAGGACAAGCTGCGACAATGCGCGGCAATGACCTGGCAATCTTGCAAGTTCGCACTAAAATAACCACACCTCAATATGCGCTCTATATTAGCGCGACGAAGGCACATCCACACCACAATATCGCTCACACAAAGTCGTCGTCATATTGATATTGAGGCTCCAATGCGAACGCGCCCCAGGTTTACAACACGTTTCCGATTGGACCCCGGAAACTTTCCGGGGTGTTTCCGGTGTGTTTTTAGCTGAAACACTGGACCCCGGAAAATCTCCGGAGCCTTTAGACCACCAAGAGTCGTACAATACGTTTCTTGTTTTTCCGGGGACCCCCCCCCCTCCCCGGAAATTCCAAAGACCCCGGAGAGTTTTCAGGCCTTCGAATAGCTTTTGTTTATGAATATGAATCGCCGCATCTTTCTTCCCATGATCTTATCGGGCGGTAGTGATGGGGGCGGCCCTGCAGAAAGGCTGCGGGCCGCCTCGGCCTTGGTCACTCCGCGAGCGAGTCGTCCCTATCATCATCATTATCATCAGCAACAGAAGCAGAAGCAGCAGCAACAGCGCAGATAACATATAGACACACATTCAGCAACACCGTAGTTAACCCTGAACCACGCAATATTACGCGGCCTCACGTTCCGGTGTGTGGCTCCGGGGTGTTTGCAGAAACACCCTCCCCGGAAATCTCCCGAAGACCAGAAGACCGTCGTACACGTTTGTTCCGGGGTCCTCAATCGGAAACGTGCTGTTAAGCTATTCTGTGAGTTGGTTGCCTCTTGGTTTAAGGAACCATGTCAACGCGAAAGATCATTCGGCATTAAAGACGCCATTTCTATAGCCAGATCGAAATAAGCGGCGACACTTGTGGTTCCGAGGTCACGAATCGTCGCAGAACGTCTCGGCGCCCCTAGATCAGACCTCTGGCAGCAGGAAGTTCGCTGTGAACTTCCTGGATTTCAGTGGAAACAGTTTTGGTTTAAGGCGTGAAAAAATCACGATCGCGAGCAACAGGATTCAAACCGCGCTGGTTTATGGCACCAGTGGAAACACCCCCTAAGGTGTTGAGTGACAGACTTATATGCTAGTCGTGGACCCGTGGCTGTGGATCTCGAGTCGTACATCCCAACAGCCCGTTTCCGATTGACCCCGGCAAAGTCCCGGGGTCTTTCCGGGGTGAAACGGGCTCCTGGGTGCTTCGATGCCGTACATTTACCCTGGAAATCAGTTCCCCCCCCCCCGGGGACCCCCTCCCCGGAAAATTCCGGGGTCTTAGCATTGTCCAGCTGGCATGATCCTTCGAAAGTTCCAATCGTCACGTTGATATAGCGCGCGCATTGCTGTAGTTTCTTTACATGGTTCGTCTGGGCGACGTTGTGTGGACACTCAGGGTGTAGGGGAGGTGATCGTTGCGACGATCTTGTGGCCGATCTTGGGCAAAGGACGCATCAGAAAGCAGAGAGGCTCAAGATGAGAGTTTGTTACGAATGGTTTGAAGAGCAGCTTCACAAATCATGCCTATCCTCGTGCTCGGCAGTGGAGCTCGGGAAGTTCAAATGTGCGCGCCTTAAGCCGTACAGAAAAGGGAGTCGCTAGATTCTGCCTCACGAGGTCAGTCGGAAACGACCACCCCGGAATGTTTCCGAGGTCAATTCACCCGGGTGGGTCCATTGATCGATTTGCCTTGTTTTTTCGGGGTCTGCCGGAAACGGGATATCAGCTTCAATCAGTCTACGTTCAAAAAATTTACTTCTGACTTCCTTGATGGTGGAATCAGTCGCGCGACAAAATATATCAGTCATACACTTCTGACACCTAATCCCATCATGGCATGAGCGTCGCAAACAACACTGGGGCGCGTTCGCATTGCTCCCGTAAGGGTTTCACCCTCCCCGGTCGTTCTGTAGTTACTAAGTTGTTGACTAGACTTTCCTTCGATAGTAAGAAGTTGAACGTTGATCTTCCAACGGCAGTTGAACCCTCTCGTGTCTCTCTATTTATAATGGGCCTTCTGCCTTTTTCTTTGCCCTAGTCTTACGAACTAGTGTGCCACCACTGTCATTCTCCTTGCCCTTGTCTTACGAACCAGTGTGCCACCACTGTCATATATATGTAAAAGCTATGCCTATGGCGCAGCCCCCGAGTGACGTGTCTGCCCTGAAATCTATCTGCTGTGTAATCTAGGCTGTCCTATTTGCTGAGTTTGTCCCCGCCTCTGTTTGCGTTCTGAACATTTGGGAGATGGTGTTACTTTGTTGGTTGAATGATGAGTGGTGATGGTGATGTGTGTGTTGTGTGTGTTGCTTGTCACAAGACGGTCAAACATGTGTTGCTTGTCACAATGTGCGGTGGGGTTGTAGGTGTTGTGCATGTAGTGTACTAGTGTACTACTGCTTGTGCAAGTGTGCCTAGTTGCTGCTGGAAGTGGTGTTCAGTGAACACAATACAGATGGGCAACAACATTCTTCTGACATCTGACATTTCCTGAACAACAGTGACCTACTGGCCTACTCTGCTTCTGCTCTGATTCTGGGGCCCAACGTGCAGCCCAACTTGATGCCTTTGGTGCAAGTAAGGCGTGGGCCACTGGGCCAAGTTCTTTATGGCCATTTCTGAACGTGTAGATTGCCCACTCCTGCGAACACATATCACCCAGCATGCGCTTGCTGTATGTGTTCTGCAAGGCACACTGCAAGTTGCGCCACCATGCCGGCTTGAGTCCCTCAGCTGTCCTAGCAGCTGACCAGTCCTGAGCAGCAGGTTTCACACCTCAACCAAAACAGTGGGAGGTGCCAATCTGTTGACCTGCCTGTGAGAGTGCATATCTGTTTCTGGTTAAGCTGCTGCAGTTGTGGTGTGTCAGCCTGTCAGGATGACAGTTGGTGCATGGCACCGGACGCTCTGTCGAAATGTCATCGCACTTCATACTCGGGAATCTGAGGAAGGCAAGCAGTTCTGCCAGCACTGCCAAACCTTACAGACAAAACGTGTTTGCGCCTAACGCAAAATTGCACGATAGTCCCTACGATGGTCTTTCGCATGTCATGCAGTGTAAACTGTCATCCTGCAAGTTCGAAAACTAGTCAGCCGCTAGCTGGCTGCAGCGATACGGATGATCGAGCAGCCCTGTCATCACGACTAAGCTGTTCAACGAGTTTGCGCTTAAAGCAACGCAACGCAAGTGCACAACATGTATCGTGCAGTATGAGCTTTCGGTCGACAAGGGCGAAAACCAACGTGGCCGAGGCCTTGGCTGCCCCGTCACGAGCATAAACATCGCACACGGACATGGAAATGACTTTGCGCCCAATACGAAGCAATGCGGTGGCCTGTTTCTGAAATCGGCACAATTTTTCACCGCAAACCCCCGCAAATTGCATGTCCAAGAAAGTACGGCGCGTTCGATCCACTCTGCGCACCTCCGTCGCAGTGCACTGTCATAAGGTCGGGAGCCACGAGATACGCCAGTGGAACATAAAATGACTCGAAACACTGGGGCAAGCGCGAAGAACGAGCCTTTCAAAAAGGTCATCACTTTGGCGGTTGGTAACCGATGTCCCATCCAGTGAACTCAACTGAAAACCCAAACCCTATCACTTTTCGTTCCTTTCAATTACTTGGGTATTCTGCTTGCCCTAATCTTACCAACTAGTGTGCCACCACTGTCATTCTCCTTGCCCTAGTCTTACGAACTAGTGTGCCACCACTGTCATTCTCCTTGCCCTAGTCTTACGAACTAGTGTGCCACCACTCTCATTCTCCTTGCCTTAGTCTGACGAACTAGTGTGCCACCCTTTGTAATTCTACGTTGCCACCTCTCCGCCTCTTGAACGCTCTCTGATCCCTGTTCCCTGTGTCCATGCTAGTCAGCCAAGACTGATGAGATCCCTTTCAACTGGTTTCAGAGCTCCGTCTACGATCCTTCGACCCTTCACCTTGCCTCGACCATCGACATACATCCTCGTCACTCCTCTGCCATATCGTCACATTATTGTCAACATCGCCTCTCTTCTTCATCCTCGTCATCCCTGCTCCCTCGTCACCTCGGCCCCCCTACCTCGTCATCTCTGCCTCCCTCGTCACCTCCGCCTCCGTCACCCCCTCTGAATCCCCGTCCCTTCGACATCTCTGCCCCTCGTTGCCCAAGGTTCAACTGCCGTTGGAAGATCAACGTACAACTTCTAACTACCGAAGGAAAGTCTAGTCAACAAGTTATTAACTACAGAACGACCGGGGAAGGTGTAACCCTTACAAACTCCCCGACTAAGTCGAACGTCCTCGGAGACTCAAACTTAAAACATTCAAACTCAGAGAGGTAAGGCAAAGCAAAAGGACACTCAAGACCTGAAAACAAAGGACTACAGAAAATGAAATGGCCGAAATATCCGAGAGGGGCAAAATCCAAACGGGAAAATAAATGCAAGGGTCCAAGGCAAAGGCTAAAAATTACAAACAGAACACAAGGTCATCTGACTATGGGACACGATGAGGGAACAACAAGCGACAAAACACGTGTGGTAAAAAGATAAAATCCTAGAAGAGCAAATATCCGAGGAAAGGCAGTAAGGCACACTAGCAAAGGATCTAAACAAATAGGACAGAAACACGATGGAACAGAGTCATGCAAGAGGACATGGAAATCTATTAGGCAAGCAAGGCTATGGTACTAGGGAAGCACTGGCGGCGGTACGCGCAAGCAAGGCTATGGTACTAGAGGAGCAATGGCGGCAGTATGCGCAAACAAGGCTGCAGTACAAGCAGAGCAATGGCGGCGGTACGCGGCGGCGCCGCTGTGGGACAGTGGTAGGCCTTGGCAGAAGTATCGTAGAGCATCATGGACGGACGAGGAGGCGGTGGAGGAGGGGACAAGGAACGAGGGACATATATAGGGAGCATGGTGGAGGAGAGGAGGAGCAACGAAGTAGGAACGGTCGGGACAGTGGCGTAGGTTTGAGGTGTAAGGCTGGGACGAGGACGAGGGAAGTTGTTGAGGGGGGATGGGAGAAGCCGAAGACAAGCTGGCGTTGAGCATGGACGTGGTGGTCAAGGATGTAGGGGACAATGGAGAACCGGGCAAGGCACGTAGTTGAGAGCGAGGCGGGAGAGAGACCGTGGAGGAGTGTCGATGTCATGGCGGTCGGTGGGCAATATCCAGCATGAGCTGGAGCAGCATGGAACATGAGTGGGTGTCAAGGGCATGGAGTCGATTGGTACGAAATTATCGGAGGGCATGATGAGCCAGCAAGGACATTTCGGGGGGTAGACACCAGAAACGAGGATGAGGTTGGTGAAGACGATGGAGACTTGATGGGATCAGTGAACCGAAGGGAAAAACTGAAAGTCGTGAGACGAAAGGCAGAGGTGGACGAGCCAAGGAGATCCGCGGACATGTGCCGGCAGGGAGCTGCATGGGAAGTCGACAGTCGTGAGGACAGTCAAAGAGCCAGAAAATCGAAGAGCGGTAGCCAGTAAGAATTTCCTGGAGACGACAGTAGAGTATAGGGTCGGATCAGCGAAGACCGCGAGGTGAAGGGACGAGGGGTAACGAGGGAGACGAACACGATGGGACGGTGGGGGACGATGGGGACAAGGGTGAAAGCGTCAACAGTTGTAGTACACGATGTTTCTGAGATCGTTGCCATCGGGTGTTACAAACTCGGGCAGCGCCACTCAGCGCTTTGTTGCAGTGGACCTGCCATTGAGGGCAGATGATGACGAGAACAGAGGGCAAACACTGGCCGTGCGGCCATGTTCGAAGGAGCAGAAATATTTCCGCATGGCAGCGCGGAGATGCGTTCGATGTGACAGAGGCGACGAGGGAATATGGCTCTCGTGTCTCTCTATTTATAATGGGCCTTCTGCCTTTTTCTTTGCCCTAGTCTTACGAACTAGTGTGCCACCACTGTCATTCTCCTTGCCCTAGTCTTACGAAATACGAACTAGTGTGCCACCACTGTCATTCTCCTTGCCCTAGTCTTACGAACATGTGTGCCACCACTGTCATTCTCCTTGCCCTAGTCTTACGAACTAGCTAGTGTGCCACCACTGTCATTCTCCTTGCCCTAGTCTTACGAACTAGCTAGTGTGTCACGCACCACTGCCATTCTCCTTGCCCTAGTCTTACGAACTAGTGTGCCACCACTGTCATTCTCCTTGCCTTAACAGTTTGACGAACTAGTGTGCCACCCTTTGTAATTCTACGTTGCCACCTCTCTGCCTCTTGAATGCTCTCTGATCCAAGGTCTCAGTGTTCATAGTACTTCATACCAGTCAGCCAGAACTGAGATCCCTTTCAGCTCCATATCGAGAGGTAAACGACGACTTTTTGCCCCGGCCTATTATTCAAGACATAAAAAAAGATGTACAAGTCGTTGCCCCGGCCTATTATTCAAGACTTAAAAAAAGATGTACAAGTCGTCAGTGTACGGCTACACAGTACATTAAAGACATAAAAATATGTACAAACTGACCAGCAACTAACCGACCGACGTCAACCAGTCCTCGCTGGCCCTCGTTCGTCACCGCGATCTCGTTGTAGTAATGTTAATACCTGTTTGTCCCACTATATAATCCAAGCCTAGTCCCCGGCCTATTGGCACTCTCCCCCCCCCTTCAAGTCCCATCAGAGCCTCCGAAGTTCAACAGTCCAACAATCCAACACTAGGCCTTCAGCTATTGGAGCCTACCAGTGAGTTAATAAAGAGTTCCTTAGTGCCCCCAGGGCCTCAGACCTCTTCATGTAGATGTTAACATTACTACAGAGCCTGATAGAATAATCTCGACTGAGACTTCCCGAATTCTAGCTATAAAGCCTGGTGGTCGGTCTTTATAGCAGTGCTTGGACTGGGCTGGGGTTTGGACTCGGGTTTATCGTGCGTCTTAGATTACGGTACGCGGACTGGACGTCGAGTGACGACTGGACTGGGCAGGATGCGACGCGGAATTTTAGAAACTTCGAATTATCTGGACTGGGTGGTACAAGACCACTACACTACATCGCTGGCGTTTTCAGGTTCTGAAAGCTATCATACCTTATCGAGTGGAACAGCGAGAGAAAACCGCGAGTCAGAGAGTAATCAGCGATGAATGGCAGGGAGCGTGCCTGCTACAGCTGACAGCTGGGATTCAAACTGTGTTCACACTCGGCACACTCGGCACAGCCAGAAATACCTGGTCTGGCTCGTCGAACAATACTGAGTTGGCTCGATGTCAGTCGCATGTCTATTCGCTGCTAATAGCTATATATCGCTAAAGCAATGCGGCAAGCGTTTGGCAAGTGACAGCGACAATGACAGCTGCGATTCAAAATGTCACTCGTCACATGCAGTCGTTGCGGCTAGAAAAGTGTCATTGTTGGCATAGCTTCCCTGTCGTAAGGTAGCTCCGGGTATTCAGACTTTCAGGTTTTATCAAAGACGTCCACATATGTAGCATTTCAGGCTTTCGACTTGCATTGTTCGGACTTACTGTTACAATGAGGTCTCACGACCGCATCAAGCATTCGCTACTAGCGAACGTTCTCGTCTTGCTTATGATCTTTAATTCCTGCATCCCAACAGTCGGTAAGTGACATCATCCATAGTCAGTAGCCAGTAGCATGTAGCTAGTTGCGGTATCTAACTCTCTTGCCCCACGCACTTCAGTCGCTGCCCCGAAACGGATGACAACCCCGCCCAAACGAACGGACAACAATCCCGCCCAACTCGATCAATACTGATTTGGCTCGATGTCAGTCGCATGTCTATTCGCTGCTAATAGCTTTATATCGCTAAAGCAATGCGGCAAGCGTTTGGCAAGTGACAGCGACAATGACAGCTGTGATTCAAAATGTTACTCGTCACATGCTGTCTTTGCTGCTAGAAAAGTGTCATTGCTGTAGTAGTGTTGCTCCGGGTACCCTGACTTTCAGGTTCTATCAAAGACGTCCACATATGTAGCAGTTCAGGCTTTCGACTTACATTGTTCATACAAAATCAGACCCACCGATATAAAGCCCCCACCCCCCCCATAATCGTAGATAGAACCGGGGCTCATAACCACCATTACACGCTGTGATGTGTGAATGTTTTCGGCCACACCACAATATGCGCTCGACGACGACTCAATTTGGCCCACGTTTCAACTCCATATCGCCATATCCAAAAACGTGCTCCCGACCCAAGTTTCCGGTCTCAATATTGCCAGCGTGTCAGTTGCCACAATCGTGTTTGTTCCCTCGGCTTATTTGTCTCTTCTGTTTTATGATGCGTCGACATGAAACTGGGGCGCGACCACATGTGTCAGAATCGCATGGTAACCGACCACATTATTTGTATGAACGTCGCCATCCACACCTCGTCACAAGCTCTATTCGAGCTCGATGAAAGCGCATCAATACCGAAATATCGCTCACACAAAATCGTCCGCATATTGATATTGAGGCTCCAATGCGAACGCGCCCCTGGTGGAAAGAGGCTCGATGTATATCCAGGCATCAGTCGGCAATATACTTTACATGCCCCGCCAATGTAAAGTATATAATATACATATATCATAGATATAGTATATAAAGTCAGAAAAAGTGGGCCAAAGTTAAAAAAAAATAGAGGTCTGGATTCAGCTTTATCAGGGCATTCAGAATATGCAGCTAACTCGTCCCATCTAAGAAAGCTAAGTCCTCAAAACATTAAAACACTGTATTTGTTATTTTGTTTGACGCGGATCATAGGTTCGCAAAATGGGGCAGGTCTGGTCCAGATGTTCAGTTTACCACTACATGATCACTAGATATACATTTGAGTCTCAAAGCATTATTGTTCCTAAGTTATCAGGTCAGTCGGAGTAATAGTTCACAGAAACCTCCTCGTGCTGAACCTCCTTGACCTCGCCGTCGTCACAATTCGCCTTGACATAAATCAGCTTCTCAGTCCGCAGGATGCCTAGGCAAGAGCGGCTACTGGTGTACGTCCGCCCCCATGCTGACCAGTTCCGCTCCGCTGCGCATGTGGTCACATGGATAGACAACAACGTCATGGCAGCCACAGAGAGGAGAGGGTACTGCTCACGGTACCGGTGCCAGAAGCTGCGGCCTTTGCATTGAAGGTAGCAACATGCATCACCAGCGTTCTCCTCGCCCAAGACGACGGAATAGAGATTGTTCCAAACTCGCTTAATCTTATTCAGCTATGCACACAAAGCCTCCGGCTCCCACTCGGTTCCTAAGTGCAGTTGCTTGCCATTGTCGAGAAGGTTAGATCGTTTCACCTTCTTAGGGGCCATTCTAGGTAACACGAGTGTGTATTATTGGAGTATAGAATCGGACGAGAACGCATGCGCTTGTCTCACAAGTAGCCCACATTAGCTAAAATGCCGTATTTCCACGTTTTCAGTCGCGAAATTCGGGGTTTTCGCGATTTTATATAAAGTATATATGATATGCCGAATTCGATTATATATTATATAATGTACTTTATATACTATATAATATTGCCGATGCCTATGTATATCCTTGGGCTGCTCGAAACTCGTTAGCTGCGTTATCGGCATGTGTTAGAACATAGTGTCAAGGGTGCATGTATAAGACACGTTTCATGATACACAACCTCATCAAGAAGCAGGCACGGTTATTCGGTCAATAGCTCCCTTAGGCTGGACAGTTATCCCGCCATGCTCATGTTCATAAAGTCTGTAAACCTCCCCTCATGTTTCTTTTGTCTGAACTGTTTCCCCGCTTCACCTCTTTCCCATTACTCAGTCAAGACCAAGCTACTGCATGGACTTACTTAATTCTATGGCTATAATGAATGGGGCTGCTCAGTTGTGAAGCGGATGTAGCCGCTGTGGAGGACCAACATTGCCCTTCCACAAGGGGGCAGCTGCGCAGACCACAGGAGAGCCGTGGCAAGGACCAGCAAGAGGGCAATCACATGCACCTGAACTTCAAATGCCAAGATGTTCATTTACTTCTGTGCATTTCGGCATGCAACATCACCAACGGGCGAGGGTGATAAGGTTACGTAGACTAGCTTCCGTGCATGACCATATGACCCTAAAGCCCAAATAATAAAACATAATGTGGGTGCAGAAAAGTGAACATGAACAATGCCGCTGTGGCGGACGTCGGAAAAAGTGCACGTGGGGCGACCCACTCACTCCACGATGGGTCCGACCGGACCAGCGCGTGGGTCACCCCACGTGGGGCGCTTGTCGCCCCACGGTGGGTTTACCTACAATGTCCACCACCGTGGTTCCCCCACCATGGTTCATCGTAATCCCCACTGCATGTCTCCCACCAATGGTCCACCCACTGCAGTATCCTTAGGGTGGGTCCATCCACTGCATGTCTCCCACCCATGGTCGACCCACTGTTGTGTCCCTTTATGGGTCAACCCACTGCAGGTCTCCCACCCATGGTCCACCCACGTGCTGACCCTGTCTGGCCCCACGGATTATTGGCAGTGGCAGAATAGAGCTTTCAGTAGCTTTTGCTGACCCTGTCTGGCCCCACGGATTATTGGCAGTGGCAGAATAGAGCTTTCAGTAGCTTTTGCTGACCCTGTCTGGCCCCACGGATTATTGGCAGCGGCAGAATAGAGCTTTCAGCAGCTTTTGCTGACCCTGTCTGAGTGCCCCCACGGATTAATGGCAGCGGCAGAATAGAGCTTTCAGTAGCTTTTGCTGACCCTGTCTGGCCCCACGGATTTTTGGCAGTGGCAGAATAGAGCTTTCAGTAGCTTTTGCTGACCCTGTCTGGCCCCACGGATTATTGGCAGCGGCAGAATAGAGCTTTCAGTAGCTTTTGCTGACCCTGTCTGAGTGCCCCCACGGATTATTGGCAGCGGCAGAATAGAGCTTTCAGTAGCTTTTGCTGACCCTGTCTGAGTGCCCCCACGGATTATTGGCAGCGGCAGAATAGAGCTTTCAGTAGCTTTTGCTGACCCTGTCTGAGTGCCCCCACGGATTATTGACAGCGGCAGAATAGAGCTTTCAGTAGCTTTTGCTGACACTGTCTGAGTGCTCCACGGATTATTGGCAGCGGCAGAATAGAGCTTTCAGTAGCTTTTGCTGACCCTGTCTGAGTGCCCCCACGGATTATTGGCAGCGGCAGAATAGAGCTTTCAGTAGCTTTTGCTGACCCTGTCTGGCTTACGGATTATTGGCAGCGGCAGAATAGAGCTTTCAGTAGCTTTTGCTGACCCTGTCTGCCCCCACGGATTATTGGCAGCGGCAAAATAGAGCTTTCAGTAGCTTTTGCTGACCTAGTTTACCTCTTAACCCTGAACTAGCCCCTAAACCTTATAACCGCCGAACCCGCCCCTAAACCCTATCAGCCCTTTAACGGTGGGACTACCATGCCCAGGGCATATGCATGGGTTTACCTGATTTGGTTGACCCACGGTGGGTAAGCCAAGCTATGAAATGATGGGTCTACCATGGTGTGGTCATATAGCGTGGGTGTAACCATCCCGGAGTCCCCACTGCGGGTCCCCCCATGTGGGGATCCCCGTGATAGTCAGACGACCGTGGGTCAGCCTATTGCTGATGCCCCACTGTGGGTCCTCCCCATGTGGGGATCCCCACGATATGGGACCATGAGTGGTACCGCCCATCGCGAAAGCCCAGTGTGGGGGAATCCTCTCACTTGGACCCACCGTGGGAGTATCCCATCAGACATACCCCACTGATGCCAACCCATGACGGAGCCCTACGACATGTATCCCCACGGTGGGGATACCCACTGGGTTTGGCCAATTCCCAGCGGGGCAGCCCACGGTGGCCGGCGCCACACCAATGTCCCCCACGTGCACTTTTTCCGACGGAATATCACACTTCATGCGGAATCCAGCGGAATATCACATTTCATGCACCCGACAGGTAACTGCAGTCCGATTCTAGCACGGCACTCCTTTGAACATATGTCAGGTTCCAGATAGGCAAGAAGGGATAGAGGGAAAGAAAGCTGAAAAGGAAATCACAATCGGAAGATAAAGGAAGATCTGAAAAACAATCAGATCGAACCAAAAGCTTATTTTGGGAGGTCACAACGTGAAGCGCCGCTTAATAAAACAATTAGATTCCTCCTTTGCATTGGCGACAACAATTATACGGTTTCCTCTTCTGCATGGACAACAGCAATTCTAAAATGCCGGTCTACCGGATACACAAAAAAGGGGACAATTTTATTTGGAGAATCTTCAGATATGGTTTTAAACATAACCAGCAAAAGCATATTGAACTCATACCGACTTAGTGCCATTATTTATATGAAAACATCTTGATTTGCTTGATGGAGGCTACTGAAGTCAGCGTGCTTTGGCCGGAAACGATTACATACATAACAAGCAAGATCAGTGCAAGAGCAGTCAAGAAGCAGGTCAGCCTGATTCCGTACGTGACAACAAGGCTGCCCGACGCAGCTGAACGCACCTGTCGTCCTCTTTCGCCCCACCAACTTCGTACTCGTTCTCCACCAAGGTCCCATCGACAGAGGAGGAAACCGTTGCTAATGACCATCGCATAAGACCCTGTCCAATAGGAGTTCTCGTTAATCGCATTTCGACCTCTGTAGAACAGCCAACAGACAATTCAGGTCAGAAGCAGCAAATATTGAACATTGCAATGGCAACAAAAATGGTAACTCACCACGAGCCTCATATAATCCCAAATATCATGTTCCAAGAAGCAGGAGCCTGCAACACAACGAGTTAATCTGTCAGCAACATTCAAAAAGAAAAGAAGGATTGAGAGGCTTACCTGGTCCTGCAGAGGTTCCTTTCCCAGCGTACTTTACAGCTGCTGTGGACCCTGCGTGGCACATGAGACGTTTTACACATTTACCAGTCATAGGCTCTTAAGAGCGTCCCCGGGCAAGATACCGAGGGTGGTGTAATCGTGTCCAAAAAGAAAAACCAAACCCGTAAGAATTGAGCGCGTCAACATTAAACGTAGTGCTGTCTTTCCTGATTCTTGGCAGCTGATGTAGACCATGCGCCATGCATGGAACAAAATCTACGCCCCAAGTTGATTTTGGCACTTCAGAGGACACCCAAGTAAGACAGCCACCAGGGCAGGAGAGAGAAAATCATGTTAAGGGTTTAGGGTACCCTAATCCCCCCTAAATCGCAGCGCCGCAACTCCGACATGAAAACAGCAAGACACGATGCAATGCGACAGCGCCACCACAATGGTGAGTCAGAGGCCAGGGCACCTATCCTGATGAGGGTGAGGGGAACGTCGTTCACACATAAATAGGGGAACGTCGTTCACACATATATAGGGGAACGTCGTTCACACATAAATAGGGGAACGTCTTTCACACGTGAATAGGGGTACGTCGTTCACGCATAAATAGGGGAACGTCGTTCACACGTGAATAGGGGAACGTCGTTCACACATGAATAGGGGAACGTCGTTCACACATGAATAGGGGAACTTCGTTCACACATATATAGGGGAACGTCGTTCACACGTGAATAGGGGAACGTCGTTCACACATAAATAGGGGAACGTCGTTCACACGTGAATAGGGGAAAGTCGTTCACACATAAATAGGGGAACGTCGTTCACACATGAATAGGGGAACGTTGTTCACACATGAATAGGGCAAGCGGGACTCCATTGCTTAGGTACATACACTGCCATGTTGGCCACGTTGCAGACCGCACCTTTCATGTCAATGAATAAGCAGAAGTTTCCTATCAGGAGACTACAGCGTTGAGGTCATTCATTGCGGCAAGCTCCAGTGCGTGTCTGCATGAGAACATACACCGCCATGCTGGCCACTCCGCATACCTCACTCTGCATATCTCACCTTGCATGTCGATGATTACGGAGATGCTACCACTCAGGAGCCCACAAGCTTTGAGAGCTTTGAGGTCATCTGTTGTGGCCATCTCCAGTGCTCTTCGTGTGGTGTAGCCTGCCAGTCCCAAGGCCACCAACTCCTTGTCAGTGAAGAAACTGGTCTCGTATTCTCCCACATAATGAACCAGTGCAGCTCGAGCCATCATCTGCAATAGGTGGGGGGTGTACGCCATGATATGAATCAGAAGGCCATTCATGAAAGCGGCAGCGAAGCCATGTCAAGTTGTTAATTAATCTAGGCAGGCCTGTGAACTTGAAACAATACAAAGGCAAAATACGTATGTGGAAGTAATATAAATACTAAATTTACAAAGTTGAAATACCGAAATAGAAGCTGTAATTATATTCCAGCCTCTTGGCTATGATTCATGCTATGATGGGGTGCATAAGAGCTCGGCATAAGGCCTCCCCTCTATAATTAGATAAACAAATCAAAACTTATAAAGTGCTCTGAATCTCTCCTTGCCTGTAGGGATCAGGGCTGCCAGCAACCAACCTCACGTAATCCAGAAGAAAAACTATTTGGAGATACGATATCTTGCTATCTAGGGATAACAGATGTCCAGATATGTTCAGATATGTCCAGGTACATTCAGATATGTCCAGATATGTCCAGATACATTTAGATATGTTCAGATATGTCCAGATATGTTCTGAACCCTAACTGACCTTAAAACAGCCAATGTGCTGAGCTGGCTTGGCGTTAGTGTTGGCGTTGGCGTTGGTGTTGGCTTGGCATTGGCTTGACGTTGGTGTTGGCTTGGCGTTGGCTTGGCGTTGGCTTGACGTTGGTGTTGGCTTGGCGTTGGTGCTGGCGTTGGCGTTGGTGTTGGCGTTGGTGTTGTCGGCGCTGAACCCAAATGTGGCGTATCTGTGTGCCGGAACGGACTGGGCCCCTGGAAGGGTAGCAGAAGGGTGAGAGGGGCAGCCGCATTTAACTGAGCGGCATGGATGAGGAGATGGATCCATGGCTAAGATCCAAGCAGCTCAAAGACAGCGCCACAGTTGAGTCAAAGGGCGCCTGAGGCAACAGCGCCCAGTCACCATCATTATTCAAAACACCTGATCCGCAACCTGAAGGGGCTTACTTCACACAGAATGGGGTAAGCAGGGCTCCAGGGCTTCGATAAATCACCTGTCATGTTGGCCACTCTGTAGACCTCACCTTGCATGTTGATGATTAAGAAGCAGCTTCCAATCAAGAGACCACAAGCTCGGAGCGCTTTAAGGTCATCCATAGTGGCCGTCTCCAATAGGGTAAGCTGGGTTCCAGGGCTTAGGTAATTCCACTGTCATGTTGGCCACTCTGCAGACCTCACCTTGCATGTTGATGATTAAGAAGCAGCTTCCAATCGAGAGACCACAAGCTTGGAGAGCTTTGAGGTCATCCATTGTGGCCGTCTCGAATGCCTTTTGAGTGGTGTAGCCTGCCAGTCCCAAGGCCATCAACTCCTTGCCTTCGAAGAGACTGGTCTCGTATTCTCCCACATATTGAACCAGCGCAGCTCGAGCCATCATCTGCAATACGAGTGGGTGTTAGCCATGATATGAATCAGAAGGCCATTCATGCACGCGGCAGCTAAGCCAGGAAGGAGGTCACATAATGACAGCATGCATGCACCTCAAGATAGTAACAATTTTCTGCCGCTGATCACGCTTGTACACTTTTAAGTTCCGCTGGTGGCATGCATTGTACTGTGCTCTACATGAAACGACATTGATGACCTTGAGCTAGCAGATACTGGAAAGCAGAAGATACAACGTCATAAGGAAGGGGAATTGATGTTGGCCACACTATCAATCGGGTAATTATTTACTAGTGCCGCAGACCCCGCCCCTTTTAGATTTTTTCACCTTCCGTTCCCCCACACCGCCTTCACGGGTTTTATGGAAGAAATATTCCTTCATGAAGGTAACTGGTTCCTCCATCAATCAGGATTGTGTTGTTGGTGCTGAAAGCATGTCAAATGTCTTAGGGAGAGGGTGGGAACAGGCACCACGGGATGCCATGGGATTGATACTGTTTTCTTGTTGGGCTGGCATATAAAGGGGCCTGTCCCTCAGGGGGTCGGACTGGTTCCCCCAAACAAAGGGGTTCAGCCGGAATGGAGTCTTTCCACTGAAAAGGTTAAACAGAAAATAAAAACGGACTTTTTTCCCCTTTAAAAAGCCAGAGTCCTGGTCACCAGTAAAACGTTTCGCGGGGAAAGACCCCGTCCCAAAGGTCAACTGTGGTTTTTGGGGAAGTCGTCCGACCCTTTCAGTGACAGGCCCCTCACTGTACATCCTGATGCTCCATATAACATATGCAGTACATACCGTACATACGGTACATACGTATTTCATAGATGGGCATTTCCCCCAGGTAAGTTTTTGACCAGGCTGAAGCCCCTCAGAACCATCAGCATGGAGTGTTTCTTTTACCTTCACATTATGGGTAGTTGGGTACCCTTTGCAACGCACGTACAGCAAAATAAAGGACTTCAAATCGTTGCATTCATTGATTTAGTCCCATGAAACATGCCATGCGCCCATGCGGCCATGCGCATCAAGCTCTACATGCAAGGACAGGCTGGAAGCTTATAATCGGTGTGTTCATAAGGATTTCAACACGGCAATGCCCGTGTGCTTCTCGCAGTCTATGCATTGCAACGCGGCAGCCCCCCTCCCGTCTGAACGAAAGAGCTTTGTGACATTGAGCGAGTCCCAGTATTTGACTTTTTTGCTGCCTGGTTTCATAGTGCCAGATCCTTGTAGGCACATCCGGGATCGAGCTGATATCCACTGATATTTTGAAGTAGAGGGGAGAGAGGTTCATCCTCCAGTCCCCCTGCAAGGAATGTTGTATTGCCCGATAGGAAAGAATGTTGTGCGGCTGAAAGATGTAAGAATACTGTCGAAAGTAAGATTTTCTTGGCTTCCTGTCTTGCTCTTGTCCCTCCTTCAGCAGATTGGATACAGGCATTGTTCATCGACTTGTGTGGAGGCGTTTCTGACTTTGGGGGGGGATGGACTAGGGTGTTTGAACTTGTGGGGTGCAGAGGTGAGTTTGAGGGTCCTGGTCAGGGGCTGCTACATTTCCACCCATACTAATATACTTTTCCACGCATGCGTCATTGCGTAAACGGCACAATTTCTGCCAAAATCGATGCCAGCAGGTGACATGCCCATTATTACTAAAATTCGCCGAGGTGCGACAATAAACCGTTAATTAACAAGTTGTTAATTCATCTTGTTTGTTAGTAACAGTGCGGATGTGGCTTTGGCCCCCAGCTGCGCCATTCCCTCAACCCGCACATCCCTAGGGGTGCGTAGTTTTCTTTCTTTCTTTCTGGGCAGGCCTGTTGATAAAAAAAGGACAGGCAAAATACGCCTGTGGAAGTTATGGATGTACGAAATTTAAAAAAAGTTAAAAAATAGGAGCTGTAATTATTTTCCTGCCTCTTGGCTATGCTTCATGTTTTAAGATATGATGGGGTGAACAAGAGCTCAGCATAAGGCCTCCCCTCTATAATTAGATAAACAAATCAAATGTATCAAGTGTTTTAAATATCTTCTTGTAAGGATCAGGGCTGCCAGCAACCACCCTCATATAATCCAGAAGAAAAAACTATTTGGAGATACGATATCTCGCTATCTAGGGATGACATATGTCCAGATATGTTCAGATATATTCAGATATGTCCAGATATGTTCAGATATGTCCAGATATGTTCAGATATGTCCAGACATGTTCAAATGTATTCAGATATGTCCAGATATGTTCAGATATGTCCAGACATGTTCAAATGTATTCAGATATGTCCAGATATGTTCAGATATGTCCAGACATGTTCAAATGTATTCAGATATGTCCAGATATGTTCAAATATTTTCAGATATGTCCAGATATGTTGTTCACCCTAACTGACCTTTGCGTTGGTGTTGTCAGTGCTGGACAGGCCGATTGTGATGCATCCGAGAAACGGCACGGACTCGAACACTGGAAGGGTGGCAGAAGGAAGAGAGGGGCAGCCGCATTTAACTGAGCGGCATGGATGAGGAGATGGATCCATGGCTAAGATCTAAGCAGCTCAAAGACAGCGCCACGGTTGAGTCAGAGGGCGCCTGAGGCAACAGCGCCCAGTCACCATCATTATTCAAAACACCTGATCCGCAACCTGAAGGGGCTTACTTAACACACTATGGGGTAAGCAGGGCGCCAGGGCTTAGGTAAATCCACTGTCATGTTGGCCACTCTGTAGACGTCACCTTGCATGTTGATGATTAAGAAGCAGCTTCCAATCGAGAGACCACAAGCTCGGAGAGCTATGAGGTTATCCATTGTGGCCGTCTCGAAAGTTCTTTTAGTGGTGTAGCCTGCCAGTCCCAAGGCCACCAACTCCTTGTCTTCGAAGAGACTGGTCTGGTTTTCTCCCACATATTGAACCAGCGCAGCTCGAGCCATCATCTGTAATAGGTGGGGGGTGTTAGCCATGATATGAAGCAGAAGGCCATTCATGAACGCGGCAGCGAAGCCATGTCAAGTTGTTAATTAATCTAGGCAGGCCTGTGAACTTGAAACAATACAAAGGCAAAATACGTATGTGGAAGTAATATAAATACTAAATTTACAAAGTTGAAATACCGGAATAGAAGCTGTAATTATATTCCAGCCTCTTGGCTATGATTCATGCTATGATGGGGTGCATAAGAGCTCGGCATAAGGCCTCCCCTCTATAATTAGATAAACAAATCAAAACTTATAAAGTGCTCTGAATCTCTCCTTGTGGGGATCAGGGCTGCCAGCAACCAACCTCATGTAATCCAGAAGAAAAAACTATTTGAAGATACGATATCTTGCTATCTAGGGATGACAGATGTCCAAATATGTTGAGATATATATTCAGATATGATCAGATATGTCCAGATATGTTCCGATGTGTCCAGATATGTTCAGATATATTCAGGTATGTTCTGAACCCTAACCGACCTTGAAACAGCCAATGTGCTGAGCTGGCTTGGCGTTGGTGTTGTCGGCGCTGGACAGGCTGCTTGTGGCGTATCTGAGAACCGGAACGGACTGGGCCACTGGAAGGGTGGCAGAAGGATGAGAGGGGCAGCCGCATTTGACAGAGCGGCGTGGATGAGGAGATGGATCCATGGCTAAGATCTAAGCAGCTCAAAGACAGCGCCACGGTTGAGTCAAAGGGCGCCTGAGGCAACAGCGCCCAGTCACCATCATTATTCAAAACATCTGACACGCAACCTGAACTAAGGTGGCTTACTTCACACAGAATGGGGTAAGCAGGGCTCCAGGGCTTCGATAAATCCACTGTCATGTTGGCCACTCTGTAGACCTCACCTTGCATGTTGATGATTAAGAAGCAGCTTCCAATCGAGAGACCACAAGCTTTGAGAGCTTTGAGGTCATCCATTGTGGCCATCTCCAATGCCTTTCGAGTGGTGTAGCCTGCCAGTCCCAAGGCCACCAACTCCCTGACTTCGAAGAGACTGGTCTCGTATTCTCCCACATATTGAACCAGCGCAGCTCGAGCCATCATCTGCAATACGTGGGGGGTGTTAGCCATGATATGAATCAGAAGGCCATTCATGCACGCGGCAGCTCGACCAGGAAGGAGCTCACATAGTGACAGCATGCATGCACCTCAAGAGAGTAACAATTTTCTGCCGCTGATCATGCTTGTACACTTTTGAGTTCCGTTGGTGGCATGCATTGTGCTCTACATGAAACGACGTTGAGGACCTTGAGCTAGCGGACACTGGAAAGCAGAAGATACAACGTCATAAGGAAGGGGAATTGATGTTGGCCACACTATCAATCGAGTAATTATTTACTAGTTCCACAGACCCCGCCCCTTTTAGATTTTTGCACCTTTCGATTTTTGCACCCGTTCCTCCACACCTCCTTCACGGGTTTGATGGAGGAAATATTCCTTCATGAAGGAAACTGGTTCCTCCATCAATCAGGATCGTGTTGTTGGTGCTGAAAACATGTCAAATGTCTTAAAGAGAGGGTGGGAACAGGCACCACGGGATGCCATGGGATTGATACTGTTTCCTTGTAGGGCTGGCATATAAAGGGGCCTGTCCCTCAGGGGGGTCGGACTGGTTCCCCCAAACAAGGGGGTTCAGCCGGAACGGAGTCTTTCCACTGAAAAGGTTAAACAGAAAATAAAAACGAACTTTCCTTCCGTATTAAAAAGCCAGAGTCCTGGTCACCAGTAAAAGTTTTCGCGGGGAAAGACCCCGTCCCAAGGGTCAACTGTGGTTTTCGGGGGACTCGTCCGACCCTCTAAGTGACAGGCCCCTTACTGTACATCCTGATGCTCCATATAACATATGCAGTACATACGGTACATACGTATTTCATAGATGGGCATTCCCCCCAGGGAGATTTTGACCCGGGCTGAAGCCCCTCAGAACCATCAGCATGGAGTGTTTCTTTTACCTTCACATTATGGGTAGTTGGGTACCCTTTGCAATGCACGTACAGCAAAATAAAGGACTTCAAATCGTTGCATTCATTGATTTAGTCCCATGAAACATGCCATGCACCCATGCGGCCATGCGCATCAAGCTCTACATTCAAGGACAGGCTGGAAGCTTATAATCGGTGTGTTCATAAGGATTTCAACACGGCAATGCCCGTGTGCTTCTCGCAGTCTATGCATTGCAACGCGGCAGCCCCCCTCCCGTCTGAACGAAAGAGCTTCGTGACATTCAGCGAGTCCCAGTATTTGACTTTCTTGCAGCCTGGTTTCATAGTGCAAGTTCCTTGTAGGCACATCCGGGATCGAGCCGATGCCCACTGATGTTTTGAAGTAACGGGGAGAGAGGTTCATCCTCCAGTCCCCCTGCAAGGAATGTTGCATTGCCCGATAGGCAAGAATGTTGTGAGGCTGAACGATGTAAGAATACTGTCGAAAATACGATTTTCTTGGCTTCCTGTCTTGCTCTTGTCCCCCCTTAAGCAGATTGGATACAGGCATTGTTCATCGACTTGTGTGGAGGCGTTTCTGACTTTGGGGGGGGATGGACTAGGGCGTTTGAACTTGTGGGGTGCAGAGGTGAGGTTGAGGGTCCTGGTCAGGGGCTGCTACATTTCCACCCATACTAATATACTTTTCCACGCATGCGTCATTGCGTAAACGGCACAATTTCTGCCAAAATCGATGCCAGCAGACGACATGCCCATTATTACTAAAATTCGCCGAGGTGCAACAATAAACCGTTAATTAACAAGTTGTTAATTCATCTTGTTTGTTAGTAACAGTGCGGATGTGGCTTTGGCCCCCAGCTGCGCCATTCCCTCAACCCGCACATCCCTAGGGGTGCGTAGTTTTCTTTCTTTCTTCCTAGGCAGGCCTGCTGATAAAAAATGTACACAGGCAAAATACGCCTGTGGAAGTTATGGATGTACGAAATTTAAAAAGTTAAAAAATAGGAGCTGTAATTATTTTCCTGCCTCTTGGCTATGCTTCATGTTTTAAGATATGATGGGGTGAACAAGAGCTCAGCATAAGGCCTCCCCTCTATAGTTAGATAAACAAATCAAATGTATCAAGTGTTTTAAATATCTTCTTGTAGGGATCAGGGCTGCCAGCAACCACCCTCATATAATCCAGAAGAAAAAACTATTTGGAGATACGATATCTCGCTATCTAGGGATGACAGATGTCCAGATATGTTCAGATATATTCAGATATGTTCAGATATGTCCAGATATGTTCAGATATGTCCAGATACATTCAGATATGTCCAGATATGTTCAAATGTATTCAGATATGTCTAGATATGTTCAAATATATTCAGATATGTCCAGATATGTTGTGAACCCTAACTGACCTTGAAACAGCAGATGTGCCGAGGTGGCTTGGTGTTGGTGTTGTCAGTGCTGGACAGGCCGATTGTGGTGCATCCGAGAAACGGCACGGACTGGAACCCTAGAAGGGTGGCAGAAGGAAGAGAGGGGCAGCCGCATTTAACTGAGCGGCATGGATGAGGAGATGGATCCATGGCTAAGATCTAAGCAGCTCAAAGACAGCGCCACGGTTGAGTCAGAGGGCGCCTGAGGCAACAGCGCCCAGTCACCATCATTATTCAAAACACCTGATCCGCAACCTGAAGGAGCTTCCTTCACACAGAATGGGGTAAGCTGGGCTCCAGGGCTTAGGTTATTCCACTGTCATGTTGGCCACTCTGTAGACCTCACCTTGCATGTTGATTATTAAGAAGCAGCTTCCAATCGAGAGACCACAAGCTTGGAGACCTTCGAGGTTATCCATTGTGGCCATCTCGAATGCTCTTTGAGTGGTGTAGCCTGCCAGTCCCAAGACAACCAACTCCTTGTCTTCAAAGAGACTGGTCTGGTATTCTCCCACATATTGAACCAGCGCAGCTCGAGCCATCATCTGCAATACGTGGGGGGTGTTAGCCATGATATGAATCAGAAGGCCATTCATGCACGCGGCAGCTCGACCAGGAAGGAGCTCACATAGTGACAGCATGCATGCACCTCAAGAGAGTAACAATTTTCTGCCGCTGATCATGCTTGTACACTTTTGAGTTCCGTTGGTGGCATGCATTGTGCTCTACATGAAACGACGTTGAGGACCTTGAGCTAGCGGACACTGGAAAGCAGAAGATACAACGTCATAAGGAAGGGGAATTGATGTTGGCCACACTATCAATCGGGCAATTATTTACTAGTTCCACAGACCCCGCCCCTTTTAGATTTTTGCACCTTTCGATTTTTGCACCCGTTCCTCCACACCTCCTTCACGGGTTTGATGGAGGAAATATTCCTTCATGAAGGAAACTGGTTCCTCCATCAATCAGGATCGTATTGTTGGTGCTGAAAACATGTCAAATGTCTTAAAGAGAGGGTGGGAACAGGCACCACGGGATGCCATGGGATTGATACTGTTTCCTTGTAGGGCTGGCATATAAAGGGGCCTGTCCCTCAGGGGGGTCGGACTGGTTCCCCCAAACAAGGGGGTTCAGCCGGAACGGAGTCTTTCCACTGAAAAGGTTAAACAGAAAATAAAAACGAACTTTCCTTCCGTATTAAAAAGCCAGAGTCCTGGTCACCAGTAAAAGTTTTCGCGGGGAAAGACCCCGTCCCAAGGGTCAACTGTGGTTTTCGGGGGACTCGTCCGACCCTCTAAGTGACAGGCCCCTTACTGTACATCCTGATGCTCCATATAACATATGCAGTACATACGGTACATACGTATTTCATAGATGGGCATTCCCCCCAGGGAGATTTTGACCCGGGCTGAAGCCCCTCAGAACCATCAGCATGGAGTGTTTCTTTTACCTTCACATTATGGGTAGTTGGGTACCCTTTGCAACGCACGTACAGCAAAATAAAGGACTTCAAATCGTTGCATTCATTGATTTAGTCCCATGAAACATGCCATGCGCCCATGCGGCCATGCGCATCAAGCTCTACATGCAAGGACAGGCTGAAAGCTTATAATCGGTGTGTTCATAAGGATTTCAACACGGCAATGCCCGTGTGCTTCTCGCAGTCTATGCATTGCAACGCGGCAGCCCCCCTCCCGTCTGAACGAAAGAGCTTCGTGACATTGAGCGAGTCCCATTATTTGACTTTCTTGCTGCCTGGTTTCATAGTGCCAGATCCTTGTAGGCACATCCGGGATCGAGCCAATGCCCACTGATGTTTTGAAGTAATGGGGAGAGAGGTTCATCCTCCAGTCCCACTGCAAGGAATGTTGCATTGCCCGATAGGAAACAATATTGTGCGGCTGAACGATGTAAGAATACTGTCGAAAATACGATTTTCTTGGCTTCCTGTCTTGCTCTTGTCCCCCCTTCAGCAGATTGGATACAAACATTGTACATCGACTTGTGATGAGGCGTTTCTGACTCACTTAGGGGGGGGATGGACTAGGGTGTTTGAACTTGTGGGGTGCAGAGGTGAGGTTGAGGGTCCTGGTCAGGGGCTGCTGCATTTCCGCCCATACTAATCTACTTTTCGGCAGAGCCCCCTCGGGCGGCCGAAGGTCGCGGGGGCGATGCCCCCAGTTTCCACCCGTTTCCGTCCGTCAGTCCGTCCGCCTGATGTTTCTGGAACGTCACGGAAACTTTATGCGCTACAGCGCAAATCAACTGGCTGTAATTATGAAGGTTATTCCTGTCAGACCTCAAAGACCGAGGTGCAGAACTGAGAAACTCAGCTACCAAGGCTGGATCTCACAGCGGATGACGTAAGGTGTCGTCACGCTGTCCCCTGGTGTCACGCGACAGGCCGACAGCTGCAGCTTCGCTTCTCTATGTGCAATTCGAAACGCATCATTAAAAGCACGCACTTAGCCAGCGATAGAGTCGTGACAAATATTTTGAAATCCTTCAACATGGCGAGGGGGTTTGCATGGGGTCCAGGTGATGACCCCATCCGCACCTGCGCCTGCCCTCTGAAAAGTCACATACCCGACTGCTCAGCAGTTTTTTGTGCTGCGCAGCAGCACCTCTGATTACTTGTCCACGCATGCGTCATTGCGTATCGGCACAATTTCTGTCAAAATCGATGCCAGCAGGCGACATGCCCATTATTACTAAAATTCGCGGAGGTGCGACAATAAACCGTTAATTAACAAGTTGTTAATTCATCTTGTTTGTTAGTAACAGTGCGGATGTGGCTTTGGCCCCCAGCTGCGCCATTCCCTCAACCCGCACGTCCCTAGGGGTGCGTAGTTTTCTTTCTTTCTTTCTGGGCAGGCCTGTTGATAAAAAAGGTACACAGGCAAAATACGCCTGTGGAAGTTATGAATATACGAAATTTAAAAAGTTGAAACATAGGAGCTGTAATTATTTACCAGCCGCCTATGATTCATGTTTTAAGATATGATGGGGTGCACAAGAGCTCAGCATAAGGCCTCCCCTCTATAATTAGATAAACAAATCAAATGTATCAAGTGTTTTAAATATCTTCTTGTAGGGATCAGGGCTGCCAGCAACCACCCTCATATAATCCAGAAGAAAAACAGGGACGACAGATGACCAGATATGTTCAGATATGTCCAGATATGTCCAGATGTGTCCAGATATGTTCAAATATATTCAGATATGTTCTGATTTCTGAACCCTAACTGACCTTGAAACAGCCGATGTACTGAGCTGGCTTGGCGTTGGTGTTGTCGGCGCTGGACAGGCTGCTTGTGGTGCATCCGAGAAACGGCGCGGACTGGTACCCTACAAGGGATGGCAGAAGGAAGAGAGGGGCAGCCGCGTTTGACTGAGCGGCATGGATGAGGAGATCGATCCATGGCTAAGATCCAAGCAGCTCAAAGAGAGCGCCACCCCGCGGGTGAGTCAAGAGGGCGCCTGAGGCAATAGCGTCCATTCACCATCAATATTCAAAACACCTGATCCGCAACCTGAAGGGGCTTACTTCACACAAAATGGGGTAAGCAGGGCTCCAGTGCTTAGGTAAATCCACTGTCATGTTGGCCACTCTGCAGACGTCACCTTGCATGTTCCAATGCTGAGATCCCCAAGCAGCTCGAAGACTGTGCCACCACACGGGTGAGTCAGAGGGCAAGGCAACAGCGCCCAGTCACCATTATTATTTAAAACACCTGTTCCACAACCTGTAGGGTGAGCATCATGGGGCTTGCTGCCTTGCTTCACACAGGAGTGGAGGAACCCGGGCTCCAGTGCCTAGGTACATTAGTATACAATACCACGCTGCCTGGCCACCCTGCCGACCTCACCTAGCGTGCCAATGATTGAGGAGACGCTGTCACTCCGGAGACCACAAGCTTTGAGAGCATCCATTGTGGCCATCTCTAGTGCTCCTCGTGTGGTGTAGCCTGCCTGTCCCAAGGCCGCCAACTCCTCGTCAGTGAAAAAACGGGTCATGTATTCTCCCATATACTGGACCAGCGCAGCTCGAGCCATCATCTGTAGTAGGAGAGGGGGCGTACGCCTTGATATGAAGCAAGGCCGTTCATGCGTGCGGTAGCGAAGCCACGTTGGACCTCTCTTAATGCATGGCGTCACGCACTGCTGCTGCAATGCCTTGTTGCTGATTCTGCCTCTACACAAGAGACTTCCGTTTGGGGCATAGGCCGTGCTTGAGATTAAACGACGTCGATACACGTGGGCTAGTGGACACGGGACAGCAAAATATGCACACACATAGGTGACATAGCCGTCGACCATCACCTATGCACAATGATGGCCCTTACATTCGTTTAGAACAGAAGGGCGGTGATTGAGATGTAGGCTTCCTCCTTAACAATGTCCCCAAGCACAAGGTACCTATCCGGATATGGCGAACCGTGCAGTATGAGAGGATGATGCCCTCGATTCACAACAGATAATTTCTCCAAAGTGGCGAAAGTTGAATTCTCTTTCTTCCAAGATGGGACGTCCTACTGGTTGCCTGCTTCCATTGCTACGTGTTATTGCTGCGAACCTAAATCGGGGGCAGATGGCCTTCCGAAATTGCTAATGTGGCGAATGTGGTCATATTGATTGGTCACATTCGCTGCGAAAGTGGCATGGGTTTGTTTCGCCCAACCAACCACATTTGGGTCCTTCATGGAGTTAGGACCGACCCTCTAAACCATAGTTTGTAGAGCCTCACGAAAGTGTGAAATGAGGATTGTAGAGGCTTGAAATCGAATCGTAGAATGCCAAATACTTTCTAAGTCAAACATGCATCGTTTGATACTTTTGATAGCTCATTTTAAAGCTGAAACGTCGCTCTTTGATATGCAATCAACTTCGACTCGGATAGCCTTGACTCCGATAGCCTAGACAGATGGCTGGCAAGCTAGAGGAGTCCGCGCAAGAGCAGCCCACGCTAGAGAGCTGCAAACGCAACATCAGCGCTCCTATACAGCTGCTGCATTATCTCAGCTACTTGCCCAGACAGGCAAAGATCTCGAACATACCGGGCGCCCGTGGCGTCGGGTTGCTCGAACAACGTGCATCACCCTGCTCGTCGCTACACAGCCCGTGAGGAACGGAAAGGACCTCCTCCTCGGGCATTCGATCGCGAAGGTCCCCGCTGGATGACACACGAAGTGTCCCCGCTGGATGACGCATGAACTGTCCAAGGAGGGTTCTTCACTGCAGGCTCTATGAACAGCACTGCTGACCAATGAGGCAATTGCCACCTGCAAGCTTTGGACTTTGCTTCTATTTAGTCTTGTCTTTTGCAGATGGTATCCTCTGGAAACTTCAACAAGGACCAGCACCATGTCCGTGGCTAGCTGGGACGTTCAACAGTGCCTCAAAACTGGCTTGGGGTGCACATGAGCCACGCCAGGACACTTCCTATCCACATAGATGCGAGGAGCTCTTCTGCAAGGACTGCATTACGCTCCTCCGTATGCATGTGCAGTGCTCCCTGCAAGGACAGTATGCTCTTCCGCATGCAAGCACTGCGTTCTCCCGAGTGGGCACAATGCCCCTCCACATGCAGACATGCGTAGTACTCCTTAATATGTACACCATGACACCCTCTACACGTGCATGGGCAATGCTCCACTGCTCACTGGTATGGACAGTATCATCCCCCTCCTCATGCATGCTCAGCAATCCCCCGTGTGGACAGTGAGTGTGCCCCCCTCCACAAGCATGAACTGCACGCCCTATGGGAACTTGGGAAGTGCCCCTTCACATGCATGCACAGTGCTCCCCAGTATAAACAGTATGCCCCACACTTCACATGCATGCGCATCTCTCCCTTATATGAACAGTATTCCCCCTTAACATGCACAGCGCTGTCCCGTTTGGATAGCGTGTCCCCCCTCCACATGCATGCACAGCGCCCTGTTCGACAGTGTTCACCTCAACATGCATGGGCAGCACTCCCTCGTATGGATTGTGTCCCAGCCCTCCGCACATGTAACGTACTGTAATGGCCTGATGCGCAACATTTTTTCAGACATTGAATCCCCCTGGCATGCAACTTAAAATGTAACACTTGCCGATGGAGTTCTCTAAAATGGCATACCTGGAACTCCGGAAGGCATGTGCCAATTTCCAATTGAATCAGACTTACTCTGTAAACAGCTTTCAAGTGTGATTTGCATGCAGGTACCGTAGGGTAGACCAGCCACGGATGTAATTGATGAACCGTGAACCTGAAACTTGGGTGAAGACTCATGCTGCTGGCCATCTCTTATATTATGTATCCCGAAGGCATGTGCCAAGTTTTAGTTGAATCAGACTTAAAAGTACTCTGTGAGGAGCTCTCAAGTGTGATTTACATGTAAATGTCTCTAGGCAGACAAGCTGCGAAAGCAATTGAAGAACAGTACATCTGGAACTTGAAACACAGACTCATGCTGCTGGAATTATATTGTGTGACGTATTTCGGAGACATGTGCCAAGGTTCACTTGAATCAGACTTCAAAGTACTCCATGAGCAGCTGCAAGTGTGATATGCATGCTAGTACCTCAAGCAACGAAGACCAGCCGCGAAAGTAATTGAGAAACAGTGAACCTGAAACTTGAAGTGAAGATTTTCATGCTGCTGGCAATCTCTCATATGACCTACCTTGAAGGCATGTGCCAAATTTCAATTGAATCAGACTTCAAAAGACCCCGTGAGGAGTCTTGAAGTGTGATTTGCACATGAGTACCACAAGGTAGACAAGTCGCGAATGTAATTAAAGAATAGTAGACCTGAAACTTGGGAAGAAGACTCGTGCTATTGGGATTCTCTTGTATAATATATCTCCAAGGCATGCGCCAAGTTTCAATTGAGTCAGACTTCAAAGCACTCCGTGAGCAGCTTCCTTGTGACTTGCTTACAACTGCGCCTAGGTATAGACAAGCCGCGCAAGTTGTAATTGAACCAAGCGCATTAGGGTGGGACGGGGATGGCGGTGCAGCATGCAAGCAGCGCATTAGGGTGGAAGAGGGGCGGTGGTGCAACATGTAGGAAACGCTTTAGGAAGGGAAGGGTACGGTGGTGCAGGGTGCAACATGGAGGCAGTGCATTAGGGGGGGAAGGGGGCAGTGGTGCAGCAGGTAGGCTGCGCACTAGGGAGGGAAGGGGGCGGTGGTGCAGCAGGTAGGCTGCGCACTAGGGAGGGAGGAGGGCGGTGGCGCAGCAGGCAGGCTACGCACTAGGGAGGGAGAAGGGCGGTGGCGTAGCAGGCAGGCTGCGCACTAGGAAGGGAGGAGGGCGGTGGCGCAGCAGGCACGCTGCGCACTAGGGAGGGAAGGGGGCAGTGGTGCAGCAGGTAGGCTGCGCACTAGGGAGGGAAGGGGGCGGTGGTGCAGCAGGTAGGCTGCGCACTAGGGAGGGAGAAGGGCGGTGGCGTAGCAGGTAGGCTGCGCACTAGGGAGGGAGGAGGGCGGTGGCGCAGCACGTAAGCTGAGCACTAGGGAGGGAGGAGGGCGGTGGTGCAGCAGGCACGCTGCGCACTAGGGAGGGAAGGGGGCAGTGGTGCAGCAGGTAGGCTGCGCACTAGGGAGGGAAGGGGGCGGTGGTGCAGCAGGTAGGCTGCGCACTATGGAGGGTGGAGGGTGGTGGCGCTGCATGTAGGCTGCGCACCAGATTGGGAGGAGGGCAGTGGCGCAGCAGGTGACCTGCGCACAAGGGAGGTAGGAGGGCGGTAGCGCAGCAGGTAGGCTGCACACCAGGGAGGGAAGGAGGTGGTGATGCAGAATGCCAGGGGTGGGGGGAGGAATGCGGTGGTGCAGCATGCAGGCAGCGCATGGCAAGGAGGTAGGGGAGGAGGGTGCAGCACGCAGGCAACGCATGCCTGGGAGGGGGAGGGGTGCAGTGCTGCAGCATTCAGGCGACACAAGCGAGGGGGGGGTAGGGGGGCGGTGGTGCAGCAGGCAGGCAGTGCATGCCAGGATTTAGTGCAGCGTGCATGCAAGGCATGCCATGGTGGACGGGGTCGGTAGTGCAGTATGCATGCAGGGCATTAGGTGGGAAGATGGTCTGCCCTGCAGCATGCAAGCAGCACATGCCAGGAGGTCAGGGGAGTGGCGGTGCAACATGCAAGCAGCGTATGCCTGGAAGGCAGGGGTGCGGTGGACGGTGGGGCTACATTCGTGCAGCGCATTAGGTGGTAATGGGGGCGGTGCTGCAGGCTGCAGCATGCAGGCAATGCATGCCAGGGGGCGGTAGTGCTGCTGCATGAATACATGCAGCGTATTCCAGTGGGCAGTGGGTGGCTTCGCTCTAGCGGCCCTGTTGGCTGTTGCCGTGTTGCTCCTTCTTGTTATTCTTCGAACTGCACGGCACAGGAATTGGTGCAGGTCCATCGCCATCGTAGCCCAGTGGTTCCACCTCAGAAGAACCAGCGTCGCGCTGTGAGCGTTTCGACATCTGGGGCCCGAGCAAAGTGAGAGAGGCGTTTTTATAGTATAGCAATCACTAATGGATAGCTCGGGGACGAAAACAATGATGCAAAATAATAGGCATTCTACGATTCGATTTCAAGCCTCTACAATCCTCATTTCACACTTTCGTGAGGCTCTACAAACGACGTATAAACGCCCGGTCCTTCATGCACGTTGGCGACGCCAACTGAAAATGGCTTTTGGAGCCATGCTCACTTCGCGTCGGCGACATTCAGTGACCCGGTGTGGAGGCCCATCAGCCCAGGGCATTTAAGCAGCACATCAGCATTTAAGGGTCCAGCTAGGTTCACTCCCATTAATGCTGAGCCTGTGTGGGCCTCGTCGGGGAAACTGTGCGTGCGTGGGGTGCAGTACTGCAGTCAATGGGCAGACCCGCCGTGGGGTTACCCATTGGGGATTGTCACCACCCAGTGGGATAACCCACTACTGCACTCCCACACGGGAATTCTCACGCAGGGTACCATCGAGTGGGAAAAGCCACTGTATGTGGTGGACATGTCGTGGGGAATCCCACACGTTGCTGACCCACGCCGTGCATACCCACACGGGAATTCCCACACAGGGTACCATCGAGTGGGAAAAGCCACTGGGGTGGACCCGTCGTGGGGATTCACACACGTTGCTGACCCGAGATAGAAGTGTCCCCCCAAACGGGAATCCCCACACAGGGCGCCATCGAGTGGGACACGCCAGTACGCCACCGCGGTGCGTGGACCCGTCGTGGGGATTTCCACACGTTGCTGACCCACGACGTATCCCCCCACGCGCGGGAATCCCCACCTTAGGCACCATCGAGTGGGAAAGGCCACCGTTGTTGACCAGGCAGGACGGAAGTCACTGACAGGACTAAAGTCAAGCAGGCCCGACGTCACTAGACAGGACCCAAGTCGCTACGATACAGCATGGGGATTGGGGGGAGCCATCCTAGTAACCATGGTCGTTTTTCCTTACCGTGATACAAGGCAAGCTACCGTGGTACCTCGATTTACCCTCGCCTTGTGAGTACTAGTAAACATCACGGGCGGTCCACGACCTTGCAGCTTCCAGGCGGTCGTCTGCATCCTTGATTTTCAACTTGTACTTGTCGCCAATAGGCGCTGGCCATAGCAATGTGTTTTCGAATGCTTGTTTTAGACTGTTCAAGTGAGCTGGATATGTTCGCCACGGCTAGAAGTTGAGAGCACCGGTTGAGAGGGCATGGGTGTGACACCGGTGCTAGTAGGTGGCAGCGTATAACTGAATAATCGTGTTCAACAAAGATGACAATTCATATGCTCGGACTTTCCATTCCAAGTTGACCGGTTTTCGTCCTTCTCTAACCTTCACACCGTTCGGACGTTCCCTACCAGCCCCACGCGGGTTTAAACATGTACACATATCCTCCTTCTGAATTTGCGCGCTTGGAGAAAGACAGCATCGCATAGATACAGCCCTCTTAAAAATACAGAAGAACCCCATAATAAACTGTTCATTAGAAGTAACTACTTAAGGACCAAGTAAGAATACCAGATAAATCCAGACTGTAAGTAAATCAAAATCAGGCCATGGGTAAATCAGCAACATGGGACACATATAAATGTACCTCTTGTAGATCGCCAAGTTCCATCATTCTTGATGTCACTAACAGGCAAGACTGAAGTCAGACAGGACCGAAGTCAATAGGCATGACTGAAATCAGTAGGCACGAACGAAGTCACAAGGCAGGACAGAGATCTATGAGAAAGTCAAGAGTTCGTGAAGCACTACAGCTCGTAGTCGGGGCATGTCCTTCTGTGTGAAGCTGAATTTCTCTCCAAGCCCCATGCAGTTTGCGTACCTGATAGAGGCAAAGCAAATTACATAGGTTGGCTCTGTTCCAAAGCAATTCACTCAAAAATATTGAAACTCAAACATACAAAATTGCAAACATACAAAAAGTGCAGCATCAAGGAATGAAATTGGGTTGCGACTACATCTCACATTAGAACAGACATTCCGCAGTCGTGCGTGTTCGCTTGTGTTGGGACTTCTCCAAAGACCTCCTTGGCCGTCCTGAATTGCCACTCGCCAGCTCTGACGATCCTGTTGAACTTGGTCAAGAACTCCTCATCAATGAACTTGGCAAAGTTCCTCAGAATAGCTCGGGTCTTCTCTGTGTTAGCAGCCTGCATAACAAATCGATTGTGAACTAGCATTGGGGAGGGTGCATGGGCGCATGGCACGATAGCATGGGCGTACGGGAATGTTCGTGGGCACATGGGATGGGACGGGTGCATGGGCGAATGGGAAGAATGCATAGATGCACGTGAAGGGGGCAGGGGCGCATGGGGAAGGATGCATGGGCGCAGGGGAAGATCATATGGGCCCATGGGGAAGGGTGCATGATGAAGGGTGCATGAGTGGAGGGGACCGGTGCATGGGCGCATGGGAAGGGTGCATGGGCGCATGTAGCAAAACGCAAGTGTATCAAATGTTTAAATTTACCTCGTCAAGTGGGTCCATGACGAATAGCCTCTCGCCCTCAACATCCACCACAGCTCCGATCCAGTGGTTCTTGTTCACGTTCACAGGGAAGAAGAAAAGCTGAGTGTCCTCCGGCACTGCCCATTTGAACTTCGGGTACACGTAGGAGCCTGCTGGCCCCGGGACCAGCAACCCCGCAAATTGGGTGTTAAAGAATACAACACTTGGTAACGACGTCTCCTTGTTGCGCACCTACAGAGGGGAGGAAATAACAGAATCTCATACTTTTCTTACCGTCCAATGAGCTACTGAATTATACCGGATCAAGGCTGCAATTCTCATTCGAAAGGATAAGGGCAAAGCATGAAGCAATCATATGCACTAAATAAAACATTGCAGTCTTATACAGCCTCAATACAGGCAAGTGAAAACAACATGGATGACACCAACCTGAAGGAGGTTCATGTAGGCGTTCATGACATCGCACTTGAGCCATTGCTTTGGTGCGAGGCTGAGGAGGGCGCCCCATGTGACCCTGCTTTGAGCTGACTTGACAGCATCCGGCTCCATGAAGCTCCTTTCTGTCTCAAAAGTCTCTCGCCAGCTCCCTGCTACCGCTGAGCTGACCTCAGCCAAGGTGCACGGCAAGGTGCACGGCAACGCATGCTGCACCCCCGCGGTCATCTTGGTCAGGTTCATAGCTGACTCTGCTGCGCCCAAGGCCCTCCATGCTCGCTGCTCACATGTGACGGTATGAGGCTACCCACGCGGGGGTCCATCGTCGCGGTCACCCATGCGGGGTCACACATCTGGGTTGCACCACGCGGGTCCGCCCGCCGTGGCGACACCCACGCGTGTTCACCCAATGGTGTACCCCTAGGGTATACCCACGCGGGGGTGCGCGTGGGTCTACCCACGCGGTGTTCCATCGTCGCGATCACCCATGCGGGGTCACACATCTGGGTTACACCACGCGGGTCCGCCCACCGTGGCGACACCCACGCGGGTCCGCCGTCGCGACACCCATGCGGGGTCACACATCTGGGCCTTGGGTATACCCACGCCTTGGGTATACCCACGCGGGGGTGCGCGTGGGTCTACCCACGCGGTGTTCCATCGTCGCGATCACCCATGCGGGGTCACACATCTGGGCGACACCACGCGGGTCCGCCCACCGTGGCGACACCCACCCAATGGTGTACCCCACGCGTACACCCACGCGGGAGGGGGGTGGACCCACGTGGGGGGACTCACAGTTGTCGGGTGGCATCCCCACTGGGTGGCCGTGGGTTTATACCCACGCACAGTTTCCCCGACGCTTAATACCTTGAGGCTTGTGCAACAGTGTGCAATTTAAACACGACATTGTTTTTTAGCGTGAAGTGCTCCTGTCTTTAAATATTGAAATTAGTTGGGCTGGCATGCCTAGATGGATGGACCCGGGCTTGCCCTTTTGACACGGGATTGAGTGGGAAATGCTTCAATTCCACGTTTCAACCGGGCACTAGGCAACGGCGGTTGGCCCCAACACGAAATATGTAAAGTAGTGATCAGAGTCTCTGTTGGTGACCCATTTCGCTAGGAAATAAATCTAGGGAAAATGTCGTTGGATCTCCGGTTGGAAGAGAGACCTGAGATTGAGACTCAGTAAGGAAAGATTTTTTGAAAGGGAATGGGATCCAGGCTGGAGGTGGCCTGAATACCTGTGGTCACCAGTGTGGGCTCGCTTGATTTTTCTGCTGCATGGCTGCATGGTTGCATGGCTGCGAAAATCCGTGTTTGGCACTACAATGCAGCTTCTTGAGTGTGGAAGGCCCATAAGCCCCATGGCATTTTTGTTGTACTCTCTTTTTATGCTATCTGTAACCCGGCCTCATTTATCCGATAAGTTGATGACGTTGCACCTCTGGGCCCTGCTTCCATAAAGCTCGGCCGCGCCAACCATAAAGCCAGCAAGGAAATTCAAGGAAGAAGGCACAGGAGGAAAGAAGAGAAAGCAAGTTCACCCTCCAAACAACAAGAACAAAAACAAAAAGATTGGGCAAACCGTGTCCCCTGCCCCTGAAGAGTCTAGCCTTCAAAAAAATCATCCACAAGTTCCACAAAAGACAGGGCCTCCCACTCCTGCCGGCAGGCTATCCTAGATCCATCCGAGAAGTGTGGGGGATATGTCATTTGTTTAAGTTGCCCCCCCCTCCCCCCAGGCCACGCGGCAGCCTATTTCTCCCTGCACACTTGGCCGATTAGCCCTGAGCTGGCTTCTCTGCCACAGGCAGGGCTACACCCACTAAATGCTCTGCATGTACCGGATGTTGGCAACTTTTCAGGCCCAGCTACCTCCAATTTATCCGAACGGGGCAGTTTTCGAGGCAATTTTGAAATATGAATTCAAATCATACCCAAACACGTCCTTTTTAAGAGGGGAAATGCAGATAATGAGGGAACTTCTGAGCAGGGGTGAATCACACTTGATCCGGGGCCACACGGGTTTAAATAAAAATCGACGCGCAACGGCCTGCCGGGGGTGAGCGTGGCCGGAGGGGGGGCGAATTTCAAGGGAAAGGGAAGATATCGTCGCAAGAGCTGAGGAGCTGCTTGAAATATCATAGCGGTGGAAACGACTGCGTGTGCTGCTGTGCGTGGCCGGGGAAGGTGGGACGGGCTTTCGATAGGGAAAAGGCTGACTGCAAATCTTGGTCGGGAGTTGCGGGCAGAGAGCCCAGCTGCTTGGTTCTGCCACGGGCATTGGTCAATGACATTACACCTCTGGGCCCTGCTCAAAAAGCCTCGGCCGCGTGGGCGCCCAACTGTCTCGTTGGAAGGAAATAAACTTAAGCTAAGAGGGAAAGAAGGAGAAGAAAACAAAGGAAAGAACTACCCCCCCAAAAGGAATTGGCAGCCCGAAGTAAACCTTGCCCCTCTCAAGCCTATTCCTCAAGCAGGCAATAAAAACAACAAAACTAGGCCTCAACAAAGCGAACGACGTCCTCAACAAAATTCAGAGCCTCCCATCCAAGCCTGCCTTGGTACAACTGTTGAAAGTCTGTGGCGCCTTCCGGGGGGCCTGCCCAACCTCTCTCCCTAAGCCTCTCCTTCATGCTAGGGCATTGGTGTGAGGCAGACATGCGGTCACACCTGAGCGAATGCTTTTCTTCCTTTCCCCCCCCTCTTCCTTTTAGTTTATTATTTTCTCCCTTCTGAACAGTTGGGCGCCCATGCAGCCGAGCTTTGAGCGGGCCGAGAGGTGTCATGTTATTGACCTGCGTGAATGCTTTCAATGCCCCAGCGTGCTGGGTCAACTTAGGGAGCGGAGATGGGCTGGTCCTCCGATTGGTGCTAGAGACTTCTTCCAGTTGTAATGGGGCAGGCTTGGGTGGGATGCCTTGGCTTTCTTAAAAGACGTGTTGAAGTTATTGTGAAGTTTTTACAGTCCAGCAGAGCATCACATTTGATGCATGGGACATGTCACAGTATATTACCGTACACGTGACAGAACCGTTTAGACCGCAGTTAGCGGCCGCGGAGCCTCCGCAGCTTATCTGCGGAGTCTCCGGATTTGAACTGAGACCCAGAATCCCGCTTAAGTGTGAAGTGTAGCAGATTTCCCGTACTCAGTAAATAGGGCTTGCCGGGACCTTTGAATCCCGGCTTGCACGCTTGACACTTACTTCGTTCCTTTTAAGTGGACAGGCCTCTAATT
Organism: Limnomonas spitsbergensis; assembly: GCA_037349105.1. Classification (NCBI taxonomy): domain Eukaryota; kingdom Viridiplantae; phylum Chlorophyta; class Chlorophyceae; order Chlamydomonadales; genus Limnomonas; species Limnomonas spitsbergensis. The sequence continues at coordinate 4,181,401 of JAYJMM010000114.1, forward strand.
GTAATCAGCAACGGCTATCATCCCAAGATATACCTTGTGAATACCAATAACGCCAGTACCACGAAGGCACGAAGACGATCAAGCCTGGTTCAGCCTCAGAGCCGACATAGCAACCTAGTTATCCTCAGCTAGATGCCCAGCCCGACCTGGGACACCGCCCGCAGTCTACGGCTACGACATCCCCCGCTTCACGCGGTGAGTGACTCAGCGACCCAACAGATCAGCTGTCTGAAGGGCAGCTCCGTGTCTGTCATCTAGAAGTTCCAGCCACAGCTTAACGCGCTGCGCATCCGCGGCCAGTGTGTAGTCACTGAGTCCGCCCGTAGGCGTCCGCCACTAAGTGGGGAAGAAGTCCGCCACGGACCTGAAGCAAACCTCTCGTGTCCACTTAAAAGGAACGAAGTAGTGGATCTTGCCTTATCAGCCTGACCCAACGAATCCTGCTAAAGGTGTATGTGCTGTGGAGCTTGGAATTTCTTTTTGAGACAGCGGATCTGCCTTGGACAGCTAGAAATCACTGAGCAGAGGATTTCTCATAGATATTCCAAGCCAATCCCTGCTTGCGCTGGGCGTGGCAACCCAGAAGCAGACGTGGCTTGAAGATCAGGCTGTGGAGTTATAAACCCAGCTGATAGTGCCTGTGCACCTGAACTTGCCTTTGTGGTGGAGTGCAAATTCCCAAGTGTTGACAGAAGTGGATCTAAGGATCAGTGATCGATGGATTGCTGAGGCTGAGATTTCAGTGGCCCAGAACTGTGTGAACTGTATGAACTGAAAGGCAGGGCCTGGACTCAGAGCAGCAGATGGCGCTTGAGGGAGAAGCGACGCGTATTTCTCGCGGGCTAGCAGGGATCGAGGATCCCGCAGCTTTGGGGTGCAAGGTGCCCAGTGCAGATCAAGCTTGGCCCGTTGAGGTGTCGCAGACCAGTGGCGCAAGTCGGGACAGTGGTCCAGAAGGCGCACCAGAGCAGGACTTGCCCAGTGGGGCAGGAGCCGCGCAACGAGTCAAGAACAAGCCCGATCACGGTGATCAAGGGGCAGGCACCTCGGCAGCCCCAGAGGGGGCAGCAGAGTGCGGGAGAGCAAGAGACCTAGGCAGTGGGCCAGAATACGCGACGCAGAAGAGGCTAATGAGAGTGGCAAGTGCTGCGCAGTGCGTTAAAAAGGAGAACGGGACGATGCCCCGTGGTGGAAGTCAGGTGATCAGGAAACCTGCAGATCTGCAGGCGGTGGGTGGAGCAAAAGCCGCCACAGCGGAATGGCCCCCAGTAAAAAGGAAGGAAGATCTGACTCAGCCAATAGGGTGGAACAGGCTAGGGCAGTGGGCCACTGGAGTGTGGAAAAGTGTGTGTGACGCAGAGCAGGCGGGGTTAAGCAGTCTGGCTGTGCCCCAGCAGCGCGCACCCTTGGAGGCATTGACCAGGTGTATGGAGCAGCCAGGTAATCAGGTGTCCCCCAACGGCTGGTCCATGTTTGATATCCTCAGCAGTGACAGTGAGCCAAGTCCCAGGCACCTGATCAACTGTATTACGGCAGAGAGTGCCGGCCCACCCAGGCAGGATAGCCTGGTAGCTAGCGAGCAGCTGCACCTGATCAACTGTATTACGGCAGAGAGTGCCGGCCCACCCAGGCAGGATAGCCTGGTAGTTAGCGAGCAGCTGCACCTGATCAACTGTATTACGGCAGAGAGTGCCGGCCCACCCAGGCAGGATAGCCTGGTAGCTAGCGAGCAGCTGCACCTGATCAACTGTATTACGGCAGAGAGTGCCGGCCCACCCAGGCAGGATAGCCCGGTAGCTAGCGAGCAGCTGCACCTGATCAACTGTGTTCCAATAGGGAATGCTTTTTCACCCAAACCAGTGACCGGTGGCTGCGAGCCAAGCCAACTGCAGGTGCAGGCGTCACGGCTGGGTTTGCAGATGGAGGCAGTTCCTGTGACACCTGTCGGGATCGGTGGCTGCGAGCCATGCCAAGTGCAGGTGCAGGCGTCACGGCTGGGTTTGCAGAGAGAGGCAGTTCCTGTGACACCTGTAGGGATCGGTGGCTGTGAGCCAGGTCAACTGCAGGTGCATGCGTCACGGCTGTGGTTGCCGAGGGAGGCAGCCCATGTGACACCTGTGGCGGCCGCTGGCTGTGAGCCAGGCCAACTGCAGGTGCATGCGTCACGGCTGTGTTTGCAGATGGAGGCAGTTCCTGTGACACCTGTCGGGATCGGTGGCTGTGAGCCAGACCAACTGCAGGTGCAGGCGTCACGGCTGTGTTTGCAGATGGAGGCAGTTCCTGTGACACCTGTCGGGATCGGTGGCTGTGAGCCAGACCAACTGCAGGTGCAGGCGTCAAGGCTGGGTTTGCAGAGAGAGGCGGTTCCTGTGACACCTGTAGGGATCGGTGGCTGCGAGCCATGCCAACTGCAGGTGCATGCGTCACGGCTGTGTTTGCCGAGGGAGGCAGCCCATGTGACACCTGTGGCGGCCGCTGGCTGTGAGCCAGGCCAACTGCAGGTGCATGCGTCACGGCTGTGTTTGCAGAGAGAGGCAGTTCCTGTGACACCTGTGGTGACCGATGGCCACGAGCCGTGCCAACTGCAGGTGCAGGCGTCACGGCTGTGTTTTCAGATGGAGGACGTTCCTGTGACACCTGTGGTGGCCGGTGGCTGTGAGCCAGGCCAACTGCAGTTGCAGGCGTCACGACGGTGCTTGCAGAGGGAGGCAATTCATGTGACACCTGTAGGGATCGGTGGCTGTGAGCCAGGCCAACTGCAGGTGCAGGCGTCACGTTTGTGTTTGTCGAGGGAGGCAGCCCATGTGACACCTGTGTTGGCCGGCGGCTGCGAGCCGGACCAACTGCATCCGTGGGAACAGAAGCTGAACCAACAGGTGGCTGAGGAACCAGTTGGACCAAGTGAGGTTGAGGACCACGAGCACAGGCAGGCGCCGGTGCTGGTGCAGATGCACCAGCCAGAAGAGGATGGGCCTGTCACACCACCAGTGGCAGCAGCTCCAGGAGGGGTCCATGTGCCAATATCAGAACCAGGGGCGGCCCAGCAGGCCAGCAAACAGCTGGAGGCGGCAGAGAATCCTGGGGGGTCAGAGGAGCAGGGAATCTCCATACCCATGCTGAGGGAAAAGGTTAATTTGTACCGGCAGAAGCTCAAAGGAATGGCCAGGCAGCTGTGGGTGGCCAGGCAGCCAATAATAGCAGTGAAGATGAGGATGACCAGACAGCTGAGGATAGTGAAGCATCGCTTGGAACATGCCAAACAGAACCTACAGGCGCGGCTGCCTACAGGTGAGGAAGAGGAAGAGCAGCAGCTGCAGCAGACAGCCATGGTTACATGGCACGTGGCACTACCCGGGGGGCACGGGGCTGAGCAGGCCAGCCACGAGGCGAAAAAAGAGGCACAGCCGCCGCAGCACCAGGAGTGCATGCCCAGATTGCCCAGGCAGGAGGGCTTCCGCTCAGCAGAGCCGTGCAGGCCGGTGGGTCAAGCCAGCCCTAGCCTGAGTCTGGGCCCTGACGGCTACAGCAAGTCCAGCCAGGCAATGGCAGGCAAGGCAGCTGACAGTGACGTGGAAGCAGCTAGGAGCAGCAGATCTCCGGTGCCAGCACACGTGGACGACAGCAGCAGCAGGAATGTGTGCCTGGTAGCAATCCATGCTGCGGTGCCTGCAGATGTGGAGCTGGCCAGGATCTGGGAGAATCGCGCAACAGGTGCCCGTCAGCAGCCGATGGACATCCGCAATGCCATGCGTCAGAAGAGGCAGAAGAGGCAGAAGAGGAGAATGAGATGGAAGAGGAGGAAGAGGCGGATGAGGAGGAGGAGGCGCGAGAGGCTTCTTGGAGGAAGAGACTTTTTGGAGAAAGATATTCCTTGGATGAAGAGAAGCCAATGTCACCCAGCGAGCGGTCCATAAATGGGCTAAGGTGGCGCTAGGCTTCCAACAAAGAGGAGGAGTCAGCCCTTGCGGAGCTTACCGAGACCTGAGGCCGAGCCCAGAGCGGCAAGGCCGCTGAGCACGTGACGTTACCCACGCCGTAACTGGCAAGGAGCGGGCAGGCGCCTACAGAGCAGAAAATGCAGACGCAGAGCGGCTTGTCCTAAGTACCCGACAGGCAGTGGGCCGGCAGCCAGCGGACCGAAGACGGAAGATGCAGGATTGGAGTTAAAGCTATCGCAGCAACATAGTGAAAATTTGTTTCTCAAACACCGTAGCAGCAAGGCTACGGTAGTACATATGTTATGAAGATGATGAGCGAGGAGAATTAGTCAACTCGGGCGATGATAACACAGCAGGGGGCGGATCACGCTGCTACGGCGCACATTTCCTGTGGCCATTGAAGACCAGGCGGCTATGGCGCAGTGGGGCGAGAGCAGCGGTTGTTCTTAGCTTGACCTGATAACTTTGAAAATTTCTCTGTTTGCTAGCCAGTAGTGGGCTGAACAGCCTGGATTTGTAGGATTCTGCGCATTGCGCTTCAGCTGAGACTCGGTGGATTTTTTTAGTTCTGATTGAAGAAGGCCTGAACCAGGCAGATGCGGGGGACGGCCTGAACCAGGCAGATTTGCTTTGATATTTTGATCTTCTGGGCGTACAGATTTTTCCAGATTTCTTTCAGTACCGACCCCTTTTTCCGGCTCCCAGCGCATGCCCGATAGGCTTAACGCTGAGGAGCGGGGGGGCGAGTGAAGTAGTAGGGGCGGTACCCACGAGACAGGGACACCCAGACTTACCCCTAGGCAGAGAGACTTCCTGCTAGGGCTGATGCTTTCTGATGGTTGCTGAGGGTTTCTGATGGGTTCTGACCCTTTATTGCCTGCAACCAAGCATGACACTGGTGACGGTACCGGATTCTGTGTGCCCCGATCAGGCCGGAGAGAGATCAGGGTCCCAGAGGCCTTTGTCAAGTGTGCAGAACCGTGGGTGGACCTAGGGTCCGCCACGGGTTTCAGTGATTTTTTTTCTTTGGTGAATTTCCTTGTGTGGATGTCCTGCAGCACATTTCCTGCAGTGGATTTTCTTCAGGGGATTTTTTTTACCGACTGGCTGGATTGCAGTCAGATGTTTCGGAGGCTTCAGTGTTAGGGAACTAACAAGTTCTGGGCGTACAGATTTTGCTTTGAAAACAGCCTGAACCAGGCTGATGTGTGTATATAGCCTGAACCAGGCAGATGCGGGGGACGGCCTGAACCAGGCAGATTTGCTTTGATATTTTGATCTTCTGAGGTGTACATATTGCCAGAAGTTTCTTTCTTACAGTACCGACCCCTTTTTCCGGCTCCCAGCGCATGCCCGATAGGCTTAACGCTGGGGAGCGGGGGGGCGAGTGAAGTAGTAGGGGCGGTACCCACGAGACAGGGACACCCAGACTAACCCCTAGGCAGAGAGACTTCCTGCTAGGGCCGAACCTTACAGTAGCCAGTTAACAGCTCTTGTCTGAAGTACAAGGAGTCTGTGTGTACGGTAATGTACCGTGTTTATGAGTAGAAGGACACTTCTCTAAGGCACCTTTACCGGAGATTCCGGAGTTTACCATATTGGCACGTTTACTGCTTTATGGTGCGACAGCTGTCACAGTATATTACCGTACACGTGACAGAACCGTTTAGACCGCAGTTAGCGGCCGCGGAGCCTCCGCAGCTTATCTGCGGAGTCTCCGGATTTGAACTGAGACCCAGAATCCCGCTTAAGTGTGAAGTGTAGCAGATTTCCCGTACTCAGTCAATAGGGCTTGCCGGGACCTTTGAATCCCGGCTTGCACGCTTGACACTTACTTCGTTCCTTTTAAGTGGACAGGCCTCTAATTGTAATCAGCAACGGCTATCATCCCAAGATATACCTTGTGAATACCAATAACGCCAGTACCACGAAGGCACGAAGACGATCAAGCCTGGTTCAGCCTCAGAGCCGACATAGCAACCTAGTTATCCTCAGCTAGATGCCCAGCCCGACCTGGGACACCGCCCGCAGTCTACGGCTACGACATCTCCCGCTTCACGCGGTGAGTGACTCAGCGACCCAACAGATCAGCTGTCTGAAGGGCAGCTCCGTGTCTGTCATCTAGAAGTTCCAGCCACAGCTTAACGCGCTGCGCATCCGCGGCCAGTGTGTAGTCACTGAGTCCGCCCGTAGGCGTCCGCCACTAAGTGGGGAAGAAGTCCGCCACGGACCTGAAGCAAACCTCTCGAAGTGAAGTAGTAGGGGCGGTACCCACGAGACAGGGACACCCAGACTAACCCCTAGGCAGAGAGACTTCCTGCTAGGGCCGAACCTTACAGTAGCCAGTTAACAGCTCTTGTCTGAAGTACAAGGAGTCTGTGTGTACGGTAATGTACCGTGTTTATGAGTAGAAGGACACTTCTCTAAGGCACCTTTACCGGAGATTCCGGAGTTTACCATATTGGCACGTTTACTGCTTTATGGTGCGACAGACATGTGCTTGTGGTAGATATCGTTGAGGCGTAGACGTTGTTTAAAGGCTGGAACTTCCTTTGTCTTTCTTTTCCAGCCTTTTTTCTGTCCCTTCACTTCATCTTCCAATTTTCCTCATTTTTCTGCCCCCCTCTGTTTGTTTCGTTCTTTCCACCCAACCCTTTATTTAGTCGCCCACGGCCGGGCCTTATTTTTGAGCAGGGCCCAGGGGTGTGTATCGTCATTGACCTGCGCGAATAATGGACTGGAATTGTCCTGTATGATTGGGAGGCGTCAGGCAGAGCTGCTTCGCTGCTTGGTTGGCTGCTACAGGCACTTGGCCAGGGGGGTAGACATGTCAATGCCGTTACACCTTTGGGCCCTGCCCAAATAAGGCTCGGCCGCATGGGCGCCTAACTAAAGAGTTGGGAGGCAAGATGTAAAGAGACACGGAAGGGGGCAGGACAGATAAAAGGGGGGAAAGGGGGTAGACATGTAAAGATGCTGCCGCGCTTGCGTGAGTGCTGGATGGACTGGAATCGTGATGGACGATACAGGGGAGTACGGTAGGACCTGCATTGGGCCCCCTCTGCCTCAGCACCCATGCAGCAAGTATGCAAAAACATTCAGAGTCAGGTCAGGGATGCATGGTGGCTGTGTTTTAGATGTCCGCAGTCTTTTTTACTGTGGTGGTGCGTCGGCACATGTCTCTCCAGTGTGTGGTGGTGTTTTAGATTTTTGCAGTATTTGTTGGCTGTGTGCCTTGAGTGGTGCAGCACTGCAGCACGTGTCTCCATTATGATCACACTGATGTTGCGGCAGTTGCTGCTGTGGCAGCATGTGCCTTGCAGCATAAAGGAAGGGAGTCGGACCAGGAGTCAATGACGTTACACCTCTGGGCCCTGCTCAAAAAAGACTCGGCCGCGTGGGCACCTAATTAAAGAGTTGGGAGGAAAGATGGAGAGAAATACAGAAGGGGGCAGAACAAAAGAAAGGAGAGAAAGAGTGTGAAATAATGTGAAGGGACAACACAAAAGGCTCCAGGAGTGCTCCAGTTTCAGAGGGAGCCCCAGGGAGCCCATGAAGAACCCATTTTCTGGCTTTGTTACGTCCGCTACTATAGAGGTTTTCCGCGGAAGAGTGGGCTTATAGTGTGACCTTTGGTCTCGGCAGGGATGCGTCGCGCAGAGGCCGCATGGGGCTTCGGGCCCAGAGGCCCAAACTACATACGAGAGGGATTTGTCGCGTTTGCTACACTCGACGGTGGCTTCTGGGTTGCAGGCCTCGAGCGACACGTGTGCACACCAAACATGCAATTATTGGATAGGGCACCAGCAGGGGCCGCGAGCTTGGCATCAGTGCTGTGCGATTACGCCGTAATCCGATTTTTGTGTAAGTAATTACGGTCAATTACGGCGTAACACGTAATTGCGCGCAAGTACATACGGCTTTTTAGCTTACACGCAATTATGAGCGAGCTGTAATCTAGACCGCAAGCACGTTCTAGTAGATTTCTGGCTTTTGGGGACATCAGTCATACAATTTCAAAGGTGGGAAGTTGCATGTCGGCGTATGTGCGTCAACTCAAAGTAAGATATCGTGAAGATCAGAACAACTTCCAAGTTGACGTGTCACGACTTTTCGTCATTTGGCGGGTAGGTTCCGAGCCGAAAACCCCATTTGCGGTCCGTAACCAGGGTTTCGTCTGTGGTTACGCCGAAAGCAACTTGCAGTAATTGCGGTGCAATCTGGGCGGTCCTGGTAAATTGCGCGCAAATTGCATCGTCACCGCAAACCGTAATTTCACGAACCGTAAGGAAGCACAGCACTGCCTACAATGTCGCCCGGAAGGGCTGCAAAAAAACTCCTGCATGGTGAGCCGGATCGGAGCAGTATTACCGTATCCGGAGCGGAGCAGCGATCCGCTCCGGATACGAAACAGGTTTTGCAGTATTGTGCTACCTTGCACAGAGTCACAGCGGATGACGTGAGGTGTCACGCGAGGACGCAACAGCTGCTACTTCGCTTCTCTATCCTTCTCTATTCGATATGCATCATAATCATCACGCACTTTGCCAGCGATAGAGTTGTGACACATATTTTGAAATCCTGCAACATGGCGAGGGGGTTTGCCCCCGATTAACCCCGTCCGCACCTGCACCAGCCCCCTGAAAAGTCACATGCCCGACTGCTTTGCCGTTTTTCGTGCTGCGCTGCAGCACCTCTGAATACTTGTCTGGGTACGTTCTACTTCTGGCCACGTGCATGACGAAGGGAATTGCTGCGGGGGGACTTGATCTGTATAAGGACCACTTGTTTGGAACGGTGCATATCGCTGGGCCATGCTGAATGCTCGGCATACACCGCTTGACATTTGTGAGCCATCTGCATTGATCAACACCATCAGAAGGTAAGCGCACTGGTGAGCTGATTCAAATCGACCATGCTCCCATCCTTAAATTCTGATTTTGACCGAGTGATTAAAGGTTTTACTAGATGCCGGAGGCGGGGGGGAGGGGGGGGGTAGCCAGGGGGTCGTTTGACATTTTATTAGGATGGGGTGTTTGACTCTTTCTTTTGTCCCCCCCCTCGGACGTTACACCTCAGGGCCCCAGGACCATGCACTGATGTGGATGTCTTAGGTCGTTGGCATCACAAAATCTAGGCGCAGGTAAGGCCTCTGCATAACAACCGTGTAGCACTAGGCTCCCAAATGTAATTTTGAAAAGCGCAGATGTATGTTGGGCCATTCAGTGGCACTGGAGGGCCTAAAGGATTAGGGTTGCAATTCAAACCGATCCCGTGCATCAAACGTGATGCCCTGAAGGACTGATTCTCAACTGAATTCATCATCAGACTGTACCATACCATGTAATCTGTTATATACACACGTAACTGTCACCCGAGGGAAGGCATGTCAGCCCCATTCCCTCGTGAGGGGGAAGGTTCAAGGGGGGTCGTCCATTAAAACTTGCCAGTTCATCAGGAACTTGCCAGTCCATCAATCCCTCAAGTAATTGAATACATTTCAAATTCAACAACACCTCCCTAAACAACTGTTTTTATGTCGCCAAGCGTGCATAAACAGTACATCGCCATCCGAGTAGCTAAGTACAGGTAGTAAACCTGAGTTCTTGTTTTTGAAAGCTCAATTCCAGGCTCACGGCTGTCATACCCCACCCAAAGCATGGGGCACTACCGGTTCTTGGGTAAACCTGTCTGTCCTGTCTAAGAGTCTAAGCCCCTTAATATAACCCAAACCCCAAACATCAAAAGCTAATTACTAGTGTCAAGAAGAGAGACGGAGAGTCCTATTAAGTACATCCATACGCATCAAAATACCCCAGTCTCAGCGCCTTACAACCTCCCGTCATCACGTGCGTCATCAAAATACCGTAAAAAAATACAACGCCCTGGACCCTCCCTTATTTCATGGTCTCGACCTTCTCCTTCCGATTTAGAATGAGCTCCATGGGCACCGTAGTCTTGCCCTGCCGGCGGTACTCCTCGACCCACTCGTTGGCGTACTGCCGGAAGACGTCCTCCTGCTCGCGAACCGTCAGCTGGATCTGCGCCGCATCCTGCATCTCCTCGATCTTGGCGGCAGCCTTCTTCCTCGACTTGATCTCCGCCTGGCGGAGCTGGAACGACTGGAAGTGCTTGTTGCGCTGCACCGTTGACTGCGCCTCTTCGGCCTCCTGCTCAACGGGTAAAAGGTTCAGGGTAAAGATACAGCTTCCCGGATTTTGGTTGACTGAACCTCCTCAGCCTCTTGCTGGACGTGCTCGAAGGGTTTAGGGAGGAGGTAAAGGGTTACAAGGTGAAGATCAAGGGCTACAATCCTCCCAGCCTTTACGGGAAAGTTCCGTAACAGACCTGGGTGAACCACTTCCTGCATAAACAGAAAACCTGAATACAGTATCCAACCCCTACACTGCCATTCTCCAATCCTCCCGTGCACCAGGGCCACTTTCCTGAGCCACGTGGCACTCAAGGCCAGCGCTGCCCCATCTCGACCACTCCTATTTCAGGGTGCTTCAGCTGGTCACTGGTTTTCGCTTACTGTCCTAGAGTATCAAGTGCCTGTATCGGTTTAAGGGCACATGCCTCATGTATCTGATGTGATGCTCTGATGGACTACAAAACTTCACAGCTAAAATGCAGCCCCACATCAGGGACCACAGCCGTCAGGGTCTAGAGCAGCAAGGAATACAATAAACCACAATAACTGATGGCTTTGAAACTTGATAGTCTGTGCTGCCCCGTTCCAGTCACCGCCACCCTCCTACCTCCTGTCTGAGCTCCTTGAGACGGTACGACCATTCCTCTGCATACGCGGCCTCCTCCGCCTTTGTCCGCGACTTGTTGTCCGCCTTGGCCCTCAGCTGCGCCGAGTTGAACACATTCGTGGCCACAGCCTGGTCCCTGATGCGCTGCCGCCGCGCCGAATCGTCGGCCGCACTGCGCGCATCGCTGGCGGCCACGTCGCGGTCCAGCCGCGCCTTCTCCTTGGCCATCCACACATTGTGGTTGCGCTCAATCATGTCGGCCACGCGCTGCCGCTCAGCGTCCTTCTTGGAGCGCTTCTCAATCTCGCGCCGTTCCCGCTCGTATATCATCTCAGCCTTCTTCTTGGCATAGACTGCACGCGGGGGGAAATTGTACACGAGAGGTCAGCTTACTTGTAAGCCGTGGTTTGGGCAGGTACCCTCCGGTGACGAAAGTCCCAACACTCCAAACGTGCCATGACGAACCGCACGAACCACGGGCATGATTGTGAAAATCCACAGGGACAGGAATGTGTCTTAGATGACTGCCGGAATACTGGTATATCTTCGATGACTAGTTGACTACCACAAAATATCTTTCATGACTACCGTACCAAAGTAACAGAATATATCTTGGAATAGATTTTTGATGACGACCATGCTCTTGGCTTTCCTCCAATATCCTGTTCCCCAATTTCCTGAAGGTATACATGCTACATGCTCATCCAATATGACACGGCATGGAACAGCAGTTCGCACCTTCCATGGCCATCTCTGCCTCGCGCGCCCTCTCAATGTCCTTGAGCTTAAACGCCTGCAATGTTATATTCGCTGCCGTGACATCTGAAGTGTGCTGTTTCGACTTGGCGCGCCTGCAGGGTGGGTTAGAATCATCGTTTGAACCTCCATGGGCATAAATCATCGTTTCGGCACAGGGCGGGGTGCGGTGCATGATTCATCACGCCTCCAGGGGCATGAATCATCGCATCAAGTTAATTCCCCCACTGTGCCAAAGTTGAAACAGTCGGGTGAATCAAGCCGAGGGGGACGTGTGTCATTCTGTGTGTCACGCCGCCCTAGATGTCATCGGTCTTTAGGCGGCCAAGCTGACGTCCGAGTCGCACCCGGGGCCTGGGAGGTCATAGAATTGTATTACTGGGGGCAGGGGTCACAACTGTGCGTTGAAGTCCCGGGTGGGCCTACCAAGCAGGCATCACAAGTCGCGGTGTTTCTCAGCTATGCCTAATGCATCCTCACTGTTTTTTTTCCAGCTTCGTATACTAGAGCAGACTGCAGAGCCAGAGGGGCTTTGACCCCTGGATTCAGAGCTTGGCTTGTCCCTTGCTTCAAATTCAGCCAAGTAGAAACAGGCGACGCAATTCATTTGGATATTCCTACAAAGTACTTATCCAGCAAAAGGATCAGAGACCACGAAATATAAGAGCAAACAAATGCCAGGAATCCTTAGTCCCCGCCAGAAGCGCTGATTGGAGCCTAGGGTCGAATCAGCTCCCAGATGTGAGACATCCCAACATCGCCAGCTCCCAGCGAGTGTGTCACTGCCAATGACCCGTCTTTACACAAAGTTACTTAGGCGCAAGTCTGCATTGCCGTGCCCAACTCCATGCCCCCTGTGACCAAGAGGGACTTCCCAGGCAGTTTCCCGCACCTTGACGCGTCCTTTTGCCGCATCTCCTCCTCCTCCTCTAGCGCCTGCTTCTTCAGCAGCTGCCCCTCGCGCTTGTTCTCCATGCGCTCCCCGATGATGCGCGTGCGCATGTCGTCCAGCTGGCGCAGCTGCACGTCCTTCTGCGCTACCGCGCGCGCTCTCTCCTCGGCAAACTTCCTCAGCTCTGCCGTCTCAGCCAGCTGCGGGGAGAAAGGAGGGAGGGAGGGAGGAAGGGCAGTGTTCATATTGAGCTATAATTCAGTAACATCATGGCCCACGTTCATGAGGGCCTTCTGCAGCAAGGTACTACTGCTATGGCTTCTGGTCATAGGCGGGTAAAGGTTTCATCCCCATCGTGGCAGCCCTTACAAGGTGGACAAGAGCGCACTGCCGCACTTAGATATAAGCTGAAGGGATTCACAGGGCGTGTGAGACCATGGAACTAATTTATGCGAGGGAGATGAACAGGGAGGAGGCCAATGCAAGCAATTTGAAGTGCAGATTCACTCAGTCTTGATGAGGCCTTGATGGGCAACCTGCCAAAAGGCAGGTTAGATTGTCCCATGACAGGTTCAGGCTGACAGGCCCTGGAGGGTTGATCAAACGATCAGCCATGCGCAAGCCTGGTTCAGCCTCAGAGCCGACATAGCAACCTAGTTATCCTCAGCTAGATGCCCAGCCCGACCTGGGACACCGCCCGCAGTCTACGGCTACGACATCCCCCGCTTCACGCGGTGAGTGACTCAGCGACCCAACAGATCAGCTGTCTGAAGGGCAGCTCCGTGTCTGTCATCTAGAAGTTCCAGCCACAGCTTAACGCGCTGCGCATCCGCGGCCAGTGTGTAGTCACTGAGTCCGCCCGTAGGCGTCCGCCACTAAGTGGGGAAGAAGTCCGCCACGGACCTGAAGCAAACCTCTCGTGTCCACTTAAAAGGAACGAAGTAGTGGATCTTGCCTTATCAGCCTGACCCAACGAATCCTGCTAAAGGTGTATGTGCTGTGGAGCTTGGAATTTCTTTTTGAGACAGCGGATCTGCCTTGGACAGCTAGAAATCACTGAGCAGAGGATTTCTCATAGATATTCCAAGCCAATCCCTGCTTGCGCTGGGCGTGGCAACCCAGAAGCAGACGTGGCTTGAAGATCAGGCTGTGGAGTTATAAACCCAGCTGATAGTGCCTGTGCACCTGAACTTGCCTTTGTGGTGGAGTGCAAATTCCCAAGTGTTGACAGAAGTGGATCTAAGGATCAGTGATCGATGGATTGCTGAGGCTGAGATTTCAGTGGCCCAGAACTGTGTGAACTGTATGAACTGAAAGGCAGGGCCTGGACTCAGAGCAGCAGATGGCGCTTGAGGGAGAAGCGACGCGTATTTCTCGCGGGCTAGCAGGGATCGAGGATCCCGCAGCTTTGGGGTGCAAGGTGCCCAGTGCAGATCAAGCTTGGCCCGTTGAGGTGTCGCAGACCAGTGGCGCAAGTCGGGACAGTGGTCCAGAAGGCGCACCAGAGCAGGACTTGCCCAGTGGGGCAGGAGCCGCGCAACGAGTCAAGAACAAGCCCGATCACGGTGATCAAGGGGCAGGCACCTCGGCAGCCCCAGAGGGGGCAGCAGAGTGCGGGAGAGCAAGAGACCTAGGCAGTGGGCCAGAATACGCGACGCAGAAGAGGCTAATGAGAGTGGCAAGTGCTGCGCAGTGCGTTAAAAAGGAGAACGGGACGATGCCCCGTGGTGGAAGTCAGGTGATCAGGAAACCTGCAGATCTGCAGGCGGTGGGTGGAGCAAAAGCCGCCACAGCGGAATGGCCCCCAGTAAAAAGGAAGGAAGATCTGACTCAGCCAATAGGGTGGAACAGGCTAGGGCAGTGGGCCACTGGAGTGTGGAAAAGTGTGTGTGACGCAGAGCAGGCGGGGTTAAGCAGTCTGGCTGTGCCCCAGCAGCGCGCACCCTTGGAGGCATTGACCAGGTGTATGGAGCAGCCAGGTAATCAGGTGTCCCCCAACGGCTGGTCCATGTTTGATATCCTCAGCAGTGACAGTGAGCCAAGTCCCAGGCACCTGATCAACTGTATTACGGCAGAGAGTGCCGGCCCACCCAGGCAGGATAGCCTGGTAGCTAGCGAGCAGCTGCACCTGATCAACTGTATTACGGCAGAGAGTGCCGGCCCACCCAGGCAGGATAGCCTGGTAGTTAGCGAGCAGCTGCACCTGATCAACTGTATTACGGCAGAGAGTGCCGGCCCACCCAGGCAGGATAGCCTGGTAGCTAGCGAGCAGCTGCACCTGATCAACTGTATTACGGCAGAGAGTGCCGGCCCACCCAGGCAGGATAGCCCGGTAGCTAGCGAGCAGCTGCACCTGATCAACTGTGTTCCAATAGGGAATGCTTTTTCACCCAAACCAGTGACCGGTGGCTGCGAGCCAAGCCAACTGCAGGTGCAGGCGTCACGGCTGGGTTTGCAGATGGAGGCAGTTCCTGTGACACCTGTCGGGATCGGTGGCTGCGAGCCATGCCAAGTGCAGGTGCAGGCGTCACGGCTGGGTTTGCAGAGAGAGGCAGTTCCTGTGACACCTGTAGGGATCGGTGGCTGTGAGCCAGGTCAACTGCAGGTGCATGCGTCACGGCTGTGGTTGCCGAGGGAGGCAGCCCATGTGACACCTGTGGCGGCCGCTGGCTGTGAGCCAGGCCAACTGCAGGTGCATGCGTCACGGCTGTGTTTGCAGATGGAGGCAGTTCCTGTGACACCTGTCGGGATCGGTGGCTGTGAGCCAGACCAACTGCAGGTGCAGGCGTCACGGCTGTGTTTGCAGATGGAGGCAGTTCCTGTGACACCTGTCGGGATCGGTGGCTGTGAGCCAGACCAACTGCAGGTGCAGGCGTCAAGGCTGGGTTTGCAGAGAGAGGCGGTTCCTGTGACACCTGTAGGGATCGGTGGCTGCGAGCCATGCCAACTGCAGGTGCATGCGTCACGGCTGTGTTTGCCGAGGGAGGCAGCCCATGTGACACCTGTGGCGGCCGCTGGCTGTGAGCCAGGCCAACTGCAGGTGCATGCGTCACGGCTGTGTTTGCAGAGAGAGGCAGTTCCTGTGACACCTGTGGTGACCGATGGCCACGAGCCGTGCCAACTGCAGGTGCAGGCGTCACGGCTGTGTTTTCAGATGGAGGACGTTCCTGTGACACCTGTGGTGGCCGGTGGCTGTGAGCCAGGCCAACTGCAGTTGCAGGCGTCACGACGGTGCTTGCAGAGGGAGGCAATTCATGTGACACCTGTAGGGATCGGTGGCTGTGAGCCAGGCCAACTGCAGGTGCAGGCGTCACGTTTGTGTTTGTCGAGGGAGGCAGCCCATGTGACACCTGTGTTGGCCGGCGGCTGCGAGCCGGACCAACTGCATCCGTGGGAACAGAAGCTGAACCAACAGGTGGCTGAGGAACCAGTTGGACCAAGTGAGGTTGAGGACCACGAGCACAGGCAGGCGCCGGTGCTGGTGCAGATGCACCAGCCAGAAGAGGATGGGCCTGTCACACCACCAGTGGCAGCAGCTCCAGGAGGGGTCCATGTGCCAATATCAGAACCAGGGGCGGCCCAGCAGGCCAGCAAACAGCTGGAGGCGGCAGAGAATCCTGGGGGGTCAGAGGAGCAGGGAATCTCCATACCCATGCTGAGGGAAAAGGTTAATTTGTACCGGCAGAAGCTCAAAGGAATGGCCAGGCAGCTGTGGGTGGCCAGGCAGCCAATAATAGCAGTGAAGATGAGGATGACCAGACAGCTGAGGATAGTGAAGCATCGCTTGGAACATGCCAAACAGAACCTACAGGCGCGGCTGCCTACAGGTGAGGAAGAGGAAGAGCAGCAGCTGCAGCAGACAGCCATGGTTACATGGCACGTGGCACTACCCGGGGGGCACGGGGCTGAGCAGGCCAGCCACGAGGCGAAAAAAGAGGCACAGCCGCCGCAGCACCAGGAGTGCATGCCCAGATTGCCCAGGCAGGAGGGCTTCCGCTCAGCAGAGCCGTGCAGGCCGGTGGGTCAAGCCAGCCCTAGCCTGAGTCTGGGCCCTGACGGCTACAGCAAGTCCAGCCAGGCAATGGCAGGCAAGGCAGCTGACAGTGACGTGGAAGCAGCTAGGAGCAGCAGATCTCCGGTGCCAGCACACGTGGACGACAGCAGCAGCAGGAATGTGTGCCTGGTAGCAATCCATGCTGCGGTGCCTGCAGATGTGGAGCTGGCCAGGATCTGGGAGAATCGCGCAACAGGTGCCCGTCAGCAGCCGATGGACATCTGCAATGCCATGCGTCAGAAGAGGCAGAAGAGGCAGAAGAGGAGAATGAGATGGAAGAGGAGGAAGAGGCGGATGAGGAGGAGGAGGCGCGAGAGGCTTCTTGGAGGAAGAGACTTTTTGGAGAAAGATATTCCTTGGATGAAGAGAAGCCAATGTCACCCAGCGAGCGGTCCATAAATGGGCTAAGGTGGCGCTAGGCTTCCAACAAAGAGGAGGAGTCAGCCCTTGCGGAGCTTACCGAGACCTGAGGCCGAGCCCAGAGCGGCAAGGCCGCTGAGCACGTGACGTTACCCACGCCGTAACTGGCAAGGAGCGGGCAGGCGCCTACAGAGCAGAAAATGCAGACGCAGAGCGGCTTGTCCTAAGTACCCGACAGGCAGTGGGCCGGCAGCCAGCGGACCGAAGACGGAAGATGCAGGATTGGAGTTAAAGCTATCGCAGCAACATAGTGAAAATTTGTTTCTCAAACACCGTAGCAGCAAGGCTACGGTAGTACATATGTTATGAAGATGATGAGCGAGGAGAATTAGTCAACTCGGGCGATGATAACACAGCAGGGGGCGGATCACGCTGCTACGGCGCACATTTCCTGTGGCCATTGAAGACCAGGCGGCTATGGCGCAGTGGGGCGAGAGCAGCGGTTGTTCTTAGCTTGACCTGATAACTTTGAAAATTTCTCTGTTTGCTAGCCAGTAGTGGGCTGAACAGCCTGGATTTGTAGGATTCTGCGCATTGCGCTTCAGCTGAGACTCGGTGGATTTTTTTAGTTCTGATTGAAGAAGGCCTGAACCAGGCAGATGCGGGGGACGGCCTGAACCAGGCAGATTTGCTTTGATATTTTGATCTTCTGGGCGTACAGATTTTTCCAGATTTCTTTCAGTACCGACCCCTTTTTCCGGCTCCCAGCGCATGCCCGATAGGCTTAACGCTGAGGAGCGGGGGGGCGAGTGAAGTAGTAGGGGCGGTACCCACGAGACAGGGACACCCAGACTTACCCCTAGGCAGAGAGACTTCCTGCTAGGGCTGATGCTTTCTGATGGTTGCTGAGGGTTTCTGATGGGTTCTGACCCTTTATTGCCTGCAACCAAGCATGACACTGGTGACGGTACCGGATTCTGTGTGCCCCGATCAGGCCGGAGAGAGATCAGGGTCCCAGAGGCCTTTGTCAAGTGTGCAGAACCGTGGGTGGACCTAGGGTCCGCCACGGGTTTCAGTGATTTTTTTTCTTTGGTGAATTTCCTTGTGTGGATGTCCTGCAGCACATTTCCTGCAGTGGATTTTCTTCAGGGGATTTTTTTTACCGACTGGCTGGATTGCAGTCAGATGTTTCGGAGGCTTCAGTGTTAGGGAACTAACAAGTTCTGGGCGTACAGATTTTGCTTTGAAAACAGCCTGAACCAGGCTGATGTGTGTATATAGCCTGAACCAGGCAGATGCGGGGGACGGCCTGAACCAGGCAGATTTGCTTTGATATTTTGATCTTCTGAGGTGTACATATTGCCAGAAGTTTCTTTCTTACAGTACCGACCCCTTTTTCCGGCTCCCAGCGCATGCCCGATAGGCTTAACGCTGGGGAGCGGGGGGGCGAGTGAAGTAGTAGGGGCGGTACCCACGAGACAGGGACACCCAGACTAACCCCTAGGCAGAGAGACTTCCTGCTAGGGCCGAACCTTACAGTAGCCAGTTAACAGCTCTTGTCTGAAGTACAAGGAGTCTGTGTGTACGGTAATGTACCGTGTTTATGAGTAGAAGGACACTTCTCTAAGGCACCTTTACCGGAGATTCCGGAGTTTACCATATTGGCACGTTTACTGCTTTATGGTGCGACAGCTGTCACAGTATATTACCGTACACGTGACAGAACCGTTTAGACCGCAGTTAGCGGCCGCGGAGCCTCCGCAGCTTATCTGCGGAGTCTCCGGATTTGAACTGAGACCCAGAATCCCGCTTAAGTGTGAAGTGTAGCAGATTTCCCGTACTCAGTCAATAGGGCTTGCCGGGACCTTTGAATCCCGGCTTGCACGCTTGACACTTACTTCGTTCCTTTTAAGTGGACAGGCCTCTAATTGTAATCAGCAACGGCTATCATCCCAAGATATACCTTGTGAATACCAATAACGCCAGTACCACGAAGGCACGAAGACGATCAAGCCTGGTTCAGCCTCAGAGCCGACATAGCAACCTAGTTATCCTCAGCTAGATGCCCAGCCCGACCTGGGACACCGCCCGCAGTCTACGGCTACGACATCTCCCGCTTCACGCGGTGAGTGACTCAGCGACCCAACAGATCAGCTGTCTGAAGGGCAGCTCCGTGTCTGTCATCTAGAAGTTCCAGCCACAGCTTAACGCGCTGCGCATCCGCGGCCAGTGTGTAGTCACTGAGTCCGCCCGTAGGCGTCCGCCACTAAGTGGGGAAGAAGTCCGCCACGGACCTGAAGCAAACCTCTCGAAGTGAAGTAGTAGGGGCGGTACCCACGAGACAGGGACACCCAGACTAACCCCTAGGCAGAGAGACTTCCTGCTAGGGCCGAACCTTACAGTAGCCAGTTAACAGCTCTTGTCTGAAGTACAAGGAGTCTGTGTGTACGGTAATGTACCGTGTTTATGAGTAGAAGGACACTTCTCTAAGGCACCTTTACCGGAGATTCCGGAGTTTACCATATTGGCACGTTTACTGCTTTATGGTGCGACAGACATGTGCTTGTGGTAGATATCGTTGAGGCGTAGACGTTGTTTAAAGGCTGGAACTTCCTTTGTCTTTCTTTTCCAGCCTTTTTTCTGTCCCTTCACTTCATCTTCCAATTTTCCTCATTTTTCTGCCCCCCTCTGTTTGTTTCGTTCTTTCCACCCAACCCTTTATTTAGTCGCCCACGGCCGGGCCTTATTTTTGAGCAGGGCCCAGGGGTGTGTATCGTCATTGACCTGCGCGAATAATGGACTGGAATTGTCCTGTATGATTGGGAGGCGTCAGGCAGAGCTGCTTCGCTGCTTGGTTGGCTGCTACAGGCACTTGGCCAGGGGGGTAGACATGTCAATGCCGTTACACCTTTGGGCCCTGCCCAAATAAGGCTCGGCCGCATGGGCGCCTAACTAAAGAGTTGGGAGGCAAGATGTAAAGAGACACGGAAGGGGGCAGGACAGATAAAAGGGGGGAAAGGGGGTAGACATGTAAAGATGCTGCCGCGCTTGCGTGAGTGCTGGATGGACTGGAATCGTGATGGACGATACAGGGGAGTACGGTAGGACCTGCATTGGGCCCCCTCTGCCTCAGCACCCATGCAGCAAGTATGCAAAAACATTCAGAGTCAGGTCAGGGATGCATGGTGGCTGTGTTTTAGATGTCCGCAGTCTTTTTTACTGTGGTGGTGCGTCGGCACATGTCTCTCCAGTGTGTGGTGGTGTTTTAGATTTTTGCAGTATTTGTTGGCTGTGTGCCTTGAGTGGTGCAGCACTGCAGCACGTGTCTCCATTATGATCACACTGATGTTGCGGCAGTTGCTGCTGTGGCAGCATGTGCCTTGCAGCATAAAGGAAGGGAGTCGGACCAGGAGTCAATGACGTTACACCTCTGGGCCCTGCTCAAAAAAGACTCGGCCGCGTGGGCACCTAATTAAAGAGTTGGGAGGAAAGATGGAGAGAAATACAGAAGGGGGCAGAACAAAAGAAAGGAGAGAAAGAGTGTGAAATAATGTGAAGGGACAACACAAAAGGCTCCAGGAGTGCTCCAGTTTCAGAGGGAGCCCCAGGGAGCCCATGAAGAACCCATTTTCTGGCTTTGTTACGTCCGCTACTATAGAGGTTTTCCGCGGAAGAGTGGGCTTATAGTGTGACCTTTGGTCTCGGCAGGGATGCGTCGCGCAGAGGCCGCATGGGGCTTCGGGCCCAGAGGCCCAAACTACATACGAGAGGGATTTGTCGCGTTTGCTACACTCGACGGTGGCTTCTGGGTTGCAGGCCTCGAGCGACACGTGTGCACACCAAACATGCAATTATTGGATAGGGCACCAGCAGGGGCCGCGAGCTTGGCATCAGTGCTGTGCGATTACGCCGTAATCCGATTTTTGTGTAAGTAATTACGGTCAATTACGGCGTAACACGTAATTGCGCGCAAGTACATACGGCTTTTTAGCTTACACGCAATTATGAGCGAGCTGTAATCTAGACCGCAAGCACGTTCTAGTAGATTTCTGGCTTTTGGGGACATCAGTCATACAATTTCAAAGGTGGGAAGTTGCATGTCGGCGTATGTGCGTCAACTCAAAGTAAGATATCGTGAAGATCAGAACAACTTCCAAGTTGACGTGTCACGACTTTTCGTCATTTGGCGGGTAGGTTCCGAGCCGAAAACCCCATTTGCGGTCCGTAACCAGGGTTTCGTCTGTGGTTACGCCGAAAGCAACTTGCAGTAATTGCGGTGCAATCTGGGCGGTCCTGGTAAATTGCGCGCAAATTGCATCGTCACCGCAAACCGTAATTTCACGAACCGTAAGGAAGCACAGCACTGCCTACAATGTCGCCCGGAAGGGCTGCAAAAAAACTCCTGCATGGTGAGCCGGATCGGAGCAGTATTACCGTATCCGGAGCGGAGCAGCGATCCGCTCCGGATACGAAACAGGTTTTGCAGTATTGTGCTACCTTGCACAGAGTCACAGCGGATGACGTGAGGTGTCACGCGAGGACGCAACAGCTGCTACTTCGCTTCTCTATCCTTCTCTATTCGATATGCATCATAATCATCACGCACTTTGCCAGCGATAGAGTTGTGACACATATTTTGAAATCCTGCAACATGGCGAGGGGGTTTGCCCCCGATTAACCCCGTCCGCACCTGCACCAGCCCCCTGAAAAGTCACATGCCCGACTGCTTTGCCGTTTTTCGTGCTGCGCTGCAGCACCTCTGAATACTTGTCTGGGTACGTTCTACTTCTGGCCACGTGCATGACGAAGGGAATTGCTGCGGGGGGACTTGATCTGTATAAGGACCACTTGTTTGGAACGGTGCATATCGCTGGGCCATGCTGAATGCTCGGCATACACCGCTTGACATTTGTGAGCCATCTGCATTGATCAACACCATCAGAAGGTAAGCGCACTGGTGAGCTGATTCAAATCGACCCTGCTCCCATCCTTAAATTCTGATTTTGACCGAGTGATTAAAGGTTTTACTAGATGCCGGAGGCGGGGGGGAGGGGGGGGGTAGCCAGGGGGTCGTTTGACATTTTATTAGGATGGGGTGTTTGACTCTTTCTTTTGTCCCCCCCCTCGGACGTTACACCTCAGGGCCCCAGGACCATGCACTGATGTGGATGTCTTAGGTCGTTGGCATCACAAAATCTAGGCGCAGGTAAGGCCTCTGCATAACAACCGTGTAGCACTAGGCTCCCAAATGTAATTTTGAAAAGCGCAGATGTATGTTGGGCCATTCAGTGGCACTGGAGGGCCTAAAGGATTAGGGTTGCAATTCAAACCGATCCCGTGCATCAAACGTGATGCCCTGAAGGACTGATTCTCAACTGAATTCATCATCAGACTGTACCATACCATGTAATCTGTTATATACACACGTAACTGTCACCCGAGGGAAGGCATGTCAGCCCCATTCCCTCGTGAGGGGGAAGGTTCAAGGGGGGTCGTCCATTAAAACTTGCCAGTTCATCAGGAACTTGCCAGTCCATCAATCCCTCAAGTAATTGAATACATTTCAAATTCAACAACACCTCCCTAAACAACTGTTTTTATGTCGCCAAGCGTGCATAAACAGTACATCGCCATCCGAGTAGCTAAGTACAGGTAGTAAACCTGAGTTCTTGTTTTTGAAAGCTCAATTCCAGGCTCACGGCTGTCATACCCCACCCAAAGCATGGGGCACTACCGGTTCTTGGGTAAACCTGTCTGTCCTGTCTAAGAGTCTAAGCCCCTTAATATAACCCAAACCCCAAACATCAAAAGCTAATTACTAGTGTCAAGAAGAGAGACGGAGAGTCCTATTAAGTACATCCATACGCATCAAAATACCCCAGTCTCAGCGCCTTACAACCTCCCGTCATCACGTGCGTCATCAAAATACCGTAAAAAAATACAACGCCCTGGACCCTCCCTTATTTCATGGTCTCGACCTTCTCCTTCCGATTTAGAATGAGCTCCATGGGCACCGTAGTCTTGCCCTGCCGGCGGTACTCCTCGACCCACTCGTTGGCGTACTGCCGGAAGACGTCCTCCTGCTCGCGAACCGTCAGCTGGATCTGCGCCGCATCCTGCATCTCCTCGATCTTGGCGGCAGCCTTCTTCCTCGACTTGATCTCCGCCTGGCGGAGCTGGAACGACTGGAAGTGCTTGTTGCGCTGCACCGTTGACTGCGCCTCTTCGGCCTCCTGCTCAACGGGTAAAAGGTTCAGGGTAAAGATACAGCTTCCCGGATTTTGGTTGACTGAACCTCCTCAGCCTCTTGCTGGACGTGCTCGAAGGGTTTAGGGAGGAGGTAAAGGGTTACAAGGTGAAGATCAAGGGCTACAATCCTCCCAGCCTTTACGGGAAAGTTCCGTAACAGACCTGGGTGAACCACTTCCTGCATAAACAGAAAACCTGAATACAGTATCCAACCCCTACACTGCCATTCTCCAATCCTCCCGTGCACCAGGGCCACTTTCCTGAGCCACGTGGCACTCAAGGCCAGCGCTGCCCCATCTCGACCACTCCTATTTCAGGGTGCTTCAGCTGGTCACTGGTTTTCGCTTACTGTCCTAGAGTATCAAGTGCCTGTATCGGTTTAAGGGCACATGCCTCATGTATCTGATGTGATGCTCTGATGGACTACAAAACTTCACAGCTAAAATGCAGCCCCACATCAGGGACCACAGCCGTCAGGGTCTAGAGCAGCAAGGAATACAATAAACCACAATAACTGATGGCTTTGAAACTTGATAGTCTGTGCTGCCCCGTTCCAGTCACCGCCACCCTCCTACCTCCTGTCTGAGCTCCTTGAGACGGTACGACCATTCCTCTGCATACGCGGCCTCCTCCGCCTTTGTCCGCGACTTGTTGTCCGCCTTGGCCCTCAGCTGCGCCGAGTTGAACACATTCGTGGCCACAGCCTGGTCCCTGATGCGCTGCCGCCGCGCCGAATCGTCGGCCGCACTGCGCGCATCGCTGGCGGCCACGTCGCGGTCCAGCCGCGCCTTCTCCTTGGCCATCCACACATTGTGGTTGCGCTCAATCATGTCGGCCACGCGCTGCCGCTCAGCGTCCTTCTTGGAGCGCTTCTCAATCTCGCGCCGTTCCCGCTCGTATATCATCTCAGCCTTCTTCTTGGCATAGACTGCACGCGGGGGGAAATTGTACACGAGAGGTCAGCTTACTTGTAAGCCGTGGTTTGGGCAGGTACCCTCCGGTGACGAAAGTCCCAACACTCCAAACGTGCCATGACGAACCGCACGAACCACGGGCATGATTGTGAAAATCCACAGGGACAGGAATGTGTCTTAGATGACTGCCGGAATACTGGTATATCTTCGATGACTAGTTGACTACCACAAAATATCTTTCATGACTACCGTACCAAAGTAACAGAATATATCTTGGAATAGATTTTTGATGACGACCATGCTCTTGGCTTTCCTCCAATATCCTGTTCCCCAATTTCCTGAAGGTATACATGCTACATGCTCATCCAATATGACACGGCATGGAACAGCAGTTCGCACCTTCCATGGCCATCTCTGCCTCGCGCGCCCTCTCAATGTCCTTGAGCTTAAACGCCTGCAATGTTATATTCGCTGCCGTGACATCTGAAGTGTGCTGTTTCGACTTGGCGCGCCTGCAGGGTGGGTTAGAATCATCGTTTGAACCTCCATGGGCATAAATCATCGTTTCGGCACAGGGCGGGGTGCGGTGCATGATTCATCACGCCTCCAGGGGCATGAATCATCGCATCAAGTTAATTCCCCCACTGTGCCAAAGTTGAAACAGTCGGGTGAATCAAGCCGAGGGGGACGTGTGTCATTCTGTGTGTCACGCCGCCCTAGATGTCATCGGTCTTTAGGCGGCCAAGCTGACGTCCGAGTCGCACCCGGGGCCTGGGAGGTCATAGAATTGTATTACTGGGGGCAGGGGTCACAACTGTGCGTTGAAGTCCCGGGTGGGCCTACCAAGCAGGCATCACAAGTCGCGGTGTTTCTCAGCTATGCCTAATGCATCCTCACTGTTTTTTTTCCAGCTTCGTATACTAGAGCAGACTGCAGAGCCAGAGGGGCTTTGACCCCTGGATTCAGAGCTTGGCTTGTCCCTTGCTTCAAATTCAGCCAAGTAGAAACAGGCGACGCAATTCATTTGGATATTCCTACAAAGTACTTATCCAGCAAAAGGATCAGAGACCACGAAATATAAGAGCAAACAAATGCCAGGAATCCTTAGTCCCCGCCAGAAGCGCTGATTGGAGCCTAGGGTCGAATCAGCTCCCAGATGTGAGACATCCCAACATCGCCAGCTCCCAGCGAGTGTGTCACTGCCAATGACCCGTCTTTACACAAAGTTACTTAGGCGCAAGTCTGCATTGCCGTGCCCAACTCCATGCCCCCTGTGACCAAGAGGGACTTCCCAGGCAGTTTCCCGCACCTTGACGCGTCCTTTTGCCGCATCTCCTCCTCCTCCTCTAGCGCCTGCTTCTTCAGCAGCTGCCCCTCGCGCTTGTTCTCCATGCGCTCCCCGATGATGCGCGTGCGCATGTCGTCCAGCTGGCGCAGCTGCACGTCCTTCTGCGCTACCGCGCGCGCTCTCTCCTCGGCAAACTTCCTCAGCTCTGCCGTCTCAGCCAGCTGCGGGGAGAAAGGAGGGAGGGAGGGAGGAAGGGCAGTGTTCATATTGAGTTATAATTCAGTAACATCATGGCCCACGTTCATGAGGGCCTTCTGCAGCAAGGTACTACTGCTATGGCTTCTGGTCATAGGCGGGTAAAGGTTTCATCCCCATCGTGGCAGCCCTTACAAGGTGGACAAGAGCGCACTGCCGCACTTAGATATAAGCTGAAGGGATTCACAGGGCGTGTGAGACCATGGAACTAATTTATGCGAGGGAGATGAACAGGGAGGAGGCCAATGCAAGCAATTTGAAGTGCAGATTCACTCAGTCTTGATGAGGCCTTGATGGGCAACCTGCCAAAAGGCAGGTTAGATTGTCCCATGACAGGTTCAGGCTGACAGGCCCTGGAGGGTTGATCAAACGATCAGCCATGCGCCATGCGTCTCTGCATGCACATGGGGGGAGACGAGGGTGCGTGCATGCACGCATGCAGCATGTCTTGCGGAGCAGCGACCGCAGTTAACCTACAGGGGTACCTGTGGCTGGGGCATGCAGCCCGTGGCGCATACGCAGGATGGCGCATGAGCGCGGGTCATGAGTGAGGGGCGCAAGTGCGGGCCATAGGTGTGAGCATTCCTCTGTTGCTGCACAGGCTGCTCGCGTGAGTGCCTCCTCACCTCGAGAGCTTGCCGCTGCTGCTCCACGAAAGCTGACTCCTGAGCCTTCCTGAGCACTGATATTTGCTTCTTATAGCCCATCAGCAGCTCGTTCTCCTGGATCACATCAGACCGTTGCATGGTGCTGTGGAAGCCCTTCACGCGATCCGTCTCGTCAAACAGAATCTTATTGGCGCGCTCAATCTGCAGCCTTCGCTGCTCGGCGTTCAGCTCGGATTCTTGCCTATCAACCTGCGCGTGTGTGGGGACGTGTTGAGCAGGAATCGCCAGCTGAAGATTTGTGTACCTCCAAGCATTGAGAGAGGCCAGGTAGCGGCATCTCTTGCGTAGTCCCACCCCAGAAATGTGCATATGTTCACGAGCTCCCCACCTCTAGGCGCTCTACTTCCTCAGCAGCCGCTCTCTCTTGTCTCGCTCGCTCTTTCCTTGCCCGCTGTGCCTGTGTAGATGATGCTGGTCTTATTAGAAAAACTCGACCTAGGAGTGGTAACAGCATTGCCATGTGATGCAAGCGATGCTTGCCTCCAGAGTGTTCGGCCATTTCGAAGCCCTGTCGTCACTCAATGTCTTTAGCCGCAGCTTTTCCGTTTGCGAGAAGTCGACAGCGTCCATGTTAACCTGTAAGACACCCAAAACCGTTGGGACCTATTGGCAGCCGTTTTCAATACAAATTGACAGAGGACAATCGAACTCACGGATTGTTTAATCCTATCGAGCTGTGCCCGCGTAATGGTGTTGGAGGACACCTGGACGGCCATCCTTCGAACTGTTTAACGAAGTTGCTATGTAGATGCCAGTAGTGTATGCTCTTGTTCAATTCGAAGCATTAGCTGGCGATATGCTATAGAGCGTGGCCGTGCCCGCGTGCCACCTTCGTACGAGACCAAAAATGGAGCCAGCAATCAGTTGGCGGTTGGACACTACACAACAAAGCATGAGCCACAAGATGATTAGTCATTCAAATTGAACATCTCTCCCCCGCCACAGACAAGAATTTGTCCCAATTTTCAGAACTATGGTGTCCTCTTCCTCAATGCTGCACTCTGCTTCATCGCGAACCATGACAAGGTCGATGATGCGCGCATCGCGACCTGTGAGCTCGTCCACTCTGGTTGTCTCCTGTTGTGCGCCATCTACTCGTGGTGGCATACAGAACATATCGCCATCCTGCAAATCTACGAAGAGACAGGACCGTTTCACCTCCCGTCGCCAGTTAGCGATGACCGGCATCGCCGTAATAGGCCTGCTTCCCGGGGTCCCGTCCGCGACGGCATGTGAGTTGCACTGCACCCGGCACCTCTTATTCCCCCCCCCCCCCCCCGAGAATTGGCAGTGTGGCACCCAAACAAACCATCCGAGCACCTGCCGTATCCAGCTGTCACTTGATTGCTGCCGCATATCTGATCAGCCGGGTCAAGTACTGGTAAGCGCTCCATGACGTCGAAGCTTACCTCGCTTCAGAGCGAGCTCTGCACCAGAGTTACCGCAATGGTCTGATGGTACAGCTCTCCTATCTTTGCCCTTGGTCCCCCCCTCAGATCTAAAACCCTTTCTAGCTGACAGCTTGGCTTACTGGATGAATGTCTCTGGTGTTTTATACAGATGAAAGTCAGTTGTGCGTCAATCAAGAAACTGAGGAATCTGCTGTCTCTTGCCGACGAAAGGCCATGGAGTGAGTCTTTACGGCTCTGCTTCACAACATAATAACCTGAAGACCGGGAGGCCAAGGTTGCCTACCCTAGTGCCTGTAATTGTGAAGCCCAGTCTTTGAGTAATTGCCCTGTTACACAGAGCAAGCCTGACTTGCTTGCGCCATTTGTCGTTCTCAAGGAGTAATTTGCAGTGCCCTTCTGTACATGTGAGCCTCATGCCCCATTCACTGATTTGAAATGGCTCAAGATTATGTCATCATTGCTTTCCGCCTCACCCAATTTCACAATGTTTGCTGGTATAGTGGTATGTGTGACCTTACGAGGCGCCGTGAGGGGAAGGCTTCGCTTGTCTGAACCTTGAACGTTTACTCCCGCCCTTTGCAGGAAGGATGCTGGCAAGGGTGACTACAATGTGGCTGCTGAGAGGGAGAAGTTTGGTGAGTCTTTTTTGCATGCGCCCAGTGAGTCCTTTGACTGCCCCCATTACCTGGTTTGGTACAGAAAACAGTTATGTTGTAAAAGGAAGGACGCAGACATTTGCTATTGATTAAGAACAGCAGCACATGAAATGGTTGCCCAGCTGCTGCACCACCAAATATTTCGTGCTCAGCCTGAAAGGATTTCCCTCCTGCAGTTCCCAATTGGCCTTCTTTGATATTCCTGTGAAACTCATGCCGTCTCCGGATGTGCCACGTTCTGAAGGAATGCCCTTTCCTCCATCCCCTCGTCCAGTGGGTGTCTCTGGAGTGCCTGTTCCGGTGCTAGACAAGAAATATGTGCAATCCAGCGCAGCCCTGATTGGTGACCTGGAAGCATACTGCACCCTGGTGAGGGCGCGGGAACTGAATGGAAAAAAAACCATTTTTCATGTGAAACAGCTTTAAAAAGTAGATTTTAAAGCTAAGCCGCTTGAATAGAGCTTGGTTCAATCAGGGTTCAATTCCCCTGGTTCAGTCTTGTCAAGTATACCATATTTGGCGAAGCGAGAACCTGAATACTTAATCACAACTCAGCCCACAATGCACAGCCCTGTTAGTCTGCCCCTAGCAGTCTGATGCTCTCTTTCAAAATCCAGTATCATGTTTGGTAGGAGAGAAGTGGAGAGGAGAAGTGGACCAAGGGAGGAAATGGCGGGGCTCAGGCGACCATTTGATCGTGTCTTTAGGCTTAAGGTTGATGAGGACTGACTTCGCTGTGAGCTGTCCATGACTCTGCCGACTGGGTTCCCCTGGCTGCTGCTCCTGTGAAAAGGGACTGTAGCTATCTATTACCCTCAACTGTTGACCTGTTGACGGTGAGGTCTGATGATAGGTGGTGTCTGCGCTTGAGCTAACCCCTTCTTTACGCTCCCCTGTGCAGCCTCCGAGTGACTTTGCGCGCGTCGCACTCGCGAAGAGCATCAAGAGCGAGGGAGTGACCTGGGTCAGCAAGTACGCACCGGGAGGGAGCGCACGCACGCAGAGTGCACGGAGGTGGGTGGTGATGAATGACCTGAAACATCAAAACATCACTCTGTTTCGATAAGACTTTCTTGGTGTTACGGCAGAATTTTTAGTCGTTCCGGAGCCAGTGTTCCTGCGAGGGACTTCATGCTTGTCTGCCTGGGTTGAAACTGAAAATAAGTGGGTCCCCCATAAAGGGTGAGAGGCGAGGGAGTAAGGAAGCTGTGTGAGCTGCATGGTCATGTTTGTCTTGACAATTAGCTATTGGGAAAAGCATATGCATGCGCCCTGCAGCTTATCGAATCTGTGTGTCACACTGAAATGACCTCTTAGCAATCAGGACGCTCCTTTGGAATTGGCTCTTTATCCACGCAACCCGTTGCACCTCGAGGCCTACTGAAGCTCCGATAATTGAACCTGTTGCTGTCACTTCACTGTTGTCGCCGGTGCGTTGAGCCTCTGGCCACGAACGGCCTAGTGCAATACCCTCATGTCCTAGTATTATATCGCAATTCCTTTTTGATACCTGTACTGCAGGCTCTATATTGCGGTCGATGGTTAGATTGGGTTCCTGGCCGCGAATGGCCTAGCCCAATACCCCAACGGCAAGGTCAAGGCCACACTGTCGGCAGTGGGGAAGGCCAAGGAGTTTTTGGTGTCTGGGAAGTAGGTAGAGCAGTCGCCTCGGATGCTGGGACTTTCTTAATCTGACCTAAATAATTGCTAACGAACTCAAGTATGTGTATATATTCAACTTTTAGTGATTTTTATATTTGACTGGATTGGCTGGCCTCGATTTTTGACTGTATTTTTTGCAGTATGGTAGTAGAAGAATTTAATTCAACAAACTCAATAAACCATTGTCTTGGAATAATTAATTAGTGTCGATTAGGTTATTGTGGGCCAGAGAAGGAGGTCGCATTTCAGTTATGTGTTGCAACTAATATAAATCTCGGAATTTAGTTTTATTTTATATTGAAGTGGCGGATATTTGGAAGTTCCTGATTGTGTGAATAAAAAAAGAAAACATGACAGGGTTCTGGCTGTCTCCTACCTTTTTGGTGGCAAGGGAGGAAAGTGTTACCAACAGCCTTGAGTATGGGACGAAGACGTGACATCTGCAGGCCACTGTGGTAAGGATGTGAATCAAGCATGAGGGACCCACGTGTGATGCCTCCCTGAACTCTAAAACAAGGCGGAAAGTTACACCTTTGGGCCCTGCTCAAACAGACTCAGCCGCGTGGGCACATAACTACAAGGAGCAGAAGAGAAAGGATAAGGGGTAAGTAAAGTGCAGGAAGGAGAAAAAGCTGAAAAGGTAGGGCGTCTGCACAGTACGGCTATACTGGGGCAGCCGCGAACAGAAGTTGTATCCTCTCAAATTTATTATAATAATCGGAATGTGTCCAGTTGGCAACTTTCGATTTCCGGACAGAGGTGGAATTGGGCCCTTTGACAGCCCGTTTCCGACTGACCCCGGAAAAGTTCCGGGGTCTTTCCGAGGTGAAACGGGCACCCCGGAAAAGTTCCGGGGTGCTTGGATGCCATACCTTTAGGTACGGCATCGGCTTCTTTCCGGCCCCCCCCCCGGAAAAATTCCGGGGTGTTTCCGTTGTCCACCTGGCAAGGCTCTTAGAATTCTTCTGCTGATATCGCGCCGACTGCCATATAGTGCTTATTGGTATCGCGCCGACTGCCATGGATGATCCGGATGATGATGCGATGCTGGGCCGTGGAGGCGGCCATCGTTGGGACGATTCTGGCCACACACCGTATCAGAATGCTTGGGAGCCTCAACCGACGCAGTTCTCTTTGAACGGCCTGGCTGATTTTTTACCTCACGAATTCAGCCTATCGTCTTGGTCATGAAACACAGGAACAGTGCCCTCAAAATATGACACACAAAAGAAAGACGGCACCATACAACTGTCCACAGTCCACACCGTACATAAAAGGAGAATCGCGATATACTGTCTCATGACATCAGTCGGAAACGACCACCCCGGAATTTTTCCGGGGTTCATCGATCGATTTGGCTGGATTTTTTTCAGGGGTCAATCGGAAACGGGCTGTGAGCGATGCAAAAATACTTCGCATCAACGCTCCGACAGCGTGGACAACTTCGTCCGCATGTTCAAATTTCCATCGCCGTCATCTTTCTTTCGTTCTGAATATTCCTTTTCGCCCGTTCCTGCTACCATGGCCGACGCATATCCTTCACAGGATCATCATTGGAATCTTTCCCGCGTAGAAGTTGGCACCGATCTGGCCAACCCACTGGCCAATGTCGACGTGTGCCCCCTAGTAGTAGTCCCTCCGATCGCCTGGGCTATCGTTTAGCAGCGGCCTGAATTTGGTACACCCAACTTCGACAGTGCCGGGGCATCCCTGGCTGCACGTACCTTGCAACTCGACATTTTGCCAAGCAGGACTATCATGCTAAGCGAGACAAGTAGACAGAACACTCTAGATACACGAAGCGATAAGGCAAATGCCTGACAGGCTGTTCACCAGAAAGATTCGGTCTCAGCCGTACCCGAACACATTCCGGATACAAGTGGAATTGCATTTCAAGTTTTTTCAGCCAGCGTGGCTGAAGCCTTGCCCAACCAGATAAACTGCCACCGGAACGTGTTCCGTCGAGCGCCCTAGTGGAATTGGGCCCAATGTGGCACCCTTGGGCACCGACCCGGCCTCGGGACAGCTGTACAAAGGTGACGGGACACGGAAGTTGGGACGGGCTCGAAAGAGCGATGGGAGCTGGGAATGAGTGCAAGATAAGTACTTAAATACGTTGGGGCGAAGGTACACGGCCTTCATTGTTTCGTCTCATTTACAACCCTGCGAGCAATATTGTGCTCCCCATAGTCTCCATATCCTGGACAGTGGCCACATCTGCTGCACAGTTCACTCATTGACGCCACCAGCACGATGGACCATCTGGCGCACGCGGAGTTCATGCGTATCGGTATTTAAATACAGGTATTCACGAACTGCGAGCCAAGGAAGTAAGAACCCGGGAGATGATGAAAATAACCCAACCTGCAGCCAGGCCTGCAGCTGGACAGCATAAACCAACCCTGCAGCTGCAGCGACACAGCCACGTCTGCCACGACTTGGCAGCCGATAGCCGTGGCATCTCTACTGCACGCCGTCATCTTCGACCCATGCCTCTGCTGACAACACTCGCCTTTCTACTGGCAGCGGGCATGCTGTGGCCATCGTCAAAAGCCCAGGATGTGAACGTCACGCAGGTGCGTGCGTGCATTGCGTTGTCAAGCAGCGATGTTAACCAAAGCAAGTATGGCTTATGTACCGTATGCATTTTTACGAGACAAGCACTAGTAGCTAGCTAGAGCACACCTAACAGTGGGAGCCAGGGCCCAGGGGTGCTGCTAGGAGCCAGCAAGCTGCTCCGCTTGAAGCACGAAGTGGACGGAGCTGATGACCCACAAAAACATTTGTCAAAAACAGCTTGGATGCCCTGGCCCTTTCCACATGCCAGCATTCTACAGCTAGCCTGGAAACTAATGAAACATAAGTATGCAATATTGGGAATCAGGGGACGGATCACGGACACGCCATGCAGCTCATGTTGCATCTTGTTTGTGTCGTCACTCCTGCAGCTCAGGCTCTTAAGCTGTTCCTCTGATCAACGGGACTGCTGTCTCTGAGTCTCTCTCTGAAGAAGGGGCCTGCCATCTCTCTGATAGCGTGACTCGCTGTATATTTATTGAGGGCCTGCAGTCTCTCTGATTGAGGGGGCCTGCCATTTCTCTCTGGTCGAGGGGCCTGCCATCTCTCTCGGACAGAAGGGCCTGCCATCTCTATCTGGTGGGGGGGGCTGCTTTGCCTCTGATGGATGGGTCCACTGCTTCTCTCTACTGGAGGGGCCTGTCCTCTGTCTGATGGAGGGGCCTGCCATCTCTCTGGAAGAAGCTAGCCGGCTGGCGCTTCCAGACGGCCGCATGCTACGGTAGTCAATGATTCATGATCACCTCCCCCCCTGGATCAAAAGGCTGCTTGTCTAACAAGCAAGGGTAGCACTGTCATACATCTGCTTTGTCCTTCATCGGCACTGGTCCACTAACGTGATTGTGTGACATCCCAGCTATCCTAGCCAGCTATCCCTGCTGCAAGATGGAATGTGGACTTGAGAAGGGCAAGATAGGGCCCTCAGTGCCTTCACACACAACATGACATGCCAGCCAGCCAGCTAGGCCTGCTGGTCGGAATGTGGAATTGATTAGGCCCCCCCACCCCGCTCTGATCCCTGAGGCGACCCTTACTATACTGCGCACTTGGTGCGGGGCCAGGTTGCTACCCTGGGCATATGTAGACGAGACTGTGACCGGCCTAGGGCCAGTGGCCCAAGCGGCAGAGCTCGCTGCACCAGGCTCCCCTGGCAGCAGAATGGGATGTAGGCGTGTAGCTGATGTGGAGCAGACAAAAAAACTTGTGTGAATCTGAATAAGAGATGGTACCATGGTTGCCTCATGTACTGGAATGCATCGCGGCTATTTAGACATGCTCTAGCCCCAAACACAAATTGCAGCCTTGAGAAAGGCATCAGACCCCCCCCCCCCCATGGTTATACTTCCAGAGCACAGGGCTCGAGCTTGATACGGTACGTGCCCATGCTGTGGATGGGAAGGAGGCACTGCCATGCGCCGCCATGCATGCGCGCCATGCATTCGTATCATGCATGCTCGCCGTGCATGCGTCGCCCCAGGCGTTGGGTGCAAGCACTCCCGTCTCAAAGCCATACCTTCCTACATGTCACCTCAGCTATCCTTGAATTGGGTGATGCCCCTTCCATACTTTCGAAGCGGCCGCTCCTCATTGAGGCATGGCTCTGGAGGCGAGCTCAGCTCTGTTGCCAGCAGTAGCAGTTTCATGCTGGACAGGCAGCGGTGCTTCTTGTAGGGCCTGTTTGCCACACTTCAGCTAGGTCACGGCCTAAAGCTGAAGTGGCCCAGTGCAGGAGGTCCAGTCGATGTTTTGTCCCCATCGGCGCAGTGCTCGCCGTCCGGATGCCCCCTACAGGTGG
The DNA here is from genome assembly GCA_037349105.1 of Limnomonas spitsbergensis. NCBI lineage: Eukaryota > Viridiplantae > Chlorophyta > Chlorophyceae > Chlamydomonadales > Limnomonas > Limnomonas spitsbergensis. The sequence continues at coordinate 4,215,638 of JAYJMM010000114.1, forward strand.
CCTGGTGCGCACTGAAATGAACCCTGACAGGCAGGCAGGCACTCAGGCAGGTGGGAAGGCAGGTAGACAGACAGGCAGGCAGGCACGCAGGTGGGCAGGTGGGAAGGCGGGTGGGAAGGCGGGTAGACAACAAGGCAGGGAAGCACGCAGGCGAGCACGCAGACTGGCAGGTGGGAAAGCAGGTTGACAGACAGGCACGCAGGCAGGCAGGCACGCAGGCAGGCAGGCACAAACACCTCATGCGTCCCCCTCTGCACCCCATGCATGTATGCAGGACATCTTCAGCCCTCCCCCAGCACCGGCCATTCCAGTGCCCGTCTGCGACAACGTTCGACAGCGCATGGGCCTGATGCTCCTCAGCAATGCGACGCGGGGCGACAGCTGGGACAACACATCCGGCTGGCCGCAGCCAGGCCCTTTGGTCATGAGCAGCTTGCTGCGCCTGTACATGTTCATGCTATCCATCCCCATGCGCTCGGGGTCCTGCGTCACGCCCGCGGCGCCGTCAAACATTTCGTTGGCAGGGGGCGTTTGGGGCTACGAGGACACGGGCGCTTCGTCGTTGTCGACCGCACCAGACTCGGCGACTGTCGATCTGCCTGACCACTGCTGCTGGTGAGTCGGGGCGGCCTTTTTTGAGGGTGCGGGCGCCTTGCCTGGGTTTTGCAACAGATTCAGGATTTGTTCACTAGCTGCTACCTGCTTCACATGTATGAACCCAAGAGGGGTCTTCCCCTTGCCAAGCATAGCAACCCAAAAGGCTTTCCCAGTTTCTGAATTAGCAGCCTCAGAAGGTTTTCCCCCGTATCAGAAGTAGCAGCCTCAAAAGGTTTTCCCCCGTATTTGAAGTGGCAACCCAGAAAATGTCTTAAGAAGAGCAGACGGACACCAAGGCGTTGATCCCTCCTGGGCGTCTGGGGTGTTCGCGACCTTTCCAGAAGTAGACGGGCACCTAGGCGTTGATCCCTCCTCTGGGTTGTATATGGTGTTCACGAGACTTGGAAGCCAGGACAGGTCGGGAGCGGGCATGCAGCGGGATGCTTGGAGGGACATCCCTTCCTCATGCATTAAACACCATAGCTGTGACTTTTGCGTCCTGAGGGGGCCTCAGATTGCCTTCTTCAGTCGTGGCTGTGGCCGTGGCATTGGCTGTGGGCTGTGGGCTGTGGCTGTGGGCTGTGGGCTGTGGGCTGCGGGCTGTGGGCTGTGGGCTGTGGCTGTGGGCTGTGGGCTGTGGGCTGTGGGCTGCGGGCTGTGGGCTGTGGGCTGTGGGCTGTGGGCTGTGGGCTGTGGGCTGTGGGCTGTGGGCTGTGGGCTGTGGGCTGTGGGCTATGGGCTGTGGGCTGTGGCTGTGGGCTGTGGGCTGCGGGCTGTGGGCTGTGGGCTGTGGGCTGTGGGCTATGGGCTGTGGGCTGTGGGCTGTGGGCTGTGGGCTGTGGGCTGTGGGCTGCGGGCTGCGAGCTGTGGGCTGTGGGCTGTGGGCTGTGGGCTGTGGGCTGTGGGCTGCGGGCTGCGGGCTGTGGGCTGCGGGATGCGGGATGTGGGCTGTGGGCTGCGAGCTGTGGGCTGTGGGCTGCGGGCTGCGGGCTGCGGGCTGTGGGCTGCAGGCCGTGGGCTGCGGGCTGTGGGCTGTGGGCTGTGGGCTGTGGGCTGTGGGCTGTGGGCTGTGGGCTGTGAGCTGTGGGCTGTGGGCTGACCGCACCTTCCTTGGGTATGGTGAGCACAGCTCCGGCCCGCTGATCCAACCCGCTGTGCAGGTCCTTCTGACCCAGTTCTGCTGATACAACCCTGTGATCCGTCCCTGACCCAGCTCGCTGATCGACCTGCTGATCCAAGCCCGCCGGTCCGATCCCGCTGAATTTCTGATCCACCCCTGCTGATCCTCCCTCCTGACCCCCCCCCCCCCCGGATCCAACATTCTAACCCCGCTGACCTGACCCAGCTGATCCAACCTCGCTGATCCAACCCCGCTGATCCAACCCCGCTGATCCAACCCCGCTGATTCACCTTCCATGATCCAACATTGCAACTCCGCTGATCCAACTCCGCTGATTGAACGCACTCAATCCAACCCCGCTCATCTAATCCCGCAGATCCGCCCCCCTGGTCCAACCCCGCGGATCCAAACTGCGGATCCTATTCTCCATACAGTCCTGCCGATCCGAACCTTAATGTAGTCCTGCTGATCCACCCCCCCACTGATCCACCCCCCTTACGTAGGTATGGGATGTCCTGCTGTTTGCCAACAACGTGCACAAACGACCCCCTCTGTAACTGCACTGTCGGCATGATCATTGCCGTGGCGCTCAACCACAACAAGGTCAGTGTTTGATTCTCCCTTTTCTTGTTGCTTTCGTTACCTGTCAGCTCCCCCTGGTCAGCGCCACGTCAGCTACCTACCGGCCGCCGGCCTGAGGCCTCATGAATGGCCTACCATGCCTCTTGAGCTGCCAGCGCATGGCCGGTCCAGGTTTGGCCCCGATTTGGGTTTTTGAGGCTTCAGATTGGCCCTCCGAGGTGGCCTCTGAGCCGGAGAAAGAGGCACCAAACATGGTGGGCTCAGCGCGGCAAGTCCTCGATGGTTTGTGGTTTGCTATGGTTTGTGGTTGGCCATGGTTTGTGGTTTGCTATGGTTTGTGGTTGGCCATGGTTTGTGGTTTGCTATGGTTTGTGCTTTGCCACGGTTCCCTGCTGACTGTGCCCTACTTTGTCGGGTCTGACCAAGCATAACGGCTGGTTCCAGGTCCATTGTTGAATCAATGAGCTGCATGCCATAATCCTTGAGGGACCTCCGTCGCGTCGAGCGTCGCGAGTGCCCAAGAGTGCCCGATGCTGGGCATGTAAATGCTCAGCGCATACCGGTAACCTCTAGCACGCAAATGCTCAGCACTGATCGTCTGCTGTGCATGAAGATATTCATAAGCCAGGACACTGCGTGCGATCGGAAGGTACTGGACCGCAGCTGCAACAGTGCGAGCCCCCGTGCACACCCCGTGCGACCCCCATGCGACCCCCCTGAAGCCCCCCATGCGACCCTCGCGCGACCCCCGTGTCACGCCACTGACATGCACCCCCCCCCAACATCCCTCCCCCTGCGTGCGTGATGTGATGTGTACCCTCCAGCTCTTCGGCCGCCTGGCGGACCTGGACGTTCCCTCGGCCCAGAACTCCCTGGGGTGCAGCCTGTGGCGGATCGAGATCCAGGGCAACGAGCTGTTTGGTCCGATCATCCCTGGGCGGTATCTGGACTTCCCCGAGCTCAAGATGATCAATATGGCTTTCAACATGATGACTGGCTCGTGAGTGACCTTAAAGAGTGACCTTCAGAGTGACACATAAAGTGGCGTTGAGAGAACGCCCAATACATGTCAAGAAGAGTGACCATGTCAACGGCCCGGTGAGTGATTTAAGGTGTGGCCAACGAGTGACCCAATGCATCACCGGACGAGTGACCCAATGAGTGACCCAATGCATCACCGGACGAGTGACCCAATGAGTGACCCAACGAGCCTGCATGAGCAGATTTTGCAGCCTCAAGTTGCCTCTCCCCCAACATTGCCTCTCCCCCGTACTTCAGTTTTTGTTGTTGTTGGTGGCCCGGCGTGACAGTTCAATTCCATCACAAGCAGTGCATTGTGGTGCACAAGTACGCAGCTTTTCAAACTGGATTTGGGGGAGTGTTAAATTGGATTTGGGAGGATGTCCCTCCTCTTTTTTCTCCCTTTCTCCCCTTGTCAAGGTGAGCCTGGTCCCTGACCTGCACAGCAGTGTTTATGTCAGTGCGTACCAGAGCACCTTTGGGGGGCCGCTGGGCGGCTATTACTGGGCTGATCGGGACGAAACCTTGACCGGCCTGTGGCGGGTGGTCCTAGCGATAGGACTTGCTGCACTAGGCCCCCGCGACGAAAGGCCGTGGAGTAGCTGAATTGTTGCTCAAGTGTGCTAAAAACATCACTGCTGCACAGGCTACCGCTGGTGCTCACCTACATGAAGAAGCTGCAGTACATCGACGTCACTGGCAACCAGATAACGGGTAAATGTCCCGGCATGTGTGGGGTTGCGGGGGGCTGGTGGTTGGCCTGCGTGTTATGTCCCGGCATGTGAGGGGTTGCGGGGGGCTGGTGGTTGGCCTGCGTGTTATGTCCCGGCATGTGAGGGGTTACAGGAGGCTGGTGGCTGCCTGTGTGTTATGTCCCGGCATGTGAGGGGTTGCGGGGGGCTGGTGGTTGACCTGCGTGTTATGTCCCGGCATGTGAGGGGTTGCAGGGGGCTGGTGGTTGGCCTGAGTGTTATGTCCCGGCATGTGAGGGGTTGCAGGGGGCTGGTGGTTGGCCTGAGTGTTATGTCCCGGCATGTGAGGGGTTGCGGGGGCCTGGTGGTTGGCCTGAGTGTTATGTCCCGGCATGTGAGGGGTTGCGGGGGGCTGGTGGTTGGCCTAAGTGTTATGTCCCGGCATGTGAGGGGTTGCAGGGGCCTGGTGGTTGGCCTGAGTGTTATGTCCCGGCATGTGAGGGGTTGCAGGGGGCTGGTGGTTGGCCTGAGTGTTATGTCCCGGCATGTGAAGGGTTGCGGGGGGCTGGTGGTTGACCTGAGTGTTATTTTCCAGCATGTGAGGGGATGCGGGGGGCTGGTGGTTGGCCTGAGTGTTATATCCTGGCATGTGAGGGGTTGCGGGGGGCTGGTGGTTGGCCTGAGTGTTATGTCCCGGCATATGAGGGGTTGCGGGGGCCTGGTGGTTGGCCTGAGTGTTATATCCCGGCATGTGAGGGGTTGCAGGGGGCTGGTGGTTGGCCTGAGTGTTATGTCCCGGCATGTGAGGGGTTGCAGGGGGCTGGTGGTTGGCCTGAGTGTTATGTCCCGGCATGTGAGGGGTTGCAGGGGGCTGGTGGTTGACCTGAGTGTTATGTCCCGGCATGTGAGGGGTTGCGGGAGGCTGGTGGTTGGCCTGAGTGTTATGTCCCGGCATGTGAGGGGTTGCAGGGGGCTGGTGGTTGGCCTGAGTGTTATGTCCCGGCATGTGAGGGGTTGCAGGGGGCTGGTGGTTGGCCTGAGTGTTATGTCCCGGCATGTGAGGGGTTGCGGGGGGCTGGTGGTTGGCCTGAGTGTTATGTCCCGGCATGTGAGGGGTTGCGGGGGGCTGGTGGTTGGCCTGAGATTTATGTGGGGGTGGAGGGGGGATGGCTCTATTTTCCTACGAGCTCTTTACCACATTAGGATGTGTCAGGTTTTCTTCTTTCTTTCTAGGATGTGTCAGGTTTTCATGTCCATGGCGGGTGTGTCCACATACGGGACAGGCGGTCGCCCAGCCCTGAAAACCCTGCCTGCCCTGATAACCCTTAACCCTGACAACCCTTAACCCTGAAAGACCTGCCCAGCCCTGACAACATTAAACGAAGAATGGGGATGTGGGTTCGAATCCCACTGGAGTCGCCTGAACGATTGGTAAAACCTCTCGGCGTGAAATGCCGTAGCTGGTCGTGAGGGAAATCGCAAAAGATTACTGAGGGACCGCCGAGCGATTGATCCACAATTGCAATGACACGGGGAAGAATGCGCGTATCCCGTACGGGAAGGTTGTCCTTAGGGATCGCCTATACCTAGGGATTCGTCAAACATCACGAAGGATTGGAAACCACACGTAGTTCGTACTTCTAACTTGCTTCACTATAATGTGCAAGCTGTCGATAGCTAGGCTTCACTCTAACGTGCTTGTAGCCGCACGTAGAAACAGCAACTAGATGACATCTTAAGCGGCCGCTTCCGTCCTGTAATGCACGCTTCAGCGTTGAATACCTTTGAATAGCTTTGAATACCTTTGAATAGCTTTGGATAGCTTTGAATAGCTATGGATAGCTTTGAATAGCTTTGAATAGTTTTGGATAGCATTGAATAGCTTTGAATAGTTTTGGATAGCTTTGAATAGCTTTGAATACCTTTGAATAGCTTTGAATAGCTTTGAATAGCTTTGAATAGTTTTGAATAGCTTTGAATAGCTTTGAATACCTTTGAATACCTTAGAATAGCTTTGAATACCTTTGAATAGCTTTGAACAGCTTTGAATAGCTTTGAATAGCTTTGAACAGCTTTGAATAGCTTTGAATAGCTTTGAATAGTTTTGAATACCTTTGAATAGCTTTGAATAGCTTTGAATAGCTTTGAACAGCTTTGAATAGCTTTGAACAGCTTTGAACAGCTTTGAACAGCTTTGAATAGCTTTGAATAGCTTTGAATAGCTTTGAATAGCTTTGAATAGCTTTGAACAGCTTTGAATAGTTTTGGATAGCTTTGAATAGCTTTGAATAGCTTTGAATAGCTTTGAATAGAGTCTTTGAATAGCTTTAAATAGCTTTGAATAGCTTTGAATAGTTTTGAATACCTTTGAATAGCTTTGAATAGCTTTGAATAGTTTTGAATAGTTTTGAATAGTTTTAAATAGCTATGGACAGCTTTGAACAGCTTTGAATAGCTTTGAATAGTTTTGGATAGCTTTGAATAGCTTTGAATAGCTTTGAACAGCTTTGAATAGCTTTGAATAGTTTTGGATAGCTTTGAATAGCTTTGAATAGCTTTGAACAGCTTTGAATAGCTTTGAATAGCTTTGGATAGCTTTGAATAGCTATGGATAGCTTTGAACAGCTTTGAATAGCTTTGATTAGTTTTGGATAGCTTTGAATAGCTTTGAATAGCTTTGAACAGCTTTGAATAGCTTTGAATAGCTTTGAATAGCTTTGAATAGCTTTGAACAGCTTTGAATAGCTTTGAATAGCTTTGGATAGCTTTGAATAGCTATGGATAGCTTTGAACAGCTTTGAATAGCTTTGAATAGGTTTGGATAGCTTTGAATAGCTTTGAATAGCTTTGAATAGCTATGGATAGCTTTGAATAGCTATGGATAGCTTTGAATAGCTTTGAATAGCTTTGAATAGCTTTGAATAGCTATGGATAGCTTTGAATAGCTTTGGATAGCTTTGAATAGTTTTGAATACCTTTGAACAGCTTTGAATAGCTTTGAATAGCGTTGAATAGCGTTGAATAATTTTGAATAGTTTTCAAGAAATTTGAAGAAATTTGAGGAAATTTGAAGAAATTTGAATAGCTTTGAAGAACTTTGAATAGCTTTGAATAGTTTTGAATAGCGTTGAATAGTGTTGAATAGCGTTGAATAGCTTTGAATATTTTTTGAATAGCTTTGAACAGCTTTGAATAGCATTGAATAATTTTGAATAGTTTGGAATAGTTTTTAAGAACTTTGAAGAACTTTGAATAGCTTTGAAGAACTTTGAAGAACTTTGAATAGCTTTGAATAGTTTTGAATAGCGTTGAATAGTTTTGAATAGCGTTGCATAGCTTTGAATATTGTTTGAATAGTTTTGAATAGCTTTGAATAGCTTTGAATAGCTTTGAATATGTATGGATGGCGTTGAATAGCGTTGAATAGCTTTGAATAATTTTGAATAGTTTGGAATAGTTTTTAAGAACTTTGAAGAACTTTGAAGAACTTTGAATAGCTTCGAAGAACTTTGAATTGCTTTGGATTTACCCTTCATTTCCAAAATGTCTAGAGGATGTAAATATGGCCAAAAATCTGTATTTGTACGGAGTGAACCACAAGCCAAGTGCTGGATTTTGTGCTCCTACTTTTTTGGAAATATTGGTCCTCCTAGGCTGCCACGCCTCTGGTTGTGCAGAAAGCGCTGGATATCCTCTTATGCTTCCCGTGCGTGGGCTTCTGCTCCAGCAGTGAAGACACGGACCACGGCATGAGTGGCCCCGTTGTTATTACTCTTCCATCACTTCATATGTTACTCTTCATGCTTCCCAACAGGGGAACTGCCTGTGGGCTTATGCTCCAGTAGTGAAGTCCACAGCCTGAGCGGCCTGTTCATCGGCCGGAACTCACTCACCGGAGTCATCGACATCCGCAAGTGCGACAATCTTGTGGCGTTTGATGCATCGGTGAGGATTAATATGGACGCATGCCCTTGCACGCACTATGTGATGTCTTGTCCTCACCATGCTGTCAACGCATGGTTCACACTCTCCAACGGTGTGTTCATACCATATAATTTCTTGTTCAAACCATGTGACGCCTTGACCTTGTTGAATAATGCCTCGTTCACACCATGTCAAGGCATGTTCATTCCACATTTTGTTGTTGTTCTTACAAAGTTGACGCAACCACCCACAGCCTTTTGCGAAAGGGCCAGGCAGAGCGAACCGGAGAGAAACCAGAGAACAAGACGGGCACAAAAAACACAGAGAAATCGGGTGGACATTTAAACAGAACATTATGTCTTGTTCACACCATGTCATGTATAATGCTGGACTTTGCCTCATTGCACCCCTCCGGTACAAGCTTTCTTGATGTGCAGATGGATCTTCCAGAGGTATGCTTTTGCACAGTGAATACTCTCTCGTCAAATCACACAATTAAAAGTCTCCTGTTCCTCCCTCCCTCAGTTGGTACAGTACCAATTGTACTGCAGTGTGTACTGCAGCCTACATGCCTGCATGGTCATCGCCCTTCCGTGTTTGTTTGTTTTGTGCCCAAATTGGTTGTTAGGCACTTGTGCCCATGCATCAAATGTGATGCCCCGGTGGATTGTAAAACTTCACACAACTTATATTTGCTTTGCTTCTGTCCCTGGCTGAGCAGTACAACGGGTTCACGGGTACACTGCTGACGCCCTCGGACTACGGCTACCTGAGCTTCGTGAACGTGCAGAACAACTCCCTGGACCTTGACAGCTCCCTCCGCAACCTCATTACCAGTGGGCACGTCGCAGACCTGCTGTTCGCCACAAATGGGTGTGCATGCATGCATGCATATAATCCTCATGGCCTGCGCATGCTTGACATACAAATGGGTGCGTTTAGCAGGGCAGCTCCCTGCAAAACGAGGCAGGATGGCACCCTGCAAAACTCAGCACCAGTGGGCACATCACAGACTTCAAGTTCTCTTTAGAAAAATGCGCACACATGGCATCCACATGGGAGCCTGATCTATATGGGAGCCAGATCTATGTGGGAGAGTTATCCATGGAAGGGCAAGATCCATGTTGGAGAGTAATCCAGATGGGAGCCAGATCCACATGTGCTAGATCTATGGGGATTGGGGAGCCAGATCCAGTTGGGAGTCAGTAGATCTATGTGGGGGTCTGATCTATGAGAGAGAAAGATTTATGTGGAAGTCATATCCATGTGGGAGCCAGATTCATTTGTGAGTCAGAAGGTAGATATATATGAGGGGGCAAGATCAATGTGGGATTTAGATCTATGAGGGAGCAAGATGTATCTTTTGGAGTCATCTCTATGTGGGAGTAGTGGGAGTCATATTCATGTGAGAGCCAGATCCATGTTGGATCGAAATGAGTTGGAGACAGATCTATGTGGGGGCAGGATCGTGGAGGGGGCAGATCTGTGGGAGCAAGATCAATGCGGTGGCCAGATCTATCCTCAATGCACTTATAACCCAACGCCTGAGAGCCGTATTTTGCTTCTGCCCCGTTTTTGTTGCTCAGTAACTGGCAAAGTACGAGCCCGACTCAGGAGCGAACATCGCTCCCGGATACGATGCATGGTTTTGCCTACCTGTCCGCGCTGAACATGTTCAACTCGAACCTGGGGGTGAGTCCCAGTCTAGGCAGAGGGTGCTACAACTGGTGAGAATGAAACGCTTGCTTTTAGATAGGGCATTGGCTGCTGCTGCTGCTGCTTTGAATAAAGCTCCTCTTGCAGAATTCTGAGCCTGCTGGAGCAACAGCGAGGCACACTCGGCTCAATCGTTGATTGTCAATGATGGAGGGTGGTCTCGACATGGCATGGCATGGCTGGTGGTTTCGACATGGCATGGCATGGCTGGTGGTTTCGACTGGCATGGCATGGATAGTAGTTTCGATATGGCATGGCATGGCTGGTGGTTTCAACTGGCATGGCATGGCTGGTAGAGATTGGCCAAAGAAAGCGTTGCTGGTCTCGCATGACGTCATGTCTGTACTTGCAGGGTCTCGCATGGCCTGGCATCCATACTTGCATGGTCTCGCATGGCCTCACGTCAATACTTGCATGGTCTTGCATGGCCTGGTATCCATACTTGCATGGTCTCGCATGGCCTCACGTCAATACTTGCATGGTATCGCATGGCCTCACGTCAATACTTGCATGGGCTCGCATGGCCTGGTATCCATACTTGCATGGTCTCGCATGGCCTCACGTCAATACTTGCATGGTCTTGCATGGCCTGGCATCCATGCTTGCATGGTCTCGCATGACCTGGCGCCCATACTTGCATGGTCTTGCATGGCCTGGCATCCATACTTGCATGGTCTCGCATGACCTGGCGCCCATACTTGCATGGCCTCGCATTAAACCAGCGTGCAACTGCTGGCCGCTGCAGGGAACCTTACCGCCTGCCCTGTTCAGACTAGGATCTCTGAGGAAGCTCACCTTGTCGGACAACTGGCTGAGTGGCCCCCTGCCGGCTAACATTGGGTGAGTGCCGCGCACAGATTATGCACTTCACGGTTCACAGATGCTGTTTTTTGCCTCTGGCTGGCCATTGCTGTACTGCGGCAGCCGGCGCTTATTTTGATGGATTTGTTTCGGATTTGTTTGTGTTCTTTCTATGTTAAACATACCGTGTCTCAGTACGAGTCATAGTGAGGTCTAACTGCAGGCATCACCGGTCGAGGGTTCGCGTTTTTTCTCTGGCTCCCCGTGCTTGAATCCGTGGTGCAGCGTCATATCACTCATATCACTCGTATTACTCATATACTCATATTACTCGTATTACTCATATTATTCATATGCAGTGCATACCTTATTACCTTTGGATGGCTGCCAAGCAGACACCACTGCGCCAACTGGGATAAACTCATGACGGGTCTATCGGCCGGTGGCCCTGCACCTGGACCCTTCAGCTGCAGGCCAGGGTGTGCTGCACCAGGCCAGGACCCCTCAGCTGCAGGCCAGGGGGCAGGCCAGAGTGTGCTGCAGGCCAGGGTGCAGGCCAGGGTGTGCTACATGCCAGGGTGTGCTGCAGGCCAGGGTGTGCTGCAGGCCAGGGTGCAGGCCAGGGTGTGCTGCACCAGGACCCCTCAGCTACAGACCAGGCAGGGTGCATCTCAAGTGTGGCAGAAACTCTGCTCTTTGTAATCTGCGTTATGGATCTCACCTGTTTGCCCTCCTTGTTTGCTGCAGCCAAGCCCTGTCGCTCACGAATGTGGACCTGTCTCACAATTGCTTGGTTGGTACTGGGTGGGGGGTTTTGTAGCGTCCCTGGATGCTACTGAGGAAGGCTATACAGATGTACATGCTGGCAGATGCCTACCTGGCCTGTCCAACCCAGTGATTCTTTTATTCGGTACTTTTTGCGCCCGCGGCGCTCGTTTCGAGGATTTCTGTACCCTACAATGAATGGCCAAAATCACTAGAAGAATCATTGGTCTAACCCTGCTCCAAAATCATTCGAATGCTTGCACCCTTCGCTGGATTTATTTAGAGGATTTACTTGATCCTTCATGGGTGGAGTGCATGTGCACTTGCATTATAAGGAACCATAACGCATAGTTTTCGGACTAACAGCATGGCCCTTGCGCAAGAATGACACGCACAAATTCGAGAAATGGTTCCACAGCGGCATGCGAGAGCAAGAGCATGTCGCAGCCACTGCTGCAAGGCCACTGAAGCTCAAGCTGTCTGCATGTTGGAGCACAGCAGCGCCAGCGAGGCGCCAAACGCCTGCAGACTGCACTGTTCCCTTCACCCTCCTCCTTGCCTCTGAGTCTCCCTTCGGATTCATACCTTTCTCCACACCAAATTAAAACACCTAGCTAATCCTGCATGCACATTTGCACACTATTCCCCACATGCCGGCTCCCCTCGCTGATGAGAAACACCCCCCCAGGAATGCTTTCCCTTTCGCTCACCACTCCCCCTAAGCTGGCTATCATTGCCAAGAAAAAACATCCCTCAAAGAATTATGCATGGCCATAGGCCGATATACGGTATGCTATGTAGCCCTTTCGCTCACTACTCCCCCCAAGCCGGCTCCCCTCGCCAATGAAAAACATTGCGTAAAAAAATCTGCATGGCCATGAATGCTAGCCCTTTCGCTCACTACTCCCCCCAAGCCGGCTCCCCTCACTAATGAAAAACATCTGTCCCAGAATGCTGCAAGCTCGCTACTCCACCCGTAAGGGCAACCCCACCCCATTTTCAGCCATATATACTGACACGTTTACCCTCCTACCTTTTGCCAACTACAATGAGCTACTAACACACCCATCCACCCATTTCCAATAACGCAGTCCGGCAGCATCCCTGACAGCGTGTCCAACATCATCTCCTCCTCCACCTACCTCGACGGGGTCTCCAGCAGCAGCTTCGACCTCCGCCTCAACTTCCTCTCCTGCTGCGGCGTCGGCCCGCTGGTCCACGACGATGAATACGGTATCGTCAAGTACAACAGCTACAACATGTCGGCGCGGCGCCTGCCCAAGGGCCTTGCGTTCTCGTCAATGACGCGGCCCGTCAGCAAAGTGCACTTCGCCGAAGGGCTCACTCTGACGCAGACGGGAAACACGACCACCAGCAGATACTGGAACCTTGGCAATTCCAGCTACGAGAGCCTCAGGCAAGAACGCGACTGTTTCATTTGATGGTACATTCTGTACTCTGATGCTTTTTCAAATCTCACTATTATTGCTCTCCAGCTACTGTTCAGCCACACCCTGGCCTTCGGCCGGGAGAGACCAGGTGCAGCAAGGTGCTACACACTGGTTGGCCCACGGGCCGTTGGCGCCTGGCGGGTCCATGTATGGTCCCCATTGGCCCAGTGGCGGCTGCCCAGCGGCCTGTCAAGAGTGGTGTGGCTTGCAAGAAACTACAAACACTGAAGCCTACCTAGCTTTCTGACATGATGGTGGCATCGCAGTCGCGGCATTATTTTGTTTGCACGGGCATCTAGGTGGCTAGGTTGGGAGTGGTGGTGAAGGGGGCAGGTGCGACCGCTCTTAAGTTGACGACTGAGGCACCTGCCTCAGTGTTCATTGTAGGCTTGAGCTACATTTCATCTACATCATGGTCCACGGCCGTGAGAGGCTACGCAGCAAGCCCTGCTGCTTCGACCACTGGCTGAAGAACAGTCATGGTGTGGTCCTAATCGGCCCAGTGGCGGCCGCCCGGCTGCCCAGTATAGGTTTCTGGCGTGCAGTTAAAGAATCCCTGACCTGCCTGTGTTGCAAGTCAGCAGTGTTGGTTGGCAGTGGACTGGTCGGCACGAATATCGCCCAACCACCACTGTGGAGTGTGGACTGCCGGTGGCACTTGGCTACAACCTCTGAGCGCTGTTTCCATGATGCCAGGGAATCAAAAACTGCCCCTGGGGCGTGGTGGTGAAGGGATTGCAAGCAAGCGGCGGGCCCCCATCTTCGCAGCATAACGCCCTTGCTTTATCATTGGCTGGGTTGCGCCCCCTCTGTTTAATGCTGCTTCCATGCGGCAGCCCCGCTCTCTGCTGTGATATGCTCTACCGGTATGATCTCTATCGTGCCTCCCCATGTCGCACTGCTGCAGTTGTCCGGACTTGATTTTTGAGGGTACTGTGGACGAGCCCATAAATCGCATCAACTGGTTCCTGGACCCTGAGTACTACATGTTTGAAGGCTGTGTCTGCACCGGGGTAAGTTAAGGTGTCAGGGTCCAGGGTTTTGGGTGAAGGAGGATTCATGGCCTGGACCCTGAGTACTACATGTTTGAAGGCTGTTTCTGCGGGGTGAGCAATCGAAGCGCACATTCACAACCATGTCACGCCGCCATATGCCTGTATATTTTTTTTGTCTGGCTGCCCGTTCAGCTTCCTTGTGGCCATTTTATTATGGGCTTGAGGGCTTGGTTTACTTGGTTTGGGCTGTTTATTTATTTGTGAGCTGCAACCAGGATGTGGGATGCGATTCCTGCAGAAGACAACAAAAGCATCGGCAGATTGGCTGGTCTAATCACGCAAGGACTGAAGCCTGGAGTTTTTTTCTTGAATTTTGAGGATGCATGGCTTCAGATTTTCTCAATCAAATCAGTGTCGAGTGTTTAGGTTTAAAAAATTAATGGCATCAGTTATTCACTTCACTCATTTTCAATCAAATCAGTGTGCAAACTGCAGTTGGAAGTCCCACCCATATCTCGTGCACCACGTTCATTGCATCTCACGAATACCAATAACCTGCGAGCATTCAAACGGGACTTGTAGGCATCCGGCAGGCTTCTGAATGTACCTCCGTGCATACTCTACTACTCTGTGTGCAGGGCACTGAGCTCGTGTACCGCTACCACTACGGACTCCGCGTCTCCACCTGCGAGGTCCCGGAAGAGAATGTTCTCACCTGGTGGCAGAGCATGCCCTGGATCTTCATCATCGTTGCCCTGTGTGCGTCTGCCCTGCTTGTATCAGCTGCATGGTGCGCCTGGCTGCTCTCGTGCTCGTGAGGTCGAATCGGCGTGTGATGGGATGTGAGGTGGCAGGCAAATGAGCCGCCTGAGCGATGAGCCGGCTGGCTGTTGGTCCGTGCCAGGGGGTCCGTGCAAGGGGGTCGGTGCAAGGGGTCCGTGCAAGGGGGTCCATGCCAGGGGATCCTTGCAAGGGGGTCCGTGCAAGGGGGTCCGTGCAAGGGGGTCCGTGCCAGGGGGTCCATACCAGGGGGCCCGTGCAAGGGGGTCCATGCAAGGGGGTCCATGCAAGGGGGTCCGTGCAAGGGGGTCCGTGCAAGGGGGGCCGTGCAAGGGGGTCCGTGCCAGGGGGGTCCGTGCAAGGGGGTCCATGCCAGGGGATCCTTGCAAGGGGGTCCGTGCAAGGGGGTCCGTGCAAGGGGGTCCGTGCCAGGGGGTCCATACCAGGGGGCCCGTGCAAGGGGGTCCATGCAAGGGGGTCCATGCAAGGGGGTCCGTGCAAGGGGGTCCGTGCAAGGGGGGCCGTGCAAGGGGGGTCGTGCAAGGGGGGCCGTGCAAGGGGGGCCGTGCAAGGGGGTCCATGCAAGGGGGTCCGTGCCAGGGCGTCCGTGCAAGGGGGTCCGTGCTAGGGGGGCCGTACAAGGGGGGCCGTGCAAGGGGGCTTGTTCAAGGGAGTCTGGCAAGGGGGTCCGTGCCAGGGGGTCCGTGCCAGGGAGTCCGTGCAAGGGGGTTCGTGCAAGGGGGGTCGTGCAAGGGGGGTCCATGCAAGGGGGTCCGTGCAAGGGGGTCCATGCAAGGGGGTCCGTGCAAGGGGGGTCCATGCAAGGGGGGTCGTGCAAGGGGGTCCATGCAAGGGGGTCCGTGCCAGGGCGTCCGTGCAAGGGGGTCCGTGCTAGGGGGGCCGTGCAAGGGGGGCCGTGCAAGGGGGCTTGTTCAAGGGAGTCTGGCAAGGGGGTCCGTGCCAGGGGGTCCGTGCCAGGGAGTCCGTGCAAGGGGGTTCGTGCAAGGGGGTCCGAGCAAGGGGGTCCGTGCAAGGGGGTCCGTGCAAGGGGGTCCGTGCAAGGGGGCTTGTTTAAGGGTCTGGCAAGGGGGTCCGCGCCAGGGGGTCCATGCAAGGGGGTCCGTGCAAGGGGGCCTGTTCAAGGGGGTCTGGCAAGGGGGTCCGTGCCAGGGGTCCGTGCGTGTGCATACTCCCGGCATATGACAGCTGGGCTAAATGTCCTGCCGGGCTATGCTGACTGCTGAGTGGTCCGGGCAGCTGCTGTGAGTAGCCATGCCCCTGCATGTTCCGGAGTCACGGCAGGCCTGCATGATGATTTGGCAAAAACAAGAAAGTGAAGCTACGTTGGCTGTTTGGCCGGCGCATTTCTGCCCCCGCAGCAGGTTCTTCCTACTCATAGGACATCCAGCAGGCCCCAGCTGCATGATGATTTCATGAAATACAAGAAAAATAAGAAACGTCGACCTGTGTCAATCCCGTGTCCGGTCGGTGCCTTTCTGCCCCTGCAGGTTCTTCTTACTCCGGCGGTCTAGCAGGCCCCAGCTGTTGCAAGACATCATCGACATGCGCCGGCGCATGAAGGGTCCGCCCGCCAGCGGCCTCATCTCTGTCGTTGTGACCGATATTGAGGGCTTCACCGGTGCGTGAGCTGGCTTGATGGGGGCCGCTTGGCCACAAGTTATCCGCAGTAAAAAGCATGACGGCTGGTTGGTTGTTAGGTCAATGGCTTTGGCTGAGTTTCGTTTGCAGAAAATTGATTCATGCTTTGTGATTAGGCAACTGTTATATTTGAACATGTCCTACATTGTGTGCCTTTCTTAGCATTCTCTACTCCGTCTGCCCCATCGCAGCTCTGATGACGACGGCACCGGCGCTGACCATGTCGGCTGTGATCGCACACAACAATCTGATGCAGAAGGCAAAGTGGGAAAACTTTGGCTCAACAGTGGAGCAGGAGGGGGGTGAGTGGGGCAAAGGAACGGCAGAGGCTTAAAAATGAGTGTGCCACCCGTCCGGTCCTTTCATCTTGATCCATGCTTGGAAGCTCGGTGAAGGTCTGGGGGTGATAAATGACCAGGCCCTGCCTGTTTTGGTTAGGTGCTCTGTATGTTTGGGCACAAGGTGGTTTCTGGATATGAGAGACAGTGGCAGGAATGCGCCTGATCTCCAATGGCTTTCCTTCTTGTATGATCTTTGGGGGACTGGGTTCTTTTTAAATGTACCATGGAGGCGCTCCAAGCATTCGAATATTATATGATCATATCATATACCGTAATCAGTCATGAAAGCCACCTCCAGTCTCACCTGTTTGAGCCCCCGGTAGCTGCTAACACTTCGTCTGTGTAACACACCGACAATTTGGTTGCTCCTTTGACGAACCTCTGAAACTGTGAAGCATGAAATGTGGGTGGGTTGAGTTTGCAGCTCAAACAAATACTGTAAATTCTGCCTCGTGTGGCCCTGCAGCCCTGCCTGCTATGCACTTGATGCCCATGCCCTGATGCTCCCTTGCAGATTCCTACTCTCTCGTCTTTGAGGCAGCAGTGGAGGCTGTGACATTCTGCCTTCAGGTGAGGGCAAGCAAGGCACTTCTTGTCCTGGTAGTGGTGCCCAGGTCGGAAAAAAAGACGTGCAATGCAGATGTTAAATATTGAAAGGCTTACATAAACTGTAAAAGGCCTTTAGCTGTTGTTCCCTGTCGATGAGTTGCATTAACGGAGCACCCAGTGAAAAGTGATATGGGCCTGTCATGCCTCCCCCGATTAGAAAACGTGCGCTAGTCAGGGCAGGGTTTTGAAAAGTGCTCTCTCGACTGACACAGGATTGTTTCCGGACTTTGCGTATGCTTTAAAGACACACTTTTTCAGCATTTGGCAACCGCAATAATACAAGGCCCAGATCCGACTTCAGGGACATTTGCTGTCTATGTGCTGCCGTGGCACTGGAGCTTGGGCTGAGACATTCCTGGGAGCCGCTGATTCAACCCGCAGATGCAGTTTCATTTCCTCATGCTAGGTGTACGTGGATTGTGGAAGGTGGCTGTATGTAAGTAGCCAGCGGTGCAGTGCGAGTGTGTCCTGTTGCCGTTTTTTATAACAAAACTGTCCACGGGCTCTCCTTCGCACCCTGAGTCCGCGGGCACTGCACAGGGCGTCCTTTGCCTGCGCTCGGGTGATATTGAAATAGCGTATGGAGAGCCTTGAGTTCCCCCCCCTGCGTCGAATCAAGTATTGAATTCCTGATCTGCTCCCCCCCTCAACACCTAGTATGTTTCTGCAGGCACAGCATGTACTGGCTTGGTAGAAGTGGCCCAAATATGGCCGTAAACGCTTGTCGCTTAAGCAAATTTCCCCCCGTCCATGTTGTGATGGTGCGGACGCGGCACGTGCCGCACTGCTACCTAATCCCTAAACCCTGCCAAACGTAGTGAGCATTTTTTTTCTATCTGCACTCCACAGGTGCAGCATCTGCTAGCCAAGCAGAAGTGGCCCAAAGGCCTGCTGGAAGCCTCTGAGCTCGGGCAGAACTCCGCCCAGAGCGACCCGGCGCTACAAAAGATATCGGACATGAAGGGGCTGCATTCATGTGAGGCGGGGTGGGGGTAGGAGGCAAGTGCTCATTTCAGTGTGCGTCAGGCCACGGTTGATCCTTCGGGGGTCTATCTTGCTGGGCGGCCATCACTGAGCGGAGAAGGACCAAGACCTTGGCCGGCCTATGCCGATGGCCCATCAACAGGGCTTGCTGCCCCCTTGGCTATGGGCCGATCTTTTGTTACACAGATGAATAGCATCTGAAGAGTGCTAAAACAAGCAGTGGCCGGGACGGAGGAGAGGCTGGACCCAATCCCTCTTGGTGGCCCAACCGGCCTCAAGGGTTTGAAGCAGCATAACTGCCTGATACCTGATGTGGCTAGAGGTTTCAGGTTGGGTCTGTCTGTTTTTACCAGCTAGGAGTGTGTGCAGCTTGTGCAGAGGCAGGAGGGCATGTCAAATAGCCAATGGGGCGCTGTTGGGAACAGATGCGTTATCATGATGATATGGCCCACGCTGCAACTGCTCGTCTGTCCTCCACCTTCCACGACCAGTGAATTCACAAAACTCACTAAAGATTGCTTACCCACTGAATTGGGGCTTGTCCGCTCTAAAGGTTGTGAACTTGTGATGATCAGTTGGACAAAATAGATGGGGGACCGAGGCAATGCATGGAGGAGGGACTGGGCCAGGGCAGGCCCGCCCAGCTGAGGCCTGGGTGCAGCCAAGCCCAAGGGACTAGAGGAGGCGCTCAGAGAACAATTTGGCATGAACAACCACAACATCTGACCACAACCTACTGCTCTATGCAACCTTGCTGGGCCCTAGCCTACTCTCACTTGTCATCTGCTTGCCACAGTGCTCCCGTCGATGAAGCGCATGATCTCAGTGGCCAAGTCACCACGGCCGAATACGCCGTTGATTCAGTCCTTGAAGTCGTCCTTCGACGACAGCTACGTCGGCCGCTCCTGCAGCGCTCCCGGCTGGCAGCCCAAGTCATCAACGCGGCAGACATTGCAACCGCCGACCGCGAAATGTTCGGAGGGCAGCTTCACCGGCCATCTCTGCGGCACACCCGGCTATCAAAACGCTGCGCCCGCTCACCTCATACCAGGCAAGCGTCGTGCACCAAATTGTCCGCTTCCTCCGATGCCCGTTGATTTCTGGTGGCAAATAAAGTTAAGATACCTGGAAATACCTGAAAATACGACATCAGTTAATCTGCGTCGATCTGCTTTGCACCCCCTGCGTTCCACATTACTTGCATGCATGAGAGGACGAGTGTCGGGAGCGGGAGACAGGCCGTTCGAATTCAAATTCGCGTCCAGTGTCTACCCCCACTGAGCAGCTTGGACGAAGCCGCCTAGTAGCTGCATGTAGGTCCCAGGCTGCATTATTCAAATCCGTCCCGTGTTTTTCTGTAACGTATCCTCTCAGCCTCTCGCCACGCACATTACAAGTTAGAGGAGGGGAATGTCCCTGGGAATGACTTGATAAGGTTGAGAAATCAGGATCTGGAGGAAGCAAAAGGGTGTTGTAGCTTGCTGATTTAGAGATCGCTGAATGTGAGATTGCTGACTGGGGGGATCCTTGAATCACGTTGCCCCTGGGCCCCAGGATGCACAGTCTTTGCCTCTTCATTTGTGTGTCGCTGTCACTCTGTGAGTGGGAACTGCCGGACTGGGGAATGCTCTGCTAGATAGAAGTCCCATAAAATTCAACCATGCCCTGACATTTGTTCCTACCTACCATCTTATACATACACAGGCCTGCGTGTGCGCATGGGAGTGGCAACCGGAATCCTCTATGAGGGATGCTCCGTGGCCAACTCGAGCGTGTTGCGTCAAGCCAAAAGTGGGTCCGCCAAAATGCTGCGGCAAGGCAGGCATTTGTAGTTTTGTACCCCATGAGCAGTGCTGTCTGTGGAATCCTGAAGGCCTCGTCTTCCTTAATTAGATAGGGGGGTCTTGACAAAATCCACCAGCCTGACCAAGTTGATGTGCTGGCCACTGCTTATCAGCCCCTTCCCCCATTGAACCTTCTCGGATCACTGCGTAGATCAAACACGAGATGATATCCGTGCCTAGCTGCTCAAGCCTTGAAGGGATCCCATTTACCGTATGCTTTTGTTTCTGCACAGCTGCCCACCTGCCACTGCATTGACCACCCTTCAATTCCTCGTCCTGTCGGAGGATAGCCCAGTGCGGTTATGACTTATGAATTCATTTATTGCTCGCGCCCCGCAGCCGTGAGCGACGCTGGATCAGGAGGTCAGGTGCTCATATGCGGCACCACGTTCAGCAACATCAGGAACCATCTTGGGGAGCTGGGCGCCGTTGACGAGAGCGGAGTGAGGAGCATGAGGAAGAAAGACAAACAGCTTTCATGGTGGAGGCGCTGCTTGGGGTAAGTTGTAGTGAAGAAGCAACGCAAGCAGCCCCCTCATGGTGGAGGCATAAATTTTGGTAAGTGCAAGTGCAGAGGAAATGTATGTACCCTTCAAGGTCAAGGCGTTCCTTCCAATAAGTTTGAGAGAGAAAATAAAAATGGCAAGCAGCTGCTATGCTGGAGTCATTCCTTTGGGTAGGTCAGCCCTGAGGATGCACAGTGTGCATACAAATTCCTGGTTGTCGTCTTGGCCCATCTTAATCTTTATTTCTTTCCAATGACCTGTTTTGGCGGATTCTCAGTCGCCGATGAAATGTACCCTCATGGTTTACCCTGGCTGGGGTTCCCTCTTTTTGTTGGTTACATTATCAGAACAAGCAATTGAGAACAACAAACCTCTGTGCTCACTGGTTAGCACCCAGCCTGATCTTGTGTCAGAGTCCTTTTGGCTGGCTGTCAGCTCTCACCCTGTCTGTGCCCAGTAGATCAGCTATTTCCCGACAAAAATGTTGACAGACCTGAAGCTGATGACCGGACAACCTTCCCAGTCCCCACAGCAGACTGCCCTACTGCGTGCCCTCTTCCTGCCACCCCTCAGCATCTGTATATTTTATTCACTGCCCCTGCCAGCCTGACCCGCCCCAGCCTCCCACCTCCAACACAGCATGGAAACTATTGTGTTAGGCGTTGCCTGGTCATCAAAATGGCTTGTGCAGTTGTGCTAACGCTGTCACCTAACTCCTGGCATTTCATCAAAACAATTGTGCAGGCTATCGAACAAGGAATGCCAGGAGGATGCCCTGCTGCTGGACATGGGGTCATTCTTGCTTGGCCATGCAGCGTCATGCAGCGCCACTCAGAGCCCGGAAACATCGCCAAAGTCTACCAATGAACAGCTGTCTGTCGGCCCGCACCAGGCAGCATGGACCAGTAGCAGGGCCGCTGTGGTCCCAACTTGCATCTCGCCATTCCAAACCGCCGCGTCTGCCAGCTCGATGGCGGGTGACAGCGCCAACCTTCGCCTCGAGATATCCTCGGCATCCTTGACCGAGCTGCGTCCGCCGACCCAGCAGGGGCCTCTGAATGCCCAGCCCGCAGCCCCTGCCGCTGCGCCCGCAAAGGCGGTGCTGCGCAGCAGCAACACCGCCCGCAGCGTGGCAGAGCTGTGCAGCAGCGACCCCGCCCGCAGCGTGGCAGTGCTGCGGCTAATGACCCCGGTTCGAGCGGCCCTCGAGGCGGCGGCGGCGCTCAGCCGGGCGTTCACTACCCCGGCCCGAGCTACCGCTGACATGCCGCCCTCGGCGCGGCCCGGCTTCCTACGCATGTCGCTCATGAGCTTCACCAGCGGGAACGAGGCATGCCCGCCTCTGCACACGTTTGGAAGCAACAGGGTGGTGAAAAGCTCGGATGTCATCAAAACAGACACGGGTGTTTCAGATTTAGCAGTGGCGGTTGACGGCCGCTCAACCATCCGTATATACCAGGTGAGCCAGGGTCACAATGACGCAGGTGTGGGTGGGTCTCGGGCGGTCCTGTAATTCTGTCCCCCTGACCATCGCACACACCAAAGGGGACGTCGCTTTGTGTGGGGGGGTCTTTCTTTCTCACCCGGTGTGCCACAATGCAGTGACAGACCGGTGATACTGGTGGGTACGGCAAACGCTGAGTTCCCGGAAAGAGGTGTGGTTTGAAATGTCACTCTGTTGCAAGATCTCTGTGGCCCTCGTTCACTTCGGAGCACCTCCCTTAAAACACCCACCTAAGAGCACCGTACTTAGAGCACCCCCCTTAGAGCACCCTGGGCTGCCACTAGCACCCCCCCTGATCGCAGACTGCACCCCTCCTCCCTCACCCCTCCCCCTCCTGACTGCCAGGTCATCTCCCCATGCTTCGCCTTGAGGGGCCGCTTGTTCGGAAGCGCGCTGCGGCTCCCCTCCGAGTGGGTCCAGATGGACGACTCCTACTTCGATGCACCGGGCGCCCTGCAGGCGACTCTGGGCCCCAAGGACATGCTGCCGGCCTCGCTGTTGCTGCCGCTGGTCACGGTGGTCTTCTGCACGATTGACGGCGGGAAGCAGTTTACAGCTGGACACAGGTCAGGGTCTGGGGGCCATCATGCCTGACGCACCTCCTGCTCCCGCTGATGCTGTTGCTGTAACTGCTACTGTTGCTGATGCTACTGCTGCTCCTGCTCCTGCTCCTGCTCCTGTCGTTACGTTTGCTGCTCCTGCTCCTGTTGCTGCTGCTACTGTCACTGCTCCTGTTTGCAGCGGGACACAGGTCAGGGTCTGGGCGCCATCATTTCTGCTCTTGTTGTTGCTGCTCTTGTTATTTATACTGCTGCTCCTGCTCCTGCTGTTGCTCCTGCTGTTACTGCTACTGCTGCTCCTGCTCCTGTTATTGCTGCTCCTGCTTCTGCTCCTGCTCTTACTTCTACTGCTGCTCCTGCTCTTGTTGTTGCTGCTCCTGCTCCTGCTCCTCCTGTTGCTCCTGCTGCTACTTCTACTGCTGCTCTTGCTCCTGTTGTTGCTGCCCCTGCTCCGGGTTATATGCCAGCTGACCGCTGCATCAAACCACGGTCCGAGTTCTGTGTCGCCTAACCGCTGCCTACATGTAAATCCCATTCCGCAGTTCTGATGCACGCGCCGTGAACACCGAGATAGAGGGTGTCATGCGCAGCGTGATGAGGCAGCTGCCCGGAAGCTACTTTGTACGGCAGCAGGAAGTCGAGCTAAAGTACATGCTGGCCTTCAGTTCTCCAGAGGTGAACAACGGCCACCTTGCGAGCTGGGAGCCCTCTGAAACCATTGACCCTCATTCCCCACAAAGCCCAATGCTCACAAAACCTGAATCCCCTCCAAGTGCGTCATCCCTTACGCCTCTGAATGGCTTCAGTCGACCACCTCATCAACCTAAGAAAGCTGCCCCCCCTGAACCCCACGCCTAGCTCAGTCGGCTGCCGCATATTGGTCCCTGGTTGCTTTAGAGTGCGCTATGCACTCAACCAAGTCCTGCTCCCTGAGCCCTTGCTTCTGGCGCATGGCTCTTCAAGAGTGCGCCATGCACTCAACCAAGTCCTGCACCCTGAGCCCTTGCTTCTGGCGCAATGCTCTTCAAGAGTGCGCCATGCACCTAACCAAGTCCTGCACCCTGAGCCCTTGCTTCTGGCGCAATGCTCTTCAAGAGTGCGCCATGCACTCAACCAAGTCCTGCTCCCCGAGCCCTTGCTTCTGGCGCATGGCTCTTCAACAGTGCGCCATGCACTCAACCAAGTCCTGCACCCTGAGCCCTTGCTTCTGGCGCATAGCTCTGCAAGAGTGCGCCATGGACTCAACCAAGTCCTGCACCCTGAGCCCTTGCTTCTGGCGCATGGCTCTGCAAGAGTGCGCCATGCACTCAACCAAGTCCTGCACCCTGAGCCCTTGCTTCTGGCGCATGGCTCTTTAAGAATGCGCCATGCACTCAATCAAGTCCTGCACCCTGAGCCTTTGCTTCTGGCGCATTGCTTCAAGAGTGTGCCATGCACTTAACCAAGTCCTGCACCCTGAGCCCTTGCTTCTGGCGCATGGCTCTTCAAGAGTGCGCCATGCACCTAACCAAGTCCTGCTCCCTGAGCCCTTGCTTCTGGCGCATGGCTCTTTAAGAGTGTGCCATGCACCTAACCAAGTCCTGCTCCCTGAGCCCTTGCTTCTGGCGCATGGCTCTTCAAGAGTGTGCCATGCACCTAACCAAGTCCTGCTCCCTGAGCCCTTGCTTCTGGCGCATGTCTCATCAAGAGTGTGCCATGCACCTAACCAAGTCCTGCTCCCCGAGCCCTTGCTTCTGGCGCATGGCTGTTCAAGAGTGCGCCATGCACTCAACCAAGTCCTGCTCCCTGAGCCCTTGCTTCTGGCGCATGGCTATTCAAGAGTGTGCCATGCACCTTACCAAGTCCTGCACCCTGAGCCCTTGCTTCTGGCGCATGGTCTTTAAGAGTGCGCCATGCACTCAACCAAGTCCTGCACCCTGAGCACTTGCTTCTGGCGCATGGCTCTGCAAGAGTGCGCCATGCACTCAACCAAGTCCTGCTCCCTGAGCCCTTGCTTCTGGCGCATTGCTCTTCAAGAGTGTGCCATGCACTTAACCAAGTCCTGCACCCTGAGCCCTTGCTTCTGGCGCATGGCTCTTTAAGAGTGCACCATGCACTCAACCAAGTCCTGCACCCTGAGCCTTTGCTTCTGGCGCATTGCTTCAAGAGTGTGCCATGCACTCAACCAAGTCCTGCACACTGAGCCCTTGCTTCTGGCGCATGGCTCTTCAAGAGTGCGCCATGCACCTAACCAAGTCCTGCTCCCTGAGCCCTTGCTTCTGGCGCATGGCTCTTTAAGAGTGTGCCATGCACCTAACCAAGTCCTGCTCCCCGAGCCCTTGCTTCTGGCGCATGGCTCTTCAAGAGTGCACCATGCACTCGACAAAGTCCTGCTCCCTGAGCCCTTGCTTCTGGCGCATGGCTCTTCAAGAGTGTGCCATGCACCTAACCAAGTCCTGCACCCTGAGCCCTTGCTTCTGGCGCATGGTCTTTAAGATTGCGCCATGCACTCAACCAAGTGCTGCACCCTGAGCACTTGCTTCTGGCGCATGGCTCTGCAAGAGTGCGCCATGCACTCAACCAAGTCCGGCTCCCTGAGCCCTTGCTTCTGGCGCATTGCTCTTCAAGAGTGTGCCATGCACTTAGCCAAGTCCTGCACCCTGAGCCCTTGCTTCTGGCGCATGGCTCTTCAAGAGTGTGCCATGCACTCAACCAAGTTATGCTCCCTGAGCCTCTGCTTCTGGCGCATGGCTCTTCAAGAGTGAGCCATGCATTCAACGATGTCCTGCACCCTGAGCCCTTGCTTCTGGCACATGGCTCTTCAAAAGTGCACCATACATTCAGCCATGCCCTTCACCCTTCACCCTTGCTTTACAGTCTGCTGTACACTGGTGTCTGGCAGTACAAGAGTGCGCCATGTACGCAACGTGGCCGGTCTCTGCGCACAAGCAATGGCCTGAGGAGAGGGATGGGGAGGGCAGGCTTCTCTTCCGGGGCCCCAGGTATGTAGGGTGTGAGGGGTGGAGCAGGGAGCAGGTGGCGTTGGTAGGGAGGAGGTGCAGGTGTGTGGGGTGGCATCAGGGTGCAGCTGTCTCACATGTATTGTACTGTGCTGTCATCAAGCAGCAGCAGTGCCTGGCTACCTACTGCGGCCTATCCATTACTTGGCTGTGTTGGTGGCATGCCCCACGCCCTAATGCGGCCATGAAGGATGCATAAACCTGTTATTGAGGTAGCAGAGCAATACCACTTTTTCTCCAAAGCGCGAGGCGGGCCTCTTTTGAAGACGTTGAGGACACTATAGGTTATAGAGGTATGGTGCAGGTGGGGGGATATGGACGTATGTGGGGGGCTATGAAGGATGCATTAACATGTTATTGACGTCTATTGGTCTGTCCGGGGAGGGCCTCCCGATTGGAGCAAGGCTTTTAAGCGGCAAGGCGACAGCCACAAGTCACACGAGGGCCTGGAGGTGGTTTCCGCGGGTCCTGTCATCTCCCACACCTTTCCCTGTTCACACAACCCGGGGGGGCAGGTCTATCTACGCCGGTTGTCCTGCACCTTTTGCATCGCAGGCCGCCAAACACACACACCAAACACACGCTGCCCTTGATGGAGTTAGCCCCCCTACCTCGCTATTCCCCATGCCATTGTCCCGCGTGCCCTGGCTGCTGATGATGCTGTAGGCTGAAGATGGGTTTGTGTGAGGGCAGCCCGGCTTCCATCATGCCAGACCACTTGGGCAGGGCAGACTACCTCGGACCGAGTGTGAACCAAGCTGCGAGATTTATGGACGCAGGTGAGGGGGGGGGGGGGGTACGGACGCAGGTGGGGGGGGGTATGGACGCAGGTGGGGGGCTATGGATGCAGGTGGGGGGGTATGGACGAAGATGGGGGGGTATGGACGCAGGTAGGGGGGGGTATGGATGCAATGCAAAAAGAATAAGCCCCCGCCTTCCCTCTTTTTACGGCCGTCAGTGCTGATGCTGATGCTGAAGATGTCGCATAAAACATGTAAACGTAGCCGCAGGACCGTCTGCCGATTGAGGGTACTGCTGGCTGCTGATGTTCCCACATCAACCACGCAGCAGTGTGTGTTGTGACGCGCGCAGGGTTTACCTTGAGGGCCTCCGTTCGCTCCTGGTTTGCTCTGTCAGGCCCTTTCGAAAATTGCCATGGATGTTTGCATGGCATCACCCATGGCATTTTTGTAACATCAACAACATTATGGCACAACAATTCTGCCTGGCAAAGGGGCTGCGCCTGCCCTTGCCTCCCAGAGCCCTTCCCCTGCCTCTCTCATGCTTCTGCTGCTTCTGCTGTCGTTCCGCAGCTGCTCAAGGTGGGCAGGTGGCCTGCCAAGAGGGTATGCTCTTGCGACTGCGAGAATGTCGTGAACAGGCCAAGGACGTGCCTGAAAGCTGCCGGGACGGGATCACCAGTCAGCTGGACCCAGCGCCAGTCTCTACCCCAGGCAGCCAGAAAGACTGTACTTTCCAAATCTCTCCATGGCAGGTGTGGAGGCTGCCGGATGAGAGCACCGTACCGGAGGCCTGGTACGACATCGTCCTAGTCCACATGGGGCAGTACAGGTGCGTGAGATCACATGGGGCAGTTCAGGTGTGTCAGGTCGCAAGGTGTGGTACAGTTGGCGTTTGTGGGATGTGCGTCTGGAAGAGACGGAAGAGGAGGAAGAGGCAGGAATGTGTGTGGGGGGGGAATTGGCATTTTTATGGGCCTCGATCTGACTGAACAAAGGTTGTTTGGAGGCTATAACTGGAATTGAATTGACGAAATGGCTCAGGAACCCTTAAACAAACAAGGGTCTCACCACAAACACAAGCTGTGTTCTTGTCCCCCCAGACCTAAAGTAAGATGTGGTTGATTCCCTAAATCATGAGCAGTGATCTTTATCCACCGGTCTTGTCTCCCCACCCTAAAAGAAGCCATGGTCTTGTCAGTCATGTCCCCGCCCCCCAATGCCATAAGCAGGTTTCAGGGTTCCCCAGACATCGTTTCTATGGTCAACTTAACGCCCGGCTGCCCGCTGATGAATCGCCAGTGAGTCTTTGTCATCTTAAAGCCTGTACCTAGTCCCGATGTATGAATGTATGATGCTGGCTAAGGCTGGCTGGCACCTCCTTTTAAACAGATCACACATGCATGGGTCTTTGTCCTTGATTTGTTGTTTCATACCCGGTGACGCATGCAGGTACCCACTAGAGCCTCCCAAGGGCAAGGGCATGAGGATGACCGAGGGGCGTGGCGTTGAGGTCGCCCCATGCCTGCAGCTGCTCCAGGTGGTCCAACAGTGTCGCGAAACGTACCGTGAGCCATGCTCCTTGAGCCTTCTGAAGGTTGCAGCCTTTGTGGGCGGTAGCAGCATGAGCAGCGACACCAAAGTGAATAGCCGTGGCCAGGGGCTCGTGACGGGATCCTTACTCGCCAAACATCAGAATCAGATTTCGTTGCAACACCAGCAACACCTGCAACAGAAACAAAACTGTGGCAGCAGTGTGGGTGAAGCTTGTGGTGTGTCTGCAGATGCCAGCTGCCCTCCTGTCACGAGTACGTCAGGTTGGCCCGCAGGGCAGGCACGTGTAGGCCTCTTCCCCCTGGCGGAGGTGTAAGGGGAGACAGGCAGCCCGGGCAGATCGAGCAGCAAGGACTCGTAACAACTTCATTATGTTGTATGATTGTGTTTATTCGCGGCACGGTTGGAATGCATGTCCATCGCGCAAAAAGTTGTTTCCATTCCCAAGTGTTGAGCATACATCTCACCTGCATTAAGGACGAAGGCTTCCAATGTCAGGTTCGGAGCTCCATTCGCACTCGTATAACAAACGTAACACAAGCGTATGCTTTCATGTGAGCGAGCTGCATTGCTCACAAGTCTATACGTATCAGCAATGGTAACGGCGCGGACGCGGCCAAGGCCCATGCCGCGCTGTTTCCTTAACCCTCACGCCCCTGCGGAGCGTAGCTTTCTTTCTTTCTTGCGTAGTATCAGCATACTCGTGCCCATTTTCTGTCTATGTTTTATGACAGGTTGGATGGCATGGCCTTAAGAACGCTCAACTTTCAGTTGTGTGTCAATGTTTAAGGACACGCTGGATGGCACGCATGCCCTTTTTACGTTAAATTTCTTGGCTACTGTCTTTGGTTTAGGGCACGATAGATGGCAAGCATGTCCTCACAAAAATTGTTTAGGTCATGTCTATGATATGACAGGCTGGATGGCATGTATGCCCTGACTAGGAGGACTGCGGCTACTGCTTGATCAATTGGTGTCATTCTATTTTGTGGAACGTGGGATGCCAGATTGTTTCATCAGTACTGAACAGATCTGTATAACACACGCTACGCTTTTTGAGTAATAAATCATACCCTTCACTTTCAAAGAAATTGAAGGGATTATACCACTGACTCTCCTATGTGTCGCGTGTCTGTTTCAAAGTCCGAATTCTTGCTTGTGCCAGTACCCATGGCCGCCGTTTTAAAGCAATCTGAGTTATAGAGGTAGCCGGGTTGCCAAACCTGCCCCTTTGCTGCATGAGGATCGGCAGGGGTTCATTGACCTTGAGACTGCCCGCCGTACTCCAGACACTTCCTTCGAAGCTGTTTCGAAGCTGTTCTGGAAGCTTTCTTGTCTGCTCGTGTAGCCGAACATGTTGCTAGACAGGGGGCGGCAGGGGCTGGCTTCAAAGCTGCCAGCTAAGTCGTTTTGAGCTGGGCCCAGAGGAGTAACACCGAAAACTAAGTTCAGCTTACCGTGCTCATCCTCTACCAGCCCCTCGCGGCCTAGTTTTCAGCAGGGCCCAGCACGTATGCAGTTATGCACCAATCTAGCTCGGTCATAACTAGGTCTGCTCCTTGATTTGCAAAAGCTTTCAGCTATCTTGGGGCTTAAAAGTTAAAACAAGGTGTGACAACAGGCACATGCCCGTTAGAAAAGGATTTAAGAGAAAGAAAAGGTGTGTGTCAAGAAGAAGTGTTGTGCAACATTCGTAGATTAATCCTTTACTACAATTGATGGGACTCCTAGGTCCATCCGCTTCGCTCGGTCCATGAGCGAAAACTCCCTCACCCCCAACCATCACATGTTCAGATTGTAACTTCCCATGTCACATACACACAGTTCAGTGCCCACACGCCCATGTTTATCTAGCACTCCGTGACTTGCAATCTTGGAGTTTTGCAGCACAGAGTACCTTACAACACAACACCAACCATTACCGAACGCACAAAAGCATTCACCACCCGGTCAGGGTCAGCCACACAACACCACAGTGTCCCTCGAGAGACTTACCAGTAAAGGATGTTGCC
Source organism: Limnomonas spitsbergensis (assembly GCA_037349105.1). Lineage (NCBI taxonomy): Eukaryota > Viridiplantae > Chlorophyta > Chlorophyceae > Chlamydomonadales > Limnomonas > Limnomonas spitsbergensis. Next base: position 4,245,393 of record JAYJMM010000114.1, read on the forward strand.
ACCAAGGCCGCTAATATGAGTACTATATGTATAAAAACTTCACCGGTAGATCTGAAGTACCGTAGTCAAGTAGATCGAGGTTTCCATACTCGGTCCACCTTCTCGGGTAGATCTGACAAGTCGACCACAGCCTCGAGGCAATCGCTGTGTCCGTAATCCTCAAACCAAGCTTCGGCTTTTTAATTCGGTCGTTGTGGCCGTGACTCACTCGGCTCCGTCAGGTCTACAAAACAAGCTTGGCCTCCAGAAGAGTCATCTAGTGCCACCCTGGCCACTGAAGAATACATTCGTGCTTCAAGGGCTGCCACGTTTCTTCCCTTAACTAGCTAGACAATCAATAATTTCATCTGTTTACCGGTATTTCTCTCTACCAGATACCGCTGTTTGGTGGGGGGGAGCATGGCCACCCCGACGTCAGTGGAACTGCCGCCCGGCCTTAAGAACCTCGGCAACTCCTGTAACTTCAACGCCACGCTGCAGGTATGACGCGTCGCACTTGACGAACAAACATCCCATGCCAGAAGACATGCCGTGAATTCCTCCCATGATGTGACTGCCGTTGTCGCACCAACTGCCGTCCCACCTGGCGGGTTTGTTCTACCGATGATTCAAACGCCGCAATGTCGGAATCAGGACGAACATCCTAAACAATGCACGCAGGCACTGGCTGCGTCGCCCAGCTTCACACGCCACGTCAGCTGCTCCATGCCCGAGGAGCGCTCCATCATTTGTCGTACCCATGGCATCGGATGGGCCATGCAGCCCAGAGCAAGCCTCCGCCTCCAAGGAGGTGACGTCCTGGAGGCGGTTAGTGCTGTTCCCACAACTGCTTCAAAGGATGGCCCCCCCAAGACTCCTCCATGCGGCCCCTTCGCCTGGACAATGCCGCGAGCAGGTCTGAAAATGGGCCTGAGAGCTGCCCTCTGGACGATCGATACGGCCGATGAGCTGATGCCAGGTACCTTACACCCCGCCAGCGCTTCAGAAGAGCCCACCATGTACCATGCATCCATGCATGCAGAAATGAGCTGTGAATATATGACACAGCCGGCCATGCCATGTAACCTGCCAGCCGGCCATGCCATGGAACCAGCCGGCCATGCCACGCCCAAGAGAATCTGACCTGCTGGCCATGCGACGCGTTCACCCGCTGTTGCTACACTCTGCTGCAACATTTGCAGGATTGTGTTGCAAAACAACCTTGATGCTACTCTCTGTTGCAGCATTCTATTGCATGATGATGTTGCAACACATTGTTCCTGAACTATGTTGCAACACTCTGTTGCAACCAGTGCTGTGCAATTGCGCCGTTGTTCAGAAATCATGAATCCTAATTACGGTCCCTTACGGTACTGGTCAAAGCAGCTGGACTTTCCTTGCAATTACGGAGAAGGGAACTCAGCTACATAAAATCCAGCCACCGTAAGGACTGTAATCAGCACTGGTTGCAACACACTGTTGTGAATCTTTGTGTCACCACTGAAACCCGCTGTTGTCAGTTGCAGCTGCAGCACTCTGTTGCATTTCTTTGTTGCAATGCGTAAATTCCCTGCTGCAATCTTTGACCTGGCAATCTTTGATCTGGCAATCTGACCCTGCAATCTTTGATCTGGTGCAGGCCTTGGGCTGATCGACTCGACTAGCGTTGAGGAGGATGAGGAGCAGCAGCAGCAGCAGGCTCGCCTGGAGGCTTGGGCGAGGTCATGCTCGGAAGGGAAGCTCACTGCGGAGTTGCGGGACATCCTCTTACAACTGTGCCGGGGAGGATGCCATGTGGTAAGCTGGGGTGGGGGCCAGGAAGTGGGACATCCGACATCCTCTTGCGGCTGTGCTGGGTAGGCAGCCATGAGGTGCGCTGGGGTGGGGGCCAGAAATTGGGAGCCACGATGGGGACATGCTGCTGTAGTTGTGCTGGGATTGGAGCTACACGATGGGGACATGCTGCTACGGCTGCGTTGGGGAAGGAGCTATACGATGAGGGCCACAATGGGGGTGTGCTGCGGCCATGTGCTCGCATCCCTCAACGCATTGATGCTTATGAGGTTGGGGCTGTGAGCAGGTAGGTACCATGTGACATGTTATGTGACGTTGTGTGATGTGCGTTGACTCCCTTAACCCTAAACCCTAAGCTTTATACTCGGAACCCTACGCCCTAAATCCTTACCTAAGCCCTCCAATAGAAACCCTGAATCTCGAAAAGGGGCAACAGTAGTGCAGGTATAGCCCTTCTTTATGAGTTGGGAGTTGTAGGGATGAGGGTTTGAGGGCAATAATGCTGTTATTGCCCTTCACTCCTGAAGGAGCCGCTACTTTTTGCCCTGATGGCAGATATGAAAACGTCTGTGCCCTTGAAATGTGACAGCCCTTCGAAAATTTCTTGCTGCCGGATCCAGGGGTGGATCCAGGGATGTGTCCAAGTGCGGATTTGATCCAGGGATGGATCCAGGGATGGATCCAAGGGTGGAGTGGATCCAGGGGTGGATCTAGGGATGGATCCAAGGGCGATTGGATTCAGGGGTGGATCTAGGGATGGATCCCAGTGCGGGGTGGATCCAGGTGTGCATCCAATGGCGGTTTGGATCCAGGGGTGGATCCAAGGGCGGGGTGGATCCAAGGGCGGGGTAGATCCAGGGGTGCATCTGAGGGCGGGGTGGATCCAGGGATGTATCCAAGGACGGGGTGGATCCAAAGGCAGGGTGGATCTAGGGATGTATCCAAGGGTGGGTGGATCCAAGGGTGGATCTGATGCTGTCACAGGCAGAAGAAATTGTCAGTGTAGCTATTCCTTACTACTCCACACACACACACACACACAAACACTCACTGACATATGATATCAAAACAAGCTTCTCTCCCATGCTCCTCCGTCAGGGCCGCAAGACGGCTGTCAATCCAGGAGTTGCCCTGAAACTGCTTCGCAGCCGGCTGGACGGCCGTCAGCTGACTGCAGGGGAAGAGCACGATGCGGTTGAGGTGCTGGAGGTAGGCCTGGCTGCATGGAGCTGCTTTGCAGCCGGCTGGATGGCCGTCAGCTTACTGCAGGGGATGAGCATGATGCAGTTGAGGTGCTGGAGGTAGGCCTGCCTGTATGAAGCTGCTTTGCTGCCGGCTGGATGTCCGTCAGCTTACTGCAGGGGAAGGGCATGATGCAGTTGAGGTGCTGGAGGTAGGCCTGGCTGCATGAAGCTGCTTTGCAGCCGGCTGGATGGCCGTCAGCTTACTGCAGGGGAAGAGCATGATGCAGTTGAGGTGCTGGAGGTAGGCCTGGCTGCATGAACCTGCTTTGCAGCCGGCTGGATGTCCGTCAGCTTACTGCAGGGGAAGAGCATGATGCAGTTGAGGTGCTGGAGGTAGGCCTGGCTGCATGAAGCTGCTTTGCAGCCGGCTGGATGTCCGTCAGCTTACTGCAGGGGAAGAGCATGATGCAGTTGAGGTGCTGGAGGTAGGCCTGGCTGCATAAAGCTGCTTTGCAGCCGGCTGGATGTACGTCAGCTTACTGCAGGGGAAGAGCATGATGCAGTTGAGGTGCTGGAGGTAGGCTGCCTGCATGGAGCTGCTTCGTTTGTACACGAGGCTGACGGTTGTGGCACTGCTGTGCATGAGGCAATGCCGTGAATGAGAAACACAGCACCAGCAGAAAAGATTAAGCAAGCAGGCCGCCCGGCACACATACCCAGGAGGCAGTTCATATGGTGGGCGGGACATATGGCGGGTAGTGCATGTGATGGGCAGTACATGTAGTGGGCAGGACCCATGGCGGGCTGTACGTTTGGCGGGCCAACACACGTTGTATTGCTATCCTTTGTCAGCATATGTCGCGTGTGTGTTCCCTACTGGCGCACCATTGAAAACTTCCCACATGTGTGCGCCCTCATCATCAGAAGCAGCATTTACTTGAGTGTGCACCAGACAACAATTGGGGGGCCGCCGGGCGGCCACTGCTGAGCCTATCGGCACCAAGTCAGGACCTACCTCGGGCCAGCTGCCGAAGCAGTTGGCACCTTGCTGCACCCGGCCTCCCCGGCCTGTAGGCCTTTGTGTGGATGAAGCATAGCTGAAGCGCCCTAAGGCAAACAGTGGGCACCAGGCCTCGCTTACATTATGTATTTTTTTTTGTTCTCTCCCTTTTGCAGTCGTTGTGCGGTGCTGTGTATGAGGAGGCTGCGTGGAGGGAGCGCCTGATTCAGGACCCAGGCCGAGGCCTGGCAGAGCTGGCCGCACTCCTCCCGGGAGCGGGACTCGCCGTGCTTGCCGACCCTCGAGAGGCCCTTGAGCCGTGCAGCTCTCCTAAACCTCAAGCCCCTGCGCCGTGCAGATCTGCAAACTTTCCAGCGCTTGCTATGGCACCTGACCTGTGCGTCCCAGGTATGGCATCGATAAGGGTGCCGATGATGCATCATACTGATGCTGGGGCAGTGGCGGCTGGGCGGCCACCCCTGGCAGGACATGATCAGGAAAATCGTTTAGTCGTATCCCCCCCCCCGCCCCCAACACCTCTGTCCCTCCAGAACATGTATCTTGTGAGGGGCTCTGAGGCGGGAGAGGAGGTTTTCCGACCCAAGTTCAGCTTTTAACACATGAGTTATTATTGTGGCCGTGTGAGTGCTTGTTGTTCGTGTGCGCTTCCCGAGGTCCTGCTTGCCTTTTCTCAGCTGTCACAGGTCACAGAGGGCCACGAGCGCACCCAGGCTGTTTTCACGATGTCAGCTTCTCAGGCTTTCAAAGGGTGGTCAGAACGCCTTACAAGTCCAAGCAAAATATACGTTTAACCTAAACCTAGCCTCTACTTACCTTTTTCCCACCCTCTCCCATGCCCCTCTTACCCACCCTTCCCCACCCTCTCCCGTTCCTCTTTTCCCCACCCTTTCCTACCCTCTCTTATGCCCCTTATCCCCACCCTTCCCTCCGCACCCTTTTCCCCGTCCTCAGGCTCTTCCCCCTCTTGCCAAGGGATGGAATCCAAAGGGCTGCAGGTGCAAGGCGCAGCTCCCGATCCACTTGCCTCCACCTCGGGCGGCACGGGGCTGCCCCTTTCAGGCAGAACAGGACTCTCCCCCTCAGGCAGTGTGGGCCTGCCCTGTAGCCCTACGCAGCCCATGGGGAGCCCAGGGCCCCAGAGCTGCCTGCTATGGGGGCAGAGCCGGCAGCTGCACCTCTGCCGCGCCGCTGGGTGGCCCTCGCATCTTCCCTGCCAGATGATGCTGGCACACGAGCTACGTTGCTGCCGCTGCGGCAGCCCGCACACGATGCAGCTGTCCCCCTGCTGGGCGCTGCCGCTGCCGCTGCCGCCCGCGGAGGGCGGCCGCGGACAGGCCCGGCTGGACCTTAAGGTACGGAGTAGAGAAGGGAAGAAGGGGTAGGAAGGGGGTAGGTGTGTTTGTGTGTAAAGAGGGGGGGGTAATGGGCCGGAGGCTGCAGCGCTCCTTAATGGGCGCGGCCGCTGCCAGAGACGTGAGGGGGGGGGGGGGGGGGAGAGTGTGTGGGGGGGGGTGGCGTTGGGGAGGGGGGGGCCTAGTGGGCCGCGGGCTGCAGCTGTGCCCTTGATGGGCGCTGCCACTGCCAGTTTCAGAGGGCACCCGCAGGCAGGCTCGCTTGATCTCAAGGTACGAGGCAGAGGGATGAAAAGCGGGTTGGTGTTGGGTGGGGGGTGGGGGGGCTATTGGGCCAGGGGGCTGCAGCTGTCTCCTTGATGGGCGCTGCCGCTACCAGTTTTGGAGAGCAGACGCAGACAGCCCGGCCGGACCTTATGGTACGAAGCATAGAGGTGAGGGGGGGGGGAGGGGGGGGAGAGTATGGCCAGGGGGCTGCAGCTGTTGCCTTACTTGGCACTGCTGCTGCCGCTGCCAGTCACAGAGAGGCAAGGAAGGGGTGGGAGGGGGCAGGTGGGAGGGGGTGGGGGGAATATCTAGCCTGATGCTGAATCTGTCCTACTGCTGGACGCGCTCTCTGCGAAAGAAGGCGGATGCGTGTGGGCTGAGCTGGACTGTCAAAGCAGCGTTGTTTCCTGGGTCCTCTCTCGAAGTCATTTTTCATTTTCCCTCTCACACCTTTGGTATGGTGGGAAAAGTAGGGAACCTTGTTTTGCGTTCGCGAAATGCTTAGGGTTTGTAATTGCCTTACAGGCTTCAGTTTTCCCCCAGATGAGCGCCCACAATGACCAGCGCCGCACACCTTATTATGGTCTGACGTTTCCTCCTTTGTTTGCCCCCGTCAGGACCTGCTTCGCTCATGGAGCGCCTGGGAGCGTGTGGAGGGTGTGAGCTGCGCCAAGTGCAGCATCAGAGAAGCCGCCAAAAGGGCAAGCACTATTCCAGCTGCTGCCAACAGGGCAAGCTCAAGCACATGCCCATCAGACCCCAGCATCAGCGCAGGACCAAGCTCGACTAACAGGGCAAGCGCTACTCGCACAGGCCCATCAGACGCCGGTACAAGTGCAGGACCCAGCTCGACTAACCCCATGGCCACCACAACTGCTGCCAACAGGACAAGCCCCAGCACAAGCCCATCGGACCCCAGCATAAGCGCAGGACCACGCTTGACTAACCTCATGGCTACTACAGCTGCTGCCAACAGGACTAGCTCAGGCCCCAGTTCAAGCGCCGGCTCGAGCACGAGCACGAGCTTGAGTAGCTCCATAGCTGCTGCAGCTGATGTCGACAGGGCAAGCCCTACTAATGCGAGCCCAATAGGCCCCACCGTCGACAGGGCAAGCCCTACTAATACGAGCCTAACAGGCCCCACTGTCGACGCAAGCACAAGCACAAGCACGAGCGCAAGCACGAGCTCGACGAACCCCATAGCTGCCGCTGCTGCTGCCGCCGCCGCCATTGTCCGGGGGCTTGCCGGGTGCTCACCTGGACTGCCCTTACCGGATGTGGATGTGGACCGGATCATCAGGAGGGCTGGCTTGTCAGGTAATGATGATGATGATGATGACTGGTAGCTGACTGGTAGCTGCCAGGTAGTTGACATGTAGCTCACAGCTAGCTGATGATGCCAGGTATGGAGTTGCTGTCTGTTTATAAAAGTGTGTACAAGGTAGATGTCATTGGCTGACAGGTAGCTGACAGGTAGCTGACAGGTAGCTGACAGGTAGCTGGTGATGTAAGACAGGGATCTGCCGTCTGTTGTTGAAAAATGCATCAAGATGGATTTCAGTGGCTGACAGGTGCTTGACTGGTAGCTGACTGGTAGATGACGATGCCAGACAGGGAGCTGGCGACTGTTTATGACAAATGCATTAAGGAGGATGCCAGTGGCTGACAGGTAGATGACAGGTAGCTGACTAGTTGATGACGATGCCAGACAGGGAGCTGGCGACTGTTTATGACAAATGCATTAAGGAGGATGCCAGTGGCTGACAGGTTGATGACAGGTAGCTGACTAGTTGATGACGATGCCAGACAGGGAGCTGGCGACTGTTTATGACAAATGCATTAAGGAGGATGCCAGTGGCTGACAGGAAGATGACAGGTAGCTGACTAGTAGATGACGATGCCAGACAGGGAGCTGTCGACTGTTTATGACAAATGCATTAAGGAGGATGCCAGTGGTTGACAGGTAGCTGATGATACCTTGATTGGGGTAGGAACGTGCTGCTGGCACAGCTGAGGAAAGTGATGTGTCGCTCACTCGCTTTTTTCGCAAGGTTAAAGCTCCTATGATAAAAGTTTGTCTGTGAGGAAGGGGGGGGATGCGCCTCACCCTGACTGGAAATAAAGTTTTCAATGGACTGCCTGGATTTCTATCAGAAACCTTTCACCTGTCTCGACTCAAAGGAAACCACCTTTCGCTTGGGCTCTTAGCCAGGGGCTCTTTAGCCAGGCCCCATTTGTCACACCTTCCTTGGCCCCTTCCACCCCCTCTTCACTCGTGCCGTAATGCGTACAATAATTTCCAGGGTCCGTTTTATTCCGTACTGCTTGGCGGTGAATTATTCTCAGGCTCTCCTTCTCTCCTCGCACGCCTGCCCATTGCCCACCGCCTCCCTCGCGCCCACCTCTCCATCAGGGCCATCCACCGGCGTCTTTTAACCCTGAACCCTTAACCCTAAACCCTTAACCGCATCTCGCGCCTACCTCTCCATCAGGGCCATCCACCGGCGACTCAATGCGCGCGGCTTTCAAGCGCACCCGGATGTGGGCCGCACCTCGCCTGCTGTGTCTGCACCTGCAGCGCAGCCAGTGGTCAGCTACCGGGCAGCTTCTGAAGGTAACCCGCCCCTTGCCACCAACGGGCCTGCCTTGCCCTCCTCTGTCAAATGCTGAGACAGCCAGATATATCATACATCCCGTATACCTGTGAAGTGTGAACGTGCCTGGTAATGATATCAAAATGAAAGTGTGAAGCCACACAAACACAAACAAGTGTGTCACGACTCATGTGCTGCTCCCAAGTTTTCTTGGATTTTAATTTTCCTGCCCGCCTCCTCTCCGTAGGTCCGCGACCACGTCCGCTTCCCGCTGGTCCTCTCGGGGAAGGACCTTGATATGCTGAGGGGCTCGCCGGTGCCGGACACCCACGCTGCACCACAGCAGCGACGGCCAGCTTCCTCCAGCTTCCCACAGGAGGGCCTGCCAGCTTCCATCAGCTTCCTCCAGGAGAGGCTGCCAGCTTCCTTCAGCTGCCTTGAGCCCGGGTCGCCAGCCGGCAGTGCCTCCCGCCACCGGAACGGCTCAGAGAGGGCGGAGGAGGCGGCTCCTTTCCCATCTATTGGCCAGCTCCCACCAGCTGCCTCAAGCTGCTTCGAGCCCAGATCGCCTGCCCGCAGTACCACGCCACGCCGCAACAGCCCAAAAAGGGTCGAGGCGGCGGCGGCTTCTTTCCCAGCTGCCTGCCAGCTGCCACCAGTTTCATCCAGCTGCCTCCAAGAGGGCCTACCAGCTTCCTCCAGCTTCCTCCAATGCGACGGTGGCGGCTGCGCGAGACTTCTGAACGAGGGGACTGCTGATCTCGCTCCGCTGCTGCGGGAGCCGTCAGCACGCACTAGCTGCCTCCCAGCCGAGGGAGTCGATGCACGCGTGGGGACAGCAGCAGCAAAACACGAGTGTGCACCGGTGTCTCCCCAAACCGGCATGACAAGCGTATCCCACCAGAGGGAGGCGGGTGTGGCAATTGGCACTGCCCTGCCTACCTCATCCGATGCATCAGCCGCAGCTGCCTTTGAGCGTGATCAGCCAGGTCACTTCGGTCGTTCAGCGAGCGCTGAAGCCCATGTGCCGGATGTAACCTTTGTGCTGCCTGCGGATCTTTATGGATCTGCCACTGGTCCAGCACAGGATCTCAGTGGTACTACCGCTGTGCAGCCTGCAGATATGTTTGGATCTGCTGCTGTTCCCACACTGGATCTGAGTGAACCTACTGCTGGTTCAGCACCCGAAATCAGTATATCCAATGTGCAGCTTACGGATCCAAATGGATCTGCCACTGGTCCCACACCGGATCTAAGTGAACCTGTCGCTGGTCCAGCACCGGATACCAGTGGATCCACCACTGTGCAGCTTGCGGATCTGAATGGATCTGCCACTGGTCACACGCCAGATCTGAGTGGATGTACTACTGAGCACCTTGTGGATCTGAGTGAACCTGCCACTGGTTACGCGTCTGATCTTAGTAAATCTATCACGGTGCAGCTTGCGGATCTGAGTGGATCTGCAACTGGGCCCGCACAGGATCGCTGTGGATCCATCACTGAGCAGTTAGCGGATCTGAGTCAACCTGCCACTAGTCCCGTCCCGGATCTCAGTGGATCCACCACTATGCAGCTTTCGGATCCGAGTGAACCTGTCACTGGTCTTGTGCCAAATCTTAGTGGATCTATCACTGTGCAGCTTGCAGATCTGTGTGGATCTGCTACTGGACCCGCACTGGATCTCAGTGGGTCCACCACTGTGAAGCTTGAAGATCTGAGTGGATATGCCACCGGTCCTACGCTGGATCTCAGTGGATCTGCCGCTGTGCGACGTATTGATCTGAAAGGATCTGCCACTGGCCCCGCACCGACAAAGGCTGTGGCGTACCGCCTTGTGGCTGTGATATCACACTCCGGCGGCGCGTCTTCGGGGCACTACTACACGTACCGTAGGTGCAGCGGCGCGACAACTGGAGATCAATGTTCGGTTCCACTTCGAGGGGAGCGTGCGGATGCGGCACAGCAGCGGGGGGCGCCTGCTGGGGGGGACCTCAGTAGCCTTTGGTGCCGAGCCTCTGACACTGAGGTGGCGATGGTGCCGTTACGTGAGGTGCTGATGTGTGAAGCCACGGCGTTGTTGTATGAGCAGCAGGAATGAGGACGGAGGAGGAAGCTTTGACGTCAAAGGGCCTGCATTATGACTTAAGCCTTACCCTTTGATGTCAAAGGGCCTGAGTTTACTGGTGCCTTCATATGTCTATGTGGGCGTGAGCAGCGGGGGTGAGGGCAGAGGAGGAGCCTTTAACGTCATAGTGCCTGCCTCCTGAGTTTCAAGGTGCCATCATGTATCTGTATGGGATTGAGCACTGAGCAGCAGGGGTTAGGGCTGGGTGGGCCTTGCATATAGAGTTTGTGGGTCGCAGACATTGGAATGAATGAGAGCAGGCATGAGTATGAATGCTAAGATTCAGGTGTATCCATCTGGTGAGTGGCAAGTGGGGCTGGTCATTTGTTCTTTAAGAGGGACGTGGGTGGAGGGATCCTTAGATCTAGAGTTTTTGGAAAGCGGGCTTGATACATTATGAACGAGCTCGGCTTGATGCAGGAATTGAAATCGTTTGCCTTATATGGCAAATGTTTTTCTGGTGATGTGAGCATCTACGGCAATGTGTTACATTAGGGTTGGATCAAAATAGCAAACATGGACATCAGTTTGATGTGATCCAGCATACCGTAAAAAGTATTTCACATTTTTAAATGCTGACTACCAGCACTAAGCAAAGGGACATTTACCGCTTTCCATGACCAGAAAATAGACCCCAGGGATAAAACGAAATTAATCAGTCAATGACGTTGCACTTCTGGGCCATGCACAAGAAGGCGAAATTAATCAGTCCATGACGTTGCACCTCAGGGCCATGCTCAAGAAGGCGAAATAAAGCAGTCAATGACGTTACACCTCTGGGCTATACATAAGAAGGCGAAATAAATCAGCCAATGACGTTACACCTCTGGGCCATGCACAAGAAGGCAAAATTTATCAGTCAATGACGTTGCACCTTAGGGCCATGCACAAGACGGCGAAATAAAGCAGTCAATGACGTTGCACCTCTGGGCCATGCACAAGAAGGCGAAATTAATCAGTCAATGACGTTGCATTTCTGGGCCATGCACAAGAAGGCGAAATAAAGCAGTCAATGACGTTGCACCTCAGGGCCATGCACAAGAAGGCGAAATTAATCAGCCAATGACGTTACACCTCTGGGACATGCACAAGAAGGCAAAATTAATCAGTGTCATCAGTACTGATGAGGACAGAGATGATCTCTGGATGAGGGCATGTCCAGCTGGCTGACCCGAAGAGCATTCTGCCAATGACGTCATACCCCAGGGGCCTATTATACAGCTTGGCTCCTTACTAATTGGTTACGAGGAAAGAAACAAAACAAGTTGTAGGGGGCACACTGTGAGCACTGTGATAAACTAGAAATATCAGTTTTAAGTGGCAGACGGCCACTAAGGAGGGCACTCCAAACCAGAGCTCCAAACCAAAAGGCATCAATTTCAAATAAGCAATTTCAAGTGTTATGTCGAGGATTCGCTCCAAGCAATGTCAACATGCAAAGCGTCTGAGAGCTCTACTCCTCAACTGTGAGGCACCCATTTCAAATTCGGAGGTAAACAATTCCAAACGATTGTGAGGGTTTCAAGGCCTTGTAGGTTCGACGACCATGGGCACAGAAACGCCCCTTTAACTCCAGTCCACAACTGGAGTACTTAAGCATGCACAAATAACGAGGAGCTTTCCACAGCTGCCCACATATGCATGACGTTACACCTCTGGGCCCTGCCAAACAATTGGCCCGGCCGCGTGGGCGCCCTACAGTGAAGCCGCCAACATATGCATGACGTTACACCTCTGGGCCCTGCCAAACAATTGGCTCGGCCGCGTGGGCGCCCTACAGTGAAGCCGCCAACATATGCATGACGTTACACCTCTGGGCCCTGCCAAACAATTGGCTCGGCCGCGTGAGCGCCCTACAGTGAAGCCGCCCACAGGTACATGACGTTACACCTCTGGGCCCTGCCAAACAATTGGCTCGGCCGCGCGGGCGCCCTACAGTGAAGCCGCCCACAGGTACATGACGTTACACCTCTGGGCCCTGCCAAACAATTGGCTCGGCCGCGCGGGCGCCCTACAGTGAAGCCGCCCACAGGTACATGACGTTACACCTCTGGGCCCTGCCAAACAATTGGCTCGGCCGCGTGGGCGCCCTACAGTGAAGCCGCCCACATATGCATGACGTTACACCTCTGGGCCCTGCCAAACAATTGGCTCGGCCGCGTGGGCGCCCTACAGTGAAGCCGCCAACATATGCATGACGTTACACCTCTGGGCCCTGCCAAACAATTGGCTCGGCCGCGTGAGCGCCCTACAGTGAAGCCGCCCACAGGTACATGACGTTACACCTCTGGGCCCTGCCAAACAATTGGCTCGGCCGCGCGGGCGCCCTACAGTGAAGCCGCCCACAGGTACATGACGTTACACCTCTGGGCCCTGCCAAACAATTGGCTCGGCCGCGCGGGCGCCCTACAGTGAAGCCGCCCACAGGTACATGACGTTACACCTCTGGGCCCTGCCAAACAATTGGCTCGGCCGCGTGGGCGCCCTACAGTGAAGCCGCCCACATATGCATGACGTTACACCTCTGGGCCCTGCCAAACAATTGGCTCGGCCGCGTGGGCGCCCTACAGTGAAGCCGCCCACAGGTACATGACGTTACACCTCTGGGCCCTGCCAAACAATTGGCTCGGCCGCGTGGGCGCCCTACAGTGAAGCCGCCCACAGGTACATGACGTTACACCTCTGGGCCCTGCCAAACAATTGGCTCGGCCGCGTGGGCGCCCTACTGTGAAGCCGCCCACAGGTACATGACGTTACACCTCTGGGCCCTGCCAAACAATTGGCTCGGCCGCGTGGGCGCCCTACAGTGAAGCCGCCCACATATGCATGACGTTACACCTCTGGGCCCTGCCAAACAATTGGCTCGGCCGCGTGGGCGCCCTACAGTGAAGCCGCCCACAGGTACATGACGTTACACCTCTGGGCCCTGCCAAACAATTGGCTCGGCCGCGTGGGCGCCCTACAGTGAAGCCGCCCACAGGTACATGACGTTACACCTCTGGGCCCTGCCAAACAATTGGCTCGGCCGCGTGGGCGCCCTACTGTGAATATGCCCACAGGTGCATGACGATACACCTCTAGGCCCTGCAAAAACAGACTCGGCTACGAGGGCGCTCAACAGTGAAGCTGCCCACAGGTGCATGACGTTACACCTCTGGGCCCTGCTTTAAGAATGCTCGGCCGCGTGGGGGGCTGGGCACACAACAGTCAAGCTGCCCACAGGTGCCTGAGAATGAAGACCATTATGCAGACACCGCAGAGCCCAGTGTGGCCGCACTCTGAATCAGCTCAAGCAGCCACGAGCTCGCCACTGAGCCGTTGGCCCCCATACCCCCATGCCCCGCGACGTCCGCGTAACTCCTGCGTCCCGTGCCGGATCTCGAGGCAGCAGCGGCAGCGGCCATCTGCGCTGCGCGCGACGTCTCGAAGGAGACGATCATCTGCTTCCCGTCGGGTCCATACCACCGCCGCTCCGCATCGGCTCGCCCCCCGCTCAAAAGCGAGTCCACGCTCCCGCCCACATCACGATGCAGCCGCCACTCCCCCTGATCCACGACCTCGATCACGACGTCGAAAACGGGGGAGCCCTTCCGCTCCAGGCGCGTCTTCTTGTTGTTATTGCTCGAGGCTGCCTCCTTGTCCCCGAGGGTGGTCTACAGGAGAGGGGGGGCATGGCAGGTTGTAGGCCTTCAACCAGAGGTTCCACCAGAGGTTAAAAGGCCCACCTCATGGCAGGTTGAAGGTCCACCTAACATTGTGCATCAAGAAGAACGAACCTGCAGCAGAGGGATTGTGAATGTGTGGCATGTGCCAAAACGCGCAGCACGTGTTTCACCAGTCCTCCATAGAACAAGTCAATCAGGTTATAGGCAAGTCTGCGGTGCCGCTCAGCATGATTGTGGCATATAAGATTAAAAATTCAAATTCAAATTCAAAATGTGAAGTTGATCGTGACAGGTTGAAGGCCCACCAAACATGGGGAAGAGAGAAGAACGGACCTGCTGTGCCCCTCGACTGACTTGGGAAGAAATGGAAATAAAAAGTGGTGATTTACAAAAATCACAGGAAAAATAGCGGGAAAATCACGAAGAGTAACAGAGGCAGATCACCTGTCTGGCTAATGTACCTCTGGTGGCACCCTATGCATACAAATATAGTCCTTTGGGTTAAAAAGAGTTATGGGTTACTCATTTGTGAAGGAAGACAATCCTAGTAAACATGGTCCCTGATAACCAGTGGCATGGCTTGAGTGCTGACCACCGGTTCCTCCTCCCCTTACCGATTCAACACCCCCCAGAAGGATGACCAGCTCGGGATTACTCATCAGTGACGATAGGTCATCTCCGTGCGCTGTGGCCACCTGAAAGGTTGGGAGGCCATGCTGTTGTAACCATTTCCCCCAGGTGTTAAACATACCACATTTTTCTGGCCGCTGATCATCAAACACTGGGGCACTGGACTGATGAGGAGCAGGGACCATGCCATGCAGACCCTGCCATGCAGCAGGGCCTGCTGTGCAAATGCCCAACCTCAGCTACAGCCCTTAATGTAACTGACTCAAAGCTGAAGCATCCAGCATCTATGACCATGCTAATTTGAAATTGTTTTGAATCAGCATGGGCATAGTGCTCGAGACGCACCATGCGTACTCCGCGCTCCGCAATGGTGCGCACGGCCGCCACCTCCGGCCTGGATCCAATCTCGTCCACCACCACAGCCTGGGGCGTGTGGTTCTGCACCGCCTCCAGGAGGACCTTGTGCTGGTTGTCCCGATCGCCCACCATCATGCGCCTGGCAGATCCGATGCAGGAGTGGGGCGGGTTGCCGTCGCCTGCTCATCAGTCAAGCGTGATCAACGTGGTTAGGTTAAGAAGCAGCCATAACAAACAAATTTTAGGGATTTCAGCAAACGCTTCACTGTAACGCATTCAAGCAACCAAACAGCCCTAGGTCAGTATTCTCACCGGCGATTTCGTTGCTGGTGTCCACAACCACCACTGACATTTTGAAATCATCAGACAGAGCCCTCACCACGTCCCTGCAATCAGAGCACACGACAAGGTAATCATCGGAAACCAAGGTAGCACGATACGGCACAGGTTTAGCCGGATTGTCCCACCAAGGTAGCACGATACGGCACAGGTTAAGCCGGATTGAAGTGCCAAAGTTGCACGATACGGCACAGGTTTAGCCGGATTGTCCCACCAAGGTAGCACGATACGGCACAGGTTAAGCTGGATTGAAGTGCCAAAGTTGCACGATACGGCACAGGTTTAGCCGCATTGTGCTACCATTTCGGAAACAGTTGGGAGGGGTGGAGTCAGTAAAGGTCACAAGGTATCACAGCTAATACTCATCCCCACATGTTGCCATGAGAACATGTACGTTGCTATCAAAAGGCAATTTACCTGAATCTTCCCAGATTCTACTCATGTTATCAGGCATTAAGAGACACGACAATGCCTGTGGCACCAGTACAGAGTGCACTGCATAGAGCCCGAGCTTTTCCTTTCGCGGCAAAAATGCCCCTCCGTGCACATCTCCTACCCACATCACTCCCAGAGTTCCAGCCTTTCTTGATGTCGACTGACCTGAGCAACGTCGTCTTGCCCAGTCCCGGGGCCCCGACAAGCAGCATGCTCTTCATCCGCTTCTGCTTCAGGTCTGCAAGGTCTGAGAGAATGTCCGCAAAGATGGCTGAGACGCCACCCACGTGCCTCCCCACCCTGAGGGTGAGACCTTGGACGTAGCCAGTGCGAGGATCCTGCAGCCGGCTGATCCTGTGAGGAACGATAGATTGCAGGGGAGGAGGGGCATGCATTCAAATCTGGAGCGAGCCAGGGGGCAAACATTCAAAACTTCTTCTTAAGGCCCTGCAGCCGGTTGATCCTGCGATGCAGAGCAGGTAGCAGGGTCCAGGGGGCACGCATTCAAATCTCGGTTTGAAGGTCATGAAGACAGCTGATCCTGCAATATTTGCAGGGCGCATAGCAGGACCTAGGGGACACACGTTCAAAATGTATTATAAATGCCCTGAAGGCTGAAGCCAACTGATCCTGCAATGCAGTATGCATAGCAGGGGCCGGGTGGCGCTCATTCAAATACTGGTTTAAAGGCCCTGCAGCTGGATGTTCCTGCAATGCAGTATGCATAGCAAAGGCCGGGTGGCTCTCATTTCAATATCAGTTTGAAGGGCCAGCAAAAGTCGGCTGATCCTGGAATATTTACAGGGCAGATAGGAGGGGTCGGGAGATACTCATTCAAAACTCGGTTTAAGGGACTGGAGCCCAGCTGAATGAGATCAGTTGTGATAATAATTTATAATGTCTGTACATTGATGATCATAATCTAATCAAGTGCCTGTGGATTGACCCAGGAAGGGCCTTGGGCCCATCCGATCCAACAGTCATAAGCCGGCTGGATTACCACCCTTGAAGACTCACTTGATCATCTATTTCAAGAGTATCAGTTCTCAATTACCTGTGGAGTGTGATCGAGGAAGGGACCTTGGCCCTTTGATCCAACAGTCGTGGGCCGGATGGATTACCACCAATTCACCAATTCAGAAACATTTTATCATTTTTTCTAAGTGTACAAGTTCTCAATCACCTGTGGAGTGATCGAGGAAGGGACATGCGGCCGTCAGATCCAAAGAGACAGTCCTGGTCCTTCCTCGACACGGATGCCAGGGAAGCAAGAACATCTGGTATCGCAACCTGCGTCAAATACAGGCCAGATCCAGTTTGGCGACATTCACAGGTAATCACAATTTAAAAATGCCGAGTTACACTATCTTGATCTGTGTTGGATTCAGCTGCCATGGATGCAAGGACATCTGGTACCGCATCGTGCGTATAAGATAGGCCAGATCCAGTTGGTGGTATTCACAGATTGTCAATGTCTCAAAGTTCAGATTTACAAAGTCGTGATGTGTGTTTATATCAGTCGCCAGGTAT
The DNA here is from genome assembly GCA_037349105.1 of Limnomonas spitsbergensis. NCBI lineage: Eukaryota > Viridiplantae > Chlorophyta > Chlorophyceae > Chlamydomonadales > Limnomonas > Limnomonas spitsbergensis. The sequence continues at coordinate 4,262,665 of JAYJMM010000114.1, forward strand.
ATGCCAAGACATCCGGTGAAGCGACCTGCATTAAAACTGGTCAGATCCAGTTGGCAGCATTCATAAATAATTCAATTCGACAATTCAGAAACAAAACAAGTACCGGTATTGGTCTGTGTTGGATTCAGCTGCCATGGATACAACGACATCTGGCATTGCAACCTGCATCAGAAACGGGCCAGATCCAGCTGACCGCTTTTATTACACAGAGTCGCTCATTTTTCAATTCAGAAGTTCACGCAGCTGGCGATGCCTACATGCCTGCGTCAGAGTACTGCCCTGCGGTACTCATTCCTACAAAAGTGCTCCAGGTACACGAGCACACGTACGCTACAACTTACAAGCCGGCCTACCAAGGGTGCTCTTCACGTACACTGGTAGCCGACATACCCACAGCAGGGTTTGGTTCAGCAAGCCCTGTTGCTTAGGCCACCCTCAGTAGGCCGGTCAAGTTGAGGTCCCCATCCACCCAGTGGTGGCCGCCCCACAGTCCCTTCAGGTGCTCCGGTCCACACCAAACAAAACTGTGGCATTTCGAAAGGTGCTCCGGTCCACACTGAACAATACAGTGGCATCCCTTTAGGTGCTCCGGACCAAACCCTGAACAATACTGTGGCGTACAGATGGGTGTTCGCCTCTCACCTGCGGGGCGCCTTCAAGGACCAGCCTGTCCCCGCCCCTGAGTCTGATGACCACTGGCCGTGCCTCATCTATGGCTATCTCGATCAGCTGTGGCCGAGTCTTGGTTCGCCAGCGCTGCAGGTGAGCCCTCAGGCTGCAAGCAAATGTTAAGATGAGATGGAAGCCCCTCGCGCATGAGTCATCACTTAAAGACACGCATGCATGGCCACTCAGGCTACAAAATAAAAGCTTTTAGGTCAGAAGAAAACCTCTACTGCTTGCATCCTGACACGTGTGCATGTCACTCTTATGCATGCATTGTCACCCTTGTGCATGTATCATCACCCTTGTTCATACAGTATCGCTCTTATTCAGGCATCGTCACTCTTGTTGATACATTCTCACGCTTGTTCATGCATCGTCACTCTTTGGCATGCACTCTCACTCACTTACAACAATGCACCTTCAGGATACTCCAGCGAGAGCTTAATAAAATCGCAACATCGATGAAGTTCCAGCTAGCTAGCTAGACAATGAACAAGCTAACAAACCAACATCGGTTGAAACAAACATTCGCACTTAAAATGCTCAGCTACTACAACAGCTTTCCAGCGAAAATAGCTTTTGAGGAAGAGCATGCTCCTCATTCTTGCACCAGATCAACAGGGTCGCCACAGAGGCACAGATCACACCATTTTGGGAGGGGATCAATCACGGAGAGCGCGGATCGCAGATCACAGGTCACAGATCACACCATTCTGGTACGAGAGTAATCAAGTAGAGCATAGATTGTAGATCACATGACTCAGATCACCAGTCAAAAGACACAGATCATGGAAATCACAGGCCACAGATCATGCCATTCTGGAGATATATCACGGTGGTCACAGATCGCAGATCACATAACACAGAGATCACCACTCACAGGTCACAGATGATGGAAATCACAGGCCACGGATCACGCCTTTCTGGGAGGACATGAATCACGAAAATCACAGATCACAGAGATCAGAGATAATGAGATGACAGATTTAAGGCCACCCCTTTCTGGGAGAAGGTCACACTTTAATTAAACGCCACATTTTTCTGGGAGAATGTCACACTTGGAAAAGAGGCCACACCTTTCTGGGAGAAGGTCACACCTAAAGTTAAGGCCACACCTTTCTGGGAGAAGATCAATGACAGCAGAAGCATCTGGGTCAGGCTCTTCAGGAGCCGAGGCTGACCCATTCATTGCAGGCTCATGGGACAACTCCAGAGACTGTGGCTGCTGCTGCTTATGTTCCTCCTCCTCCTGCTGCTCCTGCTGCTGGCCATTAGGCATCAGCAGGTGATACGATATTCCTTTGCCAGTCTTCACATTCTCGTAGCAGACCTCAAACTTGACTCGGCTTTGATCACCGGGGCGTCCACCAAAGCAAGCGGACAGCGCCACCAGGTCCGGAGACTGGAGCTCGAGCATGTCGCTCTTGCGCACAGTGCCTAGCTGGGAGAGGTCAGCCTGGCCATGGAAGAGGCAGGAGGAGCAAGAGTAAATTCAGCAAGGCTGTGATTTTGATCCTAGGTTCAAATCATCCACAATGCCAATTCAGCAAATTGACATATTAGTGTATTTTTTCTTCTGCCACGGTACCGTAGACTAAGCAGGGTACAGATATCTGGGGGGACAGCCAGGCAGCCTGACAGTGACCGCAATCACCACCCACATTCACTTCATCCAAATTCAGTCTCCTGATTTCCACCTGATTACAGATTTTACCATGTTCAAAGGTAAAGGGTTTTAGGGCTCAACAAATGATTTTGGATGTCACCCCCATGCTCAGAAAAGGTCTTCAGACCTCAAGAGTTATACACTTCATGGAGTCGAAAGGGCGCAAATTGGGAGTTCAGAATATGATAGTCCTTTGGGGGAATGGGTGCCGATTGGGCGCACCTGCAGCTGACTAAGAGATTGGACGAGGGAGCACCTGGCTGCGGCGCCGGCGCAAGATGCAGCGGGGGCCCCCTGTAGAGGTGGGTATCCCTGGGTGGACATGCGCCGCCACAGCTCTAACAGCAGGCGTGCGTCATCCGCAGCATATTCAAGCAGCAACGGCGACAGCGGACGCTCAGCCCAGATGTTCACCCTGCGTCAATCGCAGTGGCTTAGGCTGCTGACTCAGTGCTGATGGGGCAGCGTGTGACTTGATTTTTAGGCATTTTGTTATAATTCATATGAATGTGTGGAAATAGGGAAGGAAAGAAGTTTGGGGGCCTGCCACTAACAGATGTCTTGGCCTCAAAAGCCCATATCAGAATTTGAATGCCTGTGACGAAGTCTTCATTCCTGAATGTCTTTTGTTGATAAACCCATATTTTGGCATTGCATCCATCTGAGCAGCTACCAGGTAGCCGCTGCCAGCCAATCCGAGGCAAGCAGGAGCTGGCGAGAGACAGCATTGAATGGCTGTTAAATTCGTTTCTTCCCCTTCGACTTACCCTTCCCTCGAGTTCATCAAAGTCCTGACCTCCTCCTTCTTAGGATGCTCCAACCCATAGTGTGCCAGCAGTGCCCCCAGGCCAACTCGGGCCATGCTCGCCCCTGAGGCCCCACAGGCCTGTGCGCTGCTCCCCGCGACCTCGCCGTTCCTGTCTGCTGCTGTCGCCGCCCTCCTGGCCGCAAGGTTCAGGCCTTGGACTGCCCAAGCTACCTGCGCCAGCATTTATTGTATTGGGTACCGGACCACCTTTTCTGGGCCGCCCGAGGCCACCCCTGGGGCGATTCCCACCAAACCTGGACCGGCCTCTGGCTGGTGGCCCTAGCAGCAGGGCAGGCCGCACCAGGGGCTGGTGGCCGGGGGGCACAGTGTAGCTGAACTGTAGGTGATAGTGGTATACCACTGCCTTAAATAAACACTGACCTGCGTGTCCACCACAGGTTGCAGCCGCAAATCCTCCAGCACCTCAGCCAAACGCGCCACGTCCTGCGACAACGTGAGAGTAATATACCGCGCAGGAGCAAGGTTGCAGTGCTGTACGGCGCAAGGCGCGCCAAAAGACGTGAGGCACCTAGCATGACTTGGGTCCGCATGAAGATATGGAAAACTCTTTGCACCAATCTGCACATGGACTTGTTTCACCAGGCAGGATCATGGATCTCTTGTTTTTTCAGTTAAGAGCGCTCCAAAAACTAGAGGAGCCAGGGGATGACTTGGGCCCTCATGAAACGTTATCAGCAACAGGCTACACATAAGTGCATGAGAAGCACGCAAGCCACGCATTGGAGCATGCGTTGCAGCAAGTATCGAACCTTCAGGAGTTGGAGCATTTGGGGTGGACATTTACGACATTTCCCGACAATGAGCATAACCTGTCTGAGCTTAACACTTAATTTAAGTCTCTTTAGGTTGTGTGTCATCTTTGCTTTAGTGTGGTTGCAGCATCCGTTCATTAATAACAAAGAAATGAAACTATTGACGTTCTTTGAAGATCAGATCTCCTGATCAGCCAAACCAACATTCTGATATCTTGTTTTGTAAACGTGGTTAGGCTAAGCATGGACCATACCAAGATAACTAATTTGCAATTTTGCATGTCTGCTGTAGATGTGCTATTCCTTCCCTGTCAACGTTGTTTGGGGGTGAGGGATAAAATGGAAAATACTGTTTATTGGCCCATGCTATCCGTAGTCGACACCAGTTAGAAATGAACAGGTTCGGTTTGAAGTTTTCCCTGAGGGCATAGTGAAAATAAAATTATTCACTCAAACCCGGGGGAGGGCAAGTAAAATCCCCAGTAAGCTTGGCTCACGGGCTTAGCACTTAACATCAGCACACACCCAACTCCCCAGCCCATGCACACTCAGTACACCCCCCCTGGTACACCCCAGCGTATGCGCAGTCAGAACAAAAGCCATCGACAAACCAGCCTATACGCACTGTTACATACCTCGCGCACGTCATGGAATATCTTGAGCAGGTTCGCAGCTTCTAGCAGGCCCCTGAGCGGCTGCAGCATCTTGACAGCATGGCTGTTTGTTAGCTCGCCTGGCGGGCTGGCGACGTCCACCAGGAACACGACGATCTCTGTTGAAGGCACGGGGGCTGCTGCCAGCTGCAGCAGGCATAGCTGCTTGCCGGACCACTCGCAGTCAATGGCCACAGCAGCTGCCCGGGACAGGCACCTGATCATCTCGTGGTAACTGGCGTCATCAGCTGATGTGATGGGACCCACCCTCCGGTGACCCAGCATCTGGATGTCTCCGGAGTTGACGATGCTGGTGCTGCCGCAGATCGGTGCATATGGCTGCATGAGTGGAGCTGTTGGGTCTCGGGGTACAGGGGGCGGCCTCAATGGGACCGCGGCAGGGTTCACAGCTGAGCCTGCAGGCTTTGCAATTTGTTGAGGTGTTGCTGCAGGATGTGCGCTTGAGAGTTTGGAGCGGCCAGCCAGAGACAAGCGAACAATTTCAGGCTGGCCCTTGTCAGTCTGTATCTCAAAGTCCTTGTCGCCGCCCAGTGCATCCTTCAGCTTTATTGTTGCTGAGATTCCTTTGCAGATCTTGCCAGCTTCGATGCGCGTGATCGAAAACGCACCCGCAGGGGCGTTGCCACCAGCCTGCACTAGTCTTGTCCTCAGCTGTTCTTTGATGAGGGTGGCCACTGTTACTTCATTCTGGGTTGGCTTCACAGACACTGGAGCCGGATTCTTCTCCAAGCCGGCAGGCTTAGCGTTTTGCTGAGGCTTGGCAGCAGGAGCTACTCCAGGGGTCGTTCCTAAAGGCTTGGAGCGGCCGGTAGGAGTCAAGTGAACGACATTCGGATGACCCTTGCGAGCGTGAACGGCGAAATCTGTATCGCCACCTAACAAATTCTTCAGACTCGTTGCAGAGTGGGCCTTGCAGATGGTGCTAGCTTCGTCCACAGGAATAGAGAATGCACCCGAGGTCGCGTTGGCACCAACCAGCCGCAATCTTGCCCTCAGGTTATCTTTTGCTACTTCGTCCGGCTTCATCGAAATTTGAATGCTATTGTTACGTCTTCTTGCAGGTGCAAAACAAGTCAAAAGATGCTGAAAACCAGGCTGAAAACGCTCGTGATCTACTGATCTCCAGCCTCTATCTACGGCAGCCTGAAACCTGATTACCCAAACCCTATGGAAAGGGGAAACTCGGCACGGGTAGCACGGGTAGCACTCAAATGTGCAACATTGACAACCAATGTTTTGCTAAGAGATTCTGGTCGAATCCGAGCCTTGAGGTGCGATATGTCGTGGGTGGCAGGCTTGCAGTACCGTGTCTTGAATTTCTCAAGGTGCGTTGTGAAGTGTGCCCTGCACCAGAGGCATCAAGCATGGCTGTCCACCGACGTCTGCTCTTTTGCCTGCATGCTTGCAGGCAAGTGGCAGGTAGAGGGCATTGTGCTAGGGGCGGGGCAACAGCTGCGCGCCTTCCTTAATGCGGATGACCTCCAGCCCGTACTCTGGCCGGGCTACTGCACACTTGGAGTGATGGATGCCCTTCATGAACATACCACGGCTAAACAGCTCCAGGCAGGTCGACGTCAGCAAGACAGGGATCTCAATGTTTGTCTGTCGATTGGCTATGCAGCGTATTCGGCCCAGGTAGGGTCACGCTGAAGCATGCATGTCCAGGAATTCAAGTTCTTGGGTATTATTGAACACAAGAACGGCAGCATGAGGAGGACCATGCAAGGTAGCGAGGCACCTCTGGCTGAAGCTCTATATTGTGTTTGTCGCATGGCCACAAAACATGCGTGTTGGCAGATGGTACGTGCAATGCACCATCTGCCAACACGCTTCAGGTTTGCAACTGCCTAAGCAGTGCCTGCAGCCAGCTGCGTAGATGTGGTGTGGGCCACCCATCACTTCCGGCCGCAGCACTGCCTCAATGACAGGATGCAGTTCAGCATGCAAAGCACTTGCTCATGATTGCCGGGCTGTCCATATCCGCCGCCGGCCAGGGGATCATCAGGAAGATGCAGATCCAGCCATAAAAGCAAGCCTGGTGTTAGCACATGCTCCGCTTCTAGGATGTCCCTTCACTTTATTTCCCTCTTTCCTCCTTTCCCCCCCCCCCTACCCCCTTGTGTTTGTTTCTTTCTTTTCTCCCAACACTGAAGTTAGGCTCCCACGCGGCCGAGTCTTTTAGAGCCGGGCCCAGAGGTGTAACGTCATTGACATGCTCAGCTTCTACCACGCAGCGATGGCACCAGCAGCAGAGCCACACAGCCCCCCGATGGCAGCAGCTAGGAGGGCAATATATTTTCGTAATTTAGTGTCACACAAAGCACTGAAGGAAGCATCTGGTGCAGTGTCCTGCTGGGTGCACTGGAGGAGCTGGCGTGGGATGCAGCCATCCCCAAACTGCGACTGACCTGCTGCTGCGACCACCAGCTACCTTTCACCCCTATGTGGCCTACTGGAAGGCACAGTTGCGCAGTGGATGTGATAGATATTGTTTAGGCGTAGTCAATTCATAAGTGCAGATGGTAGGGATTCAACTGCTGCACTGTAGGGCTCCCATGCCACTTGTTTGTAGTTGTGTGCTTGTCCTGGTCATCATAGTTATGACAGTTAACTAAGCTACGTTTCCGAGATATAGCCGTACAGAAACACAGTCCGTACAGAAAAAGGTAAAAACTACTCGGGCACACTGAGTTCAGAGACTCAAGGTCTGAGGTCAGGAATGGGACAAGATACAGATTTGTTATGAATTTGTAAGATATGCCAGTCGCATACAGTGTGCGAGAAGTGAACTTTCCCCCAGCTCCACTTATAACTCATCCAGCCAGCAGGCGGTGGTGACAGGCGACAAACTCGAATTATAGCTTGTGTTCTGATCTAAAAGACCAACATACATGACATCCATGATCTCAAAGGTTACAGCAGTCACAAAAAAAATGCTTGGGCCTGGTTCAAAGGCCAAGAAGGAGAGGTGCACTTGGATGATGTGGATCAAGGCACTACTCCTTGATCCAGAAGGCGCGAGGGCGCTTAAAGCTCAAAGCACGTAAACCACACAAACGCATCCATCGGCCCTGCCTACTGAAGCCTCTTCATCCTAGCGTGTGTCGCGTAATTTGGTGAAGGTGCGTCCTTTCAACTTGCCTGTGCCAGAGAAAGGGGGAAGTACATGTCTGTGACAAGGTGTGAAGCGAAGGTAGCATGGCCAGCAAGGACTTCATCCAGACTTCAAATAACAATATTTCTCAAAAGGTGCTTCTGTCGATCTTCCGGTTAATGTAAACGCTAAGTGGGCACAGGTAAGTGCCGGAATGGTAGGCCCAGATCCCTGCCCACCCCCAGTCTCCCAGGTCTGCGTGAGGACATGATGTTGCTTCCTTTGGAAACTCTGATCGCCACGAGTTGGAGGCAATTAAGACCTAGAGGAAGCGGCAGGAAACCACTAGGAAGATGAGATTGCCACAAGGGAGGCGATGCAGACTCATTAAGTGTTTGATGAAAGGGAGAGGCGTGAAATCATAAGGAAGCTCGGGTTGAGTGCCATCAGTGAAACAAGGGCAGATCAATGGACCATCTTAGCACTTCCATCTGGCTTGGGCAGATTCGCTAATCAATTCCTCAATTGTGTTCAGGGGGCCACCACCCCATCTACTGGTCTTATCCTGGATCAAGTGGTTGACGGACAGCAAGGTAATAAGGCAGCTTCAAGCTAATATCCAAATATCCAGAGACTCTCTCCACTCTCATCAAAAAGGAAAGCCCCTCCGAGAGTGGTTTGATGTCACCAGTGGCAGTCTCTCTCAGCAGCCGTTGACCCCCAGAAGCCCATAGCAAAAGCACGGCATTGGGGAACACTACAGCGGCTTTGTCACAGTGAACAAACACAGTGCCCGGTGTCACCCAGGACTGGAAGCAAGTGCCCTCAAATGGAAGCTGTAAGGTGGGAAGGCATGTAGGCTTGTCGCGTACCTTACTGCAAGCCTGTCACAGGCAGGGTCCAGCAATTTCAACAAGCTGCGTGATTGTCCAGAAGTAGTCCTGGATACCAGCTGAGACTGAAGTCTGCCATCTGCGTTAAGCTACGTGCTCAAGGTTGGCGCAGCCCAGACACAAGGAGAGTCATCGCTACCCTGCAGGACAGAAAACATGTCAAGAAGGGGTAAGTGAGGTTGGCGGACATTAATGCAGAGAAAAGCATGTGCACAGTCTAAAAATAGTCATCAAGACGTTCTCAATGCCCTACTGAAATAGCAGGCATATGGCAGCAGTGTGATGCAAAATGGTGCCCACAACAGACGGCTCATAGATTGTTCACCATAGCTTTAGCAAGCATGTCTGTTCAAAAGAACCGACAATATTGAGCTGTTTCATAATCATAGCCGTGCAGGTGCGCAGGTGGGGAAGTTGGGTCGATTCAATAAGGAGCTGGACAGGCAAATCAATCCATCCCCTCAGACAATAAGCGGAGTTGTGCCCTCAGCTTGTGATCAGGACAACATGGTAATCATCAATGGGAAGACGGGCATGATGGCCACTCATTTGTTTGCATACAAAAAGATGGAGCGTAGGAGGAAAATGTGAGGGTGGGATTTGCGTGCTGAGCACTTCAAACTCTGATAAAAATGGGTTCAGGGTGTAGGGCATGTCAGGTTTGGAAGAATTCCAATTACATGCACAGGAAGCTTATATGACCGGAGGTCGAGGTCAGCCACCTTTCCACACCAGTTCCTGTTAGATAGTTTACAATGCCAAGTATCTGTTCTTCCCTCAGGCAATAAGCGGAGTTGCACCCTCAGGTGATCAGGACAACTGTGTTGTGTCGTCACAGGGAAGATAACTTTCGAGACTGTGCTGGGCATGAATCACAGTCAAGCTCACAAGGAGACAGCTTGCCACCAATAAGATGCACCCTGGATGTACTACATGGTGAAGGAGGTCATGCACAACTGTCTCGTGCATAACATGGAATGTCGTCAACACAGTTCCAGGGTCTGGAGAGAAAAAGGGGTCAAGTTAAATGCATGGCATAAATTCTGGTGCTAAAGACCACTTCTTCTTCTCTCGGAATATCAATAAGTTATTTTGCCCTCAGGGGATCAGGCAAGGATTTTGTCGTCATTGAGAAATTGGGATTCTGGATCGGCAGCACCAACAATGGATTGTAAGCTCGCAAGTGTTTCCGTCTCATTGGGAAGATGTATTGACACTGGACATGGGAATGAGATGGCTGCCTTAGGCATACGATGCATTCCTCAAGACACCTCACCCTCCGGCCAGAGATGTGCGGAGTTGTTTTTCCGGTACGTGAGGATGAGACAGTCGGGGGCATCGATCTCGCTCCGCCATGAAGCCGTCTTGAAGCAATCCCTTCGTTTACCAGATCGAAGTGTCTGCAGGGGGCAGTAGGGAATCGGTGGGAAGGCGATCAGGTCACAAGGTAGACATAGCTACCGGTAATTAGATAGGGCTGGCGAGTCCCTAGAGTGAAGGTCCATTATAGTGGGTCATAGGGGGCTAAAACTGGTAAACGGATCAGAGAAACGTGAATCAGAGAAAACGGCAAGCAGGCGGCTGACATATGCTTGCGTACATCCGCAGGACAAGGCGATGCTTCATCAATATGCAACAGCTCACCTTGCTCGGGACCTGGTCGGCGCAGTGCAGCCCTAGTTAGCTAGATCACATCGTCGTGGGTCCAGCAGCAGACACGTGTGACATGTCATCGTGTTGATTCGACACCCGTCCAGTTATAAAGGTTGTGTCGATAAGGTCGTATAGTTTGCCTCCGGCTGCTGTCAGGGATAAGCTGCCGCCTGGCGATCAAGGACGAGCCGCCACGAGGCATCGAGAGAGGGGAGGGAGGGATGTCCTGCGCAGCCGTCGATGCACATCTTGGCTCGCAGTTTAGGTATTGCTTCAATACCTGAGGGGTGAGGGGCGTTGTGAAGAACGATCGGCAATCGGGCTTTTAATCGACTGATGGTGTGGTTGGGGTTCAGGCAGGGTGGTGTCACTGCATATCCCTCATTCAAATTTGAACTATCATCAGCAACAGCTCCTGCGTCTGGCTCCTGCGCATGTTCGGGCATTTGAAACTACAAACCCTTGACAACGTCCAGATCAGTCAAGCATTAAATACACATCAAACACATGTTCTCAGTTATATTGCTGGCATTTCACATTTGCGTTGCAGCTTGAAGGTGGGACACACGCCATGTTCAGGGGGTGTGAAACTTTCGGTACCGCAGCTTCTCCTTTCAAATTCACAGCCAACCAGAATATTCGGCCTAGGAGTGTTCCTATATCACTGTACTGTTACTTCAGCAGTCATCCTCCAGCATGGCTGCAGGCACTAGACTTCATCACACCGCTTCCCCAATTCCAGGCTGCAACAACAACCCACGTAAGCGCAAACAACAGTCACTCGTTCCTCTGCGTGTTAGAGTGTAGAAGGAACCTCTATCTCAGTCTGCCAGGATTGAATGCCAAGGGATACGGAATAAAGGGATGGAGGATTTGACTTAATGACCTTAGTACCATGCAGCCAAGCCTTTTCAGCAGGGCTCAAGAAGTGTAACGACATTGACCGACTGCATCAGTGCGTCACACATTTGGTACACAGCGGGTTTCTCTGTGCTATTCGTAAACATGATACCGGTAGGATATGTCAATGGCGTTACACCTCTGGGCCCTGCTCAAAAGGCTAAGCCGCGTGGGCGCCTAAGTAAAGGATATGTGTCTCCAAATTGCCGGGTTTATGAACCGGTATTCAGAGCACCAAAGTACTTGCGACCTCCCAGGTCACCTATTCATAGTCAAGTGCCCTCGCTGCAAGCCCTAAGATGAAGCATGAAGCTTGCCATGATGGGCGCAACTCACAGAAAAGCCAGTCCAGTGACACAACCTGAATTACATATGCTCCTGGTTAAGTCAATGTGACAGTGATTCAATTTCGTCCAGGGATGGGGAGCGGTGAATCCTGACAAATTGGGAAAACATGTGGTTTCAAATTTCAACATTCAAGGGTGTCATACAGAAAGAAGAAGAGAAACAACATAGCAACAACATGTCCCAAGTAAAAGCGGCGACTCAGAAGCAAAGTATAACCTCCGTGAAGAGCAATTGATTTGCACGTGCAGGTGTCATGCCACTGGCGGTTGGCACAGGTCTCCTTCCTCTATTGACAGCCCATGCAAGTGGCCATGGAAGGGTCGTAAGAAATACTGAATCCTGCACCTGCTATCCTGTCTCATCAACCAAACAATCCAGCCCATGCACAGGAGCCTCTCAGCCATCATCCAGTTCCTGTACCGGCTTTAATAAAGAGACTTCGAAATTCCAACCGATTTACAGATAAGTATGGCAGAAGAGAACCATAGGACAGTGAAGCAAAGCAAATCTTTGACGTGAAGAACGTGTATCCCAACCCCCCCCCCTCCCCCCCTGCTCTCTCTCAACAGACGTGTCCTATCGTACAGGACACAATCAACTCAGTTCGGTTCCATCCTCATCAACTTATCCAACAACTCGCTGGACATAATAACCTCCTGGCATGCATACGCGTGTCGCGTCATGCAAACCAACGCCGTCAAATCCTCATGTCAGCCCCTACGCAGGTTTCAGGTTCGCTCAACTACTGCAAGGGATGCTTCCTAGCGAGGGGTTGAGCGCATTATGCACAGGCATACAAGGTGCCCGGGTGGGACCAAACATCGAGCCCCCCCCCTCCCCATCTCGCCAAATCTACCCGGCTTCCCCAATTCGTAATAATAAACCAACAGTGTAAGTTCGATCGGTGGCCAGACAGGCCACACTGGCCAGAAGGACTTGGCCATGCACGGGTCGTTCCATGCATGGCTGTGTTCTAAATGCAAATAAATATGTTCTGAAAGATCTGAGATGGCGGGCTCCCCATTCTGGCAGACGAGCTCGTTTTCATCAACCGTGGTGCCCAGCACCAGCTTGCAGGGCTTCCCGACGACCACCGGTACTCAGAAAGTGTAAGTGTTCTGAATGACAGCTGAGATTGTGGGCTTCCCGATCTGGAACCCGGCCTTGCTGTCAACGGTGGTGGCCAGCACAAGCTTGAAGGGCTTTTGGACGAACTCTACCGAGGCTGCCGCGCCCTTGGAGGCGGTGGTGCTCAGCGCCAGATTGAAGGGCTTCCGGACGATTGTCACTGAAGCTGCCTCGCTCTTGAAGTTGTACGAGAGACTCATCATCTCCACGCCCTTGCTGAATGTTTTGGTGACAGAAACGGCCGGCACGCTCTGCAAGCAGGAGGCAGCAGTGGTGTGCATATTTTGCCTTGGATCGGGGCTTTTCTTCCAAAGACTGAGACAAGTCTGAAAGCCGAGATATTCCTTGAATCATAGCGAAAGCACTGGCATGACTTGCCTCAACATGAGCATCATGGTCAACATGATCGTGTATGCTTTATTGATGTATGGTGACGATAGATAAAAACGCCACTTATTGGAGTAATGCAAAATTCAAGTAAGGGCCCTGATTAACATCATTTTTTGGGAGGAGGCCCAGCAGCAGCATCAGCAAGTAAAATGTATGGCCGTTTTTGCACACACAAAAAAAGTGTGTTTAAGGTGCACGCTTGAGGCAGCCTGACGCTCGTGCAATGATGCCTGTAGCATGCAAATAAACAAGTGGCCCTGAAGCCTGGGCCAAACACGATCACACACCTGAGAGAAGTTGTAGGTTGGCGCAACCAGGAACGAGCCCTTGCTGATGCTGTACTTGGCCATCATCAACTGCAGACAGAAAACCTCAAGAAATCAGGAAGGGAGCAGCCAAGGGGCATGGGCAGCATTATGTCATGGCTGATGAGTGATGGGCTGATGGCCATCACACAATATTTCGGTGGACACTGTTCCCATCCCAAGCAAAGGTCTGATATATTAGCTGGAGTGCTGGGCAATGTTCCCTGCACAGCTCTTGTATGTTTAGCTGGGAATTGTTCGCACGAAAGCTCTTGCATATCAGCTGGCCTCGTGTTAGTAAAATCCTTATACACCTATGCCTTATTGCGCCGTCCTGTGACGTATTGTGCCGCGTCATGCCATATCCTGCTAACGTGGCTGGACTTGGTTCCCAGCAAGCATCCACGGTACAGGCACAGCAAGCCAGGATGAAGTCCTAGGATGTCCGTGCGTCTTACCCTCTTCTGGTTGAACCCCAGTGTGGCCTTTTGGTTCAAGCTGATTGCGACGTTGGCCTGGCCGGTGACAAGGTTGTCCCTGTGGTTGGGGAGCAGCGTGACACATATTATTATTAATACAAGTGTTTCGTTATAGCGGCCTTGTGCTTTAATGTCCGTTTGAGTGTCAACTGGAAAAACGAAAAATGTTTCCTTCAGTTTACTCAAACAGAAATCATCACCCTAACCCGCGATAAATACGGCACTGGGTCAATAAATATAAAATACGCCGAAGGCACAGTTGGATCTCAGCAACAAAGACTGAGGCTCTGGGACAGGCCCTTATGATTAAAGCTTCTGAATCGAACCCTAATGATTTCAGCCAGTGATGTCAAGCGCAATTGAATTTTGAAGCACAATTGAATGGGCTAATGATCCAAGCTATTGAAACAAAGCCAGGGTGCCTCCCTCCTGAACCCTGCTGGCAGCATACGTGCCTTCATTTGCAGCTCGTCCTGGTCTAACCAGGCGCCTAATATGGATTAAACTAAATCCAAGAGCAAGATCCACCTGGAGAGCAGCGTCTGGGCATTACTGACATCAGCCAGGCGCTAGCAGGAAAAAGCACAGTCTCCACATTTGCCACTGTTGTCAATGTTCCTGATGCTCCGGCTGCAATTCAGCTGCATCACGGCCTACAGCCGTGGAGGCCCAGTGCAGTGGGCCCTGCTAATGGGGCCATCTGCAGTATCCAAGTCAAAATTTGCCCACCCCCCCCACCTAAATTGGGTCAACGTGAGGCCCCAGCCATGAATCGGCCAAGTGGCTGCCCCCTGAACGTGGCCTGGTGCGCACCAGACTAAGCACTGGCCTTTGTAGACGCTGCCACGCTCATCATTCATGTTAACACATTCACATATGAGTGCCTGGCAGTTGTCCGGCGTACCAGTACGTAAATCAAGCCATGAATATTCCGAAATGTCGGGCACTGCTCCAGGTGACCTGTTTACCATGCTGGCATGCAGCATCGACAGCACAAGCTCGCACCTCTATGCGCACACCTGTTTGAATATCATCCCTGGAGCGTCGCAGTCCTTCCGGCCAGCTTCCAGCCAGCTACCAGTCAGCTTCCTGCCCCAGTTGGCCCTGAAGAGTACTTCTTTACTCCAATAACTGACCCCCTCCGTTTTCAGCACACTGACCAGGGATTGAGCGTGGTCGCCCCGCACCAGATCCCTCCACATTCTACTTCACAAGATGCCAGGGAGTGAGCGTGGTCGCCCCGCACCAGATCCCTCCACATTCCACTTCACAAGATGCCAGGGAGTGAGCGTGGTCGCCCCGCACCAGATCCCTCCACATTCTACTTCACAAGATGCCAGGGAGTGAGCGTGGTCGCCCCGCACCAGATCCCTCCACATTCTACTTCACAACATGCCAGGGAGTGAGCGTGGTCGCCCCGCACCAGATCCCTCCACATTCCACTTCACAACATGCCAGGGATTGAGCGTGGTCGCCCCGCACCAGATCCCTCCACATTCTACTTCACAAGATGCCAGGGAGTGAGCGTGGTCGCCCCGCACCAGATCCCTCCACATTCTACTTCACAAGATGCCAGGGATTGAGCGTGGTCGCCCCGCACCAGATCCCTCCACATTCTACTTCACAAGATGCCAGGGAGTGAGCGTGGTCGCCCCGCACCAGATCCCTCCACATTCTACTTCACAAGATGCCAGGGAGTGAGCGTGGTCGCCCCGCACCAGATCCCTCCACATTCTACTTCACAACATGCCAGGGATTGAGCGTGGTCGCCCCGCACCAGATCCCTCCACATTCCACTTCACAACATGCCAGGGAGTGAGCGTGGTCGCCCCGCACCAGATCCCTCCACATTCTACTTCACAAGATGCCAGGGAGTGAGCGTGGTCGCCCCGCACCAGATCCCTCCACATTCTACTTCACAACATGCCAGGGAGTGAGCGTGGTCGCCCCGCACCAGATCCCTCCACATTCTACTTCACAACATGCCAGGGAGTGAGCGTGGTCGCCCCGCACCAGATCCCTCCACATTCTACTTCACAAGATGCCAGGGATTGAGCGTGGTCGCCCCGCACCAGATCCCTCCACATTCTACTTCACAAGATGCCAGGGAGTGAGCGTGGTCGCCCCGCACCAGATCCCTCCACATTCTACTTCACAAGATGCCAGGGAGTGAGCGTGGTCGCCCCGCACCAGATCCCTCCACATTCCACTTCACAAGATGCCAGGGAGTGAGCGTGGTCGCCCCGCACCAGATCCCTCCACATTCTACTTCACAAGATGCCAGGGAGTGAGCGTGGTCGCCCCGCACCAGATCCCTCCACATTCCACTTCACAACATGCCAGGGAGTGAGCGTGGTCGCCCCGCACCAGATCCCTCCACATTCTACTTCACAAGATGCCAGGGAGTGAGCGTGGTCGCCCCGCACCAGATCCCTCCACATTCTACTTCACAAGATGCCAGGGAGTGAGCGTGGTCGCCCCGCACCAGATCCCTCCACATTCTACTTCACAAGATGCCAGGGAGTGAGCGTGGTCGCCCCGCACCAGATCCCTCCACATTCTACTTCACAAGATGCCAGGGATTGAGCGTGGTCGCCCCGCACCAGATCCCTCAACATTCTACTTCACAAGATGCCAGGGAGTGAGCGTGGTCGCCCCGCACCAGATCCCTTCACATTCTACTTCACAAGATGCCAGGGAGTGAGCGTGGTCGCCCCGCACCAGATCCCTCCACATTCTACTTCACAAGATGCCAGGGATTGAGCGTGGTCGCCCCGCACCAGATCCCTCCACATTCTACTTCACAAGATGCCAGGGAGTGAGCGTGGTCGCCCCGCACCAGATCCCTCCACATTCTACTTCACAAGATGCCAGGGATTGAGCGTGGTCGCCCCGCACCAGATCCCTCCACATTCCACTTCACAACATGCCAGGGATTGAGCGTGGTCGGCCCGCACCAGATCCCTCCACATTCTACTTCACAAGATGCCAGGGATTGAGCGTGGTCGCCCCGCACCAGATCCCTCCACATTCTACTTCACAAGATGCCAGGGATTGAGCGTGGTCGGCCCGCACCAGATCCCTCCACATTCTACTTCACAAGATGCCAGGGAGTGAGCGTGGTCGCCCCGCACCAGATCCCTCCACATTCTACTTCACAACATGCCAGGGATTGAGCGTGGTCGCCCCGCACCAGATCCCTCCACATTCTACTTCACAAGATGCCAGAGATTGAGCGTGGTCGCCCCGCACCAGATCCCTCCACATTCTACTTCACAACATGCCAGGGATTGAGCGTGGTCGCCCCGCACCAGATCCCTCCACATTCTACTTCACAAGATGCCAGGGATTGAGCGTGGTCGCCCCGCACCAGATCCTTCCACATTCTACTTCACAAGATGCCAGGGATTGAGCGTGGTCGCCCCGCACCAGATCCCTCCACATTCTACTTCACAAGATGCCAGGGAGTGAGCGTGGTCGCCCCGCACCAGATCCCTCCACATTCTACTTCACAACATGCCAGGGATTGAGCGTGGTCGCCCCGCACCAGATCCCTCCACATTCTACTTCACAAGATGCCAGGGATTGAGCGTGGTCGCCCCGCACCAGATCCCTCCACATTCTACTTCACAAGATGCCAGGGAGTGAGCGTGGTCGCCCCGCACCAGATCCCTCCACATTCTACTTCACAAGATGCCAGGGAGTGAGCGTGGTCGCCCCGCACCAGATCCCTCCACATTCTACTTCACAAGATGCCAGGGAGTGAGCGTGGTCGCCCCGCACCAGATCCCTCCACATTCTACTTCACAAGATGCCAGGGAGTGAGCGTGGTCGCCCCGCACCAGATCCCTCCACATTCTACTTCACAAGATGCCAGGGAGTGAGCGTGGTCGCCCCGCACCAGATCCCTCCACATTCTACTTCACAAGATGCCAGGGATTGAGCGTGGTCGCCCCGCACCAGATCCCTCCACATTCTACTTCACAACATGCCAGGGATTGAGCGTGGTCGCCCCGCACCAGATCCCTCCACATTCTACTTCACAAGATGCCAGGGAGTGAGCGTGGTCGCCCCGCACCAGATCCCTCCACATTCTACTTCACAAGATGCCAGGGAGTGAGCGTGGTCGCCCCGCACCAGATCCCTCCACATTCTACTTCACAACATGCCAGGGAGTGAGCGTGGTCGCCCCGCACCAGATCCCTCCACATTCTACTTCACAAGAAGCCAGGGAGTGAGCGTGGTCGCCCCCACCCCAATCCGCCCCCCCCCAGCACTGTTGCCTGATGGAATGTGGCCATGCCCTCCCTACCTGTTTGAATACCATCCCTGCAGCGTCGCAGTCCTTCCGGCCAGCTGCCCGCCCCAGGTCGCCCCCGCAGTGTACTTCTTGGTCCCGAGATCGTACTTGGCATCCGCTGTGACCGCGCCAGAGAGCTTGTAGTCACACGTCAATGCAACATCCTGCAGAGCCACAGCAGGGGTCTGGGCCTCAGGAAGGAGCAGTGGAGCACGAGTTGTCTATAATTCGAAATATACCCTCAAAATATACCAGGTTTTGGTTCTTGTCGCTAGTTTCCCCCAGGTTCGCTCTGCCTGGCCTTTTCGCAAAAGGCAGTGACTGGTTGCGTTAACTTTGTAACAACAACCTTCACCACAATGTTCAGGGCCCCAGCATGGGCTAGGAAGAAGCACTTGCCGTCTACAATTGAGGCTTAAAGTGAATTTCTGCCCCCCCCGCGCAGTTTGCTAAAGAGTCCTGCAACATACAAGCCTTTCTTCCTGTTGTATAAACGTCCTCAATCCCTGCAGTGAGAGACCCTCCAAAAGCTGCAGCATGGAAGCTTCAACTCCTGCAAGCCTTGCACCCCAGGTGTAGCATTTTACCCTTCAAGCCCTAAAGCATGCTGTGGCGTAGGATGCCTCTATTCGGCAAGTAAAACGGAGGTTGCGTGCATCAACTGCCATGTGGCTCACATGAGTGGCCTGGCGGATGATAGGAGGCACAATAATATGGCACTGCTGTAATGCTAAATAAGGTAGATTAGTTATGTTCCTTTCAGACGATAAGGTCGAGAGTCTATACATTGATATCCACGGACTACCTCCTGGCAAACGAATCAGTAAGATCAGGCCCCCCGCAATAGAGGCCTGTTGCACCAGCCTGGCTGCCTTGGTTGCAGCCCTATGGTGGTCAAGGTTTGGTCCCCATTGACCTGAATGTGGCTGCCCAGCGGCCTGCCAAAGGTGGGCAGGGTGCACACTGAAACAAATACAGACGGGCAGTGGAGCGCTCATACCATCAGCTGCTGGCAAACTGGTAATAGGCCAGTAGCCTCGGGGAACACCTGCTGTCGGTGTTTTTTTCCAGCTACAAGGCCATCTTGGACGGGCTGCCCCACTGCCGCCAAAGGTTGTATTGGAGCCAAAACCTGGCCGACCGACAGCCGGTGGTCCCAACAGCATGGCTTGCCGCACGTGGGGATTGGGGACCATGGTAAAAGGCCACGAGGCAGCAAAAATGTAGCCAAGCCACGCATACAAATAAATCTGAATACCAGCAATAGTATTTGCCAGGCCTTTTTCTCATTAAGAGGCTGGGGGGTACTTGAGTGGGCCACTGGGCAATTGGGCATGCATGTTGGTTGATGGATTGATGAGGGCTCGGTAGCCCTATCTACCTTACCCACCCGTAATTCTTACACACAGCAGCAGGATGACACCATATACCTGATCTTGTAAGAATTTGAGCTGGCAATCCGTGGTTGTACCACCGTGAATTGATTCGAGTGTTTCATCAATCACCTGGGGTTCAGCCCTACGTTCGCCATGCATTGCACTTTGATCGTCATCGAACGCATGCATGGCCGACGGCTGCTTCTGAGAGCGAGCAGCCTCCTGGCGTAACGCAACGCTACCTCGCCCACCTTCATCTTCTTAACGTCGCCGAACGTCACTGGAGTGAACGTCCGGTCGGAAAGCGTCACTCCAGCAAGAAGCTTTCCCTTTTTGAGCTTGTAGGTCGAGGTATACCCGGCGGAGATGTTGGACGTGTCGAACCCAGGGCCCACCTTGCTGCGATGTGAGGAAACCGCTGGATAAAAGTACACAAGGAGGGATGGGTCAAATTGCAGGAGCAAGAGGCGTTCCAGCCTCGCCATCGCCTCTGACAGCCGAAGAGCGACTAGTACCTGAAGCTGACGATGCCTCGAGGCGAATAACTTGCATCCTTAGCCATCCTGAAAGTGAAATTGATAGGACGCTTCAATATATTGTTGTAGAAGAATTTGGAGTCCGGGATTGCCTTTGTCAAGGGAGCCTGTATCCTGAGCCTGTCGCACCACTTAAGGTTGTCGTTCAGTTCTTACTCCACTGTCCACACACTTCTGAATGCTCAAACATGAGTTCTCTGGTTCACACATTGTAAAAATCTGGTGAAATTGTACATGTTTTTTACGATTAGGTACTCTGGCATATGCTATACTGGAAATGCACATTTTCTGGTAATTGGCATTCCACCCCTCCATGTACCTCCACTTCTTAAACAACTGTTAGTTCACACACCCCTGCCCCCTGGTTCACACTGTCCAGTCTGCATTTTTTTATTTACCTTGAAAACAGTCCGACAGACTGCCAGGTTGTGCCTCCCTTTGTTCCAACTGACCCACCCTAGCCCCATTTCCTCTTCAAGTGTATACAGACCGGGGCTTGGGCGTCTCATCAGCCTAGGCGGGTAGGCCTGTACCTTCCCAAATCCACACACGAAATTCACGCCGCTTCTAAGTTCTCTTTTCTATCCTACCACAACAGTAGATCGGTGGCTTCTTAATGACTGCTGGGATAGTCCGTGTGCTGGTGTCTTACCTGCCTGTCTAACTAGAGGTGACGCTACGGTACCTACTTGCATGTTGCATGGCCACTGCCATATACCGTTTCGCCACCGTTGACTTCTTCTCAATGCACATTACAAGGTGAAATCACGAGTAGAGTGAAGGTACGGTAGCCATTCCGGAATTCAACCCCCCTCCCCCCCATTGCCTTGTATGGAGGCAGGCAGATTTTTTACACTACGAGTCCATATGAGATGCCAGGGGATACCGGTCGGTCTTCAGTCTCTGGGCAATCGATTTTGGACCTGCTGGGCCTGGGTCGACGGAACGCCTGCAAATCGCAATCTGAAAGTGCAGTGCGAAGAGAATTTGAAGCAGAGCTTTGATGTGCATAACATGCTCGAACGACGAACAGCGGGCATTTGATCACAATGCACGGACGGTTGGGCGCGTGCGGAGGGACACGTACCGTCCAAGCCAAGTGTGGATGGAAATTGGAAATCAGTCCTGGATCCCGCACACTTTTGAAACCCTAGTTACTGCCCGTTTCTTGAAGACCCGAACCACACATGAGAGGGACCCGACCACATCTGCTTGACCAAGACAACGTAGCTTAAGTTCAACAGAGATCAGTGGAGTGTCGTGGTTCCTCGAAGCCACCTGCAAATATCTGGCTTTCTCTCACATCCATCGCCGGTAGTTATGGTGAAAGGTCCTGTCTCAAGCAAATTAAGCGTGAAGCACAACAGCCAGAAGCTGTTGTTTAATTACTACAGGTTGTCTTTAAAGCATGGAAGGTGCGTCTATCTATGGTTGTTACCGTTAGGCCAAATACCTCGTCTGTCGAGTGTCGAGTACTGAGTACTATGATCCTGCCTTGTTTTCCTTCGCCCTGTGTCCACGACTGTGACTGGTCTGACGCCATAATATGCCTAGCCAAAAACGCTGAAGCGCATCCTGGCTAGTGCAAACGGCCATTTGCCTGGACATTGACGCTGTTAGGGTTTTTAGTTCTCACGTAGGTTCATGGGAGCATGTGTCTACCCCATGTGTGCCTGATGTACGACCTTCTCCTCGTGAGCAAACGGATGCTGCTTTGATAGCTGTCACCAGCATCGTCACATTTCCCCTCCAAGGTCGCATGCACACCTGTATTTTGCTGGTTCCCAAGGGAACGGCGACCGACAGACCGGCACCAGCTCGATCGCTCCAGCGTCACGTGACCACCCGTACCTGTTACTTGCCATGAGGACACGTGCGTGTTCACTGCCTTCTGCTCGCAGTCGTCACTCCCCTCAAGCGTGCTCAGAGCCCCAATATTCGGCCAAGGGCTCCGCTGCACGCCCCCACGCGCCACCCCTTGGACGACCTCAATGCATCAGAGGTCTCGCGCGCTGCCAGCGCCTGCAAGCTTCACGCCGCGAACACAAACGCCGGACAGCTGCGCTTCAACTCAATCCAGCTCCGTGTAAGGATGAAACTGCCCCTCATGATAACCGTTATCAGTCATGCTATCATGCTATAATGCTCAGTGATCAGCAGCTGCAGCACGCTGCATGCACATCTATGATGCACGCATGTACCCTGCATCTACATCAGGCCACTACGTCCGTCATGGCGTCATGCACATAGCCACATACAGTGGGACCCACCATGCATACTGGTATACCGGTACAGTTGCATTTATCTTGCAGTTGAGCTGCATGGCTCTTCAAACCTTCATTGAGGTTCGTTGTCCCCGATGGTGCAGCAGATTTTAATGCATGGCCTCGCGCAATCGTAGCCATCACTGGATTGCGGCGTACACCACTGCTGCTAGCCAGTGATGTTAGTACACCAATACGTATCCATACACCGTATTGACGTTGAACGTTTATATGGATGCTTTCATCATTTAATCTGGATACGGGGGTACAAGAAAAATAAAATGGGGGGGGCAGGGTCGCAGCCCCCGAAAGCTAGCATGGAGGCCTCTTAACATTTCTCTATCTTAGAACGAAATTTAATCTAAGCCAAGGCAAACTCCCAGAGACTGGTGGAGACAAATTATGAAAACGCCGCCAAGTGGAACATAGGTAACAACGAAGGGGGCGAGAAGATAATTAGCAATGCGCCACAATTTCCACACTTTGGGGCACATGCCCGTATTGAGTGTATTGACAGATGTTTTGGGAACGGGCGACCGTATCCCAAACAAATCGGAATACGGGACCGCATGAACACCACTGCCGCTAGCCGCCACTTTGGCTCATCGGCTCTTCCTTCAAACAGAAGGCAGTTCCTGCTTCCTCGGCTTGGTAACCTCACCCGATGACCCGAAACTGTACCATCAGGCATGAGACGCCTGCATGCTACCTTGCCAGTCTGTCACCCTCCTGGCCCTCTCCCCACCACTCGTGCAGGAGCCCCGGAAGGCCGAGCTACTGCACTATCAATCTGGAGGCGGCCGGGCCCTGCTGCCACGCCAGGCCCTGTGCGTGCTCATCGTGCCCTCGCGGGCCGTCGCCGTGGAGGCCATCATCGAGCTGGGTGCTGTTAACCCGGCTCAGGACTGCGTGCTTTCCTGGAACCAGGTGAGATGATGTGCACCAGCTACACTGTTATTAGAGGCAGATGAGCAGCACGATACGGCAAAATACGATACGACATGATAAGGCACAGCTTAAGCCGGATTGTACTATCAAGGTAGCAAGATAGGGCACAAAACGACACAGGATTGGCCGGATAGTACTACCAAGGTAGCACTGTACGGCACTGAACGAGCTGTATTGTGCCGTATTGTGCAAGCAAGGTGGCTGGGTGCCCCAGCAGTCTCTCCCAGAGGCCCTGTCAGCAGGAGCAGCAGACGGCCGCATCCCTTGGAGGTCTCGTCTGGGCACCAGTAGCGCCTCTGCCTCGAGGACCCTCCCGCCAGGCCGCCACGCACTCGAAATATGACACCAATTACCTTGGGGCTGGTATGGGAATATGTCACTGTATGCTAACATGAATCACTTTTGGCTGTGTAGATCCATGTATATCCATGGCTAGATCCATGTAGTTCCATGTAGATCGATGACTAGATCTTGTTACCTGCCGATGCCCTGGTGACCTGATGATGAGCACCCCTGTGCCCCTGCTTCTCATGTCCCCCCCCCCCCACAAACCCCATGCTGCCTGGCTGCAGTTGGACGGCATGCACCCCTTGATCTTGCCCAAGGATAACGATCTGGTGATGAGCAACTCTGTGCCCCTGCTTCTCATGTTCTTCTCTCCCCCTTTCATGTTCTCCCCACCCCCACCATGCGCCGCCTTGCTACAGCTGGACGTCATGCACCCTATGATCACCTCCGAAAATAACGATCCACTGATGGACACCCGTATGCCCCAGCCTCCCATGTTCTCCTCTCCCCCGGTCATGTTCCGCCACCCCCGTGCCGCCTGGCTGCAGCTGGACGGCATGCACCCCATGACCACCCCCGAGGATAACGATCTGGCCGAGGCTGTCATGAAGGCAGACTCCACGCTCAGGCGGCTGGTGGCCGAACGCTATGGTATCACAGACATGGACAAAGTAGTGTGTGATACCTGGTGAGTGTTGAGACGCACGGCTGAAGGTTTTGTGGGAGTGTCCAGGTTTTCAGCTGAAACCCCTAACTAGAACATGGATGAAGTAGTGTATCTGTGTATGACACCTAGATATTGTCGAAACACAGGGGTTCAAGTAAGGGGGGTTTAGGGCCAAGACCCTGGCCGAAACCCTGGGTTTCGGCTGGACCCCATACCCTCAACCCAGACCTCACCCTTCCCTTATGATAGGTAGCCTACTGACTCGCAAAATGAAGAGTACTAGACCATGGACAGGGTGGCCTTGAATCCTGAACCTCGACCAGCGAAGCTGGGCGTAGAAAGGCAGCCCCTTTTGGGTTCTGACCTAATAAGCCGGAAGCCTAAGATGTGTATGTACCGCCTTATACTGCCTCCTGCAGGGCCGCCTCCTGCAGGGCCTGCCACAACGCCCCGGCGCACCTCAGCTCTAGGTGCCTAATGCAAGGCTTCTTGTACGGCCGTATGTGCCCAGAGTCCTGATATGTGCGTGTACTGCCTTGTACTACCTCTTGCAGGGCCTGCCATAACGCCCGGCGCACCTCAGCTCTAGGTGCCTAATGCAAGGCTTCTTGCACGGCCGTATGTGCCCAGAGCCCTGAAATGTGCGTGTACTGCCTTGTACTACCTCTTGCAGGGCCTGCCATAACGCCCGGCGCACCTCAGCTCTAGGTGCCTGATGCAAGGCTTCTTGTACGGCCGCATGTGCCCAGAGTTTTAAAATACGAGTGTACTGCCTTGTACTACCTCCCGCAGGGCCTGCCACAACGCCCCGGCGCACCTCAACTCGAGGCGCCTGATGCAAGGCTTCTTGTACGGCCGCATGTGCCCAGGCGACAACGAGTACGCGCATCCCATCGACATCTGCCCGATTGTGGACTTGAACGAGCATAGGGTGGTCCACATCGACATGCCTGAGGGGCAGCCACCGCCGGTGGGGTTCCAGTTTCCCCTTTCTACATTTGTTGTGCGGTCCGATGGGTGGGAAGAGACATATAACTGGTCCTGTATTACCTCTTGACGCCCTGTTCATGATTAGTAGGAGATCAGAAGGGCGGTGGAGGGACTGGCAAGGGCCGTGTCGCATTATTTGCGTCGCTGCAGCCTGCATGGCCGTGGCTGGTATGTCCGCCCTCGTCCCCGCAGCATTCGGGTTTCTTTCAAGGTTTCGTGATTTTTTTACATTTTATTGCTTTTTAGCTTGTTTCAGGTAACGAGGTCATGTTTATCGCATACTGGCTCCTTCCACCGCTGCTGCTGCTGCTGCTGTCACCCTCTCAGATGCCGCTTCAGTCCGTCAACTACCGCAGTGACTTGGTGTCGGAGTCCTGGCGGACAGACCTCAAGCCCCTGCACATCGTCCAGCCACAGGTGAGGGCCTGCGGCAGAGAGGAGCCACTGAATGCCGGGGCATCTAATTAAGGCAATAGGGTTTGGTCACAGGTGAGGGCCTGTTGCCGTGACCTGGTGTCGGAGTCCTGGCGGACAGACCTCTCGAGCCCCTGCACATCGTCCAGCCACAGGTTGGAGTGGTTCCAACATATCGCGTTTTGAATGGGCCTGTGGCAGCAGGAGCCATGGAATGGAATGCCTGTGTTCAGGATTCAGGGTTAAGGATTTGGCGACACATTACGTCCCGTAGCAGCTGGAGCGGTGAAATGCCAGCATACGTTTAGTGCTCAGCAATAGGTCCGAGCCCGGTGTAGCATCCTTGTTTGAAAGCAGAAGCATCTGGTGCCAAAGACCAGAACACCTACCGTAACCTACCAGCATGTCTGTACCGTAGATTTGATTTGCCCTCTTTCTCCGTTGCGCATTAGTTTCTTACGCAACGCTGCCCAACTTTCCACCCGAATTCCCGACTATTTTTTTGTCAATTTACCAATCGAATTCCCGACTGTAAACTGGTTTTGATGATAGACCGTTTGTATTTGCATGCATCCCTCACCCTTGAACCACGTGACTCCTGTGAGAAATTGCAAATCAAATCTGCAGTGCACAGTTACAAACACCAAAAGCCTATCCAGTGGTGGTCCTCGCACACCGGTGTGGCATCCTGCAGCCGTGCTGCTAGTACGCATCAAAAGGAATCTTCACGTCCATTTTTTCCCGTGATAACATCTGCCGTCCTTCAGCTGAACAGGAGCTACCCCAGATTTGAGCACCAGGGTGCAGCACTGTTTGTCTAAGGGTGCTTAAGCTACAATTCAGCTACATCCTGGCTGATGGCGCTGGGGGCCTGGTGCTGCAAGGTGCCTGCTGCTTGGGACACGGGTCGCAGGCTGGTGCAGGTTTGGCCCCCCGTGGATCAGCATCTGTCAACTCTAAACACGGTCTGCCCAAAGTGGCCTCTAAAACTAGGTGGCCTTCAAAAGGGCCTCCCAGCGGCTCTCCAAAACACACTTTGATCACACTTTATTAAGTATAGCGCCAGGCGTCTGTATCGAACATTTCATGGTCCTCGCTTGCCTTTGGAAAATTGTGTGATGCCTCTGCTCCCCCCCCCCCCCCTCCCGCTTCCCCACTGTGCGCAGGGCCCCAGCTTCCGCGTCGAAGGCAATCTCATCCAGTGGCAGAAATGGAACATCCGCATCGGTTTCAACGCGAGAGAGGGACTGGTCCTGCATCAGGTCAGCTACTAGTGGCGGCGGGTTTAACCCTACACCCCGCACCCTTCACCACAAACCCCTAAATCCTGAACCCTAAACCTTAAACCCTCGGATCGGTGATGAGGACGGCGGCGATTCAAACCCTCCCTCATTAACCCTGAACCAAGACACACGGTCGATTACAGGGATGGCGGCAGTGTTCACCCTCTCTCCCAATCCCGATTAAGGAACCAGGTCAGTAATGAGGACGGCGGCGGTGCAAACCCTCTCTCCTAAGCTCTTAACCCCCAAACCCTACAATGGGCTGGCTACCAGGACGGCGGAGGACCCTCCATCCTAGACCCTGACCATCCTAAACCCTCAACTTCAGAGACCAGGTCTGGAAGAGGATGTTAGAGGTGCATGCCAACCCTGTATCCTACACCCTTAACTCCAGAATCTACAACGGGTGATGGGACCGCCGCGGATTCATCCCTCCATCCTAAACGTATACCAAGAGACCAGTTCAATCAGTTAGGAGGACGACGGCAGTTTAAACCCTAAATTCCAATCCTAAACCAAGAGGCCATGTCCGCTACGAGGATGGTAGCAGTTAAAACCCTAAATCCCAACCTGTGCTCTGGACCACAATCCAGGTTGGCTACGAAGATGGCAGCCGAGTGAGGCCTGTACTGCACCGCATGAGCCTGGCTGAGATGGCCGTCCCGTACGGGGATCCCAACTACGTGCAGGCACGCAAGTCAGCCTTCGACGTCGGCGACTACGGTTTTGGCTTCTGCGCCAACTCCCTGGCGCTGGGGTGTGACTGCCTGGGGCACATCAAGGTGGGGAGGGGAACCGAGTAACGGTACTGTATCCAGTCCTGGTTTGTGTTAGGACATAAAGAACAAATAAATCATAATTAAATTATCATCAAGTTATAATAAAAATAAAATCTTATGAGCAGGTCTCAAAGGGAGATCCAGTCTCCATGTTTAATGTAGATGTGCTTTGCCTTCCCTCCTCATTTAAGTTGTTTGCGATGAGGGATATGGTACTTGAAAATGCGATTTTTCTCTATCAATTTCCGGTGCCACTTTTCAGTAAAAATCGAGAGCTTTGATCTGCTATTCGCTGTACGGTACCAAAAGATCACCGGAGTTGTCACGGTATCACATTTTGCGTTCATGTTATGTTTTATGATGAACTGATGTCACTTGTGTCATCATAAATGTGAACCGGGATCAAGGAATGCGGACTTGTCTACCATCCTCCATGTACCGTCAGTCACAAAAGCTCCTCTACTGTTTTTAGCACAGTGTGAAAAGTATGAAAAGTATTTAACGTCAACAAATATTATATATTTTGGTTTCAAGTTTTTGTAGGTCCCAGGCATCCAAGAGTAAAATCAAGCCACCAGCGGTGTCTATAGGACGACATGGATGCTGCGTTGGGACCCGCCTCTGTGCCCAAGTATACTGTGAGACGAGTTTGGGTACCCAACAGGCAACTTTGGTAAACAAAACAACCTGGATCAACCTGGAACAATCTGGATTGTTATCTGGATAATAATCCAGATAACAATCCCCATTGACTCCTGGCGGGAAAAAGCCCAGAGAATCAAAACTGCTTAACTCCACTCGAGACACCCCGTCCTAACGTAGCGCCCCTGCATATCATCATATCATGTGCACATCACGCAGTACTTTGACGGTGTTGTCGCCGACAGCCGCGGCTGCCCCGTGGTCATCAAGAACGCTGTGTGCCTGCACGAGGAGGACGCCGGCATCCTGTGGAAGCACACGGACGTGAGGTCGGCGCACGTGGAGGTACGGCGCTCCCGCCGCCTGGTCCTGCAGCAGATCAGCACCTTCATGAACTACGAGTACATCCTGAGCTTCAACTTCTACCAGGTGGGTTAGGGTTCAGAGTTACCTGTTCCATTAGGGCTCAGGGTTACTAGGGTTGAGGGTTACCAGGGTTTAGGCTTACCAGTAACTTGGGGTTCAGGGTCTCCAGAGTCATGGATAGCTAACTGGGTTAGGGTTCAGGCTTACCAGGGTTTGAAGGTTGTCAGCATTGTGGGTCGCCCAATCGGTTAGGGTTCAGAGTACGTAATTAGGATGTAGGGTGGCTGCTAGGCTGGCTCTAGGGCATCCTCGGGTCAGATTTCCCGACGCTCCCCTGCTGCATCTCACAACAGATCCCTGGTCATCCGCACCCTTATCTCAGCGGAGCCAACAGCACATTTGCTCAAGTAAAACAAGCTTGTTTGTGGCTGCCTTTTTCCCGTCTCAATTCAAGTAATGCCGGTAGAGCTTGTAGATCTCCTTCAGGTTTTCACACAACAGCACTGTTTGACGCCCCCCCAGGAAAACGCCATCAACTTTGATATCTCCTTCAGATGTCCACACAACAGCACACCTTTTGACGCCCCCCCAGGACGGCACCATCAACTTTGAGGTCAGGCTGAGTGGCATCCTCTCCACCAGCGCCGCCCCGCACGGCGAAGTGGACCACGCCTTCGGGATCCGCGTCGCCCCCGGAGTGAATGTGAGGAGCGGTCACGAGGGGGGAGGGGTCACAGCTTGAACGCAACCAACAAGAGCTTCTTGAAGCAAGGGCCGGGCCATGCAAATCAGTGGTGTAAAAGCCTGGGGTCTGCTCGTAGCTCAAATAATAATACATATTAATAAATAATGTAGCAATAAGCCCCCACAAAGTCAACACGAGTGGCTTATGGGTTTTGGTGTCACGGCATTAACGCACCCACCCACCCACCCGTCCTGTTTTTCATATCCATCCTAACCCTCGTCCCTTGCAGAACAGCCCTGCACTCGCCCCACAACTGCACATTGTGGTTTCTCTCTAATTCAGCTACAGCTTGATATGAACCTGGATAAAACGACAACCTAACATAACCTTCCGCATCTCACCTACTACGAAAAGAAGAGGAAACGCACAGAGACACGGTATCTGGTGCTGAGGCTTCATTTGTAACTTCAGCAGCGACCTGTCCATGTCCCCTCTTTTTGTTTCAGCCATTTCACCTGTCTATGCCCTTGTTTTTAATTCCAGTGATTTCACATGTCCATGCAATTGACCATGCCCCTTCATTCAATTTTAGCCCTTTCACCTTTTTTTTTCTTTTTTTTTCCCCCAGCGATTTCACCTGTCCATGCAATTGATGTTTCATTTCAGCGATTTCACCTGTCCTTGCCTTTTCCCCCTCTAATGTCAGCGATTTCACCCTGATTCCACCCCCTTCACGTTCCCTCGTTCTCCAGGCAACGGTGCACCAGCACTTCTTCTGCGTCCGAATCGACCCTGCTGTTGACGACCTTCAGGGAGGACGCGATTTGCTCGTAAGCGAGGTACGGGTCGAACGGTTGAGCGGTTGGCTTTCAGGGGTTTGGTCGGAATTCAAATTTTAGAGCGGTTCTTTTTTTTGCTAATCTTTGCCAGGAACATCTCTGTACACTCTTTTCCTGCCACTGAGCAACCAGCAGTTGGCAGTGAGACGGTGCCAGCGCATGTTTAAGGAAATAAGAGGTCCTTGCTTCGAAAATATGTTTCGATGAACATGGCGGTTGGTGAAATCACATTACAGATGCCTGCTCCTTCTGGGGTGATATATGGGGGGGGGCGGGTCCCGTACCCCCCTTTCCTTGAATCTCGTTCCACAAAAAACACCGCCTGCGGTAAGATAAAAACGTACTTGTAGCCAATTTTAAAAAGTACTGACCCAGCAGGTCCTCGATCCTCCTTTCTTCTATTCCAATCCCTCCCTGCTGGGGATGGTGGCAGAAAAATAGCCAGCCGCATGACCGGGTCGGTTGTCCTCAAGCAGGATCTGCTTGGGCTGCATCCTGGCTTGACTCTTTCCTGACGGGCCTCTTCCCCCCCTCTCCCTCCCCCCTCCGTTTGAAGAGAGGGTATATGCCGGGACGATCTGATCCACATGCCTTAACACAATCAATGAATGTGTGTGGGGGGGTAGGGACCCCGTACTACCCTGTTCCCCCCTTCCCTCCAACCTCCTCACTACCCTTGTCTTTTACCCTTTGCCCCCCTTCCCCCAACCCACTCACTCCCCGTGCTGCCCCAGTCCCCCCTCCCTCCACCCCCCACGATCCCCCCTCCCTCAACCCCCTCATTCCCCCTATGATGCCCCGGTCCCTGCCCCCCCGCCGCACCTATACTGTCCCCATCCACTCTGAATGTCGTCGCTGTTGCGCTCCGCGTGCACCCGATCACAGGTGGAAGCACGCGCCCTACCCGAGGGTCCCTCAAACCCGTTCTCGAACGCCTTCACGATGGCGGAAACCGACCTGCTGACCACAAGCGAGGCGCAACGCGACGTCAACTTCGCGACGGCGCGCAGCTGGCGCATCAAGAACCCGCGCGTTGTCAACCCGGTCAGCGGGCAGCCGGTGGCCTTCAAGATCATGCCGGGGTCAAGTGAGTATTTGCAGTGTTTTTTCAGTGTTCATTTCAGTATTTTATAGCAGCGCACTTCATCCACAGTCTGGTCTTAGGACCGCAGGGCTTGCTGCATGTCCAGGTGCGTAACGGCCAGAGGCCGGTCCAGGTTTCGTCCCAATCGGACCAGTGGTGTCTATCCACACGGCATCTCTCCCCAAAGTTGGCGTGGCGCCAACTCAAATAACTTATAACTTATAAGCCCTGGCAAAAACACATGTTGACGGTGGGGCCGTGGGTTGAGATTGTTTTATGACATCAAGGTTGGATCGGTGAAGGGGCCATGGGGGAGAGGCTGTGTGTCGGAATTCCTGGAAACATTTGTCCAGGCCGGACTGCTGGCGGCGGCATTGTTTTTCAAATACCTAAAGCCCGGCCTTCCTAGCTGCCCCCCCCCCCCAAATGCCCATTGCAGCTCCAGCCATGATGAAGGGTCCTAAGAGTCCACCAACGCGCCTAGTTTGAAGTACTTGATGCCCAGCCCACCCTAGCTTCCCACCCACGTCAACGCGCCTAGTTTAGAAATATTGCATGCCCCAGCCCACCCTAGCTGCCCCCCTCCCCCCCAACGCACCTACTTTCAAATACTTGAATCCCCAGCCCACCCTAGCTGTCCCCCTCTCCCCTGACACGCCAACTTTCAAATACTACAAGCCCCAGCCCACTAGCTGTCCACCCCTTCCAACTGCCCATTGTTGCTCCTGCCATGATGATGGGTCCCAAGAGCTTGGTCCACCAGCGCGCCTAGTTTGAAGTACTTGATTCCCAGCCCACCCTAGCTTCCCACCCCCTCCAACTGCCGATTGTAGCTCCTGCCATGATGATGGGTCCCAAGAGCTTGGTCCACCAGCGCGCCTAGTTTGACGTACTTGATGCCCAGCCCACCCTAGCTTCCCACCCCCTCCAACTGCCGATTGTAGCTCCTGCCATGATGATGGGTCCCAAGAGCTTGGTCCACCAGCGCGCCTAGTTTGAAGTACTTGATTCCCAGCCCACCCTAGCTTCCCACCCCCTCCAACTGCGGATTGTAGCTCCTGCCATGATGATGGGTCCCAAGAGCTTGGTCCATCAGCGCGCCTAGTTTGACGTACTTGATTCCCAGCCCACCCTAGCTTCCCACCCCCTCCAACTGCCGATTGTAGCTCCTGCCATGATGATGGGTCCCAAGAGCTTGGTCCATCAGCGCGCCTAGTTTGAAGTACTTGATGCCCAGCCCACCCTAGCTTCCCACCCCCTCCAACTGCCGATTGTAGCTCCTGCCATGATGATGGGTCCCAAGAGCTTAGTCCACCAGCGCGCCCTCTTTGCCACACACAACCTCTGGGTGACCCCCTACGATGACGACCAGATGTTCCCCGCTGGAAACCATGTGGTGCAGTCCCAAAAGTGCCTCGGCCTCGGAGAGTGGACCAAACAGGTGAGTTCGATGCCCCAGGTTGCGTTGGCTCACGGCACTGATGACCATGAGCAGATCTCTCAACTAAGAAATTAGAAAGACAGGCATTTTTAATCAGCTTGCAATAGGTTTGGAGATTTCACCTAGCAGGGGGGGAAATCAATTGGGCACGCTGCCAAGCCATTCGTCTACATTCTACAGTCTCCCTGGTTCACTCTTCACATGGGGAACGCTACCATGCCCTAATCCACACCTCTGAGGCTCATACTTCTTATGGGGAATGCCGCCATGCCTTCGTCTACCTCCCACCTCCCTGGTTCATACTTAAGGGGAGATCACGCCAAGAGGGAGCGGGGCAAATCTGTATGAACTGTGACAGAGCAACGCCGCAGCCGCCGCCAGTACAGCAGTTGTGTGCTGCCAGCTGTCTCCCCTCTTGCCTGCTCGCACAGGCATGCTCTATATTTCGCTGTACTACTTTGACGTACTCACCCCTTCACCCTTAAGGCCTTGCCCCTCCTAAACCCTAAACCCCAAACCCACCCCTTGCTGTTTTTGTGTGATGTGCAGGGCAAGTCACTAGTGGGGGCCGATCCTGTCATCTGGTTCAGGTGGGCACAGGCCTTGGCAGTGGGCACAGGATGGACAGCCTGCTTACCGCTCCCGAAGCAAACACACACAACGTACAGCTGTACAACGGACAACATGCTGTGTGAATAGCTGCACGTTTAAAATAGGCGCATTTTCTGGAGGTATCTAAGGCACACGGGATATTCATTCAAACTGGGATATTAAGGTAGCCATCTGTGACCTTCGAATCCTTGATTTGCGAGTGACCTCCCCTCGCTCGCCTCATATTTTTATTTTTGCTCGCAGCTTTGGTCTCACCCACAGCCCCCGAGTGGAGGATTTCCCCGTGATGCCTGTGGAGGTCGTCGGCTTCATGCTCAAGCCTGAGGGATTCTTCAGGTGAGCAAATCTTAAACCCTAAACCCTTCATGCTCAAGCCCGAGGGATTCTTTAGGTGAGAAAATGCTCCACCCGCATGGTTCTCTGACGGGGACCACAAAACCCATGCCTGCTGCATGCTACCTTTTGGTCTAAGATTGCCGCCAGTCCCCCCGCCCTCCTCATGCAGGAAGGGGGCCTTCTTGATGACGCACCCGAGCTGTGTCTTGTGTCGCTTGCTATGCTCCTTAGCTTGCTGACCCTTTAGTACCGAACAAATAGTTGCGAAGACATAACTGAGCAAACGCTGATGTGTTCCCCAGGAGCAACCCGGCAGTGGACGTGCCCCGAACGAGGAATTCCATGAGCGTTGAGTTTGGCAAGCCCAAGGGCGCTGGGCATGCTGAGAGCCAAGAGCTGCACGAGGCAGGCTGCTGTCCCCCGACCAAAGCAGCTGTGAGCATGATCACTTCTCGCCTATGATCCAAAGGCAGGCGCTGGCGTCTCTCTCTCGAATGTGCATGGGAGGCGGGGTGTTTCATTTGTCACGTCTCCAATCAGTCCCGCTTCCCCTGGCAGGACCAGTGGCAAGTGATGACCAATCATAGCCTAGGGGTGGGCAGAACATACTCGAGACGCTACCGGTACGTTTATTTCCTCATGTGAGGTGTGCCTGAACAATCTCCTCTGGCCTGGCTCTCATAGTGTGATGTATGTATTTTATGGCCTGGCCTGGCTGTGAGGTGACCTTCTCTGGCCTGGCCTGGGCAACCTTCTCTGGCCTGGCTCTCTTCGTGTAATTTATGGCCTGGCCTGGCCTGGGTAACCTTCTGTAATGTATGGCCTGGCCTGGCCTGGGCAACCTTCTCTGGCTTGGCTCTCTTTTTGTAATTTATGTATTTCATGAAAACGCTCACCCGGCTGCGGCTGTGGCTGATGTAGACCAGGGAATGTTAACTGAGCAGATCTAGTCAGCGCAGGTTGGCTGTTCTGAGCATGGCTCGTGGAAAATGAGATGCAGGGCCAATTACGTTTGTTCGTGATTTAGCAGGGTATGAGTATGTGCGTATCCAGTGCGTTTTCCAGTGGTGGTTACAATCCGGTACCTCCCGTTTTTAAAGAGGAACTGCTACCAGATATTATAAGGGGACGAAGCATGTTGCGTCGCAGCAATAAACGCTACCAGTCACCACTTCCTAAACCCTTAACCCTAAACAGCGGCTGCATACTGCTTAGCCATCCGCTCCCATTCCTCCAGCTCTTCGCCCTGAGCAGCAACTGCTCCCTCGGCTCCATCTTGACCGTCCGGATCCACCTGCATTCCAACCGCAGCGCTACTCCCCGTCCCGGCTGGGCCGCCCAGCTCCATCGCTGACCTGAACCTGTCCTCAATGCCATCAGCAGCCTCTCCCACTTCAGAGTCAAAGTATGCGTCCTCCGCATCCCGGCCGCGCTGCTCCAGCCAGTGGTCGTCTAGCTGCAGGTCGGCATCGATGGCCTCGTAGTCCACGCCAAAGGCGGCATCTTTGCCACCGAGGAAGCGTGCCTCCATCTCCTGGAGGCAAGAGGAATTGGGGGGGAGAAGGGGACGGGAACTCCGGCTAAGATTAGGACCCCTTCCTTTTTTAACATTTTGGTTTCATAATTGTCAGAAGCTCATTGGAGCATAAGCGGGAGCCCTGCAACAGCTCAAAGATGGGTCCCGTACTCCTGTGATTCTGCGGGTCAGCATGCTTACTTATACTCAACTTCAGCTACACTTGAGCTACAACCCGACTGCCAGGCCTTGGTGAAGTCAGCCCTGCTGCTTGGGCCACCCACCTCCACAAACTGAGACATCCAGTCAGACTCCTGCCCAGCTGCTGTGCTGCCCCTACCGCCGTGGGGCAGCTGAGGGCAACTCTCGCCAGCGGCTGAG
This sequence comes from Limnomonas spitsbergensis, assembly GCA_037349105.1. Classification (NCBI taxonomy): domain Eukaryota; kingdom Viridiplantae; phylum Chlorophyta; class Chlorophyceae; order Chlamydomonadales; genus Limnomonas; species Limnomonas spitsbergensis. The sequence continues at coordinate 4,298,189 of JAYJMM010000114.1, forward strand.
GGGCCAGGGGGGGGCAAGCCAGGGCTGGGCGGGGCCGTCCCACGGGCGTCCATGTCGTCCCCAGCAGGCTGGCGGGCAGGCAGCGCTGCAGGGATCCCCGGCTGGGGCTGCGCATCAGCCTGCCTGGGGGCTGAGGGGCTAGCAGCTGCGGACAACACGGGCCTATGGCCGCCAGCTCGGAGTCCTCGAATGGCAGAGCCCCGTAGAGGCTGCCGGGCTGGCAGCTCCTCCCGGTGGAGAGACGCGAGCTCTACGTCCATGGGTCCTGCTCGTGCCTCCGGAGCTCCATGATCCTCGTCATCAGATTCATGCTCTGAGATCTGCGCATGGCATGCAAGGTGTGGTTGCTGGGTCAGAGGATCTCCAGGGAGCATATGACTGTACATAGAGACCCATCAGCTAAGGGATGTCATTTGGGTACTGAAGCTGTCACTCAATTGATGGCTTGTTGCCGCCCGCCAAGCAGATTCGGGCATTCCCAAGGACTGGCTGAAATTCTTTGTGCCGGATGCGCCAGGGTGCGTGTGTCGTTCAGCCGCTCTTGCTAATTTTCCTAGCCTCCACCTAACGCTTCAGAAACCCACCTGCCCCTTCTCCTCCTCCTCCTCCTCTTCCATCTTCACTCTCTGGGCCTTTAGCACTGCCTGTTGATTATGTCGTTGTTGGACCTCCATGATGTCCTGCTGCTCCTTTTCTGCGCAATGAAGGCTGTTGAGCAACTCTGCCATCCGTTGTCACTGCAGCGGATTCAATCTGACCTGCTTGCTCTGACTGCAAACCCATGTAGTGGACGTACAGCTGTGGGTCTCGCTCCTGCATGGCCTCCAAGCTGAAGTACTCGCCCACGACGTGCAAGTGCTGCATGGCGGCAAGCCTCCTGTTCCTCACGACTGCCTGGACATGATGCTGATTATGCACAGCCTGCTGGAGAGAGGGAACAGCATCAGGTCGGGAGGGCCAGCTTTATGGAATGGTAAGGGTGTTGTTGTTCACTTCAAAATTGCACATCAGAAATCACGAGAGGAGCTCACCCCTGAGGTTGTCGGCAGCAACTGGTCCAGCCAGAATCTTACTTCGTATTCGTGGCGCAGGCACTGGAACCCAGACAACTCATTTTGGCTCAACAACTGGCCATAGCTGCATGGTTGAAAATCTCATTGTTAGTGTGCTGGAAGAGGAATTATGCTCAGAAGATGACGGCAGCCAGTCTCCATGCACAGCATGGTAAGAGGTGGTCCATGATACATAGCCATACAGCAATTGAGTGTGCACACACCCACCGTTCCAGAAAAGAAGCAGGACTATGATTCAAGAGGACCGATAAATGCTGAAATACAGTTTCGTAGCTGGGGTTTTCTGCTGTTTGGAACAAACTGGATGGGAGGGTGATCTTGTCGTAGGTTGCCAGTCTCTCGCAGATACGCAAGGATAAAGCTTGATCTATCTTTGCTACTTGACCAGGCATGCTGGGACGAAGAAATGAAATGCGTCCTTATGTAGCTCGAGGAAAACGGATGCAGTTTAGTTGACCCACGTGAGCGCGCAGTGCACGGCGAATCCTTTTGATTGTACTTGTTTTTCTTTTGCTTCAACTGGTTTTCGGAGTTCAGCATCGTTTCAGGCAGGGGGGTTCAGGAAGCCTTCCTGTGTGGATCACCTGGGGTGTGGATCGTACTTTTGGAACACGGTAAGAGGGCAAATTAGAGGGCGTGTCTGATGTACCAATTGGATGCATAAATCGAATTTTGGGAACCCGCGGCCAATTTTAGACTGACTCATTGTCTGCTTATATCCCATTGATTTGTCCTTAGCTTTCATAGTAGCCCAGTCCATTGCCCATTCAGCCCAGTCAAATCTGCTTTTACGCAACAAATGGACGCTATACTGTGCGGCACACCTCTGCCTCCGTAAGGCTTAATGATATCACCGACTATTAGATTATTCTTAAAGTCGTCAAACCCCACATCTCAACGACTTGCCTTGTTCTCACAGGCCTGATTACAGTGTTTCCGGTTCCAAGGATCGCGTCCACGATTGCAAGACGAAGTTTTTGCTGTATGGTGAGTTCCGACCCGAACTGACCCGCGGAGCGTTGACAATACACGCGCCCTCCAACTGCATGGATTACTTGCGCACCTGCTGGCTGCATCATGCACGCATGGACGGCATGATCGCTGCCCTATTTGCATGGGTCACAGGGTCACCATCAGCAAACCTGCTCCCTGACCGACGCCCGAATTGTATCGCTGAAGTCTGTCATCACTTGCACCCTACAACTGCATGGATCCTTTGCGCACATCAGCATGCCTGCTCACTGCATCTTCGCCCGAACTGCACTGCCCAGTGCTGACATAATGCATGCCCTGCCATGGCATGGATTATTTGCGCATAACAGCCTGCTCTCTCCACCATCAACCGAACTGTACGGTATCGCCAGTTGTTGTGCAAGCGTTATTTCAAGCGGCATTGAAATAACGCTTGCACAACAACTGCATGGATATTTTGCACACATCAGGATGCCGGCTCACTGCTCCTTCACACTGCACCGCTATCAGGTGGTGATGAAAGAGCCCAGACGCCAGTCCACGCAGGGAAAAAGAGTGAGTGTGCTGCACACTCCCGCCCCAGTTTCTCATGCCCAGTTGCCCGCTCGTTCCCGAGCGTCTTAGCCAATCGATGACGACAGGGCAGCCATGACGATTTCCCTATCTCCAGACATGGATATTCTGCAAGGCCTGTTAAGAGAGACTGCCCTCGTCCTCCGAGGGCCTGCGTCCTTGGCTTGGCCTCAAAATACAGTGGCATATGACAGGCCAGGAGGGCGTAGTGTTTGGAGGTTGGTGTAGTGACCCTCAAAGACTACACCAACCCTCATGAGTCATAAGTCATAACTAGAGGGTATAGTATCGTATCTCTGCTCTTAGAAGGGAACCGGCCCTGTCCCCAATCGTATGTTTTTCGAAACTGGTCACTATCTCTGAACAGTATCATATTTTATTTTGGATCCGCAAAGCAGTATATTTTGTCTTTACATCCTTAATGCAGCCACCCACAGCCTATTGCGGAAGGACAAACTGCACAGATGTACAGAACCACTAGTTGTGCTTATACCGGCTTAGAAAAGTCTCTGCAAGAAGGGTCAAATGACGCATCTGTCACCGCCACTAGCACACAACACACATCCAGTGTGCACTTTGTTCGCCACTGCTTTTCTTTGAATAGGCTGCCAAATTCCTAGGTGCCACTCGGATGGCTCCCGAGGAACCCTTAATCAGAACCAGGGAATCATAACTACCACTAGAATTGACAATTCAATGTTGGCCCCTTAATTTGAAGACCAGGTAGAGTATGAATTGACACAGGACAACATTGTTTCTGCCACGAGGCGTGCTTACCGTAGCTTGGCCGCATTACTGTATTTGAACCCTGAACCCTGAACCGTCTCCCCATGAGCCTGAACTGACAACGCTGGTCGGAGATTTCACAGTTATCCTGCATTGCGCCAACAACCCTAACCGCACCAATGGCCTTGAAGCCTACACCCATCACCGCCCCGATAATCCTAAACCCTAACTGCTCTGCATACTTGGCCCGTGAACTCTGAACCCTGAACTGTCTCCCCTCCTGCCTGCTTGGTCCGTGAGCCCTAAACCCTGAATGGTTCTGCCTGCTTGGTCAGTAAACTTTGAACCCTGAACTGTCTCCCCTTCTGCCTGCTTGGTCCGTGAGCCCTAAACCCTGAATGGTTCTGCCTGCTTGGTCAGTAAACTTTGAACCCTGAACTGTCTCCCCTTCTGCCTGCTTGGTCCGTGAACCCTGAACTGTCTCCCCCTCTGCCTGCTTGGTCCGTGAACCCTGAACTGTCTCCCCTTCTGCCTGCTTGGTCCGTGAGCCCTAAACCCTGAATGGTTCTGCCTGCTTGGTCAGTAAACTTTGAACCCTGAACTGTCTCCCCCTCTGCCTGCTTGGTCCGTGAACCCTGAACTGTCTCCCCTCCTGCCTGCTTGGTCCATGAACCCTAAACCCTGAACTGTTTTGCCTGCTTGGTCCGTGAACCCTGAACCCTGAACTGTCTCCCCTTCTGCTTGCTTGGTCCGAGAACCCTTAACCCTGAACCGTCTCCCCTTCTACCTGCTTGGTCGTCGCAGTCATTCCTCACCGCAACATTGGCAACAGCGATGCTCCCTTTGCCACCGATGCGAGTTCTTCAGGCCCAGAGCCAGCCGCAGTTGGCGACAGGCTCTCCGTGTCGATTCAGAAGAAGCACGACATCGGTGCATCCAAAGTAGGCGGGGTGCAGGAAATGAAAAATTAGACATACGGTACTGTAGCGTCTTGCATTTTTGGATTGATCTCGTTTTTGTTCAAAACATGTGCCACATTGCGGCATGTTGTAAGTGTTCCTTAATGAAATAAAGGACACCTGTATTTTTTGTTTTCCAGTTGGGGAGCTTGGCATCTTTTAGGTGCTTGGCTCCTTACAATCCCTCGTGACCCTACCTGTAGGTTGGTGCAGCACTGCAGCTGCTTTCGACCCGGCTGTTTGGAGTGCCTGAACCTGACCTGGCCGTTCCATTTTTTTTTAACTGGGAAGTGTATAGGTTGCATTGTGTTGATTTTAACCCAGTTGACTTTGCCCCAGTTGTGTTGAATGCGACCTGTCTGGATCTGACTGGGCGGGTTTAAATTTGTTGAAGACCGGGAACTGAATTGACCCGACCGCGTTGAATTCTTTGAAGCTTGACAACTAAACCGACCGCGCTGAATTTGTCGAAGACTGAGAAGTGAATACGACCCGCTTGCAGGTTGGAGCAACTGATTTCGACCCGGCTGTGTACAGCGGTAACATCGCTGCCAACGCCGCCAACGGCGTCACGTCGCGTAATAAGGCAAACGGACAGGGCAACAGCCTGATCAACCACGCCCCCTCCCGCATCGGGCAATGACTTGAATGAAGGGTCTGGGGGCACAGCTTCCTTTAGTATGGTTTGCTTTCTTCACGGCGCACAGCTGTCAGGGCTTTGCGCGGGAACCCCTTTGCTAGGCCAACCGGCTGCATGCCGGTCAAGATTTGGTTTCCACTGGCGACCGCCCGGCAGCCCCCCCAGAGTGGTATATAACTAAACCCTAAACCCTAAACCGTGAAATAAACACTAGAGAGCATCTGTCATCACGGTGTGATGTTGCGTGTTGGGTCGTGTGCTGCACAGTGGCCCATGACGGTATATGTGGGTTCAGGGTCCTCCATCTATCATCTGGCGGCATTACGCCATGCGTTGCGGAACATGAGGGTCCATGCTCTTTTATCTGCCATCTGGCGTTGTGATGTCGAGCGTTGGGTGCAGGATGCATAGTGGACCATGAAGGTACATGAGAAGTCAGGGTCAACCATCTCTCATTGGACTGCCTCTCTTGCTGTGTACATGATTTGCGTGTGGCTGAGGTTGATGGATGAGAATCGCGATAACTGTCCTACCTAGTTGTGACACTCCTGTGCAAGTGGCATGTACTAAAATATGGCTAAGTGGCATACGTGACATTGAATAAATATGTCCTCTCAACATTTCCATCATGAATTTCGGCTGTTTTCGTCTCTTTATTTGTGTGCTGTTATGGTTGTCATGCAAGTGGCTGACGTTGGCGGAAAATTTCGGGAGTCTCATGTGTTTCGTGCTTCACGTGAATATGTGGGCGCATGGTCATAAGTTTGTATGTTTCTGGTCCAAAACGTTTACAAGCCCAGACAGCACTTCAAAAGCCATTTGGGGCAGATTGCTCACCCAACGAGCTTCAGTTGTCCCTATTCCCTGGAAATGGTATGTCCTTATCATATTGACAAAACCGCATGTCATTGATCAGTCCCCAATTCCAGTTAAGCTGAGCACTTTTACGTAAATTATCTCAAAATAACGTCCCAGTAACCGCAAAATTACTGGTGCCTGACTTCAAATAATATAGAGGGCCCGTCAAATCAAACAGTAAATGTGAGATGCTTGCTGCATGGCTGCATGGGTTATAGCGGTAAATAAGTTGATGACGTTACACCTCTGGGCTATGCTGACATTAAGCTCTGCCACATCGGCAAACATGAAGTCAGCTAGGAGAGTCAACGAAGGCACATGAGGAAAGAAAGGATAGCAAGTTCACCCACCAAACGACAAGAATACGAAGGTCAGGCAAACCGAATCCCCAGACTTGAAGAGACTAGCCTCAAACACTAGGTATGGATGCCACCAGCGTTATGCTACTGGACCACTTCTACCGGTACAGATAGGGCAAGTGAATGATGTTGAACCTCCGAGTTCTGCTCAAAAGGCTTGGCCAAGTGGGCACCCACCAGCCTGGTTCGAGACTTCAAAAGAAAGGACACAAGGCTAGGCCAAGCGGGCGCCCAACTGACGGTATTGCGGTAAATAAGTGCTGCTGCTAGGTGTATATGGCCTAACGATTGGTCAACAACGTTACACCTCTGGGCCCGCTCAAAGCTCGGCCGCGTGGGCGCCCAATTGTTCAGAAGGGAGTTGGGTGTATATGGCCTAACGGTTAGTGCGAGCTGCATTTGTGGTGATGCGGGCTTGGCAGAATATAATACTATTATAATACATTACGTCTACATACAAGCTTCAGGTTAATATATTTAGGGTCATGTCTCTTTCTCTGTCTCCATAGACCACCGCACGAGATGGCCCACAAGTCCATCATCACTCAGCAGTTGTCCATCCGTGTGAGTTGCAGGCTTGCAGCCCAATGGTACAGAGGCTGCGAACCTACTGAGCTGGTTCTAGAGCTGCCGCAGCCATGGTGGAGCTTAAGGCAGGAAAGGGATCCTTGCCTTTGACCCCTGCAGTAGGGGAGACAAGGAAGACGGCTGTGTGGGCGAAACATTCTCCTTACACGATTTTAGGGCTTTGGCATCAAGACAGAAAGTATTGGACTGTTAGGTAGGGGATGCATCATTGCATGCATGGGGGAGAAGAAAGGGTTAGCTGGAACATGCCGGGAGGGGGTGCATGCCGGGGAGGAGAAGAAGGGGACAGGCTGGAACCCGAGGCAGGGAGGGGTCGCATGCGAAGGGGGAAGGGGGAGGGTCAGAGGGGGACGACAGGCTAGAACATGCCGGCAAGGGGTAGATACAGGAGGTAGAGGAATGGGGCAGACAGGAGGATAGGAGATAGTTGTGGTGTTTAAGTAAATGCAATTGCCCACAGCCTTTTTCAAAAGAGTCTGGAGAAGCGAACCGGGGGAGAAAATCATCGGAATCTAAAAAGCGACGCTAGCCAACCAAGAGAGGAACGAAAAACAGAAAGAACGAAATAAAACCACAACCCAACAAAAAAGCAGAGGCCAAAGCCAGAGGCAGTCAAAGCGAAGCTTGTTAGCTTGCTCTGCTGTTTTGTTTCCTTCCTCCTCTCCCTTCTGCCTTTCAATCTTTCATACAATATTGGCTTGCCTCCTCTCGCTTGCAAGAGAGGTTTGCCTTCATTTCATGTAAAAGCTGGCGCCCCTCTCCCTTCCAAATGGTTTGCCTCCCGCCTCCCGCCACCCACCCAGCACACTGTCATCCTCCGTAGACAAGGTAATCAGCTTGGCTTCAGGCGACAGGGACAGCGGCAAGCCCTCGTCAACATCCTGGTTTGATGCGGCCGAATGCGCGTTGCTGGGCTCTTTTGTGGCTACTCCTCCTGCGGTGCACCCCTGGCGGTCGCAATGCAAGGAGAGTGCTGAGTTCATTGGAGTGGAGTCAGTGGACTCAGCCACAGTACATGTGCGGGCACAAGTCCCATGCACCAAATGTGATGCCCCGTTGGACTCCAAAAACTTCACATGTGCCATCCAAGTAGCCAAGGGTCCCTCATGCGGTCAGCAAAGGGCGTGGGCGCTGAAAGGCAAGTGCTAAAAATCTGCGCAACGAACGCCAGCCCCGCAAAAACGTTCCGGCAGTGACATAAACAGAGGTTTGTTGTTGTGTGGCAGGGTGGGCCGAGGTAAGAGGGTTACAACTGCATCGAAGGCACTTTTTGAGTCAGTGCCACGGTACTTCTTCTATTCTACAGCCCTTCACCCATCACAAGCCTGTCTAGCCGGACAAGGCTAGGTTGGGCTGGGCTGTTGGGCTGGGTTGGGCTGGGTTGGGCTGAGCAGGACAGGGCTCGCTCAGCCTGCAGCTGATGAAGCAGCCAAGCAAGGATGGTGCAGCTCACTGCAATTAAATTGGAAAGCCTGCCTCACACCAACCCAGGGGTGCAACGAAAAACACAGCGTATACGGTAGTTGCAGTTTACCTCGACAGAATCCGGCTTGCAAAGCTTCCGCAGCAAACTGAAGGCCTCCGTGAATGGGGGAGAGACAAGTTGCAGGTGTTTCCTGTCTATTGAGAGTGGCGTTCAGGTCTCCAACTTGTAAAACGTCCGCGCGCGCAATCCATGCTACACTCAGCCAAAGAACTGTCGGCCTCTGTTCTGTCCATTTCTAACGCTGCCCCCTTACCCAACTCACCTGCATTCAGCATGAATACCCCAGTTTCTCCAATGCTGCCTTTCCGCACCTTGAAGTGCATCAAGCCCAACTCGGAAGAAGGCACCCAGTCGTAGACTAGGTAGTGCAGGTAGCGAGCATACCAGTTTCTTAAGCGCCTCATTGCGTGAAGGCAGTCAGCAGCTTGCTGTGCCACGGCGTGAAGGTAGGCAGGCAGGGACATATTTCGTTGCAGAACATTGGCGACGCTGAAGAACTGGTCCGTCAGCTCTTCATTTCTCACGCTTTCTTTGTAGATTTGATGCCTCAAGTGCTCTAACTGGGATGTCCAGAGGACAAGCTCTTCGATGCATAAGCAAGCAGCGGAAGACCGGAAATTCTGCTGAACAGCGGAATCGAGGAAATTTCCCTCAAACAGAATTTTGCAAGTTTTGAGTAGAATTCTGCCCAGTCTTAACCAGAATCGGAATCCTTTTCCTTCCAACGGAATCACAGAATTACTGTCCAATATCGAATAATTCTGCTAGCGATATCGTACATTTCTGTGATTCCGACGATTCTGTCATTCCGTCCATTCTGCTCTTCCGACCATTCTGACGTTCCGATAGGGAGGACCCCCCCACCCCCATTCTTCTATTCCGACCATTCTGACGTTCTGATAGGAAGGAACCCCTCCCAACCCCATTCTGCTCTTCCGACCATTCTGACGTTCCGATAGGGAGGAACCCCTCCCACCCCCATTCTGCTCTTCCGACCATTCTGACGTTCTGATAGGGCGGAACCCCTCCCACCCCCATTCTGCTATTCCGACCATTCTGACGTTCTGATAGGGAGGAACCCCTCCCAACCCCATTCTGCTCTTCCGACCATTCTGACGTTCCGATAGGGAGGACGACCCCTCCCACCCCCATTCTGCTATTCCGACCATTCTGACGTTCTGATAGGGAGGAACCCCTCCCACCCCCATTCTGCTCTTCCGACCATTCTGACGTTCTGATAGGGAGGAACCCCTCCCACCCCCATTCTGCTCTTCCGGCCATTCTGACGTTCCGATAGGGAGGAACCCCTCCCACCCCCATTCTGCTATTCCGACCATTCTGACGTTCTGATAGGGAGGAACCCCTCCCAACCCCATTCCGCTCTTCCGACCATTCTGACGTTCCGATAGGGAGGACGACCCCTCCCACCCCCATTCTGCTCTTCCGACCATTCTGACGTTCCGATAGGGAGGACCCCCCCCCCCCACCCCCATTCTGCTATTCAGACCATTCTGACGTTCTGATAGGGAGGAACCCCTCCCACCCCAATTCTGCTATTCCGACCATTCTGACGTTCTGATAGGTACCAGCCCCCCCGCCCCCTTTCTGCTATTCCGACCATTGTGACGTTCTGATAGGTACCAGCCCCTCCGCCCCCTTTCTGCTATTCCAAACATTCTGACGGCTACAGGGTTTAGGGCTTGGGGTTTTAGGGTTAAGAGTTAAGGCCAGTGACAGAGCGAGTTAGGGCAGTGACACAACGAGTGTGGGAGGGGACAGAGCGAGTTAAGGCGGTGACATAGCGAGGTAGGTGGTTAAATTTCTGGGTTTAGGGTTAAGGTTTTAGGGCAGTGACATAGCGAGTTAGGACGATGACAGTTTAGGGTTTAGGTTTTAGGGCGGTGACATACAGAGCCAGCAAGTGTGGTGACATTTTAAGGTTTAGGGTTTAGGTTTAAGGTTTAAGGTAAGGTTAAAGATTGAGATTTTAGGGCGGTGACAGAGCGAGTTAGGGTAATGACAGTTTTAGGGTTTAGGGTTGAGGTTTTAGAGCGGTGACAGCGCGAGTTAGGGTGGGGAAAGAGCGTGTTGGGGTGGTGACAGTTTTAGGCTTTAGGGTTTAGGGTAGTGACAGAGCGTGTTAGGGCGGTGACAGAGCGAGTCAGGGCGGTGACAGTTAAGGATTTTTGGGGTTTAGGGTTTAGGTTTTAGAATTTAGGGTTTAGGTTTTAGGGCAGTGACATAGCGAGTTAGGGCAGTAACATAGCGAGTAAGGGCGGTGACAGTTTATGGTTTAGGGTGAAGGTTTTAGGGCGGTGACAGAGCGAGTAAGGGCAGTGACAGTTTAGGGTTAAGGGTTTAGGTTTTATGGCAGTGACAGAGTGAGTTAGGGCGGTGACAGAGCGTGTTAGGGTGGCGACAGTTTTAGGGTTTCGGGTTTAGGGTTGAGGGCGGTGACAGAGCGTGTTAGGGTGGCGTCAGTTTAGGGTTTAGGGTTTAGGGCGGTAACAGAGCAAGTAAGGGCAGTAACAGTGCCAGTAAGGGCGGTGACAGTATAGGGTTCAGGGTTTTAGGTTTTAGGGCAGTGACAGAGCGAGTTAGGGCAGGGACAGTTTAGGGTTTAGGGTTTAGGGCAGTGCAAGAGAGTGTTTGGGCGGTGACAGTTTAGGGTATAGGTTTTAGGTTCGGGTACCCTGTTTAGGTGCGAGAACCCTGTTTAGGTGCGAGTACCTTGTTTAGGTGCAAGTACCCTATTTAGGTGCGAGTACCCTGTTTAGGTGTGGTTACCCTGTTTAGGTGCGAGAACCCTGTTTAGGTGCGAGTACCCTGTTTAGGTGCGAGTACCCTGTTTAGGTGCGAGTACCCGGTTTAGGTGCGAGTACCCGGTTTATGTGCGAGTACCCTGTTTAGGTGCGGGTACCCTGTTTAGGTGCGAGTACCCTGTTTAGGTGCGAGTACCCTTTTTAGGTGCGAGTACCCTGTTTAGGTGCGAGTACCCTATTTAGGTGCGAGTGCCCTGTTCAGGTGTGAGTACCCTGTTTAGGTGCGAGTACCCTGTTTAGGTGCGAGTACCCTGTTTAGGTGCCAGTACCCTATTTAGGTGCGAGTACCCTGTTTAGGTGCGAGTACCCTTTTTAGGTGCGAGTACCCTGTTTAGGTGCGAGTACCCTGTTTAGGTGCGAGTACCCTGTTTAGGTTTAGTCTCGGTCAATCAGAAGAGCGGGATGATCAGACGGAATGGCAGAATCAGCCCTAAGGCAGACTCAGTCAATCAGAAGAGCAGAATGACCAGAATGGCAGAATCAGCCCTAAGGCAGTCTCAGTCAATCAGAAGAGCAGAATGATCAGAATGGCAGAATCAGCCCTAAGGCAGTCTCAGTCAATCAGAAGAGCAGAATGATCAGAATGGCAGAATCAGCCCTAAGGCAGACTCAGTCAATCAGAAGAGCAGAATGACCAGAATGGCAGAATCAGCCCTAAGGCAGACTCAGTCAATCAGAAGAGCAGAATGATCAGAATGGCAGAATCAGCCCTAAGGCAGTCTCAGTCAATCAGAAGAGCAGAATGACCAGAATGGCAGAATCAGCCCTAAGGCAGTCTCAGTCCATCAGAAGAGCAGAATGATCAGAATGGCAGAATCAGCCCTAAGGCAGTCTCAGTCAATCAGAAGAGCAGAATGATCAGAATGGCGGAATCAGCCCTAAGGCAGTTTCAGTCAATCAGAAGAGCAGAATGATCAGAATGGCAGAATCAGCCCTAAGGCAGTCTCAGTCAATCAGAAGAGCAGAATGATCAGAACGTCAGAATCAGCCCTAAGGCAGTCTCAGTCACTCAATCAGAAGTGCAGAATGTATGACCAGAATGGCAGAATCAGCCCTACTAAGGCAATCTCAGTCAATCAGAAGAGCAGAATGATCAGAACGTCAGAATCAGCCCTAAGGCAGTCTCAGTCAATCAGAAGAGCAGAATGATCAGAATGGCAGAATCAGCCCTAAGGCAGACTCAGTTAATCAGAAGAGCAGAATGACCAGAATGGCAGAATCAGCCCTAAGGCAGTCTCAGTCAATCAGAAGAGCAGAATGATCAGAACGTCAGAATCAGCCCTAATGCAGTCTCAGTCCATCAGAAGAGCAGAATGATCAGAATGGCAGAATCAGTCATCAAGGGCCTAACTTAAACTTGATTCAACAGAATCATCCGAATATCCGTACTTCCGTTGCTATATTGTCCTTCGATGCGGCTCATAGCGTATATGAAAATAGGGAAGTATGGGCGAGAACTGGCGTTCAACCCGTCACGTACTCAATGGGGGCTAAAACTAAAAGAAAGGGCAGTACGGCACGGCATGCCGTGCTCATCAACACACGGTGATGCCGAGGCAAGTTCCGAAACGCAAACACTATTTTTCTGGAAGAAAATAACATGAATTTCACGAAAGTCTTCTCGACCCTATTATTTTTTCTCATACTGTTCACACGTAGTGAACAACAGCGGTCTGGTAATATCCAGCCGCATGTGGCCTCAGGTGAGTGCCTGCATTATCACATGTGCTTGATCTTGCTTTGGAGCCACTTGTGCTTAATCTTACTTTGTAGCCACTTGTGCTTGATCCTGCTTCCCGCCCCTGGACTTCAGGGCTGAGCGGTATTAAAGCATGTTGCTTACATTCCCCCTAGCCTCTGACCTGGATCCCCACCTGGACTTCAGGGCTGAGCGGTATTAAAGCATGATGCTTACATCCCCCCTAGCCTCTGACCTGGATCCCCCCCTGAACTTCAGGGCTGAGCGGTATTAAAGCATGCTGCTTGCATCCCCCCTAGCCTCTGACCTGGATGGCTGGACCCCCCCCTGGATTTCAGGGCTGAGCGGTATTGAAGCATGATGCTTACATCCCCCCTAGCCTCTGACCATGATCCCCCCCCTGGACTTCAGGGCTGAGCGGTATTAAAGCATGCTGCTTACATCCCCCCTAGCCTCTGACCTGGATCCCCCCCTGCCTGGACTTCAGGGCTGAGCGGTATTAAAGCATGCTGCTTACATCCCCCCTAGCCTCTGACCTGGATCCCCCCTTGGACTTAAGGGCTGAGCGGTGTTAAAGCATGCTGCTTACATCCCCCCTAGCCTCTGACATGGATGGCTGGATCCCCCCTTGGACCTCAGAGGCTTAATTTCGGCTGTTTTCGTCTCTTTCTTTGTGTGCTGTCATGCAAGTGGCTGACGTTGGCGGAAAATTTCGGGAGTCTCATGTGTTTCGTGCTTCACGTGAATATGTGGGCGCATGGTCATAAGTTTGTATGTTTCTAGTCCAAAACGTTTACAAGCCCAGACAGCACTTCAAAAGCCATTTGGGGCAGATTGCTCACCCAACGAGCTTCAGTTTTCCCTATTCCCTGGAAATGGTATGTCCTTATCATATAGACGAAACCGCATGTCATTGATCAGTCCCCAATTCCAGTTAAGCTGGGCACTTTTGCGTAAATTATCTCAAAATAACGTCCCAGTAACCGCAAAATTACTAGTGCCTGACTTCAAATAATGTAGAGGGCCCGTCAAATCAAACAGTAAATGTGAGATGCTTGCTACATGGCCGCATGAGATATATAGCGGTAAATAAGTTGATGACGTTACACCTCTGGGCTATGCCGACATAAAGCTCTGCCACATCGGCAAACATGAAGTCAGCTAGGAGAGTCAATGAAGGCACATGAGGAAAGAAAGGATAGCAAGTTCACCCACCAAACGACAAGAATACGAAGGTCAGGCAAACCGAATCCCCAGACTTGAAGAGACTAGCCTCAAACACTAGGTATGGATGCCACCAGCGTTATGCTCCTGGACCACTTCTACCGGTACAGATAGGGCAGGTGAATGATGTTGAACCTCCGAGTTCTGCTCAAAAGGCTTGGCCAAGTGGGCACCCACCAGCCTGGTTCGAGACTTCAAAAGAAAGGACACAAGGCTAGGCCAAGCGGGCGCCCAACTGACGGTATTGCGGTAAATACGTGCTGCTGCTAGGTGTATATGGCCTAACGATTGGTCAACAACGTTACACCTCTGGGCCCGCTCAAAGCTCGGCCGCGTGGGCGCCCAACTGTTCAGAAGGGAGTTGGGTGTATATGGCCTAACGGTTAGTGCGAGCTGCATTTGTGGTGATGCGGGCTTGGCAGAATATAATACTATTATAATACATTACGTCTACATACAAGCTTCAGGTTAATATATTTAGGGTCATATCTCTTTCTCTGTCTCCATAGACCACCGCACGGGATGGCCCACAAGTCCATCATCACTCAGCAGTTGTCCATCCGTGTGAGTTGCAGGCTTGCAGCCCAATGGTACAGAGGATGCGAACCTATTAAGCCGGTTCTAGAGCTGACGCAGTCATGGTGGAGCTTAAGGCAGGAAAGGGATCCTTGCCTTTGACCCCTGGAGTAGGGGAGACAGGGAAGACAGCTGTATGGGCGAAACATTCTCCTAACTCGATTTTAGGGCTTTGGCATCAAGACAGAAGGTATTGGACTGTTAGGTAGGGGATGCATAATTGCATGCATGGGGGAGAAGAAAGGGTTAGCTGGAACATGCCGAGAGGGGGTAAATGCCGGGGAGGAGAAGAAGGGGACAGGCTGGAACCCGAGGCATGGTGGGGTCGCATGTGAAGGGGGGAGGGGAAGGGTCAGGCTGTTTCCATTGGCTGTTTTGACGTCGGGGTTGCCAGCTAGGCGCCAGCTGTGCCACCCCGACGAAAACGCTTCCATCGGACGTCAAAACACGACTGGATTTAATACAGTCGACGGTTGGTTTCCCAGACTCTTCTGCCCAAACTTACCCAAATCCACTTCGGGTCCGAGACCCGAAGTGAGTTTGGGTGACATCCACTCCAAACGTCAGATGGACAATACTTCACAGTCATGTTTTTCGGGCCCTGTGCTCAATCTCCTTTACTTATACCGCTGATAAACTCTGTCGTTTCGGTAGAAGTCGACTGGCTGTCCCGGCCCACGGAAGGCACGTGACGATTTTCTACCCCGTCGTTGCGTTGGAGCATGCGCGACCGAATCGAAATAAAGCAATAGTATATGTAAGCACCACTGGTGGCTTTGATCTACGTCGTCAAGTTACACAGGTGCAGAAATTTCAAAAGAGCGTTGCCAGCTGCGCCCAATGCTACTACACATGGACAAGCCGATAGCGCGATTCGTTTTGAAGCGGCGCAACAAACGCGACCCAACAACTACCAAGAAATGCTGCGACATTTCGAAGTTCTTAGCCTGCGAATGTTCTTGAACGCGAATCGGCCACCCCGGACATGCAATGGAAACGGAGGCCGGATTTTTCTGTGGTGATCTCCACCTCGGGCTAAAACCTTGGCGCGGACCGAATAAAACCCTGCCCGACTGCTCACCCCAAACTTCAATGGAAACACAGCCTCAGAGTGGGATAGGCTAGAACATGCCGGCAGGGGGAAGATACAGGAGGTAGAGGAATGGGACAGATAGGTGGATAGGAGATAGTTGTGGACTTGTGGTGACAAAGTAAACGCAATTACCCACAACCGTTTTCAAAAGGGCCCGGAGGAGCGAACCGGGGGAGAAAAGCAACGGAAGCTAAAAAGCGACGCTAGCGGCTAGCCAACCAAGAGAGGAGCGAAAAAACAGAAAGAACGCAAGAACACCATAACCCAACAAGGAAAGCAAAAGCCAGTTAAGAGACAGTTAACACGAAGCTTGTTAGCTTGCTCTGCTGTTTTGTTCCCTGCCTCCTCTCCCTTCTGCCTTTCAATCTTTCATACCGGTACAATAATGGCTTGCCTCCTCTCACTTGCAAGAGAAGTTTACCTCCAGTTCATTTACAAGTTGCCGCCCCTCTCCCTTCCAAATGGTTTGCCTCCCGCCACCCACCCAGCACGTTGTCGTCCTCCGTAGACAAGGCAATCAGCTTGGCTTCAGGCGAAAGGTACAACGGCAAGCCCTTGTCTGCATCCTGGTTCGATGCGGTCGAATGCGCGTTGCCGGGCTCTTATGTGGCTGCTCCTTTTGCGGTGCACACCTGGCGGTCGCAATGCAAGGAGAGTGCGTGACATGCTTATAACGTCATTATCAATACCGCCACTGTGTACCAATATTTATAATGCACTTCACGTATTTTTATTATTCACCCCGCCATCAATTTTCCACTGTCAACGGAAGACGCCGACCGAAACAAGGGAGGAATGTGCATATGCATATCCCCTAATTCTCTAGGCGGTGCTCAATCGAACTATTTTGCACCCACGTCATGTTTTATGGCTGGGGCTTATAATTATCATTATCTTCTGCACTTTGGGTTTCATTCCCACGCCATTGTCGTGGCTGTGTGCTAGTTGCTTGCCTAGGGGGGTCCCTGATTTTCGCTTATGTCCTAGTGTATCAAGTGCATGTACCGGTTTACATGTCCCATGCATCAAATGTGATGCTCTGATGGACTGTAAAAACTTCACAAAAACTTCACACATGGCGGGCGGCCAAGCTGGCAGGGGTGCGCGAAGATTGTCCACCGAAGACGACCACTAGTGTCCGCGCGCGGACAAAAACTTCGCGACCTACAACATAAGACGGCTTCCCCATCGTCATGATCATCGATGTCACAAACTATTATGATCATCGACTCGTCAACACCATGCACGCTCACTCGCTCGCACAACGAGACCACGCCGACCCTCCATTGACACAAACCGACCAGCTGCAAACCACGCCAGCCGTCAGCTCGCTGTTGACTGGAACACGCGCCTCTCCCCCTGGACTTGCCCAACCACAAACACGTGGGACTCACCCACCCTATTACGACAGGCACACTGCGCCCCACGCACCATACGCCCAACGACTCCCACGACGGCACAACCTCACTCGTTAAACACACAAACACGACTTGAAAAATCGACAAGTATGCACAAAATACATAGGAGATACCGTATAGGCTTATTATATATATGCGTACACACGTAACAAACTAACAATCCCTGTCGTTTCTTCGGAATCTTGGATAAATTGAGGTGTAGTAGCTTCTGACTAACAACACGCTTCTGATTGGACCTGGGGAAAAACCGTGTGCGACAGTCGTCTGGTCTTCGGGAGATTTCCGGGGTCAGTGGATGTTTCTGCAAACACCCCCGGAGCCAAACACCGGAACGTGATGCCGCGTAATCTTGCGTGGTTCAGGGTTTACTACGATATTGCCGAATGTGTGCCTATAAGTCATCTGCGTTGTTGCAGCTGCTTCTGCTGCTGCTGATGATGATGATAAGGATGATGATAGGGATGACTCGCTCGCTCGCGGAGTGACCAAGGCCAAGGCGGCCCGCGGCCTTTCTGCAGGGCCGTCCCCATCAATACCGCCCGATAAGTTCATGGGAAGAAAAATGCGGCGATTAATATGTATAAACAAAAGCTATTCGAAGGCCTGAAGACTCTCCGGGGTCTTTGGAATCTCCGGGGAGGGGGGGAGGTCCCCGGAAACACAGCAACAGACGTACTTTACGATTCATGGTGGTCTAATAAAGGGCCCGGAGATTTTCCGGGTCTAGTGTTTGTGCTCAAAACGACCTGGAAACAACCCGGAAAGTTTCTCAGGTCCAATCGGAAACGTGATGTAACGGAGTGAGGACATGAGTGACTCTACTGCATAAAAGTGTACAGTGGAGGTTGGAGCAGACTCTGCCGGTTCAACACTCAACATACATCTGCGTCTACATGCAGGTTTCACATTTCCTCATGTTGTAAGTCGTAGCATACGAAGGTTTAGTACTCATGCATGCCGGTGTCAATTTGGGCATGAAGACGACACCGCGAGGATGCAGGCCACAGACCTAGCTAACCTACCTGGTCCCGGCGGAGAGCGACGACGCTCCAAGGTCAAGGCAGGCGAAGGCATCAAGGTCGGCTGTCAGAATCACCTGACGGTGGAACAGACGCTACAGCCAGGTGGTACAAGCTCGAGCACAGTAGCACACTAACTCAGCATTGTGCATCTGTCATGGACCAGAGAGCACATATGGTGCTACTTTGCGGCACAGAATGCAGCCCTTCCTCTCCATTGAGTGCAGGCGGATAGCTATGCTGCATTTTCAGGAGCACCCTGAAGCAAGCTATGAGGGATTGTAGCAGGTGGGTAACAGCCAGTGGCCCTTTGCTTCATTATGAAAAACTTGGCCGTAGATCGTGACACAACTGATTTAGTTGTAGCTGAGGGACCCAAGATAAGTAATGTATCTCACTCTTCCTTCATGCTCCTTTGCACACTCCCTTTCAGTCGTTCACCAATCCAATGGCTGTTGCATCGTGTCATCATGGAGCAGAATATCTTGACAGAGGAGGATCTCCAGGCAGCCAAGGATGCTTCCTTGCCAGAGAGTCGAGCAACTGATGCACTTGCTACACAGAGGGCAGCCAAGCAGCTGGTAGGCATTGGAGCATATATCAACGGATGTCATATCTGTTTTTTGTGTCACTATTCACTTACGTCATCATTGATCGCATGCTGATGAGACGGCAATCGGCAGTTTTAGCTGGCATGCATGTTTGAGGCCACATCCGGGTGATCCGCAGGCCAATCCTTGAAAGCAACACCAGGCTTCACGCTCTCCGCTACGGCTGCATCGTACACGCTCATCAGCTCCGTCCTCAAGGTCAATGCCCACTCGTTACCCAGATGCATGGTAGCCAAACTTGCCATTGGATGCTTGGCCAGCAGGCCTAGCAGGCCGCATGGTTGGTGCGAGGGTAGCAGCAGCGGCAGCAAATGTGGTGGCAACTTCGGCGGTGGCAGCTTCGGCGGCGGTAGCTTTGACAACAACGTCAGCTTCGGTGGCAGCAGCTTCGGCGGCAACAACTACAGCGGCTGGCTGATGTTGGACATTCTCGTCATCCGGGTCAGCCTGTAAGTCCATCAACCTCTGCATGAAGCTAGTAGGCGTCACATGCATGTATTCACGTGCAATGATATTTATATCATATCATAGGGGTGTAGGTATTACATTCAAAATTATGTTCAACCATTGCCAATATTCTGCTGGGATACACCCCATGCATGGGCTTCACCTTAAACTAACAAGACACTTCCCTCCATATCTAGTATTCCCTTTGCCTCCTCGGCACTAGATCTCACGTTAGCAATTCTCTGTTGCTTAGTTGTTCAGCCTCTGCATTATGCCACATATGGTTGATCTATTCTCACAAAAGCAAGAGCCAGTGACTTAATTGAAACACTTTCTAGGCTATTTTTACTTGCCTGCGGAGTAATGAACTCCGGATCGTTGGGGTAGGGCACTTCCTATCCCTCCTTACAGACGGAGATTCCGGAACCACGCACAGCTATCAAACTGTGCATGAGCCACGTAGGCGACTGTCAAACTGCAAACCCTAAAATGCGGTGGCATGCATGCTGAACAAAGCAAGATTGACAGTCGGCACCGATATCGGCATCTTGCTCAGGGAACTCGACTGACAACAGTGGTGCCGCACTGCACCATAATAAACGTATGCCGACAGTGAGGATTCAAACACTGGGGTGACGTGGTGAGGCGCGTCGATTATGACTCAAGTAACTGAATCAGTCATCCCCGTACAGGGCGGGTCGTATGTATCGTAATAACGTGGACAGGCCCAGCAGTGCAAGGAGGTTAGGTCATGACTTGATATCAGTTACACATTGACTGTGCTCCAACCTGATTGCTAGCAGTGCACTAATACTGGTAGGCACCAACTGTCCCTTGAGATAATCAAACGCAAACACAATGGGCTATTGGGCTTAAGGAGTCCACTTGACAGAATCACCAACTCCAATAAATTTATGTTTTGAGATAACTTGGCCATGCTGAGGGGCCTGCCTCTAATTTTTGAGGATGTTATATTTCAGTGCTGGCCTCCATAGCTGAAGTATTACCTGGTGTAAATCCTAGGGTTGTGGCTCTGAAACCACTTGTGCTGTTTTTTCCATCCTCTCGCAAAACCAGTCCTCGGCAGATCTGGCTGGCTCAGCTCAGATAAGAAGGGGGGCATGGAATAAAGGACATGAAAATCAAGATGTGTGAATAAAGAGTGAATACCTGACTTAAGGCATTCTGGAACTCAGTGGCAGTGATATGGGAGCTTGCATGGCTGAGGGGCTGCATGGGGCAAGGGGCATGGCTTCTTAACAAGCCACCTTTGCCCCAAATTTGCAGCCTCGGGAGTGGGGAATGGTGCACAAATTGGGTGGGTAGTCTTAATGAGCTACTCTCAGGCTCTCTGAATCACCAGACATCATAGCAATCAGACAGGTTTGGAGTGAATTCCAATCCATGAAAGACAGCCTTGATGTGGGCCACATGGAAGGCCATATCTGCATGTTGGATTGGCCAAATGACCCAGGGATGGTGGCAATGCCTCCGTCTATGCCCCACCTACACCCACTTAAGGCTGTACATTAATCGTTTTTTGCCACCTTTCAGGCTCAGCCGCCGCAAGTTTGGTACCCAACGGGGCAGTTTTTGGCATCCAGCTGCCATTCGGATTCAAATGATACCCCAACAGGCCTCAATAAACCGTGTATGGCAAGTTGATTACAGCACTTGACGATGTAGCAACACACCAGGTCGATCGAGGCAGTTCCTAGAGAGATAACCTCAAATGGCAGTTGGTACTGCTAGTGTGAACCAGGTTGGGACGGCGGGTCAAACCTCAGTACCCCTAACAGTGTGTTTCCATTGGAGGTCTGGGAACAGTTCTGTTCCTGTCAGTTTGACGCACTGTTCTTCGGTTGATACGGCTGTTCCATTCATTTGTTTTCGCGTGTTTCCATTGCATCCGAAACCATTCAGAGAACAGGGACGTGTGACATCTGGTTTCCTTCTGATCTGCCTATTGCTCAGAATATTGCATGCATTGCAACGACCAGAGAGTCTGGCCGCGACACGGTACGCCACACAATTTGAATTCCCGGATGGATGAAACATGCAAGGCGTGGGCCCAGAGCTTTCGCGTCGATACAAATGTGCACAATGAACTGTTTAACACGATGCATTACTCGCAAAGACTCATCCTATCAAGGCGCGCTTGGAAAGTGGCACGCGTCACTCGTCTGCCTCGCGAATGAAGTTCAGTTCCATGACATCGCGCTGCTTGTTAGACCAGGACGAATCAACACAAACACAGGAATGCAAGCGTTCTTTGTGATTTTGTACGGTGCCACGCTGTCGACGATTCTTTTGGAACAGAGCTACCCCCTGCTTGTGGACGGGGGTCCAAAAGAACACGAAGAATACGTTTTGGCAGGCCTATTCCTGCACTGTTCTTTCGCCAATGGAAACACAAATCGTTCGGTTGGCGGCAGCTGCCTCGCTATTCCTTCAATGGAAACACACTGTAAGGTCGTGTTTCCACTGGTATTCTGTCGGGCAACCGACACGGTTTAAGGCCCAATTTCGACCCAACTGCCGCAAACCGACACGGTTTAGCCTTTCTGAAACCACGCATTCGAGAATAGCCTATACCTCGTCGATGACCAGGTTTAAGCTATTCTGTGAGTTGGTTGCCTCTTGGTTTAAGGAACCATGTCCGCGCGAAAGATCGTTCGGCATTAAAGACGCCATTTCTATAGCCAGATCGAAATAAGCGGCGACACTTGTGGTTCCGAGGTCACGAATCGTCGCAGAACGTCTCGGCGCCCCTAGATCAGACCTCTGGCAGCAGGAAGTTCGCTGTGAACTTCCTGGACTTCAGTGGAAACAGTTTTGGTTTAAGGCGTGAAAAAATCACGATCGCGAGCAACCGGATTCAAACCGCGCTGGTTTAAGGCACCAGTGGAAACACCCCCTAAGGCTGTGTTTCCATTGGAGTTTGAGGTAAGCAGTCGGGCAGGTCGGTTTTGTTCGGTCCGCGCCAAGGTTTAAGCCCGAGGTGGAGACCACCACAGAAAAATCCGGCCTTCGTTTCCATTGCATGTCCGGGGTGGCCGATTCGCATTCAAGAACCTCGCAGGCTAAGATTTTCGAAATATCGCAGCATTCCTTGGTTAAGTTGCGTTTGTTGTGCTGCTGCAAAACGAATCGCGCTATCGGCTTGTCCATGCGTAGTGGCATTGGGCGCAGCTGGCAACGCTCTTTTGAAATTTCTGCACCTATGTAGCTTGAACACGTAGATCAAAGCAACCAGTGGTGCTTTCGTATACTATTGCTTTATTTCGGTTCAGTCGCGCATGCTGCAACGCAACGACGGGGTAGAAATCGTCACGTGAGGTTCCGTGTTTCGACGTCCAATGGAAACGTTTTCGTCGGGGTGGCACAGCTGGCGCCTAGCTGGCAGCCCACCCCGACGTCAAAACAGCCAATGGAAACACAGCCTAAAACGTGTCGATACATCTGACCCGCCCTGTACGACGCAGTTTGACACTTTTCTGGCTAGGAAATACGCGTGGGCCCCTACTCCCCCTATTCGTCCTTTTCGGTCATTCGGATACAGTTGATTACTCATCTGCGGTTGCAGCCCTCTCTTGTCGGCTGAGCACGTGTGGCGCAACAAAGGCTCCATCCCTTCTGATCCTCGTGGAGTTTCAATTCGTAGCGATTTGCTGCAGGCCCAACATAGAGCACATTTCGGGCCACGCTAGCGCTCCTTCTCGGGTCTCTCTCTTCATAAATACAGCAGCCTTCAATCGCAAAATGCTCGTGACATCGCTGCGTTATAACACTCAACCACTCAACCGCTCAAGCAAGATAATAAAGTCACGTTAGTGAACCCGTCCATGACTTTGGCAGATGAATGCTTCCGAATGCTCAGAGGGGATGACCAAGTGGAGGTGAGGAGCATGTCGCTGCTGATGGGGCAAACCTGGAGGAGGTAAGGGGCATGCATGCCACTGACGCGCTTTGGTGCACCTACCGCTCCAGGCAGGAGTAATCATCTGCATGACTCCATGGATCAAAAGCCGCCTGGATCTTCGAATATTTCCCACCATGATCCCATTGCGACCCCAAGAGAAATCTTAATGCAACATGAGTACATGACGTACGGCGTAAGAATATTTCATGTGACCATGTCAGTCACTCAGTCCCTGTGGACTGACGCCAGCCCCCCTCCGAAAGATGTCCGCTGAGCGCTGAAAGATGTGCACACACGCGCACTACCGTATCTCAATGTATCCTGATCTGTGAATACGATGCACTGCCTCTGCACTTTCATCTGTAGGTGCACGCTGTACTCGCTCAAACGCCCGCAAGACCCTCCTGAAAGCTAACGTCCTCATTTCTTTCCACCTCCCATCTCCACCATGGTGAAAATTGGTGTCTTAAATTCCATCTTCCTCTCCTCCTCCACCTCCCAGGATGCCCCCGAAAGCTCCTCACTGCAGTGCCCAGCCAGGGTGGTACAGCCGCTGGCGACCCTGCGACAGCCCATGGCCAGGCTGACTCTGATGACTTTTCCAGCCCTGTCTGCAGCTTCCCCGTCCCCTACTACGCCCTCACGTTCTGCTCGGCAGTTCCAGCAGCCCACTCCGCCTGTACGTTCCGAGCTCTCTGACGCGGCCGGAGCTGGCCATGGCGCAGAAGGTCACCTCGGACATGACATCATAGAGGCCGGAGATGTCCGGTGGGATGCGGAGCAGGACATGCACTACGGTCTTGTTTGGCCCAGCGGCGGCGGCGCCGCGCACCGTGCGTGCGATGTGTCCAACACCGTTTGCCCAGCGCCTTTGTTTCCGGCCCTGTCCCTGCCGCAAACGGCGCTTCAACCTCAAGGCTTCGAGCCGCACCACCGCCACGCTGTTTACGGAGCCCAAAACAGTTTCTCCTTGAACGGGCCGCTTGCGGCTGCCCCCTCAACGCAGCCTCTGAGGTCTGTCCCTATCATGAAACTCGGGCAATTCCCGCCGCCGCCGCCGCCGGGATCTGTCAATGGCAAATGGGCCCTCTCCTTGCCTGCCCAGCCAACGCAGCATCCGCACAGGCACCCGCCCGCAGTGTCACCGCCGATGGAGGCGCAGCATCAGCAGCAACAACAGGAGCAGCAACAGCATCAAAATCAAAAACACCAGCAGCAGCAAGAACAACAGCAGCAGCAGGAACAGCAGCAGCGGTTATTTAGAATGGCTGGAGGCTCCCCTGGCTCAAGCTCAGCAGTCCCGCAGGGGTCAACCTCGGGCTACTCCTGCCCACTACTGGACCTGCGACACCATGGGAGTGGCCAGCAAGACGACCTGTGGGCCGAGCAGGCTGTGCCACTGTCAGCGATGCAGCAGCAGCAGCAGCAGCTGGCCAGTAGGACAGCTGGAGGGGAGCTGGGACCAGGATCGCCCGTCCTGCAGGGCTCGAGCGACGGACGCTCCAGCCCGCGGCCCTCACATGCTTACTTCCATAGCCAGCACCTGCCCAACATTGCGGTGTCGCCAACAACGAGCCTGCTGCGCTCTTCAATGCGCCGCGCGTCGTTCGCGCCGGAGCCCGCCGCGGCGCCGGGCTCTCCCTCGGCGATGCTTGCAGAGCACCACCAGCAGATGGAGGTCCTTCACCAGCAGTTGCGCGGCAACGCCGCGGCACGCCAACCAGCCGCCGCCGCCGCCGCCGCCTCGCACTCCTTGCAAGGCTCTCCTCTGCTGCGCAGGTCCAGCGTCAGCGTGTCGCCGGCCGCCGCCGCCACCACCGCGGCGAACGGCGACGCCTCGGTGTGCCGAAGGGTGGTGGGCGACCTGGTCTTGGTGCCCGCAGCGAGCGACTCGTCCTTGAATCCCAGCAGGCCTCGTATGGGGGACGGCTGGTCGATGATCAGGCACGCGGCCGCAACCTCCATCTTAATCGGCTCGGCGGCGCCGGCAGCAGAAGACCCGGTCCACGGAGCAGCGCCCCCCGCTGACCACCCAAGGCCCTTGCTCGCAAAGCACCGGCAGCAGCAGGGGCCTACCCTGTCGTACCAGCGCCAGGGACCGCAGCTGCTGCCGCCAAGCGGCCCCCAGCAGGCCGCAATGTCGCCGCGGCTGGCGCAGGGCCCTCATCGCAAGAGCGCTCAGTCGGATGAGTCTGAGGGCGGGTCTGCGAACCTCAGTGTCGGCGAGAACAGGGGCTTGCTTTCCAAAGGCTTGCACTCCATGAATGTTAGGTAGGTGATGAAACCCTAAAACTGAAGGTGGGAGTTTTCGTTTGAACAGGGGCTTGCATTCCAAAGGCTTGCATTCCATGAATGTTATGTACGTGATCAAACCCTAAAACTGAAGGTGGGATTTTTTTGTTCGAACGGCTTGCAATCCATGAATGCCAGGCAGGTTACTGAGACCATAAACCTTGACCATGCACTCCCTAAACCCTAAAGCCTAAAACCTTGACCATGCCCTCCCTAAACCCTCAGCCCTAAAGCAAGGGTTTACATTCTAAAGGAAGACACTTTATGAATATTAGTTACCGGTAGGTTCAGCCTAAAGTGTGGGGGGGGGGGCATTCTGGGGACAGGGGTACGCCTTTGAGGGTAGTGTGTCATGGTGTGTGACAATGCTCACGCGATGCCACGGGCATTATAGGAATATGGAGCTCGGCCCCCGGTGCGTGTAGGCCCTCCCAGTCCAAGAGGGTAAGAAATATACTTATCTGCAGTCTGTACACGCCCGGCAAGGGGGAGGCACAGGGGAGGCACACGCCCGGCAAGGGGGAGGCACAGGGGAGGAACACGCCCGGCAAGGGGGAGGCAAAGGGGAGGAATACGCCCGGCAAGGGGGAGGCACAGGGGAGGCACACGCCCGGCAAGGGGGAGGCACAGGGGAGGCACACACTCGGCAAGGGGGAGGCAAAGGGGAGGAACACGCCCGGCAAGGGGGAGGCACAGGGGAGGAATACGCCCGGCAAGGGGGAGGCACAGGGGAGGAACACGCCCGGCAAGGGGGAGGCACAGGGGAGGAACACGCCCAGCAAAGGGGAGGCACAGGGGAGGAATACGCCCGGCAAGGGGGAGGCACAGGGGAGGAACACGCCCGGCAAGGGGGAGGCACAGGGGAGGCACACGCCCGGCAAGGGGGAGGCACAGGGGAGGAACACGCCCGGCAAGGGGAAGGCACAGGGGAGGAACACGCCCGGCAAGGGGGAGGCACAGGGGAGGCACACACCCGGCAAGGGGGAGGCACAGGGGAGGAACACGCCCGGCAAGGGGGAGGCACAGGGGAGGAACACGCCCGGCAAGGGGGAGGCAAAGGGGAGGAACACGCCCGGCAAGGGGGAGGCAAAGGGGAGGAATACGCCCGGCAAGGGGGAGGCACAGGGGAGGAACACGCCCGGCAAGGGGGAGGTAAGGGGGAGGCACACGCCCGGCAAGGGGGAGGCACAGGGGAGGAACACGCCCGGCAAGGGGGAGGTAAGGGGGAGGAACACGCCCGGCAAGGGGGAGGCACAGGGGAGAAACACGCCCGGCAAGGGGGAGGCACAGGGGAGGAACACGCCCGGCAAGGGGGAGGCACAGGGGAGGAACACGCCCGGCAAGGGGGAGGCAAGGGGGAGGCACACGCCCGGCAAGGGGGAGGCACAGGGGAGGCACACGCCCGGCAAGGGGGAGGCAAGGGGGAGGCACATGCCCGGCAAGGGGGAGGCAAGGGGGAGGCACAAGGGAGGCACACGCCCGGCAAGGGGGAGGCACAGAGGAGGAGAGGTGGAGGCATCCTCGCTGCCCACTAGGCATGCACACCCATTCCACAAACATCGCCTGAACCTCCACAGTCCAAGAGGGGAAGAAATATACCTCTGCACCTGTCCGGCAGAGGAGAGGAGAGACGGAGGAATTCTTGCCCACTAGGCATGCACACCCACCCCACGGACATTGCCTGCACCTCCACAGTCCAAGAGGGGAAGAAAGATACCTCTTCACCTGTCCGGCAGACGAGGGGACAGGTGGAGGCATCCTTGCTGCCCACTAGGCATTCACACCCACCACACAGGCATTGCCTGAACTTTCACAGTGATTCTCAACTTTGAACTCGACCTGAAACAGCTGGCCTGCCTCCCTAGCAGTCACAAACCACTAAGGACCCTCCATTAAACCTCTAAGGACCCTCCATCAAACCTCAAATTGCTCCCAGCCTCCCACCACGCATCACGGACCCTCCACCAAACTTCAAATTGTCCCCAGCCTCCCACCAAACCTATAAGGAACGTCCACCAAACCTTAAATTGCTTCCAGCCTCCCACCAGACCTTGAGGAACGTCCGCCAAACCTCAAGTTGCCCCCAGCCTCCCACCAAACATGAAAGACCCTCCACCAAACCTCAAATTGCTCCCAGCCTCATCTTCCAAATGATGCAGACCAGGAGCGCTTCCAGGCCCGTGTCAGGTTGCTTTGTGGAATGGGTTTCTGGAACCCTTAACTTCCAAACCTAATCTGGGGCAGACTAGAGCGCTTCCAAACCAGTGCCATGTTGCTTTGGGTTCAAGGTTTCTGAAACCCTGAGCCCTAAATCATTAACCTAGGGCAGGCTAGAGCGTTTCCAAGTCAGGGCCAGGTTGCTATAGGGGTTCAGGATGAACGGTTTCTTAAGCCCCAAAACCTAAAACAAGAGCAAGTCAGGAGCGTTTCCAAGCCTAGCCAGGTTGCTATGGCAGATTGTCGTTTCAGCCTCACCAGTCACCACCATGCATGTCTCAATCCCCTCCTCATCTCAACTGCGGCGAGTTGTCAGTCATGCTTCCACCGTCTGTCAACCCAACCTTCACTATTGGTGAACAGTGTACGCACCTACTTGTTGCCATGCCTCCACCTTTCTTTTTAATTGCCTAACTCTGCAGACAGGCACAACAGTCACCGTCCATCTATCCGCTGAAAGCGGTTTCCCGAGTATCGTAATTCATAACACCGGTAACCAGTTGTGAACAGCTACAGCACCTAATTTACGTTTTCGTTTTCTTCTAAAAAACTGATATCCCACCTCCCATTTGCCGCAACAGGCGCGAGAGCTATCGTCCCTCGACAAGCCGCATGTGGTCTTCCATGACCAGCATCAATGGAGGCGCAACAGGCAGTTACAATGGCAGTACGATTGGCAGTTACAACGGCGGTACAATCGGCAGTTTCAATGGTGGTGCGACTGGAAGCATCAGCAGGGTCCCGCACAACGCCCCGGGGTCCAAGGATCACAGGCAGCCTACGCCTACCCGGCACAGCCCGGCCCCTCTGGCTGCCATCGCTCCCGCGGCGAGGCGGCTGCGCGACCCGAGCGGCTACGGCCGGCTGCCGTTCGAAGAGCGGGCCAAGGATGGCGGCACCGGCGCATTGGAGATTGCGTCGGACGGGTACTCTCTAGACGAGTTTCTGCCGACGAAGAAGAATGCGGCGGCGGGTGGCGCTCCGGCACTGCCGCTTGCGGCAGGCTCGCTTCCGTCGCAGGTCCTTCGGGCTGTCCCGTCAGGTGTTGCTTTATCACTGGGGGAGAGGCCCCGCGCCGCAGCGGCTGCAGGGCTCGTGGCCAGCCCAGGACCAGGCAGCGGCCTGCTGCCGCTTTCGAAAAGTGAGGGTCTGCTTGGCAATGCACAGAGCAAGGTATGCGAGAACAGGGTTTAGGTTTTGGTGTAAGGTTTGGTTCAGCCAGGGTTTAGTTGAGGGCTTGGTTAAGGGTTGGGTTAAAGATTTGCTTAGATATTGCCGTAGAGTTTGGTTGAAGGTTTGCCCTAAGGTCTTATCTAGGGTTTCATTAGGTGTACCAGGGAAGGCTCAGTCAAGGTATGCTTGAACTAGGCTTGTCTGAACTCTGAAGCAAGCATCCTTTACGAGGAAAGTGAGGTATGAGACGTCGTGAAGAGCGTGGCCCAGGACCAGGCGAACGACAGCAGTTGTCCCCATCATAAGTGAGGATTGTTCGGCCGCCAGCTTAAGCTAGTCAAACACAAGTCTTTACGATTTTGAAGGAGCACAGTGGTAGCGCTCAGCTACTTTCAGCTACCAAAGTAGGAGGCTTCCTAAATCCACACCCCTCGGGTGTACTGTAGATTTGCTTTCCCTCATAAGTAATGTTGTTTGGGGTTGAGGGATCCTTGAATTAACTAATTCTCAATTGTCGACGCCAGTTTTCAGTTAGAAATTAAGAGTTTTGGTCGATAATTTACCCTGAAGGCAGCATACCGTAAAACGCCAGAGACTTCGCTCATAATTAATATATTATTGGGGTGGGCGAACATGGGTGCGCGCTACTAATATTCAAAAATCGCCACTGCGCGGCGTGTCAGTCAGGTGACCAAACAACTATTCTGGGGGTGCGCGGTCTGAATTAAAAACAGCAAATGTCAAAAAAAACGGTGCGCTAGCGCGCGACTGTTTGATTTGACATCCGTCGAGTGATCCTTGCGCCAGTCCCCATAGCGAAGCTCGATCCTGGGGGCAGAGACGGGTGCTGACGACTGCTGACAGTTTGGGGCCCCAACAGCCACGCGTTTCCGAAGGCCAGGGACCGACCAGGGAGTTTTACTGTACTGGCTGAAACTGCTGCGCGGAAGGAAAGTAATACTATTTTAACAAATGCGCGATGTTAAATTAATTTTCCTGCTGCGCGGCGTTAAATTAGATTAAACTTTCACCGCTGCCCTGCCGTTTTTTTACCTGTTTGTGGCTGCGCGCCATATATGTTTTTATATGTTTTTGGGGGGTGCGCGGACCCTACCGTAAGGCGTATTACGGTATAAATACAACTTTTTTCATACCAAGGGAAGGCAAATCAAATCTATGGGTACGGTACTCATTTTCTAATAATACCTCACGGCTGCAGGAGAGCTTATGCTCAGATGTCGTTTTTTTTTGCGATTCAATGCTGCCGTTCTCCCTGGACTGCTTGCTTCTTTTTGCTTCGGGAACTTTGCAGCTGCGCCACAGCCCACGACTGTTGCAGCCCAGTGCAGCGTGCCCTTCTGCTTGGGCCGCAAGCCGTGGGCCGGTGACGCCAGCCACCCCCCAGTGCAGCATGCCCTTCTGCTTGGGCCGCCAGCCGTGGGCCGGTGCTGGTTAGGTCCCCATCAGGCCAGTAGTGAGTACGCCCAGAAGCCTGACAAAGCTGGTATGGAGCGGAAGAAAGAAAGAAAATACGCATTATTAAAGCGTGGAGGTTTAGGAAACAACGCGGCTTAATGTGCACTCTGATATCCTTTGTCAGTCAGGCTGCATCCAGCTGGGCCTGCTCACGTGTCCACATTCTTTGCAGCAGGAGCTTCATGGGCTGGGGCGACAGGAGGCGCAGCGGCCCAGCGCAGCGTTGGAAAGGCCGCGGACCGGCTCTGTGTTGGAGAGGCCGGAGAGCTTCGTGCAAAAACTGTTTGAATGAGAGGCTCGTGCAAGACATGAAAAAGCTGTCTGGATGAGAGCTTTGTGCAAAGCAGCAGCAAAGCTGTCTGGATGAGGCGAGAAATGCAAACGCTGGGTGCCTCTTCTGATGGTGCAGGGCCAGACCTGCTTTGGGCTCTAGTGACTTGGGGCCAGGGTGCACTGTCGGTCCAGAGGTTGACACAGCTATGTTCTAAGTTGAGGGACACGAGTGCCGCATCGCCCAATTAACGCAAGGCTGCTGGGTATTGGAGCCGCGGCTGTCTTCGAACTCAGCTAACAAATTTTGAACAAAAATTGGATTTGTAGTCAGATCTCCTTTTGGTGGTGACAGTTGGATTGTTCACACATCTAGGGTGAGGCCTGCAGCGTCTCATGGAACTATGATATGAAGGGGTGGTATATAGTCATGTTTTAGGGGGGAGGGGGTAGAAGGGTTGGTATGTAGTCGTGTTTGAGGAGAGGGGAGGATAGTGTGACCAGCGCTGCGTGATTGCGCTGTAATTCAGACATAATGCAAGTAATTACGGTCACTTCGTGATAAAAGTAGCTGGATTTGCCTTGAAATGACTGATGGTCACCTCGTAGATGTGGACTTACATCAGGGGAAAGGTGCGGTATAGTGCTCTGACCTCTGCAATATGGAGGGGCGGATGGTGACCTTACCTTGCCACTGCAGATGGAGTGGAATTAGTAGAATTAGAGGGCTTCTTTTCCTTCCGTGGACTGAGCCGAGGGGAAGACAACGCCTCGTATGGATCAATGTCTGCGGAGATGCGTCGGCTCTGTATACCTTGGGTGACTTTTTGGACTTGGTCCAGGGATGAAGTGTGATTTGAAGTGTGACTAGGGAACGATTGTACGTCCCAAGGTGGATGCACACCCTTGTTGTGCATTTGCTGCACTGTCAGGATCTGTATTTGGTCTCCAGATCTAGATTGTATTCTGCAGATATAGTTTTTCAAATAGGGGACCATCCTGAAGTACGTAGCCAGCCTTGCCAGGTTGCCACTGCTTGCCAGAAGACTTGTTGCGTACCGGCAGGTTTCCATTGTGCGTGTGTGTGCGAGAGTCTGCATGTTTTGCATGTTTTGAGTGTGAACCTGGTCCACACAAAAATACATTTTTTTGTATGCAGACAGCAGGGCATGCACGCACTCTCTCCAGGGGGATCTGACAAGCAAAAACTGGTTTTCTTTGCGTGTGGCTGTCTGCTGAATTTGAAATTTGTGGAGATTGAATGGCACCTGCATGTAATCAGCCTTGGTCGCCTGGAGCTATCACGTGATGGCAGCCAGGGCAACCTGCGGAAATGCTGATTCCTGTCAGTGCGGTGAGTGCCCTACTGCAGGCATTTGACTAGTGGCAGGCATCCTTTTTTCAAGTGTTGCAATATTAGGTTCTTAAACAGATTTTAAATGGAGCGTTTTTTCATATTTCTTGCTGAACGTTACGCTGTTGGTCCTGCTCTGTTAGGCCGGGGCATTGTGGCAATGGATGGGTTTATTGATTTTTGAACCAGACTTGAGAAAAAACAAGTCCAAGTGGCAGCGTATGAAGGAGGCTAGATTATCCTGAACCCATAGTTACCTAGCAACTTGATGCATTCGGCTTGATTCATTCGGCTTGGTGCATTGAGTGAGCCATCAAACACCCTTGATTGGCCCTGAACTCAACTGCGGTGTTCAGATTTATGCCCGGTTTCCCTACCGGTTCAAATTTACGGTTCACATTCACGGTTTGTGCAGTTTCTGCTGTAGGTGTATTGTCCAACATTGTCATTTGCCGGGTACACGCAGTAAGCTGGCTAGTGGCAACCGACAAAATTTCAGAGTCTGAGCCCCCAACTTCTCTCACGTCTCCCCTAAAACAATGCTTAATTTAAATGTATTCTTTGATGGCGTCCACCTCAGTACAATTGATCGATGTAACCCACTGATGTAGCTGTGTAACCGACTGATGTAACTGTGTTTCTTTATCTGGCTCAGGGTGGCACTGTAATCCCGTGCCGCGTCAGATGATCTTCTCTGATTGCTCAACTACCCAAGTGTTTCCCGGTTTCAGATTGTGCAAACATTCCAAACCAATCAAGCGCCCTCGTTCATGCATTATCCAAGTGTTTCCCGGTTTCAGATTGTGTTCACATTACAAGTCAGTCATGCGCCCTTGTTAGCTGAGTCACAGCTGGGGGCTTACTGTCCTGCGGACACTTATCCAAAGATGCATGTATTTGTGACAATTTGGTTAGTGGCGGTTGTCGGACGGATGTGACAGCTCTGTGCATGCTCCTTCGGGGTTGACTAGGACACTACATGTTATACATGCCTTAAGTCCCACCCCTTTAGTCAGGCGCCCCCGCGGCCGAGCCTATTTGAGCAGGGCCCAGAGGTGTGACGTCATTGACATGTTGCGTATGCGAAATCCCACTCTGGCATGCTGGCGTCAGAAACGGGGAATGGAGGATACTGGTAGGAGCTAGATACCATGCCGGCAGGTGTTGTACATGTGAGGGTTCATGAAATATTGCGGCGTTTGCATGCCCAGTTCGTACCACAAGGCCTGGATATGTTTGATTACATTACTATGGACGTATCCCGAAACCCTAAACTTAAAAGATAGACTACCGAGGCAGAATGGCATGGGGGTCAAAACTCAAAAGACGAGGACGCAACTTGGCAAGTGACTTAATCCTAGGGCACTTTTTTACCATACGGTACCGGCTGGTAACCACCATTTGAATAAATAAATAGATAAGCAAACAAGTGCATGGATTGAGGAAGCTGCCCATTTTGGCCGAAGCCTGGGACATGGCTACCTTCGACCATTTGACGTCTGGCATCATACATAGTGGTGGCATCACCAACCAAGAATTCGGCATGCACTACTACAACTCTACAGGCCATGCACTGATGCAAGCACAGCACCTCCCCGTCCCCATATGGCCATATTGCTGCATGTGTGTGTATGGTGTTGACGTTTGCAGGTACGGTATGGCATCAGAACCTAAATCTGGTTTCAGAGCAATGGTAACGGCGCGGATGTGGCTACGGCCCCAAGCTGCGTTGTTTACTTAACCTCCACGCCCTAATAGGGCGTAGCTATCTTTCTTTCGTCCGTCCGACTGCCTGCCTCGGGGACGCAGTTTACCCTAAAAGTGCTAAACCGTCCTCCGCCAAACCCTGAAAGCCCTCGCCAAAATCTGAGGCACTTGGGCTACTGACGACGTTCGTAACCAGCAAATGTGTCCCTGAAACGAGTCCCCATGCACGACAGGTCATCATCTTATCTTCTCCGCAGCAACCGCTAACTGCCCGTCGTCCCGTCTCGAGTTTCGACGCGACAATCAACGAACCTCGACTGGCTTGGTCATAAGCATTTCGACACAAAAAAACATTCGTTTTATATGCCATGCCGACACTTGCGGTACTCTGATAGTCCATTCCTTCAGTCCAGAAAGTGGGGAAGCCGCAGCAGGGCGCGCATGCTGCCCGGCATTTCCAGCTGCCTGTCCCACCTGCTGGTCCCGCGCTCTCAGAAGTAGCTTTCACAGGTCACGATGCTCTGTCAGGAGTGCATGACCTCAAGCATGATGCCTAGGCAGAGCCAGACGTTAATTACGGGCTGCTGTGGCCCTCTGGTCGCACCGAGCTGGGCATCTACCCCCGATTGCCTGGCGACTTGGTCTTCCTCCCTATCTCCGCCACAATCTGCGCTGCAGCCGGAGGGTTTAGAGCCGGACCACGATGGGGGTAACAGGGCCCCTAACAGAGCCGTCTTGTACAACAGGCCTTTGTGGCTTCTTCGCAGGCGCAGAGCACTGTCCCCGTCTTGGATTTCTCGCACCTGCAGCGGCAGCAGGAGCCAGACACGTCTTTGGACGGCGGTGCGCCGTCATTCTCTGCTTCATCGCCGCTGCAACATCTGCACGTGCACCCCGCCGCCCACCTGCAGTCCGGCGGCGGCACACCCGTGCCTAGCTCCCCTGCTCCCCAGAGGTCCAGCAACGGTCGCTCCAGCCCGCTCCCCTCGTAGACCCTCACTCACAGCTAGCACCTGCCCACCACCCAGTCCCAGTCCTCCACACTGCCGCCGCTGATGGCGCCGAGCCGGCAGGGCACGCCGCCGCGCGTGTCGTTCCGCCGGTCGCCCGAGACCGCCCCAAGCTCGCCCATGCTGGCCGCCGGCGCCGTGCCGCCGGGCTCGCCGTCGCCGTCGATGACGCAGCATCTCCAGCAGATGGAGAACCTCAGGCAGCGGCTGTGCAGCAATGCCGTGCCGCGGGAGCCGGCCGCCGACACCACCGCTGCCGCCCCGCACTCGTTGCAGGGCACCCCGCTGCAG
Source organism: Limnomonas spitsbergensis (assembly GCA_037349105.1). NCBI lineage: Eukaryota > Viridiplantae > Chlorophyta > Chlorophyceae > Chlamydomonadales > Limnomonas > Limnomonas spitsbergensis. The sequence goes on from JAYJMM010000114.1 coordinate 4,333,044, forward strand.
CGTTACACGGCCATCCCGCACTCTTTGCAGTGCTCGCCGTTGCCGCGCGGGTCAGTACTGAAATGTGTACTTAAATATGTGCTGAAATGCCTGGTGAATGTGTACTGAAATGTGTGGTGAAATGTGTACTGAAATGAAGCCTAAATATGGCTGGGGGTTGCGACAAAATGAATGAATGCAAAGGCTCTCTTGATAGCCTGCACAGTGCTATGGCTGCACGGGCGTCTTCCCTAGCATCAAGCTTCAGGCGCATCCTTTATTTACGGTGCCAGTATGTATTTATTTTGAAGGCCCTGCAGAGCTCGCTGTTGCCGCGCGGGTCAGTACTGCTGTATTTATTTTGCCATGAGTCCTGTCGACCGTCGGCAGGCCAGCCTGAAGCTGCAAGATGCCCAATAGACGCTTAACCTTGACCAATCTACAGCTGGCGGCCCAAGCAGCACAGCTGGCCAAGCTAGGGGCCTCCTGTCGGAGGCTAGTAGGTAACTGAAATGAAGCATGTGTGCAGATGAGACGCGAATAAATTGAATGCTAAGCAGTGCTATGCAAGTGCGCTGTAATACAGAAATCTTGTCAGGAGTTACGGTCCCTTCCTGATAAAGGGGGCTGAATTCGCCTTAAAATTACGGTAGATTAAACTCAGCTACGTAGCTCAGCCACCGTAATGACCGTAATTGGCACAGCACTGGAGGCTCTCTTGGTAGCATGTCCCGAATGGGTGGCTTCCTAAATCCGGGGCGCAGGCACATTCTTTATAGTTTTTGGTCATTTACTAAGCTGTGCTGCTCTCTGCTGCCGTGCAGGTCCTGGAGAAGCGCTGTGCCCGCCGCCGCCGTGGGGCAAGGGGGGCCGGCCGCCGTAGCGTTCGCCGACGCCTCGTTTTGGGGGACTGGAGTTTCCGATATGGCCTTGGGTCCTGCTGCCGCCATCGATTCATCGCTCCCCCCCGGCGGTCCCCATCACCAGCACCAGGGGGACGGCTGGTCCAAAATCAGGCGGGCGGCAACAGTTTACATGCTCTTCTCCGAAGCAACGGCGCGGGCGTCGGCTACATCATCATCGTGTGGAATGCGCGGCACGGGCGGCTGCTCCGAGGTTAAGCGTTCGCTAGAGACCTCGGCCTCCCTGCCGGTCGCCGCGTCGGCGCCCGGATCATCACCCATGACGACAAGGGGAGCGGCTGTGGCAGACTTGTTCTACCAGCCGCGGTCCCCAGCAGCCGCACACCAACGAGGGATGCCAAGCAGGCCCCCCGCCGCCGAGGGCATGATGTCGGCTTGGGCGCAGTGTCCCACACTTAGGAGCCTGCAGATGGAGTGCGGGTATGCGAGCCCTGTCAACGAGACAAAGGGCGGGATCAACTGGAACTCCAGGCAAGTGGTTTAGCATTATTGTGTTTAAGGGGGGACGGGGGGGGGGGAGGCTTTGTCAGCCCAAGAGAGAAAGAAGAAAGCTGCATGCACAGGGAGGTTTGGAGGTTTAGGAAATCTCTCACCCTGCACAACACCCACAACCTGTGTTTACTTTTCATTACTCAGCTACGCGTCAGCTGCATATCAGCTACACTCCAGCCCACCCACAACCTGCGTTTATTTTTCGCTACTCAGCTACATATCAGCTTCACTCCAGCCTCTGGCCAGTAGCCCCCAGGTGTGGGGAGACATGCTGCTTGGGCCGCCGAACGTAGCCAAGCCAGCTGGACCGAGCCAGCTGGACCGAGCCTGCTGGACCTAACCTGAAACCAGCTGGAACTCCTACCCCCACCAAAGCTCAAAGCATGCCTCACTAAGCCTCCATCGTTTCAGAGCGACAACCATGCACCATCATCATTATTAAAATAAATTGATAACCAAATAATTACCGGTGATAGATAGATACGGTACGCAAGCAATCATAAATAGATACGCACACAAAAGCGTGGATGAAGACCCCCTCCTTTACTTCTTGCACCGTACTTGTCTCAACTTAAGCAGGTGGTCGACCATGCCTCCGCCTTGCATCAGTCCTGTCTGTCTGAATTAAACGGACAGTCAATCTTGCCGCTACCATCTCCCTTGCACTCCCGGCCTCTCTTGCCTTAACAGGCGTTTAGGGTTTAGGGTAGAGAAATCCTGAAGCCTAAAGCCTTCACCCTACCCCCTCAACTTCCGGTAAATCTCACCGCAACCATCGCCCCCCCCTATCTTTCGCCTTAACAGGCATGAGAGTCTCCGTGCACCCCCTGGCCGAATGTCATTACTCCTGGCCAGCCCTATCGGAGGCAGACCTCCTGGCAGTTACAATGGAGGTGCAATTGGCAGTTACAATGGGAGTGCCATGAGCAGTTACAATGGTGTCGCACGTAGCAGTCATCATGGAGGAGCCATAGGCAGTAGGTACAATGGCAGTGCGCCCGGCATCAACAGCAGCCGCGTCTCTCATTCGCCCTACTCCCCGGGTGCAAAGTTTGCCTCGTTATACGATCACAATCATCCTGCGCCTCCTCGGCACGCGCCAGCTGGTCCCTTGGCGCTGAAGCCCCAGGACCCAAACGGCTACGCCCGCTGCATGTTTGAGGAGTGGGAGCGAGGCCAGCGGCACAGCAGCGACAGCGCCATTGAAGCTGCAACGGATGGGTACTCCATGGAAGAGTTCCAGACCATGGCAAAGGCGGTGGTCAGCCGGATGTTGCCTCCTGCGGGTCAGCTCCGGACGTCCGGCCCGCCGGCTGTCCTGGCTGAAGCTGCTGCGACCCTGGGGGCCAGGCCTCCCACCGCCGAGCAGCCTGCAGGGGGCTCCCACCCGGCAGTCCAGGACCCAAAAGCAGCGGCCCGGAGCTCTCTTTGATGGGAATGGTTCAACGGCGGAAACATCGGCGCGACCATGGCAACGTGCTGGCGTCGGACACGTGAGTTGTTGCGACGGATGGGTACTCTCTCGAGGAGTTCCAGCTGACGGCAGAGGAGGTGGGCAGCTGACCACATGCTCAGCACATTTGGGCCCTCTCTTATTGCCAGGCCTGCCGTTTCCTTAGGGCTGACCACTTGGCAGAACAGCAGTTGAACCATACTAGCACGTCTTGACATGTTCGATGGCTGTTTCTATTCTTGCATGTTGGGCAAGTACGAAACTCATTAATTAAAATTATTTAACAACTTCCACAGGGGGTGCGCAGGCGGGGCAGGGGCCTAGGTCTATTAACTCCCCACCCCCGCAAATTTTTTATCGCCTACATTTATTAGTATCATTTGTATGGACCTCCAATCTGTACTGACTGGCCCTTTCGAAAAAGGCTTTCGGGTGGATGCGCTGATGTGCGAACAACATAGCCTTTCCTTATGTTTTAGGCAGTGCTCAACTTCACTCCTGTGTACCCTGTTTGATGATTGGGGCTGTCTTCCTCATTATGGGGTTCATTCCCACGCCACTGGTTTGTGTGCTGACCCAGGGATCTCATTGTTATAGTTAATTTTCGTGCGCGTACCAGTTTATGGGCGCATGCATGTCCCATGGACTGCAAAACCTTAACAAACTGCACAAAACGTCACGCTGACTTTGCTGCCAGGAACAAATCCAGCCAGACATGGAAAGACTCTGAAGGTTTTGGTTTTCTTGGTCGGTAAAACAAAAGAAGCACAAAGGGAAATGGCCGAAAAGGATAGGTTTTTGTCAACCTCTGGGCCCTGCTCAAAAAGGCTCGCCTGCGTGGGCGCCTAACTAATAGGGGCAGAAAAAAAGGAAAAGGGTGAAGTGCATGTTTATATGTTCTCTGTCACAGTATACCTATTTTGTATTTCACGACATAAATTTTTACACCTCTGGGCCTACTGGGCCATGCTGAAACACGTTCGGCCGCATGGGCGCCCGACTGTCTGTTCGGGAGGAAAAGAAACTCAAGGCTATAGGAGGAAGGAAAGCAACATGCGGGGGGAAAGACCATTCCAAAAAGGAAAGGGATTCCTAAGCAACCCTAGTCCATCCAGATCCTAGCCTTCAACAATGAGAGAAGAACGAACACACTAGACAGTAGGTCCGGAAAACCTTGGAAAAGGAGACAAAGTAAGGGGACAACAAATGACTGGGGGGGGATGTAATAAATAGGAAGACCCGGCCTCTGAAACGACCAAGCCTTAACGAAAGCTGATCAGTGGGGCGCCCTCGCGGCCAAGCAGGGGTGGGATACGCTTGCTTTTGTGGAATTTTCTTTTCTCAGAGGCTTTGTTGAGGGCTACTCTCTAGTGGAACTCAGGTGTCGGACTTGGTCTTCTCTGCCTTCCCGGCCTATCCTTTTGTTCCTTTTCCCCCCTCTTCCTTTGAGTGTCTTATTTTCTCCCTTCTGACCAGTTGGGCGCCCGCCCACGCGGCCGAGCTTTGAGCGGGCCCAGAGGTGTAACGTTATTGACTGTTTAATTAAAATGAACACGACATGGGGGCAGCCGATAGGCTGCCACTGCCATTCGGGGGCAGCCCAGTCGTTGTCATTGGATCGACGGGTCAATGACGTTACACCCGCCCCTGGACCCTGCTCAAAAAGGCTGTTATTGGATCAACGGGTACGGAACCATGACCTGTCTTTGGAAAGTGTCCCACGCAGCAGGTTTTGCTACCCCATGCCCCCCCGAAAGCCGTGAAGGAGCAAATAATAAAGTCCGGTGAATGACAGAAAGATTGACACTAGCTACATCTTAAAAAAGCAGCAAGCAGCTGAGTTCCCACTACGGCACTAAACCATTCTTATTAACATGACAACTACGTTCCTTCCTTCCGAATTTTCCTGACCTTCTATGTCCGGTACGGCATGCTTGTTTCTTCCCCTTTTTGAGGGCTAGGATCTTTACGGGCTGGGGTTTCTTCGGACTTCCTTCGCTTTTTGGGATGGTTTGTTTTCTTCTCCTTTTTCCTTATTTTCATTTACTCTATACTCTATAGCCTATACTTTATTTTCCTCCCGACCAGACAGTCGGGCGCCCATGCGGCCGAGCCTTTGCAGCATGGCTTAACGGTGGATTGTCATCGACTAACATGACATCGACTAAGTGAGTGAAGTGACTTGTCATGAAGTATAAAGTCATACCGGTACGGTAGTCATTGACGTCCCTGGTAATATTTCGGTAATATTTGGACTTCTCTGATATAATGGTGTACAGAAGAAAAGCAAATGCTTCAAAATGTGGATAGTCAGTAATGAGGATTTCCCCCCCATATGGGTTTCGTGTTTTTGAACTTGACACCGGTGCCCAATCCGGTAACCAGGCAATGGCAATAATAGCATTTGTCCAAGGTTGTTGTGCTCGGTAAAGCAGATAAAAGCCATTCATAACTGCACAGACAGCACCGCTCCTTTTCGTTTATTCCATTGCAGCTTAAAGCCAGCTGGCAGCACGTCGATGCAGCGTCGCTGGCCCAACCGCCCTTGCCAACCGAAGTGTGTCGCGGTATTCACACTTCTGCCTCGCGAACGCACCCAACTTCAAAACAGACATTTCGCCACAACAGTCCAACGAAAGCCGACGTGAGGAACAGCTGGTACTCCATCCAATTTAGTGCATGCCTTTTTAAACCTCTAACTGTCCAAGGCGCGCCAAGAATTGCAGCAGCGCGAACAACTTCCTTCCGCCAAGACGGAAGAACAACCCTAGTCCAACGCGCCAGTCACTCTCAACGCCCCCCTTCCCTTCGAAACAGTGCCATGTCTGCGCTGTCTCCCAAGCTGGTCCCCATGCCTACCAAGAGCTACTGGCACACGCGCAACGTGTTCACACCAGCCAGCGGCACCGGGCCGCACCCTCTGCCGCTGGCAAAAGGCCCTCTGCGTCAGCACGAGTCAGACATTTGCATCGTCGGCGCTGGCATTGCAGGGTGAGTCGCGTGACCTGCAACAGCCGGTTGGAAGCTCGGTTGATTTGCCATAGCTGGCAAATAATAGGATGAAAACGTCTTTTGTGCTGAATTTCGAATGTATATTTTCGTGCTATCCCGGATGGGCAGGGCTGCCAGTCTGTCTCCTCGGGACGGGCAGAACCCTAGTAACTAATCCTAGATTCCTAGGCACCTAACGGCGAACTACCTGTCTGCTGGCACTCCGCAGCAGCACCAGTAGTTCTGTACTCATGCTGCTGGCGAACGAGCTTGCGATACTGATACACTTGTAAATTCCAAGCAAAATTTTGCAAAATATACTGATGTGAACAGGGAGGCACAGCCGTAGCGGCTCCCCAAAGCGGTAGCAGCTGCCTTAGTTCCAGACATACCAGCTAGCTAGACTCCCTGACACAAGCAAGGCACTCGCCAGCAGTCCATGGGCGGGCGTGCGTGCGTGCATGTTCCGCATGTGTGGGTACATGGGGATCCACCCGTCTCCTTAAGGCCATTCATGTCGGACGTCAAACTGCATCGGACGCTGAGCATACCTAGAAAATGCCTGCCGATAACGAGCACGACTGGCTCCACCTCATGACTGTTATCCTCAGTGCCTGAGTGCTCAGCAAACGAACGAACTCGGGGGGCTCCTGTTACCGACTTCCTCGTTCAGGCCGATCCACACCCCGGATGGATCCACCCATGTCAACCACAGTTCCATGCCTTATGTTAAGTCATCAGAGGGAGCCCACTTTTTGTATTTCAATACACGTCCATCGAACTAAGGGAGTGGCATGTCCCTTAGTTCAAGGAGCCCACTTACACTGGTGAAATTTACTCATTTCGCAGTCTGAGAAGCAATCTGATCAGACTAGAGAGCGGCGGCCACTTCATTGCATTTCCTTCCAGGCTCCAGTTTTGCATTTCCACTTGTGCGATCAGAGTTTATGGTTCAGTGCTCATCAGACCTCAAACACAGCCCCAAGCTGCGCTGTTTCCTCAACCTCCATGCCCTAATAGGGCGTTGCTTTCTTTCTTTCTTTCAAACTGAACCATTAACTCAGATCCAGAGAGCGGCGAGGCCCCTGGGCAGGCACACCCGGGCCAATGGAGACCAAACCTTCGTCATCCTGCATCTAATGGCCCCTGCCAGTATCAAAAATCAGCTGATGGCCCCCAAATTAGTGTCAAAAATCAGTACACCAGGCCGCCCTGGCCGTCAACCTCAATGTTAATGAATTGTAGCTGAATCACCATAGACTAACTCCTCTCGGATTCAGGGTGTAGGCCTCGACCCCGGTTCAGGGTTAAGGCTTTTCCTCGGGTACAGGGTTTAGGCCTTTTCCCGGGTACAGGGTTTAGGCCTCTTCCCGGGTTGAGGGTTAAGGCTTTTTCTCGGGTACAGGGTTTAGGCCTCTTCTCGGGTACAGGGTTTAGGCCTCCTCTCGGGTACAGGGTTTTGGCCTCTTCCCGGGTTTAGGCCTCCTCTCGGGTACAGGGTTTAGGCCTCTTCTCGGGTACAGTGTTAAGGCCTGGTCTCGGGTACAGTGTTAAGGCCACCTCTTGGGTACAGGGTTGATGCCTCGTCTCGGGTGCAGGGTTAAGGCCTCGCCTCGGCTACAGGGTTTGGGCATTTTCTAGGGTTTGGGGCATAGGCCTCTTGTCAGGTACAGGGTTCAGGCCTCTTCTCGGTTTCAGGGTTTATGCTTGATGCCTGGTTCAGGGTTTAAGCCTCGTCTCAGGTACAGGGTTTAGGGTCTAGGCCTCTACTCCTTCATCATACTTCCCCTTTGATCCCTCCCCACCGCTCTGTGCTGCTGAATGCACAGGTGCAGCCTGGCACACCACCTGATGCAGCTGGACCCCGACGTGTCGGTCACGCTCATTGACGGCCGCCATATTGCAGGCGGCGCCACCGGGAGGAATGGAGGCCTGCTATGGCCTTGGTGAGTGCAGCCGAGAGCCTCCAGCCCTAGGGTTTCGGGTTCTTCAGCTACAAATCAGCCGCCTCATGCTCATTTAGGGCTGCCATGTTGTGCGGCGCCACCGGGAGGAATGGAGGCCTGCTATGGCCTTGGTGAGTGCAGCCCAGAGCCTCCAGCCCTAGGGTTTCGGGTTTTTCAGGTACATGTCAGCTACATCATGCTCATTTAGGGCTGCCATGTTGTGCGTCGCCATCAGGAGGAACGGAGATCTACTATGGCGTTGGTGAGTGCGATCGAGTGTCTCTGGCCCTAGGGTTAAAACGTTCTTCAGCTTCAAGTCAGCTCCATCTATATTATGCTGAAATAAAACACCCCTGCATTGTTTATCCACCACGCAGCCTCTCTTTTCAAGGTAGGTGAGACCAAGAGGCGGGACGCCGCTGTTATGTAGCTGAATTGTAGCCTTAGTACACTTCCGCAAGCTGCTTGTCCCCCCTCCTGTAGATTCCATGCTTTCCTAGTCAAGGCGGGGGTGACCAAGGGGCGGGACGCTGCTGTCATGTAGCTGAATTGTAGCCAAAGCACCCTTACACAAGCTGTTTGTCTCCCCTCCTGCAGCCTCAATACTTCCCTAGTTAAAATGGTGGCGACCAAGGGGCGGGACGCTGCTGTCATGTAGCTGAATTGTAGCCAAAGCACCCTTACACAAGCTACTTGTCTCCCCTCCTGCAGCCTCAATACTTCCCTAGTCAAGGTGGTGGCAACCAAGGGGCGGGACGCTGCTGTCATGTAGCTGAATTGTAGCCAAAGCACCCTTACGCAAGCTGCTTGTCTCCCCTCCTGCAGCCTCAATGCCTCCCTAGTCAAAATGGTGGCGACCAAGGGGCGGGACGCTGCTGTCATGTAGCTGAATTGCAGCCAAGGCACCCTTACGCAAGCTGCTTGTCTCCCCTCCTGCAGCCTCAATACTTCCCTAGTCAAGGTGGTGGCGACCAAGGGGCGGGACGCTGCTGTCATGTAGCTGAATTGCAGCCAAAGCACCCTTACGCAAGCTGCTTGTCCCCCCTCCTGCAGCCTCAATACTTCCCTAGCCAAGGTGGCGACCAAGGGGCGGGACGCTGCTGTCATGTAGCTGAATTGTAGCCAAAGCACCCTTACGCAAGCTGCTTGTCTCCCCTCCTGCAGCCTCAATGCCTCCCTAGTCAAAGTGGTGGCGACCAAGGGGCGGGACGCTGCTGTCATGTAGCTGAATTGTAGCCAAAGCACCCTTACGCAAGCTGCTTGTCTCCCCTCCTGCAGCCTCAATGCCTCCCTAGTCAAAGTGGTGGCAACCAAGGGGCGGGACGCAGCGGTGGACATCCTGCGTTTTGAGGAGGGGGCAGCGCAGGCCATCAGAAGCTTCCTGGAAGACAACGAGGGCATGGCGGTGCGCGGGACCCATATGGGTATTGGCCTATGGGGTATGTCCATATATGGGCAAGCTAGGGTTTACGGGCATGCCCCCTGGCTTGCCGCGGTGTGCGGGACCCATACGGGGATTGGCCTATGGGCATATGGACAAGCTAGGGTTAACGGGCATGCCCCCTGGCTTGTCGTGGTGCGCGGGACCCATATGGGTGTTGGGTACATGGGGCAAGGTTTTGTTTTGGGAGTGGGTACGTGGCAGAGCGCAGGCCATGTGGTCATGGGGCAAGTAAGAGTGGTGACGGAAGGTATGGTGGTGCGTGGGAGCTGTCTGGTTTATGGGGCAAGCTAGGGAGTGGGTACGTGGCAGAGCGCAGGGCCATGTGGTTATGGGGCAAGTGAGGGTGGTGACGGAAGGTATGGTGGTGCGTGGGAGCTGTCAGGTGTATGGGGCAAGCTAGGGAGTGGGTACGTGGCAGAGCGCAGGGCCATGTGGTCATGGGGCAAGTGAGGGTGGTGAAGGGGGCATGGTGGTGCGCTGGGACCCAATGGGTAATGGGTTCGCCCTAAACCCCATGGGTACTGGTTATGGGTATAGGGTTTCATTAAGGCCACTCAGGACACCTGGCACCAGCTTTAGAAAACCTAGTCCCTTTACCCTGGGTACCGGTATGTAGTTCCCCCCACGATGCCACTACTCTCCGGCCGCTTGCCGGAGACCCCATTCGTGGCCAGCCGTGCTGCTTTAGTCACCAATTGCTAGTCGGACCAGATTTTGTCCTGATTGGGTTATTTGGCGGCAGCCGGGCAGCCTGCCAAAGTTGAGCTTGTAGTCGTAAGAAGGCGCGGATGCCTGCTTACTCGGGAGCAGTGCGGGTGTAGCTCCCTTAAGAATGGCGCTTCGAAGCTGTTTCCATATCATATGAATTAGACACGTAAGAACAAGCTAAATAAGAGATGTACCCGGCATTTTGTTTTTACGAAATGCTGTCCTGGAGCAGTGTGGGTGTAGCTTCTTCAAGGGCGGAGCTCTGCAGCTGTTCACATTGCATATCAACTACATGCGCCAGTACAAGCTATCAAGCAATGTTGTTTTTACCGAATGCCGCCCTGCCTGCTCACACAGGAACAATGTGAGTGCAGCTTCTTCAAGGACGGAGCTCTGCAGCTCTTTGAGAGCGAGGTGGGTGATGAGGGCTGGCAGAGGCTGGTAGAGGCTGGTAGAGGCTGGTAGAGGCTGGTAGAGGCTGGCAGAGGCTGGTAGAGGCTGGTAGAGGCTGGTAGAGGCTGGCAGAGGCTGGTTGCTGATATTTGGGGGCATGCTGGAACATGCGATGGATGGAAAATACAGGTGAGTTGGGTAAAGGGACAGCGTTAGACGTCAGTTGGGTAAAGGGACAGCGTTAGACGTCAGTTGGGTAAAGGGACAGCGTTAGACGTCAGTTGGGTAAAGGGACAGCGTTAGACGACAGTTGGGTAAAGGGACAGCGTTAGACGTCAGTTGGGTAAAGGGACAGCGTTAGACGTCAGTTGGGTAAAGGGACAGCGTTAGACGTCAGTTGGGTAAAGGGACAGCGTTAGACGTCAGTTGGGTAAAGGGACAGCGTTAGACGTCAGCTGGGTAAAGGGACAGCGTTAGACGTCAGCTGGGTAAAGGGACAGCGTTAGACGTCAGTTGGGTAAGGATACAGCGTTAGACGTCCATGAGCCAGCATACACTGGCCCGGGGTGGACATTTGATCAAACTGTTTGTTTTGTAGAGTTTGTTTGAAGGAACGGTGGGTGGTGAAGGCAGGCTGGCTGGATTTTGGACCATGCACTAGCATGCGATGGTTTTGACAACGGCCAGCGTGCAGTGGCTTAGGTTAATCATGGTGTTAATCATTCTTTTTTCGGCCATAAGTCCACCTTCGACAGGCTTCCCCGCGGCCGCCAAAGGCCTGATTGGGACCCAACCTGGACAAGCCTACGACTGGCGTCCAAAGTACCTTGGATGGCCACAAACGGGGGACTCTGGCCAGAGGCAGGGGTGTAGCTGACATGTAGCTGAGTCGCGAAAGAATAAACACTACTTAATCACTGGATCCGTAAATCTCAGCGTTTGTTTCGCTGCCGTTTGAGAGCAAGGTCAGTCATGGAGGAGGGTTGGCTGATTTGTGTTGGAGCTTGCGGGAGTGTGCAGGAGTGTGCAGGAACATGTGGAGTTTTGTGAAGTTTTTACAGTCCAACAGGGCATCCCATTTGATGCATGAAACATGTGCCCGTAAACCGTGTAGGGACGTGCAGGAACGTGCAGGAGCGTGCAGGTACTAGGCGCTGGCCTGTGAAACTCGTTGTTGTGTTTATTGAAGCTCTGGAATAGCGAGGTGAGGTGGGTGATGATGGCTGGTTGGCTGTTTTTTGTGGGAGCATGCAGTGGAGAGGATACACTGCAGCTTTTGTCTATTCAAGGGTTTAGGGTTTAGGGTTTAGGGTGTTAGGCTGTTTTGAATTTGTTAGGTGGTCAAACCCTTCACCTTCGTGTCCGGCTGGTCAAGGGTTAAAGACCTTGGACTGAGGGCTGAGGGAAACCGAAGAAGCTGAACGGCGTTTCTTTTTTCGGCTATAAGTCCAACTTTGGCTAGCCGCCAAAGGCCTGATCAGGACCAGAACTAGACCGGCTTACAATTGGTGGCCAAAGTAGCAAGGCTGGCCACAAATGGGGCCTGCGGCCGCCGGAGTGTAGGTGACACAAAGCTGACATGTAGTCGACATGAAGCAGAGTCACGAAAAAAGGAACACCGAAGCTGAAGCAACCTGTATCAATTGCTGGGAATCGAGCGTGCTGCCTGCAGCTTGCCCTTGGCAAGGGGCCTGTGACATGGGTTCGGGGGTGGGTCGATGTCCAAGGTGGCGCCTTAGCCTACCGAACGTTCAATTGGAAAAACCGAAGTGCTCATTTTTAAGCTTCAGTCTTGGACGCCAGTCAAACTTTACCTTGGCTTCCCGTCCCAGGAGGAGGCCGCCAGAGACCTGGCAGACACAGCCCTGATGCAAAGCCTGGGCTTCGGAGGCGATCTGGACATCTGGGACGGACCTGAGGCCCGACGCAGGGTGGGATCTGACGCCTACCGCGGAGCCATCCGCTTCCCCAAGGCGAGATATTTCGAATTTCGAATTTGAATTTGTAGGTTGTTGGGGACTTGGCGTCTCAGTAAGGCGCCAGACCTGTGGCTCTTTCCATGGTGATCTCCTGACTTCCCTATGGCTTGATCCTTAGGCCAGAAGCAGCCTTAACCCTCAACCCTTCACCCTGATTCGGTCATCCTGACCCCTGAATCTGTAACCCCAAAACCCTAAATTACGGACTTCAGATCCAGCTGTGTGGGTAAAATGTACCTCAGGTGCAGCTGTGCAGGGATATTCAACATTCACTTCAAATCCAAAAATCACGTCCACTCAGCTTTCGTTACGCGCACGCTCTATACAGGTGGCGAGAGTGTGGGCAGCGTGCCTTGTGGCCAGCCACACTGATTTATGGCCAGCAACCAGCTCACTCAGCCCCTGCTACTGAAACGCTCTTTGTAGGTGGCCAGAGTGTGGGCAGCGCGCCTTGCCCTGGGCCTAGCGTCTTCCGCTGCAAGGAGCGGCCGCCTGGCCTCTGGCAGCAGCCGCCTGACGGTGATCGAGGCGGCGGAGGTGCTGTCAGTGGAGGAGGTATCTGCCGCGGCGGGCATGGCGGCTTTTGGAGCAGAGGAGGAGGAGGAGGAGGCTTACATGAACGGGGGGCAGGTGAGGTCGCGCAGCCCATTGATTATTTTAGCGCGCTTCAGCAACAACTCAGCTACATCATGGCCTACGGCCGTGGGGGCCTGGTGCAGCAAGCCGTGGGGGCCACGGCGGGCCAGGCTGCTTTTGAAGCAGAGGAGGAGGAGGAGGAGGAGGAGGTTTATATGAACGGGGGGCAGGTGCGGCTGCACAGCCTCTACCTCTTTGGCTCATAACACTTCAATCTCTCCCGGCCATGATGGGCTGTACTAGGGGGCTATTTTGCACTATGGGGTTCATGCCCACGCCGCTCGTGTGTGGTTGTGTGTTAGTTGCTTGCCCAGGGGGGTCACTGGTTTTTCTCTCGCCGTCCTAGTTAATTTCAGTGCTCGCACCGGTTTGCGTGCACATGCCCCATGCATCAAGTGTGATCCTCTGCTGGACTGTAAAAAAGACAGGGGCGATGCAGATACATTGTCTTGCCTTCACTTTCCTTCCCGCCTCCGCCCCCACTTTTCTTTCTTTTTCTTTATTTGTTTTCCTTTTCTGGCTCCAATACTTTCCTACAAGTTTGTTTTCAACAATTGCTGGCGCTGCACCAGCAAAGATGCAAGAACAGTTTCCTCCTCCTCCCCCCCCTCCTTTTCTTTATTTACTTTTCCTTCTTTTTCTGCTGGCATGACCGGCACTTTCTTCAGCAATGTTTTCAACAATTGCTGGCGCTGCACCAGCGATGATGCAAAAACAGTATCGGTTGGGCAAGTCCTCGACCCACACACCCTGTCCCCTGTCCCCTGTCCCCTGTCCCGTGTCCCCAGTCCCCTGTCGCCTGTCGCCTGTCGCCTGTCGCCTGTGAGTTTCGGGGCAAGATAGCTACGCTGGTCGGTTCAGCCCTTGAGTGCCTTTTAAAGTTATACACCGGTACCGATGCTCATTTTGAAACACAGTGACGGCGTGAATGTGGCTTTGACCCGGGCTGCGCTATTTCCTTAACTCTCACGTCCCGCACCGGGCGTAACTTTATTTTTGATATTTTTATGCACGGCTGATAGCTGGCCCGGGCTGCACTTTAAGGCAGAAAATGCGCTGCTCCATGCAGAGCCTTGAGTGTCTTTTGAAGTCATGCAACGGTACCAATACTCATGCTTAAAAGCATGTTAAGGCCGCGGATGTGGCTTTGACCTGGTCTGCGCTATTTCCTTAACTCTCACGCCCCGCACCGGGCATAACTTTATTTGTTTTGCTTTATGCACGGCGACAGCTGGCCCGGGCTGCGATTTACGGCAGAAATGCGCTGCTCCATGCAGAGCCTTGAGTGCCTTTTGAAGTCATGCAGCGGTACCAATACTCGTGCTTAAAAGCGTGGTAAGGCCGCGTATGTGAGGCTTCGACCTAGGCTGCCCTGTTACCTTAACTCTCACGCGCCCTACAGGGCATGGCTTTATTTTCCTTAGTTCAATGCACGGCCGGTAGCTGGAGAGGTACCCCATACGGTACCTATGGCCAAGTCTAGCACCCTCCCTCTACACCTTCGAGTGAACGCATGCCCGCTGCAACAACACCAACCCACCCTCTAACACCCACCCACCACCCACCCTCTCACACCACCCACCCACCCTCTCACATCTGGGCAGGGACGAGCCATCGGGAGGGACTCCCCCTTCTACGGGCCGGGCGGAAAAGCGATGGGCACGGGCGGCGGCGAGTCGGGCGGCCTCGCGGCTGTGGGCGCTGCCAGCGGGGTGAGGACTGCCGGCGCCGAGATGGAATGCTTTGAGAATGTTTGCAAGCCCCTGAGGGGAGTGCGTATGAGTGGATCCAGTGCGGGGCGGACCAAGACCCGACCCAGCGGCAACCCACAGGTTGGTGTGCCCCGCACTGACCCCGCGTCATGGTTGTTGTTACAAAGTTGACAGTACACAGCCTCCCGCAAAAGGGCCAGGCAGAGCAAACCGGTGGGAAACAGCTAACAGAAAGCGGAACAGACACGAGCCAGCCCATGGAGAACCCAAGCAACAGGGAAAGCAAAAGAACCACTATGGATCATCAGGATTTCTTTGTCCCCCCTAAACAACTGAAATTGTTGGAGAAGTCAAAGCGCATCTGCAGTGCCCTTCCGATGTCAAACCCATTTTCTTATGCCATGCCCCTACCCGCCACAAATCTGTGGTGAAGGCAAAGCGCATCTTAGTGCCCTTCCTACGTCAAACCTATCTCCCATGCCATGCCTCCCCCCCACAGGCTGACCTTTCCCCTAAACACCTGAAATCGTTTGAGAAGGCAAAGCGCATGTACAGTGCCCTTCCGACGTCCAACCCATTTCCCCTTGCCATGCCCATCCCCCCCACACAGGCTGACCTGTCCATCTGCACCTCCCGCGGCGATGTGGTGCGTTGCCGCTCGGTCGTCCATTGCACCAACGCATACTCGGCCCGCCTGCTGCCGGAGCTCCAGGGCAAACTGGTACCCGTCAGGAACCAGGTCAGGGCCAGGCACCGAATTTAAATTAAATTATATCACTGCATACCGGTACGGGGCCCCGCCTGCTGCCAAAGCTCCAGGGCTGCAAACTGGTAGAGCTGGAGGGAAAACTGGTGCCCTGCAGGGACAAGGGACCAGGGCCAGGGACACCAAATCTGAGTATAATTGCATCATTGCTTGCTAGACCTGCCGACTGTCGGAACAGCTGAGCAGGCTGTTGCCTATTAGGAACCACGTTAGGGTTTAGAGTACCAGGCACTGAATTTGAATTTGATTTGAATTCCACCAATCCAAGCTGTGCACGCGTGCTGCACGGAAACTGTAGCCTGATAGGACCCAGGTCAAGGTCAGGTCCATATAATTAACACACACATAAATTCAAACATGACTTGAAGATGGCGCGCAGCATTCGTATTTGTTCGTCACAACCATAACCACACATGATGCAGTAAAATGGCAATGCATATTGCTTACGTTGCACTGATCAGCTACAATAGTACAATTCAGCTACTTCACGGAACACAGCTACAATTCAGCTACTTTAAGGAACACAGCTACAATTCAGCTATGTCACGGGAGACATAGCTACAATTCATCTACTTTAAGGAACACAGCTACAATTCAGCTATGTCACGGGAGACATAGCTACAATTCAGCTACTTCACAGACCACGGCCAGGGGGGTCGGCACAGGAAGCCCCGCTTCTTGAGCCGCCGGCCGTAGGCCGGTCGACGGTAGTATGCCGGTCAACAATAGGTCCTCATCTGCCCCTGCTGGTGGCCACCTAGCAGCCCTCAAAAGCTGTAATGCTGCACACTACATCAGCGATGCTGGGAATATCCATCCGCTCGCTGATCCCTAACCAGCCTACTCGGTACCTAGAATCAAACGTGTCTCCTCATACGCTTATGAAGCAAAGTGTCACTCACTAACCCCATCACTTAACCCTTGACAATCATCCCTGCCCGCCCTAACCCGTAACCCTCAACCCTGTGTCCTCAGGTGGCCATAACTGCCCTAAACCCTATCCCTTCCCACTCATACCTGCTTGCCTTAAGCTTGTAACCCTTAACCCTTGCTCCCACGTCCTTCGGTGGCTATAACTGTCACCCTTATCCCTTTTCACTCATCCCTATCTGTCTTTCCCCCAGCCTTTCACCCTGCTTCCCATTCCCAGGTGGCCATAACTGCCCCCCTTGACCCTTACCCTTGCCACTCATCCCTACCTGCCCTTAACCCTCAACCCTTCACCCCTGCTCTTCAGGTGGCTATTACTGCGCCCCTCACACCGAGCCAGGCACTTCCCCTTGATGCAGCGGTGTACGCACGCGACGGCTTCGTGTATTACAGCCCCAGGTGCGATATAACCCTGACGGCTGAACCCTAAACGCTCGACCCTGAACCCTCGACCTTGAACCCTTGACAAAGCTGTGTACACCGGAGACGGCAGCGTGAACCGCAGCTGCAGGGTTGCACCTGTCATGAAAGCTCAACTCCTGATATGCGGCGTATGCCGGCACAGGGCTTGGTTAGCTACAGTCTGCGGTCAAGTTATTTTGAAACATAAGCCCCTAACCCTAAATTGTCATGAAACATAAGCCCCTGACCCTGAATCAAACTGGTGGTCTACAGCCCCACGTGCATCCAACATGAAAACCCTGAACCCTAGACGCCGAACCCTTGACACAAGGGTGTGCGTGAGAGAGTGCAGCAGCAACACAAACCCTTGAGTAAGGCCTAAAACCTGAACCCTGTACCCTAAAGGCCTAAACCCTGCATTTGTTTATCCCCGTCGCTTCGTGCTTCGACAAATAGGAAGCTCCCCCAGTCCACACTCCTCGCACGTCCATTCATTCATTTGCTCATCCCTGCCGCAGGTCTGACGGCGGCCTGGTCCCCGCCCTGCGGCCTGACGGCCTAAACCCTAAACCCTGCATTTGCTCATCCCCACCGCAGGTCTGACGGCCGCCTGGTCCCGCACGGCAGTCTGATGGCCTCAACCCTGAAGGTCTAAACCCTGCATTTGTTCATCCCCGCCACAGGTCTGACGGCCGCCTGGTCCTAGGCGGCTTCCGAGACGTCGTCCCGCACAAGGAGCACGGAACCTTTGATGACGGCGTGCTGGACCCCTTGGTCTCCGACTGCCTCCGGCGCTACATGCCCACCAACTTCCCGCTCCAATTCGGCGCCGCAGCCGGCGGGCGGGCGCCGGAGTTCGAGATGGAGTGGTCTGGCATCCTGGGCTTCACTGAGGACAGGTGAGGTGATGTTCAAACTATTCATAGGAAGTGCTAAAAATCTGCAGCAGCTTCACAGAGGACAGGACAAGTATTCATGCATACAACTCCCCTCATTATTATAAAGATTACTGTAAATAAACAGCAACTTCACACACACAAACTACAAAAACAATCAAATAAGTAAATTCGGCACCGGAACTCGGAGGGCTCAAGTACAAATGCACCAACCTTCCCGCGCAGGTTCCCACTCGTGGGTAAACTTTCGGCTGTCAAGGATGACGACTCAGCAGCCAACCGCGCAACAAGCCGTGCGGGTGAGTGTCTTGCGTCAACGGCAAGATTTACCCTTGACCCTAAATTAAGCCCTGAAAACCGCGCAACAAGCCGTGCGGGTGAGTGTCTTGTGTCAATTGCTAGGTTGACCCTTGAACCTAAACCCTAAAAACAACGAAGCCATCCGTGTGCGGGTCTGTGCTATGCATGATATGGCATGCCCGCCTACCTGGCAATTCAATGCGCCAGAATTACAGGTTTCTGGCTTTTTCTAAGGGCAAGCCCCTCAACCCGTATCCTGCACCCCCCCCCCCTGCTAGTCCTGCAACCTGGGGTCCTAAGGTCTGCTCGGTGCCTCGGTGTAAAAGATTCAATTTGCACAAGGCTGCCTCCGGCAGGCTGCTGGGTGTCCACCACTGGGCCGATGGGGCCCAAACTTTGACCGATCTTTGGCCGACCTTTGACCGATCTTTGGCCGATCTTTGGCCGGTGGCCCAAGCAGCAGTGAGGGCTCGCAGCACCAGGTCCCCAAAGCTGCAGGCCATGATGTAGCTCAATTGCAGCTCAGTCACCCTAAATCCCTTGCTGTCTGCTTCTGCTGACCACTGTGTGCTCTTGAAAGAACTTGTGATCTGTTTGGCACTGTCCGAATTCGCATCACCTCCAACAGTTTGTCAAGTTTACCACTGTTTGATACTTTATCAAGTCAACCACTGTTCGCATACCATCCGTCACAGGCCAGTGCATCTGTGCTGTTTCGCATACCATCTGCCACAGGCCAATTCATCTGTGCTGTCTAAAATCGTTTCACCTTAACATATAACCACTGTTCAAATCCCAACTGCCACAGGCCAGTACATATGCGCTGGATTCAGCGGCCACGGCATGACTCGGACCTACAGCTGTGCCGAGGGCTTGGCGCGTATGGTGCTGGGCCTGCCGCAGGGTCCCGTCCCGCTCCCAAGCGCGTTCATGCCCGAGGGGCGCCTGTAGCTGTCACCAGCAACTGACCTGGGCTTTGAATCCCCTACTCCCCCAAGGGGTTGATAGGACACGGCGCTGATTCAATCGACCATGCGGCGGTGGTGTGGAGCAGTGTCGGCGCCCATTCCTGCTAAGGGATCTAGCCCCACCACAAGTGCTGACCGTACCGGATCAAGCAGCAGGGCCGTCCGCTCCTGCAGATCTCATCCAGATCTGCTACAGATGTTATTCCAAATTCACCCCCTGCACAAGTGCTGACCGTACATGGGTTTGGGTTGGCCACTCCTGCAGATGTACAATAGATCCGCTACAGATTTAATTCAGATTCGATGCATCCTGCATGCAGTGGGTGGGTGCTTCTGTCAGCATCCTCCACTCTGCAGTTTGTCCCCTGCTCGGGCCCCTACCTCACTTCGCTATACTCCGCTCCGCTCCGCTCCGGCATCGGCATTGGCCCATACCGGCCGGCCCATACTGACCGGCACCGGCATCGGCCCATACCTCACTTCGCTTAACTCCGCTCCGCTCACTTCGCCCCACTATACTCCGTTCCCATGGAGGCATGGGCCCATTTGCAGCCTGTACCATGCCCATGCCTCACTATGTCGTTTATACCATGTAGCCCAACTGGGTGATTTATTTGCATCGATCATTTGGTGGTTAGGTGCTGCTGTTTAGGCCCTTAACACTGCACCATGCAGCATTGTAGCCCAACTGGGTGGTTTATTTGCATCGATCATTTGGTGGTTAGGTGCTGCTGTTAAGGCCCTTAACACTGCACCATGCAGCATTGTAGCCCAACTGGGTGGTTTATTTGCATCGATCATTTGTTGGTTAGGTGCTCCTGATAACGCCCCTCGCTCTGTACCATGTAGTTTTGACCGCGCACATGCCCATGCCCATGTCTCACTATGCAGTTTGTGCATGCAGCCCAACTGGTGAGATTCTGGATCGCCTTGTACTGATAAGGCCCCTCACCTTGTGCCATGTCGTTTTGTCCATGCACATGGCCATATGCTTAAGTCTCACTACCACTATGTAATTTGTACCGCGTAGCCTAACTGGTGAGATTCTACATCGCCTTGTATTCTAACCGCCCAGCAATCTGTGTACACTATTCAAAGCCAACCAGGGCGCGGCCTGCTACTCTTAGCCTTTTCCATCCTTCCCTTTGCAAGCGACTTCAGCTATTGTGAGTTCCTTCCTTTCCTAGCGTGATTCTCATTGTTCCTTGCTGGTAGTGCGGGGCGAATTCCTCCGCCATGTCCAGCCAAAAAAATGCATTCTCTTGATGACAAGGGCATTGCCCTCCCGATGATTCTTCGACTCGCCTGCTGACAGATGCACCTTGTCTTCGTGGCCTGACATTGATTTCCAAATGTGGATCATGCCCAGATTTTTAAGGCATTTGTGAATGTGGTGTATTAACGGTCCTCCCACATCCCAAACAAGATGATGTAGCATGACAAGTTAGGGATTGTACTCCTGGTTTGGCTTTGATTTTAAACCAGCCTCTGGTGTGTTCTGTGCCCTTGTTGCATGATTATTGAGGTAGTTAAGAAAGTGCAAGTAACTCATTAGTACTTGAATGTAGGATTTAGTGCCAAGGACAGACTCGTATCACCTGTTGTAACTATGGTAAATGGGGGGGAAGTGGTCCAGTGGCATAACGCTGGTGGCATCCATACCCAAAGGTTTGCCCCATTCCTTTTTCTCCTGCCCCTCTTAGTTAGGCAACCACGCGGTTAATGACGTTACACCTATGGGCCACGCGGCCAGCGTTGAGCAGGGCCCAGAGGTGTAACGTCATTGACCTTTGGGCCACGCTGATATCCCCTACCCACGCGGCTAAGCCTTGCTGAGCAGGGCCCAGAGGTGTTACGCCGTTGAACCAGATGTTGAGTGACCCAACCTCAATTCCAGCCAACCATGCACAGCCAGGACCATGGTGATGCAGGAGTCAATGACGTGACACCTCTGGGCCCTGCTAAAAAAGGCTCCGCCGCGTGGCCCAGGGGTGTAACGTCATTAACCGCGTGGTTGCCTAAATAATAGGGGCAGTAGAAAAGGAATGGGGCAAACCTTTGGGTTGGGAGGAATTAACAAAACAAACATCAGGGGGCAGGGGAAAAAGGAGGAAAAGTGTAAAATAAAGTAGGTGCCATTATCTGATAGCTGCCTAAGAAACCCTGGCAGGGCCTGATCTGTAGTCAGGGGAGTTGTCCGGAGCAGGTCACCAGAGCATGGCCCAATTCCGACAGATTCAATGATTTCCCCCCCACTGCTTCCATTAGGGGCAGATGTGTCTGGTGTGGGAATAACTCCACCTCTGTCTTTGCATCTGTTTACAGTTCAAAGCCGCGGCGTGGTAAGAGCTGTGCATATGACAATCTAGCAGAATGATACAAAGTTGAGCAATCCAGAAGCACAGGGCACGGCCCTGATCACGCGGTCATCTTTTGGGCAAGTCAATAAAGTTACACCTCTGGGCCCGCTCAAAGATCGGCCGCGTGGGCGCCCAACTGTTCAGAAGGGAGTAAAGAAGGAACTAAAAGGAAGAGAGGGGCAGAGGAAAAAAAGGAGAGGCCGGGAAGGCAACGAAAACCAAATCCAACAACTTTGGGCAAGTGTCACAATCCCATTGAGGGTCAGGAGAGGGGTGTGTCGCCAGATTTCTCCCACGCTTGATAATTCCTATACAGCAGGGGGGGCATAGGTCTGACTGGGTGGCATGCTCCTCCCCTGATGAAGGTTCTGACTGCAATTTCTACGGCACAGTGGGCTCATCCCATCTCTATGTCATCCTCGGCTTGTCTGGTTTTCTTGGGAATCTCACGCCAGGATCTTATCAACAAGCGCCTCAAAGTCGGAGTACCTGAGGAGAGCAGGGCGAAATGAAGTCAATGACATTACACCTCTTGAAAAGAAGTAGTGAGCTATGACCTTTGAACTTGGCTCTTGGGCAGCCACATGTCAGTCGCACTCGGAACATCTAGGCAAGGGTTCGTGGGGTTTAGGTTAAGGGTTTAGAGTGTAGAAATTGCCACGCTGTTCATTTCAGAGGCCTTCAGCTGAGCCTCGGCTACATCACAGTCTTCAGCCCATGGGGACCTGGTGCAGCATATGACACTCACAGTTTAATTTCGCACTTCAAACCGAGTGCGCTTCAAACTTCACAATTTTCACACCTCAGCACTTCAGGTACAAATCAGCGACATCACGGCCTACAGCCCAGGGGGGCCTGGCGCAAGAATCAAGCCCTGCTGCTTGGGCCACTGGCCGGAAGGAGATCAAGAGGCAGGTTTCATGCAAGATTTGTTCCCCAACTGCCCAGTCAGCGGTGGCGCCCCGGTGGCCTACCCAACGGGTGATCTAGGGCACACTGGAAGAAAAGTTATGCGCCCTTGTCCAGTCTATTGTACGCAACAGTCCACATCTCCACAGCCAGCGGAGTTTGAGTATTTCTTCAACACTGAACATCAAGTTCTCTTTCATGAGCTGTGTTTCCAGTACCGTTTCCTTACTTCCATAGGCCCGTCAAGAGGTTTTCGAAAACTTCCGTTGCATCGACCACACTGTGTGTTTCAGTCGAGCTTGTAGCTTAGTTGTAGCTCAGCCACAAATCAGCTACAAATCAGCTAAAAACAGCTACATCACGGCTGATGGCTTAGGGTACCTAGTACAGCTGGCCGTGCTGCTTGGGCAACCAGCCGTAGGTTGGTTCAGGTTCTGGCGCCCCCCCTCCCCCCCTCCACACACACACACATTTTCCTCCTCCCCCCTCACCCCTAACCCTCCGCTCACCCCAAAGTCTGCTTGCGCCACTCCACAGGGATAGCATCCATTCCGTCCTGTCCTGCCATGAGCGCTCCGATGAGGCATCCCCGGCTGCAGTTATCGCCCCCCGCCAGCAGGTTGGCCCTGACTGCCGCCTCATAGCTACCGAAGAGCGTTGCTGTCATCATCACGTTGATAAAGGCGCCGGGGTTGGCGCAGCTCGACCCATTACACCAGACAGCCCCTGTGGGCAACAGAGAACAAGGTGACCAAGGGAGGAGGAGGAGGAGGAGGAGGAGGCATCAGAACAGATGTTTCAGGCAACAGAGAACAGAACGACCGAGGGAGGAGGAGGCATCAGATCTGGAGAGATATGTGACAAAGGCGCTAGGGTTGCCGCAACTCGACCCATTGCACTGAGCAGCCCTTGCAACCTTGGGGCAACAGAGAACAGAACGACCGAGAGAAGAGGAGGCATCAGATCTGGAAAGGCAAATGACAAAGACGCCGGGGTTCCCGCAGCTCGACCCATTGCACCAAACAGCCGCAAGGGGGAACAGAGAACAGAGCGACCGAGGGAGGAAGAGGCATCAGATCAGAACAGACATGCGTCAAAGGGTGCAGGGCTGCCGAAGCTCTCGACCCATTGCACCAAACAGCCTTTAAGGGGGAACAGGGCACAACCGGTGTCACTTACCAATGAACTAATACAGGGTTTTATGTATCCATGGCGCCTTGGGGGTGTCCCTACCCCCCCCCCAAATGTTAATGATGAGAAAAGGCAAAACTCACCCACTGCATGGGGCAAGTGCATGGCCCATGGCCACAGCAAAGCCATATCTTAATATGTAACATCTGCTCCTCCGCTAGCATCGTTCACACATCCAAGCATATCCCTGCAGGCCCCCAGCCTCGACCTCACGTGTGGATGTCATCCACACATCCAAACAGACCCCCCCACGCACCCAACCCTGTCGTCATGTGTGAATGTCATCCACACATCCAAACAGACACCCCAGGCCCCAAGCCTTATCTTCACGTAAGAATGGCTAACCTTGCTCCCTGCCAACCTGGGCCATCTAGTGCACATTCCCATCCTTTTCCTCACGCGTGAATGACATCCACACACCCAAACATACCCCCCTATCGGCCCCCAGGCTTGTCCTCATGTGTGAATGTCATCCACACATCCCAACAGACACCCCCCACGCACCCAGCCCCATCCTCACACGTGAAAGGTGTCTGCTGCGCCCTGCCGGCCAGGGCCTTCTCGTGCAGCCCCTTCATTTGGACCGAGACCTCGTACTGCAGCTCTGCGCCAACACGGGGGGAAGGTTGCAATATAGGATGGAAGTTTGCCAGGCAGCTCTGCGCTTATACATACAGGGAGGGGCAGAACAGACAGGGGGCTTGTACTGCAGCTCTGCGCTGAAACATACAGGGAGGGGCAGTACAGACAGCGGGCTCGCACTGCAGCTCTGCGCTTGAACATACAGGGAGGGGCAGTACAGACAGCGGGCTCGCACTGCAGCTCTGCGCTTGAACATACAGGGAGGGGCAGTACAGACAGCGGGCTCGCACTGCAGCTCTGCGCTTGAACATACAGGGAGGGGCAGTACAGACAGCGGGCTCGCACTGCAGCTCTGCGCTTGAACATACAGGGAGGGGCAGTACAGACAGCAGGCTCGCACTGCAGCTCTGCGCTTGAACATACAGGGAGGGGCAGTACAGACAGCGGGCTCGCACTGCAGCTCTGCGCTTAAACATACAGGGAGGGGCAGTACAGACAGCGGGCTCGCACTGCAGCTCTGCGCTTGAACATACAGGGTGGGGCAGTACAGACAGCGGGCTCGCACTGCAGCTCTGCGCTTGAACATACAGGGAGGGGCAGTACAGACAGCGGGCTTGCACTGCAGCTCTGCGCTTGAACATACAGGGAGGGGCAGTACAGACAGCGGGCTTGCACTGCAGCTCTGCGCTTGAACATACAGGGAGGGGCAGTACAGACAGCGGGCTCGCACTGCAGCTCTGACCTTAAACATACAGGGAGGGGCAGTACAGGCAGGGGGCTCGTACTGCAGCTCTGCGCTTGAACATACAGGGAGGGGCAGTACAGACAGCGGGCTCGCACTGCAGCTCTGCGCTTGAACATACAGGGTGGGGCAGTACAGACAGCGGGCTCGCACTGCAGCTCTGCGCTTGAACATACAGGGAGGGGCAGTACAGACAGCGGGCTTGCACTGCAGCTCTGCGCTTGAACATACAGGGAGGGGCAGTACAGACAGCGGGCTTGCACTGCAGCTCTGCGCTTGAACATACAGGGAGGGGCAGTACAGACAGCGGGCTCGCACTGCAGCTCTGACCTTAAACATACAGGGAGGGGCAGTACAGGCAGGGGGCTCGTACTGCAGCTCTGCGCTTGAACATACAGGGAGGGGCAGTACAGACAGCGGGCTCGCACTGCAGCTCTGCGCATGAACATACAGGGAGGGGCAGTACAGGCAGGGGGCTCGTACTGCAGCTCTGCGCATGAACATACAGGGAGGGGCAGTACAGGCAGGGGGCTCGTACTGCAGCTCTGCGCATGAACATACAGGGAGGGGCAGTACAGACAGCGGGCTCGCACTGCAGCTCTGCGCATGAACATACAGGGAGGGGCAGTACAGACAGCGGGCTCGCACTGCAGCTCTGCGCAAACACGGGGGCAGGGGCAGTACAGACAGCGGGCTCGCACTGCAGCTCTGCGCAAACACGGGGGGAGGGGCAGTACAGACAGCGGGCTCGCACTGCAGCTCTGCGCTTGAACATACAGGGAGGGGCAGTACAGACAGCGGGCTCGCACTGCAGCTCTGCGCAAACACGGGGGGAGGGGCAGTACAGACAGCGGGCTCGCACTGCAGCTCTGCGCAAACACGGGGGGAGGGGCAGTACAGACAGCGGGCTCGCACTGCAGCTCTGCGCAAACACGGGGGGAGGAGCAGTACAGACAGCGGGCTCGCACTGCAGCTCTGCGCAAACACGGGGGGAGGGGCAGTACAGGCAGGGGGCTCGTACTGCAGCTCTGCGCAAACACGGGGGGAGGAGCAGTACAGACAGCGGGCTCGCACTGCAGCTCTGCACAAACACGGGGGGAGGGGCAGTACAGGCAGGAGGCTCGTACTGCAGCTCTGCGCAAACACGGGGGGAGGAGCAGTACAGACAGCGGGCTCGCACTGAAGCTCTGCGCATGAACATACAGGGAGGGGCAGTACAGGCAGGGGGCTCGTACTGCAGCTCTGCGCTTGAACATACAGGGAGGGGCAGTACAGGCAGGGGGCTCGCACTGCAGCTCTGCGCTTGAACATACAGGGAGGGGCAGTACAGGCAGGGGGCTCGTACTGCAGCTCTGCGCATGAACATACAGGGAGGGGCAGTACAGGCAGGGGGCTCGTACTGCAGCTCTGCGCTTGAACATACAGGGAGGGGCAGAACAGGCAGGGGGCTCGCACTTCAGCTCTGCGCTTGAACATACAGGGAGGGGCAGTACAGGCAGGGGGCTCGTACTGCAGCTCTGCGCATGAACATACAGGGAGGGGCAGTACAGGCAGGGGGCTCGTACTGCAGCTATGCGCAAACATGGGGGGAGGGGCAGTACAGACAGCGGGCTCGTACTGCAGCTCTGCGCATGAACATACAGGGAGGGGCAGTACAGGCAGGGGGCTCGTACTGCAGCTCTGCGCAAACATGGGGGGAGGAGAGATAAATACCGTGGCTTGTCGCTGCCCATTGGCCCTGCTTGTTGCCCCCTCCACCCACCCCCTGTTCCCTGCCCTCCTGTCCCCTGCCCTCTCCCTTGCCCCCCTGCCCCTACCCGTTGCTTCCACCCCCTGTCCTTGCCCCCACCCCTGCCCCATCTCCTCGTTTCTCACCCTACCTGACGGTGTCATCATGCATCCCCCCCCCCCCACAAACTTGCCTTTAATGGGTTCCTCCTTGTTCCCCACCGCCTTGCCCCGCCCCTGCCCCTGCACATCCCCTGCCCCCTACCAGATAGTGACATCATGCATTAACGAGTTCCTCCTTGGTCCCCACCGCTTTGGCGGCTTGCCCTGCCCCTTCCCCGCCCTTGGCTCCTTGCCCTGATCCCCTGCACCAGCCCCCTACCTGCTGGTGCCATCACGACCCCCCCCCCCACACTCTCACCCGTGATGGGATGCGCCTTTGTCCCCGCCGCCTTGGCTTCTTGCCCTGCCCCTGCTCCCCATCCCCTGCCCCCTACCTGATGGTGCCATCATACACTCCCCTCCCCCACAAACTCACCTGTGACTGGTTTCACCTTAGTCCCCACGGCCTTGGCACCTGGCCCTGCCCTTGCTATCTATGCTCCTCACCTTACCCCGTCACCGATGGTGCCATCACCCCCCCCCCACACACACACACACTCACTTGTGATGGGATTCACTTTTTCTGCACTTCTTCTGCAATCCCGCTGTCAGCACCAGCCGCCCCCCACCTGATGGTGCCATCATACATTCCCCACCCACACAAACTGACCTGTGATTGGGCTCACCTTGGTCCCCGCTGCCTTGGCGACGAGGGCACGCACGTCCTCTGTAATCCCGCTGTCAGCACCAGCCGCCCCCTACCTGATGGTGCCATCATGCATTCCCCACCCACACAAACTGACCTGTGATTGGGCTCACCTTGGTCCCTGCTGCCTTGGCGACGAGGGCACGCACGTCCTCTGCAATCCCGCTGTCAGCACCAGCCGCCCCCTACCTGATGGTGCCATCATGCACTTCCCACCCACACAAACTGACCTGTGATTGGGCTCACCTTGGTCCCTGCTGCCTTGGCGACGAGGGCACGCACGTCCTCTGCAATCCCGCTGTCAGCACCAGCCGCCCCCTACCTGATGGTGCCATCATGCACTTCCCACCCACACAAACTCACCTGTGATGGGGTTCTCCTTGGTCCCTGCTGCCTTGGCGACGAGGGCGCGCACGTCCTCTGCAATCCCGCTGTCAGCACCAGCCGCCCACTTGAGCGTGTCCGCCACACTCAGGCCCTCCACCACTACCTTCTCAAGGATGCGGACAGCACCCAGGCCATACCTGAAATAAACAGGCGACCAGGGAGACTTGGGCAGGGGGGTGCTAGGGCAGGGGTGTGCTAGAGCAGGGAGGACTTGAGCGTGTCCGCCACGCTCAGGCCCTTCACCACTACCTTCTCAAGGATGCGGACAGCACCCAGGCCATACCGGAAAACAGCGGTCAACCAGAGAGACTAGGGCAGCAAAGCTGGCAACAAACAGGGCCTACGGACGGTGGCTTGAGTGTAGCTGACATGTCGCTGAGTCGCAACAAAATAAAAACAGTGCCAAGCCTGGCAATCAAAGGCAGATTGCGTCGACCCAGCTGACGGATTGCTTACCTGATCACATCCTCGTTGTTCTGTTGGACCCGGATGGCCTTCTCTGCAACCTCTCCATAAAGGTAAGGCTTCATAGCCACCAACAAGCACGACCCTGCATTGATTGCGTCAAACCTGCCCCGCCTGGGCTGAATAGCCACCAATGAGCGCCACCCTTTTTTGTTTGCGTCAAACCTGCCCGAGGCCTGCTTACTTGACGGCATCCTCATTGTTCTGTTGGACCCGGATGGCCTTCTCTGCAACCTCCATCAGGCATGGCTGACCGCCATACTTGGCCACCAGTAAAGCGGCCTGCAGTCAGGTGTTGCAGGAAAGGTTTAAAGGTTCAGAGTTTAGGTTTTAGGGTTAAGAGTTTGAAACCTGAACTGGGCTGACCGCCGTAATTGGCCACTAATAAAGCGGCCTACAGGCAGGTGTTGCAGGAAAGGTTTCACAAGGTTCAGGGTTCAGGGTTCAGAGTTCGGGGTTCGGGGTTTAGGGTTCAGGGTTTGAAACCTGAACTAGGCTGACCGCTATGCTTGGCCACCCGTGAAGCGGCTTATGGTCAGGTGTTGCAGGAAAGGTTCTAAGGATACAGGTTTTAAACTAAACCAAGCTGACCGCCGTACCTGGCCACCAGCAGCGCTGCCTGATAACTGGTGTTGCAGGAAATGTTCTAAGGTTCTAGGGATTGGAGTTTATGACTAAACTAGACTGACCGCCGTACCTGGCCACCAGCAGCGCGGCTTGAATACAGGTGTTGCAGAGAATGATGAAATGTTTTAAGGATTAGACCTTGAAACTAAACCAGGCTGACTGCCATACCTGGCCACCAGCAGAAAAAGGTATACATGCAGGTGTTGCAGGAGCCTGTCAATGTTTGGCCCCATTCAGCCCATTGGTGGCTGTCCAGGGCCTGCCAAAAGTAATCTGGCAGGCACTACCGGTAATCTAATAACAGCAATATAATAACAGCAAAGCTCCTTACATCCATGAGCTGGCATTGCAATTCGCCTCCATACACCCTTTTTGCGCCCCGCGCGCGCCCGCCTTGTCCCCACCCTACCTCTGCTGCCTACTTTGCCTGGAAGTCCTTCACAGCAACCTTCCTGCCCTAGTGCCTCACTACACCCTACCTTTGCGAAGAAGTTTGCCAGGAAGTCTTTCACAGCACCCTTCCAGTCCAAGTCCCTCACGACACCCTACCTTTGCAAAGCAGTTCGCCTGGAAGTCCTTCTCATGTCCGCACTCGACGCCCTTCTTCCCAGCCGCGTGGTTGGCAATCAGGCCCTTCACGCTGCACAGGGAGGGAAGGGTTTAGGGTTTAGGGTCGAACGGTCAAACAACCTGGAAAATTGCAATCTGAAGGACTTTCAGACCGATGGTACATTTTTACATTGAGCCTGAAAGTCCTACTCATGTTCGTTCTCCACGGCAGCCTGCCGGAAGGATGGACTCGCAGCAAAACAACCAAACACAGGTTTCAGAGGGCACAGATAAAAATGTTGGCTAGTAGCACTGCAATAAGGTTGGCTAGTAGCTCCGCAATGGAAAGGTTGGCTCGTAGCTCCGCAATGGAAAGGTTGGCTAGTAGCTCCGCAATGGAATGGTTGGCTAGTAGCTCCGCAATGGAAAGGTTGGCTAGTAGCTCCGCAATGGAAAGGTTGGCTAGTAGCTCCGCAATAAGGTTGGCTAGTAGCTCCGCAATGGAAAGGTTGGCTAGTAGCTCCGCAATAAGGTTGGCTAGTAGCTCCGCAATGGAAAGGTTGGCTAGTAGCTCCGCAATGGAATGGTTGGCTAGTAGCTCCGCGTTGCTGCACGGGGAGGGCGTGCAGCGCAAGGTTTCATGGCCTTCCTTTTGCTTGGACTGTACAACATGTGAGGCTTGCCGCCCTAACCCTTCAACACCTGAGACACTAAAGCCCTAGAACAGTGCTGACTGCAGGGCAGTGAGATTCACCTTCCGTTCTGGTACGACGTGGACGATGCGGAGAAATCACACACCGCCTGCACACAGTCACGGAAGTGTGGAAAGTCAAAGTGCGGAATGCTGACGTGTGGACTGCTGTCGTGGTAATTCACATGCGGAGGCTGAAAACACAAGGTGCAGACAGCTGACGCTTTGCACCCTGCAAAGGGCGGGGAACGCATAGCAGGCACACGAGCAGTGCAAGGCAGACAGCACGGTGCAGATAGCTTAAGCCGTGGCGAAGGCAAGGAATGCATGGCAGGCGCAGGGGAATTCCAAGGCAGCAAACATGAGCTGCGGGACACATGCTGCTGGCTGGATGCGGCAGCAACGCCATTGCCACATTGACCACCGAGGCTGCTGCCGCTGCAACTGCTGTTGCCGCCTCTTCTGCCACAGTGCTCCTGCCGCTGCCACCGACACCACCAACTGCTACGCCCACTGCCACTGCCACCACCACCACCATATACTGCCACTACCAACCCTGCCGCTGCCACGGCCACCACCAACTCCACTGCTACGGCCTCTGCTGCCAATGCAGCTGCAGCTGCTACTGCCACTGCCGCCACGGCCGCCACTGATGCCCCCGGGGTCATCGGCGGCGGCCATTCTACTACCACAGTTGCTGCCACGTCAACTGCTGCTGCCACCTCTACCGCCACAGCCGCTGCCGCTGCTGCAACCGCCACTGCCACCCCTACTAGAACTGCCGCTGCCACTGCTGCTGCAACCGTCACCTTCACTGCTGCGGCTGCTGACACACTAAACACTGCACGCTGGATGAATCTGCCACTGCCCACTGCCCAGCACAGGACAAACCTGCCACTGCCCACAGCCCAGCACAGGACAAATCTGCCACTGCCCACTGCCTAGCACTGGATGAATCTGCCCACTGCCCACTGCCTAGCACTGGACAAATCTGCCACTGCCCACTGCCTAGCACTGGATGAATCTGCCACTGCCCACTGCCTAGCACTGGACAAATCTGCCACTGCCCACTGCCTAGCACTGGATGAATCTGCCCACTGCCCACTGCCTAGCACTGGACAAATCTGCCACTGCCCACTGCCTAGCACTGGATGAATCTGCCACTGCCCACTGCCTAGCACTGGACAAATCTGCCCACTGCCCACTGCCTAGCACTGGATGAATCTGCCACTGCCCACTGCCTAGCACTGGATGAATCTGCCCACTGCCCACTGCCTAGCACTAGATGAATCTGCCACTGCCCACTGCCTAGCACTGGATGAATCTGCCCACTGCCCACTGCCTAGCACTGGATGAATCTGCCACTGCCCACTGCCTAGCACTGGATGAATCTGCCCACTGCCCACTGCCTAGCACTGGATGAATCTGCCACTGCCCACTGCCTAGCACTGGATGAATCTGCCCACTGCCCACTGCCTAGCACTGGATAAATCTGCCACTGCCCACTGCCTAGCACTGGATGAATCTGCCCACTGCCCACTGCCTAGCATTAGATGAATCTGCCACTGCCCACTGCCTAGCACTGGATGAATCTGCCACTGCCCACTGCCTAGCACTGGATGAATCTGCCACTGCCCACTGCCTAGCACTGGATGAATCTGCCACTGCCCACTGCCTAGCACTGGATGAATCTGCCCACTGCCCACTGCCTAGCACTGGATGAATCTGCCACTGCCCACTGCCTAGCACTGGATGAATCTGCCACTGCCCACTGCCTAGCACTGGATGAATCTGCCACTGCCCACTGCCTAGCACTGGATGAATCTGCCACTGCCCACTGCCTAGCACTGGATGAATCTGCCACTGCCCACTGCCTAGCACTGGATGAATCTGCCACTGCCCACTGCCTAGCACTGGATGAATCTGCCACTGCCCACTGCCTAGCATTGGATGAATCTGCCCACTGCCCACTGCCTAGCATTGGATGAATCTGCCACTGCCCACTGCCTAGCACTGGATGAATCTGCCACTGCCCACTGCCTAGCACTGGACAAATCTGCCCACTGCCCACTGCCTAGCATTGGATGAATCTGCCCACTGCCCACTGCCTAGCACTGGATGAATCTGCCACTGCCCACTGCCTAGCACTGGATGAATCTGCCCACTGCCCACTGCCTAGCACTGGATGAATGTGCCCACTGCCCACTGCCTAGCACTGGATGAATCTGCCACTGCCCACTGCCTAGCACTGGATGAATCTGCCACTGCCCACTGCCTAGCACTGGATGAATCTGCCACTGCCCACTGCCTAGCACTGGATGAATCTGCCCACTGCCCACTGCCTAGCACTGGATGAATGTGCCCACTGCCCACTGCCTAGCACTGGATGAATCTGCCCACTGCCCACTGCCTAGCACTGGATGAATCTGCCCACTGCCCACTGCCTAGCACTGGATGAATCTGCCACTGCCCACTGCCTAGCACTGGATGAATCTGCCACTGCCCACTGCCTAGCACTGGATGAATCTGCCCACTGCCCACTGCCTAGCACTGGATGAATCTGCCACTGCCCACTGCCTAGCACTGGATGAATCTGCCACTGCCCACTGCCTAGCACTGGATGAATCTGCCACTGCCCACTGCCTAGCACTGGATGAATCTGCCCACTGCCCACTGCCTAGCACTGGATGAATCTGCCACTGCCCACTGCCTAGCACTGGATGAATCTGCCCACTGCCCACTGCCTAGCACTGGATGAATCTGCCACTGCCCACTGCCCAGCACTGGATGAATCTGCCACTGCCCACTGCCTAGCACTGGATGAATCTGCCACTGCCCAGCACTGGGGCGATCCTCACTTGGGCAAAGGCTTCCGCGTCGAACTCCTCACTGCCTGCCAGCGTGCGCAGCAGAGGGACCAGCTCGGAGGCGTACGGGGACAGCTCACCCAAATTGGCCTGAAGTAAGGGGGGGGGCAGGAGGTAGGGAGCTATGGGGACTGCTCACCTGCATTGGACTGGAGGAAGGGGGAGGAGAGGCAAGGAGGGGGGCAGGGCCTCTGGGTTTGGGTTCCCAAACAGCAGGCTTGCACACGCCCTTGGATGGGCGCAAAAGGATCAGTGTTGGGCGATTTATGGTCATGACGATCAGGCTTTCGACGGTGCCACGAATATTCTACCGTTTTGTTGTAAAAATTACCGTAGTCACGGACGTGTTTCGTTATTTTCAAATTTCGTTGTTGCTTAAAAAGTCGCAGTTTTGGCGATTGTTTTTTCATTCGTTGCACCTTAGCATGAAAAATTCCAGTCAAAAACATTTTCACGACTGATTTCGTTGCTCCTTGAAGAACGATCAAAATAACGAAATACGTCCGTGACTATGGTAATTGTTTTGCGGTGTAACACACCATCTTATGACGCACCTTTGCCCCTTTTACAAAGTCAGAGCCCAATACTGATGCAGATGTGTTTTTCCTTGCTAATTACCTGCTAGTCACCAGTCTGCTCTGTGGCTGTGTGCTTTAACATTCCTACTATGGCAAGACTCATACCAAGCAGTTTGCACGTAGCATGCAGCATGCACGCACCATGCACGATTGCACGTAGCATGCACGATTGTACGCAGCACACAGTGTGCACACACCTTGTAGTATGGGCGTGAGGACGTGGAGGTCCTTGCTAGGAGCCAGCCTGCAAGATGCTTTTAACATGCAGCATGCGCGCATGCGGTGCCTTGTAGTAGGTAGGTGCATGAGGGCATGGGGTTCCTCGCTAGCAATCAGCCCACGTATTGGCAAGATGCCTCTGACATGCAGCATACATACCTTATAGTATGGGCATGAGGGGTTAGGGAAGAACTCCGGGTTGGCCGTCCGACCGGCCTCCTCCACTTGAGTACGGAGCTGGGTGGTATCGTAGATCCAGTGCAGAGGCATCGTGGCGCAGTCTGCCACGAAGGTGCCCAGCACGGCTGCCTTGGCGCGGCCCTTGGCCGCAGCGCACAAGCCGGAGGTAGGGGTCGACATAATTGGGTGGGATCCGGTAAGATCTGAGATGTTAATGAGCTTTGGGGGGGAGCTGATCTGCACTCGGCCTGGATTCGGGTCTTCGAGGACAGAGAGACAGAAAGTGGATAAACGTCAGAGCTTATCTTGTGGAATATGGCTACGTTGCAGGAATATAGAGCAACGTTGCAGGTCTAGGTGTGATTTGAGTATTAGTGCTACAGCTCTTGCTACAGCCGTTCCCCAACCTTCGCCAAACTTTCTGGCTGGCTACCTCTGACGCGTAATTCTGAAGCGTCACGTCACGACACCCCCCAAATCATATCGTGCTCGCACATCCAATCCTGCTAGATCCATCGCCATGAACCAAACCATGCGCCACACGAAGCCTTTCAACTCATCCACCGCAAGCAGCCGACCCAGCAGGACGGTCGTTTGCAGGGCGGGTGCCGCTTTGGATCCACTTATGCTCCGCGTCGCAAGGGGCGAGGGTAAGGGGCGTCGTGCGCTGTTTGAATCATAAAACAATTGCTGCTTCTGATACGGCTAATTACGACACTTGTTGTTTGTACGCGCAGCTGCCGAGCGTACGCCGGTATGGCTCATGCGTCAGGCTGGCCGATACATGGCAGCTTTCCGAGAGTGCGTACTCGGGCGGGCTGCCATGCCGCATTCAAAGCAAACTCGCATATCTGGTCAAATTAGCATGTCGAACAGCCGTGCCTTGTGTCTCTTCATTCATGCCCTGTCATGGGGTTGTCATGGGGTCCCGAAGTTCAAATGTCCCTGACACGACACGCCATGCCCCTCTGGTACCCAGTAGCCATGCACTCTGTATAAACTGAAAAATCGCAGATGCGGGCCAGGCTTAGATATCAGACAATATAATGGCAGCCTGACGGTTCATTGGCAGCACCCTGGCCGAATCAGGCCCCCCTCCATTGCTGCTAAATGCCTCCGTCCACCCTGATCACCTGTGCTTCCTGTCATGGTAACACAAGATTAAAACTTAGTTGTCTTCTTTCCCTTGCACTTAACATGCAGTTCCCATGCCGACCACTCGCAATGCCCGCTGCTGCTGCAGCTGCCAAAATCCCAGCGCACTTCAATTGTATTTGTGTTTCTGCTCACACTGCCCAGCCCTGTTTAAAATAATCTTTAAGTTGGATGCTTAGCCGCTACAACCAGATCTGATCGCTGCGGTGTGGTATCTTTATCTAACCACAGCCCCTGCGAGCTCCACATCAGATATCAATGCACATTGGATCTCAATGCAGATGAGATCTGAATACGCAAATCATCTCAATCAACATTGGATCTGAATGCACATTGTATCCCAATGCACACCAGATCTCAATGCAGATCAGGTCTGAATGTGCATTGGATCTCAATAAACATTGGATCTGAATGCAAATTGGATATCATTGAACATTGTATCTCATTGCCAATAATATCTGAATGTGTTTTGGATCTCAATACACATTGCATCTCAAGCTCTCAATGCACATCAGATCTGGATGCCCCCTTCCCCCCCGCACGCATGGCCTTGCACCTCCCGAGCACTTCGTCATGCGCCTGTTCTGCATGCGATCAGAGACGCCCGAGATCCGGATCAAGATCTACTATCTTTAAAGCAGACATGGTTGCACTCACCCCATGCACGCACCCAAGAAGACACACACACACATGCAAACCCGTGCACACAACTCATGCACACAACCTATGAACAAATTCCATTCCATGTGAACACCCCGTGCAAACCACATGCAAGCCCATGCGAGCCCATGCACACACCCATGCAAACCCATGCACCCAGGTATTCTGAAAAGTATCCGTTCCGCATGCGCTCGGAAACCCCCGAGATTGCGATTGAGCTCTCCCTACAGCCGTACCGCGCCTTCCGCACCGACGCCGTCGTCTTTTTCTCCGACATCCTCACGCCGCTCCCTGCGCTCGGGATCGAGTTCGACGTCATCAAGGGCAAGGGCCCGCTGATTGCGGATCCCGTGAGGAGCATGGAGCGCGTGCTGAAGCTGCGTAAGATGACAGACCCCTCGGAAAGCCTGGCCTTCACGGGCACGACGCTGTCTGCTCTGAGCAAGGAGCTGTCCGGCACCGGGTGTGCGTTGATCGGTTTTGTGGGAACACCTTGGACGCTGGCGGCGTATGCCATGGAGGGCAAGTCGGAGAAGGACTGCAAGGAAACGAAGGTGTGCGTTTGTGTGTGTGTGAGGAAGGAGACAGTGGTGTGTCAAGATGTGGGTATGAGGATGAGGGGTCATAAGTGTCAAGGTGTGATATCAAGTAGGTGACGGTTTTAAGGTGTGTTAAAAATGGGTGACAGTGTGATGCCAGTGGGAGAAGGACTGCGAGGAAACGAAGGTGTGCGTATGTGTGTGTGGAGAAAGTGATCTGGCAATGTGTGGGTATAAGAACACCACAAGAGGGCCACAAGCGCACTCAGGCTGTTTTTCTTTGTTTGCGTCCAAGGTTTCCTAAGCTTTGGCGGCCAGCCTCATACTTTGTTAAGTCCCAGCAAGATATAGGAAAGATGAGACACAGGTGTGTAAAAGTGCGATGCTATGTTAAGTAAATATGTGATACCAAGTGTGATACAATGGTTTAACTAATTGAGACAAAGGTGTGTGTGCATATGTGCAAGGAGGCCAAGGTGAAGTGTGTGGTGGAGTTGTCCGTGGTATCTAGGAGTTTAATGTTTGTGTAGGAGGAGGAGGAGCCCTGTTTATTTGAGCGTGCTTGGGTCTTTGGATATAATTCAGCCTAGTATATAGGGTGTAAGGGTTTAGCTAAAGGCTTCCGTGTTTGTGCAGGAGGAGGAACACGGTTAATTTCTGGGTGCTTTGGTCTTCGGATATGATTCATACTGGTTTAGGGTTTAGGGTTAAGAGTTCAATGTTTTTCTAGTAGGGTTAGAGTTATAAGTTTGTCTAGTAGGAGGAGCCCTGTTAATCACAGCTACATCGTGTCCCTAAGGCCAGGGGTGTCTGGTGTAGAAGCCTCGCTGCTAAGGCCTCCTCTCGTAGGCCGTTCACAGTTTGTTCCCTGTTGGCCGAGTCGGGGCTGCCCAGCGGCCTGTTGAGTGTGGTCCAGTTTGCCCTTATTATAACAAGGAGGACTACGGAGGCCGTTCACAGTTTGTTCCCTGTGGGCCACAGGCAGCTGCCCAGCGGCCTGTTGAGGGTTGTCCGGTTTGCCCTTATTATAACAAGTAGGACTACGGAGGCCGTTCACAGTTTGTTCCCTGTGGGCCACAGCCAGCTGCCCAGCGGCCTGTTGAGGGTTGTCCGGTTTGCCCTTATTATAACAAGGAGGACTACGGAGGCCGTTCACAGTTTGTTCCCTGTGGGCCACAGCCAGCTGCCCAGCGGCCTGTTGAGGGTTGTCCGGTTTGCCCTTATTATAACAAGAAGGACTACGGAGGCCGTTCACAGTTTGTTCCCTGTGGGCCACAGGCAGCTGCCCAGCGGCCTGTTGAGGGTTGTCCGGTTTGCCCTTATTATAACAAGGAGGACTACGGAGGCCGTTCACAGTTTGTTCCCTGTGGGCCACAGGCAGCTGCCCAGCGGCCTGTTGAGGGTTGTCCGGTTTGCCCTTATTATAACAAGGAGGACTACGGAGGCCGTTCACAGTTTGTTCCCTGTGGGCCACAGCCAGCTGCCCAGCGGCCTGTTGAGGGTTGTCCGGTTTGCCCTTATTATAACAAGGAGGACTACGGAGGCCGTTCACAGTTTGTTCCCTGTCCGCCACAGCCAGCTGCCCAGCGGCCTGCCGTGGTTGGTCCGGTGTGCACTCATGTAAAGGCTTAGGGTTTTAAACCTCAACCCTAAACACTAGACCCTAAAGGGTTAAAACCCCACACTTTAACCCTTAAGGGCTTTAACCCTTACCCCTTCATATCCCCGATGCCCCTTCCCTTTGCTTAACTCTCCCCCCTCCGTCTGCCCTGATCAGAAAATCATGTACCACAACCCCGAGATTCTGCACGCCTTCCTGGAGCACCTGACGGAGGCCGTCACGGTGTACGCGGGCTACCAGATCGAGAACGGCGCGCAGATCATCCAGCTGTTTGACTCATGGGCGCACCACCTCACCCCCGAGCAGGTGGGGCAGGCCCGGCAGTGTGCATTGCATTGCTTTTCGTCGCTCAGCTATGCCTCAGCTACACTCCAGCTACACTTCAGCCACATTTCAGCTACACTTTAGCGACATCTCAGCTACATTTCAGCCGCTGTCTGGTTGCACCCTCAGAGACTCAAGTTGGTGGAGCAGGCCCGGGCTGAATAGGGCCCCCGTACGGCAGGGTTCTCGACCTGGTGTTGCAGCGGTGTTGGGCTGGCCTGGTGCCAGTTTCCCAAATGGGTTGACAGGAGGGGGGGAGAGAGAAAGCTGCCACAGGGGGAAAGAGTGTGCGCTGCTAAAAGGCAGAAAACATGAAAGCTGTTTGAAGGGGGGAAGAGTGAAAGCTGCTGTAGGGGGGAAAGAATGAAAGCTGATAGCAAGGGGAAAGAGTGAAAGCTGCTAGAGAGGGGAACGAGTGTAAGCTTCTATAACGCTGTATGCATGCTAGCACATGTCCACCATAGCTCAGCCTGGCATGCTTGCGCCTCCCCTCCCGCAGTTTGCCGAGTTCAGCTTCCCGTACGCTGAGCGTGTGACCCAGGCGCTCAAGGCCAAGTACCCTCACGTTCCCGTAATTCTACATGCCAACGGAGGTGGGCCGACCTGAATCCTTGGCTATAAACCCTAATTCCTGTGTACCCTCATGTTCCCGTCATTCTACATGCCAACTGAGGTGAGCAGATCTCGAGTCTTGAACATAAACACTTGGTCCTTTACACCCTCATGTTCCCGTCATTCTGCATGCAAACGGAGGTGGGAAGATATCAACCCTTGACTATAATCCCTTATTCCTGAGTACCCCCTCATTCCCAACATCCTGCATGAAAAAGAGGTGGGCTGACCCAGACCCTTGACTACAAACCCTCATATCCCTAAATGCCCTCACATCCCCGTCATCCTACATGCAACAAAGGCGGACAGGCCTTAGGTCTGACATATGATGCCTACTGTTTTGAAGTACCCTCTCATTCTCCAGATCCTGCATGAAAACGCAATCCAATTGGTAGGCAATCAAAGAAAGGCATGCAACCAAATTGCCAAGCGATCAAATTTATGTGCAATCAACTTGGCATACAATCGCAACCAAATCGCCATGCAATGAAATTGACATGTGGTTGCCCATTGCATCTGGCATGTCATCATTTCCTCTCCACCAGGGGTGTGTTGGGTCATCTTACACAGTCAAAATCGTGATGCCATTGCCTTAATCAGGTTTCAGCATCGTTGTATCTGCCCCTGGCTGGCACTTGTGTGCTGCCCCCAATAGGCGCTGGCCAGCTGATGCCGACGGCACATGCGGACATGGTTGCCTCTGCACCTCGCTGTTGCTTGTTTTTCTTGGCCATGCGGCCATCCCCATGCGGCCATCCCCATGCAGGCACTGTCAAGCTCAAGCTGAAGAAGACAACACATGCAGACATGACTGCCTCTCCACCTTGTTGTTGCTTGTCGTCATTGCCAATTTCATGTTTCATCATGGCCATCCCCAGTAGGCCCTGGAAAGCTCTACAAAACGAAGAAGGACATGGCTGCCTCTCCACCTGGCATGTTGCTTGTTGTCTTTGCCACATGCATGTTTGATCATGACTGCCTCCAATCACCAGTAGGCACAGGCAAGCTCAAGTTGTCGACGTCGAAGAAGGCGGACATGGTCACCTCTCTACCTCCTTGTTGCTTGTCAGGGTCGTCGCCAAATGCGTGTTTCATCACGACTGCCCCCTGCAGGCACTGGCAAGCTTAGCTTGATGAAGCACTCGAAGGCGGACATGTTGGGCCTGGACTGGGCAGTGGACATGAAGGTGGCACGGACCACGCTAGGAGCCAATGTGCCAGTACAAGGCAACGTCGACCCCATGATATTGTTCGGGCCTGAGAAGGTGAGGCGAGGAGGAGGGAGCTTAGGAGGGAGGGAGGGATTGGGCCTGCTCTGTTATCTTATACCAGTATGGGCTCTGAAGTCTTCTTGGTCCTTTACGGAGCTTGTCTGAGTATTTTCAAGACCCAAAACCCTAAACTCTTAACCCTAAACCCTAAACCCATACCACATTGGGCAGGCCGCTAGGCAGCCACCAGAGGGCCCAAGGTGACCCCACCTTGACTAGCCTGTGTTTGGTAGGCCGCTGGGCAGGCAGCCACCCCTGGGCCGACGCTGGGCGGGCGGGCAGCCTGGGCTTGGCGGGCAGCCTGGGCTGGGCAGCCACCCCTGGGCTGATGGTGATCAGCCCATGACTGGCCTACAGCTGGAGACCAGTGCAAAAGAGGCTTGCTGCAACAGGCCGTCCTTGCCGTAGGCCGCATTGTATTCCTCGATTGCAGTGTTTCTGTTTTCGTGACTCATCTACATGTCAGGGACAGTCCGGCCGCTGGCCGGAGGCCCCATTCGTGGCCTGCCTTGCTGCGTTGGTCACCTTTTGCAGGCCGGTCTGGGTTGGGTCCTAGTCAGGTCTCTGGCGGCCGCTGGGCGGCCTGTTAAAGTTGAGCTTGTAGCCGGAAAAAGGACCATTGTTTAGCTGTAGCTTTGAAACCCTGAGATGAATTGTGGTGCCTGCCCCTGCCTGCG
Organism: Limnomonas spitsbergensis; assembly: GCA_037349105.1. Lineage (NCBI taxonomy): Eukaryota > Viridiplantae > Chlorophyta > Chlorophyceae > Chlamydomonadales > Limnomonas > Limnomonas spitsbergensis. The sequence goes on from JAYJMM010000114.1 coordinate 4,373,704, forward strand.
CTTTTCTAAACTTCTTTCCCTATGGCCCTTATTTGCCCCCCACCCCCCTTTCACACACACACTCGCACGTAGCTCCCAACCTGCTACGCCTTCAACTTTCATCTCGACCCTCGAACCCTGAATGCTAGATCTCGGACCTTCGATCCTGAACCCTAAATTCAAAAGCACAACTCCCGAAACCTTAATCCCAAACCTCAGATCCTGAACCCTAAGTTCAAAACCTTATATCCCAAACCCTAAACCCTAAATCTCAAATCCTGAACCCTAATTCCTGAACCCTGATTCCTTCACCAGGCCATCATTGAGGCGACAAACAAGTGTTTGTTGCAGGCAGGCCCCACCGGCCACATCCTGAATGTCGGCCACGGGGTGGTACAGGTGGGCAGCATGGGAATGAGTGGATTTGTATGAAGGTGTGAATGTTGGAACCGGGGCACGGCAACGTTAAGGTTCAGAGGAGTCGTGAATGTGCGTTCTTGCTACTGAAAAATAACAGATACCAAATGGAATTTTTCATTTTTTGTGCGCGTCTCACCTTTGTGGTGGCGCTTGTCTTATGCTCCACCCTACTAGCAGTTGCCTCACACCCTCTGGGCCTGCCTTGCGCCCCCCGGTCTTGCCTCTGGCAGTGGCTTCCAGGGGGAGGGGGGTCTCATTCCCATGCAGAGCACATCATGGTAGAACAATTTGGCCAAAGCTGTCTGCCGTATCATACCGTATCGTGCTACGATGGTGGTACAATCCGGCCATAGCTGTATGCCGTATCGTGCCATATCTTGCTACCTTGGTGGTACAATCCAGCTCAACCTGTGCTGTATCATGCTATATCGTGCGACCTTGGTGGTAAATTCGAGGTGACCTATGCTGTATCGTGCTACTCCGGGTCGCATTTTTGTGACAGGAGGCCGTGCCCACCCCCATTTTGGGTCATACGTGTGGCAGAAGGTCGGCTACATCTTGGGTTCAGGGGTGACCCAGCTGAACACCTGTTTTTCTGTTGTGGCTGCAGGGCACGCCGGAGGCCAATGTCAACCTGTTCTGCGACATTGCGCGACAGTCCGGGGAGTTGTTCAAGCAGCACGGCATGACCGGCAACAAGGAGCTGGTTGGAGTATAGTCTGGCGGATGCAGCATGTCATTGTATGACCAACAGCAATCAAAAGCAGCCTTCAATGATCCGCATCCTGCAGCATGGAGCTGGTGGGGGTGAAGCCGTTTGAAGGTCCAGTTATACGACTGGCTGCAAGGACGGAGCTGGTGGAGATAAAGCCGTTTGGAGTGCCGGTGATAAGACTGGCTGCAAGGAGCTGCTTTAGCCTGGCGGATGGAGCAATTTGATGGCTTGGCGTATAACCTGACGGATGGAGTGCTCAATATGATTATATGACCGGCAGCATTCGAAAGCATCCCGTAGTAGGAAGGAGATGGCAGGGGTGTTGCTAGGACAGGGCATGCGCTGTCACCGTCGGTCAGCAGAACTAATGGGGTTGCGGTGGGCGGCCGCACGCGACTCATTGAGGAGGAGCGGGGCGGGCCGCCCGTCGAGGCCGCTCGGGCCCCACCGCCAGCCTGCCTGGCCTGCATCCTTGCGGCGACGTCTACACTGTTGAACCTGCGGCCGTCGGAGAGCTTCATTAAATCATGATTGGTACAGTCAGCGAGCAGTATGTCCGTGGGGGGCAAGGAGCTGGTGGGGGTATAGCCGGATGGGGCAATGACCTGCAGCTCTCAAAACCATATTTGTCAGCAGACAGCAGGTCGGGGAATAATATTAACGTGTGTGGCGCATGATACGGCATAATACGGCATGATACGCACTTCGGCGCCGCCGCACCCGCTTGCAGTCTTGAACCCTCTGGTTGATGGAGCTCGGCCGCGAGCGCCGGAACGGTTTTCTAATGATGCACACAAATACACACGAATTGTGGGTGTGCAGCTGCGCATGCCCATGTGCTTGTGCAATTGTTAACCTCTTGCCTTCCTTTTCCCCTCAATTTCCAACCTGACAGTCGGCCGCCCATGCAGCTGAGCCTTTTGAGCAGGGGCCAGAGGTATAATGTCGTGAAGCTGTTCATACATGAAGTGTGATGCCCTGCTGGGCTGCTAACTTTTTGCAAAAATAACTTGACACGGTGCAGATTTCTGCAAGCGGGCTCAGGAAGGGACTGTCTCATGCACACATTTTGATGCCTTGATGGACTAAAATCCCCCACAACTTGGCAGCAAGTCATCGTCATCGATTACAGTCTGGGAGTGGGGAACCTATTAATCGATCAGGCTGGCCGGTTACACCTATCAACCTTAGCAATCCAACCAGTCAAGAGGAAAGAAAGAGAGCGCCCGAGCGGCTTGGATTGGGGTATGATTTGGGTCGATCTTACAAAAAAAATGGGCACTGCTACACACACGTAGTGTTTGGATATGGAATGAATGTGTGAACGTTGGCGGAGTCCTTAATATCCAGAACCATATTCGGCATAGGTAGTCGGTTTATATACTGTATGTCCCACTACAATACACATGGGATACTTGGCTGTCCACGTCAAGTACACTGCCGACAACTAAACCCTAAAGCAAAACCTGTTGGAACCTTGATTGGATGCGCATTTGGGGGGGGTGCGTTGGGCCACTAGACAGACACTCAGAGGCCAAACCTGCACTGGCCTCTGGCCCGAGGCGCAGGCAACAGGCACCTTGCTGTTGCATGCGGCGGCCCCCCAGGCGGTTGGCCATGACATAGCTCAGAGGTAGCTCACTACTTATCTAGCTCAAGCAACTTGAAAATAAGGTCGCACTTTGGGGGTAGGCTTCAGCTTCGGTGGCGGCAGGGAACCGCGACCGCCGCGCCATAGCATGTAACGAACCCTGCCCGTAAGTCGTCCTGGCAGGTTCAATGTGCCAGTGGTAACTCGCACTGCGCAGTGTCAATGCGACGGACCCCCCTCATCCGTAAGTCGCCACGTCCATCGCATAGACGCTCGTCATTCGTACTGCGCCAGGTCGATGCCGTGCATGACGGACCTCGCGGCCTTCCTAAGCCGCGTGTCTTGCGTACCCCGACTGAAGTCAATCGGCGACGGTCGCCACGAGCGGTTGCGGCTGCTGTCGCCCTGCTCCTTGCCGCCCTTCATTTCCCGCGGGACCCACAGCCCCACATCCGCCGTGCCCGCATCCTGCGCCGATGCCGAGCGGGCGGAGGAGGTGAGCCGCGGGCCTCCCGAAAGGCTGCTGTCACCATCGGTCAGCAGAACTAATGGTGTTGCGGCGGGCGGCCGCACGCGACTCATTGAGGAGGAGCGAGGCGGGCCGCCCGTCGAGGCCGCTCGGGCCCCACCGCCAGCCTGCCTGGCCTGCATCCTTGCGGCGACGTCGACGCTGTTGAACCTGCGGCCGTTGGAGAACTTGATTCGTCGGCCAGATCATATCAGATCAGGGTTTGAGGTTCACAATTTATGACCGGCCGACAGTCCAAACGGTTGAAATCGGCATCTTGTGAGATCAACGACCACAATCTGCAGCCTATGGAACGGTCTTCTGGTATGGTTCAGGGTTTGGGGATTAGAGCTCTAGGCTCAAGGGTTCAGGCATTTGGTTTATAGGGTTAAGCGTGAAGGGCTTGGAATCTAGATCCGCCACATACCTGCCCGGATCCAGAGCAGCCGAGACGGCCACCTTGATTAGGATTTAGGTTTTAGGGTTTAGTGCCGCCACGCACCTGCCCGGATTCAGAGCAGCCGATACCGCCGCCTTGACTCCTCGCATCCGCCGCCACGGCTCCATTATCCGCATGTTGGCTGACGTGGCCTCGATCACCGAGCTCGCGTGCCCGACGGCCCCGGCGGCCGACGGGCAGCACTTGACGGCCGCCGTGCTCGACAGGTACGCCGGCAGCGCCGCAGCGGCCGGCCCGACCCGGTCCTTCAGGCCGCTGGCGGCGTGCCTGGAAGAGCCGGCTTTCGTTCTCGAGCGTGAGATCGGGTCGCCGCCGGGCTGGCCGCCGCCACCTCGCTTGGACGCCGCCCAGGCCTCGATGGAGGTTTTGTTCGCCAGGGCCTCCAAGGCAGCGGCTGCAGGAGCCTGCGGACGGAAAATACACACACACATAAAAAACAGCTTATTTGAGCAAGATTCAGCTACAATTCAGCCACAATTGGGGTGCTACCGTATTCAGCTGCAATTCAGCTACGGCACTTGTTACACCAGGCAGATTTCGGCCGTCATTGGCTGAGGGGGCCTGATGCAGCAAGCTCTGCTGCTTGGTCCACCTGCCTGGGTCTGTCTACATTCTTAGGCCCAGTTGTGGCTGCTGCCCAGTGGCCTGCCAAACAAGGTTCGGTGCACACTAAAATAAACACCGGAAAGCTGCGCAGGCCAACAAAACAACGTAGGTTTGATCAAGGATTTGATGTGTAGCTTTGTGATGAAAGGGTGAAGGTCCCATGGCCTGATAATTTTTGGGCTTAGAGTGTAGGGTTAAGAGTTGATACCTGGACAGGGTCGAGGGCACCGAGCACGGCACTGGCACCGAGGCAAAAGATAGTCACGGGCTGCAGTATGACGGGTTTAGGATTAAGGGTTCAGCTAATTATGCCAGCCACACCGTCCACGGGCGCGATTGGGTCGGGGCTTAAAAGGCACAGCACCCTCTCTTACCTGACACAGGCTGGCGCATATCCACCAGCCAAGCAAATACCAGGCCCGCTTTCAGGCTGAGGCTTGCCACAAAGTATCAAAACGATTCTGCGATATACCTGGATTGGAAAGGACGTTGGGGCGGTGGGAGGCTTCGTTGCAGCATTTGCAGCGGCATACCTTTATTGGGAATGAGGTTGGGGCGGTGGGAGTCGTCTTAGTGGCGGTACGGTTTAGGCGGTCCACCTCACTCTCCCGGTAGTGTGACAGCTTGTCGCTCATGTCCTGCAGCAGTACGTATGGCGTGACGTCTTATCACGCATGCACTGCAGCGGTATGTAGGGGGAGACGTCTTGTCACTCATGTACTGCAGCAATACGCAGGGTACGAGAAGCAGGCATGCAGCGCACAAAGTGTGACAGCTTGCCACTCAGGTACTGCGGCAATACGCAGGGAATAAGATGCAGCGCACAAAGTGTGACAGCTTGCCACTCATGTACTGCGGCAATACGCAGGGAATAAGATGCAGTGCACAAAGTGTGACAGCTTGTCACACATGCACTACAGCAATACACTGGGTATGAGATGCAGTGCACAACGTGTGACAGCATTTCAATCAGCGCCTTCAGCTGTACACAGAGATACAGTGCACAGTATGACTGACAGTGGGGTGCGCGAGAGCTGGGTGAGGTGCTGCAGCGGACAACTGTCTATAAGTGTTCATATTTCAGTGCACACCTGGGCACCTTAGGTAGGCCACTGGGCAGCTACCCCTGGGCAGCCGCCACTAGGCAGCAGCAACTGGGCGAATGGGGACCAAGCCTTGGCCAATCTCCATGGCCAGGTGGTCCAAGCAGCAGGGCATGCTGCACTAGACAACCACTATTACTCCCCTAATCCCTAAACTCTTGAACCCTGACCTACGCCCCCTGCCCCCCAAAACCCTTCACTCTCAGCCCCAACCTATATTCCTATAACCCTCGCCCCCCTGATCCCTTCACTGTCAACCCTAACCTATATTCCTATAACCCCCGTCGTCTTAATCCCTTCAGTTGTTTCAGCATCTTACAGACCCAGGCTTTGATACTGTTTTCAGAACGAAATACGTGGCAAGCTTAGGCCGGGTGTGACCAGTGGCACGTCGGCGCGCTTACCTTTGCTCGCCCCCCGGCTGTGCGGTCGGCGGCCCGTTCATCCAACCGTTCCCGTGTCGCCAACAAGTCCCGTCGGATGCCGGCCACTTCCCTCGCAGCCGCTCGCTTTGATTCCTCATACCTGGAGGGAGAAAGGAACAAACGGGTGAACCAGCTGGGTGTGAACCAGCTTGGTCCAAGGGCTGAGCATGCAGCGCGCAATGTTAACATCGTCACCCTTGCACACTTTAACCCTATACACTCCACCCTGCAGACGCGGAATGTGTGGCCCGCTAAGCTGATGCCTGGCACTAAAGCCGTATGTGGTCAGGCACTCACTTTGCAGCCACCTACTTCGCCGTAACAGCCATTTAAACACTCACTTTTCAGCCACCTGCTCCGCCCCAACAGCCATTCAAGCAATCCGCTTGCGACAGCCTGCACCAACCCAACCGCCGTTCCAAATTCCAACCACTCACTTTGCAACAGCCTGCGCCGCCACGTCAACCATTCAAACAATATACGTGCAACAGCCCGCGTCTATCCGACCCAACCGCCGTTCAAATATCCAACCACTCACTTTGCAACAGCCTGCGCCGCCCTGTCCTTGCAGTCCCGCGCCATCCTGCGGTACGACACGTCATCTCCGGGCTCCGCATCCAGCGGCTGACGCATCGCTGGCTGGGCCGTGCCGCCGCCCACCTAAAGCAGAGATCCAGTGGTTGCTTTTGAGTTCATTGCCCCGTCCTCCTTTATCAAACCCTTCATCCAACAGTTCCTTTTAGGGTTTAGGGTTGAGAGTTTAGGGTACGAAACTCTATAAGCGCCCTGAAGTGACAACGGCATAGGCTAGACAGATCCAAGCCTATCGCTTCCTACTGGGCAGGTAGTTCCTCAGGAAATCTGTCTGCATGGAGTTCCTATCTTGACAAACAGTAGGTCGCTCGTGCCACAGTCAGTTCATCGAGCGATGGCTTTTGACAGTGATGCTTGTGGCAGTTGTAGCGCTGCGCGGTCGATTGCAATTTAAGCCCTGGGTGCTAATTTTACTGCCACGCTAGGTGATTTATTTTGTTTTGGCCTGCGCAATAGAATAAAAAGACGCTCGGTGAATTTAGATAATTATATTTTGGGGGGGGTGCTGCGAAGGCTAACGACGACGACGGTACAGTGTTTATTTCAGGGCTAATTCACGATTACAGTGATCATTTTACGGCTAATGAATGAATACAGTGTTTATTTTAGGGCTAATTCACGATTACAGTGATCATTCTACGGCTAATAAATGAATACAGTGTTTATTTTAGGGCTGATTCACGATTACAGTGATCATTCTACGGCTAATAAATGAATACAGTGTTTATTTTAGGGCTAATTCACGATTACAGCGATCATTCTACGGCTAATGAATGAATACAATGTTTATTTTAGGGCTAATTCACGATTACAGCGATCATTCTACGGCTAATGAATGAATACAATGTTTATTTTAGGGCTAATTCACGATTACAGTGATCATTCTACGGCTAATAAATGAATACAGTGTTTATTTTAGGGCTAATTCACGATTACAGCGATCATTCTACGGCTAATGAATGAATACAATGTTTATTTTAGGGCTAATTCACGATTACAGCGATCATTCTACGGCTAATGAATGAATACAATGTTTATTTTAGGGCCGATCCCTGTTCCCACTGTACCAACTTTATCCAACAGTTTATATTTAAAAATCACTGTAGATATGCTTTGCCTTCCCTCATAATTAACGTTGTTTGGGGATCCATGAATATACTAATTATCGATTGTCGACGCTAGAGTTCAGTCAGAAATTAAGACTTTTGGTCCATAATTTGCCCTGAGGGCAGCATGGAAAGAAAACGATTTACCAAACCCGAGGGAAGGCAAATCAAATCTACGGCAATTAAAAAAAGCCAGACTTTACTACCGTGCACACACCTGACCACTAAAAAAACTCACAATTCATACTTCACTACCATGCACATCAGACTAATAAAAAGAACAAATTAAAAAGAAATTCAATCTCAAAAAAACCGCAATTCCGAGTTAACTACCGTGCAAACCTGACCACACCACCTTCATTCAATCGAGGATTCAGGGCTTGGAGCTTTACAACAAAAGCAATGGACAACAAAAAGAGGTCACACACGGCACGGTTGCTCAGTCAACAATACGAGGGCAACGCGCGCACCCTGGCTGTTTTTTGTGTCCGCGTTTCAGGTTTGTTAGGGTTAGGCGGCCAGCCTCACACCTTGTTAAGTCCAAGCAAAAGAATACGAGACTGAGCAAATGAGAGAATGAACAGGTGCACATCGTGACAAAATAGTAGCTTACGGTTGCAGTATAGGGTTAAGGCTGTCCGGGTACCAGTTAAAGGTTTAGCCTGCTCCTTCAGCCACTGACCTTGTCAGGCCATCGGCCTGGCAGCACAGCCTCCCCAGAGTAAGGGTTTAAGGTTAAGAGTTAAGGATTTCAGGCTTAGGGTAAAGTATTCAGGGTACAGCCTTCTCACAAAGCCCTGACTTTACCTGTCCATCGGCCTGGCAGCGCAGCCTCCCCATATTTACGGTTTCAGGCTTAAGGTAAAGTGTTCAGGGTACAGCCTTCTCCCTAAGCCCTGACCAAACTCGTCCGCCGGCCTGGCCATGCAGCCTCTGTGTAGGATTTAGGGTTTCAGGATGCAGATTTAGGGTTAAGACTAAATATTGATTGTTCTCCCAAAGCCCCTGACCTTATCTGTCCGCCGGCCTGGCAGCGCAGCCTCCCCAGACCGAGTGTCGGTGACCCCACGCGACGCCAGGAGCTGCCCAACAACCTGCAGCAGCAGCAGCAGCAGCAGCAGCAGCAACATCAACACCATTGTCAATAGCCTGCCAGGTTGAGCGTGCATTTCCAGGGGCAGCAACATTATGGTAGTAATAGCCTTTCCAGGGTGAGCATACATGTTCAGCAACAGCAAACATCCAAACCAAGCTATGTGTTGAGCACTGAATAGCATATTCACACTTCCTGAATCATTTTCACACTTCCTGACTTAGTAAGCCCCGTGAGCTGCCTCTATGAAGTTGAGCTGCTCACGAAGGCTCACCGGGCTAAGTGGTGTTCACATACGCTTCCCCCCCAAGTGATTATTTTCCTGGCGAGTCCACCTTTGGCAGGCTGCACCACGGCCACCGAATGCTAGATTGGACCGGCCTATTGCAAGTGACCAAAGTAGCATGGCCAGCCACAAGTGGGGCCACTAACCAGAGGCTGGAGTGTAGCTGACATGTATCTGAGTCAATAAAAAGTAACCACTGCTTCCCCATTTCCATTTCAGGGGGAAGGACCCCTGAAATGATCAGTGCCGCTCACTGGGCTTGGATCTGTCGTGTAGAAGCCTAGCGACAGGGTTTGCTTGCATGTCCAGGGACAGGTTCAACATCTGGATGAATCAACGTGCCCGGTGTGCGCTGTAGAAAGGAACTTGGTTCTATGCCTCCCCCCACCACCACACCCTAAGCACAGGCCGCTGAGTGACGGGCCACTCACCGGGCTTGGCTTTGTTGTGTGGAAGCCTAGCGACAGCGCGGCGGTATCCACACCCGACTCCAGCTTCCCCCCTCGAAGCCGAGCTGCTATCCAGTGCGGATCAACATCCATGGCAGATGAGCCGGGCAGAGCTGTTGCTGCTGCTGTTGCTGCTGCGGCGGCGGCGGTCGAGGGCGAGGCCCAGCTGACACCGCCGGCGACGGCGTAGCTCGGCGCCGCGTCGCTGAAGGCGGAGCTTCCGGCGCTGGTGTTCCGATGATGGGCCGCCGCCGCCGCCGCCGGGCCTGCCGTGCCGCGCTCCTGATGGGCGACGGGCGGTTCCGGAGCACTGTACGGGATCTCTGTAATGGCCGGGGGAGGCGGAGGGACAGGGAAGTCGGAGTCCTGGGCGGCGGCGGCAGCGGCCGCCGCCGCCGCGGCTGAGCCCACCTCTGCTGCGTTGGCTGCAAGGAGCGCCGGCATCCGCTCACCGGGCCGGCTGTGGAGGGAAGGATGCACGTCGGAGGGCAGAGATCCTGAGCCAAAGGGGATGAGGGAAACGGAATCAGCACCTGCCTGTGTCAAACAAGCAAAAAACAACAAGCTGCAGACCAAAAAAAGTGGTCAGATTGAGCAAACAATATGATGAGTAACGAGCTGCCTGAAGCCCTCGACTCACCAGATGTCAGGTGCCTGAGCAGCATCCCCGTCCTATCTGCCTGCAGAAAAAACCTGAAACCCTATCTACTTGCAGAATCCATGTCATCCCCTAGCTTAGCATCAAGTGCCCAAAAGCACTCGTCCCTTCGAATTAAAAGCTGGTTATGTTCTAGGGTTGGGGTTTGCATCGTGTGCCCTAGAGCACCCGTCCCTTCAGATTTAGGGTTAAGGATTTTAGGTTTAACGGCAGGGTTTTAGGGTTAAGGGTTTGAGGGTTAAACCTCAAAGCACCCCATCCCATTCTGACACCAGCTGCGCGCCCATCAGCTGTGAGGAGTTGGAGCTGCAGAGAGTCGAGTCGAGGGTTTAGGTTTTGGCTGAAAGCATCAACCCACCACCAACACCCTACACCCACCAGCAGTGTGGCGCTTGAGCTGCATGCTGACAATGTAAGAACCCTCAGCCCTGAACCTTCAACCCATCAGCCATAAGGCGCAATTGAGTGGCGTCCCCAGAAGGACTAGAAATCTGGTATGTGGTTCAATTAAATCTGCGGTGCACCGGTAATTCATAAATTAAACGACAATTGATTAAATACGTGATTCATGAAATCTGTGGTTTAATAAATCAATTAAATACTGTACGGTATCAATGAATTAAATATACGATTAACTAAAACCCTACAACCTTGACCACCCGCTGCTAGGCGCTTGGCCTGCAAGCCGACAAGGGCCTGGAGGTCTGCGTCAAACTGATGGCCTAACTCAAGCAAATCCCTTTACCCCCGACCCACACACTGTAAGGCGCTTGGGCCGCATGCCGCCAAAGGACCGTGTCAAACTCTTGGTCCAACCTAAGCCATAAACCCTAAACCTTTAAGCCTTGAGACCCACACACTGTTAGGCGCTTGAGCTGCATGCCGCCAAAGGACTGTGTCAAACGCATGGTCCAACCTAAGCCGTAAACCCTAAACCTTTAAGCCTTGAGTCCCACACACTTTTAGGCGCTTGAGCTGCATGCTGCCAAAGGACTGTGTCAAACGCATGGTCCAACCTAAGCCGTAAACCCTAACCCTTTAAGCCTTGAGACCCACACACTGTTAGGCGCTTGAGCTGCATGCCGCCAAAGGACTGTGTCAAATGCATGGTCCAACCTAAGCCGTAAACCCTAAACCTTTAAGCCTTGAGTCCCACACACTGTTAGGCGCTTGAGCTGCATGCTGCCAAAGGACTGTGTCAAACGCATGGTCCAACCTAAGCCGTAAACCCTAAACCTTTAAGCCTTGAGACCCACACACTGTTAGGCGCTTGAGCTGCATGCTGCCAAAGGACTGTGTCAAATGCATGGTCCAACCTAAGCCGTAAACCCTAAACCTTTAAGCCTTGAGACCCACACACTTTTAGGCGCTTGAGCTGCATGCTGCCAAAGGACTGTGTCAAATGCATGGTCCAACCTAAGCCGTAAACCCTAAACCTTTAAGCCTTGAGACCCACACACTGTTAGGCGCTTGAGCTGCATGCCGCCAAAGGACTGTGTCAAATGCATGGTCCAACCTAAGCCGTAAACCCTAAACCTTTAAGCCTTGAGACCCACACACTGTTAGGCGCTTGAGCTGCATGCTGCCAAAGGACTGTGTCAAATGCATGGACCAACCTAAGCCGTAAACCCTAAACCTTTAAGCCTTGAGACCCACACACTGTTAGGCGCTTGAGCTGCATGCCGCCAAAGGACTGTGTCAAACGCATGGTCCAACCTAAGCCGTAAACCCTAAACCTGTAAGCCTTGAGTCCCACACACTGTTAGGCGCTTGAGCTGCATGCTGCCAAAGGACTGTGTCAAACGCATGGTCCAACCTAAGCCGTAAACCCTAAACCTTTAAGCCTTGAGACCCACACACTTTTAGGCGCTTGAGCTGCATGCTGCCAAAGGACTGTGTCAAATGCATGGTCCAACCTAAGCCGTAAACCCTAAACCTTTAAGCCTTGAGACCCACACACTGTTAGGCGCTTGAGCTGCATGCTGCCAAAGGACTGTGTCAAATGCATGGTCCAACCTAAGCCGTAAACCCTAAACCTTTAAGCCTTGAGACCCACACACTGTTAGGCGCTTGAGCTGCATGCCGCCAAAGGACTGTGTCAAATGCATGGTCCAACCTAAGCCGTAAACCCTAAACCTTTAAGCCTTGAGTCCCACACACTGTTAGGCGCTTAAGCTGCATGCTGCCAAAGGACTGTGTCAAATGCATGGTCCAACCTAAGCCGTAAACCCTAAACCTTTAAGCCTTGAGACCCACACACTGTTAGGCACTTGAGCTGCATGCCGCCAAAGGACTGTGTCAAATGCATGGTCCAACCTAAGCCGTAAACCCTTAACCTTTAAGCCTTGAGTCCCACACACTGTTAGGCGCTTGAGCTGCATGCTGCCAAAGGACTGTGTCAAACGCATGGTCCAACCGAAGCCGTAAACCCTAAACCTTTAAGCCTTGAGACCCACACACTGTTAGGCGCTTGAGCTGCATGCTGCCAAAGGACTGTGTCAAATGCATGGTCCAACCTAAGCCGTAAACCCTAAACCTTTAAGCCTTGAGACCCACACACTTTTAGGCGCTTGAGCTGCATGCTGCCAAAGGACTGTGTCAAATGCATGGTCCAACCTAAGCCGTAAACCCTAAACCTGTAAGCCTTGAGACCCACACACTGTTAGGCGCTTGAGCTGCATGCCGCCAAAGGACTGTGTCAAATGCATGGTCCAACCTAAGCCGTAAACCCTAAACCTTTAAGCCTTTAGACCCACACACTTTTAGGCGCTTGAGCTGCATGCCGCCAAAGGACTGTGTCAAATGCATGGACCAACCTAAGCCGTAAACCCTAAACCTTTAAGCCTTGAGACCCACACACTGTTAGGCGCTTGAGCTGCATGCTGCCAAAGGACTGTGTTAAACGCATGGTCCAACCTAAGCCGTAAACCCTAAACCTTTAAGCCTTGAGACCCACACACTGTTAGGCGCTTGAGCTGCATGCCGCCAAAGGACTGTGTCAAACGCATGGTCCAACCTAAGCCGTAAACCCTAAACCTGTAAGCCTTGAGACCCACACACTGTTAGGCGCTTGAGCTGCATGCTGCCAAAGGACTGTGTCAAATGCATGGTCCAACCTAAGCCGTAAACCCTAAACCTTTTAGCCTTTAGACCCACACACTGTTAGGCGCTTGAGCTGCATGCCGCCAAAGGACTGTGTCAAATGCATGGTCCAACCTAAGCCGTAAACCCTAAACCTTTAAGCCTTGAGACCCACACACTGTTAGGCGCTTGAGCTGCATGCTGCCAAAGGACTGTGTCAAATGCATGGTCCAACCTAAGCCGTAAACCCTAAACCTTTAAGCCTTGAGACCCACACACTTTTAGGCGCTTGAGCTGCATGCTGCCAAAGGACTGTGTCAAATGCATGGTCCAACCTAAGCCGTAAACCCTAAACCTGTAAGCCTTGAGTCCCACACACTGTTAGGCGCTTGAGCTGCATGCTGCCAAAGGACTGTGTCAAACGCATGGTCCAACCTAAGCCGTAAACCCTAAACCTTTAAGCCTTGAGACCCACACACTGTTAGGCGCTTGAGCTGCATGCTGCCAAAGGACTGTGTCAAATGCATGGTCCAACCTAAGCCGTAAACCCTAAACCTTTAAGCCTTGAGTCCCACACACTGTTAGGCGCTTGAGCTGCATGCTGCCAAAGGACTGTGTCAAATGCATGGTCCAACCTAAGCCGTAAACCCTAAACCTTTAAGCCTTGAGACCCACACACTGTTAGGCGCTTGAGCTGCATGCCGCCAAAGGACTGTGTCAAATGCATGGTCCAACCTAAGCCGTAAACCCTAAACCTTTAAGCCTTGAGACCCACACACTGTTAGGCGCTTGAGCTGCATGCTGCCAAAGGACTGTGTCAAATGCATGGACCAACCTAAGCCGTAAACCCTAAACCTTTAAGCCTTGAGACCCACACACTGTTAGGCGCTTGAGCTGCATGCCGCCAAAGGACTGTGTCAAACGCATGGTCCAACCTAAGCCGTAAACCCTAAACCTTTAAGCCTTGAGTCCCACACACTGTTAGGCGCTTGAGCTGCATGCTGCCAAAGGACTGTGTCAAACGCATGGTCCAACCTAAGCCGTAAACCCTAAACCTTTAAGCCTTGAGACCCACACACTTTTAGGCGCTTGAGCTGCATGCTGCCAAAGGACTGTGTCAAATGCATGGTCCAACCTAAGCCGTAAACCCTAAACCTTAAAGCCTTGAGACCCACACACTGTTAGGCGCTTGAGCTGCATGCTGCCAAAGGACTGTGTCAAATGCATGGTCCAACCTAAGCCGTAAACCCTAAACCTTTAAGCCTTGAGACCCACACACTGTTAGGCGCTTGAGCTGCATGCCGCCAAAGGACTGTGTCAAATGCATGGTCCAACCTAAGCCGTAAACCCTAAACCTTTAAGCCTTGAGTCCCACACACTGTTAGGCGCTTGAGCTGCATGCTGCCAAAGGACTGTGTCAAATGCATGGTCCAACCTAAGCCGTAAACCCTAAACCTTTAAGCCTTGAGACCCACACACTGTTAGGCGCTTGAGCTGCATGCCGCCAAAGGACTGTGTCAAATGCATGGTCCAACCTAAGCCGTAAACCCTTAACCTTTAAGCCTTGAGTCCCACACACTGTTAGGCGCTTGAGCTGCATGCTGCCAAAGGACTGTGTCAAACGCATGGTCCAACCTAAGCCGTAAACCCTAAACCTTTAAGCCTTGAGACCCACACACTGTTAGGCGCTTGAGCTGCATGCTGCCAAAGGACTGTGTCAAATGCATGGTCCAACCTAAGCCGTAAACCCTAAACCTTTAAGCCTTGAGACCCACACACTGTTAGGCGCTTGAGCTGCATGCTGCCAAAGGACTGTGTCAAATGCATGGTCCAACCTAAGCCGTAAACCCTAAACCTTTAAGCCTTGAGACCCACACACTGTTAGGCGCTTGAGCTGCATGCCGCCAAAGGACTGTGTCAAATGCATGGTCCAACCTAAGCCGTAAACCCTAAACCTTTAAGCCTTGAGACCCACACACTGTTAGGCGCTTGAGCTGCATGCCGCCAAAGGACTGTGTCAAATGCATGGACCAACCTAAGCCGTAAACCCTAAACCTTTAAGCCTTGAGACCCACACACTGTTAGGCGCTTGAGCTGCATGCTGCCAAAGGACTGTGTTAAACGCATGGTCCAACCTAAGCCGTAAACCCTAAACCTTTAAGCCTTGAGACCCACACACTGTTAGGCGCTTGAGCTGCATGCCGCCAAAGGACTGTGTCAAACGCATGGTCCAACCTAAGCCGTAAACCCTAAACCTTTAAGCCTTGAGACCCACACACTGTTAGGCGCTTGAGCTGCATGCTGCCAAAGGACTGTGTCAAACGCATGGTCCAACCTAAGCCGTAAACCCTAAACCTTTTAGCCTTTAGACCCACACACTGTTAGGCGCTTGAGCTGCATGCCGCCAAAGGACTGTGTCAAATGCATGGTCCAACCTAAGCCGTAAACCCTAAACCTTTAAGCCTTGAGACCCACACACTGTTAGGCGCTTGAGCTGCATGCCGCCAAAGGACTGTGTCAAATGCATGGTCCAACCTAAGCCGTAAACCCTAAACCTTTAAGCCTTGAGACCCACACACTGTTAGGCGCTTGAGCTGCATGCTGCCAAAGGACTGTGTCAAACGCATGGTCCAACCTAAGCCGTAAACCCTAAACCTTTAAGCCTTGAGACCCACACACTGTTAGGCGCTTGAGCTGCATGCCGCCAAAGGACTGTGTCAAACGCATGGTCCAACCTAAGCCGTAAACCCTAAACCTTTAAGCCTTGAGACCCACACACTGTTAGGCGCTTGAGCTGCATGCCGCCAAAGGACTGTGTCAAACGCATGGTCCAACCTAAGCCGTAAACCCTAAACCTGTAAGCCTTGAGTCCCACACACTGTTAGGCGCTTGAGCTGCATGCTGCCAAAGGACTGTGTCAAACGCATGGTCCAACCTAAGCCGTAAACCCTAAACCTTTAAGCCTTTAGACCCACACACTTTTAGGCGCTTGAGCTGCATGCTGCCAAAGGACTGTGTCAAATGCATGGTCCAACCTAAGCCGTAAACCCTAAACCTTTAAGCCTTGAGACCCACACACTGTTAGGCGCTTGAGCTGCATGCTGCCAAAGGACTGTGTCAAACGCATGGTCCAACCTAAGCCGTAAACCCTAAACCTTTAAGCCTTGAGACCCACACACTGTTAGGCGCTTGAGCTGCATGCCGCCAAAGGACTGTGTCAAACGCATGGTCCAACCTAAGCCGTAAACCCTAAACCTTTAAGCCTTGAGACCCACACACTGTTAGGCGCTTGAGCTGCATGCCGCCAAAGGACTGTGTCAAACGCATGGTCCAACCTAAGCCGTAAACCCTAAACCTGTAAGCCTTGAGTCCCACACACTGTTAGGCGCTTGAGCTGCATGCTGCCAAAGGACTGTGTCAAACGCATGGTCCAACCTAAGCCGTAAACCCTAAACCTTTAAGCCTTTAGACCCACACACTTTTAGGCGCTTGAGCTGCATGCTGCCAAAGGACTGTGTCAAATGCATGGTCCAACCTAAGCCGTAAACCCTAAACCTTTAAGCCTTGAGACCCACACACTGTTAGGCGCTTGAGCTGCATGCTGCCAAAGGACTGTGTCAAATGCATGGTCCAACCTAAGCCGTAAACCCTAAACCTTTAAGCCTTGAGACCCACACACTGGTAGGCGCTTGAGCTGCATGCCGCCAAAGGACTGTGTCAAATGCATGGTCCAACCTAAGCCGTAAACCCTAAACCTTTAAGCCTTGAGTCCCACACACTGTTAGGCGCTTGAGCTGCATGCTGCCAAAGGACTGTGTCAAATGCATGGTCCAACCTAAGCCGTAAACCCTAAACCTTTAAGCCTTGAGACCCACACACTGTTAGGCGCTTGAGCTGCATGCTGCCAAAGGACTGTGTCAAATGCATGGTCCAACCTAAGCCGTAAACCCTAAACCTTTAAGCCTTGAGACCCACACACTGTTAGGCGCTTGAGCTGCATGCTGCCAAAGGACTGTGTCAAATGCATGGTCCAACCTAAGCCGTAAACCCTAAACCTTTAAGCCTTGAGACCCACACACTGTTAGGCGCTTGAGCTGCATGCTGCCAAAGGACTGTGTCAAATGCATGGTCCAACCTAAGCCGTAAACCCTAAACCTTTAAGCCTTGAGTCCCACACACTGTTAGGCGCTTGAGCTGCATGCTGCCAAAGGACTGTGTCAAATGCATGGTCCAACCTAAGCCGTAAAACCTAAACCTTTAAGCCTTGAGACCCACACACTGTTAGGCGCTTGAGCTGCATGCCGCCAAAGGACTGTGTCAAATGCATGGTCCAACCTAAGCCGTAAACCCTAAACCTTTAAGCCTTGAGTCCCACACACTGTTAGGCGCTTGAGCTGCATGCTGCCAAAGGACTGTGTCAAACGCATGGTCCAACCTAAGCCGTAAACCCTAAACCTTTAAGCCTTGAGACCCACACACTGTTAGGCGCTTGAGCTGCATGCTGCCAAAGGACTGTGTCAAATGCATGGTCCAACCTAAGCCGTAAACCCTAAACCTTTAAGCCTTGAGACCCACACACTTTTAGGCGCTTGAGCTGCATGCTGCCAAAGGACTGTGTCAAATGCATGGTCCAACCTAAGCCGTAAACCCTAAACCTTTAAGCCTTGAGTCCCACACACTGTTAGGCGCTTGAGCTGCATGCTGCCAAAGGACTGTGTCAAACGCATGGTCCAACCTAAGCCGTAAACCCTAAACCTTTAAGCCTTGAGACCCACACACTGTTAGGCGCTTGAGCTGCATGCTGCCAAAGGACTGTGTCAAATGCATGGTCCAACCTAAGCCGTAAACCCTAAACCTTTAAGCCTTGAGACCCACACACTTTTAGGCGCTTGAGCTGCATGCTGCCAAAGGACTGTGTCAAATGCATGGTCCAACCTAAGCCGTAAACCCTAAACCTTTAAGCCTTGAGACCCACACACTGTTAGGCGCTTGAGCTGCATGCTGCCAAAGGACTGTGTCAAATGCATGGTCCAACCTAAGCCGTAAACCCTAAACCTTTAAGCCTTGAGACCCACACACTGTTAGGCGCTTGAGCTGCATGCCGCCAAAGGACTGTGTCAAATGCATGGTACCAACCTAAGCCGTAAACCCTAAACCTTTAAGCCTTGAGACCCACACACTGTTAGGCGCTTGAGCTGCATGCTGCCAAAGGACTGTGTCAAACGCATGGTCCAACCTAAGCCGTAAACCCTAAACCTTTAAGCCTTGAGACCCACACACTGTTAGGCGCTTGAGCTGCATGCCGCCAAAGGACTGTGTCAAACGCATGGTCCAACCTAAGCCGTAAACCCTAAACCTTTAAGCCTTGAGACCCACACACTGTTAGGCGCTTGAGCTGCATGCCGCCAAAGGACTGTGTCAAACGCATGGTCCAACCTAAGCCGTAAACCCTAAACCTTTAAGCCTTGAGACCCACACACTGTTAGGCGCTTGAGCTGCATGCTGCCAAAGGACTGTGTCAAACGCATGGTCCAAACTAAGCCGTAAACCCTAAACCTTTAGCCTTGAGACCCACACACTGTTAGGCGCTTGAGCTGCATGCCGCCAAAGGACTGTGTCAAATGCATGGTCCAACCTAAGCCGTAAACCCTAAACCTTTAAGCCTTGAGACCCACACACTGTTAGGCGCTTGAGCTGCATGCCGCCAAAGGACTGTGTCAAATGCATGGTCCAACCTAAGCCGTAAACCCTAAACCTTTAAGCCTTGAGACCCACACACTGTTAGGCGCTTGAGCTGCATGCTGCCAAAGGACTGTGTCAAATGCATGGTCCAACCTAAGCCGTAAACCCTAAACCTTTAAGCCTTGAGACCCACACACTGTTAGGCGCTTGAGCTGCATGCCGCCAAAGGACTGTGTCAAATGCATGGACCAACCTAAGCCGTAAACCCTAAACCTTTAAGCCTTGAGACCCACACACTGTTAGGCGCTTGAGCTGCATGCTGCCAAAGGACTGTGTCAAACGCATGGTCCAACCTAAGCCGTAAACCCTAAACCTTTAAGCCTTGAGACCCACACACTGTTAGGCGCTTGAGCTGCATGCCGCCAAAGGACTGTGTCAAACGCATGGTCCAACCTAAGCCGTAAACCCTAAACCTTTAAGCCTTGAGACCCACACACTGTTAGGCGCTTGAGCTGCATGCCGCCAAAGGACTGTGTCAAACGCATGGTCCAACCTAAGCCGTAAACCCTAAACCTTTAAGCCTTGAGACCCACACACTTTTAGGCGCTTGAGCTGCATGCTGCCAAAGGACTGTGTCAAACGCATGGTCCAAACTAAGCCGTAAACCCTAAACCTTTTAGCCTTTAGACCCACACACTGTTAGGCGCTTGAGCTGCATGCCGCCAAAGGACTGTGTCAAATGCATGGTCCAACCTAAGCCGTAAACCCTAAACCTTTAAGCCTTGAGACCCACACACTGTTAGGCGCTTGAGCTGCATGCCGCCAAAGGACTGTGTCAAATGCATGGTCCAACCTAAGCCGTAAACCCTAAACCTTTAAGCCTTGAGACCCACACACTGTTAGGCGCTTGAGCTGCATGCTGCCAAAGGACTGTGTCAAACGCATGGTCCAACCTAAGCCGTAAACCCTAAACCTTTAAGCCTTGAGACCCACACACTGTTAGGCGCTTGAGCTGCATGCCGCCAAAGGACTGTGTCAAACGCATGGTCCAACCTAAGCCGTAAACCCTAAACCTTTAAGCCTTGAGACCCACACACTTTTAGGCGCTTGAGCTGCATGCTGCCAAAGGACTGTGTCAAACGCATGGTCCAAACTAAGCCGTAAACCCTAAACCTTTAGCCTTTAGACCCACACACTGTTAGGCGCTTGAGCTGCATGCCGCCAAAGGACTGTGTCAGATTAGGGTCAAACTTAAGCCGTTAACCATAAACCCTGAAGTCTTGACCCACCTGCTGTTAGTCGCTTGAGCTGCATGCCGACGAAGGACTGTGTCAAATGCATGGTCCAACCTAAGCCGTAAACCCTAAACCTTTAAGCCTTGAGACCCACACACTGTTAGGCGCTTGAGCTGCATGCCGCCAAAGGACTGTGTCAAATGCATGGACCAACCTAAGCCGTAAACCCTAAACCTTTAAGCCTTGAGACCCACACACTGTTAGGCGCTTGAGCTGCATGCTGCCAAAGGACTGTGTTAAACGCATGGTCCAACCTAAGCCGTAAACCCTAAACCTTTAAGCCTTGAGACCCACACACTGTTAGGCGCTTGAGCTGCATGCCGCCAAAGGACTGTGTCAAATGCATGGTCCAACCTAAGCCGTAAACCCTAAACCTTTAAGCCTTGAGTCCCACACACTGTTAGGCGCTTGAGCTGCATGCTGCCAAAGGACTGTGTCAAATGCATGGTCCAACCTAAGCCGTAAACCCTAAACCTTTAAGCCTTGAGACCCACACACTGTTAGGCGCTTGAGCTGCATGCCGCCAAAGGACTGTGTCAAATGCATGGTCCAACCTAAGCCGTAAACCCTAAACCTTTAAGCCTTGAGTCCCACACACTGTTAGGCGCTTGAGCTGCATGCTGCCAAAGGACTGTGTCAAACGCATGGTCCAACCTAAGCCGTAAACCCTAAACCTTTAAGCCTTGAGACCCACACACTGTTAGGCGCTTGAGCTGCATGCTGCCAAAGGACTGTGTCAAATGCATGGTCCAACCTAAGCCGTAAACCCTAAACCTTTAAGCCTTGAGACCCACACACTTTTAGGCGCTTGAGCTGCATGCTGCCAAAGGACTGTGTCAAACGCATGGTCCAACCTAAGCCGTAAACCCTAAACCTTTAAGCCTTGAGACCCACACACTGTTAGGCGCTTGAGCTGCATGCCGCCAAAGGACTGTGTCAAATGCATGGTCCAACCTAAGCCGTAAACCCTAAACCTTTAAGCCTTGAGACCCACACACTGTTAGGCGCTTGAGCTGCATGCTGCCAAAGGACTGTGTCAAATGCATGGTCCAACCTAAGCCGTAAACCCTAAACCTTTAAGCCTTGAGACCCACACACTGTTAGGCGCTTGAGCTGCATGCCGCCAAAGGACTGTGTCAAACGCATGGTCCAACCTAAGCCGTAAACCCTAAACCTTTAAGCCTTGAGTCCCACACACTGTTAGGCGCTTGAGCTGCATGCTGCCAAAGGACTGTGTCAAATGCATGGTCCAACCTAAGCCGTAAACCCTAAACCTTTAAGCCTTGAGACCCACACACTGTTAGGCGCTTGAGCTGCATGCTGCCAAAGGACTGTGTCAAATGCATGGTCCAACCTAAGCCGTAAACCCTAAACCTTTAAGCCTTGAGACCCACACACTTTTAGGCGCTTGAGCTGCATGCTGCCAAAGGACTGTGTCAAATGCATGGTCCAACCTAAGCCGTAAACCCTAAACCTTTAAGCCTTGAGACCCACACACTGTTAGGCGCTTGAGCTGCATGCTGCCAAAGGACTGTGTCAAATGCATGGTCCAACCTAAGCCGTAAACCCTAAACCTTTAAGCCTTGAGACCCACACACTGTTAGGCGCTTGAGCTGCATGCCGCCAAAGGACTGTGTCAAATGCATGGACCAACCTAAGCCGTAAACCCTAAACCTTTAAGCCTTGAGACCCACACACTGTTAGGCGCTTGAGCTGCATGCTGCCAAAGGACTGTGTCAAACGCATGGTCCAACCTAAGCCGTAAACCCTAAACCTTTAAGCCTTGAGACCCACACACTGTTAGGCGCTTGAGCTGCATGCCGCCAAAGGACTGTGTCAAACGCATGGTCCAACCTAAGCCGTAAACCCTAAACCTTTAAGCCTTGAGACCCACACACTGTTAGGCGCTTGAGCTGCATGCCGCCAAAGGACTGTGTCAAATGCATGGTCCAACCTAAGCCGTAAACCCTAAACCTTTAAGCCTTGAGTCCCACACACTGTTAGGCGCTTGAGCTGCATGCTGCCAAAGGACTGTGTCAAACGCATGGTCCAACCTAAGCCGTAAACCCTAAACCTTTAAGCCTTGAGACCCACACACTGTTAGGCGCTTGAGCTGCATGCTGCCAAAGGACTGTGTCAAATGCATGGTCCAACCTAAGCCGTAAACCCTAAACCTTTAAGCCTTGAGACCCACACACTTTTAGGCGCTTGAGCTGCATGCTGCCAAAGGACTGTGTCAAATGCATGGTCCAACCTAAGCCGTAAACCCTAAACCTTTAAGCCTTGAGACCCACACACTGTTAGGCGCTTGAGCTGCATGCTGCCAAAGGACTGTGTCAAATGCATGGTCCAACCTAAGCCGTAAACCCTAAACCTTTAAGCCTTGAGACCCACACACTGTTAGGCGCTTGAGCTGCATGCCGCCAAAGGACTGTGTCAAATGCATGGACCAACCTAAGCCGTAAACCCTAAACCTTTAAGCCTTGAGACCCACACACTGTTAGGCGCTTGAGCTGCATGCTGCCAAAGGACTGTGTCAAACGCATGGTCCAACCTAAGCCGTAAACCCTAAACCTTTAAGCCTTGAGACCCACACACTGTTAGGCGCTTGAGCTGCATGCTGCCAAAGGACTGTGTCAAACGCATGGTCCAACCTAAGCCGTAAACCCTAAACCTTTAAGCCTTGAGACCCACACACTGTTAGGCGCTTGAGCTGCATGCCGCCAAAGGACTGTGTCAAACGCATGGTCCAACCTAAGCCGTAAACCCTAAACCTTTAAGCCTTGAGACCCACACACTTTTAGGCGCTTGAGCTGCATGCTGCCAAAGGACTGTGTCAAACGCATGGTCCAAACTAAGCCGTAAACCCTAAACCTTTTAGCCTTTAGACCCACACACTGTTAGGCGCTTGAGCTGCATGCCGCCAAAGGACTGTGTCAAATGCATGGTCCAACCTAAGCCGTAAACCCTAAACCTTTAAGCCTTGAGACCCACACACTGTTAGGCGCTTGAGCTGCATGCCGCCAAAGGACTGTGTCAAATGCATGGTCCAACCTAAGCCGTAAACCCTAAACCTTTAAGCCTTGAGACCCACACACTGTTAGGCGCTTGAGCTGCATGCCGCCAAAGGACTGTGTCAAATGCATGGTCCAACCTAAGCCGTAAACCCTAAACCTTTAAGCCTTGAGACCCACACACTGTTAGGCGCTTGAGCTGCATGCTGCCAAAGGACTGTGTCAAACGCATGGTCCAACCTAAGCCGTAAACCCTAAACCTTTAAGCCTTGAGACCCACACACTGTTAGGCGCTTGAGCTGCATGCCGCCAAAGGACTGTGTCAAACGCATGGTCCAACCTAAGCCGTAAACCCTAAACCTTTAAGCCTTGAGACCCACACACTTTTAGGCGCTTGAGCTGCATGCTGCCAAAGGACTGTGTCAAACGCATGGTCCAAACTAAGCCGTAAACCCTAAACCTTTTAGCCTTGAGACCCACACACTGTTAGGCGCTTGAGCTGCATGCCGCCAAAGGACTGTGTCAGATTTAGGGTCAAACTTAAGCCGTTAACCATAAACCCTGAAGTCTTGACCCACCTGCTGTTAGTCGCTTGAGCTGCATGCCGACGAAGGACTGTGTCAAATGCATGGTCCAACCTAAGCCGTAAACCCTAAACCTTTAAGCCTTGAGACCCACACACTGTTAGGCGCTTGAGCTGCATGCTGCCAAAGGACTGTGTCAAATGCATGGTCCAACCTAAGCCGTAAACCCTAAACCTTTAAGCCTTGAGACCCACACACTTTTAGGCGCTTGAGCTGCATGCTGCCAAAGGACTGTGTCAAATGCATGGTCCAACCTAAGCCGTAAACCCTAAACCTTTAAGCCTTGAGACCCACACACTGTTAGGCGCTTGAGCTGCATGCTGCCAAAGGACTGTGTCAAATGCATGGTCCAACCTAAGCCGTAAACCCTAAACCTTTAAGCCTTGAGTCCCACACACTGTTAGGCGCTTGAGCTGCATGCCGCCAAAGGACTGTGTCAAATGCATGGTCCAACCTAAGCCGTAAACCCTAAACCTTTAAGCCTTGAGACCCACACACTGTTAGGCGCTTGAGCTGCATGCCGCCAAAGGACTGTGTCAAATGCATGGTCCAACCTAAGCCGTAAACCCTAAACCTTTAAGCCTTGAGACCCACACACTGTTAGGCGCTTGAGCTGCATGCCGCCAAAGGACTGTGTCAAATGCATGGTCCAACCTAAGCCGTAAACCCTAAACCTTTAAGCCTTGAGACCCACACACTGTTAGGCGCTTGAGCTGCATGCTGCCAAAGGACTGTGTCAAACGCATGGTCCAACCTAAGCCGTAAACCCTAAACCTTTAAGCCTTGAGACCCACACACTGTTAGGCGCTTGAGCTGCATGCCGCCAAAGGACTGTGTCAAACGCATGGTCCAACCTAAGCCGTAAACCCTAAACCTTTAAGCCTTGAGACCCACACACTTTTAGGCGCTTGAGCTGCATGCTGCCAAAGGACTGTGTCAAACGCATGGTCCAAACTAAGCCGTAAACCCTAAACCTTTTAGCCTTTAGACCCACACACTGTTAGGCGCTTGAGCTGCATGCCGCCAAAGGACTGTGTCAGATTTAGGGTCAAACTTAAGCCGTTAACCATAAACCCTGAAGTCTTGACCCACCTGCTGTTAGTCGCTTGAGCTGCATGCCGACGAAGGACTGGAAGTCATCATCGAATTTGTGAGCTGACCGCGGATAAGACTCCTTCATCAAGATCACGACAGCATCTCCGATCTGCATGGGGTGCAACGCATGAAGATAGTGGCATGGAAAGCTTCGCATATGAACATCGCATGGGGATAATTGCATGGAGACATCGGCTGGGGATAGTTGCATGGGAAACATCACATGGGAAACATTGCATGGGAAACATCGCATGGGAAACATCGCATATTCGCATGGAAAACATTGCATGCAAAAATGTACATCAGAAGCAAGGGCTTGCATGCAAATTATGACAGCATTTCGGATCGAGAAAGTATCCAAGCACAGGAAACTGAGGGGAGAGGGCTGTGAAAACATTGCATGGCACGCCATCCAGGCACAGGAAACTGAATTTTAGCTGAACTGTAGCTGAATTTTGGCTGGACTTCATTTAAATTGGACCTGAATGGTAGCTGAATCGCGTGAAAAAGGACGCTGCCACACATTCCCAAGGATTTAGCGCCGCTCAATACATTCGACGGCACATCCAGATCCAGGGTCGATATAAATCCAATCAGCATACTAAATCACAGAGATCTAGACTCGACCACGGAGATCTAGATCCACTCACCACACTCGACCACAGATCCATGTGCAGATCCTTGCTCGCCCCGCGGTACTTGACGACTTGGCAGTACTGGTGAGCAAAGTGGTTGAAGGTGAAGTCCTGACGGGAGGGCGGGCAGGGAGGGCAGGGGGCAGGGATCAGGGAGCATAGTGGTGAAATGTGTAGTCCTGCCGGGAGAGTGGGCGGGCAGGGCAGGGTGGGGATCAGGGAGCATAGTGGATAGATACAGCCACGGCGACGATTTCGAGGCGGACGGCAACTGTTTTGAACCAGTGTTTTGAACCAGTGTTTTGAACCAGTGTTTTGAACCAGTGTTTTAAACCAGTGTTTTGAACCAGTGTTTTGAACCAGTGTTTTGAACCAGTGTTTTGAACCAGTGTTTTGAACCAGTGTTTTGAACCAGTGTTTTGAACCAGTGTTTTGAACCAGTGTTTTGAACCAGTGTTTTGAACCAGTGTTTTGAACCAGTGTTTTGAACCAGTGTTTTGAACCAGTGTTTTGAACCAGTGTTTTGAACCAGTGTTTTGAACCAGTGTTTTGAACCAGTGTTTTGAACCAGTGTTTGCCTTGGTCTAGTCAAAGCTTGCTTTCCGTCGACCCAGTGGTGGCCTGGTCCGCTCTTAACAACGACTCAGTTTGCCACCGCCATCATTTCTCATTACCAGTCAATTCATCTGCCCCCCCCCCCCCCCCCCCCCCCCCCCCACACACACACACCCACAACCCACCCCTGCCCACCTGCCCTCTCATTCTCAGTCAAATCATTCGCCCCCCTTGCCCTAGCCCCTTCCCTGCCTGCCCGGCCCTCGCGCGCCCCGCTCATTCATCCGCCTCGTCCCGCCTCGCCCCGCCCTGACCCTTACCTCCTCTCTTCGCCTCCTTACTCCTGGGCCTGACCTCATTGGCCCTGCCCCGCCCCGCCCTTGCTCGCCCTAAGAATCCTTAACCCTTAAACCTAAAACTAAGCTCGCCCCCCTCCCCCTCCCTCCTGCCCTTGCTCGCCCATCCTCCCGTGCCCTGCACCTTATTTTGCTTCCTCTTGCCCTGCCCTGCCCCGCCCTGACCCTTATCTTCTCTCTTCGTCTCCTTCCACCTGGCCCAGTCCCGCACCGCCCCCCTCCATATCCCACCTGCCCCTTCTTGCCCTGCCATGCCCCGCCCTGACCCTTACCTCCTCTCTTTGCCTCCTTCCTCTAGGCCCTGCCCCGCACCGCACCGACCCCCTCCTTCTCCCTCCTGCCCCTTCTTGCCCTGCCCTGCCCTGCCCTGCCCCACCATGCCTGGGGCCTGTCTGGGGACTATCTGGGAACTATCTGGGGACTATCTGGGTACTATCTGGGGCCTATCTGGGGACTATCTGGGTACTGTCTGGGGACTATCTGGGTACTGTCTGGGTACTGTCTGGGTACTGTCTGGGGACTAGCTAGGGACTACCTGGGAACTATCTGGGGACTATCTGGGGACTGTCTGGGGACTATCTGGGGCCTATCTGGGGCCTATCTGGGGCCTATCTGGGGCCTATCTGGGGACTGTCTGGGGACTGTCTGGGGACTATCTGGGAACTATCTGGGGACTATCTGGGGACTATCTGGGGACTGTCTGGGGACTATCTGGGTACTACCTGGGGACTATCTGGGGACTATCTGGGTACTATCTGGGGACTGTCTGGGGACTATCTGGGTACTGTCTGGGTACTATCTGGGTACTGTCTGGGTACTGTCTGGGGACTAGCTAGGGACTACCTGGGAACTATCTGGGGACTATCTGGGGACTGTCTGGGGACTATCTGGGGCCTATCTGGGGCCTATCTGGGGCCTATCTGGGGCCTATCTGGGGACTGTCTGGGGACTGTCTGGGGACTATCTGGGAACTATCTGGGGACTATCTGGGGACTATCTGGGTACTACCTGGGTACTGTCTGGGTACTGTCTGGGTACTGTCTGGGTACTGTCTGGGTACTGTCTGGGGACTATCTAGGGACTACCTGGGAACTATCTGGGGACTATCTGGGGACTGTCTGGGGACTGTCTGGGAACTATCCGGGGACTATCTGGGGACTATCTGGGACTGTGTGGGGACTATCTGGGGACTATCTGGGGACTGTCTGGGGACTGTCTGGGGCCTATCTGGGGACTAGCTAGGGACTATCTGGGGACTATCTGGGGACTATCTGGGGACTGTCTGGGGCCTATCAGGGGACTATCTGGGGACTGTGTGGCGACTATCTGGGGCCTATCTGGGGCCTATCTGGGGCCTATCTGGGGACTATCTGGGGACTGTCTGGGTACTGTCTGGGTACTGTCTGGGGACTAGCTAGGGACTATCTGGGGACTACCTGGGGACTGTCTGGGGACTATCTGGGGACTATCTGGGGACTATCTGGGGACTGTCTGGGGCCTATCTGAGGACTAGCTAGGGACTATCTGGAGACTGTCAGGGGACTATCTGGGGACTGTCTGGGGACTATCTGGGGACTGTCTGGGGCCTATCTGGGGACTGTCTGGGGCCTATCTGGGGACTAGCTAGGGACTATCTGGGGACTGTCTGGGGACTATCTGGGGCCTATCTGGGGACTATCTGGGGACTGTCTGGGGCCTATCTGGGGACTAGCTAGGGACTATCTGGAGACTGTCTGGGGACTATCTGGGGACTGTCTGGGGACTATCTGGGTACTACCTGGGGATTGTCTGGGGATTTTTTGCCATAGTCTTCAGATAGGCTGCCCTCCTGCCTCTCCCCCCTGCCCTGCCCCGCCCCACCTCGTCCATTACCTCCTGCCTCCTACCCCCCTGTTCTTACTGGCCCCTCCCCTCCCTCTCTTGTCCCTCCCCCTCCTCCTCCATCCTCCCCACGGCCCTTGCATTCCCCACACCCTTATACACCTCGCCCTACCCCATTGTGCCCCATCCCGCCCCGCCCCGCCCGCCCCGCCCCGCCCCGCCCCGCCCCGCGCTGCCCCGCCCCGTCCTGCCCCGCCCCGCCCCGCCCCGCCACGTCCTGCCCCATCCTGTCCCACCCCACCCTGCCCCGCCAAGTCCCGTCCTCCTGTCACGCCCCGCCCCGTCCTGTCCCGCCCCGCCCCGCCCTGCCCCGCCACGCCCCATCCTGCCCCGCCCCACCCTGCCCCGCCACGTCCTGCCCCGCCACGTCCTGCCCCGCCCCGCCCCGCCCCGCCACATCCTGCCCCAACCTGCCCCATCCCGCCCGCCCCGCCCCGCCCCGCCCTGCCCCGCCCCGTCCTGCCCCGCCCCGCCCCGCTCCGCCACGTCCTGCCCCAGCCTGCCCCGCCCCATCCTGCCCTGCCCCGCCCCGTCCTCCCGCCCCGCTCCGCCCCGCCCCGCCCCGCCCCGCCACGTCCTGCCCCATCCTGCCCTGCCCCGCCCCGCCCCGCCCCGCCCCGCCCCGTCCTCCTGTCACGCTCCGCCCCGCCCCGCCCCGCCACATCCTGCCCCATCCCGCCCCGCCTCACCTGGCCCCGCCCCATTATGCCCCATCCCGCCCCACCTCGCCCCGCCCCATCCTGCCCCATCCCGCCCCACCTCGCCCTGCCCCATCCTGCCCCATCCTACCCATCCCGCCCCGTCCTGCCCCATCTCATCCCGCCCCCCCACATCTAGCTCCCACCCTCCCCTCCCCTCCCCTCCCCGTCCTGCCTCATCCCGCCACGCCCCACATCCCCCCCTCACACCTTTATCCGTTGCGCCTGAGGGTGAGTCGGCTTGAACACGTCGGCGACCATCCACCAGAAAACGGACACCACGAGCGACACGTTGGCCGGATTGAGGGCCCATTTCTTCCACGCGGCCTGCAAAGGGAGGCATAGGGGGGCGGCAGGATAAAGGTCACTGGCGCTATTTTGTATAAGCGGACACAACGAGCAAGGAGTTACACGTTGGCCGGGTTGAGGGCCCACTTCCTCCAAGTATTCTGCAAAGCGAGGTATTAGGGAGCAACATATCGGCCATTGAGTCTATTTTGTATAAAACAAATCCTCCCCTGCCCTCATCCTCCCCCGGATAACGATCCTCATCCTGATGCCCACCTCCCCTCTCTTTCGTTGCACACAATCTCAAGAAAGAAAAATAAAGACCATGCCGTCCTAGGGGATGCGGGTTTAGTGTGGGTTTAGGGTTTGGGGTTTAGGGTTTAGGGTTAAGGGGTTTAAGGTTGAGGGCACAGCGCAGGGCTCGAGGCCGAAGCCATATCCGCACCATCACCATCAAACAAGAGCGACGGCTAGCTACTCGTTTTCCGCCGGCACATGAACTGCACCGCCCCGCACCTTGGACGTTGGGTATAGGGTTTAGGGTTCAGGGTTTAGGGTCTTGGGTCTTGGTAAGTTATTTTCCAACCCCAAACTCGCGCCGCACCTTGGCGTTTGGGGTTGTGAAGTTGGAGCACGCGTCGTTGACAGAAGCCTGCAGGGCGTCCCAGTCATGGACTCCCTTTGGTGCAGGGAACCCATGCGGCTCTGCAGATCCTGCAGACCCTGCAGAGCGAAAAATGAAAACAAAAACTCCTGTAAACAGGTCTTTCGTTGTGACTAGGTCATGCAATGTGTGGCCATGACATAAAGTGCAACTCGGCCCAAGCATGACTAGATCCTTAAGTGTGACCATGCCATCCGTACGTGTGACACATTCACTGACCATGTCAACAATATGTGTGGCAATTCCGCTAAGTGGGACATGATGTGACCCCGTGGGGTGCTGAAGGCCCCCAAGCCTTGGAATTACGCCCAACGGTAACCCCCAGATCCCTAGATCCGTAGATATTCAGATGCGTAGATCTATGCTGCCTGCCCGTGAAACTCACTTGGCGGCACTGGGAGGAAGGCGTCCGTGACCTTCTGTACGCCCGGTCGCGACACGCCCACCGGTAACCCCTAGATCCGTAGATCCTAAGATCTATGCTGCCTGCCTATGCAACTCACTTGGCGGCACTGGTAGGAAGGCGTCCGTGACCTTCTGCACGCTGGGGGGCAACATGCCCACCGGCACCCCTTGCGTATATCTCGGGTGCCTGCGGGCCACAGCCGCCGCAGAAGCCGCGCTGGCCGAGGGCAGCATGCTGCTAGAGGCATGGAGCTGGTGCGAGGAAGCTACAAGGAGGGTGGGGGGGAGGTGGGCAGCATGAGAAAGCTGTGAGGAAGGTAGGGGTCGGGGGAAGGGTGTGCATGGGCCTGCGTGCTTGCAGGGATTCAGGTTTTACTGTTTACCGGTATAGGGTTTAAAACTTGCAATTCGGTTTGGGGTTATGGGGTTAACGGGTTGAAGGCAGGCCATCTCAATGAGAGAGATCTCAACCAGAGAGATCTCATCCAGAGAGATCTCAACTGCTGCTGAGGAGGCCATGGGTGCCCTGCTCTGGTCGGCCTTTACATGAGAGCAAGCTGAGCGAGGTCCATTATGTCCCTGCTTGTTGCTGGGAGCTTCAGCAAAAAATCAGCTACAATTCAGCCTACTCCTCTGGGGTCTGAAGGGCATCGAGGAGCTAGAGCTGCTTGCCCCCCCGCCCCAGCAGCAGGCTGGTCTCTAGGTGATTGGTGTCCGCATCGGCCCAGTGGAGGCTACCCGGGGGTCGGCCCCAAAGGTGGTCAGGCGCACAACACACTGCTTCATAGTCCATACAGGAGGCAGAGTGGATCGGGGTGTGTGGGTAAAGTGCTTTGAAAACAAATATCAAATATCTTTGTTTTATTGAGTTTCAAATTACAAATCCGGGCTTCCTGTACAAAACCTTTTGTACGTTATGGATGCTGGTGAATAAATGATACCGTACATCACGACCGTAGATTTGCTTTGCCTTCCCTCATAATTAACGCTGTTTGAGGGTGAGGGAATTATGAATGAACTAATTATCGATTGTCAACATCAGTTTTTAGACGGAAATTAAGAGTTGTTGTTGACAGTTTGCCCTGAGGGCAGCAATGGGAATACACATTCTTTTGAAGCCCAAGGGAAGGCATTTTGTTTTCGTTTTTGATGTCTGATGTACCGGTTGCGGAGGCCAGGTTTGAATTCAACATTTCTCTTAACCCTTAACCCTCAGGGCAAAAGACGACCCGAATTCTGAATCCCCGACTAAAACCGATCGGGCCAACACTTCGTGATCAGTATTTCTTTGTATCCCTCACCCTGTAACAACGTTGGCTAGGAGAAGGAAGACAAAGCCAATCTTCAGATCAGCATATATGATATGTTTAATTAATACCAGTGTACCAGCCGTGACACGCATGCAGAGTCGCAGGCCCTCACATTCGCATCCCATCATTTACTGGTCCTCCTCGCTTGAGCGGCCCATGCCTTGTTTTGTTCCATGTTGCTCCACAAAAATGTAAGCATACCATGCATTCAGAGTTGCAGGCCCCCACATTCGCCTGGCGCATCACTCGCTGCTTCTTCTCGCCTGAGCGGCGAATGCTTTGCTATGTTCCGTATTGTTCCACAAATTCATGAATCTGGCATGCATGCAGAGTCGCATGCCCCCACATTCGCATAGCGCATCACTCACCAGTTCTTCTCGCTCAAGCAGCCAATGTGACGTTCCACAGATGAGTAAATATCAATTTAAAGTACCGGTATGCCATGCATTCAGAGTCGCATGCCCCCACACTCGCACGGCATCACTCACTGGTTCTTCTCGCTTGAGCCACCGATGCATTGTTCCCCACATTGTATAAATCTGCGATCTGTTCAAGGGCAAATCAAGGGAGGACAAGGCTTCAATTGCATGAGAAATGGGCATTCATTGCATGATTGCATAATAGAAAGGCATTCATTGCATGGCCAGAGTCAGTGTCCATTGCTTCGGCTATGAGGCCGCCCTCGGCATGTCACCCATGGGTAAGATAATCAGATGCTCCAGCCTCTAGCCCTTCTATTTTGTTACTTACTTACTTCAGACAAAGCGGTTAGCATAACGATAGGCACAGCGCAACCACTTGACCATGATAAAAAGCCCGGTTGGGGCAAAACCTAGACCGGCCTACGGCTGGCGGCCCAAGCAAGATGGCAAGCTAATATGCATATAAGGCCTCCAGCTGGCGGCCGGGAGGTAGCTGAAACGTAGCTAATTGGCAACGAAACAAGGATCCCTCATCATAATGGAGGGAGGGATGAAGAATTTCAGCCTGGATGAGACGTGTATGAGACACGCTATTTATTTTAGGGTGATTCAGCCACAATCCAGCTACATCACAGCTACAATCCAGATTCAGCTACAATTCAGCTACAACTCAGCTACAACTCAGGTAATGTTCAGCTTCGATTCAGCTACAATTCAGATACAGACCAGCTATATCACATGATTGGGCCGAGAAGGTCTGATGCAGCAAACCTCGCAGCCTCTACTAGGCTAATGGGAAGGGCTGCATGCGAGGGGCTATGTGGGGCGGGCTGCGTGGAGCGGGCTGCATGGGGCGGGCTGCATGGGGTGGGCTGCATGCGGGGGGCTGCATGGGGTGGGCTGCGTGGAGCGGGCTGCATGCGAGGGGCTGTGTGGGGCGGGCTGCATGGGGTGGGCTGCATGCGAGGGGCTGTGTGGGGCGGGCTGCATGGTAAGGGCTGCATGACGAGATTTCTAGGGAGACATACTGACATGGGAAGATGCTGAGGTACCGGTACTGCTGAGTTGTACCGCTATGTACTGGTAAGGCACTGTCGTGTACTCGACTTTCCCCAGAAAAAAATGCACTCGGAATCTGCACATGACGGCAGCCATGAGGAGGCTTGCATGAGGAGGCTTGCATGAGGAGGCTTGCATGAGGAGGCTTGCATGAGGAGGCTTGCATGAGGAGGCTTGCATGAGAAGGCTTGCATGAGGAGGCGTGCATGAGAAGGCTTGCATGAGGAGGCTTGAATGAGGAGGCTTGCATGAGGAGGCTTGCATGAGGAGGCTTGCATGAGGAGGCTTGCATGAGGAGGCTTGCATGCGGAGGCTTGCATGAGGAGGCTTGCACGAGGAGGCTTGCATGAGGCGGTATAAGAGGTGCATGACCGGGTCGTGTTTTAGCGCTCTTCAGAGACATCACAGCCTGCGCACTCCGGCCTGGGACACCTGGTACAGCATCTCAATATGTCATGTGTTTTTGCCTATGGCCTGCCATGCTCTGGTCCAGGTTTGAACAGATGTGGCTGCCTGGCAGCCCCCCCAAAACAGTCTGGTCTGCATGAAAAGAACGCTGGAGCATGGGGTCTGGCATGGAGGATTTATCGAAGGTCCATGCATGATGAGAGTTGCGCAAGGAGAGGTGCATGAGATCATGAGAGGGATGCATTATGCATGGTGTCCGGGGATGCATGACATGGAGGAATGCATGGCGTCGAGGAAGCGCATGCATGGGGTCGTGGCATTCATGGCATCGTGGGGCATATGCATGAGGTGTACCAGTCGAGGGATGCATGGCACGCAAGGGAGCACATGCATGGAGTCGAGGGATGCATGACGTTGAGTAAGCATGTGCATGAAGAAGTCATTAATGGGAAGAACGTAGAATAAGGACGGCAGCATGGGGTTTCAACATAACCTCGCTTATAATTGCATGCATGCATGCATAGCATGCCGTCCATGATCAGCCAATAGCAAGCTGCTAGCTGCTACATACCACACCCACTACCCTAGTTTGTGGGTATTATATGAGCCTTCATGGTTTCTTTCATGACATGGTACCCCCCATTTGAAGTGAGCCTGCATGGCCTCTTTCACACCATGCACCCACCCTCCATGACGCACTTCATCGCAGCACCCACCCTTCATGGTACCCCCCATTCGCGGATTTCACCTGGACTCGGTTGTTGATCTCCTCTAGAGCTGTGATGAGCGGTTGCAGTTTCTTCCCGTCGTCTCGCAGGTGGTGAACCAGCTCCATGACCTCGCAGTGCTCCTCCATCGCCATTTCGTGCGTTAATTTAAAATCAAATACGAGCCCGTAATATAAGGTACGATTAAGTAGGGGTCAGCATGCAAGTGATGTGGATAATTCTTCAAGAGGCTCACGCAGATTGGTTAGATGGGGCGGGCTAGGTCAGTTACAGTCACAGGGGGCGCATGCTCGTTTCATACGTTTTCATCGGTGCTACTCTGGGCCTGGAATCGCTCATTCGCGTGACGGGATGTATGGGTGGCCTTAGAGCCGAGCACACCGCGCTGTTCTCACGTTCACACCGCGTTGCCGTACAACTTCCCCACCCTTGATCAATAACACTCCATGCATCGTCTCCCTGCCGCTGACTGCCACGTCGATCTTCTTCTTTGTCAGCTTATTTCCTGTGCAAACTTCGACATGCTCTTGTCGAGATGTCACTCGCTGCGAGGCGTCGCGAGGGTTTCGCCATTGCACTGCCACAAACATACACGGCCCCCCTGCCTCTATCGAGGATCGCTCCTTGCGGACACCGCTGGAAGAAGTGGATCCATGCACGCTTTGAGATCACAAGAAAAAGACGGATCGCAGGAGACAAGGTACTGCTGAACCCTTGGGTGCATGGGTCATGGGCTCATGACAGCTTGGCATGGGCAGCTCAGCATGGGAAGCTTGGCACAGACAGCTTGCCAAGGGCAGCTTGACATCGACAGCTTGACACGGTTTCCTTGGCATGGGCCCCTTGGCATGGGTACCTTGGCATGAGCACCTTGGCATGGGCACCTTGGCATGGGCCCATTGGCATGGGCACGTTGGCAGGGGCCCCTTGGCATGGGCACCTTGGTATGGGCTTCTTGACATGTTCCCATTGGCATAGACCCCTTGTCATGGGCACCTTGTCATGGGCACCTTAGCATGGGCCCCTTGGCATGGGCACCTTGGCATGGGCACCTTGGCATGGGCACCTTGGCATGGGCTGCTGACATGTGCCCATTGGCATGGACCCCTTGGCATGGGCACCTTGGCATGGGCTGCTTGACATGGGCACCTTAGCATGAGACCCTTGGCATGAGCACCTTGGCATGGGCTGCTTGACATGTGCCCATTGGCATGGACCCCTTGGCATGGGCACCTTAGCATGGGCCCCTTGGCATGGGCAACTTGGCATGGGCACCTTGGCATGGGCACCTTGGCATGGGCTGCTTGACATGTGCCCATTGGCATGGACCCCTTGGCATGGGCACCTTGGCATGGGCCCCTTAGCATGGGCACCTTAGCATGAGACCCTTGACATGGGCACCTTGGCATGGGCTGCTTGACATATGCCCATTGGCATGGACCCCTTGGCATGGGCACCTTGGCATGGGCACCTTGGCATGGGCACCTAAGCATGAGACCCTTGACATGGGCACCTTGGAATGGGCTGCTTGACATGTGCCCATTGGCATGGACCCCTTGGCATGGGCACCTTAGCATGGTCACCTTAGCATGAGACCCTTGGCCTGGTCTCCCTTTGCATTGTGGGCGCTGCTCCCTAATCAACATGCCCATATCGTTACATGCCTTGAAACACCTCCTGGCTGGGCTTCCATGAGCGTCTCCATGGATGGCCTGCGTGAAGACAGCATGGCCTCTTCCACACCACTCAAGGACCCTTCACACTGTGAGATGACTCTTCCATAATAATTTGACCCTCACAATCTATCCATTTGTCCATTTGACCCTTATATTTTTTTCATTTGTCCATTTCCCATCATTATTGTGTCCATTCTGCTTGGATTGCATGAGCTTCCCTGTTGCCCATGTGACCATAGTTTAGTCTCTTTCACGCCATGCAACCGCCCTGCATGCCGGGATTTGTCACTGCTAAAAGAAAGTGTCCATGCTGGGCTTGTATAAATGTCTCTGTGGCCCATGTGCTGACTGGATGGCCTCTTTTGTACCATGCACCCACCCCCCATTGGCTGTGATATGTCAATGTGAAAGGAAAACATCCCATGCTGTGCTCGCGTCGGCCGGTCTGTGGCCCCTCCGTGACGATGGCATGGCCTCTTTTTCATCATGCACCTACGCTGCATGCCGGGATATGACGAGGCCAAAGAAATACCTCCTATGCTGTGCATGCATCGGCCTTGCTGTGGCCCATGTGACGATAGCATCATGCACCTACCCTGCACTGCGTGTTGGGGGATGACAATACCCTAGGAATACCTCCCATGCTGTGCATGCATCGGCCTTGCTGTGGCCTATGTGAGGATAGCATCATGCACCTACTCTGCACTGCATAACGGGGGATGACAATACCCTAGGAATACCTCCCATGCTGTGCATGCATCGGCCTTGCTGTGGCCCATGTGAGGATAGCATCATGCACCTACCCTGCACTGCATAACGGGGGATGACAATACCCTAGGAATACCTCCCATGCTGTGCATGCATCGGCCTCTCTGTGGCCCACATGTGACGTTACTATCATGCACCTACTCTGCACTGCATAACGGGAGGTGACAAAACCCTAGGAATACCTTCCATACTGGGCTTGCGGTACCGTCATTGTGATAACTGCTTGGCCGCTTCCTCGGCGTAAATTCACACCCTGCACCTGCCCTTCATGGCATCTCCCTCGGCTCGTGACCATGTGCTGCCCATGCACATCTCATGCACATGCTTCTCTACACTCTGTCTCGTCCTTTCGTGCTTTCCTGTCCTTCCCTGCTTCCTGTATATTGTGATATAAACATGCACATGCTTCTCTATACTCTGTCCCGTCCGTTCGTGCCGTCCCTGCTTCCCGTAGATTGTGATATAACAAAAGCTCATACCGATGCCCCACTGCTCTCTTCTGCCCTGTCATGACGAGATGCTCGTCTGCTGGGATGCCTCAGAACCCCGTTGTCCGGCCTTGAATTTCAAAGGCACCCACCTCTGGCCCACCAACACAACATCTGCAGCCCGGTTGTTGCAAATGATAGCACTGGTTCAAAACCCCAATGCACCTTCCTCTCACCCACTACCATCACCTCTAGGTCTGATGGCCCCGTCAGCCCGGTTGTTGCCCGGGCCCAAGGCCGTGATGTAGCAAAAGCATAGCTGAAGCGTAGCCGAAGTGTGCTGCTGCTAAACGTTGCACTGATTTCTTCAATCTCCAAACGCATCCTCTTCTCGCCCACCACCAGCACATCTGGATCTGACGGCCCCAGCGACCTGGTTGCCTCCCCTGGCTGCAAAGGTTGTCATGTAGCTGAAGTGTAGCTGAGGATAATGCTCGTTTGAAGTTCAAGCGCACCCTCTTATCGGTTTGAATTTTAAACGCACCCTCTCATCCCCCACCACCAGCACCTCTGGGTCTGACGGCCCCGGCGGCCCGGACGCCCCACGCCCCGCTCCCCGCCCCGCCCCGGCGACGACGTCCGTCGAGCGCGCCTCTGCCTCGCTGGAAGAGGCGGAGGAAGCTGAGGAGCAGTTGCGGACCGTGTGGGCTGACTTGAAGGCTTCGATCAGCAAGACGGTGGGGCCGGAGGAGGCAACGATGCTGGAATCAATCAATGTGAGTTAGGGGTCCTTCACCTACAATCCAGCTACAGTTCAGCTACAATTCAGCTAAAATTCAGCTGAAATCCAGCTGCAATTCAGCTACCATACACAACAGTTCAGCTGCAATTCAGCTAAAATACAGCTGCAATTTAGCTACAATCCAGCTGCAATTTAGCAACAATTCAGCTGCAATTCAGCTACAATTCAGTTTGTAGACAATGACCGTGTGAGCTGACTTGAAGGCTTCCATCAACAAGACTTTCGGGCCGGAGGAAGTAACAATGCAGGAATCAAGCAATGTGGTTGCTGTTAAGTGAAGGTGCTTCAGCTACCATTCAGTCTTACAATTCAGCTACAGTTCAGCTAAAATTCAGCTAAAATTCAGCTATAATCCAGCTTAAAAATTCAGCTACAGTTCAGCCTGTAGATAATGACTGCGTGGGCCGACTGGAGCATCTATCAGCAAAAAGGTAAAGATGGAGGAGGCAACGATGCTGGAATCAATCAATGTAGTGGTTGTGCTAAGATCTCAGCCACATCTCAGCTACAGTTCAGGTACATCACGGCCTGGCGGTTGAAGTGTTTTAACACTGTACGGTACGGGTAAAGGTGCGGTACGGTATGGGTAACGGTGGGGTATGGTACTGATTAACGGTGCGGTACGGTACGATTTCTGAACTGCGGCTCAATTGCACTGCACTGATTTGTAGGGAGAGAATTACATGCGCATGTCCAGGCCTGATCCAGGCCTGACCACCAGCGTGCCTTTCACACTTTCTTCTTCCTTTACAAATCGTTTGTATTGCCCTTCCTGGATCTGTCCTGCGCAGTACGATGACATCATGGGCGGTACGGACAAGCTGTTGAAGAAGGTAGTTGCGGAGCAGCTGGGCCCCGTGCTACAGCAGGCCGGGGTGACGGACGAGCCGTTTGAGTTCTTCGTTGATCTGGTGAAGGTGACTTCCGACAGGGAAGGCTTAAATTCGCAATTTCCAAAACAGGGAACGCAATTTTCAAAACAGGGTATGCAACATCCAAAACAGGGAATTCACTTTCTGTAACAGGGAAGGCAACAATTTGCAATTTCCAAGTAATTAAATAATTAACGCTCGGCATGGGTATGAGAAACGAAGACAAAGCTTTGCTTTGTGGGCCGATGCTGATTACGGTAATGGTTAAGCGGTAATGGATTAGGAGTAATGGTTTAGGGGTAGGGGTTTAAGGAAAGGAAACAGTGCGTCATGGGCCGAGGCTGGTTTAGGGTAAGGGTTTAGTAGTAAGGGTTTAGGGATAAGGGTTTAAGGAAAGGAAACAGTGCGCTGTGGGCCGCGGCTGTGCTTGAGCAATCGCCATTTTTACCATTCCCTATTTATTTAGGGCAGTAAATCTTAAAACGCTGTTAAAAAAAAACGTGTTTTGTTAAACCCCTCCTTTGTGTTGGGGACTAGAGGAGGTAAACGTTGATGGTGCTCTTCCGCCCTAAACCCTCATCCCTAAACCCTCATCCCTAAACCCTCATCCGTAAGCCCTCATCCCTAAACCCTCATCCCTAAACTCTCATCCCTAAATCCTCATCCCCAAACCCTCATCCCTAAACCCTCATCCCTAAACCCTCATCCCTAAACCCTCATCCCCAAGCCCTCATCCATAAGCCCTCATCCCCAAACCCTCATCCCTAAACCCTCATCCCCAAGCCCTCATCCATAAGCCCACATCCCTAAACCCTCATCCCCAAACCCTCATCCCTAAATCCTCATCCCTTAGCCCTAGCCCTTCCTCCACATAGCCCCTGCCTGGCCTCGGCTGCCTCAGCCCTCGCAAAGCACCCCCCCTTGCTAGACATAAAGCACTTTGTAGAGGGATTTGAGAGGAAGCAGCGGCGGATATGACATTTGCCATATGGCGTCTGTAGCGTTCTTACCAGTTAGACCAAAAGATCCAGATGTAGTTAACATCCTCTTAGGTTATTAGGATCGTTACAGCGTCCCTCCGTCCCCTTTCGACCCCCCCCCTCTCCCCCCTCCTGCTGGGCAACATGAAGAAAGCACTGCCTGGACATGTAGCCCTCCGTAGAAAGAGTGGATGTCAGGTGTGAATCTCCTTTACTTAACATGTTTTTTTATTTAACCCTATTCTGAGGGATCCAGGGATCAATGCAGCCCTCAATAGAGAGAGTTGATTTCAGGTGTGAATCTCCTGTACCTAGCATTTTTTAGATTGAGCCCTCTTTTCATCTGACCTTTTATGGAAGGAGCGGTGGAGCAGCAGGTAGGGTTTATCTCCCTGCATTACGTCATGTGGGTTTAGGGGTAATTAATATAATCCCCTGCATTATGTCATGTGGGGAGCGGTTCAGCGGGATAAGTCAGTGAAGGCTGTAGTTCAGCATGTTGCATGGCTATGGTTTAGGATCAACCATATCCTTCACTGACCTATGGTTTAGGGTCAACCATCTCCTTTACAGACCTACCTATAGTTTAGGGTCGACCATATCCTCCACTGACCTATAGTTGACCCTAAACGATAGGTCAGTGAAGGAATGCTGACATGCATTGAACCCTAGTCAACGAGGGATGTGGTTGGCACTGTCTAGGGTCAAGCTTAGGCTTACTTTAATACCCTATACCCGAAACCTGAAACCGTAGGTCGACAATGGTTTAAGACCTGCAGTTCGATCTGTCAGGGTTCAGGTCAAGCTTAACCCTAAGCCCTACACCATTAGTCAGCTATTTATGTGGCTGAGCCTCTTTAAGGTTGAAGGTGATGCGTTGCCCTTCAAACTAAACCCTATGTCAATTCTGGATGTGGTGAAACCTGTGTAGGGCTTAGGGTACCTCTAAACCCTAAGCCCAAGAGAGAGTTGTGGTCTAACCTGTTTACGGTTTAGGGTAAAGCCGAAGCCTGAGCCCTAAACCGTATACCCGAAGTCAGTGAGAATTGTGGTTGCAACTGCTCAGGGTGTAGGATCAGCTAATCCCTCAACCCCAAGTCAGTGAGGAGCGTGGTTCAACCTGTTTGCGGTAAAGCTTAAACCCTAGACCCTGAACCCTGATGAGTCAGTGATAAATGTGGTTCAACCTGTTAAGGCTGTAGGGTTCAGCTTCAGCGTAACCCCTGAACCTAAACCCTAGGTCAGTCAGGAATGTGGTTCCACCCCCCTGTTCCCCGTCTCCTCCGTCTGCTTGTCTGCTTCTGCTTGGGAAATCTTCCAAGCAGCCATAAGATTCTGCATGGTTGCGGGGGGGGAAGACCATCAATCCAAAATACTCTTAATCTCTTACAATAAAATCGAGTGATTTCCCGTTCCCTCGGTCTGCTCAGATGGCTACGTTCATCCAGCTGGTGACGTGTGGTGCCCTCTTCTACAGCACCGAGCTTTGGGGGCATTACGACACAGGTGGGTGATGCTACTGATGCCTTCTGGGCCACAGGTTGTAGATAGGTGTAGGTCGACAGGTTTGGTCCCAATTAGCCTAGTGGCGGCCTCCCTTCGGCGCCCCAAGGTCGTGCTTGCGCACGCTGAGCCGTTAACACTGTGGCCTAGGCTAGGTTCATTCCGTCCTTTGAAAGCGCTGCGTGAACGCCCTCGGATGCTGGGAAGATTGAGGCGAACGAGGCCCTGCAGGCCGAAGGCTTTGGTCGGAACAGCGCCCAGGGGAGGCTGCCCAGCGTCCGTCCAAAGCTGGTCCGATGGGCGGCCGTCCAAAGGTGGTCCGGTGCGCGGCCGTCCAAAGCTGGTCCAGCGTGCGTCCGTCCAAAGCTGGTCCAGCGCGCGTCCGTCCAAAGCTGGTCTGGCGCGCGACTGACCTTCGCTGGTTTGGCGCGCATACGATCGACGCTAGTCCGCACGAGCATACTATAAGGGGTTCCACCTTTTCAACAAACCTCATAAAATGTGCGTCATGTGTCTAGGTTTAAGGGATCCTTAAATCATAAAACCCTAAACCCTCATAAATGTGCCTCATGTGTTTAGGGTCAAGAGATCCTTAAATCCTTAAGTCCTGAACCCTCATATTATGTGTCATGTGCTTGTGCAGGCGAGGCCTTCCGCGCCGTGGCGGGCCTGTCGCTGGGCTACGTGTTGCGCGTGTTCTTCCGCGTGGAGCAGCTACTGTGGCCCGTGTACAACTGGGGCATCAAGCTGGTGGCGGCGGATGCAGAATATCAGGTACGACGGTATGGTATGGATATGGGCTTGATGTGAAGTATCAGGTTGTTTTTCTTTCATGCCGGGTTGAACAACGAGGTCTTCCGCGTGCAGCAGCTGCTGTGGCACGTGTACAATTGAGGCATCAAGCTGGTGGCGGCGGATGCGGAATGTCAGGTATCGGGCGACGATATAGTGTGGATATGGGCTTGATGTGAGGTATCAGGTATCAGGGGCGTAATTTTATATTTCATGACGGGTTGAACCATGATGCTGGTGGCGGCGGATGCGGAGTATCAGGTATCGGGCCAACAAAATAGGGACGCCCCTGTATATATTCTGGGTGCGTTCTTATTGCTCCTGACAGGCTATACGATGGGGCGCTCAAGGATGCTCCTGCTCCTAACATTTCCCCCCACCCTGTCTACTGCCAGGTGACGTTGGCCTCTCAAGAGGTGAAATCAACACTGGATTAGCTGGGACTTCTGGTGGCCGTCCCTGCCTTGCTGACACATTGAAGGATGCTCCTGACTACCCCCACCCTGTCCACTGTCAGGTGACATCGGCATCCCAAGAGGAGGTGCAAAGGACTTTGAATGAGCTAGGGATTTCTGGTGGTCGTCCCTGCCTTGCTGACGCATTAAAAGATGCATCTGACTGCCACCCACCCTGTCCACTGCCAGGTGACGTCGGCCTCCCAAGAAGAGGTGCAGGCAACTCTGAACAAGCTGGGAATTCTGGTGGCAGTGGCCTTCTTGCTGCCGCAGGCAAGTCGGAGACTGGGGGGGGGGGGGGCTTTTGCTGGGCAGGAGCCAAACTGGGATCCGGGATCTAGGATCCGAGATCCGGGATCTCAAATGGTCTTCTAGACAGGCACCAGACTGTGGCTGACAGAACCTTGAACCTAGTACCCGGAATGCTGCATCATATGCGGTACTGCGTATCCCTATATCGTGAAGGGCACCCAAAACGCTGATCACCACACCACATGTGCAAATCACTTAATCACATGCGGTACTGCGTATCCCTATATCGTGAAGGCCAATCCTTATACGGCACCCTGAACGCTGATCACCACACCACATGTGCAAATCACTTTATCTCAAACCCTGATCACAAACTCTGAACCCTGATTACCCTGCTGATTACTATACCCCCAATGCCGGTCTTTGTATTTAAAATGCTGCTCACTAAACCCTTGACTCTGATATCACTAGACCCTTAACCCTGATATCACTAGACCTTTAACCCTGATATCACTGCCTTCAACCCTGGAACATGAAACATAGGGCATAACCCCTGGAGCATGAAACATGAACCCTAAACCCTGGAACATGAACCCTTAACCCTGGAACATAAAACATAAACCCCTTAACCCTGGAACATGAAACCCTGACCCGTAAATCCTTGAACAGGAGACATAAACATGAAACCCTGGAAATGAAACATGAACCCTTAACCCTGGAATGTGAAACATGAATCTTAGTCCCATAAGCGTGAAACATGAAACATGATCCCTTAACCTTCAACCCTTGGTTGACATCTTGCCATGCGCTGCCATGTTGACTGCATGCCCTGATGATCTGGTTGCCCCGCAGGCGATGCTCCACGGGGGCGTGGCCGATGTGGTGCCGTTTTGCGTTACAGCTCTGAACCCAAAATGCTTGACCTGTTAACCTCTACTTTCAAGCCTCTGGTATTGGTGTTGGCGGCACTCCACTGTGACGTGGCTGAGGTGCGCAGCTGTTGAACCTAAAAGCTGAACTCTTAACCCTAAACCCTGACCTTAAACCCTAGCCCTAATCCCTGACCCCCCTCAAACCCCTGTTTTGGGGCAGGCGCTGCTGCACTGGGATGTGGCGGAGGTGGTGCAGCTGGTCGCGCCAATGGCGATCGGGATCTTCCTGTTTGACGTGGTGTATATGACGGCGCTGGTGGCAAAGCTGAAGCTGTTCTGATCGGCGTGGGTTGAACATGAAACAAGGCTGGGGGGGAAGCTCTGGCTGTTCGAACTGGCGTGGGGTGTACATGACGGCCCTGGTGGCGAAGCTGAAGCTGTTTAAGCTGGCGTGGGGTGCACAAAACCCTACAGAGGCCTGGCACGCACTTAACCCTAAAGCGGTTCCGAAACAATTGGCGTGGGGTGAACATGAAGCAAGGCTGATGAGGAAGCTCGGGCTGTTCAAGCTGGCGTTGGGTGCACATGGTAGCCCGGGTTTTAACGCTCAAGCTGTTGCTACGAGGCTCTGACTGTGTCTCTCGTCCGGTCGGGACAGATTGTATGGGCAGCCGGGCGGGATCTACCTTTTGACGTGGCGGCAATGACGACCCTTGTGGTGAAGCCGGAGCTGTCTTCACCCGCGCGTGTTGTGTGCACGGCGGCCTTGGCGACAAAGC
Source organism: Limnomonas spitsbergensis (assembly GCA_037349105.1). NCBI lineage: Eukaryota > Viridiplantae > Chlorophyta > Chlorophyceae > Chlamydomonadales > Limnomonas > Limnomonas spitsbergensis. Next base: position 4,418,036 of record JAYJMM010000114.1, read on the forward strand.
CGAAGCTGCTCTAACAATGGCGACGAAGCCGAAGCTGTGACGTACGTGCAGTCATCGTGGCGCTGAGCTGGTCTGGCAACGGTGATGGAGCCAAAGCTGTCCCAACAGAGGTGGTGGAGTCGGAGCTCGTGGTGCCGGTGACGAGGCGGAAGCTATTTCTAACAGGGTCCCAGACGGTAGAGGGCTTTGACTCTGCCCTAACTTGCTGGGGAGCGGGGGAGCACCTGCAGGGGAGCAGGGGCACCTGCAGGGGTGAGGAGCAAAGTCGGAATCATTTCCTCACGTACAATTTGGGGTCCCAACCGGTTAGGGCGCAAACGCCTCTACCGATCTGGTTCTGCCTTTGGGTCTCTCAGCAGGCGGGTGTGACGTACGAGGCATGGCCCCCTTCCCCCAGTCATACCTCCCCCAGTCAGGTGAGAGTTTCTGGTACGATGAACTGCTTCGTTCGTTCTAAACCCTTCTCGTCTCATCGTGACATGTTGAATGCCTAAACCCCAATGTTCATGGAGTTCAAAGATAAAACAAAACCAAGGGCTGGCAGGAGTCTGCAGTTTTCAAAAGGTGTGGATCACTGATGTGGAGTTACAAGCCTAAATAAAAAAAGGTAGGAGGTTTTAGTGGGAGGCATGCCAAGTCAAAAATATATGCTGAGTCATACATTGAGAGTCAGGGCCCCATTCAGGCTTCTAAATATAGCATAGCCGACCCTAACGCTGCTGTGGTGGGGGATGACATGTGTGCTACCATTATGACTAAATCCCTTGACGCAGTAAATTGTTTTTTAAAACTGTCCTCAAGCGCATGTACTCGCCTACAAAACATGTTGTACATGTTGATACAGTTGCTCTCGATACTAATTTGCTTTTGAATTCCCATGACCATGCTGCAGTTTTGATGGCGATTGCTGCCGCATCGGAAAATCCGTGTTACTGAGGCTCTAAAGAATCCATGGTCCAGATTGTACTGGAAATCCTTTTTCATCAAAACTTGAATCAGGGCCCCCATGACAGTGGATGAAAAAGTTATATTTTGTGCCTTAACCGCCAAGGCTGCCTATGGGTTAGGCAACAACGCAAGCACATCCCATAGTTATTAATTTAGGTTTATTGGGTCTGATTTCACAGATGTTAACACAGCTTGAGCAGAAGGCAAATAGTGGCATACAAGTTCCGACTCACCAATATAAAGTGTCCCCCCCTAATTCCACCACTCGTGAATAAAACCGGGGCTTATAACCACCATTGCACGTGGTGATGCTTGCTGACTCGGAGGCTATCGCGTGTTCTTCCGGTGTTCGCTACCCTAGGGTTGGAGGGTTTACAGCCACCCGCATGGCACTTGCACGCAAACTGTATTTTCTTTTGCAGCAAACCAACTATACCTCCTCACAATTCTTCCCTTACATCTGTATCTTTCATTTGTGTTGGCCCCAGGGCCCCCCAGTTTTCTTAGTTTCCTCCGGAAGAGCTCTAGCCGTCGCTGCAATGGCTCCCAAGACTGACTTCAAGGCGCTTAAGGCAGCCAAGGAGGCGAAGAAGAAAGAGGTGAAGCTCCCTGCAACTATCTACAGCATCTAGTACCTTCTGAGCCTGTTAAGCAGATCCGGCCTTAGCCGCGCGAGCGCATGGGGCTCATATGAATGTCCTCCACTCCTGACACGAGAACGGAGATTTAAGCAACACTGCCGCTGTACTTGAATTTCAAAGTCCCATATTATATTTCATGTTGCGGCTGGACTACCGTATGACATGGTTACCGCTACAAGAGCCTCTCCTTGTCAACGAATGCAACCATACCAGAATGCTCAGTCATATTGCTACTTTGTGTTTCTCTCCACAGTCCAACATCGCCTCCATCGCGCAAGCTAACGCAAGCACGCCCGACTTGGCCGAGCTGAGCCTGGACGACGCCAACCGCACGGTCACGGGCGTTCTCACCAGCAAGCGCACTTCAAAGGACATCAAGATTGATGGGTGCGTTCGAACTGAACATTCGAGATGCACTCTAGGAATTGTCGACTTGATCGACGGTTGTGCATCTCCCTGACATGTCGCGGCCAGATTCGAATTTGAGTCACCGCCACGGAAGCTTCCAGGCAATAGTTGGGCTGCCTCGACCCATCTGTTCCTATAGATATGGAAAATTATCTCTCTCACGGCTCTGGATCCCACTCCCTGTTTCCACACCCTGCATCTTGCATGGGCCTCCCATGCATGATCCTGACTGCTACATTTCTGTTGCCACAGCACCTGCACATCCGCCCGACAATCTTTTTGGAAAAGGCCAGGTAATGTGAACTTGAATAATAGATTAACTCATGTCCTACGCAGCAGCTGCTAGGTGTCACTGGCTGGATCTAGCAGCCGCATGGCACCTTGCAAGCTGTTAAGTGCCATGCAGCTGCTAAATCTCCCTAGATGGCAGTGAATGGATCTAGCAGCTGCAGGACACCTTGCAAGCTGCACGGCGCCTTGCAACCGCTAAATCCCCCCACGATGCCATGCAGTGAATACGAAGCCATGCAGGCAATGCAACAACCGGCTTCAGGGGCTAGCTTCTCAAGTTAGGTCGCTGAAAAGCTTTGCCAGACAGGACCATGGGATGGCGGACCCTGAGCACTTCTCGGTCTCACAGCTTTGGCGCTGTCACTTCAGCTACATTCCAGCTAAACTCCAGCCACCTTCAGCCACTCTTCAGCCACAATTGGACCACAGCTGGCTGGACTCGGCGCAGCAGGCAATGCAGCAGCGGCCACTGACTATGTTCTAGATTCGGTTCAAATTAGCTCATTGGTGGCTGCCCGACAGTATTAAAACCATAACCCTCCAACCTTAACCCTGAAAGCTTGACCCGAAAACCTAGCCTTGTGGTCTGTTGTTCACCGATCCTTGAATAGAGCATGCTGCACCCAGATCGGTGGCCCAAGCAACTAGCGCCTTGCTGCAATGGGGCCACTCGGTTGCAGGTCGGGGTGTAGTTGAAGTGTGGCTGAAGCACGCAACAGATAACACTGGTCTACGAACCGGACGAGGGCTTGGAATCGAAGGGCCTCCTCTAGCAGTATACAAGGGGATGATACATACCAAAAATAATGAGTGACATCGACAATGTACCGAATATCGGATCTGCCTTAACTAATGCATTAATCAATAACTTATGTTAATGCTGTCGTCAGAGCCCTGTTCTAATGCTCATCATGCTCATCATGCTCATCATGCTCATCATGCTCATCATGTTCTAATGCTCATCATGTTGGGGGGGAAACTACATTTAGACAACAAAAATACGGTACTTGCTGACCTCTAACGTGTTCGTGTCAAACGCTGTCCCCTTACCCAACTCACCCGTAATGTATTCGGCCTAAACTCTCAAGTTCGACCCAAAACTGACTATGATGTTTGTTAATTCGTTTTATTTACAGTACCCCTCACCCCCCAAACTAAGTTACTTTAGTGACCTTTAATGCGTTAGACGTCGAGTAATGTCCCCTCACCCGACTCACCTGTATTAAGGGAAGGCAGAGCACACTTACAGTGAGTGAGGTTTTCTAGCCCATCCGTGCATCGCTTTTGATTGTTTGGTGCATGGGACAGGTGCCCGTGAAACCGGCACGAGCGCACACACTGGGAAAGCGAAAGCTTGAAACCAGTGCCCCCCCCCCTAGGCCAGCAACCAGCACCGCAACCTGATTGTCATAGACCTGCTCAGAGCCTCAATGCAACCTCGCGTCAGCAGTCATGGTTTCGCGCGCACCGTCAGAGTAGTGCTTCTTTAGTGGGCACCAGACCACCTGTAGGGGGGTGCCTGCGACCAACACTGGGCCAATTGGGACTAAATCTTGACCGACCTATGGCCGGTGGCCCGAGCAGCAGGACTTGCTGCCCCAGGCCCCCTCGGCCGTAGGCGGTGATGTGGCAGAACCGTGGCTGAAGCGCACTAAAAGGAACACCGCCAGGGAGTCTCGGGTCGGCCACTGCCGGGCCGGAAGGGACCCAGTCTGGATTGGTCAGCGCCCGGTGGCGTAGGGCTGGCGACGTCAAGGAGGGTCTGGTGCTCACTGAAGCTGTCACCGTATCGGCCCAGTGTCCTTTATACCCCATCGGCCCTGCACCCCGTCCAGGGTATCCATAGGGTTTAGGTCCTAAACTTTTCACCCTGCCCAGGTTATCCACAAGGTCCAGAACCCTGAACCCTGTGCAGGGTATCCATAGGGTTTAGGTCCTAAACTTTTCACCCTGCCCAGGTCATCCACAAGGTCCAGAACCCTGAACCCTGTGCAGGGTATCCATAGGGTTTAGGTCGTTAATCCTAAACCCTTAACCCTGCACCCAGGTTGTACATGAGAACATTTCCACATACCCCTCCTGTGCCTCGCTCCCATTTGCTGGCTTCCCACTGCATGCTCTTGGCCCCTCCCACACCCTACTCCTTGTTCAGGTTTTCTATGAGTTTGACCGGAGCTGAGCTGATCCAGGACTGCTCTATAGAGTTGACCATCGGGAAGCGATACGGCTTGCTGGGACAGAATGGCTGTGGGAAGTCCAACTTCCTGAAGTGCTTGGCAGCCCGAGAGGTGGGTCACTAGTAGCGCTGACCATAGACTCTAAACCGTAGTGGTGTCCACCTTGTACCCTTCACCCTGGCGGCACTGACTTAAACCCTAAACCCGTGTTTTTGAGCCTAAGCCCTTCACCTTGGCGCTACTGACCCTGAAATCTTACCCCAACGGCACTGACCCTGAACCCCAGACCCTATCGGCGCTGACCTTAAACCCTAAACCTATGGGTGCCGACCTGAAACCCTAAACCCCAGGGGATCCTAAACCCTCATTTGTAGCAGCGCTGACCCTGAACTCTATGCCCTGGCGGCGCTGACCCTGAAGCCTAAGTCTTAGCCGCGCTGAGCCTGAACCTTAAGCCCTGGCGGCGCGGACCCTGAAGCCTACGCCCTGGCCGCGCTGAATCTGAACCCTAAGCCGTAGCTGCGCTGACTCTGAACCCTAATCCTTCGTGGTGCTGGTGTGTGTTGTATTGTATACTCCTGAAAACAACACTCCTTCCCCTGGCTCCCATGGCCGTTGACCTATTCCTCTCGAGTTGCTCCCTCAGGTCCCCATTCCCGACCACATCGGCCTGCTTCACCTGAACTTCGAGGCTAAACCCTAAACCCTTTGCCCACAAAACTAGGCCGAGAGCCGTCTGACCGCACGGCCCTGTTGCTTGCAACCTGGATCTCCCCTAGGTGCCCATTCCGGACCACATCGATCTGTTTCACCTGAACTGCGAGGCTGAGCCGTCTGACCGCACCGCCCTGGAGTCCGTGATCGACCACTTGAAGGCTGAGATGGAGCGATTGGAGGCGCTGGAGCAGTCGATCATGGAGGAGGTACGTGGGAGGTGCACGGCTGGGTACAGTGCATCCCCTGCGGTACATAGCGTAGTGGGGAGCTTGGAAATTGAAAGGCTGTCTTTTGGCTTGAGACTAGTATATGGTTAGCGAAGTCAAGGCTGAGATGGAGCGATAGCAGGTGCTGGAGCAGTCTATTGTGGAGGAGGTACGTGGGAGGTGCACGGCTGGATATGGTACACAAGTATAGTGGGAATACTCTACACCGGTAAGTTGCCTCAAGGCTTAAGACCAGTACATGGTCAGCCAACTCAAGGCTGAGGTGGAGCGACTGGAGGTGCTAGAGCAGTCCGTCATGGAGGAGGTGCGTGGGAGGTGCATGGCTGCCATTTACGCGGTAATCCGTACGGCATGTGTGGATATTCAAGTGATTACGAAACATGAACACGGAATGTATTTCGTTATGGTCTGTCTGGCACACACACACATGACTGATGGTCAGTGGGTTATCGCCTAGAATAGGTGTGTTATATTTCGTGAGGATAAAAAGAAAGAAAGGAGATGCGTTATGGACCCATGTTTTGGCACCCTTCAAGCCTTTGTCCATCTGACAGTCTTTTATCCCAACGTACACTCTTTTGACTTTACCTATCACTCTTTTGATTCCACCTGACACTCTTTATATCTCATCCACACTCTTTTAGATCCCACCGTACACTCTTTTGACCCCACGTGCTGCAGTCGGGGCCTGAGGACGAGCGCCTGGATTCCATTTACGAGCGGCTCGACGAGATTGATCCCAACACCTTTGAGGTTGGTTGATGGATTGACAGGGGGGGGAGGGAGGGTGGTGGGGGAGATGGACATGGGGGGAGGGAGGGGGGGAGGGGGAGATGGACAGCGCAGGGGCGTTGAGGGAGGGGATCCCGACACCTTTGTCGTGGGTTGATGGATAGACAGGGCAGGGGGTGAGAGGGAGAAGAGGAGGGAGGGGAGGGGACATGGACGGGGAGGGGGGTGCCGGTTGGGTGGGGGAGGCGAGGGAGAAGATCTCAACAACTTTTGGGTGGGGTGAGAGGTGGAAAGAGCAGGGCAGGGAGGGAGGGAGGGAGGAGACGTTTGCTTTTGATAAGATAAGTCGATGCCGACAGGGGGCTACGAAGGACGCCTTTCAGGCTGGCTGCGAGATGCACATCGCGTGGGGAGGGAGGGAGGGAGGGAGGGGACATCTTCTAGGGCCTTCTGAACTTCGCTGTTCCAGACATCCACCCCAGGGTTCAGAAACACTGAACCCTAAAAACGTAACCCTGAACCCTGATACCTTTCAACCTTCAAGTGTTCACGTTCCCATCCCTCTCAGCCAGTGACTATCGCCTAAAGCCGATTGCCTTGCCTCTACTAACCAAGCCTTGCCTCTACTAACCAAGCCTTTCTCTGGCCACCTAGTTGTCACACTTTGTGCTACTAAGCCGCTCCTACCATTGCCCCTCCCACCACCTCAGGTGCACGCCGCTGAGCTGCTTCCCCCATTTCCCCCTTCCAAAAATTGCGTAAGCCGCTTGGCCGCTCCCCCTTGCCCTCTCCACTGCCCATTCCCCTCCCCTGTCACCCCCCCTGGCACTCCTCACCTCCTCCCTCCTCCCCCCTTGGCACTCCTCACCTCCTCCCCCCTGCCCCTCCCACTGCCTCAGGTGCGCGCCGCTGAGCTGCTCCCCCCAGTGTCCCTTTGTGCCCAAACTGCATTTGCTGCTGAGCCGCTCCCCCTTGTCTCCTAAACTGCCTCAAGTGTGTCTGCGCGTGCCTCTAATCTGCCCCCCATTGCCCTTAAGCACCTTCATGGCATATGTCGCTGAGCCGCTCCCCCCACTGCCCTGACCCCCTCCCCTGACATTCCTCCTGGCACACCTCACCTCCTCCCTCCCCCCTCCTCCCCCCTGCCCCTCCCACCGCTTCGAATGCACGCCGCTGAGCTGCTCCCTCCATTGCCCCTTGGAGCCTAAACTAGATATGCCGCTGAGCCGCTCCCCCTTGCCCCTCCCACTGCCCTTTCTCCTCCCCTGACATCCCTTCTGTCACTCCTCTTGTTCTCCCTCCCCCCTGCCCCTCCCTCTGCCTCAGGTGCGCGCCGCTGAGCCACTCCCCACATCGCCCTCGTTTGCCCAAACTGCGTATGCCGCTGAGTCGCTCCCCCCCATTGCCCCGTTGTGCCCAAGCTGCGTATGCACCCGAGCCGCTCCCCCTGCCCCTCCCACTGCCTCAGGTGCGCGCCGCTGAGCTGCTGCACGGCCTGGGCTTCTCCAAGACCATGATGGCGCGCCAGACCAAGGACATGTCCGGCGGCTGGCGCATGCGCGTGGCGCTGGCCCGCGCGCTGTTCGCGGCCCCGACGCTGCTGCTGCTGGACGAGCCGACCAACCACTTAGACCTGGAGGCGTGCGTGTGGCTGGAGGAGTACCTGAGCAAATATCGCAAGTGCCTGGTGCTGGTCAGCCATTCGCAGGTGAGATAAAACAAAAATTACCGGAAGTGCCTGGTGCTGGTCAGCCATTCGCAGGTGAGATAAAACAATAATTACCGGAAGTGCCTGGTGATGGTCAGCCTTTCGCAGGTGAGATAAGATAAATGACTACGATGAAGGGGCGTGGATAGGGGGAGAGGGGCTTTTGGGGGATGTAGCCCGTGGGGGGAGTTGGAGACCCCTTGGGAGAGGACGGCATTGGCTGCTGCGTGCGTCTAGAGAAATTCTTGAGCGGGTACCGCAAGCGCTGGTCAGCAACTCTCTGGTGATGGCGGTACACAGAGCTGGATATCCCCTGGTCCTGCGAGAATTTGAATTCGAATGCCGCTGTTTCTGTGGGAATTTGAATTTGAATGACCCTGCTCTTGCGCGCATTGGATTCCGAATGCCCCTTCCTGCATTTGAATTTGAATGAGCCTAGTTATTTCCTTGTAGGATTTCCTGGACGCATGAACGGCGTCATCAGAAACATAGTTCACATTTGAATTTGAAAGTCCACGGTTCACGTTTTTATTTAGAGTTGAAGCGCTCTCTATCCCCGTCTGGCTCGTTTACGCCGTGCTCAAACATCAGTTGCATTCGAATGTCATCTGTCCCTTGTTCCTGTTTTTGCCTGAAATTGGAATGTTTTCTTGCTTGCATTTTAATCCTCAGTTTCTGCTGCATTTTACAAACGGCATGTGCACAAGCATGATCTCACCATTTGAATTTGAGTGTCGCCTGTGCAGGATCTCCCGAACGGCGCGTGAACAAACACGATCTCATCGTTTGAATTTGAATGTTGCCTGCGCAGGATTTCCTGAACGGCGTGTGCACAAACATCATTTGGCTGACGCACCAGAGGCTCAACTACTATTCAGGTGGGTCAGCAGCCACGGCCTGGAATGAGGATTCTAATGTATGATGGTCACTTTTGTGTGACCGGTGACTGAGTGCCACAATATCGTCAGTTAATAGTCACCTGTGAAGTGTGACCCGGTCTCATCGTGCACGCATAATGTGTTCCCCCCAGACTGACGCTGACGTGGCTGTGATGTGTGATAGGTGGCGATTTTTTCTAACTTGGTGCGGATTGAGAGGCATGGCTGCACCGGAGAGGTGCGATGACGATGCGAGGAATAATGTGTCGCGATCTGTCGGAATCAGGGTCCTGGGGGGCCTTAACAGAATGGTCGGCTGACGCCGATCACCCTCTTTTTTCGGTCGGGTGACGCCGACCACGTGTTAGTTCTCGTCGGCTGAACTCCGTAATTTTCGGAATCGGGTGGACTGGGGACGATGTCATCAGTCGGTTTTTTTCACTCGCTGGACGAACAAAAGGACACACTCCCTGCGGCGCTGGGTAAACAACTGTGTCACACTAGGAGTGCAGGAAGTCGCTGCCACAGATTTGAATTGCCTTCCCTACAGGTTACCAATCAAGACCAATCCCTACAGGGTCTCAATCCAGGGTCTCAATCCCCACCGAGTCGAATCCGAGACAGGGTCCAAACCCTTCAGGGTACCATGTAAATGGTGCCGCAGATGAAGACGTACCTCAAGTACCTCGATACCTTCCTGACACCTCTCCCTTCAGAAACTGTGATACCTTCCTGACACCTTCCTCCCCCCTCTCGCCCAGGTAACTACGACACGTTCCTCAAGACCGTCGCTGAGAACGAGGTGGTGCAGATGAAGAAATACCTGAAGGAGCAGGACGACATCAAGCACTTGAAGGAATTCATTTCCAGTTGCGGCACCTACGCCAACCTGGTCAAGCAGGCAAAGTCCAAGCAGAAGATCCTGGACAAGATGGAGGCCGACGGGCTGACCAAGCCAGTGACGCGGGAACGCACGTTCCAGTTCCAGTTCCCGGACTGCGAGAAGCTGCCGCCGCCCGTGCTGCCGTTTATCGATGTGAGGCATGCCCCACCACGATACAGGTTGAAAAATAGGGGAAGGAACGAACGTATGGTAGTTGTGCACATTCCAGTTCTCCGACTGCGAGAAGTTGCCGACCCCGTGCTATTGCTTATGGACGTGAGGCATGCCCCGCCGCGATATATTCTTGACAAAGGAAGGGGAGACGGAGCAAATGGATCGTAGTTTTGCACGTTCTTGTTCCCAGACTGCGGAAAGCTACCACCCCTGTTGTGGCCATCCATCGATGGGAAAACGCATTAAACCCTGAACCCTAAACCGTTAAGCTACCTCTCCTAATGTTGCCATCCATGGAAGGGAGAAGGCACAACCCTTAACCCTAAACCCTGAAGCTGACACTCCTGGTGTTACTATGCATCAATGGAAAGACGCACTCAACCCTAAATCGTTAAGCTACCTCTCCTAATGTTGCCATCTATGGAAGGGAGAAGGCACTAAACCCTTAACCCTAAACCCTAAAGCTAACACTCCTGGTGTTGCTATCCATCGATGGGAAATGCCTAACCTAAACTGAACCTTAACTAACCCAAACTAAAGTTAAACTTAGCCTAAACTAAACCCTCAACCCTAAACCGTAAAGCTACCTCTCCTGATGTTGCCATCCATCGATGGGAAAAGGCACATCCAGATCCTTTCCCTTGCCTGCAAATGCACCCTGCCCCTGATGCCACACATGCGCCCATCATTCATTGTGAGATCGCGCTGGCCGCTGGGGTGGTTGAAAGATATCTTGCGGCTGGGAGATATTTCAATAACCTGTCTTGGTCTTTGACACGGCTTTACCTGCCTGGTCTGCCCCCTCCCTCAACCCACCCACCCCCTCACCTTCAAGTAGGCTTCAACAAACAGAACTGCCGCAACTGCAAGGCTATATTAGGTTTATCTGAAACAAAAGATATACACCCTGAGGCGTGGGTTTAAGAAGGCACCCGTTCGGCCGCAGCACAAGTAGCCTACCACCTAGCTTCGGCTGCGGCTAATCAGCACCCGGGAACAGCAGAGGTGTGTCAAATTTGTGTCTGATCACAAGGGAGGACACACTTACCTAAATGGGGGAACGGAATCGCAGCCTGACTGCGTTCGTACCAGTGAAGCCCATGATTGCAGCCTCCGGCCTGCTCAGGTGCCGCCTGTTGCCTCTGCTAAATCTTACCGAGCAAAAATATTCCGCTGACGTGTAAACCCTGAACCTGGGGGTAAACGAGAGGCCTTTTTATAAGCGCTTAGCTTTGAAGCTTCTAAGCAAGCTTTTCATTATAAATTAGCTTATAAGCTTCGAAGCAAGCACCTAAGCGCTTAGGTATTAAAGAGCATTCTCGGTCTGCTCGAGTGCCGCCTGATGCCCCTGCTCCACCAGGATCTCCCTTACTGTCCATGCGCGCCATCTTAAGACATGTCCTGCCGTTGACCTGCACGGCACATGGCTTGTACTGCCGTTGACCCACACTGCATATGGCTTGTGCTGCCGTTGACCCGCACGGCACATGGCTTGTACTGCCGTTGATCTGTACTGCACATGGCTTGTACTGCCGTTGACCTGAACGGCACATGGCTTGTACTGCCGTTGATATGTACTGTACATGGCTTGTACTGCCGTTGACCCACACTGCACATGGCTTGTGCTGCCGTTGAACCGCACGGCACATGGCTTGTGCTGCCGTTGAACCGCACGGCACATGGCTTGTACTGCCGTTGATCTGTACTGCACATGGCTTGTACTGCCGTTGACCCACACTGCACATGGCTTGTGCTGTCGTTGACCTGCACCGCACATGGCTTGTACTGCCGTTGACCTGTACTGCCTTTAACGTGCTGTCCCCAGGTCAGCTTTGCGTACTCCGGCAAGGAAGCGGACATGCTGTACCGCCACTTAGAGCTCAGCGTCGACTGTGACTCGCGGATTGCGCTAGTGGGGCCCAATGGAGCAGGCGAGTGCATGCAGGGGTTGGGATGGCTCGGGATTGCAAGAGTCAGCACCGAGCTTAGCTAACTGCCGTGTGGCCCTTCTAGGGGGCAAATTCGTGTAGTGGATTGCGCTAGTGGGGCCCAATGGGGGAGATGAATTCGTTGGGACGGCTGGGGCTGGGGTGGGGTGTGTGCCAGAGAAGCTGTCAGGAAGGTGCCAGGAAGTACCTAGGAAAGTGCCAGGAAGGTCTCTGGTACACTAACAGTGCGGCAATGGGATGGTTGGGGCTGGGGTGGCGGGAATGTGCCAGGTCACTTGCGCTGTAGTGGGGCCCAACAGAGCAGGCGAGTGCATACAGGGGTTGGGATGGCCGGGGTGGGTGGGAGAAAGGTGCCAGGAAGGTGTCAGGTGGGTGTCCGGGGGTACTTTGCGCACTTGTGGGGCCCAACTGAGCAGGTAAGTGTATACAGGGGTATACAGGGGTTGGGGTGGCCGGGGTGGGTGGGAGGAAGGTGCCAGGAAGGTGTCAGGTGGGTGTCCGGGGGTACTTTGCGCGTTTGTGGGGCCCAACGAAGCAGGTGAGTGCATACAGGGGTTGGGGTGGCCGGGGTGGGTGGGAGGAAGGTGCCAGGAAGGTGTCAGGTGGGTGTCCGGGGGGTACTTTGCGCACTTGTGGGGCCCAACGGAGCAGGCGAGTGCATACAGGGGTTGGGATGGCCGGGTGGGGGGGAGGTTTGCGGGTGGGGTGTGGGAGGAAGGTGTCAGGAGGTGTTAGGGGGTTATTTGCTGAATCACACTTTGGGGTCGGGACGGCTGGGCTGTGTATGGGTGTGTGTGTTCGGGGGACGTGAATCTGTCGGGAGGTCTCAGGGGGTGTCTTTTTCGAACTAACATATGCTGTCCTCCCCCTGATTGCTGCGTCCTCCTCCCTGTCTCTCACATGCTTCCAATTGCCTGTCTCCCTCACCGTCCGCCTCAAATAAATCTAACCGGCCTCCCTGCGCTCATCTCCCTCACCGCCCAATGCTGTCCTCCCCCCCTGATTGCTGCGTCCTCCTCCCTGTCTCTCACATGCTTCCAATTGCCTGTCTCCCTAACCGTCCGCCTCAGGTGAATCTACTTGGCCTCCCTGCGCTCATCTCCCCCACCGCCCAATGCTGCCCCTCCTCCCCTGGTTGCTGCATCTCCCCCTACCCCTCTCTCTCACATCTCTCTCTGCTCGTCTCCCTCACCGCCCGCCCCAGGCAAGTCGACCCTGCTGAAGCTGATGACCGGTGATCTGACGCCCACCGTCGGCGTGGTGCAGAGGCACACACACCTGAACATTGGGCGATATCACCAGCACAGGTGGGAGACGCCAAACACAAACTTACCAGGAATATTTAACGAACTGTTGTTTAATTTACCGCTGTTCCAGAAATTAATTAATTATGCACATGAACCTCCAGTGTCCTGTTGATATCTCTCTGGGATATCTCTCTAGGCTACGGCTACTCGACAGAGTTCAAAGTTGAGGGTGAAGGGCCGAGTAAAATGATGCAATACTAGGTGATAGCATATGGTAGGGTGGCACCGCTGGCTCGGGTTGGGGGATCAAGCATGCGTTTGGGACCTGGGTCATTTTCCCTTTTGTTGTTCTGTTAGCTCACCCCTTATCTCTCTACTGCCCCAACCTCCCCAGTTGACTTACCAGTTCATTGACTCATGCTCCTTGTTCCTGGCTCCTCCTGCTGAGCTTGGTGTGGACCAGCGTTGATCCTTTGAATTCACGCTTCCTTTTCCTGGCCCGTTCTGTTGAACGGAGTGTGGACCAGCTTACTCCCTCCAAGACCGTGTTGGAGTTCTTCAAAGACACCTGCCCCGATCGCCCCGTTTGACTGACCATTTTGCTGATGCATGCTCCTTGTTGTTTGCCCGCTCTGTTGACCACAGTGTGGACCAGCTTGATCCCTCCAAGACTGTATTGGAGTTCTTCAAGGATACCTACCCCAACGACATTGCGACCGGCTTCCAGCGATCAGAAGGCAAGTGGCCAGTGGTTTAAACCCTAATCCCTAAAATCTTGACCTTCAAATAGGCTTCCAGCGATTAGAAGGCAAGTGGCCAGTGGTTTCAACCCTAATCCCTAAAACCTTGACCTTCAAATAGGCTTCCAGCGATCAGAAGGCAAGTGGCCAGTGGTTTCAACCCTAATCCCTAAAACCTTGACCTTCAAATAGGCTTCCAGCGATCAGAAGGCAAGTGGCCAGTGGTTTTAACCCTAAAACCCGAAGTTGCCACAATGCCCTTGGATCAAAATTGCTAATTAATATTGTTTGATTACTTTTGATGATTTGTGACGCATCTCTCAGGTATGCAATCTGCATCATACGAGTATCAGTACGTCTATAAGGACGTAATTCCGTACTGCAAGGATGTAATTCCGTACTGCAAGGACGTAAATCCGTACTGCAAGGACGTAATTCCGTACTGCAAGGACGTAAATCCGTACTGCAAGGACGTAAATCCGTACTGCAAGGACGTAATTCCGTACTGCAAGGACGTAATAACGAGCCTGTGTCATTTTTTAACTTAAGGTGTTGAGCTATTATGTGGCCAAGTCATGGCCTGCAGATGGATGGGCCTGGCGTAGCATGCTCTGTTGCTCGGATCTTCTGTCGAAAACCTACCCAAACGTTTGGTCCCCATTGGCCAGGTGGTAGTTGACCAGCAAGCGCTACAAACTGAATAAAAAACCTAAACTAAATTGAACCCCTAGACCCTGAACACAACCCTGGTTCTTTCGACACGGGTCGCCTGAGGCCTACCACAGACACTGTCATGCCAAACATTCCTAAAAAAGGAAAACGTGGTTTGTACCGGGATGAGCAGAGGAGCGGTTGGCTAGTGGCCTGCCAACCCCATATCCTCTAAATCCTATAAAACACGTAGTGTTCGCCACCCTTAATCAGTGCGCACACCGTGTGTAGATGAGTGGCGCGCTTTTGTCGGCAAGTACGGCATCAGCGGCAAGATGCGTTTAGGCATTCTGCCTCACTGCTGCCGCCCCTTTTCCCACCCTATGCCCACCGCCTCTCCCCTGTTGCCGCCCAGACGATTGGCGCGCTCTAGTCGGCAAGTGCGGCATCAGCGGCAATATGCACGTTTAGGCCTGCTGCCTCACTGCCGACGCCCCTTTTTCAACCCTATGCCCACCCCCTCCCCCGTTGTCGCGTAGACGAGTGGCGAGCGTTTGTCGGCAAGTACGGCATTAGCGGCAAGATGCAGACGACGCAGATCAGTTGTCTCAGTGACGGGCAGCAGTCGCGGATCGTCTTCGCGATGATGTGCTTAAAGAAGCCCAACCTGCTGCTGCTCGACGAGCCGGTGAGCCTTTGAGTGCCCAACATGCTCTTAAGTGTAGCTTTCAGCCTCAACCTTAACCTGCTGCTGCTTGTCGAGCCGGCGAGCCTAAGTGTAACCTTTAGCCTCAACCCTGAACCCTGACCTGCTGCTGCTCGACGTGCCGGTGAGCCTTTGTGTAACCTTTATGCCTTAAAGTGTTAGATTAAGCCTCATCCCTGAACCCTGACCTGCTGCTGCTCGACGTGCCGGTGAGCCTTTGTGTAACCTATATGCCTTAAAGTGTTAGATTAAGCCTCAACCCTGAACCCTGACCTGCTGCTGCTCCACGTGCCGGTGAGCCTTTGTGTAACCTATATGCCTTTAAGTGTTAGATTAAGCCTCAACCCTGAACCCTGACCTGCTGCTGCTTTACGAGCAAGTGAACCTTAGTGTACCCAGCACGCCCTTCAGTGTAGGGTTGAGTTTTAAGCCGAATTCCTAACCAACTGCTATTGCTCGACGAGCGAGCGAGCATTTGTTTACCCTTTATGTTCTCTAGTGTTGCCCGCATGGCTTGATGCCCGTGAGGTAGGGATGTGATTCGCAGCCTTGTTTGCTCAATCGCAATCCCGGACCGTCCCCCCCAGCCGCAGGCAAAACCTTAAGTCTCATCCCTAACCCCCCCCCGGCCGCAGACAAACCCTTAACCCAAAACGCTACCCTACCCCGCCGCAGACAAACCACTTGGACATTGAGGCCATCGACAGCCTCGCGGACGCGATCAAGAAGTTCAACGGTGGCATGGTCCTCGTCTCGCACGACTTTCGGCTCATCGATCAGGTAAAAGATAGAACCAGTCCATGGATGTATACCCCATGGATGTACGAGGGGGGGGGGGGCTGGCAACAATTTGTTGTTTTGTCAATGGACCCCAGCAAGGAGTTCTCAATGGTGGCATGGTGGCCACTGACTGGTCTCGCACGACTTCTGGCTCATCGACCAGGTAAAAAGGACAATTAGTCCCTGGATTTCCGGGGGGGGGGGGGCTTGACAACAATTTGTTTTGTTAATGGACACCCGCAAGAAGTTCAATGGTAGCATGGTGGCCAGTTGCCACTGACTGGGGCACACGATCTTCGGCTCATGGACCCGGTGAGATATAACTAGTCCTTGAACTTACGGGGGGGGGGCTGACGACAAATTTTGTCTTGTAAATGGACACCCACAAGGCGTTAAATAATGGCATGGTGGCCACCTTCAAGTCTCGCACGACTTCCGGCTAATCGACGAGGGGAGGTATAACCAGTCCTTGGATGTGTACCGCTTCAGGGAGGGCTGGGAAATAAATGTGTTGTTGTTGGATTCTTGTTTCCTTATACCGGTTGCCCCACGACTTTCGGCTTATATCTTTATTATACAGTTAGTTGTAATGCTGCCTCTGGATGTATGAGGGTGGGGGAGTTGAACCCAATTTCTGCTTGCACATTATAAGTTTTTTCGTAGCGCTCTCTCTCATGTATCTGGCTGAATGACCAGGTATTCGTATCGCTGTCTCTGTAATTATTAGGGGGGGGTTGCGAACATTTATAAATGCCGGTAAGTTTTCCTGTTCATGGGCACATCAAGAAGGTCATAAGGTGGCATAGTGCTTTTGTCCTGACGCATCCGGCCCAGAGACCGGATAGGTGCATGGCCACGAGTAGTGAGGTTAGGGGCAGCAGGCATGTGTCACAGTCCTGGCCTCGCACAACTTCCATCGCATTGACGAAATTGCTATACGGCAATCCTGTTTGAAAGAGTTGTTGTGTACATCAGGCTTGGTTTCCTTGCAACAGTGTGACTATACCGTATATTACTATTACCCTGTTTGAAAGAGTTGTTGTGTTCATCAGGCTTGGTTTCCTTGCAACCCTTGACTACCTGGTCACGCGGTACCTAAATGGTCGTCTTGGGGGGGGGGGTCAACCAGCAGGTCGGGTCAGGATTGTGGTTCACATTGTAGTTCACATTGTAGTTCTCGGTGTAGTCCTCATTGTAGTTCACTTTTTTCTTTTTCGTGACTCAGCTGCATGTCAGCTACACTCCAGCCTCTGCCGGGGGGCCCATTTGTGTCCAGCCATGGTGCTTTGGCCACCAGTCGTTGGCCGGCACAAGCTTGGTCCCAATCGTGCCTGATGTGGCTGTGCTTTAACATGGCGAAGGGACACTTGTATACAACAATAAAATGCAGGTAGTACAGCTCCTTACAATGCAGTGGGGATCTTAAACTCTTACGTCCCCGGGTTGCGGATCGATTTCGTGGCTGAGGAGAAAGCTGGGGCGCCCTGGAATGAACGCTGGTGACCTGTTGCCTAAGCTCCTCTTTATTCTCCCAACGAGACAGTTGGGCGCCCACGCGGCCGAGCCTTTTGCGCAGGGCCCAGAGGTGTTATGTCATTGACCTGTTGCCTGCATGTTGCTGACCTGTTGCCTGCAGGTTTGCTGACCTGTTGCCTGCATGCTGAACGATGGTGACCTGTTGCCTGCAGGTTTGCTGACCTGTTGCCTGCATGCTGAACGATGGTGACCTGTTGCCTGCAGGTTTGCTGACCTGTTGCCTGCATGCTGAACGATGGTGACCTGTTGCCTGCAGGTTTGCTGACCTGTTGCCTGCATGCTGAACGATGGTGACCTGTTGCCTGCAGGTTTGCTGACCTGTTGCCTGCATGCTGAACGATGGTGACCTGTTGCCTGCAGGTTTGCTGACCTGTTGCCTGCATGCTGAACGATGGTGACCTGTTGCCTGCAGGTTGCGGACCTGTTGCCTGCATGCTGAACGATGGTGACCTGTTGCCTGCAGGTTGCTGACCTGTTGCCTGCAGGTTGCGGACCTGTTGCCTGCATGCTGAACGATGGTGACCTGTTGCCTGCAGGTTGCTGACCTGTTGCCTGCATGCTGAACGATGGTGACCTGTTGCCTGCAGGTTGCTGACCTGTTGCCTGCAGGTTGCGGACCTGTTGCCTGCATGCTGAACGATGGTGACCTGTTGCCTGCAGGTTGCGGACCTGTTGCCTGCATGCTGAAGGATGGTGACCTGTTGCCTGCAGGTTGCGGACCTGTTGCCTGCATGCTGAACGATGGTGACCTGTTGCCTGCAGGTTGCGGACCAAATCTGGGTGTGTGAGAATGGGAAGGTGGAGGTGTGGAAGGGTGACATCAGGGCGTACAAGAAGAAGCTGGCCAAGAAGATGGGGCTATGAGGCGGCATTTGACGCGTGACTAGGCCATTGGAAGGCGCTGTGAGGAGGCGTTTAACGTTGAAAACGAGGGAAGGACGAGGAGGTGGAGGAGGAGGAGCTATGATGAGATGCTTCACATGAGCTGGCGTACGTGATGAGCAGAGTGTGTTACCAAATGTGTTGCGAGCAAGCTTGCAGAGGGTGGCTTCCACCATGTGGCCACCCTGCCAGCAGCGCGCTCGCGTCGTCGCTGAATTAGCATGGCTGCATGGCCTTAATCACGGAGCTGCCGGGCCCATGAGACTGTGGCGATCGAGCCTGCACTGGGATGCCTCCTCTGCCTGTGAAGCTTCTCCTCCTTTGTGAAGAATGTCGCGGCGAAGATGTGACGCCCTGATGGGAGCTGCGATTGGGTTATCCATCAGGAAGGGCTGTTGGCTGGCTGCTTGCCCTTGGTCTCTCTGAGCTCGTAGCATGGGATATGCAATTCTTACGCATGCCGAGCCCATGCTAGATGCATGGGTTGCGTTGGCCATGCGATAGGGAGGCCATGCAGCGGGTGCATGGCCTGCGTGCCCCATGTGCTCGCATCGCCCATGCCTGGTTGCATGGGGGTGCGAGCGGTCCATGCAAGTCGGTTGGCGAATCATGATCTGCATGGGGGAGCAGCTTTCAGGGATCATGACCTGCTTGAGCGGGTTGCTGACATAGAAGGATTTTGTGGCGGCAGGTGGCCTTATTGAAATTTAATAAATAAGATGCCAGGTGGCAACCCGTTGGTTGACCAGACGCCAATTACATACATTGGGCAGCAGGGCCTCTGCCTCTGCCATTTATCGTCCATTTAGTTGCTATTTATACTGTTTCCTACCATTTAAACTCTGGAGACGTTGTGGTGGTCGTTTGCCAATGACATTACACCTCTGGGCCCTGCTCAAAAGTGTGGTGGTCATTTGTGTGCTACACCTTGTTTTGCTACACTCAGTAGGTGGGGTCGTTGGTTTTTGATGGCAACCAAGACCTCAACATGTGGGATTTCAGGTTCGATCGCAGCATGAGAGGACGTGGTGAGTTGGATCTCAACGGGTGAGGTTTCAGGTTCAATCGCAGCATTTGGGAACGCGGCGAGTTGGATCTCAACAGGTGGCAATTCAGGTTCGATCGCAGCCTGTGAGCACTTGGCGAGTTGGATATCAACAGGAGGGATTTCATGTTAAAAGCACGTGGGATCGCAGTTGGCTGAATCACGGAAGTGGACCACACAGGGGTGGATCTCAACACGGAAGTTACCTCACGAGGGTGGATCTCAACAGGTGTGATATTTCAGGAAAGATCCCGATGCCAAGCACCAATGCCAAGCCTGCATCAAGCTGTACGGGACATTGCAATTTGTACCTCCAGTGTGCCTCAGCACATCTCAAATTGGACCGGAAACACATCAGATCAGGCGCCATCGGGTGGCAACTTTGAACATGGATTTTCAATCAGGCCTCTAGACCGGTGGGCTTCCTGTCGGCAAATCAAGATTATGATCGGCCTTGTCTCAGATTCGGGCCTCGAGCCCAGAGGAGAGCATTGACAATGACACAACACGTCAGGGCCCTGCTGAAGAAGCTTAATGCACGTGGGCACCAGAGGTGGGCACCCAATTGTCTGGTTGGGGCCAAATCAAAGGGAAGGGCGGATGACAACGGAGAAGGATAATGCGATATCCCCAAAAGGAGAGACAAACCAATATCAAAGAATCAGAAGCCCCTCCAGTTTATAGCCTTGATCAAGTCAAAACAGAGGAGGAAAGCAAAAGAGGACCAAAAAGGACGTCACCTCCCCCCCACATGATCAGAATCCCCATCCTGGATCTAGAGGGGTCCTTTAGAGCCTAGCTCTCAATAACGTGCACTATGTCCTCAACAAAATCCATGGCCACCCACGCATGCCTGCTCATGTTCAACAGGTGAAGTCTGATGCGCCCTACCCGTTCCAGACCAGTCAATGACATGACACGTATGGGTCCTGCTTAAAAAAGCTCGGGCGCCCAACTGTCCCGTTGGGAGGAAAGAAAAGGAACTTGAGGTAAGAGGGCAAGAAGGAGAAGAACACAAAGGAGAAAGAAATAGCCCCCCCCCAAAAGGAAAAGGCAGTCCGAAGTATTCCCGTTCAAGACCAGTAGCTCAACGAAATTGGTGTCATGGCCTAGTCATGCTTTTAGTTGGTCCCCAGGTTCTTTGTCTCTGCTATACTTCAATTTCCCAATGTGTACGTCCTTCTTTTGCCCTGTTGTTTGCATCAGCAACTACAGCAACATATCAGGTTGCATATTTGTTTTGATTTGGACGGCCCCAAATGTTGGTGCTTCAGTGTGGGGGTTAAATTATGCGGGGACTTAATTCATTAGCATGGCTGGTGCTCCTGCTCTCTCACATTTCTCAGCCGTGCCCGGGTCAGCCATGAATATGGACCCTCATAGATGCCTATCGATACAACCCGCAGCAAAATCCTTCTGGTACCATGGTGGCTGTACATTTTTCTTCTGGCTTCCGTTCGTCCCATATATAGTTTTCCGGTTAAAATTTACGGTATGTGTCAATTCTAATTTATTCTCGCCCCCCCCCGTCGTCAATCGTTATTCGCCCCCACGCCCTCAGGCCACGTCCATCCACCCCCGGCAGGCCATACGGTAGGCGTCGAATCTTATTAGCCTTTCGGGGTGTCTGCATGCGCCCATGATACGATATTCCCGTGTGAAGTGAAGCGGAACGAAAGGGATTCTAGGGGGGTAAAATGGGTAGGTAGGTACATAGGTAGGTACCGTGGGTATGTGTCTGAGAGAGGAACCGAAAACCTTGACATTGACAGCGGAAAATAAGCGAAACTGGTAGGCGTTGGCTACGGAAAATAGGATTGTCAACGGATATTCGGGGGAAAGTCGTAATTCACACAGCCCACTATTGTCCTTTACGAGGCTTCGGAACAACGTCGCGATAGCTTTGCGAAAGACTGACGAAAGGCTACAGAAAAACTTGTCAGTGTTCCTGCGAAAAATAAACGAAACTGGTAAGCGCTGGCTACGGAAAACATGTATTCGGGAAAAGTCAGAATTCACACTTTTCACTTTTTTGACACGATTTATTTTTGGCACGATTTATCTTTACTCAATCAGACACATACGGTACCTACATACCTACATACACATTTCCTCCCCTAGAATCCCTTACGTTCCGTTTCACTTAACACGGGAATCAAGACGGCAACCTGCCCGAGTTCAGCATCAAGGCGAAGAGCTCGTCCTCAATCATCATTACCGCGGAGGACTATCCCAAGTATTTTTTGACCATTTTTCTCCGGGATAATGATCTTCGCCTCGATGCTTAACTCGGGCAGGTCGCCCGCCTTGATCTTGTAGGATGGGTGGCACTGCGACTAATTTTATGGACCTCGGGGCTTTCGGCTCGAAATTGGAGAGGAGAAGGGTGCCACCATTTCTTTTTTTTGTCATGCAAGATGGAAGATGTAAGAAGTAAATACTATGGTGTCCAATCCACTTTGATGTTCATCGGATCTCTAGGCGAGGGGGGGGGGGGGCAAAAAAAACTGGGGACCCCATCGCCCCCCAAAACGAGCACCCAAGCCTACCACCCACCCACCCTCCGCCTCCGGAACCCATTGAAATTCAAATATCTCAGTCAAAATTCAAAATTACAGGGCATGTAAGGGGTGTTTTTTTATCAGCTCGTCAAGGCGCTTCTACTGGTATATTTCAATTTGTTAGGTGATGACCATTTATGCCAACAGTCAATTTGGGTACTGAGCTCAGCCAAGCTATTGACTACCTACTACTTCTAGCTAGCGATCACATCTTCCAGAAGGCAGATGGCCTGGATGACGGTGGAAATGCGATGGCATCAGCCTTCATCTTGACCATGAGCTCCCTCACTGCCTTCTTCCTCTCCCTCAGCGGGACCTCTTTGCCCACTACTCCCTCTAATTCCTTCACCGTCACTGCGTAGCTTGCCACATCTGCCTCCGCCAGCTGCTGATCGGGATGGGCTGTCGGCATGTGATCAAGGTAGTGATAGTTCCAGACCCCCTGGCACTTCGAGACCTCTCGCAATGGCGCAACATCTGACGAGGGAGGCGACACCGTTGCAGCCTCATTCTCAGCGGGAGATGGAGAAGGAGAGGCTGGCGGGCTCGCGGGTGTTGGCTCAGCTGGGGCAGCAGCTGGGGTTGCAGCAGGGGTAGCTAGGGGTGGAACGGGAGCAAACCCGAGCGTTCTCTGCCGCTTCGAATTGCGTGATGTCACGGCAGCTACCATGCACTCCCTCCCATTCTGGTGGCGTCTGACGTTTGCAGGGTCAGCGGATTTGAGGACCTTGCCACAACGACCACAAGTGATCGATTCATTCATGATCCACCAGACCAACACTACCATGTGCTGCGTATAATACAGCTCTTTCTAAGGCTGACTCAGCTGGTTTCGGGGTGTGTCCAATGGGGCCAAACCCTCAGTGTGGGGGGGCAGGGGGTCATGTGGTAATTCAAGCAACATTTTAGGATGTAAATAGACTCATGTCGGCAAGAAGAACACAGAGTTGCCGCTGCCAGCCTCAACAGACCTCCAGAAAAAAGATACTAAGTTTGAAAAACATCTTGGATTTTTTGGGAGACCCCCCCCCCCTCAACTTTGCCCCCCCATATCTCCCACCCCCCTGGGCCAAAAAATATTTAAAAACACCTATGGAACACTCTCGTCAATCTCTACAAAAAAGGGGGATGGGGTCAAA
Source organism: Limnomonas spitsbergensis (assembly GCA_037349105.1). Lineage (NCBI taxonomy): Eukaryota > Viridiplantae > Chlorophyta > Chlorophyceae > Chlamydomonadales > Limnomonas > Limnomonas spitsbergensis. The sequence goes on from JAYJMM010000114.1 coordinate 4,441,056, forward strand.
TTTCTTGTTTTTGCCCCCCCCCCTCGTCTCTAGGTACCGTATAGGAGGTTAGGATTGTCCGCACAAGGATTTGAGCCCACGTCCGCATTATCCACAGGAAGGTGTCATAACATTGAGATACAGAACCAAAACCACTCACTCGTGGTGTGCGTGACTACCCATGTGCCAACCCCTAACACTGGATGTCCTGGTTTGGGAGGAGCTCTCTTGGAGGTCACAGCCAGTTCATACAAAAGGTCACTCAGACGTTATTATAAATAGATATCAAAAGAGCTCGTGCGTAGAATAGCCAATACCGTATGTGAGGATTAATTTGTGTGCAGCCAACCGAACTGGTCCGCGAGATTTTGTAAGGCGCGAGATTAGCTTGAAGCGAGGATCACCCAATTTGTCTGCAGTCAGGTTGTAGAGAGGCCTAGAACATGGTTCCTGTCGGCATGGGTTCTCTTGCTATACTAGTTTCCCTCGTATATCTCTCTTGTTGATCCTTTTGGAGACTCAAGGACTTGTTTCTTCTTTCTGCCGTCCTACCGTCCCTCTTGAAAGAGGGAAAGAAAGCTACGCCCCGTGACCTCTCGAGGTGCAATTTTATTACCTCACCAGTGTATACACGGTGTATCATTCACGTAAGTATTACGTCCTACATTGCCCTCAAGATCATTGTGTGTCTCCTCGTGAATCTGAAATCGTAGAGGTTAAATCGGCAATCTGAAACGGTAGGCCAGTTGTATCCTTAACATGACAGTCAAAACCAGATGATGCAGCTTATCCTGGGCTGTGACGAGGGATCCGGTACATCATATCAGCCTTCAATTTAGGCATCAAGGAAGGCACATGGCGTCAGTTGTCTTCTTACATTCCACAAAGTTGGTTCCTGCATCACCAATGGGAACACCACCTCAGCCGTTACTTAAATGGTCATACACTAATACTATAATGATCGTGTAATGAAACAGTACGGGCACCGCGCACCCTCATCAACGGACAATGTTTGTTCGACACCTAATATCAATGGTATCGTGGGAGGCAGGCAAGACTGGAATGAACAACGAGCTGCACAATCGGCTGACCCTCTCACTGACACGTGGCCTAACATTTAAAAACCGTTACCGATACCGATACTTTCTCCATTTGGGGGTAATGGGGTATAGAAATGTACAGATTGCCACGGGCATGCATTTCAGGCTAAACCCTGGCAACAGCATTGCAGTAAGGAGGGGACGACAAACGATGAACAAGTAAAAAACCACACTGTCACAAGACGAATACCCTGCTAAAAAATGTTAAGGGTTCTCAGGTCTCGGCAGAGTCACACCAGTGAGACTAGCACGAGACACAAAGGCTTGAAAACTGAGCCGTAAATGGTTTGCATCACGCCAGGACAAGCCGCACTTGTTGAAGATATTGCACTCCATAATTCTGTAACTCAGCGCGCGCCCCTGAACACGCGATTAAGCCATATGACTCTCAACATGGAAAAGCAGCGGCTCACAGCATGCTCGGGCAGCCGAAAGAAGCAAGTATTAAACCAACCTACCATCACGTTTGCATCTCCATCGCTCGCAATGCGCGCGCCCCACAAGTGATTCATCGGCAATGCATTTGGGATTCGGAATGGGTTTGTGGACATAGGCCACGAGTCCATGGACCGCAAAGACTTGAAATAAAGAGGGTTATATCAATTCATCGCGTGAAGGAATGTAACAAGGAGCGAACACACACAATAAACTGATTCCCATTATGTAGTTTCCCATAAACCTTGCCGGCAGAAGGCCATATTTTCTCCTTGATGCAAAAAACATGCACGCGGTAATTTGAACACATAATAGCTGTTAGCCATGTGGCGATGTGAACAGCAACCCCGGGAATCACTACGGTAGCAAACTAAATAAAAGAGCTAAAGACAAATGCACACCACGGCCAAAAGCCGCAGATCAAACAGCTGCGAGCTTGCAGCCCCATACACACACACACAGCAGCTGAATGCACCACCTCTGAATGTTTCCTAAACGCTTGGCCGATCTTGTTATTGCTTCTGCTCTGGCGATAGCGATGGCGGTGGCGGCGGCGGCGGCGGCGGTGGTGGCGGCGGCATTGCTGAGCTTGCTCCCCCCCCGGCATGCTTCACCTGCATGACTGCTGCTGTCAGCGAGGTCTCATACGGGGATGGACGGACAGATGTCACAGCCACGTGCTGCTTCTGCTTGCCACCCTGCCCCTGCGGGTGCATCAAAACCACGCCAGGAGGAAGCAAGACCAGCTGCCCCGTCACCGCGTCCCGCACGGCATACTGCGTGTACTGTCCACCGCACGCTCCCGGGACAACTATGAGCGCCTGGGCGGGCATCACGCCGGCCGCGCCGGGCTGGATCAGCCCGGCGGGGCTCAGCGGCCCCGCGGCAGCGATATTGGAGCCCGACACCAGCCATGCAGGAAGTTTGCTGGAGCCCGGCGAGGCTGGCGGGTGGCGAGCGCGTGCACTCCCCCCGGGTCCATGACCCATACGGCGCACCGACCGAGAGGAGGCAGGTGGGGGACTCAAGCCATCCTGGCTGCAACCTGAGCCATACTGCTGCTGCTGCTGCTGAACAGGTGAGGGACAGTAGCCCTGGGTTCCCGCTGACTGCTGCAGGTAGTGTGGCCATGCAGTGGGGGTCGCGCCGCTGCTTGCCCGTGCATACGGCGCGTGTGCTTCGCCCTCCTCGTCGTACCCGCACGCCCATGCCCGCTCGGGGATGGCTGCCGCCGGCACGTCAAACCAATTCAAAGGCTTCCAAGGGGATTTTGTTGAGCTTGCTTCCGGGGCAGCCTGGCTTTGCAAGCCCCACTGCTGCTGCTGTTGTTGCTGCTTTGCTTGGGCGGCTCCAGGTGAAGGTGCCGAAGACAACAGCTGGTCGGCAATATCAGTCTGCCACTGCTGCAAGATCCCCAGCAGAGCCAGCTGGTCCCGCTGGGCCTGCCCCTCGGGCAGGCCCGGCGTCTCGCGGTTCCTCGACTGCTGCTCCATCAGCGCCTGCAGCAGATGCAGCTGCTGCTCAGGGTTAAGCGCCAAGGCGTCCAATCGCATACCACCCTGCTGCTGCTGCTGGTGCTGCAGCTGCTGTTGGCCCGGCTTATGTTCCTGCCCTGTAAATGCTGCATCATGGCAGTGATCCAGGCCCACGGCGTTTCGCCGGACGAACCACTCGTCTTCGGCGGAGAACAACGTCTCCGGAAGCTGCAGCACTGCCGCAGGGGACTGGGCCACCGCTGCCGCTGACGCCGACTCCTCCGCGAGCGGGCCGCGCTCGTGCTGCTGCTGCCGCTGACTGTGGAGCAGGCCGGCCGATGAGGTCGCCGAGATCTCCGAGCGTTGGGGGCCTCGTGCGCTGGACGGAGGCAAGGACCAAATGCTGCTGCCCGCCACTGGCCCAGCGGGGCTATCGGAGGGGTCCCAGAGCTTGGCGAGTGACGAGGCATGCGGCATGAAGCTGTTGATGGCGTCATCGTCCAGGGCCGGGCTCTTCTCGAGGCGGGACTTGACGCACCTTGCGCGGAAACAGGCGTTGCGTCAAAAAAAGTTCTTCCATGGCATGAGCCGGCGCATAAGCGGCGGTAACGATGGACTCAATGGGGGCCGATTGTACCAGTTACCTTGGCTGCCACCCACTAATCCCCCCTCACCTGAGTACCATGTACAGGTACGGTATTTGCCCTGCCTTCCCCCACAATTACCGGTAACGTTGTTTGGGGTTGAGGGATCCATGCATTAACTAATTATTGATTGTCAACGCCAGTTTCCAGTTGGCAATCACTGGTGATCGTTTTTATCGACAGTTTGCCCTGAGGGCGGAAATCAAATAAATCAGTTTTGATGTCCAATGGGAGGCAAATCAAATCTGCAGTACCCTTGGGATGACACCTGGCCTTTGCGGGCGCTGTTTTAACCAGGGCTTATTAGGGGGACCCACCGCGACTCCATAAACCCACAACCGAATCACACAATTAACCAACGACTTTGACGTCCGCTTCTATTGATGTTGAATACGGAATGGTATCCCTGAATGTTGCCTGCACGAGCCTGTCCATGCAGCCATCGGCATGAAACTTGGTTAATGCCTGCCCTTCACATGCATTACCCACCCTCCACCCACCGAGAAATGTTTCCAATCCCATCCATGAGCATATCGGCCACATCGAGCGCCGCCGTCGCGACCGCCGTTGCCATGTCCATGCCAGTGACCGAGGAGCTAGCCGAGGAGACTCTGTCCACGGAAACCCTTGCCTCCGGAAAAAGCTCAACGCCGCGCATCCTCCATCCGCCCTTGTCGTCGCCAACCTGCCCGGCCATGCCCCTCCTCGCTGCCGCAGGCGCAACTGCTGCCGCAGGAGCGAGGGACAGCACGCCGCCGCCACCGCCGCCGCCGCTGCAGACCCTGCCGCACGCTCGAGTCCGAATCGCCTCGCCAATGCCAGGCGACAGGCAGCCGCCGTTCTCCACCGTATCGACGACCAGCGGCGACAGCGTGAGGCCGCGGGAGCGGCGCCTGGTTCCGGGAGCCAGCGGATCTCCGTCAGACTCCGCAGCGGGGCTGTCCGCATCCGGCTCGGCGTGCCGGCAAGAGCGCGGCATCGGCTCCGTGTCGTCCGCCCACCGAACGGGACACGTGTTCAGCGTGGGACCCAGGGGGGGCGAGGAGGAAAGGTCCAGCGCCCTCACCGTGGGAAGGGCCAAGCCGGTTGAGGCACCTCTGGCAGCCCCGCAGGGAACAAAAGCCAACAGGGGCGGCAGCGGCACTGGGCTGTAGGGAGCTGGCGCGGTCTTGGCCTTGGCAGAGTAGGGCTTTGGGTGAACCATGGCAAAGAAAACGGGTGTGGGAGAGATCTTGTTGTTGCGGAAGACGCCGCCGGCGCGCTTGTCGCCGTCCTTGCTGCTGACCATGATGCGGGGCGGGGACGGGGGACGGTGAGGAGACGAGGGCGTCTGCGGGGGAGCAGGAACAGGCTTCAGGCTCCAGGCAAGCTGCAAGCTTTTCAGGCCTCAGGCTTTTCAGGCCTTTCCAGACACAGGTTTCAGGCAGGAGAAGGGACAGGCCTCAGGCGAAAGGGCTCGGGGGGGAGCAGGTGGGGGCATGACAAAAGCTCCGGAAATGAGACCAAGGCGGTCCATCCTCCGAACCCAGCCAGCCAACTTTTTCCTGCCCGGAATTTAAAAGAAGGCGATCCAGTATTTTCCTGCTTCATCCAGCCTGTTGCAGCCTGCCTGACCGAAAAGGAGACCAAGGCTGTCCATACTCGTAACCCAGCCAGCCAGCCTTTTCCTGCCCGGAAATTAAAAGAAGGCGATCCAATATTTTCCTGCTTCATCCAGCCTGTTGCAGCCTGTCTGCCTCAGTCTGGTCTCTGAAAGGAGACAAAGGCTGTTTATCCTAAGCCAGCATGAAGAAATAGCAGCGCCAACCGGCGGCCTGGCCATGCCACAGACTAAGACACACACGGTGACCCGCCAAAGGATCATCTCGGCGAACAGCAACCTGTAACCTTCCATTGGACGAAACCGCAAGATACAGGTAGAGGCGCCGCACTTTTACCGATACAAGTTCGGAAGATACAAATGCCTGGATCAAACCAGGACGTATATGAGTGTGCTCTTGGCCGCCTCTCGGGGGCTGCCGTGCGGCCACCACTGGGCCGATGGGGACCACACCTTTGGTCAGTAGCTGGGGCAGCAGGCCTTTCTGCGCCAAGCCCTTAACGCCACAGACCGGGTTGCAGCGAAACCACCCTGACTGTTTCTGAAATAAATCTTAGGTGTAATTGAGGTGCAGCTGAACACCCATGACACAAGCAGTGGGCCTCACCTTGTTGCCGATCTTGAGCAGCGCCTTGGCGCCATGCAGGACCTTGTTCATGCCGCGCTTCATCTTGCTATCGGCCGTCTGCGTTGAGGAAGTGGAGCCGATCGAGAGCGTTGACAGCAGCTTCATAGCCTTACTGGGGAAGGAGGGGTCTGCGCGATTAGGGCGGGGCACATGGGACCAAGAGCGGGATTGAGGGGCAGGGGCTGGGCACAGGGGACCAAGAGTCGGAAAAAACAAGAGCGTGGACAGCAGCTTCATGGCCTTACTGGGGGAGGAGGGGCCTGCGGGATTGAGGGGCACAGGGGACCAAGAGCGGGATTGAGGAGCAGGGGCCGGGCACAGGAGTTATGTGAAACGGGAGCGTGGACAGCAACTTCATGGCCATGCTGGGAGGGAGGGGCATGCGGGATTTGGGCGGGGCACGAGGGACCAGGAGTTGGAGACAAATTTCCCCAGCAAGACCATGAAGCTGGTGTCCACGCTCTTGTTTGTCTCCGAGGGGTCTGCAGGTTAAAGGGGGGGGTGCACCAAAACACTGCCAGCACCAGCACCAGCACCAACTATATTGTGTCTTTCATGGCTATGCACCTGATGAGGATACCCCACAGCACCACCAGTGCCCCGAACTGCCCATACAGAAGATTTGAATTGCCTTTCTTCTCAAACGTCATGTAGGGTTGAGGGATTCATCAAAAGCGAATTAATCGATGTCAACGCCAGTTTTAATCTGAAGTCACAAGTTAATGTCAATTTTTAGCTTAAGGGCCCTCACTTAAGGGCAGCATTAAGTCAACCATCCAGTCATACCCAAGTGAAGGCAATTCAAATCTTCTGTGTAGGGTGTAGGGTGTAGGGTTGGTACATGGCTACACACCTGACATGGGTGGTGGCGCATACTCTGCCATCGAGGAAGGGGTCATGCTGCTCGCCGAGGCCAGGTGAAAACTGTTGAAAATGGAGGTCGAGGGCGATAGTCGGGTAGCAGAGTTCACATGCACCAGGCGCTGCTCAGGCTGCTGAGATTGGCTGAGGGACAGGTGCGGGCGCGCTGCATGCAAGGCTGCTGCTGACGCTGCCACCGATGCAGCCGCTATTTCTGCGACTGCTGCTGCTGCGCTTGCTGCCGCTGCGACTGCACGAGACGAGGCCACAGGGGGTGTGGGTTCAGGGGCGGCAAGGGGTGCTGGGCCGCAGCGTGGCGTGCGTGGGCTGTTGATGGAATGTCTGGCTTGCCCAGAGGGTTGTGACATCACCGGACCAGAAGCAACAACATCGTCAGGTTGAGTACTGGGAGTCTCTAGTAAGCGAGTAGCACGGGGAGGAACATCGGTGGCTAAGAGAGAGAGAGTCTCCGGTAAGAGAGGAGCATTGGGCGCAACAATGCTGGGTAGGAGACATGGAGTCTTGGGTAGCAGAGTAGCATCGGGAGTTGTCGTATCGGAACGGCTGCCTGGCTGCTGCTGGTGGAAGGGGTGCGCCATGGACGTGGCCATCAGAGGCGGAGTGAGAAAGAATGTGTCTGTGTCTGCATCCTCCCAGGGGTGCTGCTCTTCAGGAGCTGCCACTGTCGGAGAGGAGAAAACGGGGGAGGGGGGCGAGGGGACAACGATCGTCGCTGTCCCTGATGCCTCGGGTCGGATCACCGCAGCTTTTCGGCAGTGTTGCTGCCTTCGAGCGCCTGAGGAGGGCTTTGGTGGAGCTCCGGGTCGAACACTGACGGCGGGGGATGCAGAGGCTCCAGGCTGCTGTGATGGACTACCACCGCTGTGGCTGCTGCTTCCAGTCTTTGCACCGGTGCTGACACAGCTGCACGAAACAGGGCTTGCTGCATCCCGACAGCTTCCATTCAGTTGCTGGAATGACACACCACGCCGATGCTGGAGTGCACATGCTATCACATATGATGTGAATGCCACAGTCGCGAAGAGGACTAGGAGGCACGGCGCGGTGACCCACAACAAGGGATCCTCGCTGGACCACATCCGCATGGGTGCTATGCACGTCAGCGAAAGTTATCAGGCTGTTTAAAATCAATTCTTCAATGATGCAGAGCCGGCAAGATTAACGCTAGGAGGAGGCGGAAAGTTGCTCAGGTTTTCATTAAAGACGATTTAGACTCCAGCCCCTGTAAGTTGTGGAGAAGAACCTTTTAAAATAATCAGATTTGGACTCAATCAATCTTCAGAGCGGTATGGAGAAAGCCCCAGGCCAGCGGTGACAAGCAGGTGGCGTGAGTGTCGTTTCTGCGAGCGGGCTCTGTGAAGCCAAGTGGGCAGGAAACATGTCGGAGACGGTATAGGAGACGGTAGTGAAATTTGATGTAATATTAGAGGTGCTTGAGGAAATCGGAATCCTAGCTTCCTACAGCACGAATGCAAGCTTCTACAGTGCTTCGACAGGGTTGGGCTGGCTGGGCTGGGCTGGGCGGTTGGTACTGCAGCACGTATTCGAAGGGTCCTATCGACCAGCCTATCCTGTTCGTTGTCCCGCCGTACAGTGCTATTTCCGATGAGGAACAACGGAAAGCTGGTGTGCTGTACCCTTGTAACGCCCATGCGCCCCATGCATATTTTCTCCACCCGTCCGACCGCTTGCCTGGCGACCCGCCATTCGTAATTTTCAAAGACCGAATAACGATCCCCGTAAAAGGCACACACGAATGAAGGAATCAGACTGCCGGTCTGCACAATTAAGATCCGACCCTTGTTTGCATGTACGAGTACATGTGCTCTTGCGCAAATGCACTCTTCCGACAGGATAGCTGATGACAGTTCTCAGGTGCGGTACACGCCCCGGGGGAAATCCTGCTTATCAGTCATTTATCGATTTCACACATACAGCGGTTCTTTTCAGAGGTTGGAACTTCCTTTGTATTTTGTGTTTTCAGCCTTTTGTTTAGTCCCTTCACTTAATTTCCCACTTTCCCCCCTTTTCTTTTTTCCTGCCCCCTTCTGTGTTTCTTTCCATCTTTCCACCCAACTCTTTAGTTAGGCGCCCATGCGGCCGAGTCTTACTTGAGCAGAGCCCTGAGGTGTAATGTCATTGACACATACAGCGGTACAGAACTGACATGCAGCTTTCACTAAAAGTTTTTTTTCCATCCCTCCCAATTTACAAAGCATACGGTGGACTGCACCTGCCGAAGAGACCAGTGTTTTTCTTTGTTAGGCATGGTAAATCACAATTCGTGGTAAAACGACGGGTTTGGGGGTATCGATTGGATGGGTACCGGTATGGTAAACATTCGAGGAGACATTCGGATTCGGGCAAAGTGGGGAGAGGGAACAGGGGAGAGGGGGATGAAAGGAAAAAAACATGTTTTGGTGGAAATCATTATCCTTTTGTTACAAATGATATTGAGACCATCGCTACACCGTTGCATTCCTTGTGTCGATTGCCTTTCGACCTGCTTCATAAAATATAACTCACATTAAAGCCAGACTCCCCTGAGCATGCAATTATGGCATTGTGGGTGTCGCGGCTCCCCCCCCCCAAGCACTGTTGTTTGTACGCCTATCATTGAGTCAAACAGTCAGTGTTTTTTAGTGATATCCGCAATTAATTGTTGGGTTCTGAAATGTTCGGAATGAGCGCCGCAGGCGCGAAAAATCTTGATCCCCAGCTGTTTTCGCTCGTATTCGGTGCATTTCGGGATATTTTCGGTACTGAGCGAGTGCGTTGATTTCAAGACCAATCATTGTTCGACACCGAATTTCGGTACGAGTCGTACTCGGTACCGACTACAAAAACGCTGCAAACAGTGTAATCCCCACGTGTAACTGCCTCTTAGTTGCTATGAATTATGCAATGACAAATTACGTGTATTCGCCTTAACACCTATATTTGCTGTGTGTTCTGTTGAAGGGTCTTCAAATTTAAAGACGAACCTCTGGCTCTAAGGAATCACCTACGGTAACATGGGAAAGAGTGCAAAAAAATGACTGAAAGCCTGGCCAAGGGGAAGATCATCTAAGCGAAATGTACAACGCAGGATGACGCCAATATTCTTTCCTACTCCGACTATTCCGCGGGGCGGCTGTCGCTCCTGCTCCTGCTCAAGGAGCCAGCCCTCCATTTTGCAATGTCGGCCTCTTCTACTCCAAATATCATTGTGACGTACGAGGTGTCGACCCGACGACCCTTGACATCATCTTCAGCTGCCTAAATGTCCAGTTGGTGGGGTTTCTCGCACTCCCCAGATGCCAACAGCTTCGCGCAACAGCTTGAGCATGCCAGCTGAGTTTTCGTATGGAGGTCATGAGGCCACGCCCTGGCGAATCTAGTGCGATGACATCCCCCGGAAGATGGAGGGTTTCAGTCAGAGCAGCGGCCATTCGCAGTCGGGGGTACGGTAACCGTGTTGAAGGTGCATGGCCATTTGACATTTGTTAACCAGCTACATTGGCTGACATCAACAGAAGCGCACAGTTGAGCTGATTGAAATTGACCCCGGCCCCCCCACCAGAATTCTGTTTTTTGACTGAGAAATGAAGTTTTCCCAAGGTTCTGGAGTCAGGGGGGGGGTCAGCCAGGGGTCGTTGCGCATGTTATTGATCATTTTTTTGACTTTTTTTGCCCCCCGTCCCCCCCCACCCTCGTCTCAGTGGGGTAGAAACACCTCGGGATTGGCTGAGTACCTGGTACGTGATCATATGATGTGGTAGAATCAGGAATGCAGGGGGTACCAGTTCCTTAAAACAATAACATAATTTCTGGGAGCCACTCCAGATTCAAATTATTTTTACCGTATTATATTGGTGAGTGGGGCCCTTGATCGCAATAATTGCATGGGGTGAATTGTTGAGCTTCATCATGTGGTGCTAGTCCTGACAGCATGCAACTCGCCACAGCACCAATGCTCCTCAAAGGCTTGCAGGCACCATGTGAATATTTCCAAACATAACTCGGTGTGAAGCCGAGGTTCTGCCTACCTGGGGCTGCTAGCTAGCTCTCTGTTCACGATGGAGCTCACTCACCCGCAAAGTTACCTGACTGTTTCCGGTAGTGCAAGCTGCTTAATTCGGTACGCGATTAGTGCTGCTTCACAACAGTTTTGCCATATGGTCGAGAGACTTGCCCAGGTTAATACGGACTCGATGCATGCACGGTTGGGTCAACCTTGCGAAATAAAACCGCGGTGTACGAGAATAGAAAGTGGTCTCGAAGCTGCATGGGGGGCGATTCTCCTATGTTGTTTGCGCTACACCAGCAGGTAGCAGCGACTCGGTCCTGATTGCACCCACCACACCCATTTGCTGCCGCCTCATGTCTTCTGAAGCGCTTACAGATGCTGTAGCATCTGCCATCAGTACACTCAGCATGGAGGAAGAGCCGGAGGCTGCTGCAGAGAAAGCGAGCGACAAAGAGGAACCCGAGGAGGAAGGACCGGCATCAGCCTTGAACCTGCCGGAGCCTACTGTTTCTGCTACTCCTGAAGTGGAGGCTGCAGCAGAGATTGTCGAATCAGTTGAAGTGCCAGAGCCTGAGGAGGATGAGCCGGAGGACGAGCCTGAGATATCCCTTCCTAGTCGAAGACGCAGAGCCAGCGATGATGAGGATGAAGGAGCAGGCGATGATGATTTCCATGACGCCAACTCTGACGGCAAGTCGAGGAAGGGAAACACTTAATCATAACATTTTGAAGATCTTGGCGTGACCTGACCGCACAGGGCATTGATCTCTGATTAATCTGCCGGCTTCAATCTTTCAAATATTGAATGCAGGTGACGATGATACCAAGTCTCAAAAGTCGACGAGGTCGCAAAAGGGCAGGACCAGTCCTGTTGCCGCTGACTTGAAGGCGGACTGGGGGGATCAAGTGGCCGAGGAAGAGCAAGCTGATGATGAAGAAGTTTCAGCGCCCAAAAGCAGCAGCAAGCCTGCTCCGGGGGATGGAAAGCAAGCCATCAAAGCCAAGAAGCCCAGGGCAAACCAGCGCAAAGCAAAGCAAGTGGCTGAGGTCCCTGAAATATCTGAAAAGGAGCATGCAGAATTGAAAGAGGCAGAGGAGGGAAAGGAGGGGGGGGAGGAGGAGGAGGAGGGAGAAGCTGCTGCTGAGGAGGCTCCAGAGGCTCGCATCAAGGCTAAGCAGCGGGAGCCGTTTGAGGTGCCCATGCAAGGTTCCTTCTGGCTTCATGACGACCGCTTCGATGAGGCCGAGGCTGCAGCGCAAGAAGAGTGAGTGGAGCAGACGAGGGGGGGTGGGGTGAGGGCATGACCCCTGGTGCATGTGGGTGTTCAGCTGAAAAGGGATGGGACGAGACAAGGCATGACGCTCGCTTTAATAAGGGCTAACGCTCTCGTTAAAATAAGCGCCTCCGTGTCCCTTAAGCAAAAGCCCTTTTCCCCCCTGCCCCGGGAACTGGTAGAGGGGTGAGTGAGTTGCGCATGGAGGGTTATGTGCAGCTATCAGGGAGATTCATCGTGCTCGGTTGTCATCGGAACTGAATGCCGGTCAAGGGAAACGAAAGACCTGCATGGGAGCAGGTGATGGGGGCCTACACCATCAAGTTTATAAACAGACATGGGCCAGTGAAAACCTTTTTGGCGATGCATCGCTGTCGGCGATCTAACTGGCAGAATGTAAATAATCGACATTGTCGAAATTGACACGCTCATTGCCAAATGCAACATGGCCTAAGACAATGGCTGCGGCACGTCACCGAGCGTGGAATTCATACTGCACTTCATGATGTGAACCTGATAAGACCCTTGCCCTGTCAACCGCGGCTACCGGCAGGCTCATGCGTAAAGCGAGGGAGGAGCGCAAGGAGCGCAGCGACAAGGTTGACAAGTGGGCGCACGACAGGTTCGGGCGTGAGGATGAGCACGACGAGGATGAAGACGATGATGAGCCGAGGGTGAGGCAACATGGGTTTTATTACGTTTAAGGGTGGGAGGAGTATGCTTCTGCTGCATCCTTGCCCATCTTTGGTGTACAAGTAGGTGACCATGTGTCCTGATGACAGGTCAGCGGCTAGGAGCCTCGTGCCTGGAGACGGGTTAAGGGATGAGCCTCGAGATGTAATGCCAGATATAGGGTTGAGGGTTGAGCTCAGGGGTCTTTTGCCTAATGTAGGGGATAGGGTTAAGGTTTGAGCTCAGGAGTCTTGTGTCTAATGTAGGGTATAGGGTTGAGCCCCGGGGTCTTGTGCCTGCTTCAGGGGTATAGGGCTTCAGCCTTCAGCCTAAGGGTAGGGAAAGAGCAGTGGTAGGGAAAGTGAGGGGTAGGGACAGAGGAGGGGAAGGGAAAGAGGAGGGGTGGGGACAGAGGAGGAATGAGGAAAGTGAGGAGTAGGGAAAGAGGAGGGGTGGGGAAGGAGGAGGAATGAGGACAGTGAGGAGTAGGGAAAGAGGAGAGGTGGGGAAACAGGAGGAGTGGGGAAGGTGAGGGGTAGGGACAGAAGAGGGGTGGGGAAGGAGGAGGAGTGGGGGAAGTGAGGGGTAGGGCAAGGGGAGGGATGGGGAAGGAGAAGGAGTGGGGGAAGTGAGGTTAAGGGAAAGAGGAGGGGTGGGGAAGGAGGAGGAATGGGGGAAGTGACGGGTAGGGACAGAAGAGGGGTGGGGAAGGAGAAGGAGTGGGGGAAGTGAGGGGTAGGGCAAGGGGAGGGGTGGGGAAGGAGGAGGAATGGGGAAGGTGAGGGGTAGGGACAGAAGAGGGACGGGGAAGGAGGAGGAATGGGGGAAGTGAGGGGTAGGGCAAGGGGAGGGATGGGGAAGGAGGAGGAATGGGGGAAGGTGAGGGGTAGGGACAGAAGAGGGGTGGGAAGGAGGAGGAATGGGGGAAGTGAGGTGTACGGCAAGGGGAGGGATGGGGAAGGAGGAGGAATGGGGAAGGTGAGGGGTAGGGACAGAAGAGGGGTGGGGCAGGAGGAGGAGTGGGGGAAGTGACGGGTAGGGCAAGGGGAGGGATGGGGAAGGAGGAGGGATGGGGAAGGTGAGGGGTAGGGACAGAAGAGGGGTGGGGAAGGAGGACGAGAGGGGGGAAGTGACGGGTAGGGACAGAAGAGGGGTGGGGAAGGAGGAGGAATGGGGAAGGTGAGGTTTAGGGACAGAAGAGGGGTGGGGAAGGAGGAGGAATGGGGAAGGTGAGGGGTAGGGACAGAAGAGGGGTGGGGAAGGAGGAGGAGTGGGGGAAGTGACGGGTAGGGACAGAAGAGGGGTGGGGAAGGAGGAGGAATGGGGAAGGTGAGGGGTAGGGACAGAAGAGGGGTGGGGAAGGAGGAGGAGTGGGGGAAGTAAGGGGAAGGGACAGAAGAGGAGTGGGGCAGGAGGAGGAGTGGGGGAAGTGACGGGTAGGGCAAGGGGAGGGATGGGGAAGGAGGAGGAATGGGGAAGGTGAGGGGTAGGGACAGAAGAGGGGTGGGGAAGGAGGAGGAGTGGGGGAAGTGACGGGTAGGGCAAGGGGAGGGATGGGGAAGGAGGAGGAATGGGGAAGGTGATGGGTAGGGACAGAAGAGGGGTGGGAAGGAGGAGGAATGGGGGAAGTGAGGGGTACGGCAAGGGGAGAGGTGGGGAAGGAGGAGGAATGGGGAAGGTGAGGGGTAGGGACAGAAGAGGGATGGGGAAGGAGGAGAAGTGGGGGAAGTGACGGGTAGGGAAAGAGGAGGGGTGGGGAAGGAGGAGGAATGGGGAAGTGAGGTTAAGGGAAAGAGGAGGGGTGGGGAAGGAGGAGGAATGGGGGAAGTGACGGGTAGGGACAGAAGAGGGGTGGGGAAGGAGAAGGAGTGGGGGAAGTGAGGGGTAGGGCAAGGGGAGGGGTGGGGAAGGAGGAGGAATGGGGAAGGTGAGGGGTAGGGACAGAAGAGGGACGGGGAAGGAGGAGGAATGGGGGAAGGTGAGGGGTAGGGACAGAAGAGGGGTGGGGAAGGAGGAGGAATGGGGGAAGTGAGGGGTAGGGCAAGGGGAGGGATGGGGAAGGAGGAGGAATGGGGGAAGGTGAGGGGTAGGGACAGAAGAGGGGTGGGAAGGAGGAGGAATGGGGGAAGTGAGGGGTACGGCAAGGGGAGAGGTGGGGAAGGAGGAGGAATGGGGAAGGTGAGGGGTAGGGACAGAAGAGGGATGGGGAAGGAGGAGAAGTGGGGGAAGTGACGGGTAGGGAAAGAGGAGGGGTGGGGAAGGAGGAGGAATGGGGAAGTGAGGTTTAGGGAAAGAGGAGGGGTGGGGAAGGAGGAGGAATGGGGGAAGTGACGGGTAGGGACAGAAGAGGGGTGGGGAAGGAGAAGGAGTGGGGGAAGTGAGGGGTAGGGCAAGGGGAGGGGTGGGGAAGGAGGAGGAATGGGGAAGGTGAGGGTTAGGGACAGAAGAGGGACGGGGAAAGAGGAGGAATGGGGGAAGGTGAGGGGTAGGGACAGAAGAGGGGTGGGGAAGGAGGAGGAATGGGGGAAGTGAGGGGTAGGGCAAGGGGAGGGATGGGGAAGGAGGAGGAATGGGGGAAGGTGAGGGGTAGGGACAGAAGAGGGGTGGGAAGGAGGAGGAATGGGGGAAGTGAGGGGTACGGCAAGGGGAGAGGTGGGGAAGGAGGAGGAATGGGGAAGGTGAGGGGTAGGGACAGAAGAGGGATGGGGAAGGAGGAGAAGTGGGGGAAGTGACGGGTAGGGAAAGAGGAGGGGTGGGGAAGGAGGAGGAATGGGGAAGTGAGGTTTAGGGAAAGAGGAGGGGTGGGGAAGGAGGAGGAATGGGGGAAGTGACGGGTAGGGACAGAAGAGGGGTGGGGAAGGAGAAGGAGTGGGGGAAGTGAGGGGTAGGGCAAGGGGAGGGGTGGGGAAGGAGGAGGAATGGGGAAGGTGAGGGGTAGGGACAGAAGAGGGACGGGGAAGGAGGAGGAATGGGGGAAGGTGAGGGGTAGGGACAGAAGAGGGGTGGGGAAGGAGGAGGAATGGGGGAAGTGAGGGGTAGGGCAAGGGGAGGGATGGGGAAGGAGGAGGAATGGGGGAAGGTGAGGGGTAGGGACAGAAGAGGGGTGGGAAGGAGGAGGAATGGGGGAAGTGAGGGGTACGGCAAGGGGAGGGATGGGGAAGGAGGAGGAATGGGGAAGGTGAGGGGTAGGGACAGAAGAGGGGTGGGGCAGGAGGAGGAATGGGGGAAGTGAGGGGTAGGGCAAGGGGAGGGATGGGGAAGGAGGAGGAATGGGGAAGGTGAGGGGTAGGGACAGAAGAGGGGTGGGGAAGGAGGAGGAGTGGGGGAAGTGAGGGGTAGGGCAAGGGGAGGGATGGGGAAGGGGAGGGGTAGGGACAGAAGAGGGGTGGGGAAGGAGGAGGAATGGGGAAGGTGAGGGGTAGGGACAGAAGAGGGGTGGGGAAGGAGGAGGAGTGGGGGAAGTGACGGGTAGGGACAGAAGAGGGGTGGGGAAGGAGGAGGAATGGGGAAGGTGAGGTTTAGGGACAGAAGAGGGGTGGGGAAGGAGGAGGAATGGGGAAGGTGAGGGGTAGGGACAGAAGAGGGGTGGGGAAGGAGGAGGAGTGGGGGAAGTTACGGGTAGGGACAGAAGAGGGGTGGGGAAGGAGGAGGAATGGGGAAGGTGAGGGGTAGGGACAGAAGAGGGGTGGGGAAGGAGGAGGGGTGGGGGAAGTAAGGGGAAGGGACAGAAGAGGAGTGGGGCAGGAGGAGGAGTGGGGGAAGTGACGGGTAGGGCAAGGGGAGGGATGGGGAAGGAGGAGGAATGGGGAAGTGAGGTTTAGGGAAAGAGGAGGGGTGGGGAAGGAGGAGGAGTGGGGGAAGTGACGGGTAGGGCAAGGGGAGGGATGGGGAAGGAGGAGGAATGGGGAAGGTGATGGGTAGGGACAGAAGAGGGGTGGGGAAGGAGGAGGAATGGGGGAAGTGAGGGGTACGGCAAGGGGAGAGATGGGGAAGGAGGAGGAATGGGGAAGGTGAGGGGTAGGGACAGAAGAGGGATGGGGAAGGAGGAGAAGTGGGGGAAGTGACGGGTAGGGAAAGAGGAGGGGTGGGGAAGGAGGAGGAATGGGGAAGTGAGGTTTAGGGAAAGAGGAGGGGTGGGGAAGGAGGAGGAATGGGGGAAGTGACGGGTAGGGACAGAAGAGGGGTGGGGAAGGAGAAGGAGTGGGGGAAGTGAGGGGTAGGGCAAGGGGAGGGGTGGGGAAGGAGGAGGAATGGGGAAGGTGAGGGGTAGGGACAGAAGAGGGACGGGGAAGGAGGAGGAATGGGGGAAGGTGAGGGGTAGGGACAGAAGAGGGGTGGGGAAGGAGGAGGAATGGGGGAAGTGAGGGGTACGGCAAGGGGAGGGATGGGGAAGGAGGAGGAATGGGGGAAGGTGAGGGGTAGGGACAGAAGAGGGGTGGGAAGGAGGAGGAATGGGGGAAGTGAGGGGTACGGCAAGGGGAGAGGTGGGGAAGGAGGAGGAATGGGGAAGGTGAGGGGTAGGGACAGAAGAGGGATGGGGAAGGAGGAGGAGTGGGGGAAGTAAGGGGAAGGGACAGAAGAGGAGGGGTGGGGAAGGAGGAGGAATGGGGAAGTGAGGTTTAGGGAAAGAGGAGGGGTGGGGAAGGAGGAGGAATGGGGGAAGTGACGGGTAGGGACAGAAGAGGGGTGGGGAAGGAGGAGGAATGGGGAAGGTGAGGGGTAGGG
Organism: Limnomonas spitsbergensis; assembly: GCA_037349105.1. Lineage (NCBI taxonomy): Eukaryota > Viridiplantae > Chlorophyta > Chlorophyceae > Chlamydomonadales > Limnomonas > Limnomonas spitsbergensis. The sequence goes on from JAYJMM010000114.1 coordinate 4,458,479, forward strand.
CAAGGGGAGGGGTGGGGAAGGAGGAGGAATGGGGAAGGTGAGGGGTAGGGACAGAAGAGGGACGGGGAAGGAGGAGGAATGGGGGAAGTGAGGGGTAGGGCAAGGGGAGGGATGGGGAAGGAGGAGGAATGGGGGAAGGTGAGGGGTAGGGACAGAAGAGGGGTGGGAAGGAGGAGGAATGGGGGAAGTGAGGTGTACGGCAAGGGGAGGGATGGGGAAGGAGGAGGAATGGGGAAGGTGAGGGGTAGGGACAGAAGAGGGGTGGGGCAGGAGGAGGAGTGGGGGAAGTGACGGGTAGGGCAAGGGGAGGGATGGGGAAGGAGGAGGGATGGGGAAGGTGAGGGGTAGGGACAGAAGAGGGGTGGGGAAGGAGGACGAGAGGGGGGAAGTGACGGGTAGGGACAGAAGAGGGGTGGGGAAGGAGGAGGAATGGGGAAGGTGAGGTTTAGGGACAGAAGAGGGGTGGGGAAGGAGGAGGAATGGGGAAGGTGAGGGGTAGGGACAGAAGAGGGGTGGGGAAGGAGGAGGAGTGGGGGAAGTGACGGGTAGGGACAGAAGAGGGGTGGGGAAGGAGGAGGAATGGGGAAGGTGAGGGGTAGGGACAGAAGAGGGGTGGGGAAGGAGGAGGAGTGGGGGAAGTAAGGGGAAGGGACAGAAGAGGAGTGGGGCAGGAGGAGGAGTGGGGGAAGTGACGGGTAGGGCAAGGGGAGGGATGGGGAAGGAGGAGGAATGGGGAAGGTGAGGGGTAGGGACAGAAGAGGGGTGGGGAAGGAGGAGGAGTGGGGGAAGTGACGGGTAGGGCAAGGGGAGGGATGGGGAAGGAGGAGGAATGGGGAAGGTGATGGGTAGGGACAGAAGAGGGGTGGGAAGGAGGAGGAATGGGGGAAGTGAGGGGTACGGCAAGGGGAGAGGTGGGGAAGGAGGAGGAATGGGGAAGGTGAGGGGTAGGGACAGAAGAGGGATGGGGAAGGAGGAGAAGTGGGGGAAGTGACGGGTAGGGAAAGAGGAGGGGTGGGGAAGGAGGAGGAATGGGGAAGTGAGGTTAAGGGAAAGAGGAGGGGTGGGGAAGGAGGAGGAATGGGGGAAGTGACGGGTAGGGACAGAAGAGGGGTGGGGAAGGAGAAGGAGTGGGGGAAGTGAGGGGTAGGGCAAGGGGAGGGGTGGGGAAGGAGGAGGAATGGGGAAGGTGAGGGGTAGGGACAGAAGAGGGACGGGGAAGGAGGAGGAATGGGGGAAGGTGAGGGGTAGGGACAGAAGAGGGGTGGGGAAGGAGGAGGAATGGGGGAAGTGAGGGGTAGGGCAAGGGGAGGGATGGGGAAGGAGGAGGAATGGGGGAAGGTGAGGGGTAGGGACAGAAGAGGGGTGGGAAGGAGGAGGAATGGGGGAAGTGAGGGGTACGGCAAGGGGAGAGGTGGGGAAGGAGGAGGAATGGGGAAGGTGAGGGGTAGGGACAGAAGAGGGATGGGGAAGGAGGAGAAGTGGGGGAAGTGACGGGTAGGGAAAGAGGAGGGGTGGGGAAGGAGGAGGAATGGGGAAGTGAGGTTTAGGGAAAGAGGAGGGGTGGGGAAGGAGGAGGAATGGGGGAAGTGACGGGTAGGGACAGAAGAGGGGTGGGGAAGGAGAAGGAGTGGGGGAAGTGAGGGGTAGGGCAAGGGGAGGGGTGGGGAAGGAGGAGGAATGGGGAAGGTGAGGGTTAGGGACAGAAGAGGGACGGGGAAGGAGGAGGAATGGGGGAAGGTGAGGGGTAGGGACAGAAGAGGGGTGGGGAAGGAGGAGGAATGGGGGAAGTGAGGGGTAGGGCAAGGGGAGGGATGGGGAAGGAGGAGGAATGGGGGAAGGTGAGGGGTAGGGACAGAAGAGGGGTGGGAAGGAGGAGGAATGGGGGAAGTGAGGGGTACGGCAAGGGGAGAGGTGGGGAAGGAGGAGGAATGGGGAAGGTGAGGGGTAGGGACAGAAGAGGGATGGGGAAGGAGGAGAAGTGGGGGAAGTGACGGGTAGGGAAAGAGGAGGGGTGGGGAAGGAGGAGGAATGGGGAAGTGAGGTTTAGGGAAAGAGGAGGGGTGGGGAAGGAGGAGGAATGGGGGAAGTGACGGGTAGGGACAGAAGAGGGGTGGGGAAGGAGAAGGAGTGGGGGAAGTGAGGGGTAGGGCAAGGGGAGGGGTGGGGAAGGAGGAGGAATGGGGAAGGTGAGGGTTAGGGACAGAAGAGGGACGGGGAAGGAGGAGGAATGGGGGAAGGTGAGGGGTAGGGACAGAAGAGGGGTGGGGAAGGAGGAGGAATGGGGGAAGTGAGGGGTAGGGCAAGGGGAGGGATGGGGAAGGAGGAGGAATGGGGGAAGGTGAGGGGTAGGGACAGAAGAGGGGTGGGAAGGAGGAGGAATGGGGGAAGTGAGGGGTACGGCAAGGGGAGAGGTGGGGAAGGAGGAGGAATGGGGAAGGTGAGGGGTAGGGACAGAAGAGGGATGGGGAAGGAGGAGAAGTGGGGGAAGTGACGGGTAGGGAAAGAGGAGGGGTGGGGAAGGAGGAGGAATGGGGAAGTGAGGTTTAGGGAAAGAGGAGGGGTGGGGAAGGAGGAGGAATGGGGGAAGTGACGGGTAGGGACAGAAGAGGGGTGGGGAAGGAGAAGGAGTGGGGGAAGTGAGGGGTAGGGCAAGGGGAGGGGTGGGGAAGGAGGAGGAATGGGGAAGGTGAGGGGTAGGGACAGAAGAGGGACGGGGAAGGAGGAGGAATGGGGGAAGGTGAGGGGTAGGGACAGAAGAGGGGTGGGGAAGGAGGAGGAATGGGGGAAGTGAGGGGTAGGGCAAGGGGAGGGATGGGGAAGGAGGAGGAATGGGGGAAGGTGAGGGGTAGGGACAGAAGAGGGGTGGGAAGGAGGAGGAATGGGGGAAGTGAGGGGTACGGCAAGGGGAGGGATGGGGAAGGAGGAGGAATGGGGAAGGTGAGGGGTAGGGACAGAAGAGGGGTGGGGCAGGAGGAGGAATGGGGGAAGTGAGGGGTAGGGCAAGGGGAGGGATGGGGAAGGAGGAGGAATGGGGAAGGTGAGGGGTAGGGACAGAAGAGGGGTGGGGAAGGAGGAGGAGTGGGGGAAGTGAGGGGTAGGGCAAGGGGAGGGATGGGGAAGGGGAGGGGTAGGGACAGAAGAGGGGTGGGGAAGGAGGAGGAATGGGGAAGGTGAGGGGTAGGGACAGAAGAGGGGTGGGGAAGGAGGAGGAGTGGGGGAAGTGACGGGTAGGGACAGAAGAGGGGTGGGGAAGGAGGAGGAATGGGGAAGGTGAGGTTTAGGGACAGAAGAGGGGTGGGGAAGGAGGAGGAATGGGGAAGGTGAGGGGTAGGGACAGAAGAGGGGTGGGGAAGGAGGAGGAGTGGGGGAAGTGACGGGTAGGGACAGAAGAGGGGTGGGGAAGGAGGAGGAATGGGGAAGGTGAGGGGTAGGGACAGAAGAGGGGTGGGGAAGGAGGAGGGGTGGGGGAAGTAAGGGGAAGGGACAGAAGAGGAGTGGGGCAGGAGGAGGAGTGGGGGAAGTGACGGGTAGGGCAAGGGGAGGGATGGGGAAGGAGGAGGAATGGGGAAGTGAGGTTTAGGGAAAGAGGAGGGGTGGGGAAGGAGGAGGAGTGGGGGAAGTGACGGGTAGGGCAAGGGGAGGGATGGGGAAGGAGGAGGAATGGGGAAGGTGATGGGTAGGGACAGAAGAGGGGTGGGGAAGGAGGAGGAATGGGGGAAGTGAGGGGTACGGCAAGGGGAGAGATGGGGAAGGAGGAGGAATGGGGAAGGTGAGGGGTAGGGACAGAAGAGGGATGGGGAAGGAGGAGAAGTGGGGGAAGTGACGGGTAGGGAAAGAGGAGGGGTGGGGAAGGAGGAGGAATGGGGAAGTGAGGTTTAGGGAAAGAGGAGGGGTGGGGAAGGAGGAGGAATGGGGGAAGTGACGGGTAGGGACAGAAGAGGGGTGGGGAAGGAGAAGGAGTGGGGGAAGTGAGGGGTAGGGCAAGGGGAGGGGTGGGGAAGGAGGAGGAATGGGGAAGGTGAGGGGTAGGGACAGAAGAGGGACGGGGAAGGAGGAGGAATGGGGGAAGGTGAGGGGTAGGGACAGAAGAGGGGTGGGGAAGGAGGAGGAATGGGGGAAGTGAGGGGTACGGCAAGGGGAGGGATGGGGAAGGAGGAGGAATGGGGGAAGGTGAGGGGTAGGGACAGAAGAGGGGTGGGAAGGAGGAGGAATGGGGGAAGTGAGGGGTACGGCAAGGGGAGAGGTGGGGAAGGAGGAGGAATGGGGAAGGTGAGGGGTAGGGACAGAAGAGGGATGGGGAAGGAGGAGGAGTGGGGGAAGTAAGGGGAAGGGACAGAAGAGGAGGGGTGGGGAAGGAGGAGGAATGGGGAAGTGAGGTTTAGGGAAAGAGGAGGGGTGGGGAAGGAGGAGGAATGGGGGAAGTGACGGGTAGGGACAGAAGAGGGGTGGGGAAGGAGAAGGAGTGGGGGAAGTGAGGGGTAGGGCAAGGGGAGGGGTGGGGAAGGAGGAGGAATGGGGAAGGTGAGGGGTAGGGACAGAAGAGGGACGGGGAAGGAGGAGGAATGGGGGAAGGTGAGGGGTAGGGACAGAAGAGGGGTGGGGAAGGAGGAGGAATGGGGGAAGTGAGGGGTACGGCAAGGGGAGGGATGGGGAAGGAGGAGGAATGGGGGAAGGTGAGGGGTAGGGACAGAAGAGGGGTGGGAAGGAGGAGGAATGGGGGAAGTGAGGGGTACGGCAAGGGGAGAGGTGGGGAAGGAGGAGGAATGGGGAAGGTGAGGGGTAGGGACAGAAGAGGGATGGGGAAGGAGGAGGAGTGGGGGAAGTAAGGGGAAGGGACAGAAGAGGAGGGGTGGGGAAGGAGGAGGAATGGGGAAGTGAGGTTTAGGGAAAGAGGAGGGGTGGGGAAGGAGGAGGAATGGGGGAAGTGACGGGTAGGGACAGAAGAGGGGTGGGGAAGGAGAAGGAGTGGGGGAAGTGAGGGGTAGGGCAAGGGGAGGGGTGGGGAAGAAGGAGGAATGGGGAAGGTGAGGGGTAGGGACAGAAGAGGGACGGGGAAGGAGGAGGAATGGGGGAAGGTGAGGGGTAGGGACAGAAGAGGGGTGGGAAGGAGGAGGAATGGGGGAAGTGAGGGGTACGGCAAGGGGAGGGATGGGGAAGGAGGAGGAATGGGGGAAGGTGAGGGGTAGGGACAGAAGAGGGGTGGGAAGGAGGAGGAATGGGGGAAGTGAGGGGTACGGCAAGGGGAGGGATGGGGAAGGAGGAGGAATGGGGAAGGTGAGGGGTAGGGACAGAAGAGGGGTGGGGAAGGAGGAGGAATGGGGGAAGTGAGGGGTAGGGCAAGAGGAGGGATGGGGAAGGAGGAGGAATGGGGGAAGGTGAGGGGTAGGGACAGAAGAGGGGTGGGAAGGAGGAGGAATGGGGGAAGTGAGGGGTACGGCAAGGGGAGAGGTGGGGAAGGAGGAGGAATGGGGAAGGTGAGGGGTAGGGACAGAAGAGGGATGGGGAAGGAGGAGGAGTGGGGGAAGTAAGGGGAAGGGACAGAAGAGGAGGGGTGGGGAAGGAGGAGGAATGGGGAAGTGAGGTTTAGGGAAAGAGGAGGGGTGGGGAAGGAGGAGGAATGGGGGAAGTGACGGGTAGGGACAGAAGAGGGGTGGGGAAGGAGGAGGAATGGGGAAGGTGAGGGGTAGGGCAAGGGGAGGGGTGGGGAAGGAGGAGGAATGGGGAAGGTGAGGGGTAGGGACAGAAGAGGGACGGGGAAGGAGGAGGAATGGGGGAAGTGAGGGGTAGGGCAAGGGGAGGGATGGGGAAGGAGGAGGAATGGGGGAAGGTGAGGGGTAGGGACAGAAGAGGGGTGGGAAGGAGGAGGAATGGGGGAAGTGAGGTGTACGGCAAGGGGAGGGATGGGGAAGGAGGAGGAATGGGGAAGGTGAGGGGTAGGGACAGAAGAGGGGTGGGGCAGGAGGAGGAGTGGGGGAAGTGACGGGTAGGGCAAGGGGAGGGATGGGGAAGGAGGAGGGATGGGGAAGGTGAGGGGTAGGGACAGAAGAGGGGTGGGGAAGGAGGACGAGAGGGGGGAAGTGACGGGTAGGGACAGAAGAGGGGTGGGGAAGGAGGAGGAATGGGGAAGGTGAGGTTTAGGGACAGAAGAGGGGTGGGGAAGGAGGAGGAATGGGGAAGGTGAGGGGTAGGGACAGAAGAGGGGTGGGGAAGGAGGAGGAGTGGGGGAAGTGACGGGTAGGGACAGAAGAGGGGTGGGGAAGGAGGAGGAATGGGGAAGGTGAGGGGTAGGGACAGAAGAGGGGTGGGGAAGGAGGAGGAGTGGGGGAAGTAAGGGGAAGGGACAGAAGAGGAGTGGGGCAGGAGGAGGAGTGGGGGAAGTGACGGGTAGGGCAAGGGGAGGGATGGGGAAGGAGGAGGAATGGGGAAGGTGAGGGGTAGGGACAGAAGAGGGGTGGGGAAGGAGGAGGAGTGGGGGAAGTGACGGGTAGGGCAAGGGGAGGGATGGGGAAGGAGGAGGAATGGGGAAGGTGATGGGTAGGGACAGAAGAGGGGTGGGAAGGAGGAGGAATGGGGGAAGTGAGGGGTACGGCAAGGGGAGAGGTGGGGAAGGAGGAGGAATGGGGAAGGTGAGGGGTAGGGACAGAAGAGGGATGGGGAAGGAGGAGAAGTGGGGGAAGTGACGGGTAGGGAAAGAGGAGGGGTGGGGAAGGAGGAGGAATGGGGAAGTGAGGTTAAGGGAAAGAGGAGGGGTGGGGAAGGAGGAGGAATGGGGGAAGTGACGGGTAGGGACAGAAGAGGGGTGGGGAAGGAGAAGGAGTGGGGGAAGTGAGGGGTAGGGCAAGGGGAGGGGTGGGGAAGGAGGAGGAATGGGGAAGGTGAGGGGTAGGGACAGAAGAGGGACGGGGAAGGAGGAGGAATGGGGGAAGGTGAGGGGTAGGGACAGAAGAGGGGTGGGGAAGGAGGAGGAATGGGGGAAGTGAGGGGTAGGGCAAGGGGAGGGATGGGGAAGGAGGAGGAATGGGGGAAGGTGAGGGGTAGGGACAGAAGAGGGGTGGGAAGGAGGAGGAATGGGGGAAGTGAGGGGTACGGCAAGGGGAGAGGTGGGGAAGGAGGAGGAATGGGGAAGGTGAGGGGTAGGGACAGAAGAGGGATGGGGAAGGAGGAGAAGTGGGGGAAGTGACGGGTAGGGAAAGAGGAGGGGTGGGGAAGGAGGAGGAATGGGGAAGTGAGGTTTAGGGAAAGAGGAGGGGTGGGGAAGGAGGAGGAATGGGGGAAGTGACGGGTAGGGACAGAAGAGGGGTGGGGAAGGAGAAGGAGTGGGGGAAGTGAGGGGTAGGGCAAGGGGAGGGGTGGGGAAGGAGGAGGAATGGGGAAGGTGAGGGTTAGGGACAGAAGAGGGACGGGGAAGGAGGAGGAATGGGGGAAGGTGAGGGGTAGGGACAGAAGAGGGGTGGGGAAGGAGGAGGAATGGGGGAAGTGAGGGGTAGGGCAAGGGGAGGGATGGGGAAGGAGGAGGAATGGGGGAAGGTGAGGGGTAGGGACAGAAGAGGGGTGGGAAGGAGGAGGAATGGGGGAAGTGAGGGGTACGGCAAGGGGAGAGGTGGGGAAGGAGGAGGAATGGGGAAGGTGAGGGGTAGGGACAGAAGAGGGATGGGGAAGGAGGAGAAGTGGGGGAAGTGACGGGTAGGGAAAGAGGAGGGGTGGGGAAGGAGGAGGAATGGGGAAGTGAGGTTTAGGGAAAGAGGAGGGGTGGGGAAGGAGGAGGAATGGGGGAAGTGACGGGTAGGGACAGAAGAGGGGTGGGGAAGGAGAAGGAGTGGGGGAAGTGAGGGGTAGGGCAAGGGGAGGGGTGGGGAAGGAGGAGGAATGGGGAAGGTGAGGGGTAGGGACAGAAGAGGGACGGGGAAGGAGGAGGAATGGGGGAAGGTGAGGGGTAGGGACAGAAGAGGGGTGGGGAAGGAGGAGGAATGGGGGAAGTGAGGGGTAGGGCAAGGGGAGGGATGGGGAAGGAGGAGGAATGGGGGAAGGTGAGGGGTAGGGACAGAAGAGGGGTGGGAAGGAGGAGGAATGGGGGAAGTGAGGGGTAGGGCAAGGGGAGGGATGGGGAAGGAGGAGGAATGGGGAAGGTGAGGGGTAGGGACAGAAGAGGGGTGGGGCAGGAGGAGGAATGGGGGAAGTGAGGGGTAGGGCAAGGGGAGGGATGGGGAAGGAGGAGGAATGGGGAAGGTGAGGGGTAGGGACAGAAGAGGGGTGGGGAAGGAGGAGGAGTGGGGGAAGTGAGGGGTAGGGCAAGGGGAGGGATGGGGAAGGGGAGGGGTAGGGACAGAAGAGGGGTGGGGAAGGAGGAGGAATGGGGAAGGTGAGGGGTAGGGACAGAAGAGGGGTGGGGAAGGAGGAGGAGTGGGGGAAGTGACGGGTAGGGACAGAAGAGGGGTGGGGAAGGAGGAGGAATGGGGAAGGTGAGGTTTAGGGACAGAAGAGGGGTGGGGAAGGAGGAGGAATGGGGAAGGTGAGGGGTAGGGACAGAAGAGGGGTGGGGAAGGAGGAGGAGTGGGGGAAGTGACGGGTAGGGACAGAAGAGGGGTGGGGAAGGAGGAGGAATGGGGAAGGTGAGGGGTAGGGACAGAAGAGGGGTGGGGAAGGAGGAGGGGTGGGGGAAGTAAGGGGAAGGGACAGAAGAGGAGTGGGGCAGGAGGAGGAGTGGGGGAAGTGACGGGTAGGGCAAGGGGAGGGATGGGGAAGGAGGAGGAATGGGGAAGTGAGGTTTAGGGAAAGAGGAGGGGTGGGGAAGGAGGAGGAGTGGGGGAAGTGACGGGTAGGGCAAGGGGAGGGATGGGGAAGGAGGAGGAATGGGGAAGGTGATGGGTAGGGACAGAAGAGGGGTGGGGAAGGAGGAGGAATGGGGGAAGTGAGGGGTACGGCAAGGGGAGAGATGGGGAAGGAGGAGGAATGGGGAAGGTGAGGGGTAGGGACAGAAGAGGGATGGGGAAGGAGGAGAAGTGGGGGAAGTGACGGGTAGGGAAAGAGGAGGGGTGGGGAAGGAGGAGGAATGGGGAAGTGAGGTTTAGGGAAAGAGGAGGGGTGGGGAAGGAGGAGGAATGGGGGAAGTGACGGGTAGGGACAGAAGAGGGGTGGGGAAGGAGAAGGAGTGGGGGAAGTGAGGGGTAGGGCAAGGGGAGGGGTGGGGAAGGAGGAGGAATGGGGAAGGTGAGGGGTAGGGACAGAAGAGGGACGGGGAAGGAGGAGGAATGGGGGAAGGTGAGGGGTAGGGACAGAAGAGGGGTGGGGAAGGAGGAGGAATGGGGGAAGTGAGGGGTACGGCAAGGGGAGGGATGGGGAAGGAGGAGGAATGGGGGAAGGTGAGGGGTAGGGACAGAAGAGGGGTGGGAAGGAGGAGGAATGGGGGAAGTGAGGGGTACGGCAAGGGGAGAGGTGGGGAAGGAGGAGGAATGGGGAAGGTGAGGGGTAGGGACAGAAGAGGGATGGGGAAGGAGGAGGAGTGGGGGAAGTAAGGGGAAGGGACAGAAGAGGAGGGGTGGGGAAGGAGGAGGAATGGGGAAGTGAGGTTTAGGGAAAGAGGAGGGGTGGGGAAGGAGGAGGAATGGGGGAAGTGACGGGTAGGGACAGAAGAGGGGTGGGGAAGGAGAAGGAGTGGGGGAAGTGAGGGGTAGGGCAAGGGGAGGGGTGGGGAAGAAGGAGGAATGGGGAAGGTGAGGGGTAGGGACAGAAGAGGGACGGGGAAGGAGGAGGAATGGGGGAAGGTGAGGGGTAGGGACAGAAGAGGGGTGGGAAGGAGGAGGAATGGGGGAAGTGAGGGGTACGGCAAGGGGAGGGATGGGGAAGGAGGAGGAATGGGGGAAGGTGAGGGGTAGGGACAGAAGAGGGGTGGGAAGGAGGAGGAATGGGGGAAGTGAGGGGTACGGCAAGGGGAGGGATGGGGAAGGAGGAGGAATGGGGAAGGTGAGGGGTAGGGACAGAAGAGGGGTGGGGAAGGAGGAGGAATGGGGGAAGTGAGGGGTAGGGCAAGAGGAGGGATGGGGAAGGAGGAGGAATGGGGAAGGTGACGGGTAGGGACAGAAGAGGGATGGGGAAGGAGGAGAAGTGGGGGAAGTGACGGGTAGGGAAAGAGGAGGGGTGGGGAAGGAGGAGGAATGGGGAAGTGACGGGTAGGGAAAGAGGAGGGGTGGGGAAGGAGGAGGAATGGGGGAAGTGACGGGTAGGGACAGAAGAGGGGTGGGGAAGGAGAAGGAGTGGGGGAAGTGAGGGGTAGGGCAAGGGGAGGGGTGGGGAAGGAGGAGGAATGGGGAAGGTGAGGGGTAGGGACAGAAGTTGGAGGGGGAAGGAGGAGGAATGGGGGAAGGTGAGGGGTAGGGACAGAAGAGGGGTGGGGAAGGAGGAGGAATGGGGGAAGTGAGGGGTAGGGCAAGGGGAGGGATGGGGAAGGAGGAGGAATGGGGAAGGTGAGGGGTAGGGACAGAAGAGGGATGGGGAAGGAGGAGAAGTGGGGGAAGTGACGGGTAGGGAAAGAGGAGGGGTGGGGAAGGAGGAGGAATGGGGAAGTGACGGGTAGGGAAAGAGGAGGGGTGGGGAAGGAGGAGGAATGGGGGAAGTGACGGGTAGGGACAGAAGAGGGGTGGGGAAGGAGAAGGAGTGGGGGAAGTGAGGGGTAGGGCAAGGGGAGGGGTGGGGAAGGAGGAGGAATGGGGAAGGTGAGGGGTAGGGACAGAAGAGGGACGGGGAAGGAGGAGGAATGGGGGAAGGTGAGGGGTAGGGACAGAAGAGGGGTGGGGAAGGAGGAGGAATGGGGGAAGTGAGGGGTAGGGCAAGGGGAGGGATGGGGAAGGAGGAGGAATGGGGGAAGGTGAGGGGTAGGGACAGAAGAGGGGTGGGAAGGAGGAGGAATGGGGAAGGTGAGGGGTACGGCAAGGGGAGGGATGGGGAAGGAGGAGGAATGGGGAAGGTGAGGGGTAGGGACAGAAGAGAGGTGGGGCAGGAGGAGGAATGGGGGAAGTGAGGGGTAGGGCAAGGGGAGGGATGGGGAAGGAGGAGGAATGGGGAAGGTGAGGGGTAGGGACAGAAGAGGGGTGGGGAAGGAGGAGGAGTGGGGGAAGTGAGGGGTAGGGCAAGGGGAGGGATGGGGAAGGTGAGGGGTAGGGACAGAAGAGGGGTGGGGAAGGAGGAGGAATGGGGAAGGTGAGGGGTAGGGACAGAAGAGGGGTGGGGAAGGAGGAGGAGTGGGGGAAGTGACGGGTAGGGACAGAAGAGGGGTGGGGAAGGAGGAGGAATGGGGAAGGTGAGGTTTAGGGACAGAAGAGGGGTGGGGAAGGAGGAGGAATGGGGAAGGTGAGGGGTAGGGACAGAAGAGGGGTGGGGAAGGAGGAGGAGTGGGGGAAGTGACGGGTAGGGACAGAAGAGGGGTGGGGAAGGAGGAGGAATGGGGAAGGTGAGGGGTAGGGACAGAAGAGGGGTGGGGAAGGAGGAGGAGTGGGGGAAGTAAGGGGAAGGGACAGAAGAGGAGTGGGGCAGGAGGAGGAGTGGGGGAAGTGACGGGTAGGGCAAGGGGAGGGATGGGGAAGGAGGAGGAATGGGGAAGGTGAGGGGTAGGGACAGAAGAGGGGTGGGGAAGGAGGAGGAGTGGGGGAAGTGACGGGTAGGGCAAGGGGAGGGATGGGGAAGGAGGAGGAATGGGGAAGGTGAGGGTTAGGGACAGAAGAGGGGTGGGGAAGGAGGAGGAATGGGGGAAGTGAGGGGTAGGGACAGAAGAGGGACGGGGAAGGAGGAGGAATGGGGGAAGGTGAGGGGTAGGGACAGAAGAGGGGTGGGGAAGGAGGAGGAATGGGGGAAGTGAGGGGTAGGGCAAGGGGAGGGATGGGAAGGAGGAGGAATGGGGGAAGGTGAGGGGTAGGGACAGAAGAGGGGTGGGAAGGAGGAGGAATGGGGGAAGTGAGGGGTACGGCAAGGGGAGGGATGGGGAAGGAGGAGGAATGGGGAAGGTGAGGGGTAGGGACAGAAGAGGGGTGGGGCAGGAGGAGGAATGGGGGAAGTGAGGGGTAGGGCAAGGGGAGGGATGGGGAAGGAGGAGGAATGGGGAAGGTGAGGGGTAGGGACAGAAGAGGGGTGGGGAAGGAGGAGGAGTGGGGGAAGTGAGGGGTAGGGCAAGGGGAGGGATGGGGAAGGGGAGGGGTAGGGACAGAAGAGGGGTGGGGAAGGAGGAGGAATGGGGAAGGTGAGGGGTAGGGACAGAAGAGGGGTGGGGAAGGAGGAGGAGTGGGGGAAGTGACGGGTAGGGACAGAAGAGGGGTGGGGAAGGAGGAGGAATGGGGAAGGTGAGGTTTAGGGACAGAAGAGGGGTGGGGAAGGAGGAGGAATGGGGAAGGTGAGGGGTAGGGACAGAAGAGGGGTGGGGAAGGAGGAGGAGTGGGGGAAGTGACGGGTAGGGACAGAAGAGGGGTGGGGAAGGAGGAGGAATGGGGAAGGTGAGGGGTAGGGACAGAAGAGGGGTGGGGAAGGAGGAGGGGTGGGGGAAGTAAGGGGAAGGGACAGAAGAGGAGTGGGGCAGGAGGAGGAGTGGGGGAAGTGACGGGTAGGGCAAGGGGAGGGATGGGGAAGGAGGAGGAATGGGGAAGTGAGGTTTAGGGAAAGAGGAGGGGTGGGGAAGGAGGAGGAGTGGGGGAAGTGACGGGTAGGGCAAGGGGAGGGATGGGGAAGGAGGAGGAATGGGGAAGGTGATGGGTAGGGACAGAAGAGGGGTGGGGAAGGAGGAGGAATGGGGGAAGTGAGGGGTACGGCAAGGGGAGAGATGGGGAAGGAGGAGGAATGGGGAAGGTGAGGGGTAGGGACAGAAGAGGGATGGGGAAGGAGGAGAAGTGGGGGAAGTGACGGGTAGGGAAAGAGGAGGGGTGGGGAAGGAGGAGGAATGGGGAAGTGAGGTTTAGGGAAAGAGGAGGGGTGGGGAAGGAGGAGGAATGGGGGAAGTGACGGGTAGGGACAGAAGAGGGGTGGGGAAGGAGAAGGAGTGGGGGAAGTGAGGGGTAGGGCAAGGGGAGGGGTGGGGAAGGAGGAGGAATGGGGAAGGTGAGGGGTAGGGACAGAAGAGGGACGGGGAAGGAGGAGGAATGGGGGAAGGTGAGGGGTAGGGACAGAAGAGGGGTGGGGAAGGAGGAGGAATGGGGGAAGTGAGGGGTACGGCAAGGGGAGGGATGGGGAAGGAGGAGGAATGGGGGAAGGTGAGGGGTAGGGACAGAAGAGGGGTGGGAAGGAGGAGGAATGGGGGAAGTGAGGGGTACGGCAAGGGGAGAGGTGGGGAAGGAGGAGGAATGGGGAAGGTGAGGGGTAGGGACAGAAGAGGGATGGGGAAGGAGGAGGAGTGGGGGAAGTAAGGGGAAGGGACAGAAGAGGAGGGGTGGGGAAGGAGGAGGAATGGGGAAGGTGATGGGTAGGGAAAGAGGAGGGGTGGGGAAGGAGGAGGAATGGGGGAAGTGACGGGTAGGGACAGAAGAGGGGTGGGGAAGGAGAAGGAGTGGGGAAGTGAGGGGTAGGGCAAGGGGAGGGGTGGGGAAGAAGGAGGAATGGGGAAGGTGAGGGGTAGGGACAGAAGAGGGACGGGGAAGGAGGAGGAATGGGGGAAGGTGAGGGGTAGGGACAGAAGAGGGGTGGGAAGGAGGAGGAATGGGGGAAGTGAGGGGTACGGCAAGGGGAGGGATGGGGAAGGAGGAGGAATGGGGGAAGGTGAGGGGTAGGGACAGAAGAGGGGTGGGAAGGAGGAGGAATGGGGGAAGTGAGGGGTACGGCAAGGGGAGGGATGGGGAAGGAGGAGGAATGGGGAAGGTGAGGGGTAGGGACAGAAGAGGGGTGGGGAAGGAGGAGGAATGGGGGAAGTGAGGGGTAGGGCAAGAGGAGGGATGGGGAAGGAGGAGGAATGGGGAAGGTGACGGGTAGGGACAGAAGAGGGATGGGGAAGGAGGAGAAGTGGGGGAAGTGACGGGTAGGGAAAGAGGAGGGGTGGGGAAGGAGGAGGAATGGGGAAGTGACGGGTAGGGAAAGAGGAGGGGTGGGGAAGGAGGAGGAATGGGGGAAGTGACGGGTAGGGACAGAAGAGGGGTGGGGAAGGAGAAGGAGTGGGGGAAGTGAGGGGTAGGGCAAGGGGAGGGGTGGGGAAGGAGGAGGAATGGGGAAGGTGAGGGGTAGGGACAGAAGTTGGAGGGGGAAGGAGGAGGAATGGGGGAAGGTGAGGGGTAGGGACAGAAGAGGGGTGGGGAAGGAGGAGGAATGGGGGAAGTGAGGGGTAGGGCAAGGGGAGGGATGGGGAAGGAGGAGGAATGGGGAAGGTGAGGGGTAGGGACAGAAGAGGGATGGGGAAGGAGGAGAAGTGGGGGAAGTGACGGGTAGGGAAAGAGGAGGGGTGGGGAAGGAGGAGGAATGGGGAAGTGACGGGTAGGGAAAGAGGAGGGGTGGGGAAGGAGGAGGAATGGGGGAAGTGACGGGTAGGGACAGAAGAGGGGTGGGGAAGGAGAAGGAGTGGGGGAAGTGAGGGGTAGGGCAAGGGGAGGGGTGGGGAAGGAGGAGGAATGGGGAAGGTGAGGGGTAGGGACAGAAGAGGGACGGGGAAGGAGGAGGAATGGGGGAAGGTGAGGGGTAGGGACAGAAGAGGGGTGGGGAAGGAGGAGGAATGGGGGAAGTGAGGGGTAGGGCAAGGGGAGGGATGGGGAAGGAGGAGGAATGGGGGAAGGTGAGGGGTAGGGACAGAAGAGGGGTGGGAAGGAGGAGGAATGGGGAAGGTGAGGGGTACGGCAAGGGGAGGGATGGGGAAGGAGGAGGAATGGGGAAGGTGAGGGGTAGGGACAGAAGAGAGGTGGGGCAGGAGGAGGAATGGGGGAAGTGAGGGGTAGGGCAAGGGGAGGGATGGGGAAGGAGGAGGAATGGGGAAGGTGAGGGGTAGGGACAGAAGAGGGGTGGGGAAGGAGGAGGAGTGGGGGAAGTGAGGGGTAGGGCAAGGGGAGGGATGGGGAAGGTGAGGGGTAGGGACAGAAGAGGGGTGGGGAAGGAGGAGGAATGGGGAAGGTGAGGGGTAGGGACAGAAGAGGGGTGGGGAAGGAGGAGGAGTGGGGGAAGTGACGGGTAGGGACAGAAGAGGGGTGGGGAAGGAGGAGGAATGGGGAAGGTGAGGTTTAGGGACAGAAGAGGGGTAGGGAAGGAGGAGGAATGGGGAAGGTGAGGGGTAAGGACAGAAGAGGGGTGGGGAAGGAGGAGGAGTGGGGGAAGTGACGGGTAGGGACAGAAGAGGGGTGGGGAAGGAGGAGGAATGGGGAAGGTGAGGGGTAGGGACAGAAGAGGGGTGGGGAAGGAGGAGGAGTGGGGGAAGTAAGGGGAAGGGACAGAAGAGGAATGGGGCAGGAGGAGGAGTGGGGGAAGTGACGGGTAGGGCAAGGGGAGGGATGGGGAAGGAGGAGGAATGGGGAAGGTGAGGGGTAGGGACAGAAGAGGGGTGGGGAAGGAGGAGGAGTGGGGGAAGTGACGGGTAGGGCAAGGGGAGGGATGGGGAAGGAGGAGGAATGGGGAAGGTGATGGGTAGGGACAGAAGAGGGGTGGGGAAGGAGGAGGAATGGGGGAAGTGACGGGTAGGGAAAGAGGAGGGGTGGGGAAGGAGGAGGAATGGGGGAAGTGAGGGGTAGGGAAAGAGGACGGGTGGGGAAGGAGGAGGAATGGGGAGAGTGAGGTTTAGGGAAAGAGGAGAAGTGGGGAAGGAGGAGAAGTGGGGGAAGTGACAGGTAGGGCAAGGGGAGGGGTGGGGAAGGAGGAGGAATGGGGAAGGTGAGGGGTAGGGACAGAAGAGGGATGGGGAAGGAGGAGAAGTGGGGGAAGTGACGGGTAGGGAAAGAGGAGGGGTGGGGAAGGAGGAGGAATGGGGAAGTGAGGTTTAGGGAAAGAGGAGGGGTGGGGAAGGAGGAGGAGTGGGGGAAGTGACGGGTAGGGACAGAAGAGGGGTGGGGAAGGAGAAGGAGTGGGGGAAGTGAGGGGTAGGGCAAGGGGAGGGGTGGGGAAGGAGGAGGAATGGGGAAGGTGAGGGGTAGGGACAGAAGAGGGGTGGGAAGGAGGAGGAATGGGGGAAGTGAGGGGTACGGCAAGGGGAGAGGTGGGGAAGGAGGAGGAATGGGGGAAGGTGAGGGGTAGGGACAGAAGAGGGGTGGGAAGGAGGAGGAATGGGGGAAGTGAGGGGTACGGCAAGGGGAGGGATGGGGAAGGAGGAGGAATGGGGGAAGGTGAGGGGTAGGGACAGAAGAGGGGTGGGGAAGGAGGAGGAATGGGGGAAGTGAGGGGTAGGGCAAGGGGAGGGATGGGAAGGAGGAGGAATGGGGAAGGTGAGGGGTAGGGACAGAAGAGGGATGGGGAAGGAGGAGAAGTGGGGGAAGTGACGGGTAGGGAAAGAGGAGGGGTGGGGAAGGAGGAGGAATGGGGGAAGTGACGGGTAGGGACAGAAGAGGGGTGGGGAAGGAGAAGGAGTGGGGAAAGTGAGGGGTAGGGCAAGGGGAGGGGTGGGAAAGGAGGAGGATTGGGGAGGTGAGGGGTAGGGACAGAAGAGGGATGGGGAAGGAGGAGGAATGGGGGAAGGTGAGGGGTAGGGACAGAAGAGGGGTGGGGAAGGAGGAGGAATGTGGGAAGTGAGGGGTAGGGCAAGGGGAGGGATGGGGAAGGGGGAGGAATGGGGAAGGTGAAGGGTAGGGACAGAAGAGGGGTGGGAAGGAGGAGGAATGGGGGAAGTGAAGGGTACGGCAAGGGGAGGGATGGGGAAGGAGGAGGAATGGGGAAGGTGAGGGGTAGGGACAGAAGAGGGGTGGGGAAGGAGGAGGAATGGGGGAAGTGACGGGTAGGGACAGAAGAGGGGTGGGGAAGGAGGAGGAATGGGGAAGGTGAGGGGTAGGGACAGAAGAGGGATGGGGAAGGAGGAGAAATGGGGGAAGGTGAGGGGTAGGGACAGAAGAGGGGTGGGGAAGGAGGAGGAATGGGGAAGTGAGGGGTAGGGACAGAAGAGGGGTGGGGAAGGAGGAGGAATGGGGAAGGTGAGGGGTAGGGACAGAAGAGGGGTGGGGAAGGAGGAGGAATGGGGAAGGTGAGGGGTAGGGCAAGGGGAGGGATGGGGAAGGAGGAAGAATGGGGAAGGTGAGGGGTAGGGACAGAAGAGGGGTGGGGAAGGAGGAGGAGTGGGGGAAGTGACGGGTAGGGACAGAAGAGGGGTGGGGAAGGAGGAGGAATGGGGAAGGTGAGGGGTAGGGACAGAAGAGGGGTGGGGAAGGAGGAGGAATGGGGAAGGTGAGGGGTAGGGACAGAAGAGGGGTGGGGAAGGAGGAGGAGTGGGGAAAGTGACGGGTAGGGACAGAAGAGGGGTGGGGAAAGAGAAGGAGTGGGGGAAGTGAGGGGTAGGGCAAGGGGAGGGGTGGGAAAGGAGGAGGAATGGGGAAGGTGAGGGGTAGGGACAGAAGAGGGATGGGGAAGGAGGAGGAATGGGGGAAGGTGAGGGGTAGGGACAGAAGAGGGGTGGGGAAGGAGGAGGAATGGGGGAAGTGAGGGGTAGGGCAAGGGGAGGGATGGGGAAGGAGGAGGAATGGGGGAAGGTGAGGGGTAGGGACAGAAGAGGGGTGGGGAAGGAGGAGGAGTGGGGGAAGTGACGGGTAGGGACAGAAGAGGGGTGGGGAAGGAGGAGGAATGGGGAAGGTGAGGGGTAGGGACAGAAGAGGGGTGGGGAAGGAGGAGGAGTGGGGGAAGTAAGGGGAAGGGACAGAAGAGGAGTGGGGCAGGAGGAGGAGTGGGGGAAGTGACGGGTAGGGCAAGGGGAGGGATGGGGAAGGAGGAGGAATGGGGAAGGTGAGGGGTAGGGACAGAAGAGGGGTGGGGAAGGAGGAGGAGTGGGGGAAGTGACGGGTAGGGCAAGGGGAGGGATGGGGAAGGAGGAGGAATGGGGAAGGTGATGGGTAGGGACAGAAGAGGGGTGGGGAAGGAGGAGGAATGGGGGAAGTGACGGGTAGGGAAAGAGGAGAAGTGGGGAAGGAGGAGAAGTGGGGGAAGTGAGGGGTAGGGAAAGAGGAGAAGTGGGGAAGGAGGAGGAATGGGGAGAGTGAGGTTTAGGGAAAGAGGAGAAGTGGGGAAGGAGGAGAAGTGGGGGAAGTGACAGGTAGGGCAAGGGGAGGGGTGGGGAAGGAGGAGGAATGGGGAAGGTGAGGGGTAGGGACAGAAGAGGGATGGGGAAGGAGGAGAAGTGGGGGAAGTGACGGGTAGGGAAAGAGGAGGGGTGGGGAAGGAGGAGGAATGGGGAAGTGAGGTTTAGGGAAAGAGGAGGGGTGGGGAAAGTGACGGGTAGGGCAAGGGGAGGGATGGGGAAGGAGGAAGTGGGGGAAGTGTGGGGTAGGGAAAGAGGAAGGGGGGAAAGGAGGAGGAGGGGTGAAAGTGAGGGGTAGGGAAACCCGAGGTGCTGTGTCACAATAGAAACTCGCACCAGCAGAAAGTCCAGGTGGTGCCAGCACCCAGCCCCTTGGGCGAGTCGAATCAGTGTTGTTGCCAGCTAAGAGTGAGGCTGGTGCTAGCATTTATAGCGGCTATGGTTGATGATGTCCACGCGCTGAATTTTACTCGTTCGTTGCTTGGATAGTAGGCCACAGTAGCCTGAGACACAGTCAGCACGCGAGGCAGCTCAGATAGCCCCTATAATGATTGAGCAGGGCTCAATACCGCATCTTGCAGAGCGTAGCATTGTAGCTAAAAGCCTCGAGGAGTCGTGGTGAGCGTCCGAATCTCAAAACCTGATGAGCCAGCATGAGTTTAAATCCCGATCGTAGAGATCAGCTGATCAGCAGGTTCTGAGTTGTACGGACGCCATCCCTGAGCTCCCGAGCCTTTCGCCACTATGCAATGCGCTCAAACAGGCGGTATCGAACATTCAAGGGACTGGCTGCGCTGTTTCGCAGTGAACCTTCGTCGGAGGCTACTACGGCCTACTGTGGCCTTATATCCACGCGACGAATGTGTGGATTTTCGGCGCGTGGAAATCATAAACCTTGGCCGCAATAAGCACTCCTAGCAGCCCCCCTCCCTAATTGTGTCTAGTCAGAGTTGGTGCCGACTGATTTGACACGACCTCGGGGGCGTTGCTGCTGGCACCCGCTACACAAGACCTGCTAAAGATAAGCTGTGGCCAGCTTCCAACTTGAACAAAGTGTGCTGGTCATTGGACCTCTCTTGCCGCGGGGCACATGCAGAAAGTAATGCTGCCTTGCTTCAAAAATGCGCGCAACATGTGTCGTGAGCGTGCGCATGCTTTCCGCAAGTGTCTTATTACCCTTATAGAAACCCCAACATGATCCATCGCTCTTGCCCTCCTTTGTACCCAGAGATATTATGGCGGTCGCGGCGGGGGCCGAGGGCGAGGCAGGGGCGGTGGCGGCTACGGAGCTGACAGGCCTGATGGCGGCGGCGGCAGTTATGGCGGAGACAGGCCCAGCGGGGGTTACAGCGGGGACAGGCCTGCCGGCGGCCGCGGCGGTTATGGTGGGGACAGGCCTGCCGGCGGCCGTGGAGGTTACAATGGGGACAGGCCTGTCGGCGGTGGGGGTTACAATGGGGACAGGCCCGCTGGCGGCCGTGGTGGTTACTATGGGGACAGGCCTAGCCGCGACAATGGGCAGCCTGCTGCTGAGGACGACGGTGGCCGGGAGGCGACAGTGTCGGATGTCCGGCAGCGAATCCCCGCGCACCGCTTGCGGGACCGGCCGCCGCCGGCGGCGGGCGACGCTGCGGATGGCCGGGGCGACGGAGGGGGCCGGGGCGAGGGGGCGCACGCAGGGTCCGGGCGCGGGCGTGGAAGGGGCGGTGCCGGCGAGCAGCCATATGGTCAGGCCGCCAGCAGCTACGGCCGGGGTGCGGTGGCAGGCGGTGATCGAGGGCGTGGCGCTGGCAGGGGTCGCGGCGGGGCTGGCAGGTGAGAGACGGGGCGAGCAGGGATTTCGCTGTCCGCTTTAAGCAATTATTTGTTGACCTACTGGTACTGGTACTGTACAGGTATCGGTACACAGTAACATTTTTAATGGTCTCAACCGGTACGGTACCGTAGATTTGATTTGCCTCCCTTCGGGAATGAAGAAACGATTTCCTTTAATGCTGCCCTCAGGGCTAGTTACCGTATCGACCAACGCTCTTAATGTCTGACTGAAAAGTGGCGTCGACCAACGATTATTAGTATACCGCATTCTTGGATCCCTCAACCCCAAACAACGTAAATTACGAGGGAAGGCAAAGCAAATACCGGTATACGATAGGTGATTTCTGGTAACACGAAGGCAGACATTTCCGGAGATCCATCAACTTCAAATGCGCCTCTGTTACAGCCTCAAGCAGGCTCAGGCTATAAAGAACCTCAGGCAAAACAAAATGGGGGGGGCTGACTTTGCTGGCTCTGTGACAAAGCCTGTGTGTACCGGACGGCTGTTTGCATGAGGGCTAAATCGTTTTGTTCATTTTTACAACACTGGTCTCTCCCTCCTGTCCGTCAGGATGGCCAGCGCCACCTCTCTACCTCCTCCTTACCATTTCCCTACTTCCTCTCTGCCTCCCTACTGCCGCCCGCTGCCCCGCTGCCGATATGCCTCCCCAACACCTAGCCCCCCCCCCCCCTACACTTCCTCTCATCAGGATCAGCAATGCTGCATATGAGGGCTCAGGCACCAGGCATCAGGAGAACGACTTCCCCCCTCTCAAGCCCGACAGCAGGCAGGACGTGCAGCAGCAGCAGGAGGAGCATCCAGAGCAGGCGGCCCGTGGTGGCCCCAGGCGGTACACGCAGATGAGCGGCAGGCCCTCAGCAGCGGCCGCCGCTGCCGCCGCCGCCCTGCAGCTTCCGGGGGACCAGGGGGGCGCCGCGCTGTCCGCCGCCGCCTCGGAGTACGTGCCTCCCGCCGCCGCGCCCCGCGGAACCCCGCAGAAGAAGGGTGGGCCCGGCCGCGGCGGCGGCGCGGGCAGGGGCGTGAGCAATTACTTGAGCGCAAACGCCCAGTCGTTTGCCCCGCCGTACGAGCAGCCACAGCAGCAACCACAGCAGCAGCAGTACGCGCCCTCCCGCGGAACGCCAGCCGCGGCCGCAGGCCGGGAGTGGCCGGTGCCGCATCCGCCCGCTCCGCCCGCCGCCCCCATGGCGCCCGCGTCGGGCTTTTCTGGGCCGCCGCCGATGCACCCCTCGGTCATGGCGCTGCCTCCTGGGGAGCCTTTGGTCGTGGCCATGGCCCAGCAGGCTGCGCAGCAGTATGCGATCGGTGACCCTGCTGTCATTGCTTGGCTTCAGGTAAGATTAGCTGCAGGTGAAAGTAGCCTTATGCGCAAGTGCATGATGCGTGAGAGAGTGTGAGAGTTGTTGTTGTTGAGAGTTGCCGCAGGTGAGAATAGCTGTTTGTACAGCTGCAGGATGCAGGTGCTGGGGTGAGAGTGGCCGCATGCGAAGCTTCAGTATGCATGTGAGACCGCGTGAGTAGCCGTGGGTGAGAGTAGCCGTGGGTGCAGCTACAGTGGAAATCGCGTGAGCAGCCGCAGGCGACTGAACTATGCGACGAATAGGGGATCCCAGGTTGTCTATCAGGGGATACCGCTGAGCATGGGACCCAACTGAACCCAAGGTAAAACTAGTTGAATCTCACATGTTCACACTGAGCTACTATCACAATTATGGCTCGGAAACCGAGGTGGGGTTTACTGACTCGGATGAGTCACAAGGCTCTGCCCCCTCCCCCCAAAATCTCATCCGGGGGAAATGTCATCTTGAAAAAAGGACGCCCGCTTCCAATTGCCAATCACCCTTTTGTCAATTCTTGACCAATTGAAAATATCTCCCCCATCCCATTGTGTTGATGGTATCCTTTAACCCTTAACATCACCAAGGCTCTGCCCTCCCCCCCCACCTGCCCCCAATCATGTTCATGCGCAGGATGGGCTGAGGCAGGCCTTGAACCCTAAAACCTAGCAAGGCTCTGACCCCCCCCCAAAAATCTCATGTTGTTTAGATCAGCACCGAAATCAATTCACTCCCCCAATCACTTTCATGTGCAGGGTGGTCTGAAACAGGCCCTGAACACTTAACCCTAACAAAGCTCTGCCCTCCCCCCGAAATCTTGCATTTGTGCAGGGCGGGCTGAGGCAGGCCATGGAGGTGGGTGCGCCCCCGGACCAGGCGTGGTCCAACATGCATGCTTACCTACAGCAGCACATGGGCGCCCCGCAGCAACAACTGCAGCAGCAGCAGCAGTACGGGGCCATTCCCCAGCAGCAGCCGATGCAGCAGCAGCAGCAGCAATACGACGGCGGCATGCAGGGTGGTGCCCCACATCACGAGGCGGCAGCAGCGGGTGGGGGCAGGAGGTACATGTCCAACCGGTGAACTGACCCACGGACATGACGGTGCTCGAAACCTGCCGCCTGGTGTGCGTGCGTGCAGGATGTGGTGTGGCTACTGGTAGGGAGGCTAGGCTGGCGGCACATGGCCAGCCGGTGGACCGACCGGCGGCGCACACGCAGACGGCGTAATGTGGGTGCCCTTGCTGCTGCGTTGTGCTGCTTGTGACAGACAGCCTGAAGTGGCCATGCATGCAGCTGCCATGCCGTACCTGGACGTGCTGTTGCCGCCATGCCGCAGCTGAACGAGCCACAGCGGCCGTGTGCTGCAGCTTGTGGCAGCTGGACGCGCTGCTATTGCCATGCAGCTTTCGGCATTGAGGGCGTGGGTGTGTTGTCGGAGGCGCCTGGCCAGCACTGCCATGAACAGCAACAAAAAGCGATGATTCAGAAAATGATCCAGCTTCAACAGATTCTGTTGAAGTTACCCCTGAAGAAGCATTCGGGGACCTACTAAAAGAAGCTCTTAGCTGAGGGCCTTCAGGTTCTGCCTGCATGGTGATTTTGCCGCCATGCAGCAGCTATGCAGCAGCCATGGGAGCCTACTGGTAGTTGGCGTTGCCTGACTGGCATTGCAATGGACGGCTGCAAGTCGTCGGGTCCGGTGGCCAGTGTGGGGCGCTGTGGCATGGGTCCAGCGGGGCTCGGTGTCTCTCCCTCGGCCTGTGGCCCTTGGCCCCCCTCCTCTGCCAGGCCACCCACCAGAGGGGGAAACAGCAGCTGCGCAAGCTGCTGACTCCAGTGCTCTTTTCTAGGGGCATCCATTCGGGCGGCTTCTTTTTATGTGTTTACGAAATTGCGGCCAGACTGAGAGTCTGTGTCTGTACATTTTCTGGCTGCTGGCGGCCATGCTGGGGCTGTACCTTTCAAGCCTGCTGGACGATGGATGCCAGGCTGCCCCGAAACATTTGTATGGCTGCAGTTGCAAGCGCTCAAGCGCAGGGGCACTCAGCCTGATCCGTTTGAAATGTAGGCCGTGCGCCACAAATCACAGTCGCGCGTGCATCACTTCTCACGCTATTTTTCCTCCCTCTGAGATCTGCTCTGAGATGCTGAAGGTTTTCACTTTCATGGCTGCAGGATCCACCTCCTAGACAGGTGTGAACGCCCTACATGTTCTCTAACCCCCAGAAATGCTATCGTCGTTTCCAAGGCTCTCCTCTCTTCTACTTTGCTGGATGACCTTAGCCTCCTTGGCGTTTTTTTCGAACATACGGAAAATTTGACTGATGTGTGCATAGCTTGTCCCGAACAGTTGGGTGCCCATGCGGCCTAGCCTTTTTTAGAAGGACCCAGAGGTGTTACGACATTGACTGTTAATTACGAAGTCCTTGCTTTAGTCCTCTTCGAAGCAGGGGAGGTGTGTGTCACTAGGCGGACCCAGCCCGATCCACACCTTAAGAACAGTCCAGGGGGGAAATCGACCTTTGTGCTCCGCGTTCAAATTGAGGCCGACGCGCCAGGAATCGCTAGTCATATGCCTGCAATATTTATTGAGAAAGGAGCGAGGTCGAATCGATGCTCTGTCGCGAAGCATCACACTATTCTACCTAGACCTGTGATGTTTGGGGAGGGGGGTAGAGGCAGTCCAAGATCTCGACGCACAATGAACCAATGCACAAACCATGAAATTGTGTCACTAATCAGATCGGTACATGCCTCTGGCACAAAAAATACCTAGAGAAGGACTGCTGGAGGATCAGCAAATGCTCATGGCCTGTGGAAAGAACAGACCAGGAGACCAGACTATCCCATTTTGTAGGTCATGAAATCTGACAGTGGTTTATGTGTCCTACCTCCTTCGATCAAAGAGGATTTCGTGATGTTTATTGTGCAAACGGTAGCCAATAGCAAGGTTCACGAGGCAAATCGAAGGCTTGTTGTCATAACACTTGTGGACTAAGCTGCAGCTGAAACCCTAGACCCTGCAATTTGAAAACTTAAAACCAGGGTTCCTCTCCTTTGAACTCAAATTCATCCATAATTCATGAGGATCAGAGCAATGGCCATGAAATCCCCAGCACCTGCTTAGCAATTGACGTTTATAATTAGCAAATACTATCTTTCTCATTCATTAAATCAGATACAGAATGGGACACTTGAAGCCCACGTATGGGATGGCACGCTTGACTCCGATTGAGGAAGCTCAGAGGATAAATGACGCCAGAGCCGAGAAAAAGCCTTCCGTCAAGCCTCTAACAAAAAGACATCCAAAAGAAGCTACAATAAGCAGAGACAACAGCTGGCAGCACAGGCTGAGCAACGACAGCCTTGCCCTTCTGACCCCATGAAATGCTCTGAGGAGGCTGAGCAACAGCTGCCTTTTTGCCCTCCTACTGATGATGATGAAGATTGGCAGCCAGACCAGATGCAGCCTCAGCAACAGCAAGAGCCGCAGTCCCAACTTTTACCCTTCTACCATACATGGACCAACAAGTCTGCCCTTGATGGCGATGGGGAGCTGCTCTGGTATGGCCTGCTCATTTGTGGCCTCAATAAGCTTGACCGCATGGCAGATCTCCTTCCTAGCTTCCGTCAGGATCTGAAGGGGACAAAGACAGACAGGATGGCAGCATTCTGGGATGCATACTGGGATGCCTACCATCTTTAATGCAGTAATTGGCACCAGCTCAACAGGGCAGGATCACAAGAGGTATCACCTCTTTATCACAGACAAGCGGCGTTCTGCTCAGTGGCCTCATAAGTGCAAGGACAGATGGCGATGGGCAGAGCACAGGCAGTTGCTGTCTGATGTGGCTGTAAACGAGGCGGTGACAGAAGCCCTGGAAAAGGCGCTGTTGGCAGCCTTGGCCACCTGTAACCTGAGCGGACAGGTTCTCGCCGACATGCCGGCAGCTTTCGCTGTTTTGTCCAGCATGCAGCCCGGTACGGCCACAACGGTCAGCCCAGCAGCCATTGAGGCCAGGGTGGAGCATGACAATGATCAACCTCTGGCTCCTGCATCGCCTGACAGGCTGACAGCCCTCAAGGTATTTTATTTTTGGATGCTACAAATCTCTGGTCCTGGTAGCTTCCTCTACAATATAATATCATGGTAACGCTTGGGTATTCCTTGACCTCAGACAGGCCGCGTTCGACGGTGGGGGTCTGTCTAGTGATGCAGCAATGGCTGGATACCCGCTGTGATAGGGGATGGCCAAGATCGCAGGCTGGATTTTCTGTCCAAGCTTGATCTCCGTCGGGGCATAAGCCTCACTGTTTCCCGACAGCTCCACGCCTGTTGAGGTGCGAGTCCTAGACGATATTGTGCCTTCGCTGTCCAGACGCGCTGTGAACAGCCTCAAAGAGCTTGGATCCTTGCTGGCCAGGCTGGGTGCTTGCAGGCCGTGCTCCTGTGTGTCCCATGCAGATCATGGGCATGGGCTCGAGGCCATGCAGGCTAGCAACCTGGCCACAGGTGCTCAGCGGATCAGGCCCTGCGGTGAAGGAGATCGTGGGCATCGGGGAGGAGCTTCAGAAGCAGCATGCTGCTGTGACGGCCTACCTCTCCACCACCTCCAAGAGCCCCTCTGAAAAGGCAAGCTTCTTCATTTCAGAAGAGCTGTACTACGATTCTGTGTCAGTCTGCAACGGCCTGCCCCTCCTTGTCAACATGCTTGATAGTCTGTACCCGGGCATCAGCGTCCGTGGCCAGAGCCACACCCAAAACATTGTGGAGAAAAATCTCTGCTCTAGCCAGCGTAATCAGGTGAACATATCATTATTTTTCAGATGGCCTGATTGCCTGGAAGTTGGAAGGAGGTGTTTCATCGCGGTCTTTCTTACCACTCAACATGGCCTGTTGTCACTTGACTAAAGCCAGTATTAAAAAATATGAACACGTGTAGGGGCCTGGGACGAACCCCAATGCTGAGCAGTATGCGACCAGCGTGGAAACCCAGAGGTCTAATCGGAAGGTGCCTCTACGTTTCTTTAGTGCCCTGGAATGCTTGCAGTGACTGCCTTTCCCTCTATGGCGCATGCAGTGAATCTTTTTCTGACGTAGTACATCTCATGCACCTAGTTCAGCAAGCCTAGCGCAGCTTTGCCTGCAGTACGCTGCTTGATGTCGAGTGCAGGGCCTGACCCGTTTTGCTAGGTTACAATTTATACCAGTTAACATTTATCTATAGATATCTGTTATTCTGTATCGCGTGTACGTTGGCAGACCCAGGGACGAAATGCCTGGCCAGACAAGGTCAAGTACAGCCTATGTAAAGCCATGTATAATTCCGCTCATGACAATGGCATTTCTTATATTATTTCTTCACGTCCTCAAATTACGAGGCCTGTATCCGCCTGTATTTACCAGTAAACGCTATAATCGATACCAGGCCCCTGGCGAGCCCCATTTGAATTCCCAAATCGTGATAAACTGGTCAAATGGCGGCATCTACACCTTGGAATGGTCGTGAACGACGCAATAGGAGCGAAGATCTAGACCAGACCTGTTTCCCCCCTGGACTGAAGGAAAGTTCCCGTCTGAAGTGAAACGGAACGTAAGGGATACTAGGGGGTAAAATGTGTATGTAGGTAGGTAGGTGAGTGACTGAGTAACAAAAAATCTCCTCCAAATGAAATACAATTTGTTGCAATGGATCACGCACGAACAGCGTGAAGCTATCACCATGCCAAAAGTATGAAAAAGTGTGAATTATGACTTTCAGCCCGAAAATGTGTTCAAATGCTAATGTTTTCCGCAGCCATCGCATTCAAGCTCCGCTTAATTTTCGCAGGGTCGCTGGCAAATGTTCGGTAGGCTTTCGACAGTAGCTCGCAAAGCTTTTGCGACGTTGTCCCGAAGCGTGGTAAGGGATAATAGTGGGATGTGAGAATTACGACTGTCCCCCGAAAAACCGTTGACAATCCTATTTTTCGTAGCCAGCGCTTACCGGTTTCGCTTATTTTTCGGTAGACTTTCGTCAGTCTTTCTCAAAGTGGCAGCGTTGTTGTTCGGTTGCGTAGTTTTTCGGTAGCCTTTCGGTAGCCTATCGTGATTCTATCGCTGACTTAAGACAATGTGCCGGTTGGCTTATTACGTTAGTTCGATAGCGAATTGTTTTTCGGTAGTCTTTCGGTAGTCTTTCGTGAGTTTTTCGCTTATTTTTTGCTGTCGATGTCGATTGTTTCGGTAGCCTTACGTGAGTCTGTTGCACAGCGTTAACGATGTTGTTCCGATTTTCGTAAGTGTCCGATTTTCCATATCCAAAGGCTTCAATTTTCCGCATGTCGTTAGGGGGAAGTGGAAAGCCCCGGGGTGAAGTGGAAAGCCATGGGGTGAAGTGGAAAGTCCTGGGGTGAAATGGAAAGCGATGAGGTGAAGTGGAAAGCCCCAGGGTGAAGTGGAAAGCCACGGAGTGAAGTGAAAAGCCCCAGGGTGAAGTGGAAAGCCCCGGGGTAAAGTGGAAAGGCATGGGGTGAAGTGGGAAGCTCATATTTACTTATTTGGAGTGTTACTTTAATGCGCTAGGTAACAAGTCTCCGTTGTGCATACTGTATCACTCACCTTTAAATCGGCACACGAACATGTGCTCACATTACGTGCAACCGTCTTTACCTTCACACGGGCCTTGCGACAAAGGAGCCCGCTTATATGAACCCTGGGGGAGATCCACCTATCTAGTAACACACCCCTGCTTCGAAGCGTGCACGCCGGTACCAATATTCGATCCAGGCTAAGAAATGGTGACATGCGGTTTTGCCTTCAACTGTGGTTTTATTTAACCCGGGGCTGTTGTTGTAACTCTTCTCTCTTTCGCTTAGAGCTTGGACTTAACAAAGTGCGAGGCTGTCCGCCCGGCCAGCTTGAAAACCTGATGCGCTAATAACACACAAAAATTCCAGGTGCGCCTACCTATGGCCCTCGCCGACAGCTGAGAATTGCTAGCATGCAATTAATCCGGAATAACCGACAAACCCCCATCCACACAGCCGCAACAAGTTACGGTACCGGTATGCGTAGCAAATCATATTTTCAAACACAAGCTGTCTACCTCTGCACCCCACTAGCTTAGTTCGGCACTCTACTACACCACCAAAGGCCATCACAAAACGGCCGGAACGCTTCTTTATGATCCGGGTTCCGGATGTGACGGGAGACGAAGCAATCAAGCAAGGCGGCATGAACAGTTCAACAATCAACACGACTATGCTGGGCTGCGCTGTTTTCTCATGCCTCCCACGGGACGTAGCTTTCTTTTTATTGATAAAACCCGATGTACCGGATTTAAGACAATTGTAAGTTGGTAATAATCCCCACACCTCCCCGCGCTACCCGCCCACGTACATTGATACATGCGAATGGAGTCCTTGAAGCCCTTAGCAGCAGTATCCCCCAAGAATGGTTTGTGATACGCGACATGCCTAAATAAAGTTTCTTTTCTTCCAACGGGACAGTTGGGCGCCCATGCGGCCGAGCCTTTTGGGGCAGGGCCCAGAGGTGTAATAATGACATTAACATGACATATATACATCAATCCAGGAAATAGCCTTGAGGGTCCGGGACATCAGCGCCCCTGAGGAAATTGTCCATGATACATCACGCCCTTCGAAAACAAAATCTGTCCAGGACGTCATCACCCCCCAAAAAGGTCCAAGATGCATCACCCCCTTTAAGGAATAGTCCTAAGGGTCCTGAACTGCAGCATCCCCCAGGAAATGGCTTCCCCCCGCGCACTGCCACCCTCCAGTTATTTTCAGCCACACAAAGTTCATCGGGCAGCGCCCCATCATCTTGATCCTCTGTTGAATCCGCATCTCCTGCTCCGACTGGGCCCGCTCCCGCGCCTTGATCAGCACCTCGATCTTGGCTAGGAACGTGGCCTTCTGCTGATCCAGGCCCGACACAACACGCCCCTCATCGGCGACCCTGATGGAAAATGAAGGGGGGGGGGTGAAGGGATCAGGCTTTTAGACAAAAGGCTTCTGCTGATCCAGGCCCGACACAACACGCCCTTTATCAGCGACACTGATGAAACATGAAGGGAAGGGTGAAGGGATCAGGCTTTCAGACAAAAGGCTTCTGCTGATCCAGAGGGAGCGAGGTGTACAAAAGCAGTACAATAATACCTTGTTCGTTACCCTTACACAAATGGGGTTTGATGGGGCAGAGGAGGAGGTTGGGAAAAAAAGCGAGCTTTCACACAAAGCAGGCTCCTGCTGATCCAGGATTAACATAACAAGACCCTGATCGGCGACCCTGAAGGAAACGAGGGCGGGGAATGAAAGGTCCAGGCTTTTAAACAAAAGGCTTCTGTTGTCCCAAATGGAGAGAGGAGTAGACAGCAGTACAACACAAGCCTTCTCGGTTGCCCCCCTCAGTGACCCAATGTTTCTTTCAGTGGGTTCCAAACCACCTTTGCTGGTCCGCCCTGCGGCCACCTCTGGGCCGGTTCCCACCAAACCTGGACTGGCCTCCGGCCGGTGGCCCAAGCAGCAGGGCTGGCTGCACCAGGGGCTGTGGCCGGGGGCCTCAGTGTAGCTGAACTGTAGTTGATAGTGGTATACAGCTCACTAAAAAACATTGTTGGGTACCCGAACTCAAGTTAGGTTTAAAGGGGCAGAGGAGGGGGGTGGGCGGGAAGGGATCAGGCTTTCAAACCAACAGGTCTCTTCTGATCAGGAGGGAGCGAGGAGTACCAAACAGTACAACACGGCCATTATCGCCGACCCTAATTCAAATGGGGGCTGTCCCAACCTTTTTCTAGCCCTTTTTTAGCCTTTATTTAAGAGGCATTTCTTAAGCCCTTGTTTGAGCCCTTTCGTGAGCAGGACCCTGGGGTGTAACGGCATTCAAACAAATTGGGTTGATGGGCAGAGGGACAGGGACGGTGAACATTCCCCTTGGCTTATCGGCGACCTGAATTCAAATGGGGTTCAGGGGCAGGCTGAAGGGAAGGAATTCAGGATTAGGGCTGAGGGTGGAGGGTTGAGGGTTCAGGGGCAGGTTGAGGGGGGAGGGGACTAGGGATTAGGGCTGAGGGTTGAGGGTTGACGGGGGAAGGGATTGGGTTACCAGTTTCCAAACAGAGCCACTTCCAAGGCTAATCTGCCCAAGGCCATCCCAGCCCGCCAGGTCCCTGCCCCCAATTTCCACCCTGAAGAATTCCGACCCTTTCAGCCTGCTCAGTCCTTGCCCCTTGCCCCCCAATCCATGCCTGCCCAAAACTCCCTCCCCCCCCTGCCTGATCCCTGATCCCTTGCCCCGCATCCAGGCCTGCCCATGACTCCCTACCCCCACCCGCATACATCCAGGCCTGCCCATGACTCCCTACCCCCACCCGCATACATCCAGTCCTGCCCATGACTCCCTCTACCCCCCCGCACATCCAATCCTGCCCATCACCAGGTGGACCAGCTCCGGTGGGTACTTCCCGCCCGGGCGTAGCATCGCCGCCACCTCGTCCAGTCCTGCCCATGACTCCCTCCCCCCCCACACACATCCAGGCTGGCTCACCTGGACTTCTTCATCACCAGATCGACCAGCTCTGGTGGGTACTTCCCGCCCGGGCGTAGCATCGCCGCCACCTCGTCCAGCCCATAGCCTAGCTCAGCACAGGCCTCCTCGAGCGCCACCTGCCAGCAGGGTTTAACAAACCCTAACAACCTTCATCCTTGCCAGCAGGTTAAAACTAAAAGGCGGATGCAGATTTCACCTCGCACGAATATATGTAGCGCATTATGTTATAACGTACTTCACGGTCCATTGTGCAGACAGCATCATTAGCAGCAGGCAGCATTAGCAGAAGCAGGCAGCAAACAGCAGCAACAGGCAGCAACAGGCAGCAACAGGCAGCAACAGGCAGCAACAGGCAGCAGCAAACAGCAGCAATAGTAGCAGCAGGCAGCAACAGGCAGCAACAGTAGCAGCAGCAGGCAGCAACAGGCAGCAACAGGCAGCAGCAAACAGCAGCAATAGTAGCAGCAGGCAGCAGCAAACAGCAGCAACAGTAGCAGCAGGCAGCAGCAGTAGCAGCAGCAACAGCAGCAGCAGGCAGCAATAAGTAGCAGCTGGCAGCAGCAGCAACCAGGCAGCATCTTCTAGAAGCATCATGCACGAACCTGCACCCTGTCTCCGATATCCTCCTCCCACGCTGACCCGAGCTCCGTCGTCTCCAGCTCCGGCGGCTGGACCGCTGCCGCGGTGGCAGCCGCTGCTGCCGCGGCTGCTGCTCTGCCAGCAGTCACCGCTACGGGCGCCGCCTCGGCCGCGGGGCCGGCCACTGCTGCGGGCGGCGCCTGCGGCGGCCGGGCAGCGTTCTTCTCCGTCGACGCCCCGGGCAGGGTGCTGCTGCCACTCAGGCGGCTGCTGGGCGCTGCGGGCTTCCCTTTCGTGGCGAGGAAGTCCGCCAGTGAGGTCTGCAGGTCCGGCAAACACACCAGGGAGAGGTCCTCGGAAGCCTTGGCACCCTGCTTAACAAATTGGGGAGGCATATGAGAGGCTCATGGGCTGCTGATTTCCCCCACTGATGAGTGGATCTGGAATCCATACCTGTCAGATGGGTTCATACATCGACACCGGATCTGCCTGTAGGATTTAGATTCAAGCGAAGCACATAAAAAAAGACTCAGTACAGCGCCCATGTCAGCTCGCATTCTATGACATAGGTCACTGTTCTCAAACATGAGCAGAGCCTGTACAAAATGTGCAAACATACTATCAGTAATCAAGATGTTAAGAGATACCGGTAGGGGAGGTGTGATGGTATGTCATTTCAGGGCGTGCTGCGTTGCGTTTCGGACAGAGCGGCATTGTCACAGGTTCACTGCCATGGCATCAGAGAAAATAAGCGGTTTCGGAACTTAGCCACAACTTGGGAGCGTCCTGTGCACACGGTCTGGGAGCATAGACAAGGCTTCTGTGCATACGGTTTATGCTTTAGGGTTTAGGGTTTAAACCCTGAACCCTGAACCCTAAACTAGGTCTTGGAGCGTAGGCACGGTTCTGAGCATACGGTTTTCACGGTTTGTAGGCATAGACGTGCTCTCGGAGTGTGGACGCGCTCTCGGAGTGTGGACACGGTTTTGGTGCAAGATCACGGTTTGGGGGCTTGGACGCAAGCTGAGCAAAGCAAGCTGAGAGCACAGCTCTGCCCATTTCCCGAACTCAACTTCATTTTTTTTTAGTTATTATTAAATTAATGGTTGCTTTAATGAACTCAAAATCACAACATCATAATACTGTTTCAAGTTAATAAGGGTTACCTTTTTTACTTCATATTTTTAGAATAAGTGGCACTCGAAGGGGGGAAATCACATCATGCGGAACATGCCGTACGGCAGGGCGTGCCATACCACCAGCATGCTGTGCTGCCGGGCATGCCATACTGAGGGACATGCATTGTACTGCAGGTCATGCTGTAAAGGGAATGCTGTACTACAGGGCATGCAGCACAAAGGAGCCAGCCATACATTGGGGCAAGTCTTACTCTCCCCTCAATGCATGTCGTTATGGGGGGGCATGCCGTACTGCTGGGCATGCCGCACTGCAGAAAATGCCGTACTTCAGGGCATGCCGCACTGTAGGGCATGCCGCACTGCAGAGAATGCCGTACTTCAGGGCATGCCGCACTGTAGGGCATGCCGCACTGCAGAGAATGCCGTACTTCAGGGCATGCCGCACTGCAGGGCATGCCGCACTGCAGAGAATGCCGTACTTCAGGGCATGCCGCACTGCAGGGCATGCCGCACTGCAGAGAATGCCGTACTTCAGGGCATGCCGCACTGCAGGGCATGCCGCACTGCAGAGAATGCCGTACTTCAGGGCATGCCGCACTGCAGGGCATGCCGCACTGCTGAGAATGCCGTACTTCAGGGCATGCCGCACTGCAGAGAATGCCGTACTTCAGGGCATGCCGCACTGCAGGGCATGCCGCACTGCTGAGAATGCCGTACTTCAGGGCATGCCGCACTGCAATGAATGCCGTGCTTCAGGGCATGCCGCACTGCAGGGCATGCCGCACTGCAGAGAATGCCGTACTTCAGGGCATGCCGCACTGCAGCGAATGCCGCACTGCAGGGCATGCCGTACTCCCGTCAGGCATGCCCAGCAGAGTGACAAACCACCAAGTGCCAATGGAATTGGGGCATCTGTTTAGAAACTGCAAAGAAGCTGGCTAGCTGCTGGCTCAGCATCGATGTACCTGTTGACGTGGCTCTGAATTGAACTGCCGGCTGGAGTATGCGGTGAACACGCGCTTGACCCATGTGCCGACGTCCCTGCCATTCGACCAGCCAGGGGCCGCCACAATCTGTACATCGGAGTGAGGGTTGAGGGACCAGGGTTCACGCATTGAGAAGGATTTACAAGTTAGGGGTTGAGTACCGTGGTCTGAGTGCTGAGGGTTTAGGTGTGAAGGTTCAAACTTCAGAAGGCCAGAATATTCATTTGGGGTTTAGGGTTTGAGGTTGAGGGCGTGAGGTTTTTCATGTAGGGGAAGGCTGAGGGCTGAGGGCAAAGGGTTTTCCTTTCTGTTATCAGACTCGGAATATTGACAGATGAGTCAGCAAAGGCTTCACATGAAGCACCATGGCGACCAGATCTGCCCTCACACCCGCGCCATCCCATAAAGCCCAAACCCTTAACCCTCACACCCCGCGCCGTCCCTCAACCCCAGACCCTAAACCCTCACACCCTGCACTGTCCCCTAACCCCCAAACCCTAAACCCTCACAACACCCCGGGCCGTACCCTTCCCCATCACTGCATTGCTGCACGTCGATGAAGACTGGAAGGAAGAAGAATTCCGCCCCGCAGGGGCGTGTGTGAGGGTTGGGTAAACAGGGCAGCGTGGGCCCCGAGGCTGCGTCTACGCCGTCACCATGCTGCACACACAGTGGTTGTATTGCCTCCGTTCCCTCGGCCCGGTCTGACGTGGACTACTGGACCCCGCAAGGGCTTTCCCGTAGAAAAACAAAGCCTGAATGCCTCCCCCTAAGCTATGACATGAGAACAGTCCTGGCGGCCCAGTCAGGGTTCCCTGTCCGGCCTTGCGTGCGTCCGGACTTTCGACT
Organism: Limnomonas spitsbergensis; assembly: GCA_037349105.1. Lineage (NCBI taxonomy): Eukaryota > Viridiplantae > Chlorophyta > Chlorophyceae > Chlamydomonadales > Limnomonas > Limnomonas spitsbergensis. Next base: position 4,492,912 of record JAYJMM010000114.1, read on the forward strand.
TGCACTTGCTCAGCGCATGTTTCCTTATTGAGTTGTGGAATCACAGCACCTAGGCCTCTTGGAACTCCCTAGCAAATCACTAACCTGCGAAAACCTCTTCTCTCTCTCGACATGCACTTGCCACATGCACCCCAACCGTGTGGCACAGGACCTGCACCCTCCCCTCTTGCTCTCTTTCGACATGCACTTGTCACAGGACCTGCACCCTCCCCTCTCGCTCTCTTTCGACATGCACTTGCCACAGGACCTGCACCCTCCCCTCTCGCTCATTTTCGACATGCACTTGCCATAGGACCTGCACCCTCCCCTCTCGCTCTCTTTCGACATGCACTTGCCACAGGACCTGCACCCTCCACTCTCGCTCTCTTTCGACATGCACTTGCCACAGGACCTGCACCCTCCCCTCTTGCTCTCTTTCGACATGCACTTGCCACAGGACCTGCACCCTCCCCTCTTGCTCACTTTCGGCATGCACTTGCCACAGGACCTGCACCCTCCCCTCTTGCTCTCTTTCGACATGCACTTGCCACAGGACCTGCACCCTCCCCTCTCGCTCTCTTTCGACATGCACTTGCCACAGGACCTGCACCCTCCCCGCTCGCTCACTTTCGACATGCACTTGCCACAGGACCTGCACCCTCCCCTCTCGCTCTCTTTCGACATGCACACCAGCCTTTGGTACGCCCTCGCTATCATCAACCTGCGAAACCCTCCTCTCTCTCACTTTCGACATGCACTTGCTCAGCGCATCCTTTGCCACGCCGCTGAGCTCCAGGTCGTACTCTTTGCGCAACTGCAGCCGGAACAGCTTGCACGCGTCGGAGCATGAGAAGTCGGGGAAGAATACCTGCTGGCTGAAGCGGCTCTTCAGCCCGGGGTTCATGGTCAAGAGCTCCTCAATCTGCAATCAAGGTTTCAGGTTTCAGGTTTCAGGTTTCAGGTTTCAGGTTTCAGGTTTCAGGTTTCAGGTTTCAGGTTTCACGTGATCCCAGATCTGCACTCAGGATTCAGGGTTCAGAGTTTAGGGCTATGACCGTTCTGAGGGTTGATAAGGGTTATCACTAGTGTTTGGGTTCAGGGTTCAGGGTTCAGGTCTGTGGCTAATATAAGGGTTAAGGATTGATCTCGATAGGATTGCATGTACGACACTTAAAGAGTGAAACAAGCTTGGTGTGCTAGAGGAGGGATAGGGTGATAGGGGATAGAGATATGTGCACAACCGTGGGTCATCTGACCTATCGCGAACACGCTGCTCGTCGTTTTTATCAGGTCACGAGGGACATGGTTGCCTGATCTGGTCTTGAGAAACATAGATCTGATTGTTTTGATCAAGTATTCAAGTCGCTGGAGGGAGTTCCTGTCAAACGATCCAGCTGTATGCATTGGGAAAAACATATTTAATTCGTGCGGCAGGCCCAGTGTAAAAGCTAGGGCGAGGAATGTGCATCTATCCTCAGTATAGGTTAGGTTAGGTTAGGTTAGGTTAGGTTATAGGTTAGGTTAGGTAAGGTAAGGTTAGGTTAGGTAAGGTAAGGTAAGGTTAGGTTAGGTTAGGTTAGGTTAGGTAAGGTTAGATTAGGTTAGGTAAGGTTAGGTTAGGTTAGGTTAGGTAAGGTTAGGTTAGGTTAGGTAAGGTAAGGTTAGGTTAGGTTAGGTTAGGTTAGGTTAGGTTAGGTAAGGTTAGGTTAGGTTAGGTAAGGTTAGGTTAGGTTAGGTTAGGTTAGGTTAGGTAAGGTTAGATTAGGTAAGGTTACCTGGAAGTTGTTGTGATGATCTTCTGGTGTTGATTTTCAGGGACCGGGCACTGTGGGTCTGCAGACTTAATGGTACTCAAGGGTACTATTCAATAGGGTCCAGGGTTCCAGGGTTCCAGGGTTCTAGGGCTCCAGGGTTCCAGGGTTCTCCCTGTTCACACTTTGCGGTACCAGGCCTCATACCTGCGCCTCGTACCACGCCACGATGACCACCGTCTCATGGTAGCCATGTCCCATGCTCAACCCAATGGGAGGCCTCCTACATCCACCTCCCTTGGGTGCTTTGATTGTTAAAAATCTATTACCGGTATACATAACCATGGTAACGGCGCGGACGCGACCTAGGCCCAGGCCGCGCTGTTTCCTTAACCCTCACGCCCCTGCGGGGCGTAGTTTTCTTTATTTCTATACATAACCATGTATGGAAAATTTATTTCATTCTATTGATGCAGTTTTTTCCCCCCAGGGACCATTAATGTCTCATCTGTGTTTTATAATTATTAATTATTCGTGTGTTGTCATTTAATTACTTTTCACACACATAGGGATTTTCATTGTCGTCCCTCCGATGGTATGAATGAATGTTTTCTTCCATTCTCCCTACTGGATAGAACATCGACCTAGACTCTCCATTTCCGAATGAAACTGGCATCAATAATCCATCATTTGTATTTTCACGACTCCCTCAAAACCCTGAGAAGCATTAGCACTTAAGAGGGATGGTAATTCAAATCTACTGTACTGTCAATTAGTTTTGCCTTCCCGCAAAGGGATTGTTTACGTGGTATGCACGATAAGCCGCGCGGACTATCAAGTAAGTAATATCGAGGGTGCACCGTGACGACGCTGGGCAAAAATGGTTAGAATCGGTTAGAATCGGCGTCTGTCGGCGGAAACGGAGTCGGAATGGGCGGTGCGTGAACTAGTAGATGAAGAAATTCCGCCTGCGGGGGTTAAATAAACAATGAAAAAGGGGGCTTCATATGTTTATATAATTATATATTATGATATCATTATGTATACCGTATTCAACTAGATGAAGTTATTTTCCTAGGGGTGTGGGAAGGCAAACTTAATCAACAATGCCGATTCTTTACCTGTGCCTTATATCCAGCCATAATGACCACCATCTTGCCCATGAAGCGCTCCTCTGTCAGCAGCTGGACAATCTCGTCCAGCACCTGACGGGTAAAAGGGTTTAGGGTTAAGGTTTAGGGTTTGGGGTTTAGGGAGGGAGGCAACCTCATGCAAGGAGGGAGAGAGGGAGGCGACCTCATGCAAGGAGGGAGAGAGGGAGGCAACCTCATGCAAGGAGGGAGAGAGGGAGGCAACCTCATGCAAGGAGGGAGAGAGGGAGGCGACCTCATGCAAGGAGGGAGAGAGGGAGGCGACCTCATGCAAGGAGGGAGAGAGGGAGGCGACCTCATGCAAGGAGGGAGAGAGGGAGGCAACCTCATGCAAGGAGGGAGAGAGGGAGGCAACCTCATGCAAGGAGGGAGAGAGGGAGGCGACCTCATGCAAGGAGGGAGAGAGGGAGGCGACCTCATGCAAGGAGGGAGAGAGGGAGGCAACCTCATGCAAGGAGGGAGAGAGGGAGGCGACCTCATGCAAGGAGGGAGAGAGGGAGGCGACCTCATGCAAGGAGGGAGAGAGGGAGGCGACCTCATGCAAGGAGGGAGAGAGGGAGGCAACCTCATGCAAGGAGGGAGAGAGGGAGGCAACCTCATGCAAGGAGGGAGAGAGGGAGGCAACCTCATGCAAGGAGGGAGAGAGGGAGGCAACCTCATGCAAGGAGGGAGAGAGGGAGGCGACCTCATGCAAGGAGGGAGAGAGGGAGGCGACCTCATGCAAGGAGGGAGAGAGGGAGGCGACCTCATGCAAGGAGGGAGAGAGGGAGGCAACCTCATGCAAGGAGGGAGAGAGGGAGGCGACCTCATGCAAGGAGGGAGAGAGGGAGGCAACCTCATGCAAGGAGGGAGAGAGGGAGGCGACCTCATGCAAGGAGGGAGAGAGGGAGGCAACCTCATGCAAGGAGGGAGAGAGGGAGGCAACCTCATGCAAGGAGGGAGAGAGGGAGGCAACCTCATGCAAGGAGGGAGAGAGGGAGGCGACCTCATGCAAGGAGGGAGATAGGGAGGCAACCTCATGCAAGGAGGGAGAGAGGGAGGCGACCTCATGCAAGGAGGGAGAGAGGGAGGCAACCTCATGCAAGGAGGGAGAGAGGAAGGCAACCTCATGCAAGGAGGGAGAGAGGGAGGCAACCTCATGCAGCACCTACTGGTGAAAAATGAGGATAAAGGTGAGGTTTTGTATAATAAATTCCATTTCAAAATTGGCAAGTTGAAAACTAGCCGCAAAGCGGGAATGGAGGCGGAGGGATGCCTTTCAGCCAAGGGCGCACCCGTGCATGCAGGGAAAGTGTTTTGATGTCGGCTGAGCAGGGTGGCGCTAAGAAGCCGAGCCATTCTTACTTCTCAGTGCACTTCAGTTGCTTTCTTGACTGTTTAGCTACAAGTCAGCTACAATTTCAGCTACAAGTCAGCTACGATGCCATTGACGTGCAATTCAGCTACACAAATGGTGCTGTGTCAATCTTTATGTGCCTCGGCTATAATTCAGCTACTACAATTTTAATGCACTTCAGCTACACTTAAGCTTCTGTGTCGATGTTAGGTGCGATTAAACTACATGTGTTGTGCACTTCAGCTACAATTCAGCTACTGCATTATTTGAACTGCGCAACAGCTACGATGCAGCTACTGTGTCATGCGTAGTGCACTTCATCAACATATCAGCTACTGTGTCATGTGTTGTGCACTCCAGCTACAATACATCTACCTTGGAAATCTCAGAGCACTTCTGACAGAGTTCGGCTACAGCGTCATGCGTTGTGCACAGCAGCTACATTTCAGCAACTAGGACGATCTTAGTGCACTCCTGCTACAATTCAGCCACTGCGTTCATTTTACTGCACTTCAGCTCCATTTCAGCTACTGTGTCATGTGTACTGCACTTCAGCCACAACGCAGCTGCTTCTTGGCTTGAGGGCGGGGAGAGGGGGGCGATCTACTGCAGCAAGGTACTTGTTCCCAGGGCCTCTCCGGCTGCAGGCCTATCAACCCATCAAGGCTTGGCCCCATCGGCCCAGTGGTGGCTGCCTACACGTGGAATCGTACAATCTGTCTTTTGTTTTGGGGTTAAGCTGTCAGGTTCAGGACTTGGGGTCTAGGATTTGGGACAAAGGGACAAAGATAAAATTTACCGCTACCGTATAAGTAGCTGTATACGGTAACGATCTTTTCTTTTTTCTTCGAGTTGTGCGCTACTGGCGTTTTTGCTCTGTTGCCTTTAAGAACTCAATGTCAAGGGGTTCAGGTTTGAGGGTCAAGGTTTACATATACCGTAGTAGGGTTTAGGGTTTAGGGTTTTGGGGTTGAGGGTTGAGGGTTTAGGGTCTCACCTCAGCCATCATGGGCCCTCCATGCCTGGGATTCAGCCTGCATGCACAAATGCGAAAGGGGGAGGGTCGACTGAGCGTGTAGGTTGACGTTGAAGGGACAAGGGTGCAGGGATTAGGGTATAGGCTATACAGGGTACAGGGATTAGGAGCAAGGGTTCAGGATGAAAGGATCAGGGTTGCCGGTGAGGGATAAGGTTTACGGGATTTGGGTTGAGGGATGAGGCTCGAGAGTTGAGAATGACCGGAATACGCTGTTCGGTTCGCGCAGAATTGATAATAATTAGACGGGTGGCGCGGACTGCGTGCGTGCTTAAAATTAATTCGGAAATCCGAGCTGCGCGCTAGTTTGACGGTCTGGGAAATCAAAATCTGCTGGCCTGCGAGCGGGCCAGTGCTGGTGTGGGAGGCTCCCTAAGCGCTGCACACAGGATTTTCAAATTATAATAGACCTGCGCGTTGAATTAAAAAACCCCACGTTTTTTTTTTTTAGTATTTTGCGAGGGGGGTGGGGAGAGGGGGCGAAACCTTACAACAAGCAAGTTAAGCTTAAATGATTAGGGTTGAGGGTTAAGGTGTCGACTAGGAGCTGGATCCTCCAGTGTGTAAACCCACTCAACGTGTTCCAGTGTTCTACACGTCTTTGGGTCAGGCATGTCTCCCTTTGTCTCTGTGCAATTATGTTGCATTTCTGTTGCAGTTCGGCATACAACCTATACATTATAACATACCCTTCCGACTTGCACAATTCGCACCTGATTTCAAAAACCCGGCCGGTTTTTAGGCCTGAAAACCACAAAACGGCAACCAGACGTAGCATTCCACAAAAGAGCATCCCGCCACCGACAGCCGCTGAACAGCATAAGTGTGGCACTTTAAGCACTGACCCATGTTTCTTTGATGAACCGCATGTCTGTAGGGTTTAGGGCTTAGGGTGAAGGGTTTATGGTTTAAAGTTTGTGATTTAGGGTTTATGATTTAGGGTTGCCCGTCCAGGGGTGCCACCGTTCCTCCTAATCCATTTAGAATTAAGAGTTTAGGGTTTAGGGTTTAGGGTTTAGGGTTCAGGGTTTAGGCTTTTTTCTCTTTCCTTTTCTTTCATTCAGTGCCCGGACCAGATTGAGGGACCCTCCCCTGAAACAATCGCGGCTCTCTATTAGTCTGCTGTTTAGGGTTCAGGGTTTAGGGCTTAGGGGACGGTCGCGACACTCTGCTAGTCTTGTAATCCCCCATTCGTCCCCATAAAGGCAATTTATCTTCTCGTAACTATTCAAACGTTTGGCGCCCTTCCCCAATACAGTGAAATACAGGGCATGCCAGCGCTGCCACTGTTTGACTGTACCCCCCCCCCCCCGCCCCTGCTCCCCTATACACATTGAAGGCAGGGAATCATGTCGGCACCCCTCTCCCTCTCGCCTGCAAGCATCATCTATGAGCAGCACGCCCCCGACGGCCTTGTTGAACAGATCCCATGTCGGCGCTGCAAATGCTAAAATATCTTCCACCCCACAGCCCCCTCTGGGGGACAAAATGCAGAAGATGCACCGCTGTCTCACCTGTAGGCTTCGTCAATAAACAGCACCCCCCCCCGACGGCCTTGTTCAACAGGTCCCGGGTTCTGCCCGAGCTTTGCCCCCACCCACACCCCTTGCCCCCCAAACAAAAGCTCGTCATGTAGCTGCATGCCTGCATTGCAGCTGAAGCACTGCAATAAACAAGGCTGCCCCCCTGCTTCACCTGTAGGCTTCATCTATAAACAGCACCCCCCCAACGGCCTTGTTGAACAGGTCCCGGGTCTTGCCCGAGCTTTGGTTTGCGTAGCCGGTCGTGAAGTCGGACGCGGAGCAGCAGAGCACCTCCGAGGTGGCAAGCAGGCCGAGCTCCTCAAACAGCAAGCCCACACGCTTGGCCACAGTGGTTTTTCCGGTGCCTGCGTGGCCAGGGAGCGGATGTTGCGTGAAGGGTTGACGTTTTTTGTTCAATTGAAGGATTGTATGGCAAGCCCACACGCTTGGCCATGGCGGCTTTCCAGTGCCGCTCCAGGAGGGCCAGGGTTCAGATCACCCTACCACCCCCGCTCCCAGCACCCTGAATTTGAATTCCTAGCCAAAATCTCAAAACCCTGCTCCTTGGATTTGATTCAAATTTAAAATCCTAGCCAAAGATCAGTAAAAAATCACTCCCAACACCACGAATTTGAATTCCTAGCCACAAATCCAGCCCTGCTGCATAAAATTGATTTGAACTTCAAATCCTCGTCAAAATATCTTTTTACCCCCCCGATCCCTGTAGCCTGCATTTGAATTCCCTGGCATCACCTGGCGATCCCACGAATCTGAAGTTGAGCTCCATGCTCGACAGAGGGTCCTTTCCAATCATCTTGCAGCCCTTGATCGTCGCCTCCCACTCCCGCAGCTTTGCAAGCACCTCCCTACAGAGAATTTAACATGACGGAGGTTACTTCAGCACACATCAGCCACACTTCAGAGGCATGCCTCCCACTCCCGCTTGAGATACGAAGCACTGGATACTTGTCTTGTTGTTTCCACTCGGCTTTAAGTTCTTGCATGCCGGACAATGCTGGAGAGATAACGAGTAACCGATCACAGTGCATGGGAGATACAGAGTAGCATATCACAATGAAGGAGAGATAAAGAGTAACCGATCACAGTGCATGAGAGGCAAAGAGTAACCGAGCACAGTGCATGCGAGATAACGAGTAACCGATCACAGTGCATGGGAGATACAGAGTAGCATATCACAATGAAGAGGAGATAAAGAGTAACCGATCACAGTGCATGAGAGGCAAAGAGTAACCGAGCACAGTGCATGCGAGATAACGAGTAACCGATCACCGTGCAATAGAGATAACGAGTAACATATCACAATGAAGGAGAGCTAAAGAGTAACCGGTCACAGTGCATGCGAGATAAAGAGTAACACAGCCCACACACAGCAGCTTACCCTCCGTACCTGCAAGGCTGCAACCAACGAAAATCTAGACGGGACACGCCAAACTGCCAACAATGAACAGCATCCTCCACTTAGGTTTAGGGTTTACGGTTTAAGAACCCCAGATCCAAAAGATCATCTCTGAACACCAACCACTGCTTATCGTTAAGGGTTTAAGGTGAAGGGTTCAGGGTTCGGGGTTCAGGGTTTGGGGTTGAGGGTTCGGGGGTCAGGGTTTGGGGCCAAAGGTTTAAGACCCCTAATCCCTAAAGAGCATCCCCTTCCTGCAGAACGACAGAAAAAATCAAGAGCCTCTAACCCCTCACCCTCACCTTCACCCTAATACCTAACCCTAACGGCAACCCCATACCCGAACCCCTATACCGAACCCCTTACCCGAAACCCGAACCCGAACCCCTTAGCTAACCCATACACGGCCACCCTTGCCCGCACCTGCAACCGATCATGTCGTCAAAGATCCCGCCAGATCTAACAGGCTTGGGCGGCAGCAAGTCGTCCGGCAACGGCGAGGCCTGCGCCCGCTCCGACGCCGACCGGTCGCGCAGCCTCCGCTCCATACGCAAAGCGGCAGCCGACAGTAGGTTGTTCACCGCGCCCGCGTTGCCGAAGTTGGGCTTGCGCCGCTCCGCGCCCAGGGCCGCGACACCGGCCAGCAGCGTCGCCTCGTCGAGGGCCCATCGATACCTGATCACAGTGAGAAAACAGAATGGCGGCAGAGGGGAACAGAGGGATTCAAATCGAAATTCGAAAATCGGATTTGTTTCTCACACATACAGCACCACCAGTAGGAGCCTCGGGGTGCAGGGGTGAAACACAATTCCACACCAACGTTCCCTTATTTGCACCCATGCACATCCATACTCCCCCATGCACCCTACGAATTTTCATTTGAGCTCATACTTTATCTTGCAAGCTCATGCAACCCATGCACTTCCATGCGGCTCCATGCTCTCCATGCACACTCATGCAGCCCCATGTACTTTCATGCGGCTCCATGCTTTTCATGCTAGCTCATGCAGCCCCATGCACTTTCATGCCGCTCCATGCACGCTCATGCAGCCCCATGTACTTACATGCGGCTCCATGCTTCCCATGTAAGCTCATGCAGCCCCATGCACTTTCATGCCGCTCCATGCACACTCATGCAGCCCCATGCACTTTCATGCCGCTCCATGCCTCTCCATGCACACTCATGCAACCCCATGCACTTTCATGCCGCTCCATGCTTTCCATGCACGCTCATGCAGCCCCATGCACTTTCATGCCGGATTGCCGGCCCACGATTTCCATGCATGCTCATGCAGCCCCATGCACTTTCATGTCGGTCCATGCTTTCCATGCAAGCTCATGCAGCCCCATGCACTTTCATGCGGTCATTATTTCCATGCACTTTCATGCGACCCCATGCACTTTCATGCCCTCCATGCTTTCCATGCGCGCTCATGCAGCCCCATGCACTTTCCTGCGGCTCCATGCTTTCCATGCACTCTCATGCAAACCCATGCCCGCGCATGCGACCTTATGCATCCCATGCATGCCCATGCGACCCCATCCACCCCATGCACGCTCATGCCCTCCCATCCGCCCCATGCATCCCCATGCACGTCTACCCTCACTTGTCCCACGCCGCCTTGCGCATGATATGCAGCAGGTCCTCGTCGTTGTAGTCCTCAAAACGCCAGGGCTCCTGCCACTGGAACCTACGCGCCAGGCCGGGGTTTGCGCCCCTCATCATGGCCTCCATCTGCTCCTCGTAACCCAGCAGCAGCACGCAGCGGTCATCTCCGGGGACGCCCTGGATAGAGGCCACGTTTGTTGTAAAGGTTTGCGAAGGTTTTTTGTGAAGTGCTGTTAAGGTTTTCGAAGTTTGAAGGTGAACAAATTGCCAGAAAGTTTGACTCAAATGTGCACTGGACGTTGAAAGATCTTGGTTTTGAAGTGTCATTTCTGAGCTTCCCCCCCCCTCCCCCCATTTCTGCCCCCCCCACCCCCCCTGCCCAGTTCTGCTGAAAGATTCAGTGGACCTTGGCTGATCCAGGTTTTGAAATGTCACTTTCGAGCCCCCTACCCCACCCTCCACTCCCGACCTCCCGCCCTGACGTGCTCAGATGTCCAGTGGATGTTGGCCGACTGATGTTTGTCAAGTGTCGCCCCTCGCACCGCACCCCACCCTCCGCATTCCTTTCCTAGTGTGCTCAAAGATCGAATGAACGTCGGTGATCCAGGTTTTGTAATTTCACTTTCGACCCCCTCCCCCTCCCCCACCCTCCATCCTCCGCGCCCCCCTCCATGATGTGTTAAGCTGTCACGGCTTTGACACAACCAACCAGAAGTTGTTTTCGAAAGGGCAAGGTGCAGCAAACTGAGGACCTCCAGTTTCATAGTTTGTACCTCCAGTGGTGCACACTACATTATACACATATTTATGGGGAAGGGGGGGGAATACAAAATAAAGAACACAAACAAAGTTGCAGAAACCTAGGAAAATAAACAACGGGGAAAAGAATAAGCGGAGAAACGAATGTGGGCACAAACAAACTACAGGGAAATGAAGCCAAAAAAAGAGGGAAAGTAGCGCAGGATAAAGAAGCCTAGAAAAAAGAAAAAAGGATAAAACAATGCGGGTGTCTGTAACGATCCTTATAACCTAAGAGGACGTTAACTATATCAGAACCCTTAGGTCTGAATGGTAAGAACGCTACAGTGTCTCACCTGCACCTTGGCCACAATGGTGTCGATGATTGCCTCCTGTGAGATCCAGATGTGTGGACAAGTGTGAATGAGAAGAGTGGCAGACATGGACATGAGTGAACGTTGAAAGTGTTGATGATGGTTTCGTCCTGGATCGAAGTGTGTGGACAGGTGTGAGCGAGAAGGGAACAAAGGGTGGACATGTGTGGATGATAAAAGTGTTCGGGATGGCCTCCTTTCACGTCCAGATGTGCTGGCAAGTGTGAATAAGGGGAGTGACAGGGGTGGACATGGCGGAAAACGATAAGTGGCGAGAGCACGGCCTGTGCGCGTGATTTACAAATTACGTTTTTGGGGAAAAGAAAAGAACGGCCAGCAGGGGTCTGGCAAGGTCCGGCACAGGGCTTGGACCAACGAACGAGTGCCACTGAGTAAAACAAATGTGCGGTAGATACAATGCAGCTACAACTCAGCTACAACTCAGCCACAACTCAGCTATAATCCAGCTATAATTCAGCCACATCACGGCTGAGGGCCACGCAATGCCTGCTGCAGCAAGGTGCCTGCTGCCCCGGCCACTGGCCGTGGTTTCAAGTGTGGATTCAAGTCGAGTTTTGTTTCCAACCGGGACCCATTGGTGGCCGCCCCGCGCCCCGCGGCCTGCCAAAGTTAGCTTGGTGCGCAAAACACCAAACTAAAACCCAAACTGCGAATGCCGCACAGATACCAGGGTTTAGGCCTTAGGGTAAAACTTAATCCTAACGCAACCCTACACCCTGCACCCTAAACCCTAAACCACATACACTGGGGTTCAGGAATTGGGACTCGGTCAAAAGGTTCAGGGGCGCATGTCTTGGGCAGTGAATGCTCTAGGGCTGAAATAATGGAGTGCAATCAGATTGATCACGCCTCGCAATATTAGCCTCTAGGCTCTGGTGATTATTTATTTATTTATTTATGACCTTGCATACCTGTAGATGTACATTGCTTCCCCCCAGGTATGAATTAATTGTTTATTTAATGCTTCCCTCTGACCAAATGGTTGACAAGAACTCTCGATGTTTGACTGAAACTGGTACGGTATTGATGCAAGTATTTTAACGAGTCCCTGACCCCTGAACCATACTTTTGAGGGAAGGCTGGTCGAATCAACTGCACTGAAATGTAATAAGTTTAATGAATTAAGAAGTTAATTGGCTGGCCCGTGATACAAGTGTGCCTCGTGGCTGATCTGTCAGCAGTGAGGAGCCCGGTGTGCTGTTCACACAAATTCGAAATAATCAATTCCATTGACCTACAAGGCATTTATTAAGAATAAAATGATTACGCAACCCCTTCCACCACAACCCCCACACACACCTTGTACGGGTCCTTGGTGCCGGAGGTGTACAAGCCATACGCCTCATCGATCACCAGCACGCTGCCCACAGCTGCGTCCAGGATAGCCACTGTCTTCTGCTCCGACTCTCCTAAATGGCAGCAGGAGGACAGCTACCTTCAGCTACCCTTAAGCTACACTTCATCTAGGATGGTTCCATAGGTTGATTTCAAAAACCGACTCAACCAGCACTCCACCTGTGAAGTGTGCCTCACTCACCATATCACCTGTGAAGTATGACCCACCCAGCACACCACGCTTGAAGTGTGACAGACTCAGCATGTCACCCATGAAGTGTGACCCACACACCACACCGCCAATGAAGTGCGACCCATCCAAGCCGCCACCCGTGAAGTGTGACCCACCCAGCACGCCACGCGTGAAGTGTGACTCGCCCAGCACACCACCCGTGAAGTGTGACTCACCCAGCACGCCATCCGTGAAGTGTGACTCACCCAGCACGCCACCAGTGAACTGTGACTCACCCAGCATGCCACCCGTGAAGTGTGACTCACCCAGAGTGCCACTTGTGAAGTGTGACTGACCCAGCACGCCACCCGTGAAGTGTGAACCACCCAGCACGCCACCTGTGAAGTGTGACTCACCCAGCAAGCCACCCGTGAAGTGTGACACACCCAGCACGCCACCCGTGAAGTGTGACTCACCCAGCAAGCCACCCGTGAAGGCGTGCAGTGTGACTCACCCAGCACACCACCTGTGAAGTGTGACTCAACCAGCACACCACCCGTTTAGTGTGACTCACCCAGCACGCCACCCGTGAAGTCTGACGGGTTCCTCACAATCACGTCGCCCTTGCTCAGTAGCCCGAGGTCGCGGAGCACGCGTCCGTAAATGCTTGCGACTGTGGTCTTGCCTGTTGGGATTGGAATTTAAATTCAAAATGCTGGCAGCTGTGGTCTTGCCTGTTGGGATTGGATTTTAAATTCAAAATGCTTGCGACTGTGGTCTTGCCTGTTGGGATTGGATTTTAAATTCAAAATGCTGGCAACTGTGGTCTTGCCTGTTGGGATCCGAGTTCAAATTCAAATGTAGAGTCAATCATGTGCAAGGGCTATTCGCCTTTCAGGCTCCATAAACTTTAATCCAGGTCCAAAAGTTTAGATGCTGAACCCTGGTGAACCTCGGAACCCTTTCTGCTTGTGTATCTGGCACAAAAGAATATATCGGTTGACCGCAATGGACCTCATAATGGACCACATAATGGACCACATAATGGACCACATAAGAAAGAATAAAAGCTACCCCCTGTGGGAGGCGTGAGAGTTAAGGAAACAGCGCAGCCTGTGCCGCAGGCACATTCACGCTGTCACATACTGTACCACCTAAGGAACCCAACAAGCGCCCGGGAAATAATAGTTCCCTCTCTTCCTTCTTGCCTCTCACCAGTGCCTTGGTTGCTGACAAATACCCTTTTGAAATATTATTTTGAAATCTTATTTACCGTACTTCAAAATAGTATTTATTTTAAGAGATAATATTTTGAATTTTTCTTCTAAAACTCTATTTTGAGATACGACTCCTGGACATCCCCATGCACCCCTCATGCCTCCCCCCAATGACTCCCTCCTCATGCACCCACCTTGCCTCCCGCCCGATAACCCCCATTATGCCCCCCCCATTATGCCGCACTCCCCATGCAGCCCGTCCATGCACATCTTCCCCTCTCAACCGTGCCTGGGTTGACTAAAAACACAGCGTTGAGACAAATCTCCTTGACTGCCGATGCACCTCCCCCCATGCACCTGTCATACACCCCATGCCCCCCCCCCATACATCCCCCACCGCACCCCATGCACACTCCATGCACCCCTCATGCACCCTCATGCCCCCCCTCCCCATGCTCCCCATCCCATGCTCCCCCTCCCTCTGATGCCCCCCTCCCCCCTACCATGCACACCCCATGCACCCCATGCATGTGCTCTCCTCTTACCCGTGTCTGGGTTGCCTAAAACCACTTGGTGAGACAAATCTCCTTGACCGCCTAGGCAACTTCCCCATGCACCTCGCCATGCACCCCCCATGCATCTTCTTCCCTCTCACCCGTGCCTGGGTTGCCTAAAATCAATTTGATGAGACAGCTCCTTGTCAATTTATGCCCCCCCCCACCCACCACCATTCACCTTGCCATGCACCCTACGCACCCCATACATCTTCTTCCCTTTCACCCGTGCCTGGGTTGCCTAAAAACACCTTGTTGAGACACAGCTCCTTGACTGCCTATTCACCTCCCCCCATGCACCTGAAATGCCCCCCCCCCCCCCCCCCCAGCCCACGCCCATGCCCCCCTCCCCATACCTCCCCCACCTCCCCCCATGCACCCTCCATACACCCCTCATGCACCACCATGCACCCCTCCCCATGCTCTCCCTCACTCTCATGCCCCCTCCCCCCCCCTCCATGCACCTCGCCATGCACCCCATGCATCTTTTTCCCTCTCACCCGTGCCTGGGTTGCCTAAGAAAACCTTGTTCAGACACAGCTCCTTGACAGGCTTGCGCTGGTCCTCCAGCTCAGTATTGGTGTGAATGAGGCTGAGCAGATTGGCCACCTGACGCCAATGCATGCCAGAAATGATTTTAAAATTTACATTTGTGTACATCTGTCACATTTGACGGGCTTACACTGGTCCTCCAGCTCAGTAATGGTGCAGACAAGGCGGAGCAGGTTTGCCACCTGACGCCAACGCAGGAAAGAAACTGATCGCAGGTTTTTGAAAACCTTTTTGAAACTGCTTTTAGATTTGAAACCATAATCACTTTTTTGAACATTTTGTTGCAGACTACAAGTCCAGTCCTCAGCCACCGAAGGCTCAAGAGGGGCAGAAGCTTGACCGGCCTACGGCCGGCGGCCCAAGCAGCGAGGCTGGCCGTGCATATGGGGCCAGCCTTGCTACTCATGCTGTCGCCCGTTGGCTGGTCGAGCTTTCTGCCTCAATCTTGCCTTTGGTGGCCCAAGCAGCGAGGCTGTCCATGCATGGGGCCGGCCTTGCTGTCAAAGGCCTGGAAGTAGCTGAATGTAGCTGAGCTACACCAGTAGCCGAGCCAAGGAAAATGAACACCACGTTTGAACAAGCCGCATTGGACCTGGTTGCCCCTCACCATTCCACAAACTCTGAAACGTTTTCTGTTAGCGCCCTTCAGCTACATGTCAGCTACACGTCAGCTATGTCACAGCCACGCTTCGGCTATATTCGCAGCTATGATTCAGCTGCGTCGCAGCCAAGGGCAACGAGGGATTGGTGAGGCAAGCCTAGCAGCGCTTGGCCACTGGCCGCAGGCTGGTCCAGGTAATTAACCCTCATCCGCCCGGCTTGATTTGACTGGTTGGGGTCCTATCAACCTGGCAGCGTTGTTTACATTCATCTTTTGTGCTCCTCTCTGTCTTTTCTCTTGCCTCAAGTCCTTTTCCTTCTTTTCTCAAAGAGACAGTTGGGAACCCACGAGGCCGAGCCTTTCTTGAGCAGAGCCCCAAGGTGCAACGCCATTCACATCTAAATTACTGAATGGCCAGGTAATTAACCCTCATCCGCCCAGGTAATTAACCCTCATCCGCCCAGGTAATTAACCCTCATCCGCCCAGGTAATTAACCCTCATCCGCCCAGGTAATTAACCCTCATCCGCCCAGGTAATTAACCCTCATCCGCCCAGGTAATTAACCCTCATCCGCCCAGGTAATTAACCCTCATCCGCCCAGGTAATTAACCCTCATCCGCCCAGGTAATTAACCCTCATCCGCCCAGGTAATTAACCCTCATCCGCCCAGGTAATTAACCCTCATCCGCCCAGGTAATTAACCCTCATCCGCCCAGGTAATTAACCCTCATCCGCCCAGGTAATTAACCCTCATCCACCCAGGTAATTAACCCTCATCCGCCCAGGTAATTAACCCTCATCCGCCCAGGTAATTAACCCTCATCCGCCCAGGTAATTAACCCTCATCCGCCCAGGTAATTAACCCTCATCCGCCCAGGTAATTAACCCTCATCCGCCCAGGTAATTAACCCTCATCCGCCCAGGTAATTAACCCTCATCCGCCCAGGTAATTAACCCTCATCCACCCAGGTAATTAACCCTCATCCGCCCAGGTAATTAACCCTCATCCGCCCAGGTAATTAACCCTCATCCGCCCAGGTAATTAACCCTCATCCGCCCAGGTAATTAACCCTCATCCGCCCAGTGGTGGCCTGCTGAAGCTAGTCGCCTGCGCATTATACCTAACACGGTCCAATGAACGAGTGTCCGGCACTGAAAGACTTCTTGCCTATAAACCCTACAATCTCAACCCTAAATCTGAATTCCATCTGTAGATACCACAGGGCTGGCTCATGCCTGGTGGGCTTCGCTCACCCAGCCACCATTTTGTCATGCCCAGGACCAGTGCTTCTTTTTTCGACTGCAAGTCCTCCTTCGGCAGGCCCAGATGTTAAAGGCCCGATTGGGACAAAACTTGGGCCGGCCTACGACTGGTGGCCAGAGCAGCATGGCTGGCCATAAATGAGCCCCCCGGCCAGAAGCCGGAGTGTAGCTGATATGTAGCTGAGTCACGAAAAAAGAAAAAAATGCCCAAGACCCCAGGCCCTTTATGTTACGAGAGAAAGAGAGAGAATGAGCCGAGGCTTCTCCGGGTTCTTTAAGCCCCCGTGCCTGAAACTGACCTAGGTTAAGGGTTTAGGGTTTAGGGTTAAGGCAACTATTGGCCCGCATCTCAAAACCCGACACCCACTCCCAAAACCCGTCACTCGTCCACAGTGCTGACGCTCCCACTTATTTGACTGACACCTGGGACATTCACACCATGCACACCGTCCACACCTGGTCTTTGATCATGCGTAGGCCGCGCATGCCCCCCAGCTCTTGAAGCGCGCTGCTGCCACTCACATCCAGCTCCCTGTCAATGTCACAAGTGTGGATGGTAGTTTGTGTGGATAATATTGGGTTAAATGCTGCACGTGTGAATATCCCATCCAGCTCCCTGATAAGGGCGTGGGCGTGGGCGTGGGCGTGGGCGTGGGCGTGGGCGTGGGCGTGGGCGTGGGCGTGGGCGTGGGCGTGGGCGTGGGCGTGGGCGTGGGCGTGGGCGTGGGCGTGGGCGTGGGCGTGGGCGTGGGCGTGGGCGTGGGCGTGGGCGTGGGCGTGGGCGTGGGCGTGGGCGTGGGCGTGGGCGTGGGCGTGGGCGTGGGCGTGGGCGTGGGCGTGGGCGTGGGCGTGGGCGTGGGCGTGGGCGTGGGCGTGGGCGTGGGCGTGGGCGTGGGCGTGGGCGTGGGCGTGGGCGTGGGCGTGGGCGTGGGCGTGGGCGTGGGCGTGGGCGTGGGCGTGGGCGTGGGCGTGGGCGTGGGCGTGGGCGTGGGCGTGGGCGTGGGCGTGGGCGTGGGCGTGGGCGTGGGCGTGGGCGTGGGCGTGGGCGTGGGCGTGGGCGTGGGCGTGGGCGTGGGCGTGGGCGTGGGCGTGGGCGTGGGCGTGGGCGTGGGCGTGGGCGTGGGCGTGGGCGTGGGCGTGGGCGTGGGCGTGGGCGTGGGCGTGGGCGTGGGCGTGGGCGTGGGCGTGGGCGTGGGCGTGGGCGTGGGCGTGGGCGTGGGCGTGGGCGTGGGCGTGGGCGTGGGCGTGGGCGTGGGCGTGGGCGTGGGCGTGGGCGTGGGCGTGGGCGTGGGCGTGGGCGTGGGCGTGGGCGTGGGCGTGGGCGTGGGCGTGGGCGTGGGCGTGGGCGTGGGCGTGGGCGTGGGCGTGGGCGTGGGCGTGGGCGTGGGCGTGGGCGTGGGCGTGGGCGTGGGCGTGGGCGTGGGCGTGGGCGTGGGCGTGGGCGTGGGCGTGGGCGTGGGCGTGGGCGTGGGCGTGGGCGTGCGCGTGCGCGTGCGCGTGCGCGTGCGCGTGCGCGTGCGCGTGCGCGTGCGCGTGGGCGTGCGCGTGCGCGTGCGCGTGCGCGTGCGCGTGCGCGTGTCATTAAGTGTGAATAATGCAGAGGTGAAGGCCACAGGTGTGAATGCCAGGTGTGAATGTGCGGTTGTGAATGGTACAGGTATGGATGCCACATGTGTGGATGATAGTAGGGGTGAATGTCGCAGGTTTGAGTCATGCACACATGAGGCACAGGTGTGGACGTAACAAGTGTGGATGGCACAAGTGTGAATGGCACAGGCGTGAGGCAGCCAAGTGAAAGCTTGGGGCGGTAGCGCTTGTACATCACTTCGAAGGAAGGATAGAAGCAGGCGGCTCTGTGTTACCCTAAACCCTGAACTCTAAAACATGAACCCTAAACCCTAAACACTTTTGCCAGCATTTATTGAACGACCACCTCCATGTGCAGGCGCACATAGAACGGCAGAATTCTGTATACACTTGGGTCATGCAAATTGTGCAGCTAAACTACGGCATGTTCAATACGGCGTGTTTCATGCACGCTTAAGGTCAGGCGAGCAACAAAGGTCGGGCCAACCGAAGGAGGTAGACGCCCGATCCCTTCTCACCAAATATATTAATACCTGACAAAAACGACCCTGAAACAAGGGGGCTTGAATCTGCACCTCTTGTACATCAAGGGGCTCGAGACTGTACCACTTGTGCATCAAGTGACTTTTGAGAATATATTTCGTATACATCAAGGAGCTTTTGTGACTGTACATGTTGTACATCGAAGAGCCTTTGTGACTGTACATGTTGTACATCAAAGAGCCTTTGTGACGGTACATGTTGTACATCAAAAAGCCTTTGAGACTGTACATGTTGTACATCAAAGAGCCTTTGAGACTGTACATGTTGTACATCAAAGAGCCTTTGAGACTGTACCTCTTGTACATCAAGGAGCTTTTGAGACTGTACATGTTGTACATCAAAGAGCCTTTGTGACTGTACATGTTGTACATCAAAGAGCTTTTAAGACTGTACATGTCGTACATCAAGGAGCTTTTGAGACTGTACATCTTGTCCAGGAAGGGGATTGAGACTGTAAATGTTGTACATCATGGGGTTTATGAGATGGGACTTCTTGTACATGAAAGGGCTTGATACTGTACATCTTGTACTTCAAGGAGATTGAGATTGTACATCTTGTACAACAAGGGGCTTAAGACTGTACCTATTGTACATCACTTCGAATATTTGTATGGCAAGACAGGATTGAAGCAGAACTGCTCTGTGCACCCCCCTCACAAGGTTTCAAAGTACTTGATGATAAGTCACCGTCAATGTAATAGGGGCCGCTCCGCTCCGTACTGCATGGTTTTACTGTATGGCTGTACTGTATGACTGTACTGCATGGCTGTACTGCATGGTTGTACTGCACCTGGGCCCCAGCATGTCATCCCTGGTGATGAGCCACGTGTCAGGCTTGAGTCCCAGCTGCCTCTGTCCCACCAGACGCGACGCCTGGCGAGCGAGAGACTGCGGGAAAGAAAGGAATGCGGTTATTTTCAGGAGGGCTAAGGCAGATACAGCAGGGATCTGATTTCGGAATGGAATGAAGAAATCGGCCTAGAAGGAACTAGGCTTTGCACTAAAATTGGTTTGGAATTAAGAATTTAAGGATCCTAAACCCGAAGCCCTAAACCCAGGGAACAAGGCCTTGCCATGGAATGAAAAGCTTTCACACAAAAACCTGTGCTTCATGGAAACACGCTGATGCTGCTGCTGCTGCTGCTGCTGTTGTGCACGGAAGGTTCCGTCCAAATGGGCCGTAGGTCACGAAACTCTAAACCCTAAACGCTTTACCCTAGACATAAAATTTTGGTCCCCATGGGCCCAGTGGTGGCGGCCCAGAAGCGAGCCAAGAAGCCATTATGGTACACACTTCAAGTGAAACGACCAGTCACTGCAGGTCCCTCGGAACTGCCCGCACCCTCCGAGTGCGCTAGTGGCAGGACCAACTGACTGACCTCCTCCTGTGCCTTAGGCCCTGAACCCTTAACCCTGAACTATACACCTATAACCCTTGCACCCGCCGAGTGCACTAGTGGCAGGACCAGCAGGCTAACCTCCTCCTGTGCCCTAAGCCCTGGGCACTAAGCCCTGAACTATAGCCCTATAACCAAGCCGTTAAAATTAATTGGCCACACAGTGCATACCCCTCGGAACTGCCCGCATCCTTTGAGGGCGTAGGACCAACAGGATGACCTTCGCGCTAGACCTCATCCTGCCTGTTCCTTAACCGTAAGCCCTGGGCCCTAAGCCCTGAAGCCTACCTCTGACCCGAAAGACCTAAACATTTGCCCTAGCCCTGAGCTCTAAGCCCTGAATCCCAACCCTGAACTCTAGGCCCCGAATCCAATCCCTGAACCCTAGCTTGAACCCTACGCCCTGAACCCTAGACCCTGAACCCTATACCTGAACCTTAGACCTGAACCCTAGATTCTGAACCTTATACCTGAACCCTATACCTGAATCCTAGACACAAACCCTAGACCTGAACCATATACCTGAACCATATACCTGAACCCTACACCCGAATGCTAGACCTGAACCCTAGACCCAGACCCTAGACATGAACCCTAGACCTAAACCCTAGACCCAAACCCTAGACCCAAACCCCAGACATGAACCCTAGACCCAAACCCTAGACATGAACGCTAGACATGAACCCTAGACATGAACCCTAGACCTGAACCCTGACCTGAACCCTATACCCAAACCCTAGACCTGAAACCTGGACCTGAACCCTAGACATGAACACTAGACCCAAACCCTAGACCCAAACCCTAGACCTGAACCCCAGACAGAACCCTAGACATGAACCCTATACCTGAACCCTAGGCCTGCACCCTAGACCTGCACCCACCTGAAGCCTATATCTGAACCCTATACCTGGAACCTATACCTGAACCCAGGCATGAACCCTAGACCTGCACCCTAGACCTGCCCCCACCTGAAGCCTATATCTGAAACTTAAACCCTGACCCATATAACCATATTCCCAAACCCTAAGCCCCAAAACTTCAGCCCTAATCCCTTATTCCTGAGCCCCAGCCCTGAACCCTAAGCCCTGAACCCTACGGACCTGCTCTAGGTAATTCCGAACAGCGCGTGCATTTCCGAACCCGACAGTGTTGCGCAGCCTGCCAATACGGCCGGCGGCAATGGCGCCGTACTTCTCTTCCTCCAGCTTCCACCGCGGCTCCTCTTTCAGGATCCCCTTCAGGATAGCGTGCAGCTCCTGGTCGCTGTAGTCGGGGAACGTGTACGTCTGTTGCATAAGTGATTTGGGGGGGGGGGGGCATGAAAGGGTGTGTCGAAAAACCGTTGAGGGAGATGCCCTGGAGACTAGTGTGTAGCTCCTGGTCGCTGCAGTCAAAGAACATGTATGTCAGTTGCGTAAGTGTGTGTGTGTGTGAGGTGTGGGGGGGGAGGGTGTGAGTGTGGGGGCCAACAATATGTTTTGGGGCATGCGCTGAGGGGTGGGTAACTGCCGAGGGCAGGTCCTGGTTTGCAAGAGTGTCGGGGATGTTAACGTCCACAGCTGTGTGTGGTGTGGGGGGGGAGGGCATGAAAGGGTGTGTTGAAGAAAACGGTTGAGGGAGATGCCCTGGAGACTAGTGTGCAGCTCCTGATCCCTGTGGTCGGGTACCGTGCTCCTCTACTGCGTGTGTGTGTGTGTCTGTTGGGTGGGGGGGGAGGGCATAAGCAGGGGTGGCCAAATTGTGCTTTGTTTGTGAAGTTTCAGATGCCGATAGGGGGGTTCCTGGAGGCTTATTTGCGGCTGGACTCCTTGTTGCACACAGCACCCCTGACCTTGGACTTCATGCAGCTGAAATATAGCTGAGATATAGCTGAAATATAGCTTAAACGGACTGAAATATAGCTGAAATATAGCTGAAACATAGCTGAAACGAACTGAAATGTAGCTTCACTTCAGCCTGCACCTTGATGCATCCATACTGTAGATATAAGGCACCCTAGGTTCTACATCGATTCAGTTTATCATTGAGGGAATCGGCTGGAATCCAGATTGCGCACAGCCCCCCCTACCCTTGACCATATAAGAATTTTCTGCATGATTTGTGGGAGATGTAGCTGAAACGTAGCTGAAGTGCAGCTGAACCACCCTAACAGGGGTTTGGCTTCACCTGGGGGAATCGGCTGGGCAGTCCCTCGTTATGTGCCATAAGCCCCTCCATCTGCTTCTTATAGCCGGCAAACACCACCACGAGCTTGCCGCGCCTGTTCTCCATCTCAGGGAGCAGCGCATCAAGAATCTGAAAGCATACTCAGGGGGCAGGCTAGGGTTAGAAAGGGTTAGAAGGGCTTGGGGTTGAGGTTTAGGCCTCAGGGTTTGAAGGGCTAAGGGCTGAGGTTTTAACTTTCAGGGGTGCAGGGTTTAGAGTTGAGGTTTCAGGATGAAATGCCCAGGGGGGGTAGGGTTAAGGTCCAGGGTTTCCGGGTTGGAGGGGTCAGGTTGCGGATCTCGGAGTTCAAGGTTCAGGGCTCAGGGCTCAGGGTTAGGGTTCAGTGGTGTTTCATGTTTCAGGGAGTTCAGGGAGTCCATGGAGGAGATTTTCCACCTGGATCCGTTTTTCAAAACGACCCCTCGATCTCCCTCTCAAGCCCAGGAACCACATCCTCGAAACACTAAGCCGAACCGGAGGCTTGGGGCCTCCCCCCCCCTTTTCTACTTTTGTCACCGGTCCTCGATCCGCTCACCTGGGCGCCCGTGGGGTTTAGGATTTAGGGTTTAGGGTTACGGGTTTAGGGTTAAGGGTATAGGGTTCAGGTTTTTGTTACCAGTACTCTTTCCGCTCACCTGGGCGCCCGTGGGGTTTGTCTTGGGGTTCAGCTGGTACGCCTCATCCAGGAACAGCACACCACCCGGATCTAGATCCTTGAGATGTTTCTTGAGCTCGTTCACACCTCCATCCATCAGCTTGGCGCCGCTGGTCTCCACAAACTGAGCAGGCAAATGTGCGGGGGGGGGCAGGGGAACTGCTTATTTTTAGTGCTTCAGCTACAGTTCAGCTACAATTCAGTTTAGACTCAGCTACATATAAGCCAAGGGCTTCGGGGGGGGGTCAGGGCGAGCGACTCTGTTCAAGCCAGCGCCGGGAAGGACTCAGACCAAAACGCATTGTACTCAATTATCATCGGTTCTTTCTAGTCAAGCTCAGTATCCAAAGTATCCCAAAAGCATCCCCAAAGTATCTCGAAAGTATCTAGGAGGACACTTCCTATTTCATAGGGAGCTTCAGCATGTCCAACGCAACAAACGTGATGCCCCGCTGGCCAGCAAAACTTCAAAATACTTCAGCTACAATTCAGCTACATCACCGCCGAGCGGCAGGCACCTTGCTGCGCCTGCAGCCCGCCAAGGGGGGAGGGGGGGGCAGGGGCAGCAACATGTCTCCACAGGCAGAAGGTTAAGGTCCAGTCAGGGTCCTCACTGTCCTTCAAATGAGGCTGCCCAACGGCCTGCCCATCGTTATCTGGTGCACACTTAACAACAAACACTAAGTCTGCGGGTGCGTTAAATAGCTCTGCATAGCTTTGCATGGATCTGCATGGCTTAGCATGGCCCTGCATGGCTTTGCATGGCATTGCATGGCCCTGCATGGATCTGCATGGATTTGCACAGCTCTACATGGCTCTGCATGGCCCTGCATAACTCTACCTGGATCTGCACAGCTCTGCATGTATTTGCATGGCTCTACATGGCCCTGCATGGCTCGGCATGGCCCTGCAAGGCTCTGCATGATTCTGCATGGCCCTGCATGGCTCTGCATGGCCCTGCCTGTCTCTACATGGCTGTGCACAGCTCTGCATGGCCCTGCATGGCCCTGCCTGTCTCTGCATGGCTCCGCATGGCTGTGAACAGCTCTGCATGGTTTTGCATGTCCCTGCATGCTTCTACGTGGCTCTGCACAGCTTTCCATGGCTGTGCACAGCTCTGCATGGCTGTGCATGGCTCTGCACGGCTCTGCATGACTCAGCACGGCTGTGCATGGCCCTGCATGGCTCTACATGGATCTGCACAGCTCTGCATGGCTCTGCATGTATTGCATGGCTCTACATGGCCCTGCATGGCTCGGCATGGCCCTGCAAGGCTCTGCATGGTTCTGCATGGCCCTGCATGGCTCTGCATGGCCCTACCTGTCTCTACATGGCTGTGCACAGCTCTGCATGGCCCTGCATGGTCCTACATGTCTCTGCTTGGCTCCGCATGGCTGTGAAGAGCTCTGCATGCTTCTGCATGTCCCTGCATGCTTCTACGTGGCTCTGCACAGCTTTCCATGGCTCTGCACAGCTCTGCATGGCTTTGCACAGCTCTGCATGGCTGTACACAGCTCTGCATGGCTGTGCACAGCTCTGCATGGCTTTGCACAGCTCTGCATGGCTTTGCACAGCTCTGCATGGCTGTGCACAGCTCTGCATGGCTGTGCACAGCTCTGCATGGCTTTGCACAGCTCTGCATGGCTGTGCACAGCTCTGCATGGCTGTGCACAGCTCTGCATGGCTTTGCACAGCTCTGCATAGCTGTGCACAGCTCTGCATGGCTGTGCACAGCTCTGCATGGCTTTGCACAGCTCTGCATGGCTGTGCACAGCTCTGCATGGCTCTGCACGGCTCTGCACGGCTCTGCATGGCTCAGCACGGCTGTGCATTGGTCTGCATGGCTGTACATGGCTCTGCACGGTTCTGCATGGCTCAGCACGGCTGTGCATGGGTCTGCATGGCTGTGCATGGCTCTGCATGGCTCAGCACGGCTGTGCATGGGTCTGCATGGCTGTGCATGGGTCTGCATGGCTGTGCATGGGTCTGCATGGCTCTGCATGGCTCTGCATAGCTGTGCATGGCTCAGCATGGCTGTGCATGGGTCTGCATGGCTGTGCATGGCTCTGCATGGCTGTGCATGGGTCTGCATGGCTGTGCATGGGTTTGCATGGCTCAGCATGGCTGTGCATGGGTCTGCATGGGTCTGCATGGCTGTGTATCCCTTCACATGGAGGTATGCGGGCCACCTTGGCTCACCTTTGCTGCTGGCAGGACTCCCAGCTCCTTGAGCAGCTCCGCATACAGGCGTGCGACGGTGGTCTTTCCCGTCCCTAAGCAGAGGACACAAAGTGGGGGTCAGGTGTTTTCTTGGGTGTCTGGATTATAGGGCCTGCCTCACAAGGCAATTTGGCCACAGGCCAGCTGCCTGAACCAATAAGACAAACACAACAGGCCTGGTGCCCTGAGATCTCCACATTCCTAGAGCCAAGATCCCCAGATCCCCAGATCTGCATATCCCCAGGGCCCCTGGACTGCATGAACCAAGATCCCTATGTTAACATACCCCCATATCTGTGTATGCCCAGCTCACAGATCGTTGTAAGCAGCTCACTAGGGCCCCGGAAAAAGGCCTTAGGTGGTTGTGTCAACTATGTAAGATAATTCCATGCGTAGCCTGCGTCATAAATGCAAGGCGTCTGCCCGGTCTGCTGCAGACCCTGTACCCTCAACCCTTAGCTGCATCATCAGGGCAACCCCTTCTGCTGACGACCCTGTACCCTGTACCCTCGACCCTTAGCTGCATCATCAGGGCAACCCCTTCTGCTGACGACCCTGTACCCTGTACCCTCGACCCTTAGCTGCATCATCAGGGCAACCCCTTCTGCTGACGACCCTGTACCCTGTACCCTCGAACCTTCGCTGCATCATCAGGGCAACCCCTTCTGCTTGCTCTGCTGAAAAATCCGACCCTCCCTGGTCCTCATCCGCCACCCTGTTTACTCCCATTTGCTTCAGCTACAATTCAGCTACACTCAAGCAATGCTTCAGCTACATCAACGCTGAGGATCGGGATATAGCTCGGAAACATGAAAACAGCCCGCCTTGTCTGGGTTCTGTTGAAGCACGTATTGTACTGCTTACTCAAGAGTGGCATGCGTGACATGTGTGACATGCGTGACATGTGTGACATGAGTGGCATGACTCATGCGTGACATGAGTGATATGAGTGACATAAGTGAAATGACTCATGAGTGACATGAGAATAGCCCGCCCTACCTGGATTCCCGTAGAAGCAAGCATTGTATTGCTTGCTCGAGAGTGACAGTTTTCGCTCCTTGTCCAGGTCCACCTGCGCAAAAGCATGCGCCAACGTCAGATTTTAGGATTTGCGGTTTAAGGTTGTAGATTTAGGGTCAACCTGAGTGAAAGCATGCGACCAATGCCAGCGTTTAACGTTTAAAGTTTAGGGTTTATGTTTAGGGTCAACCTGAGCGAAAGCATGCGCGCCACGTCAGGGTTTAGGGCTTAGGTGCGCACTGGACCACCTTTGAGGGCCTGCCGGGCAGCCAGCGCTAGGTGGAAGGACGGGGAGGGAGGGAGGGGGGCGTAGCCAGCGCTAGGCGGAAGGGCGGGGAGGAAGGGAGGTGAAGAAAGGGGGGGGGGAGGGACTGGAAGAAAGGGGGGGGAAGAGGGGGGAGGGGCAGCCACCTCCCCCCCCTTCCTCTCCACCCTCCCTCCCTCCCGGCGGAAGGGCGGGGAGGGAGGGAGGGTGGAGAGGAAAGGGGGGGAGGAAGGGGAGGGAGGAAGGGGGGGGGGGGGGGAGGGAGGGAGGGAGGGAGGGGAGAAAAAAGGTGGAAAGGGGGTAGGGGCAGCCAATGCTAGGCGGAAGGCGGGGAGAGAGAGAGAGGAGAAAGAGGGGGGGGGAGGGAGGGGCAGCCAACGCTAGGCCGAAGGGGAGGGAGGGAGGGGAGGAATGGAGGGGGGGAGGGAGGAAGGGCATCCAGCGCTAGGCGGTAGGGGACATGGGGGTGGGGTCGAAACCAGGACCTCTAACCACAGGTCCTGAAACAACAGGTCAGTGTGAGAATGGTAACGGGTCTGTAGTAGGTTCAACAACAGGTACCAAGCTAGATCTCAAGAAGATTCCTATGCAGGTATCTGTGGAGTGGCCACAAACCGTTTTTCAACTTCAGAAAGGGGCTTTTCGTCATCAGCAATTTGGCCTTTTACAACGGGGCCTGTAGACCAGGCCCTTTCAGCTACTAATTGAGTTTGAGTGAAAGTATAGCTGAACTTTGGCTGCAGTGTAGCTGAAGTGTAGCTGACGTGCAGCTAGAGCTTGCCTGAAGCACCCTGAAATAAAAGAAAGGGTTGACAACTAATGGAGAAGCAGGAAAGCGGGGGCCCCAAGAAGGCAGCACAATGCTTGTATTTGAATTAGAATTTGATTCCGCCGACCGTCAACGATCGGTGCACATTACCTTATCTGCCAGCTCCGCCAACGCCTGCTTCACAGGCGCTAGGCCTGTGAGCTCGAGCACCTTCTTGAACGTTGCAGTCTTCTCAGCCCGCAGCTCCCAAGCGGCCTGAGAATGCCATGGACACAGAATTCGCAGGCCAAATCAAAATTCGAATTCAAATTTGAAAAACAAGGCTTGCACTTCAAGAAATTCGCCCAGTCGATCTAAAACTTGAATGCACACACACCCTGCGCAACAGAGGTACTTAGTTTAGGGTTCAGGGTTTTGTCTAGCTTGGTCATGTGGCACGTCTTGAACCTTAGTCTTCTAGCGGATTTAGATTAGCTTAGTCTTTTAGCTTAGTACTGTATCGGATTTAGAAAAGCTTAGGCCTGTAATGGATTTAGACTAGCTTATTCTTGTATCGGATTTAGACTAGCTTATTCTTGTATCGGAGTTAGACTAGCTTATTCTTGTATCGGAGTTAGACTAGCTTAGTCTTGTAGCGGAGTTAGATAGCGAGTTAGACTAGCTTAGTCTTGTAGCGGAGTTAGACTAGCTTAGTCTTGTAGCGGAGTTAGACTAGCCTCCTCTTGTAGCGGAGTTAGACTAACTTCGTCTTGTATCTGAGTTAGACTAGCTTAGTCTTGTAGCGGAGTTAGATAGCGAGTTAGACTAGCTTAGTCTTGTAGCGGAGTTAGACTAGCCTCGTCTTGTAGCGGAGTTAGACTAGCTTCGTCTTGTAGCGGAGGTAGACTTGCCTCGTCTTGTAGCGGAGTTAGACTAGCTTAGTCTTGTAGCGGAGTTAGACTAGCCTCGTCTTGTAGCGGAGTTAGACTAGCTTCGTCTTGTAGCGGAGTTAGACTAGCCTCGGCTTGTAGCGGAGTTAGACTAGCCTCGTCTTGTAGCGGAGTTAGACTAGCTTAGTCTTGTAGCGGAGTTAGATTAGCCTCGTCTTGTAGCGGAGTTAGACTAGCCTCCTCTTGCAGCGGAGTTAGACTAGCTTCGTCTTGTAGCGGAGTTAGACTAGCCTCGTCTTGTAGCGGAGTTAGACTAGCCTCGTCTTGTAGCGGAGTTAGACTAGCCTCGTCTTGTAGCGGAGTTAGACTAGCCTCCTCTTGTAGCGGAGTTAGACTAGCCTCCTCTTGTAGCGGAGTTAGACTAGCTTCGTCTTGTAGCGGAGTTAGACTAGCCTCGTCTTGTAGCGGAGTTAGACTAGCCTCCTCTTGTAGCGGAGTTAGACTAGCCTCCTCTTGTAGCGGAGTTAGTCTAGCTTAGTCTTGTAGCGGAGTTAGACTAGCCTCCTCTTGTAGCGGAGTTAGACTAGCTTCCTCTTGTAGCGGAGTTAGACTAGCCTCCTCTTGTAGCGGAGTTAGACTAGCTTCGTCTTGTAGCGGAGTTAGACTAGCCTCCTCTTGTAGCGGAGTTAGACTAGCCTCCTCTTGTAGCGGAGTTAGACTACCCTCGTCTTGTAGCGGAGTTAGACTAGCCTCGTCTTGTAGAGGAGTTAGACTAGCTTAGTCTTGTAGCGGAGTTAGACTAGCCTCCTCTTGTAGCGGAGTTAGACTAGCTTCGTCTTGTAGCGGAGTTAGACTAGCCTCGTCTTGTAGCGGAGTTAGACTAGCCTCGGCTTGTAGCGGAGTTAGACTAGCTTAGTCTTGTAGCGGAGTTAGACTAGCTTCGTCTTGTAGCGGAGTTAGACTAGCTTCGTCTTGTAGCGGAGTTAGACTAGCCTCGTCTTGTAGCGGAGTTAGACTAGCCTCGGCTTGTAGCGGAGTTACACTAACTTCGTCTTGTAGCGGAGTTAGACTAGCTTAGTCTTGTAGCGGAGTTAGACTAGCTTAGTCTTGTAGCGGAGTTCGACTAGCTTAGTCTTGTAGCGGAGTTAGACTAGCCTCGTCTTGTAGCGGAGTTAGACTAGCTTCTTGTAGCGGAGTTAGACTAGCTTCGTCTTGTAGCGGAGTTAGACTTGCCTCGTCTTGTAGCGGAGTTAGACTAGCCTCCTCTTGTAGCGGAGTTAGACTAGCTTAGTCTTGTAGCGGAGTTAGACTAGCTTCGTCTTGTAGCGGAGTTAGACTAGCCTCGTCTTGTAGCGGAGTTAGACTAGCCTAGTCTTGTAGCGGAGTTAGACTAGCTTCGTCTTGTAGCGGAGTTAGACTAGCCTCCTCTTGTAGCGGAGTTAGACTAGCCTCGTCTTGTAGCGGAGTTAGACTTGCCTCGTCTTGTAGCGGAGTTACACTAACTTCGTCTTGTAGCGGAGTTAGACTAGCTTAGTCTTGTAGCGGAGTTAGACTAGCTTCGTCTTGTAGCGGAGTTAGACTAGCTTAGTCTTGTAGCGGAGTTAGACTAGCTTAGTCTTGTAGCGGAGTTAGACTAGCTTAGTCTTGTAGCGGAGTTAGACTAGCCTCCTCTTGTAGCGGAGTTAGACTAGCTTCGTCTTGTAGCGGAGTTAGACTAGCCTCGTCTTGTAGCGGAGTTAGACTAGCCTCGGCTTGTAGCGGAGTTAGACTAGCTTAGTCTTGTAGCGGAGTTAGACTAGCTTCGTCTTGTAGCGGAGTTAGACTAGCTTCGTCTTGTAGCGGAGTTAGACTAGCCTCGTCTTGTAGCGGAGTTAGACTAGCCTCGGCTTGTAGCGGAGTTACACTAACTTCGTCTTGTAGCGGAGTTAGACTAGCTTAGTCTTGTAGCGGAGTTAGACTAGCCTCCTCTTGTAGCGGAGTTAGACTAGCTTAGTCTTGTAGCGGAGTTAGACTAGCTTCGTCTTGTAGCGGAGTTAGACTAGCCTCGTCTTGTAGCGGAGTTAGACTAGCCTCGTCTTGTAGCGGAGTTAGACTAGCCTCGTCTTGTAGCGGAGTTAGACTAGCTTCGTCTTGTAGCGGAGTTAGACTAGCTTCGTCTTGTAGCGGAGTTACACTAACTTCGTCTTGTAGCGGAGTTAGACTAGCTTAGTCTTGTAGCGGAGTTAGACTAGCTTAGTCTTGTAGCGGAGTTAGACTAGCTTCGTCTTGTAGCGGAGTTAGACTAGCCTCGTCTTGTAGCGGAGTTAGACTAGCCTCGTCTTGTAGCGGAGTTAGACTAGCTTCGTCTTGTAGCGGAGTTAGACTAGCTTCGTCTTGTAGCGGAGTTAGACTAGCTTCGTCTTGTAGCGGAGTTAGACTAGCTTCGTCTTGTAGCGGAGTTAGACTAGCCTCGTCTTGTAGCGGAGTTAGACTAGCCTCGGCTTGTAGCGGAGTTACACTAACTTCGTCTTGTAGCGGAGTTAGACTAGCTTAGTCTTGTAGCGGAGTTAGACTAGCTTAGTCTTGTAGCGGAGTTAGACTAGCTTAGTCTTGTAGCGGAGTTAGACTAGCCTCGGCTTGTAGCGGAGTTAGACTAGCCTCGGCTTGTAGCGGAGTTAGACTAGCTTAGTCTTGTAGCGGAGTTAGACTAGCTTCGTTTTGTAGCGGAGTTAGACTAGCCTCGTCTTGTAGCGGAGTTAGACTAGCCTCGGCTTGTAGCGGAGTTAGACTAGCTTAGTCTTGTAGCGGAGTTAGACTAGCTTCGTCTTGTAGCGGAGTTAGACTAGCTTAGTCTTGTAGCGGAGTTAGACTAGCCTCGTCTTGTAGCGGAGTTAGACTAGCTTCGTCTTGTAGCGGAGTTAGACTAGCTTCGTCTTGTAGCGGAGTTAGACTAGCCTCGTCTTGTAGCGGAGTTAGACTTGCCTCGTCTTGTAGCGGAGTTAGACTTGCCTCGTCTTGTAGCGGAGTTAGACTAGCTTCGTCTTGTAGCGGAGTTAGACTAGCTTCGTCACGTGAAACCTACTTGGTGTTTTGAGGCGGTCGATGAGGAGCCTCCAGCAGTAGAGGCATCAGCCGCCGCCGCCGCTGCCGCCGTTGCACGGAAGTCCCCGAGCTTGGCGATATTGCATCCAAGCACCTCAAGGGCTTTCCTGGCCGGGCGAGCAGGTGGCAGGTGGAGGGCGAATGGCTATCTCAGTAATTTATATTTGAATTGACAGTTTGAGTTTTGTGCAACTGCTGTTTGTATTCAAAGTGTCATGTGGAGGGGTGACGGCTAGTTTTGCATTTCGTATTTAAATTGACAGGTGGGGGGGGGGGGCGACGGCTAATATTGTATTCTGTATTATAGTTCACAGGCGGAGGGGGCGACGGTAAAATTTTAAATTTTGTTTAGTTTACAGGTTGAGGGGGAACAGCCAATTGTTTTTAAATTGACTGTGGAGGGCGACGTCTACTTATTTACTTTGTATTGTAACTGACAGGTAGAGGGGGCAAGACTGTTCTCCACATCACACATCACACCTTCTCAACCACTCTGGCAGCTGCTCAGCCTGAGGATGCAACAGGTACGCTAGCGCCTCCCCCGCTGCCCGAGCAATGGACGCGGCGCGGGTGCTGATGGAGTTGCGGTCCTGTCCCGATGAGGTGGCCTGCCGATGCTGCAATAGGACGTACAGCAAGCCAGCAAGGGTATGAGACGTAAGCAAATTGCTACGATAGGACGTACAGCAAGCCAGCAAGGGTATGAGACGTAAGCAAATTGCTACGATAGGACGTACAGCAAGCCAGCAAGGGTATGAGACGTAAGCAAATTGCTGCGATAGGACGTACAGCAAGCCAGCAAGGGTATGAGACGTAAGCAAATTGCTGCAATAGGACGTACAGCAAGCCAGCAAGGGTATGAGGCATGCGGTATTCTAGACAATGGGCGAGGACTGCGAGCAAAATGCTGCTATGGAGTTTGTTAATTGCATGAATTGTGCACTAGTGTAAAATTTAATTGCAGGACTCCGTTGCAGGATTTAATTGCAGGACTCCGTTGCAGGATTTAATTGCAGGACACCGTTGCAGCATTTAATTGCAGGACTCCGTTGCAGGATTTAATTGCAGGACACCGTTGCAGCATTTAATTGCAGGACTCCGTTGCAGCATTTAATTGCAGGACTCCGTTGCAGGATTTAATTGCAGGACTCCGTTGCAGCATTTAATTGCAGGACTCCGTTGCAGCATTTAATTGCAGGACTCCGTTGCAGCATTTAATTGCAGGACTCCGTTGCAGCATTTAATTGCAGGACACCGTTGCAGCATTTAATTGCAGGACTCCGTTGCAGCATTTAATTGCAGGACTCCGTTGCAGCATTTAATTGCAGGACACCGTTGCAGCATTTAATTGCAGGACACCGTTGCAGCATTTAATTGCAGGACTCCGTTGCAGCATTTAATTGCAGGACACCGTTGCAGCATTTAATTGCAGGACTCCGTTGCAGCATTTAATTGCAGGACTCCGTTCACCGGTTAAACATTGATTTGCAGAGCACCAGTGTACAATTTAAATGCAGTTCGCCGGTGTACGATCTAATTGCAGTACCCTGGTGTAGCATTTAATTGCAGTACACCAGCGCAACGCTTTATTGCATTAAACTGGTATAGGAATTTTTTGCTTTGCTTTGTGCGCCAGATTACAAAATATAAATCTGGAAACAGGGAGTGAGAAGACAACGATTTTATTATCGTTTGAATCATGACATTTTTTTCTGGAAGGGTTTTTGCAGCCTGTGCCCATGCAATTTTGTCTCAGCCCTGCCACAAATTTCTGAAAGGCTGCCCTCATATGCATAACGAATCCCACACATCTGCCCTCCCACACATTCACACCTCCACGACTTCACAACCACCCAGGGGCAAAGCCAATCCCACCCTTCCACACCTTCCACCCTTCCACCCTTCCAGACCTGAACAAGGGCACTCGCGAGGTGCAGAGCCGGGTGCTGTCGGCGTTCCGTGTTCGACGATCCGTCAGCAGCTTCACCGCCTCCCGCCATTGGCACCTGGGGTCAGAGGATGAATGGAGCATGTTAGGACAATCCGGCTATATTAATAAATAAATCATCGATCCACACTAGGCTATACCGTTGCTATCATGTTGGTACGATCCAGCTTAACCTGTACTGTATCACGCTATACCATGCCATACCTGACCCCTGTACCCCTTTACCCCTCACCCCCATCACCCCCATCACCCCCCTTACCCCTACACCCTTACCCCTACACCCTTACCCCTACACCCTTACCCCTACACCCAGACCCCTACACCCAGACCCCTACACCCTTACCCCTACACCCTTACCCCTACACCCTTACCCCTACACCCTTACCCCTACACCCTTACCCCTACACCCTTACCCCTACACCCTTACCCCTACACCCTTACCCCTACACCCAGACCCCTACACCCAGACCCCTACACCCTTACCCTTACACCCTTACCCCTACACCCTTACCCCTACACCCAGACCCCTACACCCTTACCCCTACACCCTTACCCCTACACCCAGACCCCTACACCCTTACCCCTACACCCTTACCCCTACACCCAGACCCCTACACCCTTACCCCTACGCCCTTACCCCTACACCCTTACCCCTACACCCAGACCCCTACACCCTTACCCCTACACCCTTACCCCTACACCCAGACCCCTACACCCAGATCCCTACACCCTTACCCTTACACCCTTACCCCTACACCCTTACCCCTACACCCAGACCCCTACACCCTTACCCCTACACCCTTACCCCTACACCCAGACCCCTACACCCAGACCCTTACACCCTTACCCCTACACCCTTACCCCTACACCCTTACCCCTACACCCAGACCCCTACACCCAGACCCCTACACCCTTACCCCTACACCCTTACCCCTACACCCAGACCCCTCCACCCTTACCCCTACACCCAGACCCCTACACCCTTACCCCTACACCCTGACCCCTACACCCAGACCCCTACACCCTGACCCCTACATTCTAAACCCTGAGCACTGAACCCTTAACCCCTGATTAACGTCGCAGGGGTGTTAAAACGGGGAAGACTTGACGCAAGACGAAAACCCACCGGCAGAAGCCGTCGCCGTTTGGCGTCCGGCAGGCCCAGGTGGACCCGGCACAGCTCCAGTAGCGCGCCAGCCGCCGCCGCGCCGCCCGCCCCCTCAGCCTCCCTGGGGCAGCTGCTTATCCCCACCGCCGCCGCCGCCGCCACCTGCGCCTCCACGGCGGCGACGGCCTCTGTAAAGTACTTGAGAGCGTCGACCCATTTGTCCTCCTGGATCAGGGAGAGGCCTCGGGCCACAGACTTGGAGGAGGGGTCCGCCCTGGGCGCGCCCAAGCCCTGTTGGGAGGGATTCAAATGGTGTGGTCAGGGATCAATGAGTCATCCTTAATGGGAGACGTGGAGGGGTCTGCCCGGGGTGTTACTGCACCCAACCCCTGCTGGGAGGTTTTTGAAGTTTAAAATGGAGTTTTGCGAGGCCTCGGGCCAGAGACTTGAATGAGGGGTCGGCCCTAGGCGCACCCAAGCCCTGTCGGGAGAGATTCAAAGTTTCAAATAAACGGAGGTTTGAGGAGCCTTAGGCCAAGGGCCTGGAGGGGTCGGCCCTAGGCGCACCCAAACCCTGCCGGGAGGGATTCAAAGTTTCAAACTAAGTTTTGAGAAACCTTAGGCCAGGGCCTCAGCCTATCTCAGCTATGACACGTTGCACACTTTTCCCTGCCCAGCGCGTACGATCATGCCCGACCGGCCCTCGCATACATAGACGAGCAAGTCACATGATACCCTGAGTTGTGGACATGATACCCTGAGTTGTGGACATGACGCCCTGAGGTGTGACCATGATGCTCTGAGGTGTGAACATGATACCCTGAGGTGTGGACATGATGCCATGAGGTGTAGACATGATGCCCTGAGGTGTGGACATGATGCTCTGAGGTGTGGACATGATGCCCTGAGGTGTGGACATGATGCCATGAGGTGTGGACATGCTACCCTGAGGTGTGGACATGCTACCCTGAGGTGTGGACATGTTGCCCTGATGTGTGGACATGATGCCCTGAGGTGTGGACATGATACCCTGAGGTATGGACATGATACCCTGAGGTGTGGACATGATACCCTGAGGTGTGGACATCATGCCCTGAGGTGTGGACATGATACCCTGAGGTGTGGGCATGATGCCCTGAGGTGTGGACATGCTACCCTGAGGTGTGGACATGTTGCCCTGATGTGTGGACATGATGCCCTGAGGTGTGGACATGATACCCTGAGGTGTGTTCATGATGCCCTGAGGTGTGGACATGATGCCATGAGGTGTGGATTAGGGCAGCTACCCGCCTGAGTAAACCCTAAACCCTAAGACCTAGACCCTAAGACCTAAAGCCTCTGCCTGGCCATGATAGCAATGGGTAGGTTGCCGATCGACCTGCCTTTGCGTATCTCAGCAGGATGTCCCCGAGCCCCGACGAGTGGAACAGCACGTCCAGCGTCCCAGCTGCGTCCGGCTCGGCCGCTTTCAGAGCCGCCCGCAGCGCCTCAAAGCCGCCGCTGCCACCGCCACCACCGCTGCCGCTGCCGCTACCGCCGCTGCTGCCACCGTTGCCGCCACCCTGCTGAGGCCCGTCGGGGGAGGAGACGGCAGCGGCCACGGCATCCTTCCAGACGCTCACCTGCGAGGAGCGTGAGAGGGAAAGAGAGGGGGAGGGGAATGTGAGAGAGGGCAGGGAACTTGAGAGAGGGAGGGGATTGTGAGGGAGTGCAAGGAGCGTAACAAAGAGCAGGAAATTTGGGATTTGGCAGCGTCTTCGAGCTGGCTTGCACCTCTTACCATGTCCCCCACTTTTGTTGACATGAAGGGAACGCCAAAGAGCAGGTGTCGCAATTGCCGCACCTGCTCTGACTTGGCGAGCATTCCCCCTCCACTATCCCCTACTTGCGCCAACATGCAAAGATTAACAAAGAAACCTTAAACCCTCAATCCTCAACCCTTAACTAGGGCAGCCGAATTTGGGTTCTACCTTAAACCCTGAATCCTCTCCTAGTCTCCTTCCCCCCCACTCTTGCCAACTTGCGGAAATGAGGGAGCAGGAATCGCGATCTGGGCACCCTCTCTGAATTGGCTAGCTTCCTCTCCCGTGCCCATATTTGCCGACTTGCAAACGATATGAAAGCAGGCGTCGCCAGGAATCTTTTAAATGGTTACTTATTATTACGAGTCGTAACCAAAGTGGTGACTGAATAATTAATTCAGCGAAGCCTGGGTTCATCAGTCGTGCGGTACAAAAAAAACGTCGACATCAATTCGAATCGGGAACTCGCCTACTTCTGGCTACTCCATCATTAATTCCAAATGCCACGAGAAAGAAAACTGGGCATCGCAATTTGGCCCCTCCCTGACTAGGCTAGGATCCCCTCCCTCTCCCGTGACGTCATCGCCTTCACACATAGCACTCAGCCCACTCACTCCGCAGAAGGACCTAAGTCCCGGCTGGTCCCTAAACCCTAAACCCTAAACCCTAAACTAGGCACTAGTTTAGGGCTTAGGGGTAAGGGCCTAAACTAGGTAACTTATTCGGCTCAGGGTTCAGGGCAAGACCCTAAGCCCACACGTTACCCACGCCCACTCGTCGTACGCCTCACCGTCGCGTAATGGTGAGCCTTGCTGCCCGCAAGCGCTCCAACCTTCGCGGCCTGGTCCCCGGCCAGCGCCTCCGCGCGCATCTTCCCGTTGTGTACCCTCTGCAGCGCCTCGTCCTGCCTGCGGTTCAGCGCCTCCAGCTGGCGGCTGGTGGCTGCCAGATCCTCCCTGGCTCTCTTGGCCTCTGCGTGGCGCCGTGCTTCCGAGTGCTGCGGTTAGGGTTAAGGTTAAGTGTGAAGATTCAAGGGTTGAGGGTTAAGCGTTTAGGATGTGCGGGCTTAGGCAGGCCTAGTGCGCCGCACCTCCGAGTGCTGCGGTTAGGGTGTGGGTGGGTGGGTGGGTGGTGACGGTGTGGGCCTTTGGGTAGTTGGTTGGTGATGGTTTAGTTGGGTAGCCGGTTGATGGTGTGGGCGGTTGGCTGGTTAAGGTTTCGGGTGGGCAGTCGATTACGGTGTGGCAAGTTGGTCTGTTATGGCTTCAGTTGGATTAAGTTAAGTTCAGGAAACAGCGCAGCCTGGGCCAAAGCCACATCTGCGCATTACAAGCAAATGTTGAGGGCCGCGCCGCCTTATCACCGCTGGACCTCCAGATACCAATCACGGCGGCGCTGGGGAGGGGGGGGGAGGGCAGCGGTGAACCGACAGACGCACCCCGGTTTGCGGATTATGGCCAACAGACAAATATTGGGCAGAGTATCGGGTCACAGGGGGGACCCCAATCGCGGAGCTGGGGGGGGGGCCAACGGTAAACAGCCACACCCCCGTTTGCGGATTATACCGGCCAAAAGTATTAGGTGCCTTTTCCTCCAGCCCCTGCTGACAGGAGAGGGGGCGAGGCCTTCAGTGCGCCTACAAGTTTTAGGGTAAAATGTTAAGTTTTGTTTTTATGGATTATGCGGGTTTAGGGTTCATAGATTCTGGGTTTAGGGCTCTCGTGGATTTTGCGGATTTGGGGGTGAGGGCGGCGCTCAAGGTGGCCGAATGCTGATCGGGAAAGGTGGGTCCTTCGTTCTGCCTTTTCCTGGTACACGGCGGAAAGAGGAGGGAAGAAAATAGTTTGCCTTTTCTAGTACAATAAAAAGGGAAGAAAAGAGTCTGCCTGTACTTGTACACGGAGGAAAGCAAAGGGAAGGAAAGAGTCTCTACCCTTTCTGGTACAGAGAAAGGAAAAGGGAAGAAAATGAAATTGTCTGCATTCTCACTTGTACAAGCCAGACGGAAGGTCTCACCTTTCCCACCATGTCATAATGGGCGCTGTCACAGTAAAAAACGTTCCACACAAGTAGGTGCCCCCTGGTGTCCACACTTTTACCACCACCACCGCGCCCGCCCCCTGATCTTCGCACTTTTTGCTCGGCTAGCTTCTCGCGCTCAACGCGCGCAGCAGCTTCCAGGTCGGCCATCTGCTCGGCAGCCTTGTGCCGCCGCTCCTGCTCCCACGTTGCCATTTCAGAGGCGCTCAACTGCCTCTGAAGAAAGTGATAAAGTGAAGGAGGTGGGGGAAAGTGTGAGGTGGGGAGATAAGTGCTGCTCCTGCTCCCATGTGGCCATTGCAGAGGCGCTGAACTGCCCCTGACAAAATATATAAAAGTGAATGAGGCAAAGGAAAGTGTGAGGTGGGGAGGAAAGTGTCGCCGCCACTGCACCCACATGGCCTTTTCAGAGGCGCTCAGATGCCTCTGATAAGTGATAACAGTGATGGAAGTGGGGGGAAGTGGGGGGAAGTGTGTGAGAGAAAAGTGTCAGTGTTCCCGCTCCCATGTGGGCAGATCAGATGCGCTCAACGGCCTCTGGTCAAAACTGATCAAGTGATATAAGTGGGGGGGAGTGAGAGGGGAGAAAAGTGTGAAACGTTTGAAAATGACCTCCCTCCACGCAGGTCCACATCCCCATACCTGCAGGTCCACACCTCCATACCTGCACGCCCACACCTCCATACCTGCATGTCCACACCTCCATACCTGCAGGTCCACACCTCCATACCTGCAGGTTTATACCTCCATACCTGCAAATCCACCTCCTTCTCGAGAACCGCCTTGTCGAGCTCCATCTGGACAGACGCCTTCCTCGCCTGGCGCGCCTCCTCCAAAGCGGCCTGCTGCCGCCGCAGCCGCCTGATGCTGGCCTCGAGGGAGGCGCGCTCCTTCTCCGCCTCGGCGCGACTGCAGGCCGCCTCCTCTTCCTGAGCAGCAGCAGCAGGGCCGTCGTGCGGGTTTTCTGACCAGTGGCTAAGAAAGAAAGATAATCACGCCTTCCTGGGGCATTAAGGGAACAGCGCAGCCACTGGATGGCGGCAAAGAGGGAGGCACGCTCCTTTCTCCGCCTTAGCGCGGCTGTGGGCCGCCGATTCTTCCTGAGGGGTGGCAGGGCCATCATCACGACAAGACCGGCCAATGCCCCCCCCCCCATATGACGACAGTGCCGTACGTCATTCAAGATGAAAAAGAAAGGAAGAAAACTATATGCCTTAGTGGGGCGTGAAAAGATTAAGGAAGCAACGCTGGATGGCGGCCAAAGAGGGAGGCACACTGCTTCGCCGCCTTTGCACGGCTGTGGGCCGCCGCCCCTTCCTGAGGGGCGGCAGGGTGACGAAATCATCAGCATAGCTTCCAGCGCATTTTTTCCTTTGAATATTTGGTATTACACCGGATATTCTAAATATCAAGTAAAAAAAGGCCACACAAGTACCGGGTACCGGTATGTCTTAGTCTATGTGTAGAAGCAACATTTTTCGATGAATCCCGAAACGTTTTATTGTCACGTTAATGCCGTAAAAATGAGCAAGCTTAGAGCATAGTAATGCACAAACCTGAAGGATTTGGGGGGCTAAAAGAGTGGAGATGCTCGATCGTAACCCTTAACCCCTGTATGGGGTGTAATGGAGCTAAGCTCATGAAAGACCTTCAGTCGGAAAAGTTTTTCCCTCTTTTGTCTGAGCCTGAAGTTCCTCTAACTTTCGAACCCACCCACCCTGACGTCCGCTTTAGCTTCTGATGCTCCTTGTTACCCTGGAGCACCCCTTGGGCCAGCGGCTATTGGGCTTTTCACTGCGCTCCAAACCGTCAGTTTGTCCCCTCTGAAGAGTTACGAGTCGTCTCCGGTTCAGTGTTAGCAGATTTATTTTTGCTCCGAAACCGGCCCCCCCGACACTGGTTTCACTTTCTGAGGGCAGGACCCTCTACTAAACTGTGAACTGCTTGTGCAAGCTTGAGGAGTAGGATGACCGCAGTTTAAAGCGCCGACTTTTCTGACGGACCTTTTCACCCAACTATTTATAAACGGGCAGTGATGATACTGTAGTCTCAAACTGACTCTATCTCGGAGACTAATGCCAATCTGAGCCCCCCAAATTTTGAGATCCCCCCCCCCCACTTTTCCAGCTCACACTCAAATGGACATGAAACACAAACCCGCTGTAAGTCAACACCAGTACATGTTTAATCAGAATACCGTATATTTGGTTTCCTTCCCCTCAGGTATGAATTCATTAATAATTTCATGCTACCCTCAGGGCACAGTTTCGACAAATTTCGACCAAAACTCTCCATTTCTGACTGGAAACTGGTTTCAAGGACAGATGACTAATTTTTTAGCATCCCTCACCTCAAAACAATCTTAATTATGAGGGGAGGCGAAGCATATCTCCAGTACGTGAAAACGATGTCTTTGGCCGGATTGCCTTATGGTCGGCAGTGCCACTAAACCCTCACCAGCTTGCGCAGAGCTCTCTTCTCCTCCTCCTGGATCCTCTGAAGCTCAAGGCACGTCAGGCATGATGCGTCCTTCACATGGCATCTGTGGAGGTTAGAGGGGGAGGGATAGGGAGGGGAAACGAGGGGATGGAGGGGGGAAGTGGGAAGTGTGAACGTTGGGCATGAATGCATGATGCATCCTTCACATGACATCTGTGGAGGGTAGAGGGGGAGGGATAGGGAGGGGAATCGAGGGTGGGGGGGGGAGGTGCGAAGTGGGAACGTCAGGTTCTTCCCGGCATCTTTGATTGGGCATCTGTGGAGGGTAGAGGGGAAGGGGGGTGAATGTGTCCTTAAGCTTCCCAGAGGCACCTCCTTCTCCTCCTTCTCCTCCTCCTGGATCCTCATGAGCTCAAGGCATGATGCATCCTTCGCAGGGCATCTGTGGAGGGTAGAGGGGAAGGGGGGCGAGGAGGGATTTGTGTGGCTGGCTGAACCCGATTTGGGGGTGCGTTGTAAAGGTTAAGGTTTAGGGTTTAAGGTTTAGGGTTCAGCCGTTTCATGTTTTTTAATTCAAAACTTGGGTGTTTTCTGTTCAGGGTTTCAGAATGATGGAATAGGGTTAAGAGTGCAGGGTTGGGTTATTGCAAACTAGATACGTGATACAGTCGTTTCATGGTTGAAACAGAACCCTGAACACTAATCCTTTTACGTGGAGATACAATGAGACACAAACCTTTGGGGAACTGGCATGTTTAGCGAGATTGGCACTAGGCAAACTTGAGAGATAGCGTTTCGTAGGGGCCGAGGCTGTAGCTTACAACAGTACCACTGTCACATGACACAATGCGCCTAACGACCCACCTTCCCCGTCCCTTCCACCCCACACTGCCCCGTGTCACGCTCCTCGCTTGCAGATGCTCATTAGACATTTCCCTAATGCATCCACATACCCCCCCCCCAAAATAACCTTGCCCCCCCCCCCCCTGCATCCTCATGCATTCACATGCACCCGCCTGCACCCTCATGCTCTCCCCATACAACCGCATGCACCCTCATGCATCCCTTATACACCCCATGCATCCCCATACACCGTCGTGTACCCTCATGCATTAAAAAACAACCTCATATACCCTCATGCACCCTCATGCATCCCCATGCACCCTCGTGCACCCTCTGATGCATCCCTCATACACCCCATTCACCCCTGTACCCTCATGCACCCCCATGCATCCACATACACCCCTCATGCATCCCCATGCACCTCCATGCATCCCTCATGCACCCCATGCATCCCCATGCACCCCATGCATCCCACATGTACCCTGTGCACCTCCATGCATCCCCATGCACTCCCATGCATCCCACATGTATCCTGTGCACCTCCATGCATCTCTCATGCACTCCCATGCATCCCACATGTACCCTGTGCACCTCCATGCATCCCCATGCACCCCATGCATCCCACATGTACCCCATGCATCCCACATGTATCCTGTGCACCTCCATGCATCCCTCATGCACTCCCATGCATCCCACATGTACCCTGTGCACCTCCATGCATCCCTCATGCACTCCCATGCATCCCACATGTACCCTGTGTACCTCCATGCATCCCTCATACACCCTCATGCATCCCCCTGCATCCTCGTGCACCCCCATGCATTCCTTTTACACCCCCATGCAGCCTTCATGCAACCCATGCAAATCCATGCATCCGAATGCACCTCCATGCATGTATCATTCACTCCCATTACCCCATGCACCATGTGCATTTATCATGCACTCCCATTGCCCCATGCAACATGTGCATTTATCATGCACTCCCATTGCCCCATGCACCATGTGCATTTATCATGCGCTCCCGTGCACTCACTCTCTTGTGATCAGGTGCCCCTGCGCCTTGCAGAAATCAACAACCGAAAACAACCATCCGCCTCACCGCGCCAAACGCTCAAGGAAATTTAAAAAATCAAAAATCAAATTTCGAAATTCGAAAACCTAAGAGACTGCCGGACTCACTCCCTCGTGATCAGGTGCCCCTGCGCCTTGCAGAAATCGTACACCAGCTCCTTGCAGCGCATGCGCTCGTGCGAGCGGTCGTAAGCGTGGCAGCGCAGCGAGCACGCGTGGCCGCACGGCAGCGGCTGGTTGCACGGCTGGCAGCATCCGCCCTGGGGCGTCTTGCTGAGGAAGGACGCAGGTGTGTCCAGCAGGGAGCGAGTGCCGTGGATCTGGCACTGCGCTGGCAGGCCCCGCAACACGGCGCCACGCGGGACCAGAAGCCCCAGGACCTTGCCCCAGTGCCTGTGAAGGGATATGTGAAGAGTGAAGTGTGAAGGAGTACCAGGGAGCGCATCCCCAGGACCTGTCAAGGGAAGTGCAAAGTGTGGATATTGTCAAAGGGGGCAGCTCCAGAACATTGCCCCAGTGCCTGTCCAGTAAAGTAGCCTGCTGGCGTCATATGCACTCTACCCTACAATCTATACCCTACACTTAAACTTAAACTTCACAACTTCACCCTATGCCCTGAACACCGCCAAACCTGCATATATCCCCACTGCTGGCACCCTACACCCTAAACCCTACACCCTTGACCCTAAACCCTGCACACAGCCATACCTGCGTGCCTCCCCGCTGCTTGCGCCCCGCAGAGTGGCTGCACTGCCGATCAGCACCAAGCCATGTCTCGCGCGAGACAGCAACACATTGATGCGCTCCGGCTCGCTCAGGAAGCCGACACTCCCGCGGTCGTTGCACCTCACCAGGGACGCGACAACCACATCGGCCTCCTCACCCTGGGGTGTGGGAAGGGTGTGAGAGGCAGTGTGGGAGGGTGTGAGACGTAGTGCGGGAAGGTGTGATATGCGGTGTGAGAGGGTGTGAGAGGGTGTGGGAGGCAGTGCAAGGTAGTGTGGGACGGTGTGAGATATGGTGTGAGAGGGTGTGGGAGGCAGTGTGGAAGGATGTGCAAGGAAGTGTGGGTGGGTGAGAGATATGGTGTGAGAGGGTGTGGGAGGATGTGTGGGAGGATGTGCAAGGTAGTAAGGGAGGGTGTGGGATGTGGTGTGAGAAGGTGTGAGAGGTAGACCACCCGATACTTGTCAGTAAAGGGCTTCACAATGCAGGGTTTAGGGTTAAGAGCTTAGATCT
Source organism: Limnomonas spitsbergensis (assembly GCA_037349105.1). Taxonomy (NCBI): domain Eukaryota; kingdom Viridiplantae; phylum Chlorophyta; class Chlorophyceae; order Chlamydomonadales; genus Limnomonas; species Limnomonas spitsbergensis. The sequence continues at coordinate 4,536,643 of JAYJMM010000114.1, forward strand.
AAACCCTAGACCAGTGTGTCAAGGACCACCTGGTAGTTTTCGATCGTGGGCTTCACAGGTTAGGGTTACTGGGTTAGGGCATCACCCTTCAATTTGGTACCCTAAACCAACGCATTGAAGACCACCTGATAGTTGTCGATTGTGGCCACACGAATGCCGGGGGAGGGAGAGCTGCTTGAAGAGCCAGATGCTGACCCTGCCCCGCTGCTACCCGTTGCGGGGATGGACGCGGAGATGCCGGACAGCAGCTGCGGCTGGGCCTCTTTATGGAGGGCGGTGACATCAAGATCCCCCAGGGAAACCTGGTATGAATTATGTGTGGGACAAGTGTGGGAGGTGTGAAGGTGGCTGGGAATTCTTGTGGAGGGCAGTGACATGGAGACCCCTACAGACACCTGGTATGAACTGAAAACTGTGAGATAAGTGAGAAGGTGTGAAAGCGGCTGGGCCTCCTTGTGGGGTGCTGTGATGGCGAGAATCGCGAGATCCCCCAGGAACACCTGGTATGAATTGAGAATTGTGGGAGAGTGTGGAGGGTGTGAACGTGGCTGGGAATTCTTGTGGAGGGCGATGACGACGAGACCCCAGGGACACCTGGTATGAATTGAGAAGTGTGGGGAAGTGTGGGAGGTGTGAACGGCTGTGTTTCCTTGTGGAGGGCAGTGATGTCGAGATCCTCCACGGACACCTGGTATGGATTTATAAGTTTGGGAAAAGTGTGGGAGGTGTGTATGCGGCTGGGCTTCCTAGTGGACAACGGCGATGTTGAGATCCCCCGGGGACACTTGGTATAAATTGAAAAGTGTGAGATGGGTGCGGAGGTGTGAACGACTGTGTCTCCTTGTGGAGGACGGTGACATCGAGATCCCCCACAGACACTTGGTATGCATTGACAAGTGTGAGAGAAGTGTGGGAGGTGTTAATGGGGATGGGTATGCTTGTGAAGGGCCCCCATCCCCTCCAGTTTACCTTATTGTTTGTTTTGCACAGCTCCCTGTGGATCTCCAGCAGCTGGCCTAGGTAGGGGGTGAGGATCACCATCTGGTCGGCCCGGTAGCCCTGCTGAAGCAGGTAGGTCACGATAGAAACTGCCATCTGCACCTCGTGGAGGTTGACCTATAAAGAGTGAGGAGGCAGGTAAGAGTGAGATAAGAGTGGGGGAGGGAAGTGGGAAAGAGTGGGGGATTAAGAGTAGAGAGTAAAGTGTTATGAGTGACGAGTCAATAGTCGAGAGTGATGCAAGACAAGTGGCGCGTGGGAGTGACGAGGAAAGAGTGAGAAGCGGGGATTGGGGAGTGGGAAGTGAGGAGTGGGGAGAGAGGAGTGGGGAGAACGGAGACAGGGGGGAGGAGCAATGAGTGCATCTGTTTTCTGGGGATATGATGCACTATGCCCTGGGGTATGTAGAGGCTGGTAATACTGCAGCTTATAATGCTCATATTTTGTTGCATGGTAGCTCACCTAGTGCAAGGGCCAAACAGGTGGCTTCCTTAATCCAGGCCTCAGGGCGTATCGTTTCTTTATTTATTTAGTTAGTTTCTTTATTTAATGCTTATACTGAAGTTATGTTGAACAATCATTTAATCAAAAAAAAATGTGTGATTTATCTGTTCCACTATTAAACTTGAACCGCCATGGGGTAATTAAGACTAGCATGTTATTGATAGCGGCAGAGGGCATGCATCCCCATTCAAGGGCACTTAAGAGTAGGTGCACCTGCTGTTCCTCGGGGATGTGACGCGCTGGGCCAGGCATGCAAGATTGGCAGCTTGGGGGTCATGCGTGCTGGGTTTGTAGCCAAAGGGCCATGCACGATAGCTTTATAGTTTGCCTCTTGGGCTGGAAGGTGTAGGTATGCCATGCATGCTAGACAAGTAACTGGGGAGCCATGCATGCTAGCTGAGTAGATACGGTAGGGGCCATGCATGCCGGTTGAGTAGCTAGGGGCCATGCACGAGGGGGGGGCAAAAACAAAAAAAATCGACCCCATGCCCCTTTTTTGTAGAGCTTGAAGAGAGCGTTCCATAGCTGTGTTTAAAATATTTTTGGCCCAGGGGGGTGGGAGATATGGGGGGGCAAAGTTGGGGGGGGGAAGGTGGGTGGTCTCCCCAAAAATCCAATATTTGGAAAACTTCGTATATTTTTTCTGGAGGTCTGTTGAGGCTGGCAGTGGCACCTCTGTGTTCCTCTTGTCAACATGAGTCCATTAACATCATAAAATGTTGCTTGAATTACCATATGACCCCCTGCCCCCCCACACTGAGGGTTTGGCCCCATTGGACACACCCCGAAACCAGCTGAGCCAGCCTTAGAAAGAGCGTTGTATTACACGCAGCACATAGTAGTGTTGGTCTGGTGGATCATGAATGAACATATCACTTGTGGTCGTTGTGGCAAGGTCCTCAAATCCGCTGACCCTGCAAACGTCAGACGCCACCAGAATGGGAGGGAGTGCATGGCAGCTTCCGCGATACAACGCGATTCGAAACGGCAGAGAACGCTCGGGTTTGCTCCCCCTCCACCGCTAGCTATCCCTGCTGCTGCCCCAGCCTAGCATCCTGCACAGCCTAGCATCCTTCATGGTGCGGGACCCCTTCGCCGTGCTGGTCTCAAGCGGCGGGGTGCTGGCCTTGGCAGTCTTCAGAGCTGATGTGCTCCAGGTCCCCACGGCCAAGGGGGGTCTGTATAGTGTGGGCGAGATGACACCGGAGCAACTGCTGATGGATGCTGCTCAGGTGACTGGGGTGCTTATGCACCTGAGGTACGCTGGAGGCGACGAGGAGGATGGGTCAGATGCTGCATTTGAGTGAATGGGCAAGACAGGCGGGCAGCTAAAGGTGGCTGCCCACAGAGCCTTCCCCTTCGCCATGACAGCCTCTCCGTCTCCAGAGACACCACACGCCGTGGCAAGGTGCGAGGCATCTACTCTGGACAGCATCTTGGCAGCTCTGCTCACCCAGGGGGGGTGCCAGGCCAGCTTCCGCCAGCTGCCCCTCACAGCGTGAATATGTCCGCTGAGTTCCCATACAGAGGCAGTGAGGCCAAGGTCTGGCCTCTTTGCAACAGCGTGCCTCAGCAGCTAGAGCAGCGCCAAGATCAGCCTGGGCCATCAGCAACCAAGGATGCCTTTGTGGACTGTAGGGTGGCTGGGTGTGGGAAGAAGTTCAAGTTATCCGCTGTGCGTCGCACGCCATATCTTGTTAGGCCAATGTGGCGCAGCCTGCAGCTTGGAGCCTCATGCTGATGAAGCATGTGGCTTCTGTGGTGCCGTGTGTGGAGACCGGGACTCTGGCATGTGCAGGTCAGAGCTGGGAAATGACTCTAACAGCATTATCGTGAAAGTCAGCTCCGCATGCCCTCTGCACCACAAGATGTCATACGCCTCAGCGCACAAGGTGTCAGCCACCAATCCTTGCACCAACAGGCCAGTGCCATGCCAGGTCTGCAGGAGCAGGGATCCGCCCGTCCCCCGCCCGTGGGTCTGGAGCTATCACTACCTTGATCACATGCTGACAGCCCATCCTGATCAGCAGGTGGCGGAGGCAGATGTGGCAAGCTACGCGGTGACGGTGGAGGAATTAGAGGGAGTAGTGGGCAAAGAGATCCCGCTGAGGGAGAGGAAGAAGGCAGTGAGGGAGCTCATGGCAAAGATGAAGGCTAATGCCATCGCATTGCCACCGCCATCCAGGCCATCTGCCTTCTGGAAACATGTCATTGCTAGCGAGCAGTAGTCGGTTGTCAATAGCCTGGCTTAGCTCAGTACCCAAATTGACTGTTGGCATGAATTGTGATCGCTAGCGAGCATTAGTCGGTACTCAATAGCCTGGCTGAGCCCAGTACCAAAATTGACTGTTGGCATGTCATCACCTAACGAATTGAAATATACCAGAAGAAGCGCCTTGACGAGCTGATAAAAAAACACCCCTTAAGTAACCTGTAATTTTGAATTTTGACTGAGATATTTGAATTGCAATGGGTTCCGGAGGCAGTGGGTGGGTGGGTGGTAGCCTCAGGTGCTCGTTTTATTTTCTGGGCATGGGGTCCCTGGCTTTTTGTGTCCCCCCCTCGGCCGTGCACGCAAGTTTAGGAGGTAGGAGCCATGCATGCAAGTTTAGGAGGTAGGAGCCATGCATGCAAGTTTAGGAGGTAGGAGCCATGCATCCAAGTTTAGGAGGTAGGAGCCATGCATGCAAGTTTAGGAGGTAGGAGCCATGCATTCAAGTTTGGGAGGTAGGAGCCATGCATGCAAGTTTAGGAGGCAGGAGCCATGCATGCAAGTTTAGGAGGCAGGAGCCATGCATGCCAGCTTAGGAGGTAGGAGCCATGCATGCCAGCTTAGGAGGTAGGAGCCATGCATGCTAGGTGAGTAGCTTGCCTTGGACTGGAACGTGTCGGCGTTCCATCCTTGACCCTTCTCCATGACCTCCATTTGGTCATGGTCGATGAACAAGACGCGCCCACTGTCCGGCTGCAGGCCGCGCAGCGGTGGGTGGAGCGACACGCTGGCGTGGTCCTTCAGGTCGGGGTAGGTGCAGGCACGGACAAGCTCTGAAACCTGCAGGACAAAATCGGGAGCAGCGCCTCTTTTAGTGGGCTTCAGACCACACATAGGGGGCCGCCGGGCAGCCACCACTGGGTCAATTGGGACAGAATGTTGACCAATCTATAGCCCGTGGCCTGAGCAGCAGGACTTGCTTCCCCAGGCCCCCACGTCCGTGCGCCGTGATGTAGCTGAATTGTAGCTGAAGCACGATAAACGAGACACTGATCAGGAGGCGAGATATCTGAGGCAACTAGGGCTGGCGCACACCGTATGTCCTCACGCTACATCTTAGCCCTAAACCCTGAACCTTGAACCCTAAATCCTGGAACCTGAAACCTAAATCCTGAACCTCGTACCCTGAACCCCAAACCCTGAACCTCTAAACATTGTGTGCAGGCGTTTGTGTATGCGGCCAAGATAGAATGAAGGGAGCCTGGCCTTGCTAACAGCCCCGACCCTTGACCTTGGACCCTTAACCCTGCAACATAAAGCCAACAACCAAAACTCATACCCCCCCTCAGTGAGAGTACATTCACATGTAACATTCATAAAATAAACGTGAGGGAAGCCTAGGTCTTGTTTGATTCCTAAACCCTGAAGCAGGACCCCTTAACCCTTAACCCTAGACTCCTACATGAGGGTGCACGCGGTGCTGAACACCCAAGGTCGCAAACGTTATATTGCTTGTTTCCTGAACCCTGACCCCTAAACCCGTAACTCCTACCCGAGGGTGCACGCGGTGCTGAACACCCAAGGTCGCAAAGGTTATATTGCTTGTTTCCTTAACCCTGAACCCTGACCCCTATACCCGTAACTCCTACCCGAGGTTGCACATGGTGTTGAACACCCAAGGTTGCATAGGTGAACTTGATTGTTTCCTTAAACCTAACAACGTAACCCTCATCCCGAAACTCCTACCTGAGGGTGTGCGTTTTGTTCGCCCAAGGTCACGTGGGGGAAGCCTAGTCTTGCTTGTTTGCTTAACCCCAAACCCTAAACCTTAAAAACTAAAAACAAAACCCTAACCCATCAACTCCTACCTGAGGGTGCATGCGGTGTTGTATTATGCCCAATGCCATGCGGGGGGAGCCAAGTCTTGCTTGATTCCCAAACCCCAAACCCCAAACCCTAAACCGTAAAAACTAAAACAAAAAACTAACCCATCAACTCCTACCTGAGGGTGCATGCGGTTTTGTATGCCCAATGCCATGCGGGGGGGAGCCAAGTCTTGCTTGATTCCCAAACCCCAAACCCCAAACCCTAAACCGGAAAAACTAAACCCTAACCCCTCAACTCCTACCTGAGGGCGCATGCGATGTTGTACGCCCACTGCTATGTGGGGGAAGCCAAGTATTGCTTGTTTCCTGAACCTTAAACCCTCATACCCTTAAACCCTAACCCCTAAACCCCTACCTGGGGGTGCATGCGGTGTTCTACGCCCACTGCCATGTGGAGGAAGCCAAATGTTGCTTGTTTTCTTAACCCTAAACCCTAAAATTTTTAAATTAAACCCTAAACCCTCAACTCCTACCTAAGGGTGCATGCGGTATTGTATGCCCAATGCCATGTGGGGGAAGCCAAGTCTTGCTTGTTTCCTTAACCTTAAACCACAACCCCTGAACTCCTACCTGGGGGTGCATGCGGTGTTGAACGCCCAGTGTTACGTGTGGAAAGCCAGCCATGACCAGGCGCTCAAAGAGAGAGACATTGAGGTCGTGGCCGTGGCCCGACTGCACCGACAGCGGCCAGCTCTCCACCTTGGGGCGCAACTGCTTGTGGTCACCAATCTACAGAGTATGTGCAATGCGGCGCAGTTGAGCCTTTCAACAACGTTTATATACGGTAGTTTGTTTTGTTGCTTTAGGGCGCAGCAGCTTGGGGTCACCAATCTACAGAGGCATGTGCAATAATGCATTGATGCGGCGCACGTGTGCCTTTAAACAATGTTTTGTTTTGTTGCTTTGGGGCGCAGCTGCTTGGGGTCGTCCGATCTACAGAGCATGTGCAATGCGGCGCACATGAGCCTTCCAATAACGTTTATGTAGTTTGTTTTGTTGCTTTGGGGCACAGCAGCTTGAAGTCGCTGATCTACAAAGAATGTTTAGAAAGCAAGGATGCAGAAGCTGGGCATTGGCTGGGCTGCCGAAACGTGGGCCTTATAATGATGTTTTTGTTGTTTTCTTTGGGGTGCAGCTGCTTGTGGTCAGCGATCGAAAGAGCATGTGCAGGAAGGAAGGCAGCAGAGGCTAGGCTGAACGAATGGAATGCTGACACGTGAGCATTCAAACGATGTATTTTTGTTATTTGCGTTGGGGTGCGGCTGCCTGCGGTCAACACGATCTACATAACATGTGTGCCACATAGCATACATATAGGTATAGGTTTGGAGAATCCAAGGAATGCTGACACTGTTTAGTTTCACGGAAGCTCGATACGGCAAGATTTGACACGATATGACACAGGTTTGACCAGATAGGATAATTCATCACCAAGGTAGCAAGAAGGGGGGCTGTTGGTTGCAAGGCATCAGCCCCAGCAGCCGGGGGTGGATGAGCGGCAGAGCCATGGTAGCAAGAAAGGGCACAAAATCGGCACAATACGGCACAGGTCGAGCCGAATTGTGCTAACATATCCGGCGGCCACGGTTTGTTTTACGACGTGATATGCTGTTGCCTGATCATATCATGATATAAGGCATCACAAAACTCAGATAGATTGAATAACCCACCGGTATAATAGAGGCTATCATAAAAATAAAACTGAGTGTTGACCAAGGTATTGACTCGATTTTGCTACAGAGCGTGCGTCCGAGTTTGTTTCAAACTGCACGCCAGGTCATGTTCTGGAGTCCGCCAAGTGGCCTCACCACTGAGCGAAAGGGGACCAATGCTTGACTGGTGGCCGGGGCAGCAGGACTAGCGGCATCCGCCCCACACCCCTTGGCCACAGAACGTCATGTAGCTGCATTGTAGCTCAAGCGCTTTGAAAGGAACAGCTTAAATTTGTATGACGTGCTGGTAGTCATTGACTTGCTACCGCAGTCTCATCGCATGCCACCCTAAACCCTAAAAATGTACTCTAAACCCTTACCCTTAACACTTATCCTTGCTCGCAGCCCTTACCCTTAGTCTCAACCCTTACCCTGAACCCTTACCCTAAACCCTTACCCTGAGCCCTTACCCTGAGCCCGAACCTACCATAATGAGCTGCTTGGTTTTGGGGCTGAGGCTGGTCAATGCATGGGACTCATGCAACTCCCCCGCCTCCTCCACCATGACTATGGTGGGTGCCACACTGGCGTTCTGAAGCATGTCCTTGTACTTTGCAGCGCCTGCAGCAAACCAAATCAGACCGTGTTTGAATATTGCACAGCGCTGAAGCAGCTGGGTAGAAGGCGGGTGCCACACTGGCCTTCTGAAGCATGCCCTCGTACTTTGAAGCACCTGCAGCAAACCGAAGCAGACAATGTTTGAAAATTGCAGTGCCGAAGCAGCTGGGTAGAAGGTGGGTGCCATACTGGCCTTCTGAAGCATGCCCTCGTACTTTGAAGCACCTGCAGCAAACCGAAGCAGACAATGTTTGAAAATTGCAGTGCCGAAGCAGCTGGGTAGAAGGTGGGTGCCACACTGGCGTTCTGAAGCATGTCCTTGTACTTTGCAGCGCCTGCAGCAAACCAAATCAGACCGTGTTTATATAATGCAGTGCTGAAGCAGCTGGGTAGAAGGTGGGTGCCACACTGGCAATCTACATGAGGTCCTTGTCGCTGCGGCGCCTTCAATAATATGATTCATACCATGGATTCAAAATTGCACAGCGCTGAAGCAGCTGGGCAGAAGTCGGGTACCACCCTGAAGACATGCATCAGGTCCTTGTACTTCGCGGTACCAGCGACAATGGAAATCGTACCATGAAAATTGTTTAGCGCTGAAGCAGCTGTCTAGTAGACGGGTTCCTCTCTCTGGGGATCTGCCGTCCCGGGTCCTTTTACTTTGTGGTACCAGCAGCTTGCGTTGAATGTTTGTAAACCAGGCAAGGATTTGAGATTGTGGCAGGATTAAAGCAGACGGTGCGTGGAAGGTGGGTAGAAGGTGTGTGGAAGGTGTGTGGAGGGTGGGTAGAAGGTGGGTAGAAGGTGGGTAGAAGTTGGGTAGAAGGTGCCTGTCGGTCCAAGCACTGAAACAGGTCATATGAGTCACCCTGCTTATGTTTGAGTGCACACCAGACACCACACTTTGGCGTGCTGCCACCACTGGGCTGCTTGGGACCCAGAATCGACCGGCCCAGGGCTGGCAGTCCGAGCAGCAGGCCCCTCCCACCCCCACCCGCCAGGCCCCCATGCCTTGCCTGTCGTGGTACAGCCGATGACGCGTGCCCCTGCCAGCGTGGCCAGCTCCGAGGTGCTGTGCAAGACCCGCATCTCGTCCTGTGCCTCCTTGCACCTGATCAAACAGGCGTGGGGGGGAGGTGGTCGCCACGGAGGTGTGGAAATCAGGAGGATGAAGTGAGGAACACGCATCCAGGGGGTCATGCATGTCAAAAGCTTGATCTCAGTGTGTCAATATTTTATGATTCCACCCAGGGAAAGGTGTCTGTCAAAAGGATGATCCCAGTACGTCAAAAATATGATTCCACTCAGTTTTAGGTGTCTGTCAAAAGCATGGTTCAAGTGTGTCAAAATGATGTTTCGAGTCTGTCAAACGATCCGACAGAAGGATGATTGGAGTGCATAAAAAGTATGATTTTAGGATGCCAAAAGTATGATTCAAGTATCTGTCATAAGTGTGACTCAAGCTTGTCAGAAGGAGGGTTCAAGTATCAGTCATAAGTGTGATTCAAGTACGCGTAAAAGTTTGATTGAAGCCTGTCAAAAGCACGATTCAAACCTATCTCTAAACACAATCTGACAAAAGGCATATGCAACAACCCCTGTCTCTTGCTCATTCGGTTGGCCATAGCTTTAAGACACATCATATTTGTAGTAAGAGATACAGCCAATGGCTTATGGGGCCTGGAACCCTAAACCCTAAACCACTTCGAACACTTCAATGAGTATGTGAAGGTTTGACAGGCCAGCGGGCCACCAAATTTGATTTGATTTCACAAAGTCTGAACCCTAAACCTTCAAATAGGACAGGATTTCACACAGTTTTAACCCTAAACCCTAAACCCTAAAATATGACAGGATTTTCACATAGTGTAAACCCAAAACCCTAAACGACGACAGGATTTTCACATAGTCTAAACCCTAAACCCTAAAGCCATAACTCCTAACTAGGTCAGGTACCTGTGAACCAGTTTGAGCACAAAATAAAATAGGACAGCGAGCGGAACTGGGATGCAAACGTAGGCAAGACAAACAAAGAAGGAACGGTCAAGAAGAAAGAAGAGTTCGACTAGCTCAAAAAGTGTGATGCCACGTATCTCTCCAAGACGGGCCAGGCCTGAAGCGATGATTGTCTCGGGGTCGCAGTCGACCCTAAAAGCGCTATGACCTCTTCCGCCAAACCCTGGAAAACCTCATCGAATTCTGGAGCACTAAGGCTACTGACGACGTTCGTAAAAACAGTGACCCCAGCAAGAAATAACAAAATAAATTACCGGTAGGACAGCGAGCAGGAAAAGCAGTGAACCCAGCAAGACAATAACAAGCAAGCGTCGGCGTTGCCCCTATCTTGCAGATCCTTCATCGGAGTTGAAAACATGACAGGCAGAGATCATTGTTATAATGAAATAAATTTGAAACGTGACGGTCAGAGATCTTGGCAGAAATCATTGCTAGAATATACATCTTCAAAATATATTCCAAGCCCCACCTGAGAATGGCGGAGGCGAGGTCCGAGCACCACCTGGGGATGATGGGAGGCAGCAGAAGCAGAGGTTTCAAATTCAAATTCAAAATCGAAGCTTCAGATGCTTAGACATCAAACGACTAACCAAGGCATCCGTAATAAAGAAAGGGGAATGTGGAAACACTTCAAAGCAATAACTGGCTTCCACTCTGAACACACCCAGCAGCAAACAGCAACATCCAGCATCAACCAGCAACAACCAGCAACAACCATCACCATCCACCAACCTCCAGCAACATCCAGCAACAACCAGCAACAACCAGCAACAACCAGCAACAACCAGCAACAACCAGCAACAACCAGCAACATCCAGCAACATCGAGCAACATCCAGCAGCATCCAGCAACATCCAGCAACATCCAGCAACATCCAGCAACATCCAGCAACACCCAGCAACATCCAGCAACAACCAGCAACATCCAGCAACAACCAGCAACAACCAGCAACATCCAGCAACAACCAGCAACATCCAGCAACATCCAGCAACAACCAGCAACATCCAGCAACATCCACCAACCTCCAGCAACATCCAGCAACATCCAGCAACGACCAGCAACTACTAGCAACAACCAGCAACAACCAGCATCAACCAGCAACAACCAGCAACATCCAGCAACATCCAACAACATCCAGCAACATCCAGCAACAACCAGCAACATCCAGCAACATCCAGCAACATCCAGCAACAACCAGCAACGAGTAGCAACAACCAGCAACAACCAGCAACATCCAGCAAGACCCAGAAACATCCAGCAACCACCAGCAACCACCAGTAAAAACCAACAACGACAACACACAGCAACATCCAGCAACAACCAGCAACAGCCACCAACAGTATGCAACAACCAGCAACATCCAGTAACAACCAGCAACAACCAGCAACAACCAGCAACATCCAGCAACATCCAGCAACAATCAGCTTCAACCAGCAAGGACAACATCCAGCAATATCCAGCAACAAGCAGCAACAACCAGCAACATCCAGCAACATCCAACAACAACCAGCAACAACCAGCAACAACCAGCAGCAAACAGCAACATCCAGCAACATCCAACAACAACCAGCAACAACCAGCAACAACCAGCAGCAAACAGCAACATCCAGCAACAACCAGCAACATCCAGCAACAACCACCAACCTCCAGCAACCTCCAGCAACCTCCAGCAACAACCAGCAACATCCAGCAACATCCAGCAACATCCAGCAACATCCAGCAACATCCAGCAACATCCAGCAACATCCAGCAACATCCAGCAACAACCAGCAACATCCAGCAACATCCAGCAACATCCAGCAACATCCAGCGGCAACCAGCAACAGCCAGCAACATCCAGCAACAACCAGCAACATCCAGCAACAACCAGCAACAACCAGCAACGACAACATCCAGCAACATCCAGCAACATCCAGCAACAACAAGCAATAACCAGCATCAACCAGCAACAACCAGCAACGACAACATCCAGCAACATCCAGCAACATCCAGCAACACCCAGCAAGGACAACATCCAGCAACATAAAGCGATATCCAGCAACATCCAGCAACATCCAGCAACATCCAGCAACACCCAGCAATGACAACATCCAGCAACATCCAGCAACATCCAGCAACAACCAGCAACGACAACATCCAGCAACATCCAGCAACAGCTTTTTTTGGTCGTTTTAACCTTAACATTTTCCAGATACCCACATCATCCCACACCCGACCTAATCACCCACCCACCCTCCTTTCGATCACGCACCTCTCTCTCAGCCCACCCATCCACTTAACGGCGAGCTGCAATCTTTCATCCATAGGAAGCGCCCAGATGTCGCCCAGAGGCTCCTCATCGTACCCTCCCTCCTCTCCCCCGTCCTCTCCCTCTTCGCATTCCCCCTCCGCCCCGGTGTCTTCTCCGCCTTCGTAGCCCTCGTCCTCTCCTCCGTCCTCTCCTCCGTCTTCTCCACCCCGGTCGTCTCCCCCTCCCCCCTCGTTTCGCGGCACCTTGATCCGCCTCCAGACCATGGCTTGAGACAGCAGCATCGCCTGCTTGCACAGAGCAGCGCATGTACAATAAATGCTGGATCACATCATTATGGTAGTAAGATGCATTATCGTCAAGGCGTCGCAATAAGATGCATCGCCCCCGCCTCCAGACCATGGCTTGAAACAGCAGCATCGCCTGTCCTGGTACCGAGAGGCGCATGCATGAGATGTGCAAATTCCCATTATTAGTGAGATTTATCATAATTAAGATGTACCGATATGGACAACTTGTATTATTAAGAGGATGCATCGCCCCCGCCTCTACAACATGGCTCAAGATACCAGCAAGGCCTGCACGCACAGAGCGGTGCACACGCACGGGAAGTACAAATGTCCACAATTAGTAACGTATTAAATCAGTGCAAATTCCAATTATTTGTTGTAAACATGTGTAACGCCTGCCTGCTTTGATGAGCAAGGACGGGAATTCGTAATCCAGTTGCGTTACCGGTTTCAAGGTGTGACCATCCTCGCGAGCATGTACCTCTGCTTCCTAAACCCTTTACCCTAAACCCTAAACCCTGACCCATCAAACCTGCTTCCGGCAGCCAGTGCAGCAGTGGTCTCTGTAAGTAAAATATACAAATCTAATCACCTACCGTAAAGTAAATAATACACAAATCATAAATACCGGTAACAAAGCAAAAAATAAAGAACCTGCCATTGCATATAATACAATTGTACACCGGTATCAATTGTACACCGGTATCAATTGTACACCGGTATCAATTGAGTATCAATCTAGCCTGCACCAAACTAACCTCACAGCGCTGTCGGACTGCCAGGGAACACACCTTGCTCCACCTACGGCCAGTGGCCGGGTTGTAGCTGAAGTGTAGCTGAAGCGTGACTGGAGTGTGTAGCCAAAGTGTACCTGACATGTACCTGAAATATACCTGAAGTGAAGCTATAGTATGTAGCTGAGATGTAGCTGGAATGTAGCTGAACTTAAGCTGTAGTGCACCTGCGATGTAGCTGAAGCGACCGGACATTGCTGCGCAGTGAGTAGCCTCTCACCTGCGCCTCTGGGTACGGACGTGTGGTTCGGGTGGGAGTGGCATAAGAAGACCGCCGGCGCTTGCGCTTTTTCTTGGATTCTGGCCGGTCCCCAACGTCGCTGTTGCCACCCGATTTGACAATGGACAGCTCCGTCATGGTATGCCTGACCACGTGGGCGACGAGCAGTGGGTGAGGAGCAGCTTAAATCGGCACTGGGTACGATTTGTACCAAAACACCCTAAACCCTCCTCCCCCCTAGACCCTTTACCCTAAACCCTCCTCCCCCCTAGACCCTTTACCCTAAACCCTCCTCCCCCCTAGACCCTTTACCCTAAACCCTCCTCCCCGTAGACCCTTTACCCTAAACCCTCCTCCCCCCTAGACCCTTTACCCTAAACCCTCCTCCCCCTAGACCCTTTACCCCCCCCCTCCCTATACCATTTACCCCCCCCCCCCCCCTAGACCCTTTACCCTATACCCTCCCCCCTAGACCCTGAAAAGAACATCACTCACGCACCCCTAGACCTGGAACGTCCATGTCCTTTCGTTCGTTCTTCACAGTAATTGATAACGATGTTAAGGACAGTAAAAGGATACGCCACCCCGACAGCCACGACCTCCACACCGCCGCACTGTTTCCTGAACCCGCACGCCACTGTCCGGCGTGGTTTCCTATATTTGAAATAAGGAACGCATCGCTCACGGAACCCTACACCTGGAACGCCAGTATCCTGCCGCTCGTTCGTATAGAAACATGAGAGAGATGTGAAGAAAGCGGAAGATTACTAACCCCGACAGCCATGGCTTCCACACCGCCAAACTCCTTCCTCTACCCTGACGCCACTGTCGGGCGCAAAGTGAACTGTGTTGAGAAGTTTCTACAGTCCAACAGAGCACCACATTTTACAGTCCAACAGAGGGGATCACAGGGCGCGTACTTTTGTTACTCTAACATTAGGCATGCATCGCTCACGCACCCCGACAGCCACCATTTCCACACCGCCGACTCGTTGCCGGAGACCTGCGCGATCTGCTCGATGGCCTCGCCGACCTCCTCATACAGGTACGGACGGATCAGGCTCCACAAGTCCAGCACATCCAGCGGGTGGGTTGCCGGCAGCGGCGGCGGCGGCGGATACGGGACACTTGACAAGCCCGGCGGCGGCAGCGGCGGCGGCGGCGGCGGCGGGAAGGGACCGCTCGGCGTGTCAGGCGGCGGAGGTGGCGGGAGCGCACCGCTCTGCTCGCCCAGCCGCGGCGGTGGCGGTGGGTATGGGCCGTTCTGCTTGCCACGATTCTCACCAAGGCCAGCCATGCCGCCACCTCCCCCGCTGTTTCCAGCGCCACTACCGCCGCCTCCGCTGCCGTTGCTGTTGCCGCCATTGCCGGTGTTGTTGCCTCCCCCGCCGCCGTTGTAGCCGCTGCCGCCGTTGTAGCCGCTGCCGCCGTTGCTGTTGTTACCGGCCTTAGGTGGGTCGTGCCAGGCCTGCATGCCGGCCTTGCGTGCGGTGCCGGGGGACGTGGAAAGAAGCAGCTTCTCAATTTCCTGGATCTGAAGAGGAAGGTCGGTATGGACACAGCGGGTGAGTGGTGCTAGGGGGTGCGGTGAGTGGTGCTAGGGGGTGCGGTGAGTGGTGCTAGGGGGTGTGGTGAGTGGTGCTAGGGGGTGCGGTGAGTGGTGATAGGGGTGCGGTGAGTGGTGATAGGGGATGCGGTGAGTGGTGCTAGGGGGTGCGGTGAGTGGTGCTTGGTGGTGTGGTGAGTGGTGCTAGGGGGTGCGGTGAGTGGTGCTAGGGGTGTGGTGAGTGGTGCTAGGGGGTGCGGTGAGTGGTGCTAGGGGGTGCGGTGAGTGGTGCTAGGGGGTGCGGTGAGTGGTGCTAGGGGGTGTGGTGAGTGGTGCTAGGGGGTGCGGTGCGTGGTGATAGGGGTGCGGTGAGTGGTGATAGGGGTGCGGTGCGTGGTGCTAGGGGGTGCGGTGAGTGGTGATAGGGGGTGCGGTGAGTGGTGCTAGGGGTGCGGTGAGTGGTGCTAGGGGGTGCGGTGAGTGGTGCTAGGGGGTGTGGTGAGTGGTGATAGGGGTGCGGTGAGTGGTGCTAGGGGGTGCGGTGAGTGGTGCTAGGGGTGCGGTGAGTGGTGATAGGGGTGCGGTGAGTGGTGATAGGGGGTGCGGTGCGTGGTGATAGGGGTGCGGTGAGTGGTGCTAGGTAGTGCGGTGAGTGGTGCTAGGTTGAAGAGGTAGGTCGGGCTGACTTGGGTAAGGGTTGGGTTAATGAAATTTTGAGTTCAGGGTTACGGGTGAGGGGATAGGAATAGGGTTTGGAGTTCCTTTAGGGGTCCAGAGTTAAGGGTTCATTATGAGAGGTTGAGGGTAAGGAATTGAAATTGGGTGCTTAAGCCTGGATAGAGCTGCTGTGGGTCGAGCGGTTCTCATGCCTCCTACTTTGGCGGAGGAGTAGTATTTCTTTCTTTCTTTCTTTCTTTGGGGCTCAGGGTTTAATGATAAGAGTGGAATCGACGGCCCTGGATTTGATGTAAGTCGGGTTGGGTCGCAGACCATGTGTGATTTTAATTTCTGTGTACCACTTCGCAGTGTACGCACTGGACCGTGTACCGTCCAAAAGGAGCCCTGCCTGGGACTGCACCTGCGTCTTGGTCGAGCGCTCCACATCCCGGAGGCATGCCATCCGCCTGGCCTCGTTCATGGGCAGGGCGACCCTGCGCCCTTGGTTGGCAGAGCCCATGACGCTGAACAGGTTGTACTGCTCTAGCCTCTGGCTCTTGCTGCGGCCGCCGATGCGGATGACGCTCGTCACACCCTGAAAGGCGTTTTGGGTTATAACAGTTAAGGGTTTAGGGCTTTGGGTCACACTTTGAAAAAGCACAATCGGTGCAGCAGGAGGTCAGGTAATCTGGCACCCGATAGTTCAGCACCGCACCAGTTGGCCATACAATGCTTTTGAATTCGAATTCGAATGTAACTGAATGTGATTAACGGGGAAAGTCCAATCGCTTTGAATCGACCACGGGTCACTTCCCATTTCTGCATTTCGTGTCCCACCTTGTCGAGCAGCGCCTCCAGGAACTGATCGAGCGCATGGTTTGTGTAGCAGACGCACAAGAGAGTCTCCTGGGAGCAGCGCACAATCGCCTCGGCAACCAGGGCGCCGACGTACGTCTTGCCTGTGAAGTGCAGGCAAGATTCATGAAGCGCCCAGGGTCTTGAAACAGGGCCCATGCATGACGCCCCATGGTTAAAAGGCCAAGAAGGTAAAAACAAATTAGTTTTCCTGTTTTTAGAATAAACAATGGCCCGTGCATGACGGCCCGTGCATGACGCCCATGCATGACGCCGATGCAGGAGGTCCCATGCAGGAAGACCCATGCATGAGATCCCATGCAGGAAGACCCATGGATGAAGACACATGCAAGAGGCGCCATGCATGAGGTCCCATGCAGAAGGTCCCATGCAGGAGGGCACATGCAGTAGTTCCCATGCAGTAGTTCCCATGCAAGAGGTCTCATGCATGAGAAGCCATGCAGGAGGTCCGAAGCACAAAGCCTTATGGAGGAGGACTTATTCAAGAGGTCACATGCATGAGGTCACATACAGGAGGCCCAATGCAGAGGGACTTATGCAGGAGGTCACTTGCGGGAACACCCATGCATGAGGTCCTATGCACGAGGCCCCAGACAGGAGGTCCCATGCAGGAGGTCCCATGCAGGAGGTCCCATGCACGATGACTAATGCAGGAGGGAGCATGGACTGGACTCACCAGTGCCAGGCAGACCCTTAACCCTAAACTCTAAACCCTAAACCCCAAACCCTAAACCCTAGACTCAACGGTGCCAGGCGGACCCTAAACCATAAACCCGAGCCCCTAAACCATAGACTCACCGGTGCTAGACGGACTTCAGACCATAAACCCTAACCCTAGACTCACCGGTGCCAGGCAGACCCTAAACCCTAAACCCTAAACCCTAAACCCTAAACTCACCGGTGCCAGGCAGAGCCAAAACCCTTAACCTTCAACCCTAGACTCATCGGTGCCAGGCAGACCCAAAACCCTAAACCATAACCCGTAGACTCACCGGTGCCAGGCAGGCCCAAAACGCTAAACCCTAAACCCTAGATTAACCGGTGTCAGACGGACCCTAAATCCTAAACCCTAACCCCTAGACTCACCGGTGCCAGGCAGACCCTAAACCATAAACCCTAACCCCTACACTCACCGGTGCCAGGCGGACCCTGGATGAGAGCCACACTCTGTGAAAGTGCTTGGCTGAGGGCCTGCTGCTGAGTCGGGTCCAGGTGCAGGTTTGCCTGCAGCTCCTGCAAACGCAGGGTCATAACAGCAGGAGAGGCATTTGCATCAACACGTTATACACTAGATGAGGGAGGAGGAGTCTGGTTCAAAGTATGAGAAGGCAAACATGTGGCATGCAGGTTCCATGCCAAGAGAGCCCGCTCTCACCTTCTCAACAGCTTCCCCGCTGAGGCATTCTGGATCTACCGGTGGGTCCAGGCGCACAATCTGGTCGGCGAGGGGCACCGTGGCCATGCTCTGGAGGCAGCTGAGCAGCGGGCTGATGCTGAAAAAACTGGTTGAGATCTGAATGCAGCAATGCGGTAAGTGCAAGGAGCAATGAGAAAGGAGCAAAGTTTCAGCATAAAGTTTCAACATAGAGTTAAAGGAGCAAAGGTTCAGGATACGGTAGTCATGCACACACCTGAAGGATTTGCTTGATTGGGACCCTTTAGCCTTGTGCGGGGTATATAGGAGCTGGTGGCCCACTGCTAAGCTTAAACACTAAACCCTATACCCTAAACCCTAAACCCCAAACCCGAAACCTTAAACCCTAAACCCTGCATAAAGCGCACTTAATTTGCCTCACCTGCACCAGGCTCATGTCCCTAGGCTGCCCCTGCCCAATCATCTGCAGCACCGCCTCGACGTCCTGCCCACGGTCAAAGGCGAGGCCGATGACGGGGTTCTCCTCCGCCAGCTCCTTGACGTCTCGGCGGCCGATCGTGGCAAACACCATCAGCGGCCTGGTCGAAGTAGAGGAGCTCCCTCCGGCATTGCTGGGTCTGTACGCGATAATGGACGAGTACGAGGATGAGCATTAGAGTGTGTGTGTGTGTGTGCGCGTGTGCCTGTGTGCGTGTGTGCCTGTGTGCGTGTGTGCCTGTTGGCGTGTGTGCCTGTGTGCGTGTGTGCATGTGTGCGTGTGTGCCTATGTGCGTGTGTGCGTGGGTGCGCGTGGGTGCGTGTGTGGTGCGTGGGTGCGTGCGCGTGCGTGGGTGCGTGTGCGTGCGTGTGGCACCGGCACCGGCACCGGCACCGGCACCGGCACCGGCACCGGCACCGGCACCGGCACCGGCACCGGCACCGGCACCGGCACCGGCATCGGCATCGGCATCGGCATCGGCATCGGCATCGGCATCGGCATCGGCATCGGCATCGGCATCGGCATCGGCATCGGCATCGGCATCGGCATCGGCATCGGCATCGGCATCGGCATCGGCATCGGCATCGGCATCGGCATCGGCATCGGCATCGGCATCGGCATCGGCATCGGCATCGGCATAATTAAATAGAGGAACATGCTTAACTCTTGAGCATGAACTCCCGCACACACAATATATCGCTGGAAAAGTCACCTAAGGGTGGGGGACTCCCAACCCATCCCCCGGCTTATATTGCCTGACATACTGTAGTGATACGATAATGTGGTGATACATAACAAAATACTAACATTGGTGAAATAACTATATTGTATTTAATGAAAATGGTGGAACAAATGGTTCACCTGCACACCAAGCACACCAGCGCATCGAGCGGCAGCGTGCCCCGCCCGTGGTCCGCCCAGAACTCCTCGCGCTCCTTCATCTGCATGCGCGCCACGCGGTGGCTCCGCGGCAGCTCCACCGCGACCATCACCGAGGGACGGGGCTTCTCGGCCACACCCAGCACCGCCACCAGCGGGAACACGCTCCGCTGGAGCGCGGCCGGCAGGGGCGCGGCGACGGCGTCCTGCGTCGTCGCTTGCTGGCCGTTGAGGTGCATGGCTTTGACCACCTCGCGCAGGCCGCCCATCATGTCTTCACGCATCAGCCTAGATGATCGGGAACCATCGAAAAGGCGCAAGGAAGTCAATTTATTGAAGACCATTGTTTTCCCTCGCTGCTCTTCTTTAATCACTCCCTGAAAAATGCTCCAAGAATAAAATTTGGGTATTTTTTCTGCCGGCAAGCGAAAAAAATGTTAAGTATTGTATACTAAATATTACTAAAAACACACAGCGGATCTCGTTTTTTATAATATTTATAGGCATCGGCAATATTATATAGTATATAAAGTATATAATACATTATATCATATATATAAGAATTCGGCATATCAGATATACTTTATATTAAGTCGCGAAAATCCCGGATGTCGCGACTGAAACGTGGAAATACGGCATTTCAGCTACTGGGGGCCTGCTTGTGAGACAAGCGCATGTGTTCTCGTCCGATTCTATACTCCAATAATACTCGTGTTACCTGGAATGGCCCCTAAGAAAGTAAAACGATCTATCTTTCTCAACAACTCGCAACTGCACTTAGGGACCGAGTGGGAGCCTGAGGCTCTGTGTGCCGAGCTGAATAAGATTAAGCGATTTTGGAACAATCTCTATTCCGTCGTCCTGGGCGAGGAGAACGCTGGCGATGCGTGTTGCTACCTTCAATGCAAAGGCTACGGGCAGAACTTGTCGCCGTCCAACCCATCTGCTGCAGTCAAGGCGCATTCAACAACATGTGCATCCATCGAGACGCGTCAAAGCCCCAGAAAGTGCGCTGCCTCTCGCGCCAGCCGGACTTTGAAAAGGTTTCTCTGCATTATTACTCTTACTGACTTGAGAACTTAGGAATAGTCGCGCTATGAGTCTCAAATGTGTGCCTATTGATCATGCAGTGGTACTATAACTGAATGAACTACCGGACCAGACCTGCCCCATTTTGCGAACCCGCGAACCGCGTCAAACAAATACGGTGTCTTTATGTTTTGGGGTCTTGGCTTTCTTAGAAGGGACGAGTTAGCTGCATATCCTGAATGCCCTGATTAAGCTGAATCCATACCTCAATTCTTTTAGTTTGGGCCACTTTTTCCTGACTTGATATGCTATATATATGATGATATATATTATATACTTTACATTGGCGGGGCATGTCAAGTATATTGCCGATGCCTAAATATTTAGTATTATATATATAAATTTAGTATTATATATATATATATATATATATATATATATATATATATATATATATATATATATTTTTTTTTTAAACGTCCCTGAAGTTTTGAACGAGTTTGCGCATTTGCGGGTACCTATCCGTTGCCTCAAGTCAATCAGGTTACAAATCTGGGCCTTGCTCAAGTGCCTTATGGCAAAAGCAAGAGTTTAGGGTTGAGGGTTAGGGGTTGAGATTTGAGGGTTCAGAGTTGAGGGTCCAGAGTTGAGGGTTGAGGGTTCACAGTTGAGGGTTCAGAGTTGAGGGTTCAGAGTTGAGGGATCATAGTTGAGGGTACAGAGTTGAGGGTTGAGGGTTCGGAGTTGAGGGTTCAGAGTTGAGGGTTGAGGGTTCAGATTGAGGGTTGAGGGTTGAGGGTTGAGGGTTGAGGGTTGAGGGCTGAGGGCTGAGGGCTGAGGGTTGAGGGCTCAGAGTTGAGGGTTCAGAGTTTAAGGTTGAGAGTTGAGAGTTGAGGGTTGAGGGCTGAAAGTTGAAAGTTGAGTGGTTGAGGGTTGAGGGCTGATGGTTGCGGGTTGCGGGTTGCGGGTCAGGGTCGAGAGTTAAGGGCTGATGGCTGATGGCTGATGGCTGATGGCTGATGGCTGAGGTTTGAGGTTTGAGGTTTGAGGTTTGAGGTTTGAGGGTTGAGGGTTGAGGGTTGAGAATTGAGGGTTGAGGGTTGAAGGTTGGGGGTTGAGGGTTGAGGATTGAGGGTTGAGGGTTGAGGGTTGAGGGTTGAGGGTTGAGGGTTGAGGGTTGAGGGTTGAGGGTTGAGGGTTGAGGGTTGAGGGTTGAGGGTCAGGGTTGAGGGTTGAGGGTTGAGGGTTGAGGGTTGAGGGTCAGGGTTGAGGGTTGAGGGTTGAGGGTTGAGGGTTGAGGGTTCGGAGGTGAGGGTTGAGGGTTGAGGGTTCAGGGTTCAGGGTTGAGGGTTGGGGGTTGAGGGCTGAGAGTTGAGGGTTCAGAGTTGAAGGTTGAGGGTTGAGGATTGAGGGTTGAGGGTTGAAGGTTGAGGGTTGAGGGACGAGAGTTGAGGGTTGAGGGTTGAGGGTTGAGGGTTGAGGGTTGAGGGTTGAGGGTTGAGGGTTAAGGATTAAGGGCTGAGGGTTGAGGGTTGGGGGTTGAGGACCGAGGGTTCAGAGTTGAGGGTTGAGGGTTAAGGGTTGGAGGTTGAGCAACTAGGGTTAGTTTGGGCCAGGGTGCTGACATCACGGCAGCGTCAGCGTGACGTCACTCCTGTCTCACCTGAACTGCCTGTCCATCAGCGCAGCCTCTGAGGAGGACAGGTGGGAGTGTTCCCCTGCACGAGGGAGGAAGGGCTGCCGCACACACAGAGCCTGCACAACACAGGAACACGTGAAATAATCCATGGACGAGGTTCTCCTGCGCTTCTCTGTGCTTTTTGTCCTGCCTTGATTTCTGCTGCCTTGGTTCTGTCTGGGCCTTCTTGCCTTTCAGCCTTTTGTTCTGCCCTTGTTGCCTTTTATTCTGCCTTGGTTTCTGATGCCGGTTGCCCCCCCCGTTCCCTCTGCCTGGCCCCTCTAAAAATTGTATGTGGGGTGGACTCGTTTACTTTGTGACAAGAACAGCGCCTTTCATCGCGGCTCAGCTACATTTCAGCTACGTTTCAGCTACATTTCAGCTACACCTTAGCCTCCAGCCGGAGGCCTGCTGCACGGACAGCCATGCTGCTTGGGCCTGTGCAAGGTCCCTTGACCGATCAAGGTTTGGACCCAATCGGGCATGTGGCAGCCGTGTGAAGCTTTCAAAAGGATTGGTGCTGAAATTTTCTTGGAGCTGAAAGATCAAAACTAGCCATGACGCTATGTACACGCAGCCGACACACATCAGACTCAACCCTGAACCCTATATCCTGACCCCTAAACCCTCAACCCTACATCCTGACCCCTCAACCCTCAACCCTAAACCCTACATCCTAACCCCTGAACCCTTAGCCCTAAACCCTACATCCTGACCCCTGAACCCTAAACCCTAAACCCTACATCCTGACCCCTAAACCCTTAGCCCTTAACCCTAAAAAGTTTCTCACCTCGTCTGCTGTTGGGATGATCTTGATAGACCTGCATGCAGGATTGTGACGCGTCAAACAGGTTAATGACGTTACACCTCTGGAACATGTTGAAACGAATGACGCTACACCTCTGGGCCATGTTGAAACGAATGACGTTACACCTCTAGGCCATGTTGAAATGATTGACGTTACACCTCTGGGCCATGTTGAAACGAATGACGTTACACCTCTGGGCCATGTTGAAACGAATGACGTTACACCTCTGGGCCATGCTGAAATGAAACTCGGCCACGTCGGCAAGCAAAAGGTCAGCTAGGTAAGTCAAGGGAGAAGGCACTCGTCAAACAGGTGGCTGGTGTCCTTGTTGTTTTTTCGGTCCTTGGCGGGTCCCTCTAAGGTTGGTATCAGAGTGCACTTTGGGTCCCTCTAGAGATTTTAGGGTGAAAGGTTAAGGGTTTAAGGTTTAAGGTTCAGGGTTTAGGGTTAAGGGCTAAGGGTTTAGGGTTTAGGGTTAAGGGTTTAGGGTTAAGGGTTAACGGTGTAGGGTTTAGTGTTTAGACCAGGACACAATTCAGAGCAGGTTCAGATTTTCCTGGCTGGTCTTGATGTTATGAAAACGCAGCTACTAACATGAGGTACAGGAGGAAAAGCCAGTCAATCGTAGCAGCGGTGGGAACTCCCTTCAACTGCTAACCGTCGTTTGTTAAGGGGCCAACTGCGTGCAACAGAGACGTGTTTTGGCAGGCTCCTGGGCGGCCGCCACTGGGCCGATGGGGACCTTAACATACAGCCAAAGGCCCAGGCCGCAGGCACCTTGCTGGAACAGGCGTTCCCCCCTGGCCCTCGCCTTGTTGTAGCTGAAATGTAGCTGAAGCACCTCAAATCTAAACTGAACTCTGAAAGCGAGTTTGACTAAACCCTTAAATAAAGAAGAAAAAAAAACGCCAGTTGAACCAACCCTAAAATAAATAATGATGTAGCTGAATTGTAGCTGAAGCACCCCAAACTGAAACTCAATCCTACGAAACAGTTTAACCCTAAATCATAAAACCTGCAATCAGACCTGAAGTCATGGTAATCATTGTCGTGCCGACCTCCCGGACCGGCATGCAGATCCTCCAGCGCCAGCAGGGGGGCGGAGGGGCCGGACGCTGCTGCCGCCTCAGCTGCCGCCGCCGCAGCCTCCGTGCCGGCCAGGACAACACGCATGGCCCGGCCTGCCTTGGCCGCAGCTCCCTCGCAAGCCACGAGGAGGTCGGCAATCAGCTGCATCTCGGGATCCTTACGGGCCTCTTCGTCCTGCGACCGGATGTCAGTGCCGCAGCAAAAGCAATCTTACTCGTAATACTAAGCAATACGGCATACAGGTCGGCGATCAGCTGCATCTCAGGATCCTTGCGAGCCTCTCTGTCCTGCGGCAGATGAACGGCAGAAAGAAAGGGCGGTCAATGACAGATGTCCTAGCCCTCGTGATGGGGACCAGCAGCGTGACATCAAGCCACGACGAGGCCGGCGATCAGCTGCATCTCGGGATCCTCACATCTTTTCGAGCTTCTTCGTCCTGTGGCGGGATGTCAGAGGGTGTGCTGTCCCCCATATCCCTGCAGCAGTCCTTATAACCCTAAACCCTTAAGCCTCAAACCTAAACGGAGGTGCAGGTCGGATACAATTGCCTTACACTGACCCTAAACCCTAACCCTTAAACTTACACACTTAGACTAACCCTTAGCTCTAACCCTTGAACTTCCACACTTAGACTAACCCTTGACCCTTACCCTTAAACTTTCACACTTAGACTAACCCTTGACCCTAACCCTTAAACTTACACACTTAAACTAACCCTTGACCCTGAACCCTTAGCCATAACCCCTAACCCCGACCCGTTGACCGCAATCAGAGGTGCAGGTCGAATGCACTGACCTTAGACACCAGGGTCAACGCAATCCAGGGTTTTCGCAAACCAGGGTCAATGCTTAACAAGGGTAGCCCCCAATGGTTGCACGTAAACGGAGTGCAGGCTGGATGCACTGACCTTGGACACCAGGGTCAACGCAAACCAGCCGACTGGCGCGGCATCGGGGATAACGCCCGCGGCCAACGCCTTCCGCATGATTGCCAGGAGGCCGGGGATGCGGTACAGCTCCCCCAGCAGCTTCAGAAGAGGCTCCCTGGGTCAAAGATGGCGGCAGTTGAAGCAGGACAGTTCCGAGGACCAGGAGTGGGAATTTTGAGGGGAAATTAGGAGTGGGAATTTGGAGTGGAAAGTTTGAGTGGCGCGGCATCTGGAATCATGTAGGCAGCCAACGCCGTCCTCCGCGCAATCGCCAGGAGGCCGCAGATGCGGTACAGGTCTTCCAACAGCTTCGGAAGGGGTGCCACAGTCAGCGACAGTTGGAGCAGGAAAGCATGAGCGGACGGGACAGAGTGGATGCGGCCCTC
This sequence comes from Limnomonas spitsbergensis, assembly GCA_037349105.1. Taxonomy (NCBI): domain Eukaryota; kingdom Viridiplantae; phylum Chlorophyta; class Chlorophyceae; order Chlamydomonadales; genus Limnomonas; species Limnomonas spitsbergensis. The sequence goes on from JAYJMM010000114.1 coordinate 4,561,811, forward strand.
GGGTCGTAGGAACCCTAAACCCTAAACCCTCCACATTATGACCCTGAACCCTAAACCTGAACCCTGAACCCTGACACGTAAAACCTGAATATTTACACCCTGAACCCTGAACCTGAACCCTAAACGTGAATCCTAAAGCTGAACCCTAAAGCTGAACCCTAAAGCTGAACCTGGTGGACGTGCCGCACTGCATGGCTGATCCCCAGGCTTGCCTGTGCATGTTCTGGTGCACCTATCACGGGACTCATCTAGCCCAGCATCATAAAAGAGGCTGTCATGCTCCGCGCTGTAGTAGGGGGCTAGCTAGCCCAGGGAACACGCACTAGCTGGCCAACAAAGAGCTCTTTAGTTATGAAGAATCTTTTTTTGTTAGGAGTCCACCGCGGCCGCCGAAGGCCCGATTGGGACCAAACCTGGACCGGCCTACGACTGGTTGCAAAAGCAGGGCATGGCTGTGGCCACAAATGGGGCTTTCGGCCAGAGGCTGGCGTGTAGCTGACATGTAGCTGAGTCGAGAAAAATAAACGTTGATGCTCTGGCCCTTGATGCATTTAGGGCATCTAGGGCCTTGTCTGAAAAACAACTTCAGCTTGGCTGCATGCTCCAGTGCACATGTTGGAGGACTCATCGCTGCCCAGCATGAAAAACGGGCCTTTTGATACACCAACCCGATAAATAGAAGGCCTCCCTTTTTGAAATCATACTTGCCTGCACATGCTCCAGTGCACATGTCGTAAGACATAATTGCTGCCCTGCCTGCAAAATGGGGCCTTGATCAAATGACCCAGCACATGTAGGACCTACCGTTGTTTAGCCACAGGCCTGCATGCTCCAGTGCAGCTGTGCACATCCCATGCACGGCCCAGCATTGCAACAGGGGCCTTAATGCACTGGCCCATTCACATTGAAGGTGTTGTAAATTTTATTTGCCTTCCCTCATAATTGAAGTTGTCTGGGGAATCCAAGAATTTACTTTTTGTCGAGTGTCAACGCCAGTTATCAGTCGGAAATTGAGATTTCTTGTTGTGGAAAGTTTGCCCTGAGGGCAACACAAAAGTCACTCATTTTTTGATGCCCAAAGGAAGGCAAAGTAAATCAAAATAAATCTACAGTATCTAGGGCATTTTTCGACCTTGATGCACTGGCCCGGTACATTGAAGGTATATAGGGCCTTTCATTTTTCATCCCACTTGCCTGCATGCCCCAGTACACATGCCGTTGTTGCCCAGCATGGCCAGGCAGGGGCCTCAATGCACCAGCCCGGTCCATTTGGGGCATCTAGGGCCTCCCTCTATTTTTATCCCACTTGCCTGCATGTCCCAGGACACATGCCGTCGCTGCCCAGCATGAAGAAAAGGCCCTGATGCACTGGTCCGGTCCATCTAGTGCCCCTTGTGTGTGTTTTTAATTCACTTGCCTGCATGTCCCCGTGCACATGTCGTCGCTGCCCAGCATGGCGAGGAAAGGGACCAAGTGGTTCCAAACGTGGTCATCGCTGTCGTCGCAGGACAGGGCTCGACGCAGCCGGCCCAAGGCAAGCCCGTTCTCCTGCAGGGGTAACAGCACGAAAGAGTGGATCCAAGATCCTAAATTAAAAAGCTGGATTAAATGGGAATGCATTCACACTCAAGATCACACAGGCGGTCCTAGCAATTATCTTAGGGCTTAGGGTTTGGGCAAGTTTGGGCTACAGGTTATCAAGTGCTCACATATATGGTGCCACAGGCAGTCCTAGAAATCAAGGGATTCGTGTTTGGGGTTTTCAGGGTTTAGGGTTTGGGGTTTGGTATTGAGTGTTCACAGATATGGTGCCACAGGCAGTCCTAGCAGTTAAGGGATTCGTGTTTAGGGCTTTGTTAAGAGGTTTAAGGTTTAGCTTTAGTGTTATGTTCGCGGCAAATGGATGCTGCAGGGCCGCTAGCAAGTTCAAAACATGCATGCAATCAAACATGACAACGGCAAGGACGCAGACAGGCAGACTCTACTTCCATCAATGCTTTGAAAGAAAGGAAGAAAGCTACGCCCCGTGGGAGGCGTGAGAGTTAAGGAAACAGCGCAGCCCCGGCCGGAGCCACATCCGTGCCGTCACCAAATCAATGGTTTGGCCCACATGAGCTTCGTGGCAGGTGCTGTGCTTTGAATGGTTTGGTGAGAATCAGCGTGAATAGCTCCACTTGATGAGGTCAGCCATCACATCAGACAAACAGCCATTCCTTCCCCCTCCAAAATGCTGGAGGGAAAAACGAATCCTTGCCACTGTCCCGGTTCTAGGCATCCTAAGCTTTTCGAATTCATTGCCGGGATTCAACAGAGGGTCATTGTAGGTCGGGGTTAAATGTGTAGGCCTTGGGGGTACAATTCAGGGTTTCGTGTTGACGTTTCTAGGGGTTTGGGCCGAGTTTTTGGGTGTATATTTCAGGGTTTAGGACTGAGGTGTTGAGGGTTTGGACGCCCTTTTGCCTGATTGAGATGGCCAACTATCTGCAGTACAGCAAGGACTCTTCGGTTCGCTCTGGCTGTCCCTTTCGCGAAAGGCTGAGGGTGGCTGCGTCAACTTAGTAACAACAACTGGGAGGACCCTACAGCCCTGCTTGTAGTGCACTTCAGCTACACTTCAGCTACATCCCAGCCTTTGATCGACAAGGAGGGCATGGTGCAGCATGCCCTGTAGCTTGGGCTACCGGCTGTTGGACGGTCATGGTCATGATCCGGTCACAAGTTGCCCATTGATGTCCGCTCGGCAGCCCCCAAGTACCCTGGTGGGGTAGCCCCTAGCAGCCCCACGTGGCCTTGTGGCCTACTGATGTCCGCTCGGGGGCCCCCTGTACCCAGGTGGCCCCTAGCAGCCCCAATTGCTACATTTGGGTCCCAGCAGGTGGAGGCGCTAAGCGCTCCAAGCGTTCAATTTGGTGTCCCAACTGGTAGGGGCGCTTAGTGCCATAACCTGTTGGGACCCCAAATTGAACACAAGGGGGGGCATCCCCCCTTTCTCATGCTGGGATTTTATAAGGTGTGAGACCGGCCGCCCAACCCTAAACACCTGAGATGCAAAAACACAAAACAGCCCGGGTGCGCATGTGGCCCTCGCCGTCAGCCGAGAAAAGGCGAGCAGGAAACAGGAGAGACACACAGCCAACAAACACTCACACGGCCGCAAAAACTCATGCGTACAGAGTAAGATTAAGGTCTGAAAAATGAGAACTGGAACCCCACCTCGGCACCCCCCTAGCTTAGAACACACTACCACAAAAAATTCACCCCAAAGTGGTAGCGAATGTCTCCACCGAAACCGTGAAAACGGCACCCAACCAACAGAAGGCTGACGAGAAGCCAAAAATAAAAGAGCTGCCTGCCCCCACTTGGGCCCCTAGGTGGTCTTGTGTGAACTGAAAACGACACTGGGCTACAGGACTCGGTAACCTGTCATGCTGGGCTACAGGACTGGGTAACTGGTCATGCTGGGCTACCAAATGTAGGAGGACGCATGCCTGGTGGTGCACTGCGTGCACATAAGAGCACCTCCCCCTGCCAACAGCAGCTTACTCGGGGGTTTGATATGATGTACAGCAGGTCTATCTTGTCCGGGAAGACCAGGGCGGATTTGAGCAGGGCCACGCCATCTCGAGGCAGGGAGAAGGAAGCAGCCGGATCTCTCAAGATCTTTTTGACGAAACGGCTGCATCTGTCCGCCGCTGGGTTCGTCATCATCATCGTCGTCATCAGCAGCAGCGTGCGTCGCCAGCCTCAAGAACCCTACTCAAGGCTGAGTTTCTGGCTCTGCTGCTGATTGCTGCTGAGCAGTGCGTGAGATGCGTGTGCCAGAAGGCGTGCACCTTGTAGTCCTTGCTTGGATTGCTTAAAAAAGGCCGGAAGCTCGACAAATTGAAGGTGAGGCACTGAGGCCGGGCGATGGATAGGATGACTTCAGTCACGGGAGGGGACGGAAGTAAATTAGCCAGCAGTGTGGCATCGTTACGGTGGGCTGGGCGGGATGACTTGGATTATCTATCATCAGCCCTCTCCGGGCAGAAACCGGTTGTCGCCTCGATCAAATCAGACATAGCAGGGACAACCAACTACCCAACCATCAGCGGCCCCCCTGCCCCCTGGCACGGCTGGCACGGCTTGGATCATGGATGTACGTCAGATCTCAACTGATCCATTCAAATTCTGATTGACGAGCTTCCCAAACAAACGCTACTGTTCAGCGAGCGGCATGCTTGGTCTGGGTGCTCAAATTATGCATTTAGCTGTACATGTCGTCGCCATTCTTCACAGAGCTTCGGAGCACACCGTAATTCATGGGCTTGGTTCGAGACACGCTTTGTTACAGCTTAGCCGCTAAGCCGGCCAGGCGTGGCCAGGTTGCCAGTTAATGCTGTGGGTCATACCATAGTAAATTAGAAGATGGTGGTGCCTTTACAAGCGCTGTCAATTGTACCTTAAATTCTGATGTTTTGCATGGCTCTTTCCCGCTATGTCAATGGACCCTTTACGAACAAACTAAGGTTTTATTTCTCCTCAACAGGCCCAGCAAGCCAGCCAGAATCTTGTCTACCGTGCTTGTCAAATTGGCAAGCCAGACCAATGTTCCCCAAGATGGACCAATCCGTTTTAGGACCGATCTGTGTTGCACTAATGACTTGCTCCTGCTGTTGTTTCTGCATAGAAGCAAGTAGAGTTGGCGGCGCATCCAAGTTGGCTGATGTATTCATGGAGGAGGGCGACACAGCATGGCAGCCCAGGCACCAGGCGGCAGGGATTATAACCAGTGCTTGCTACTCGATGCGCACCCACGCGGCCGAGCATTCTCAGCATGGCCCAGAGGTGTAATATCATTGACTTAGTATGCACCAGACCACGTCTGTGGTCGGGGGTCACCGTTGGGCCGATGGGGAACCAGCAGGCACTGGCCTAGCCGGATACTGTGGGTGGCTGAAGTCAAGGGCTAGGATCTGGACGGCCTGGGGTTTCTTCAAACTTCCTTTACTTTTGGGGATTGTATTTTTTCTTCTCCTATTTCCTTCTGTTCCTTTCCGTTCTCCTCCAGCCTTTAGTTTTTCCCCTGCCGACCAGACAGGCCTTTGCAGCATGGCCCAGAGGTTTAATGTCATTGACATATCCCAATGTGTGAACCCCCCAGATACGCCGTCAGCAAGTCCCAGTGCATGCTGTCATGCACAACGATTTTCGAAGCTCCCTCATGCCCCCCCAGCTGGCCCTCAACCTTGATTGCGTACTGCTCCCTGCCCTCATGACCCCCCCGGCTGGATCTGCAACTACCTCTTGACTTTCCAGCTGGCGGCGTAAGTAAGCAGTTTCGCAGCTTGGCGAGGGTCCTGAAGCAAGCTTGATTACATCCTGCTCTGGAAGCAGTGCCACGGTTGGAGGTGACCTGTGGCCCACACGACATCACTGTAGCTGTCCGCAGGCGCTGCACAGATAGACACCAACCGGATGCGTGAAGGCAGATAATGCCTCGGACACACCCTGGCGGCCATGCGGCGGACACACTGCAACCAGAGGCATCTGTCCAGACTCCAGAGGCACCTTCCACAGCCTCCCTCATGCTGTCGTTCAGGGGCTGGTAAGTGCTGCATGATCCCTCTTGACGTGCCTGGCGACTGATTGCAGCAGATATGTGTGAAGCCTGTGGCAGGCAGGGGACAGAGGCAGGAAGAAGTTTGGGATGGAGTCGGTGACCGTCGGTGAGTCGGTGATCCCAGTAACCACCCGAACAAAGCTCCTGCCTTCCTAAACCATTCCTTAACCCTGAACCCTTCACCCTACACCCACCCCATGTAACCGCATCGCGTGACCGCGATGAGCATAGATAGATGCTCGATGGCTGCGTACGGGGAAAACCCAACCCAGTAGGGACCGCCGAGGTAAGGGAGGGACCCAGGCCATGCGTGCTGCAAGCAACTCTAGCCCCTTTGAAACAGGCCAAAGGCTTACAACTAGCTCTAGGCTAAGATGACAGCCCATTGGGTGGGTACATTAAAAGTGTGGCAGCAATCCTGGGCATTTGGAGCAGCGGGACAGGAGGACTGAAGTGGCAGAGATGGCCGCCGCCTGCCCCGTTCGAATGTAGCGTGAGCGATGCTCTGTGAAGAACAGCAGGACATGCAAGGGCTTCTTGTCAGGGGCATGCGTATTCAAGGTACGGTGGGCATGGAAATGGCTCACGTGGCGTTTTCTACCGGAGCCTGTGGCTATTGCATGGCTGCTATTGGAATTCTCCCATGGGGCAGTCATTTACTGTGAAAACTGCTCCCATGGTGAAGTCATGCACCGGTAACTCGTATATCCCAGGCTAAACGGGAACTGGGCTCAGTCAGTGGCAGTCTCTATGAGAGGGAGCAAAGGTTGCCAGCCTTCAGCCTCGTATCATAATGCTGTTTGCAGTCCACTTTGAGGATGACAGGGCGACTCTTTGTGTCGGTAGCTAAGGTTCGGGTCCGAGCCTGTATTACTGTTACCTGCCCACATGGCCGAGCCTTTTGAGCATGGCCCAGAGATGTGACGTCAGTGACTGTAACCTGCATTCCACAATCCACACAAGATTTGAAAAATTCATACCGGGTACAATCCGGGGACAAGGTCCTTCTTAATTCCTTCAGGGATATATTGGATTCTGACCTCAACATCCCCGTCAATATCCCATCCTGGAGACAACTTCCATTCAGTTCAGTCAAACAGCCCTTGGTCCAGCTCCGAATGAGACAGCATTTGTCTGTTTTCTTAGTACCGTAGATCAGAGTTCTGAATCCTTTTTGTGCATTCACATGGCTTCTGTTCAGGCATTAAGTTATGTCATTCATGGCTTGTGCCATGCACGGCTGTGTTTGTAGATGCCTCCTTAGACATATGACAAGCCCTGTAAAGGCCAGATGGAACAATCATCTCAGCCAAGGTCAGCCTAAATCAGCCTGGGGAAGACAAATTTGAAGTCCCAGGGTGAATCACCTCACGAACTTAAGATTCAGCAGTAAGGGGAGCCATTCCTCTAAAGCTAGACAGCATCTCAAGCAAGCACAGCAAGCGAAAATAAACAATGCTCTTGTTGATAGCGTTTTGACGTTTGGCTATGGGTATCATTTCAAGCCTCGGCTGCAAGCTCGACTGCAAACCCATATCCGTCTTTGGGGCCTGCCATTGGGAATAAAGTCATTCCCTGATAGCCCTACGACACAACATTTTGAGGTGATGACCCTGCCGTTAAGTCGAATGTCAGACCTGCATTATCGTATGGCCCCTTATACTGCCCCCCCTGGTACATTTCATGAGCCCTTTGCATATCCTGCCAGCTCCTCTATGCCTCCTCCTTGGGTCGGCATGCAGCAAGGCCAGGGACGATGGCAGCAGCAGGGAGGCGCTAGAAGAGAAGCCCCAGGGCGACACGGACCCAGGAGGAAGCAGATGAAGAACAAGAAGAAGAAGCCTCAGTCAGGACAAGATCAACCTAGTTTGTCCTCGCTGCAACGAGAAAATAAAGCCCGTACCAAGAAACATTTCTATCGAGGTAGATTCCGCAAAGGCCCCACATGCTTCTCCCGCCCTGGGAACGCGCGCAAAGATGTTGGCAGGCAGCTGACACCCTATTCCTCATGGTCACCTTTCCAAGGTCAAGGGGGGACGCCTGGGCTTTGGATAGCACCAGAGGCTCCAAGTCATTCACAGACCTACGTCTTCCCTTCGCCAGCACCAGGTATGTGTATCTTCTTACCTTCCCTGTTATCGAATCGAATTCCACTGGCTGTCTTAACAATGCCTAGCACTTCTGTCTACTGCTGCTGATATGATCACCTTGTTCTGGTATTCAGGCTCGTCACGCGCAGTCCCGTCGTCCCCTGCCCTTGGACTGCACCACTCTACCCCTACTACAGATTTCGCTGAAAAGGGGTACTGGAGGAATGGATATGGCTCAGGCGTTGGGCAGGAGGCAGCCGAGGCAGGGGCAGCTGCAGGTAATTATAATTCTCGACGCAGGCTTCTGCCAAGTTGGCTTTGCCTTTGGCGCACTTGAAATTCGCTTGTAAATTTGATGACCTGAGGCTTGTGTCCTGTCCAGCATCTTCCTGTTTCCTGCATGAATGATTCCTTACCTGCTGCCCCCTTCAACTCTCCAGGCATCGATATGTTCGGCACAAATGTGGGCCTTGTGGAAGGCTATGATACGATCGCCGCGGATGAATCGACATCGGACGAAGATCTGGACCCCTACGGTTTTTTCGGCCTAGAGGACGAGCCTGCTGGAAGCGGGGCAGGACCAGGTGGTAATGCCCCAGGTACCGAATCAGCAAGCTCGCTGAAACGTTTAGACGAGCAGGCAGCTTACATCTGCCAGCTTGAGGAAACGAATTTGAAGCTGCAGGAAAAGATCTGGCTTCTGCAGAATCGAGTTGCTGAGCTGGAGCAGCCCCTGGATCGGGGCAGCAGGCAGGCAGAAGAAGCTGGCGGCACCTCCGAGCAGCAGACTACAGATGACGAAGGCCCGCAACTTCGTCAGCAGCGAAACGATGAAGGTGTCAGTGCTACCGATCGCTCCAACGGCGAAGGCCCGAGCCACGAACACGCTGGCAGTCCTGCGACCAGCATGGCGGAATGAGGCGCTATCTGACAGTGTTGTACAAGTAATTGCTCATGCATGCATGCATGCATGAACTGTGTATGTGTCTCTTTCCCTGTGCCTGCCCAAGTGCGCGCATGCGAGCATCTATTTGCCAGAGGCCCCATACGCCTTAGCATGCGCAGTTAATCTTATCGGCTGATGGCTGGCGACAAGAGCTGCTCCTTCCAGAGGGCGGTCTCGCAAGAGCGAGGGCCGAGGCTTCCTCGTCACGAATTTCGTCGCTCCCCCCTGGTGAGACCTTATTAGCCTCATCTCGGCCTCCTGCCTTGCTCTGGCGAAAAGGGACTCCGTTCTGTGAGGAATGTTGGAAAATCAGGGAGCCAGAGGGTGTGCCTGGCATAGTGTTTAGGGCTGAAAAGTAGTGCAGGCCCCTGGTTTGAGAATGTCCTTGCACCCTCGACCCATGAAGCCACACTTCTTTGTCTCACCACCTCTTGGTCTGTGGTGTGAATCCTTTTGTTTGAACAGCGATCGGGCCCTCGAGCGAGCGAGCGCCCCCCGGCTGCCTCTCCCTCCCCTCGACGATGCTGCAAGGCATGGTGAGGAGGGTAGTGTGTTGGTGCGACTCTTGCTGCTTGGATTCTGTGTCAACTGGGGAAATTCTTCTAATACATCTGATTACAGCCTGGATAAATAGTTAAAATATGTCTGAATTATGTTCAGTTGACAAAGCTATGAACACTGATCTGTGGCTTGCATGTTTCTACTAGGCACAAGTGCCTCACTGTATTTAATTTCAGGAAACAAATAAACAGCATGGCACAGGTGTCTGGGTTAGCTTGCTGTGAGAGTTGTTTAAGTGTTGGACAGCGTCCCGCCTCTCACGAGGAGGCCTAGATTACTTGTGTCTCAACTTCAGAGACGGCAGTCCTGTTGAAATCTTGTCTTGCTCAGCTTGCGACAGGTGGGGCAACTGAGGATTAGATGTTGCATTGTCTGAATTTGCCAGTGCAAGACTGCCAGCTTTTCCATCTGCATCATGCAGCCTGGAATGTAATCAGCGGTCAAGTCGATCGCCGCTGGCCTGCCTTTTTCGCAATTAGGGAACACATGCTAGCATAGGATTGATGGATTGTGTACATAATTGGCTTGGTGGCTGTGTGAATCACTCTTGTAGCAAACATCCAGAAGAAGCCATTATTTTTTCTTCAGCTGCAGGGCCTGCCCTGTATTTCATCTCACCAGTCTGTTTTGTTCTGTATACAACAAAAAATCGGTTGTGCATAACTTTGTTTCTGCGAATGCCCGTTCAGATTTGGCTGCCATTTTGTGCTAGAATAAGGTCTGCTGTTGAATATTAATGTGCCAGAGCCTTGATCATCCTCCTCTGACAACACAACACATCCACCTGCATTCTGCACCGCTAGATGGTAGTGTCATTGCATATCAAGAACGTTACACCTCAAGGCCCTGCTGAAAAGTCTGGGACCACAGCAGTGAAGTGAGAGAGAAAGGTAGAGCAGCTTGCTACCAGGCCCTGCTATTGCAAAGCATTTAATACTGAAATGGCTGCTTACTAGCCAAGATGGTGGTGGTGGCGATGGATATGAAGGAAATGTGGATTTAGAAAACACGGATGCAAGTTAGACATGCTGGTACCGGACACTGGATTGTTAGATCCCTCCACTCTCCTCGGCCATACATTTCTAGATGATATTGGTCTCTGCCCTGAGGACCCCAAGCCAGCCGCCTGGCAAGGAGAGGTTAAACGGACATCAGACATTCAACAACATTGTACCTCTGGGCCAGCTCAAAGCTCGGCCGCGTGGGCGCCCAACTGTTCAGAGGGGAGTAAAGGAGCAAGTAAAAGGAAGAGAGGGGGAAAGGAACAAAAGGAGAGGCCGCGAAGGCGAACAAGACCAAGTCCATCACCCGAATTCCACTAGAGACTAGCCCTCAACAAAGCCTCTAAGGAAAGTCAAGGAAAGCAAGCATATCCCACCCCTGCTTGGCTGCGAGGGCGCTCCACTGATCATAAGGGAGAAGAGAAGAAACTAAAAAGGGGGTAAACAACAAAAAAGCTAAAAGAGATGCCCGGAAAGGCCAACGACAGTCAAGTGAGGACTTCAAAATCCCCAGCCCCTCAAAAAGCAATCCAGTCGCCACATCTACCTTCTAAGCTAAGACATGAAAATCTGTTCGTACCCCGTACTGCCCATGACAGAGCCAACTGGGGTCTTGCCTTCCCTGGTGTCCGGGGGCCTTCTCTGTAAGACCGATAGCACTGGAAACAAGCAAGCCAATGACAAGTACCTCTGGACCCTGGTCAAGAAGGCTCGGCCACGCGGGCGCCCAACTACTAAGATGGGAGAAGAGATTAGGCTAAAAGGAGTTGAGGAGGGGGGAGGAGGGAACAAAGGAAAGGCCAGAAGCAAGCATGTCAATGACGGTACACCTCTGGGCCCTGAGACCTCCTGGTCAGAAGCTCGCCCCGTGGCTGACAAAGGCCCGATAAGTACCAACCTAGACCTGCCACAATTGGGCCCTCGACCAGACGCCAAAGGAACGTACGGCATGTCAAAGGTTTACCCCAGCCTCTGAAAGATCTACGCCTCAGCGATATCAAGCATTTTTTACAAAATATAGCCAGGTAGGGTATCCCACTCATGCCTGGTTTTACATTATTTCTCCCATCTGAACAGTTGGGCGCCCACGCGACCAAGCCTTCTTGTCCATGGCCCAGAGGTGCAACGTCATTGACCCATGCCTGCCCCGGCACGATCGCGGAAGTCTGTGGCACCGTCTGTGGGGCCTGCCCATCCCATGTCCCTTTGCTTTTCCTGGACGGTGGGGCATTGGAAGCAAGCAAGTGGGGCGTCCTTCCCATGCTCGCAGGCTCCCCCTGGCTAGATCACCGGGCTCCGTGTTCCTGCCCCCCTCACGTAGGAGGGGGGCATGGCTGCACCATCGTCCAGGCTGTGCATGGCACCTGGGCTTGAGCCCAGTCATCCCATACCAGCCCCATGCAGCCAAGCGTTCAGCAGGGCTCAGCGGGTCGAATACGTTACACCTCTGGGCCCGCTCAAAGCTCGGCCGCGTGGGCGCCCAACTGTTCAGAAGGGAGTAAAGAAGGAACTAAAAGGAAGAGAGGGGGAGAGGAACAAAAGGAGAGGCCGGGAAGGCAAAGAAGACCAAGTTTAACACCTGAGTTCCACTAGAGACCAGCCCTCAACAAAGCCTTTGAGAAAAGAAAAGTCCACCAAAGCAAGCGTAGGGCCCAGCGGGTATGCACCATTCTAAACATGCTCGCGGTCTCCCCTAGCCCAGCACTGCTGACAGGAGCATGCTTCACGCAACTGACCGCTGCGCCGTCCTCTGGTGTCGGCCGTTTCAATTGCGCCGAGCTGCACCGGGAAGTTTGTACACCCATGAGTATTGAAAACATTTCTAACGTTAGAGTTAATTGGCGCACAGTTTATAAACTTACTCAACACTGCTGCATCTGTGGTTCACGTGGTTCTATCCAATATCATCACGTAAAACATATTAGAAGAGGTAAAGTTACTGGTTTCCTACAAGTTATGAAACAACTAAACAGAAAACAAATCCCTACTTGTCCACCTTTTGATTAACCTTAAATTAATTTATTGCTGTCTATACCTTTCCTTTCTGCTGTAGCCTTAACTTTTTCCCCTCCCGACCAGACAGTTGGGCGCCCATGCGGCCGAGCCTTTGCGGCATGGCCTAGAGGTCAATGACATAACACCTCTGGCCCTGCTCAAAAAGGCTCGGCCGCGTGGGCGCCCAACTGTCCCGTTGGAAGAAAGAAACTGTAGGTAAGAGTGAAAGAAGGAGAAGGAGAAAGAAATACCCCCCCAAAAAGGAAAAGGCAGCCCGACGTATCTTAGCCCCTCTCAAGCCTTATCCCCAAGACGGCAAAGAAAAGCAACGAATCTAGGCCTGAACGAAGCGTACAACGTCCTCAACAAAAGTCAGAGCCTCCCATCCAAGCCTGCCCCGGTACAACTGTTGAAAGTCTTTGGCGCCCTCCGGGGGGCCTGCCCAACCTCTGTCCCTAACCTCTCCTTCATGCTAGGGCATTGGAAGCAGACATGCAGCACATCCTCCACATGCTCGCCATCTCCCCTTGCCCAACACCGCTGGCAGCACCATCCGTCACGCTGCTGACCGCTGCGCCGTCCTCGAGTGTCAGCCGTGCTGACGGTGCCGAGCCGCAGCCTTAAGTTCGTGCGCACGCAAGCACACTCCCTTCGACTGGTGCGGCCCCTGGCCTGCGCCAACACGGCGCCCGCCATAGACTGAAACCAGGTGCGGTAGGCCGCCGTAGACCTGTGTTCAGTGGCAGGATCTCTGGGGTCCCCTCTGCCAGCTGCATCCAGCTGCGCCCGCTCGTATACTGCATCAACTAGTGCTAGCACCTCTGGGACAGGTAGCAGCTGCAGGTCAGTCGCTGTCTGATGCAGTTTTGGGATTGCTGATCCCAGATCCAGCTCCTCCAAAGCACCTAGCAATTCCCTGGACCAAATGCGCCCCCCGGTGCCTTGTCTGACAGCGAGCTCCATGTCGGCCACCATGGCTGCAGCCATGAGTGGATTTTCTTGCTGTGCTACTGGTGCGACCGCGGCGCTGTAGAAGCGAAGTACAGGCTGCCACCAACAACGCTGTACCGGCTCACGGCTGTATCTGCAGCTCCCTCATGACCCCCCAGCTGGCAGCGGACGGAGGTAGCCCTGCAACATGGCGCAGATGCTGGAGGAAGCTGGACTGCATCTTGCTCTTGAGGCAATGCGGCGGCCTGAGGTGATCGGTGGCCCACACCACATCACCGTGGTTGGCCGCAGGCGCTGCATAGACAGACGCCAACCGGATGCGTGTAGGCAGATGATGCCTGACGCGCACCTTGGCGGCCATGCGGCGGACACGCTGCAACGCGGTAGCCAAAGGCCCCTCTCTTCCTTGCATGGCCTTCCTCATGCTGCTGCTCTGGTGCTGGATGATGCCCAAGAACTTGAATTCTTGGACACGCTTCAGCGCTATCCTATCGGGGCCGTACACGCAAGTATGGGCTGATTGCCGGCGCTGCGCTGCTAAGCGGCTCCCAAACTCCAACATCTCCGTCTTGCTGACGTTGGCCTGGAGCTGTTTGACCGCCACATATTCATGCAGGGCATCCAGCATGTGCTGCAGCCCTGCCGGGCTGCTGGTTAGCAGGGAGAGATCATCAGCATATAAGAGGCACCTGGGTTTTCGCCCCGCCCCCAGTACAATGCCCTCCGCTGGGCACTGGGCTGCGATCTTGCCCGGCAGATCGCTGATATAGAGACTGAAGAGGAGGGGGCTGAGTGGGCGGCCCTGCTTGATACCTCGGGTGCAAGGCACAGGGCCAGTGCTTTTTAGCCGTCTGCGAGCATGTAGGCTGCACCTTTGTGGAGCGCTTGCACAGCGCGTAACAGGCATGAAGGCATGTGAAGCCGCTCAGACAGGTGCTGCCATAGCTGCTCCTGTGGCACACAGTCACAGGCCTTGGTGAAATCCACAAAGGCCACATGCAGTTTGCCACGCCCTGCAGCTGCCCGCTGCGCATGGACTGCATGCCTCAATAGAAAATCAGTTTAGGGCGTGCTACGGCGCTGCTGAAAGCCGAACTGTTCAGGAGGGATGTGCGCGTGCATGCGAGCCAACTAATCAGCGACGGCGGTTAGCATGCTAGCATACAGCTGGTACAGCACACTAGTGATGGCAATGGGCGGGACGGTAGTTACCGGGGTCAAGGGGGTCGCCCTTCTTGTAGATGGGCTGAATTCTGACAGGCTGCCAGGCACTAGACATTCCCCCCCGCACCGCCATCGAAGTCATCCACTCTTGTAGCATGTCCCTGATGACATGCCGATGCTCCCCATCGGTGGTGTCGTCTACCAAGGCCAGCTTGATGAAAGGAGCTGCCATGCCATCCAGGCCCGCCGCGGTATGCACTCGTATACGGGAGAAAGCCCGGTCAAAGCAAGAGGCTAGCTGATCGGTGAACACGCCCATGTCGTCATGCTGCCAGCTGACTGGGGACAGGCTGGGCTGTGGCGCCGTGGCAGAGGGGGGCGAGATGGCGGTAAACTGCTGCCGCAGGTGAGCCTCCCACCTCTGGGAGGAGACAGCAGTAGTTGGGCATGCATGCCGCCTGTCTTGCAGCTTCTCCCGATAGACGCTGTGGTCATGTCGTTGCAGCCTATCCGCTATAGCCGCGGCCATATGGCGCGTGAAATGCCGGCGGCGGCGGCGAGCTGTGGACTTAAACCGCTGCCTGGCTGTCTTGCGCTCTGGTCTTGGGGCACCGCTCATGGCCTAGAGGTGTCATGTCATTGACATGTGAGCGTACGTCATGTAAGTAGGACAGCCCCTGGCATGCGGCAGTCAATGACATTACACCTCTGGGCCCTGCTCAAAAAGGCTCGGCCGCGTGGGCGCCCGCGTCCAACTGCTCGGGTAGGGGGGAGGAACGGGACGGGACGGGAAACGAGAAAATGAAAAGAGGGGAATTGAAAGTTAAGGGACTGACAAGATGTTGGGAAATTAGGACAGCCACAGGACTCCCCAGCCTCTGCAACGTCTGTGCCTCAACAATACGTTTCACATCTTCCACAAAAGCTAGGGTATGCCGCCCATGCCTGCCCATGTGCAACTGATGGAGGTGTGTGGCACCGCTTGTGGGGCCTGCCCAATTACTGCTCTCTCAGCTTGTCCCGGACGCCAGGGCATTGGAGGCAGGCATGTCAATTCAATGACGTCACACCTCTGGGTCCAAGTAAAAGGCTCAGCCACATGGCTGCCCTGCTGGCTGGTCAGGCAACAAGAAAAGCGTCCTTGGCCATGAAAGACGGACTAAGGGAAATAGAGGAGAAGCAAGCTTGTCGCCCATCCTCAACATGCTCGCCATCTACCCTAAAGCCCAGCATCGCTTTTTACACGTAAGTGTTGGCCTGGCAGCCTTTTGTCTGTGCCTTCACTTTTGTTCACTTATTTTCCTTCTTTTTCTGCCCCTTTTGTTTACAGGCGCCCACACGGCCGAGCCTTTGTTGCGCAGGGCCCAGAGGAGTAACGTCATTGACACTTGAGTCTTGGCCGTGTTAACTGCGCCGGGCCGCAGCCTTCACTTTGTATGCACAAGAGCACACTGCCTCACACTTGGGCGCCCACGCGGCCGAGCTTTGAGCGGGCCCAGCAAAATGTGGGCTGGCGCAAACTAACATAACAACTGGTTTCCAGAAGACTACAACAAAATTATAAAAATAATATTGACGGCTCCCAGTTATGGTGCGTACTTCGTGCTGCCCCGCGTGGGCGCCCAACTGTTCAGAAGGGAGTAAAGAAGGAACTAAAAGAAAGAGAGGGGGAAAGGAACAAAAGGAGAGGCCGGGAAGGTATAGAAGACCAAGTCCAGCACCTGAGTACCACTAGAGACTAGCCCTCAACAAAGCCTCTAAGAAAAGATATGTCCAGAAAAACAAGCACCCTCCTATGTGAAAGGGTAAGAACATGAAACCCTCAACCTAGCAACCTGATCCATGGTGCAGCCATGACCACATCCTACAAGATGGGGATGGAACTTGGAATCCGGGGTCCTAGACAGGGGGGAGAGAGAGAGAGGCTCGGTTGGCGAAGTTATAGTACCGGCAAATATTTGCCCCTGCGTGATGACAGTACAACTAACATTCACTTAACGTCGGACCTCCTCTCCGTTTTCTGGGGGGGTCGTTTTCTTTCAACTGCTCTTGAAAATTGTAATTACTGAGATTCCATCCAGGCAGTTGGAAGCCGACATGGCCGAGCCATTTGCAGAAGGGCCCAGGGGCTTAAGGGAAGAACTAAGTCCATCCGCCACTCTTTCTCGGCTGGCACCCTTCCGGACCCTGAAGCCCTCTTACGCGTTTTTATAATTTAACGCTGTCTACTCTGAGGGGGGGGCAAAAAAGCCAGGGACCCCATGCCAAAATTAAAACCGAGCACCCAAGCCTACCACCCACCCACCTACTGCCTCCGGAACCCATTGAAATTCAAATATCTCCATCGAATTCAAAAATACAGGGCATGTAAGTGGTGTTTTTTATCAGCTCGTTATGGGTCTCCTTCTGGTATATTTAATTCGTTAGATGATGACAATTCATGCCAACAGTCAATTTTGGTACTGGGTTCAGTCAGGCTATTGAGTACCGATTAATGCTCGCTAGCGATCACAATTCATACCAACAGTCAATTTGGGTACTGAGCTCAGCCAGGCTATTGACAACCGACTACTGCTCGCTAGCAATGACATGTTTCCAGAAGGCAGATGGCCTGGATGGCGTTGGCAATGCGATGGCATCAGCCTTAGTTCATCTTGGCCATGAGCTCCCTCACTGCCTTCTTCCTCTCCCTCAGGGGGACCTCTTTGCCCACTACTCCCTCTAATTCCTCCACCGTCACTGCATAGCTTGCCACATCTGCCTCCACCAGCTGCTGATCAGGATGGGCTGTCAGCATGTGATCAAGGTCGTGATAGGTCCAGACCCATGGGCGGGGGACGGGCGGATCCCTGCTCCTGCAGACATGGCATGGCACTGGCCTGTTGGTGCAAGGATTGGTGGCTGACACCTTGTGCGCATAGGCGTATGGCATCTTGTGGTGCAGAGGGATGCGGAGCTGACTTTCACGGTACTGCTGTTAGAACCCTTTCCCAGCTCTGACCTGCACATGCCAGAGTCCCGATCTCCACACACGGCACCACTGAAGCAACATGCTTCATCAGCATGAGGCTCTAAGCTGCAGGCTGCGCCACATTGGCCCAACAAGATATGGCGTGCGACGTGCAGCCTCATTCTCAGCCGGAGATGGAGAAGGAGAGGCTGGCGGGCTCTCAGGTGTTGGCTCAGCTGGAGCAGCAGCTGGGGTAGCAGCAGGGGTAGCTAGGGGTGGAACATGAGCAAACCCGAGCGTTCTCTGCCGCTTCGAATCGCGTTGTATCGCGGAAGCTGCCACGCACTCCCTCCCATTCTGGTGGCGTCCGACGTTTGCAGGGTCCGCGGATTTGAGGACCTTGCCAGAACGAGCACAAGTGATCTGTTTATTCATGATCCACCAGACCAACACTACCATGTGCTGCGTGTCATACAGCTCTTTCTAAGGCTGGCTCAGCTGGTTCCGACTTCCGAGGTGTCTCCAAAGGAGCCACACCCTCAGTGTAAGGGGCCAGGGGGTCACGTGGTTATTCAAGCAACATTTTAGGATGTAAACGGACGTATGTTGGAAAGAAGAACACAGAGGTGCCGCCGCCAGCCTCAACAGACCGACCTCCAGAAAAAAAGATACGAAGTTTTCCAAATACAGTATTGGATTTTCTTGGAGGCCCCTCCCCCCCACTTTGCCCCCCCATATTCCCCACTCTCCCTGGACCAAAAACATTTGAAAAACAGCTTTGGATCGCTCTCGTCACCAAGCTCTACAAGAAGGGGGATGGGGTCGATTCTTTTCGTTTTTGCCCCCCCCCCTCGGTTTACTCACCTGTATTCGAAACGGTTGCGGTTGACTGGGGATCTGCTCTGGGCCAGATATCTCCATCCTCTTTTGACATTTCAGTTCGTTTGACGTTTCAGGCCCGTCGTGCCTTCCTAAAACCGAATTTTGCCTCTGCCAACTAATGGCTCCGCCATGTTCCCCGAGATCTTCTCCGAGGGCATTTTTTGATTTCATATCCGAATGCAGCATGGGTGATGCTGAAATTATGCTCTGACATCCATCAGGCACGCAAACCTGACGTAAACCAGTGACACCTGTTCGCCCATCAGCCACCTGGATTTGCTATTTAGGGCCAGAAACTGGCGTTACCTCCATACAGTATCTTCTAGCCAGTCACTCTCATTTGCGTCGTCAGCAAGACAACTTATCCCAAGAACCAAGCACAAGAATGTCGTTCATGATCACTCGCCGCTCCCCTGCTGCCGTTGCCAGTGGCCGTCCCGCCCCCGTCAAGGCAACCGTTCGCCACGCCGTTATGCGACCCGTCGGAGTGAGTAGCATCACCTGGTATTATCGAGCCTCGCCCATCCAGCCATCCCATCTTTACTTTTGGGAAAGAAGCAAGCCAGGTGTATTTTCTCGATTTCCATGTGCATCCACTTCTTATGCCGAGTCAGCTTCACAAACTGACAAACTGGGGCACTCAGTGCCCACTGCCCCATCTAGTTGCCCATTGTTCTGTGAGCAACGTCCAGTCCATCTGAAAGCTGGCTGAAGTTGTAAGCTTAACATTTTGATTGCAATTGAACTTGCTGGCAAATCAAATGGGTCGCGGCATAATTTTTATGTGACAACCCAACTCAGCTGGGTTGGGTGGCTGGATTAGCAGGTACAAGGATGAATGGATGATCTGGGTCAAACTCCTCCGTTTGCCTGCATGCAAATATGAAATATCTAGATCTATACATATAAATATGTCAATGACATTACACCTCTGGGCCCTGCTCAAAAAGGTTCGGACGCGTGGGCGCCCAACTGTCCCGTTGGAAGAAAATAAAGTGATATAAATATGTCTGCGTGATTGTGCCGAACCTGCAGTGAATGCTGTGGCCGGACGCAGGGTACGCAGGGCCCTTCACTACGCAACCCCGCAGCCTCTCAGAAGAAATTCCGAGTGGAACTCGGATACAGCAGCGGTCACTATTCCTCTTGCACACGGAGAGGAATATGCTGAGAATCTTTGTTTGGAATGCAATGCAGGTCAACTCCAGCCAGAGGAGCATGGTCCAGGCTGAGGAAGGTAAGTTCTGGGGTTTGCGATGGCGGCCCCCCGGCCAGAAGTGGGGGACGGAAAAAACAGTGTGCGGAATTTATTATGCCTGTCGAGCCCACCAGCCCACATACTCGTGAAGTATGTGGCCTTTTGGTTTATACCTGTGTGCAGGATGTATGCCATTTCCATTCGAAGTATATTTGAAATGCTGATCGCTGATCCGCTGCCTTGATCCCTCCAAAGTGATGAAGAGCAGTGCCATGATGCCTAGCTGCTTCGTTTCTAGCGACGAATAACCTGGCAATGTTCACTCCTTTAGTGGCCCCTCAAGTATCTGCTGATATAGCCATTAAGGATGGTTACACATGCTGGACTAGTCTAGGAGGTGAGCCTGTCACCCTGACCATAGTTGCTGTCGGAGCGCCTTTGGCAGCAGCTGTGCAGAGTGTAATGGGCTGCAGTGATCTTTTTTCGGCTACACAAGTAGAACTTCGTCAGGCCGCCCAGCGGCCGCCTAGGGACCCCTGGCCAGCGGCTGGAGTGTAGCTGTCATATAGCCGAGTCACGGTAAAATAAACACTGACGGGGTCCCCTGAAGGCCGACCTGGGGTGTCATGGACATGAAGAACCGAAGGTACGACTCAGCTTTGCCTTTTTGAAATATAAATCCCGTTTGGAATTCATACCCTGCAAACCTGCACATGATCGCAGGCGGGCTCAACAAGTTTGTCGCCGCTTGCGCCGCGGCGCTGCTGCTGACTACCGTGAATGCCAGCTTCGAGCCGGCACAGGCATTCGACCTCGGTGGCAAGGCGGGCAGCGCGATTGAGTCCACCAAGTCCGCCGGAAAGGACGCCTTTGGAAACGTCAAGGGCAAGGTCACCTCTGATGTTGACAACACCAAGGACGCGACCTCGGGCTTCGCTGGCAGTGCCCAGTCCGGCGCCAAGGATGTGCGCGATAACATCATGTCTGGTGCTGAGAAGGCAGTGGACACACTGACCGGGAAGTGAGCGAGTAGTGGACAACCTGCGCCACCACCAGGCTCGAGTGACGTTGTGGGTAGAGCAGCTCTACTAGAGCTCCAACTGCATGTCTTCAGGTCTCAGGATTTTGAACTGAAATTTTGATTTGAGCTATGGGGCTGCCAGCGCCAGTTATGCAGCATCGGACAGTTGATTTCAATGTGTCAGGTTTTCAAAGTGGATGGTTGTTTTCAGCTGAAGAACAGTGGTGCCATTTTCCTACATTGCCGGGTGAAAAGATGTGCTAGTGCAGTAGCAGCTTATGGCGCTACTGACACTCGCTTACTGGAAACTGATATTTTGTCGCCCATGTTAGATCTGCAGGCTGTCAGGCCTGGAGCAGTTGACACATTTCCAATTTCCTAAAAATTCATATGGAAATATCCACTTGTTGCAATCAGTCTCGAATGTTATCAGGGCTGTAAACAGTTGAGACGTACATGCTGATCCAGTTCACATCATTATCGACAGAAACTAGACAGCTACCTATCATGTGCTGAGTGCTGAGACCTGAAGGGACTGGACAGGGGGGGTAGTTTCCCAGTAACCCCTAGATACTGGGAACTCAGGCATGCAAGTAATAAAATGAACTACACAAGTGACGAGGATAAGTGCATGTAGACAGGACAGGACAAAGTAGAGAGTCAGTGACGTTACACCTCTGGGCCTTGCTCAAAAAGGCTCGGCTGTGCTGGCGCCAAACGAACAGTCGGGAGGACAGATGGAAACAAACACAGGGGGGCAGGACACATAATAGAGGACAATTAAGTGGGGAAGCGTGGACAATGTTGAATTGCTGGAAATAAATACAAAGGAAGTTCCAACCTTTGAAAACGTCCATGGTACGCCTGAGGGATAACTACCACGTCTTCCACAAAGGCCAAGGCATCCTACCCAAGCCTGTCCCGGACGCTACACCTGTGGGCCCAGATGTTATGTCATTGACATGTGGGCCCAGATGTCAATAACGTTACACCTCTGGGCTCGCTCAAAGCTCGGCCGCGTGGGCGCCCAACTGTTCAGAAGGGAGAAAAGAAGACACTAACAGGAAGAGGGGGAACATGAAGAAAAGGAGAGGCCGGGAAGGCAGAAAAGAGTCCGACACCTGAGTTCCACAAGAGACTAGCCCTCAACAAAGCCTCTGCGAAAAGAAAAGTCCACAGAGCAAGCGTATCCCACCCCTGCTTGAGTGGCCGCGAGGGCGCCCCACTGATCAGAAGGGAGACGAGAAGAAACTAAAAAGGGGGCAAACAACAACGAAAAGAAAGGACCAAAAGGGAAGGCCAGAAAGGCAAACGACACCGGCGCCCAGAATCCCTGGAGACTAACACTCAACAATGCCCACAGCACAGTCCACAAAAGCAAGTGCATCCCACCCCTGCTCAGCCTGGTACAGCTGGTGGAAGTTAATGGCAGCGCCCGGACTCCCTGGAGGACCTGCCCACCCCTGCTCCCGTAGCTGCTCCCTGACACTAGGACACTGGACAGGAGTGGCCGAACGCCAATGGAGGTGGCGATGTCTAGAGGACACACAGGAATCGGTCACATGTTGCGGGATTACATACATGCTAAATGAGTTGAGAGATCAAACCCGCCACACGATCTTATTTCTACCCCTGTCTAGATCGCCGGGTTCCATGTTCCTGCCCCCTCACATAGGAGGTTAGCATGGCTGCACCATGGTCCTGGCTGTGCATGGTAGCTGAAACGAGGTTAGTCATTTCCTACCAGCCCCACGCGGCCGAGCGTTCAGCAGCAGGGCCCAGCGAGTATGCACCTTTCTAAACTAGGGCACTGGAAGCACACATGTAGCGCATCCTCCACCTGCTCGCTATCCCCCCGTGCCCAGCACCGCTGGCAGCAGCGTGCCTCTCGCCGCTGACCGTTGCGCCGTCCTCTGGTATCAGCCATGCTGATCGCGCCGAGCCGCAGTTGCAAATTATGCGCTCACAAGCACACTCCCTTTGGCTAGTGCGGCTCTTGGCTTGCGCCAGCACGGCACCCGCCGTGGACTGGAACCAGGCGCGGTAGGTCGCCGCAGATCTGTGCTCGGTGGTCCCTGGGGTCCCCATCGCCGCTGGCGTCCAGCCGTGCTTGCTCGTAGGCTGCGTCAACGAGTGCCAACACCTCTGTGACGGGTAGGCGCTGGAGGGCAGCTGCTGCCTCGCGCAGGGTCGGGGTGGCTGTCTCCCGCTCCAGCTCCTCTAATGCACCCAGCAGATCAGAGCACCAGGTGCGGCCGCCAGTGCCCTGGCTGACTGCAAGCTGAAGATCTGCTGCCATGGCTTGAGCCATGAGAGGGCTGTATTGCTGTGCCGCCGGTGCCACCGCTGCATTGTAGAAGCGGAGGATATGAGTCCACCAGTCTCGCTGTAGTGGCTGGAGCTGCAGCTCTCTCACGACTCCCCAACTGGCGGCTGATGCAGGTAGCCCCGCAGCCTGGCGTAGGTGCTGAAGCAAGCTGGACTGGATTTGACAGATGTGTTACGTCATTGCCATGTCACTGACATTATACCGCTGTGACATGATGAAAATGCTCGGTCAATGACTTACATCTCTGGGCCCTGCTCAAAAAGGCTCGGTGTGAGCGCCTGACTACCTGGTCGGGAGGAAAAGAAACGAAAGGCTCGAGGAGAAAGGAAAGGACCAGACGGAAAACGGAGAAGGAAAGGACCAGCATTGCCATGTCGGCGTGACACTGAAAAGCTGGAATCTGAAAACCAATGGAAGAGAAAGTTCCGGTAAGAGGCGAGGTACGGTAAGGATGGGAAGAAATTGGAAATTACCCCCCCGGAGAAGTCGATAATAACAGAGGGCAGGAAGTCTGTTTCTCCAGGTTATCTAGAATCTATCCCTTGACAAGATGGTCCACAGATGGAGAAGCGGGGATGGACAGGCCCCTCAGACGATGCTGAATCAAGGTGGGCGCCCAACAGTCAAGTTGGGAGAAGGGAATTAAGGACAAGAGGGAGAACAAAAAAAGAGAGGGACAGCTGCCACAAACTTGGGTGGTAGGCCCTTCTGTGGAAGATGTGCTGCATCTTGAAAACGATTAGAGGGTAAGACTCAAATTTGAGAGGCAGGGGCTTCAGATTTTCTTTTCTTTTCTGAGAACGGTCTTTTCTCCTCTCTCTTACCTTCATTCCTCCTTAACCAAATAGCTGGATGCCGGCACAGCAGAGTTTTTTATATGACATCTTCAGGCGTTTTAAAAACTGACCGGCAGTGTATCCCAACGTTTTATTTGCGAGTTGACCGGGTGCTATGACACTTTGAAATAACGGTTACTGCTCGAGTATCTGATAAAGAAACCTTGACTTAGTGTCACAATCCACTAGTGCATGTGCCACCTTTGTCAAATGACATGCAAAACTGCTTTGGTCCTTGATGAAGGGTCGGACTGTGTCCCTGCTATGCGAGTGTTATGACCATCATGGTCGCTATTTCCATGAACGGCAAACGGCATCACAATTGTTCATGCACGATGTGCTACATTGCAGCGTTTCGTACTTACTGAAAATAAGCTCTGGAGAGCCTTTAAGAGCGGGGCCCAGAGGCGTGAGGTCGATGACAGACAGTGGATCGGACTCTGTAACGTTGTATCATGGTGTTATTTACAAAGTGTGTCTCATGCTAAATGGGCAAATATAAGATGAATATCACTATTGGTGTGCACAGTACAGTCTCGTTGGATAGCAAGTCCTAATAATTATGCTGGTTGTATTATCAATTAAGCAAGTTTCAAGGAAAATCAGAATGGCATAGCACAAGATGCAGCTCGTGTGCAACAGGCTACAAAAAGTCTTGATCAGACAGGGCCTAGAATAATACAGTACAAAAAGATTAGACACCGGTATGGCAGACTGCATTCGGGCATAAGGACAAAAAAACTAGTGGAAATGAACCACTATTCAGACAAAATAGATGTTCCTCACATACACTACATGAGCAGGGCCCAGGAATGTCACGTCAATGACATACACTACAAGACGCCCATGCTGGCCTAAGCGTTCATATGTCCAGGCACTGAGACACGTACAGCATCCCCCTGGGGCCGCAAGAAATGCGAGTCCAACAGCGATCCCATGTCTGAAGGATCCAACTCGGTATAGAGCTGACCCCGCTTTCCGGCGCCACTGCTAGCCGCCGCCGCCGCAGTGACCACGCGTATCGCAGCGCCCTGGTCGCACTTGCCCAGGCACTTGCACGGCACCACCTCCACAGCGGCACTGTCCCCAACTACAGCAGAAATGGCTTGCATGATGCCTGCAGCGCCTTTGGCTTGGCACTTCCTGCCCTGGCAGACCATGATGCGACCAGTGCTGCTGCTCCCTGCAGCTGCCGTGCCCCCGTCCACAGCTGATGAGCATCCCGCATAGTTCCGGGCCTGGAATTCTGGGAGCGAGAGGTCGATGCCAGTGGAGGCTGGCAGGGAGTAGTCAGATCTCCTCGGTGTCCCCTCACTCTGCAGTGATAGCCCAGCCGCTGCGAAGATGCTGGCAGCCGCGGTGACATAGGGGGGGGCTGTTGGGAGCGCGACGGGGCTGCTCCTCTTGCTGGTAAACCGCATTTCGTCCTCGTCGGAGTCGCTTCCAGCACTGTCTGCAGAGAAAGGGATGTCGAGCTGGTTCAGCTGGCGAAGGCGCTGCTGCAGCAGCTGCATCTCGGTGTCGAGCACATTCCGTGTCGACAGCTCGGGTGCAGCGAGCACCTGCGCAGGCTTTGCGGACTGCTTCTGCGCTCGCTCGATGCCTAATCGGCTCATTTTAATAATCTTGGAGAGAAGTCGACCTCCGCGGGTGCTGCCGATCGAAAGGGAGCTCCCGCTGGCTGACGCGGTGGGGGCCATGGCGGAGTCAGACTGTGCAGGCCGCGGTTGAAGAAGGGCGACTCGGGGAAAAAGAGGAGTCGAGGACATAGCAGGTACCCTGCCTGAGAAGGAAGGCTGCTGCGAAGAGGATGCAACGCTGGGACGCGCCTGGCTCATTCTGCCGGAGAGCATGATATACTGCGCTTGGTGTCGAGTATTGAGTGTTGAGGGGCTGCTTGTACAGTGAGACAGGTTACGGCGTGGGTCGTGAAGGTTTAAATCAAGGCAGTGATAATTATGGGTCGGTGGGGAACTTTTGCCTGGAGGGAAATGCTCGGCGCGTGCCTTGCGCGTGCCCGGGGAGAAGGTGGCGCAAGCCTGGCACACGCCTCCCCGCCCACCCACTGGCGCATCTCATACACTCTTCTCAGCGGAGCTCTTGCGGGAGCTCCTGCCACGTGTCAGTAGGAGGGCCAGTCATTTATTTAAAAAGGCTGGAATTCTTAAGCGTTTAACCCCCTGGTTTAACGCTGTCCTTTTCACCATTCTCAGCCAACGCAACATGACGATGCATCGCGGTGCTGCCAGAACGCCTTGTTCAGGTTCGCGGGCCTCAAGTTTGCAAAACGAAAAAACAGCAGCCGCATTCAGATTGGATCTCCGTCTAACCAGGCCAGGGTCTGACCCTCGAAGCTGCTCCAGGGTTTACCGGTACGAACATCAACCCGCTACATGCAACCCTGATGCTAACTAACATTGCTTCTTTATTGTGCTCCAGGCCATTATTGGCAGGCCAAAGGCAAGCCACCCCTGGGCCAATACGGGGAGCCAGCTCATGCATGACCGATCTGCGGTCGGTGGCTAAAGCAAGAGGACTGCACCAAGCCAACACAGTCCATTTACATCCTAAACTGTTGCTTGAATGACCACATGACCACCATACTGAGGGTTTGGCTCCATTGGGCACACCCCGAAATCAGCTGAGCCAGCCTTAGAAATAAAGAGCATTACACGCAGCACTAGCAACACATGATGGTGTTGTTCTGGTGGATCATGAATAAACAAACCATTCGTTGTCATTGTGGCAAGGTCCTTAAGTCCACTGCCCCTGTAAACGTCGGACGCGCCCAGAATGGGAGGGAGTGCATGGCAGCTTCCGCGTCACAACGCGATTCGAAGCGGCAGAGAACGCTTGGTTTGCTCCTGTTCGACCCCTAGCTCTTCCTGCTCCTACCCCAGCTGAGCCAACACCTGCGAGCCCTGCTAGCCCGTCAGCCTCTCCACTATCTTGATCACATGCAGAGATCCTGCCACTGAACACAGCTCTGCGGCCGCCTACCGCACCTGGTTTCAGTCTACGGCGGGCGCCGTGCTAGCGCAGGCCAGGGGCCGCACCAGCCGAAAGGAGTGTGCTTGCGTGCGCACGAACTTAAGGCTGCGGCTCGGCACCGTCAGCACGGCTGACACTAGATGACGGCGCAGTGGTCAGCAGCGTGACAGGCGGTGCTGCCTGCGATGTTGGGCTAGGGGAGACGGCGACCATGTGGAGGACGCGCTGCATGCTTGTTTTCAGTGCCCCAGCGTGCAGGATCAACTTAGAGAGCGGGGATGGGCAGGTCTAACAATGCTAGAGCCTTAAAGTTGTGCCGGCCTACCGGGACAGGCTTGGGTAGGATGCCCCTTCACATTATTTCCCACTTTTTCCCCATATTTTTGCCCTGCCCCCATCTGTGTTTCTTTCCATCTTTCCTCCCAACTCTTTAGTTAGGCGCCCACGCGGCCGAGCCTTATTTGAGCAGGGCCCAGAGGTGTAACGTCATTGACTTGCAGACAGGCCATCCCGATCAGCAGCTGGCGGAGGCAGATGTAGCAAGCTATGCGGTGACGGTGGAGGAATTAGAGGGAGTAGTAGGTAAAGAGGTCCTGCTGAGGGAGAAGAAGAAGGCAGTGAGGGAGGTCATATCAAGATGAAGGCTCATGCCAGCGCATTGCCACCGCCATCCAGGCCATCTGCCTTCTGGAAACATGTGATCGCCAGCGAATAGTAGTTGGCAGTCAATAGCCTGGCTGAGCTCAGTATCCAGATTGACTATTGGTATGAATTGTGATCGCCAGCGAGCATTAGTCTGGTACTCTGTACTCAAATAACTCAATAGCCTGGCTGGGCGCCTGTGCCCTATACCAAAATTGACCGTTGGCATGAGTTGTGTTCATCTAACGAAATGAGAGATACCAGTTGAAGTGCTTTGTCGAGCTGATAAAAAAACACCCCTTGCCATGTGTCTTTGAATTTTGAATGAGATATTTGAATTTCAATGGGTTCCGGAGGTGGTACCTGAGTGGGTGGTAGGCTCGGGTGCTCGTTTTTATTTTAGGGGATGGGGCTTCTGGCTGTTGTTTTGGCCCCCCCCTCGCTTAGACACGCTATTTCGTATGGACGTGTTAGGTATGAAGGAGGGATGGTGTGGATGTTTTGCGAACGTCAAGCGAACCAGCCCACCCGGACGAGCTTGCACGTGAAAAAACTGTAAATGCCCCCGTACAGCTGGTCGCACCTTTCTTCATTCCCACTGCAATAACGCTCTACCCTGCACAGTCCTTAACTAGGGCGTCACTCTAGGCTAGGTAGTGAACTGCTGGTACGAACGGCTCCTCTGTCCACTACATAATTTTCTGCTTGGCAGCAGCAGCGGGAGTGGGACACCTTCAAACACAAGCAAGCGCGGTGTGATCTGTGCATCTCTTCGATACAATAGCAGCATGGAAGCGGCATGGTCATGACAGCGTCAGGAAGGACTGACTGCAAGGCAGCTGACTAACGCACCTCAGTAGCAACAGCCTCCCGCCCATCAGCTTTCGCAACAGCAGTGAGATCTGCCTGCCGTCCGACCCACTCATCAACCGTCCATGACAGCCCGGTCTCCTCGACACGTGAGCGGCGGCTCCATTACCCGCGTGCACTGCATGCTCCCCTCGAGGCCGACTGTGCGCCTGTCGTAGAGACCAACCACCTTCCTCGCCAAACTCTGACTCAGCAGCCTTGCATCGGCCCGAGTTCCCACCGCAAAGAACGTACCCTTTACTCCTGCCCTGTCAGCCTGCATGATGCGGCTGAATGCGGGGAAGCTGTAGCAACAACTCCTAGCTAGCTACAGCAACTACTACCGCTCGGGAACAGACCAAGCCTCTCCTATCTCAGCCGCAGCGGAGGGCTACCCAGCCGGGGCCTCAATCCAAGTGGCCCCACGACTAACCGCTAGCTATTCCAGGACATTATCTGTACCTTGCGCATCACCAGCAGTACGCCCGCAGCCTCCCCGCCCGCGCTTTGAGGGAAACACAGGGGCTCCAGTCAACTGACGCCAGCTGTACCCCAGGGCCCAATCGTCCCTCTGTTGTGCCACCTGAGCCGATCCAGCATCCAGCCTGCAAGAACAGTAGCCGCACGCACAGCTCTGCAGCACATGAACCAAACCAGGCCTTCCTCAGCCATGCCCCGTAGTCCACCGATTAAACATGAGAGAATGATCTCCTGTCCAGTACTTTGGTCGAGCAGCTGGCTTCGTTAATCCATGTGTCATTCTTTACTCCTTAATAGTTAGTTAGTCAGTTTCTCGTTTATTCTTCATCCAGGGGCCTGCCAATCGAGCACCCGGCAAGTCCACACAACTTCACAGTTCAAATTTCGAATTTCAAAGATGCAGTCCGGCACGCTCTTTCACGTTCGGAGCGGACACGCCTTTGCGGTTGTGAAGGGCGAGGATGTGATGACCATCCAGCCCATGGCGTTCCCGGAGAGGAGCTGGATGTTTGTGGTGTGCGACGGGCATGGAGGCGTGCAGGCTGCTAACTGCGTAATCGATGTGCTACACAGCATTCTGCAGGTGGGTGCAGGGATGTTTGTGGTGTGCGATGGGCATGGGGGCGTGCAGGCTGCTAACTGCGTAATCCATGTTCTGCACAGCATCCTGCAGGTGGGTGTGGGGATGTTTGTGGTGTGCGATGGGCATGGGGGCGTGCAGGCTGCTAACTGCGTAATCCATGTTCTGCACAGCATCCTGCAGGTGGGTGTGGGGACAATTTTGGTTAGGAAGAAACATATGCTACAACCAACTGGGGCATGGTGGTTCTGTAAACAACGCTGCTTAATGCGTGGACCAGAACACTGCTTAATGCTGGGACCGCAACGCTGTTGAAAGCGGGGACCACATCCTTGGCGTCACCATCATGATTGTTGTATCTGGGTCTGGTGCATGGCGAGCACTGGAAACATAAATCCCTTGTCCCTTCTCGCATCCGAGACTTAACCCTGAACCGTAAATTCTAAACCCTTACCCGTTATCCCTAATCCCTAAACCCTGAACCCTTAACCCATACAGGCATACAACCATGTCCATACCTGTATCCGAGACTCCCGGGGCAGCTGCCAGCCCCTGCTGTCGCGATACCTAATCTTACCTCAAGTTGGAGTGCCGTCATGGCACATGCTAAAAACCTAAAAATCTAAACCCTTAACCCTTAACCCTTGCTCCTTCAGCCGAGGCTCCCTGGGCAGCTCCCCGCTGTCCACCGTGCCTGTTCCGATCTTTGAGGTAGACTAAGGCATATGCTAGAAACCTCAAGCCCTTAACCCTAAACCCTGAACACGAAACCCTCAACCCTGAACTATAAACCCCAAACCTGTATTATCCTTTGTCTCCTAAGCCGAGACTCCCAGGGAAGCTCCCCGCTGTCCACCGTGCCTGTTCCGATCCTTGGGGTAGAGTGAGGCATATACTCGAAACCTCAAGCCCTAAACATTTAATCCTAAACCCCAAACCCTTAACCCTGAACCCTAAACCTTTAACCCTTGTCTCCTCAGCCGAGACTGCCGGAGAACCTCCCCGCTGTCCACCGTGCCTGTTCCGATCTTTGAGATAGAGTAAGGCATTTCCTCGAAACCTCAAACCCTAAACCTTCAATCCTTAACCCAAACCCTGAACCCTAAAACCTTGCCCCTTCAGCCGAGACTCCCGAAGAAGCTCCCCGCTGTCCACAGTGCCTGTTCGGACCCAGAGCCTCGGCTGCAGCATGAAAACAACAAGCCGCCTGTGGGATATCTGAACGAAGAGGTGGAGGCGTTTGCAAGGCTCGTCCAGAAGGCCGTGTGCGACACGTTCGTCCTGGCAGACCAGAAGTGGATGAGGGAGCACCTTAGCAGGTGGGAGAGGGGATGGTGCGTAAATGTTGGGTGTGGGCCTAATACATCCTGTATAATGAGGTAAACAAAAATGATGGATGTGGGCCTACATCCTGTATACCGTAATTAGGTAAACAAATATGATGGATGTGGGCCTACATCCTGTATACCGTAATTAGGTTAACAAATATGATGGATGTGGGCCTACATCCTGTATACCGTAATTAGGTAAACAAATATGATGGATGTGGGCCTACATCCTGTATACCGTAATTATGTTAACAAATATGATGGATGTGGGCCTACATCCTGTATACCGTAATTAGGTAAACAAATATGATGGATGTGGGCCTACATCCTGTATACCGTAATTAGGTAAACAAATATGATGGATGTGGGCCTACATCCTGTATACCGTAATTAGGTTAACAAAAATGATGGATGTGGGCCTACATCCTGTATACCGTAATTAGGTTAACAAAAATGATGGATGTGGGCCTACATCCTGTATACCGTAATTAGGTTAACAAAAATGATGGATGTGGGCCTACATCCTGTATACCGTAATTAGGTAAACAAATATGATGGATGTGGGCCTACATCCTGTATACCGTAATTAGGTTAACAAATATGATGGATGTGGGCCTACATCCTGTATACCGTAATTAGGTAAACAAATATGATGGATGTGGGCCTACATCCTGTATACCGTAATTAGGTTAACAAAAATGATGGATGTGGGCCTACATCCTGTATACCGTAATTAGGTTAACAAAAATGATGGATGTGGGCCTAAATCCTGTATACCGTAATTAGGTTAACAAATATGATGGATGTGGGCCTACATCCTGTATACCGTAATTAGGTAAACAAATATGATGGATGTGGGCCTACATCCTGTATACCGTAATTAGGTTAACAAATATGATGGATGTGGGCCTACATCCTGTATAATGAGGTAAACAAATATGATGGATGTGGGCCTACATCCTGTATAATGAGGTAAACAAATATGATGGATGTGGGCCTACATCCTGTATAATGAGGTAAACAAATATGATGGATGTGGGCCTACATCCTGTATAATGAGGTAAACAAATATGATGGATGTGGGCCTACATCCTGTATACCATAATTAGGTTAACAAAAATGATGGATGTGGGCCTACATCCTGTATAATGAGGTAAACAAATATGATGGATGTGGGCCTACATCCTGTATAATGAGGTAAACAAATATGATGGATGTGGGCCTACATCCTGTATAATGAGGTAAACAAATATGATGGATGTGGGCCTACATCCTGTATACCGTAATTAGGTAAACAAATATGATGGATGTGGGCCTACATCCTGTATACCGTAATTAGGTTAACAAAAATGATGGATGTGGGCCTACATCCTGTATACCGTAATTAGGTTAACAAATATGATGGATGTGGGCCTACATCCTGTATACCGTAATTAGGTTAACAAAAATGATGGATGTGGGCCTAAATCCTGTATACCGTAATTAGGTTAACAAATATGATGGATGTGGGCCTACATCCTGTATACCGTAATTAGGTTAACAAAAATGATGGATGTGGGCCTAAATCCTGTATACCGTAATTAGGTTAACAAAAATGATGGATGTGGGCCTACATCCTGTATACCGTAATTAGGTTAACAAAAATGATGGATGTGGGCCTAAATCCTGTATACCGTAATTAGGTTAACAAAAATGATGGATGTGGGCCTACATCCTGTATACCGTAATTAGGTTAACAAAAATGATGGATGTGGGCCTAAATCCTGTAATAAGGTGAACATAAATGATGGATGTGGGCCTACATCCTGTATACCGTAATAAGGTGAACATAAATGATGGATGTGGGCCTAAATCCTGTAATAAGGTGAACACAAATGATGGATGTGGGCCTACATCCTGTATACCGTAATAAGGTGAACATAAATGATGGATGTGGGCCTAAATCCTGTAATAAGGTGAACACAAATGATGGATGTGGGCCTACATCCTGTATACCGTAATAAGGTGAACATAAATGATGGATGTGGGCCTAAATCCTGTAATAAGGTGAACACAAATGATGGATGTGGGCCTACATCCTGTATACCGTAATAAGGTGAACATAAATGATGGATGTGGGCCTAAATCCTGTAATAAGGTGAACATAAATGATGGATGTGGGCCTAAATCCTGTAATAAGGTGAACATAAATGATGGATGTGGGCCTAATAAATCCTGTAATAAGGTGAACATAAATGATGGATGTGGGCCTAAATCCTGTAATAAGGTGAACATAAATGATGGATGTGGGCCTAATAAATCCTGTGATAAGGTAAGCAAACATTCTTTGGCCTGAAACCTAAATTCTGCAGCTTGGGTCATCCGTAAACCCTATGATCTCAATTGTGTAAGACCTAGTTAATCCCCAAAACCTGAGCCTGGAAGTCTGTAACCTGTGTCGTCCCTACAAATCTCAACCGTTAACCCGAAATCCTAAACCCCGACACCGGCGTGTGCCTAGTCCGCTACCATGTCCACGCAGCCACACACAGCCTTTTCTGAAAGGGCCAGGCAGAGCGAACCGGGAGGGGGGGAGGCCAGCGCCGCGAACCAAACCATACCCCCAAACCCCGCAACAAGGAGAGACGAGCGGCAAGGAGCACATATCCCAGAGCTTGAGAGGCCGAGTGGGTGCCAACTCAGCATCCCGAGTCAAGTTGCGAGACTGGGCCGCTGCCTGCTCGGGGGATGCATCTCGGCTTACGGCTGGGGCAGCTGAACGCAGCAAGGTGCCTGCCTGTGATTATTTCTGCCTGCCTGCCTGCCTGCCTGCCTGCCTGCCTGCCTGTGATTATTCCTTCGCGACTCAGCTACATGTCAGCTACAACTTTGCTTCTCTCCAGAGGCCCCAGGTGTGGCTAGCCATGCTGCTTCGGCCGACGGTCTACGGCTGGGGCAGCCAAACGCAGCTCTTATCAGTGTTCTATATCAGAGCGTACCAGCCAGACCACCTTTGGTAGGCGGCTGGGCAGCTTGGCAACTTATCCCCTCAACCGCCCACCCTCAACCGCCCACTCTCAACCACCCACCCTCAACCGCCCACCCCCAACCGCCCACCCTCAACCGCCCACCCTTAACCGCCCACCCTCAAACGCCCCCTCAACCACCCACCCCCAACCGCCCACCCCCAACCGCCCACCCTCAACCGCCCACCCTCAACCGCCCACCCTCAACCGTCCACCCTCAACCACCCACCCCCAACCGCCCACCCCCAACCGCCCACCCTCAACCGCCCACCCTCAACCGCCCACCCTCAACCGTCCACCCTCAACCACCCACCCTCAACCGTCCACCCTCAACCGCCCACCCCCAACCACCGTCCCTCAACCACCGTCCCTCAACCATTCACCCTCAGCCACCCACCCTCAACCACCCACCCTCTCAACTGACACCTCTCACCTGCCGTCCTCCGCCCCTCTGCAGCGGCAACATGTCGGGGACCACCATATAGCTGGTTCTGGTGACTGACAGCAGGGTAACTCATACCCTCAACCACCGACTCTCTCAACTGACACCTCTCACCTGCCACCTTCAACCTCCTCTGCAGCGGCAACATGTCGGGCACCACGGTGACGCTGATTCTGGTGACTGACAGCTGGGCAACTCATACCCTCAACCACCGACCCTCTCAACTGACACTTCCCACCTGCCACCTTCAACCCACTTTGCAGCGGCAACATGTCAGGCACCACGGTGACGCTGGTTCTGGTGACGGGTAGCTTGGTGACGGTGGCAAACGTCGGCGATTCTACTGCGGTGCTGGACACGGGCTGCTCCATGCTGGAGCTTACCCAGTCACACCGCCTGCAGGTGAACACAGATGATGCCAGGTGTTGCCAGGTGTTGCCAGGTGTTGAAAGATATTGCAAGATGTTGCCAGGTGTTGCAAGGTGTTGCAATATGTTGCCAGGTGTTGCAAGATGTTGCCAGGTGTTGCAAGATGTTGCCATATGTTGCCAGATGTTGCCAGGTGTTGCCAGGTGTTGCAAGATGTTGCCAGGTGTTGCAAGATGTTGCCAGGTGTTGCAAGATGTTTTGTTACACGTTTTCTGTATTGTATATACTGGTACAGTGGATTCGAATACAGGTACATCGTATCATGATTGAATTATTAATAATTTTATGTTGGGGGCGGAAGGCGCGTGGGACCTGCGTGACTGTGTTTCTTTTTTCCGCTTCAACTTCAACTTCCACCGGCCGCCCAGCGGCCGCCAAAGGCCCAGTCAGGACCGAACCCGGACCGGCCTGCAGCTGGTAACCAAAGCAGCAAGGCTGGCCAGGAATGGGGCATCCGGTCAGTGTCCGGAAAGTAGCTGACATGTAGCTGACAAGTAGCTGAGTCTCGAAAAAAGAAACACTGCTGCGTTTGCCACCCGTTTCAACGCATGTTGGAGCTCACCCAGAGGTTGACGCTGGACGAGCGCATGCAAGACATCCATTTCCGTATGTTCAATACCGGTATGGTACTACCCGGCACCGGTATATGTACCATATGTCACGTTCCGCTGAATGAACGGAATTACGCGGCCGTTTTTCTGTGCTGGGGGCGCCAAGGGCGCAGTATGAGACATTGAGACCTGCCTGCCTGCCACCCCTTCCCCTTCCCCTTCGGGTGGGGTTTTGGGGGGCCAAGCAGGGGGGGGGGTAGACTTCCGCAAACCAGCATGTCTGCCACCCCTTCCCCTTCCCCTTCCCCTTCCCCTTCCCCTTCGGTGGGGAGGGGGGGGCAAGCAGGGCTGTAGGATAGGATTCTGCGAATCTGCATGCCTGCCACCCTTTCCCGTTCCCTTTGGGTGGGGATGGGGGGGCCCAAGCAGGAGGGGGGGGTAGAATTCTGCGAACCTACATGTTTGCCACCTCTTCCCCTTCCCCTTCGGGTGGGGGTAGGGGGGTCTAAGCAGGGGGGGGGGGTAGAATTCTGCAAACCTGCATGTCTGCCACCCCTTCCCCTTCCCCTCCCCTTCGGGTGGGGGTTGGGAGAGCCCAAGCAGGGGGATGGGGGGGGGGGGGTAGGATTCTGCAAATCTGCGCGGTCGCCGCGCCGCCGTCGCTAAAACATGCCCGGTTTGTTAGATCCTGCGCGGGGGGCAAATCCGTGCACCCATTGCGGCCCCTGCTGGACAGCTGGACCTCAACCCCCTAACCCCCGGCCCCTACCCCCTACCCCTGCCTTCAACTTGAAGCCCTAAACCCTAACCCATTGTTGCGCCAGCTGTACGGCAGAGTGCCTGCGGTTGCCTTCACGTAGTACGGCTGGGAACAAAACCTGCAACCCCTAACCTGCAACCCTTAACCTTAACTCCTGAACCCTAAACATTAAAACCCATTGTCGTGACAGCTGTACGGCTGCCAGACAGAGTGCCGGCTCCTGCCTTCTCCTAAAACGGTTGGACCCAAAATCCTGAGCCCTGAACTTTTAACCCGTCATTTCCTGCAGGGCTGCCAGGCAGAGTGCCTGTGGATGCCTTTACCCAACATGGTTGGGTTCAAAACCCCTTACCCTTAACCCTTAACCCCTAACCCTAAATCCTTAACCCTTAACCCTAACCCGTTGTTGCGCCAGTGGTAGAACTGCTGGGCAGAGTGCCTGCAGATGCCTTCACACAAAACAGCTAAATCCCAAACCCTAAACCCGAGACCCGTAGCTCCAAATCCCGAACCCTAAACCCTAAACCCTAACCTGATTGTTGCGTGCAGGGCTGCCCCGCAGAGTGTTTGCGGATGCGTGCAGCGGGCAGCGTCGTCGCCCCGCTGGGCCTGCACCTGGAGGGCCCTTCCCTGCCTGGTGAGCACGGCCTGGGCCCTCTGCGCAGCTGGCCGGGCGGGCTGTGTGTGTCCCGCTCCATCGGGGACGTCGACGGCGGCCCGGACATCTTGCCTCTGCCACACATTAAGCAGGTGGGTGCGGGAAAATGTGTGGATACAGGTGTGGACCCAGGTGTGAACATGGCTATGTGGGTGGTTTCGTATTCTGTTTGAACAGGGATGTCCAAGGCGGCCCAGACATCTTGCCACTGCCACACATCAAGCAGGTGGGTGTGGGGAAATGTGTGGATACATGTGTGGACTGGGGTGTGAACGTGGCTATGAGGGTGGTTCTGTCTCTGTTTAAACAGGGATGTCCAAGGCGGCCCGGACATCCTGCCGCTGCCACACGTCAAGCAGGTGGGTGCGGATAAATGTGTGGATATAGGTGTGAATCTTTTGCTAGGACTCAACAAGGCGTGAGACCAGCCGCCCAACCCTAAACCCTGAAAACCATGCTGATGCTGCGACACATCATTACGTCAAACAGGTGGGTGTGGGGAGATGTGTGGATACAGGTGTGAATCTGGGTGTGATAGTGGTTTTGTGTCCTGTTCAGACAGGTGTGCTGGTTCCGGAGCCGGGTTGGCGGGTCATTAGGGCAGCATCGTGCGAATGGCGGAGCTGATGCTGGGTCTGATAACTGGGTCGGACCTGCCGTGCTGGGGCAGGGCGGGTTCAGTGATTGCGGTTGATGGTGGGCCAAATTGCGGGTGTATGCACCGATCTGATTGGGTTCAGATATGGGTCCCAGGTTTGAGAGTTCATGTTTAAAGGTTAAGGCTTGAAGGCCTGCCCACCTGCCTGCCCACCTGCCTGCCCACCTGCCTGCCTGCCTGCCTGCCTGCCTGCCTGCCTGCCTGCCTGCCTGCCTGTCCACCTGCCTGCCTGCCTGCCTGTCCACCTGCCTGCCCACCTGCCTGCCCACCTGCCTGCCTGCCTGCCTGCCTGCCTGCCTGCCTGCCTGCCTGCCTGCCTGCCTGCCTGCCCACCTGCCTGCCCACCTGCCTGCCCACCTGCCTGCCTGCCTGCCCACCTGCCTGCCTGCCTGCCTGCCTGCCTGCCCCTGCCCCTGCCCCTGCCCCTGCCCCTGCCCCTGCCCCTGCCCCTGCCCCTGCCTCTGCCCCTGCCCCTGTCCCTGCCCCTGCCCCTGCCCCTGCCCCTGCCCCTGCCCCTGCCCCTGCCCCTGCCCCTGCCCATGCCCATGCCCATGCCCCTGCCCCTGCCCCTGCCCCTGCCCCTGCCCCAGCCCCAGCCCCTGCCCCTGCCCCTGCCCCTGCCTCTGCCTGTCTGTCTGTCTGTCTGTCTGTCTGTCTGTCTGTCTGTCTGTCTGTCTGTCTGTCTGTCTGTCTGTCTGTCTGTCTGTTGTCCAAACATGTGCTGGTTCCGGAGCAGGGCTGTCGCATCATTGTGTCGTCAGATGGGCTGTGGGATGCGGTCTCGTCATCTGCCTATCTGCCTGCCTGCCCACCTACCTTCCTGCCCACCCACCTGTCTGCCTGCTATCCAAACAGGTGTTGGTTCCGGAGCAGGGCTGCCGCATCATCGTGGCATCAGACGGGCTGTGGGATGTGGCAAACCCCTCCAAGGCGGTGAGGTTGGTGCGGTCGAGTGACGCCAAGGCCGCGGCTTCACAGCTCATCAGGTGGGTTGCGTCTCTCGACCATCATTTGTAGATGTGATTGGCAAAGGATTACTGGACAACAAAACGTATTCGGAAAGGAGTAATTGGAAAGCAGTAATTGGAAAAGAGTAATTGACAAAGGAGCCTCATTAAAAGGAGTTGAGCTGGCATGGGCGATTAAGTTGGTTAATGTATCATCTTGGCAAGAGTGTCAACGGCAAAGGAGTATTAAAGAGTGAGTCCGTGGTAAAGGAGTGACCTCGGTCATGATCGTTGATGCGAAACCTCCTCTGATCCCCTCCCTTTTCAGGAAATGATTGCTTCTTTTTTAACAAGCACGTGCGCACCAATAGAGGACAATCATGCTGAACCTGATCCGTATCAGGCCATGTCGTGCTGCCTCGGTGCACTGGCAGCGCCTAGCCTAGTTTTAGGGTTTCGGGTTACAGGGGGTGTAGGGGTGTAGGGTATAGGGGTTATAGTTATAATAAACCCCAAACCCTTAACCCTAAACTTTTAACCCTGAACCCTGGGTGCACTGGCAGCACGAAGCTCGGCAACTCCCCTCTCTGCGCCATTAACCTTGTGTGCTGTGCACACGCATGCAGGCACCTGCACAGCACACATCGCAGCATCAGTCGACATCGTCCATGTGTAAGCTCCGGGATTTCACATGTTTCACACATTTCACACGTTCCCCTGATCCACACCTATGATCCTCTCCCCTCTATGCACCTACTCTTGTGCACGCACACACGCAGGAGCATGCACAGCATCAAAGCAGCTACTCCCCTTCCTCGTCCACAAGTGTGCAGCCACGTGCAGAACACAGAGCCCAGGTTATCCCCTCTTCCCAGCTTCTCCCAGCTTCTCCCAGCTTCTCAGCTTCTTCCCAGCTTCTTCCCTCTCTTGCTGAAAACTTGCGCAGGCACGTATACAGCACGAAGCTCAGTGACGACACCTCGGTCATCATCATCGACGTGCTCCCTCCTGGCCTCCATACCTTCCCCGAAGTTGTGGATCAACTGGCGCCGCCATGCCACGGCGATGCCCCGCCGCTGACGCCCGCTGGGGGCGGCGGGGGCGGGGGCGGTCTCTTCTCCTGCTTCTTTGGCGGCGGCGGCGGCAGCAAGGAGAGCAGCGGGGAGCCCGACAGCGCCTGCTGCGCACCCGGGCATGCCGCTCATTTGGGCCTGCTGTCTAGTGTGGACTGCCTTCATACCTTTCCCGCGCTGGCAAGCCCAGAGTACCGCCAGGCGTACGACCCGCCGCCGCCGCCGCGGGCCTCCAGCGACTCATCAGTCACGCAGGTGTGCGCCAGCTGTCTTCATCTTAATTTAAGTACCGTATATACATGGACTGATTCATATATATTTTAGTCAAATTTAAAAAATAATAGGTAACCATGCCGCTACCGGTACCGGTATAGGTGTAAAAGCTTTACGTTATAGATTACATAGTACGCAAGGTATGCTAAATTAATACACCGGTAATACAAATGTTATCAATGGAAATGTGAATGATCCAGGTGCGAGATTCCATTTGCCTTCCCACGGGTATAAACATGAATTTATCTATATTTCAGCTGACCTTCGGACAAGCATTCGAACAAAACTACCGACTTTGAACTGGAATCTGGACCTGACCTTCGGGATCATTACTATTTGAAATTAACCTTGGGGAGCTGTCCACTCAGCTGCAGCATCAGCCATATGCTAGCATCAGAGCATCAAGGCATCAGGGCATCAGAGGTCTCTCCTCATTTTTTCTCCATGCTCTTTCATAATACTCTTTCAATTCTCCCATGATCATATTTTTCTCCTCTTAATGCTGTTTTGCAATGCGCTCCCTCTTGTCATTATCTCGTAATTATCTCGTAATTATCTCGTAATTATCTCGTAATTATCTCGTAATATCTCGTAATTATCTCGTAATTATCTCGTAATTATCTCGTAACTATCTCGTAATTATCTCGTAATTATCTTATAATGCTCTCCTAATTTCCCTCCAATGCTCTCCTAAATCAATTCCCTCATTCCATGCCTTGCTATTTCCTCTCCATTTGTCCCCTTTAATTTCATCTTTATTCTTATCGACACTGGTATCACCTAAAATAATAATCTATCCCTCATCGTTAGGCATAGACACTCCATTTTCTGGGATGTTTACCAGGAGGCACGGTAATTAAAAATTGTTTTCTTTCCGCCTCATTCGTCCCTCGTTATTCATCCTTACTATTCCTTGTACCCCTTGTATGATCCTCCATAATAAAAAGCATTCCCTTCTTCTAAGGCACAGTCATTGTACATATTTTTAGGATGCTTACGAGGAAGCTCACCGGTACTTTAAGTATTCTACAACTCTTAAGTATTCTACAACTCTAACTCTCAACACCCCCTTTGAGGCCTTTCCTCCAGTGGTTGTTATATTAAGGCACGATATATGGCGATTCACGATAAAACGGAGGCCAATCGACGCTGGCCGGCACGATCAAACCTAGGTTTTCGCATTCTGCACTGGTGACTGCTGAGATTGCCTCTCAAACTGCCACTCCGACGATGGTTTAATTGTCAGATACCGTTGCAAAAGGCCATAGCGATGGCGCTTGGAGAACTCTTGAGGGCTCTGGGACGAACGCCTTCCAAAAATGTTACTTCGAAGACGGCATTTGCGAAGGGAGCGGCTGGTTGGTCGCAACTTAAAGGACCGCTTGGACAAGTCAATGACAGTACACCT
This sequence comes from Limnomonas spitsbergensis, assembly GCA_037349105.1. Taxonomy (NCBI): domain Eukaryota; kingdom Viridiplantae; phylum Chlorophyta; class Chlorophyceae; order Chlamydomonadales; genus Limnomonas; species Limnomonas spitsbergensis. The sequence goes on from JAYJMM010000114.1 coordinate 4,602,411, forward strand.
CTGGGCCCTGCTCAAAAAGGCTCGGCCGTGGGGGACAGCCCAACTGTCCCGTTGGAAGAAATGAAACTTAAGGTAAGAGGGAAAGAAGGAGCTTGGACAAGTACACGTGGCAATGCAAGTTCTGCAACTTGATCAGCGGGACTTGGAAGTACACGATCGTCCAGCACGGACGAACAGACCGCCATCAGAAGACACTAGCAGAGTTCAAGGTCGAGGCATTGCCAGCTGGAGCTGCTGCTATGCAGCAATGGATCCCGCTGGATCCTGCTGGATCCCGCTGCTATGCTGCAATGGATCCTGCTGGCTCAGCTCATCTTCGTCATGGTCCCGGGGCCGGTGGAGGAGGAGCGGATGTTACCAGCCATGAAGAATATCAAGAACCCACAGCGGAACAGCATGCAGCAGAGGCACCTGACCCAGCGTGCTAGAGCTTTCACCTACCTAGGGTCACCCGTCAGGAACTTCCCCTACAAGTACAAGGAAGCCATTACGGCCTGGCTAGAGCAGAAGGAACGCAAGAGGGTCCAGTAGGGCAGTAGGAATGCTTGCAGAATTTTGTAGCAGCTGGGAATTATTGGCACAAGACAGCTGCATATGTGACCTTATGCCGCAACCTTGGTGTGACCCTGAGCACTGAATATAACGCATTTTCAATGAAGAAATAGCATGTTTCACGAGAGACGGTTTCTGATCTCCAGCAACGGCTTCACACCCAGACCCCCATGGCGTGGGGGCTCGGGCGCCCCCCGCTACCCCCCACAGAGGCTTCGCCTCGAGTCCAATACCGCTTACATTTGAGCTTTCAAGGGGGGGGGGGGACCCACAGCTTTCCTCCCTAGCACTTTTCGGGCAGAGCCCCCCCAGGCGGCCGAATGTCGCGGGAGCGAAGCCCCCGGAGACACCCCGTATCTGTCAGTCAGTCAGTCTGTCAGCCCGATGTTTCTGGAATGACCCGGAAACTTTATGCACTACAGCGCAAATCAACCGGCTGTATTTATGAAGGTAATTCCTGCCGGACCTCAAAGGCCAAGGTGCAGAAATGAGAAACTCAGCTACCAAGGCTGGATCTCACAGCGGATGACGAAAGGTGTCACGCTGTCCCGTAGTGTCACGCGACAGCTGCAACTTCGTTTCTCTATGCGCAATTTGATACGCAGCATTAACAACACGCACATAGCCTGCAATAGAGTTGTAGCAAATATTTTAAAATCCTGCAAACATGGCGAGGGGGTTTGCATAGGGTCCAGGTGACCCCGTCCGCACCTGCGCCTGCCCTCTGAAAAGTCGCATACCCGACTGCTCTGCCGTTTCTCGTGCTGCGCAACAGCACCTCTGATTACTTGTCCTCCCACGTCTTATTCTCTTCATTCCATCCTCGATATTTTCTCTTGATTTGGCCCCCGTTTTTTCATCTTAATTATTTGCTGCACCCCTGTTATATCTTCCTAATTATTCTCTTCCCCCCCTGGTCATCCTCCCTCCTTCCACAGGTGATGCCCGCGGACCTCTCTGCTCAGGTCTCAACGGAGGGTGGTGACGAGGATTACTCCAGCGGGACCCAGGGCGCGATCCGGTCCGCATGGGCTTGCGCAGATACCATGATTGCTGGGCAGCAGGAGTCACCGGGGGGGCCGGTGAGCAGGCAGGGGAGAGAGGGGGGGAAATGCTGGGGGGTGGGGAGGAGGGGAGGGGGGAGGAGGGGAGTGGGGGGGAGGGGGGGAGGAGGGGAGTGGGGGGGAGGAGGGGAGGAGGGGAGGGGGGGGAATGCTGGCGGGTGGAAATAGGGGGTGGGAGGGAGGGGGAGGGGGGGAGCTCCCAGGAGTGAAGGCAGGCTAAAGGCATGCTGGTATGTCGGCACGGGGGGCATGCTGAATTGTAGCTGAAATGTGGCTGCAAGGTAGCTGAAGTTTAGCTGAAATGTACCTGAAATGTAGATTTAGTGTAGCGGATGCGCCCTCACAATGCTCTGATGTTACAACTTAGCTGACATATAGCTGACATGTAGCTGAAAAAACCCATGACGAGCACTGCTGTGCAGAGGCCATTCAGCAGCCAAGGTGGCACCAAGGGCTTGTACGTTGCAAGTGGGGGGAGCCCAGCAACTGCTGAAATGTAGCTGATGTGTAGCTGATGCATCTCACAATGAACATTGCTGTGCAGAGATCATTCAGCAGCCAAGGTGGCACCAAGGGCTTGTACGTAGCAAGTGGGGGTAGCCGAGCAACTGCTGAAATGTAGCTGAAGTGTAGCTGATGTATCTCACAATGAACATTGCTGCGCATAGACCCTTCAGCAGCCAAGGTGGCACCAAGGGCTTGTACGTAGCAAGTGGGGGTAGCCGAGCAACTGCTGAAATGTAGCTGAAGTGTAGCTGATGTATCTCACAATGAACATTGCTGCGCAGAGACCCTTCAGCAGCCAAGGTGGCACCAAGGGCTTGTACGTAGCGAGTAGGGGCAACCGAGCATCTGCGTCCTTCTGCAATAACCACAAGGTAAGGGAGGCAGGGGGGCAGGTACCTGTTGGCATTGTTTACGGTATTTAATTGGTATCTGTGCCTGCACTGTACTGTTTGATCGTACAGTAATGCCACTGATTGCAAGGGGCGTTTTTTTTGCGTAATGCCTTTCAGGAGCAGAGGCTGGGTTTTGTAGTTGTCAGCCAGAAAGCCCTTAACCTTCAACCATCAACTCTTAACCTTCAGCCCTCAGTCCTGAACCCTCAATCTTAAACCCTCAACCCTCAACCTATAACCCTTAACCTTCAACCCTGGGAAGTACAAATCTCAACTCTCGACCTGCAACCTCAAACCCTGGGAAATATTCATCTTCAACTCAAAATCCTTTAGCCTAAACCCTCTCGCTTCAACCTCAAACCCCATGCAAGGTTGAAGTCACCAAGTAACTTCCAAGATTCGAGACGAAGACGCAACCCAAACCCTTTAACCCTAGACCCTGATATAGGTGTGAAACGTAGGCTAGGGAAACAGAGAAGAAGCGGTGGGGAAAATAGCGTGAAAGAGAAGTGTGAACTGTGACGTACCCCTCCGAGACGGGAGAGGCTTGATGCCACGTTTGCCCCAGGACCTCACCTCTCGAGGCTTCAGGCCACCTTCAACGCGCCGAAATGTCATGACTCAAACCCCTGACAAACCTACTTGGTTAAGGGTGATGGTTAACCCCAGTGCCTCACCTCTCTAGGATTCAGTTCACCCTGAATGTGCTTCAACGTCTCGGCTCAAAATCCTGAAAACCCTAATTGCACGGGTTAAGGGTTAAGGTTAACCCCAGTGCCTTGCCCCTCGAGGGTTCAGTTCACCCTAAACACGCCTCAACCTCTCGGCTCAAAATCCTGGGAAAACTACTTGCACGGCAAGGCATATGGGCTGCTGACAACTTTTGAAGCTGTAGACTACATTGATGCCACCAAGCATCCGCTGAGGCTCCTGGATGTGGACTCAGACCCTCAAATATTTACCCTGATTTAGGTTGATTTTAACCCTGAACCCTAAACCCTGAGCCTTGAAAGCTGAATTAGGGTGATTCCACCTACAAGTGTCTCCTGGGCTTTTCGACATGAAAGATACAACTAAATAGCACCATCCATTCGAGCAGAGCCTGTAATCATATTGTTTACCCTGAACCCTGAACCCTGAACCCTGAACCCTGAACCCTGAACCCTGAACCCTGAACCCTGAACCCTGAACCCTGAACCCTGAACCCTGGATTAGATTGAATCCACCAAGTACCTCCCGGGACTTCTGGACGTAGAGCCCCCACACCAGCGGGGACTGAACTTCACAAAGACCAAGTTTGTGGCATCGTTACCGGGGGAGCGCGGCGCCTCGGGAGGAGATAGCCGGTGAGGGGTGGGAGCGCGGCGCCTCGGGAGGAGATAGCCGGTGAGGGGTGGGGCACGTGGGGGATGGGCAGGGCGGGGGACTGGGATGCCTCGGAAGAAGGTGGCCGGTGCATGAGGGGCGGAGGGGGGGGATAAAGATTCCTCGGGAGGAGGTAGCTGGTGCGCGAAGGGCAGGTTAGAGTGCGCGATGCCTCGGAAGGAGGTTACTGGTGCGTGAGGTGCCAGTTGGTGGAAGGGGGGGGGATGGATAGATACCTAGGGGGGCTGAGTTGCAAGAGGGGTGTGTGTACGGGGGCATCAAATGGTCAATGGGTTAGAAGGCATATATGAATAAATCAGTTTGTTCAGTTTATGTTCCCTGTCGGTGCGAGTAGCCATGCAGCCTGCCAGCAGAGCAATTTGGAAATTTAGAAAGCCAGGTGCTGTACATGTACTGCCCATGTCCAGTCCATGTATTGTCCGTGTACTGCCCATGTGCTATCCTTGTCCTGCCCACGTATTGTCCATGTACTGCTTCTGTGCTGTCCATGTACTGTCCATGTATTGACCATGTCCTGCCCACGTACTGTCCACGTACTGCTTCTGTGCTGTCCATGTACTGTCCATGTACTTACCATGTGCTGCACATGTACTGCTCATGTCATGTCCATATACTGTTCATGTGCTATCCATGTACTGCCCATGTGCTGTCCATGTGCTGCCCATGTACTGTTCATGTGCTGTCCATGGACTGTTCATGTACTGGCGTACTGTCCATGTGATGTGCATGCACTGCTCATATGATGGCCATGTTCTGCCCATGTACTGCACATGCGATGTCCATGTACTGTCCATATGCGGTACATGTGCTGCCCATTTGCTGCCCATGCACTGCCTATGTGATGCACATGTAATGCCCATGTGCTTCCCACCTGCTGCCCATGTGCTACCCATGTACTGCCTGTGATGCACATGTACGGCCCATTTGCTGTCCATGTGCTACCTATGTACTGCCCAGGTATGAGTGTATTACCCATGTGATGCACATGCACCGTCCATGCACTGCCCAGTGCAGGAAACATATTGAGTCATGTACTTCCCAAGTACTGCCCATGGTTGGAGGCGTATGAAGATGCTACTGCCCATGTACTGCTCATGATTGAAAGCGTACAAAGCCATGTACTGTTCATGGTTGGAAGTGTATGAAGCCGTACGATGCCCATGCACTTGTGTGCTACATATGTAGTGCCCAAGTACTGCCCATGGTTGAAAGTGTGTGAAGCCATGCACAGCCCATGTACTGCCCATGGTTCGGATTGTACGACCCCCCTGTACTGCCCACGTACAGACCTAGTTTAATTCTGTTGTCTGAAGCCCCCTGCATGCCTTCTTGTGCAGCTCCAACATGCCCATGTACTGCCCATGTACTGCCCATCCTTGCTCCTGCCGTCTGAAGCAATCTGCCCTCCTTTGCTTACCTAGGACACCATCAAGGCGCGGTGACACCTCCCGTCGTGATTGGAAATATCCTCAACTGCTGCCTGAAGCAATCTGCTCCCCCGTTGCCTGACGCAGTGTGCTACACCGTTGCCGGACGCAGTGTGCTCCCCCTCTTGGCCTGAAGCAACCTGCTCCCCCGTTGCCTGAAACAACCTGCTCCCCCGTTGCCTGAAGCAACCTGCTCCCCCGTTGCCTGAAACAGCCTGCTCCCCCATTGCCTGAAGCAACCTGCTTCTCCGTTGCCTGAAGCAACCTGCTCCCCCGTTGCCTGAAGCAACATGCTCCCCCATTGCCTGACGCAGTGTGCTCCCCCGCTGCCTGAAGTAACCTGCTCGCCCGCTGCCTGAAGCAGCTTGCTCGCCCGCTGCCTGAAGCAACCTGCTCGCCCGCTGCTTGAAGCAGCCTGCTCGCCCGTTGCCTGACGCAGTGTGCTCGCCCGCTGCCTGAAGCAACCTGCTCCCCCGTTGCCTGAAGCAGCCTGCTCGCCTGTTGCCTGACGCAGTGTGCTCGCCCGCTGCATGTAGCAATCTGCTCGCCCGCTGCCTGAAGCAGCCTGCTCGCCCGTTGCCTGACGCAGTGTGCTCCCCCGCTGCCTGAAGCAACCTGCTCGCCTGTTGCCTCCTGAAGCAGCCTGCTCACCCGTTGCCTAACGCAGTGTGCTCGCCGGCTGCCTGAAGCAACCTGCTCCCCCGTTGCCTGAAGCAACCTGCTCGCCCGTTTCCTGACGCAGTGTGCTCGCCCGCTGCATGTAGCGATCTACTCACCCGTTGCCTGAAGCAATCTGCTCCCCCGTGGCCTGAAGCATCCTCCTGTCCTTTGCCTACCCAGGAACCCATCAAGGCAAGGTGATACCTCCTCCCGTTATGGCGATGGGTCTCGGAAGAGCGACAGATCGGTGCGGAGATGAGGCGTGCTGCTCGGACAGTTTGCGGCACCGCCTCGGTGCGGAGATGAGGCGTGCTCCTCGAACAAAAAATGTTGTGCCGGGTCCACGATGGGGCGATGAGGCATGTGTACTGCTTGCGGCACCGCCTCCTCGTATTGCTTGATGCACGGCCTCTTCATACAGCTTGACGCACCGCGCCCCCTCGTACTGCTTGCGGCACGGTCTCATCGTACAGTTTGCGGTAACGCCTTATCGAACTGCTCGCGGTAGCGTTGCCTAGTATTGTTCCCGGCACCGCCCTCTGGAACTGCTTGTGGCACCGCCTCCTCGTACTGCTTGCAGTACCGCCGCCTCGTACAGCTTGTGGCACCCCCTCCTCGTACTGCTTGCGGCACGGCCTCGTCGTACTGCTTGCGGCACCGTCTCCTCGTACTGCTTGCAGGACCGCCGCCTCGTACAGCTTGTGGCACCACCTCCTCGTACTGCTTGCGGCACCACCTCCTCGCTCTGCCTGCGGCACCGCCTCATCGTACTGCTTGGGGTACCGCTTCATCGTATGGCTTGCGGCACCGCCTCCACTTCCTGCTTGCGCCCCCTCGTACTGCTTGCAACACCACCCCACCGTACTGCTTGCGGCACCGCCTCATTGCACAAATCCGACCGGTGATGAGGCCACCGTATTGCTTACGTTGCTTGACGGAATGCTGGAGATGGCGCGGGGCGGTGGCTTCAGGAGAGACAGGCGAGAGGATTGACAAGGAACCCCTCGATGTTTGGGGCGTGGACGCACGTTGCAGCGTTCCAAAACAAAGCGCGTCTTAGCGCCAAGTTTGCGGCAACTTGTCATCTGGAGATCTGGGATCCGGGAGCCTGACAGCATCTGAATTCTGAAGATCTTGAGATCTTGAGATCTGGGATTTGGGCGCGTGACAACATCTGGAGATCTGGAGATCTGAACGCTCTGTGCCATTTTTTATGAAAATTTATGGCTGCGCTCGAAAAACATAGATTATAGGAACTGGGCAGCATCGACAGCGATGTGAGGGGTGCCGACTCTTTATTGCGTGGCAGTTTTTGTTGAAGGTAGCTTCAGCTACACTTCAGCTACACCCCGGTCCACTGCCGGCCGGGCTTTGTGCAGCAAGCCCTGTTGCTCGGGTCATCGTCCGAATGCCGGTCAAGTTTGTGTTCCAAAAGGCCCAGCGGTGGCCATGCAGACCGTAACCCAGCGGTGGCCGCCCGGCAGGACACAAAAGGTTGTCTGTGACACACTTCAGTATACTCTTCGGTGCCGAACAACACACAGGGCGGGTCATATGTATCGTAAAAACGTGGACAGGCCCAGCAGTGCAAGGAGGTTAGGTCATGACTTGATTTCAGTTACACATTGACTGTGCTCCAACCTGATTGCTAGCAGTGCACTAATACTGGTAGGCACCAACTGTCCCTTGAGATAATCAAACGCAAACACAATGGGCTTAAGAAGTCCACTTGACAGAATCACCAACCCTAATAAATTTATGCGTTGAGATAACTTGGCCATGCTGAGGGGCCTGCCTCTAATTTTTCGAGGATGTTATATTGCAGTGCTGGCCTCCATAGCTGAAGTATTACCTGATGTTAAGCTAGGGTTGTGGCTCTGAAACCACCAGTGCTTTTTTTCCATCCTCTCGCAAAACCAGTCCTCGGCAGATCTGGCTGGCTCAGCTCAGATAAGAAGGGGGGCCTGGAATAAAGGACGTGAAAATCAAGATGTGTGAATAAAGAGTGGATACCTGACTTCAGGCATTCTGGTACTCAGTGGCAGTGATATGGGAGCTTGCATGGCTGAGGGGCTGCATAAGGCAAGGGGCATGGCTTCCTGACAAGCCACCTTTGCCCCAAATTTGCAGCATCGGGAGTGGGGAATGGTGCACAAATTGGGTGGACAGTCTTAATGAGCTACTCTCAGGCTCTCTGAATCACCAGACATCATAGCAATCAGACAGGTTTGGAGTGAATTCCAATCCATGACAGACAGCCCTGATGTGGGCCACATGGAAGGTGTCGCACCATAAAGCAGTAAACGCGCCAATATGGTAAACTCCGTAATCTCCGGTAAAGGCGCCTTAGAGAGGTGTCCTTCTACTCATAAACACGGTACATTACCGTACACACAGACTCCTTGTACTTCAGACAGGAGCTGTTAACTGGCTACTGTAAGGTTCAGCCCTAGCAGGAAGTCTCTCTGCCTATGGGTAAGGTCTGGGTGTCCCTGTCTCGTGGGTACCGCCCCTACTACTTCACTCGCCCCCCCGCTCCTCAGCGTTAAGCCTATCGGGCATGCGCTGGGAGCCGGAAAAAGGGGTCGGTACTGTAAGGAAGAAACTTCTGGCAATATGTACACCTCAGAAGATCAAAGTATCAAAGCAAATCTGCCTGGTTCAGGCCGTCCTCCGCATCTGCCTGGTTCAGGCTATGTACACACGTCTGCCCGGTTCAGGCTGTTTTCAAAGCAAAATTCACATAATCTCCGCAGTCATTGCACACATACTGCGCGTCATTCTAAGCATCTCAGCTGCTCAGCCCCAAACTGGCTGTTATACAGAATCATCAGGCCAGGCTAGGTATAACCGCTGCTCTCGCCCCACTGCGCCATAGCCGCCTGGTCTTCAAGGCCACAGGAAATGTGCGCCGCAGCAGCGGGACTCTGCCCCCTGCAGTACTATTACTACTCCACAAAATCAAGTGTCGTCGTCCATCGCTTCCAGCATATGTACTACCGCAGCCTTGCTGCTGCGGCTCTTGAGAAACAAATTTTTAACACGTCGCTGCTGTATCCTCCGTTCCAATCTTGCATTTCCAGCCTTCGGCCCGCTGGCCGCCGGCCCACTGCCCGCCGGGTACTAGGACAAGCCGCGCTGCGCCTGAAGGTATCTTCCGCTACGCAGGCGCCTGCCCGCTCCTTGCCGGTTACGGCGTGGGGACCGTCAAGTGCTCAGCAGCCTTGCCGCTCTGGGCTAGGCTTAACCATAGCCCGCGTCCTCCGTATGCCCCTCTAGGGCTGACTCCTCCTCTTTGTTGGAAGCCTAGCGCCACCTTGGCCCATCTTTGGACAGCTTGCGGGGTGACACTGGCCTCTCTTCATCCAAGGAATATCTTCCTCCAAAAAGTCTCTGCCTCCAAGAAGCCTCTCGCTCCTCTTCCTCCTCTTCCGTCTCTTCCCCCTCTTCCGTCTCATTCTCCTCTTCTGCCGCAGGCCTGTGATATGTGACAGACAGGTCCCCCATTTCCAGGGCGAACTTCTCCCACAGCACCTCCTGCTGCGTCAGTACAGTGATCTGCTCCTCATCGGTCATACTTAAGTACCCTGGCACCGTGATCACGAACGTGCTCAGCTTGACCCTGGTGGCCACTGGCAGCCCCTCATAGAACATGTGCGAGACCGAGTGCCTTCTGCCAAAGTAGTCCACTGCATCCCTCGAGATCTGCAGCAGCTCTGCTGTGGACAGTACTCTGTGCGCAAACGCCTCCACTGTCTCCTCTGGCTTGACCTCTGGATCCAAGGTTGTTTTGACTCCCAGCTTGAGGTTGGTGATCGCGGATCTCTCATCCGAGGTCGGCTTCCCCACCTCCTCCTTTACCACCCTGATCCACAGGGTAAGCAGGGAAACCGCACAGCACTGCTCCTCTGCTGGAGCGGCCCACTGCCCCCCGATCCATTCCATCTCCTTGGTGGCCCTGTCCCCTGCGTGGGGCGCTGCCCTGATGGCCACCATCAACGGCCCCACACTGGCAGGCTTGTTGTTCCACAACCTGGCCAGGGATCGCACGAGCATGGCCATGGCCGAGGGTGACTGGCAGGATCCAACAATTTCCCCTGCCACCACGGCCAGCGCCGGTGGTACATCCGACAGCGCCAGCCTGTTATGTGATCCCCAATAGCCACACGCTTGACAATATTTCTTGGCTGCAACCGCGCCCGGGTGTGACATATCCAACACCGGCACGTTGCCTTGGATAGCTGGGATTTTGGTATATTTGGCCACCCCTGCCAGCTGCAGGACCATCTGCTGCAGCAGCTGCATGTTCATCCTTGCCTGCTCCCTATCGAGCCTCTTCATTTTCTGGTCGCTGGACTCCCGCCTGGCCCCTGGCCCGCGCCTGTCCGCTCCACCTGACCCCGACTCGTCTGAACTGGAGTCTGATCCAGATCCGCTACTGTCGCCCCCTGATGGGCTGCGACTGCGCTGGTACTGGCTGTTTCTGCGGCCAGCCCCATCCTGGGCTTGTCCGTCCCCGGACGACTGTCTGCCGGCCCCGCTCGCGGAGCCTCTGCTCCTCTCGGGAGGCGGCTGATCAGCCTCATCTCTGCTTTTTCTCTCCTCTGGGCCAGACTCCCGAGGCTGTGATCCTCTGCCGGATTCTGCCTGCCCCCTGGGCGGCTTCTGGCTTGGCCCGCCTGGCTGTGTCCTCCTGCCGTATTCTGCCGGCCCCCTGGGCGGCTCCTGGCTCTGCCAGTTTGGCTGTTCCCTGCCGTCTGCCTGCCCCCTGGGCGGCTCCTGGCTCTGCCAGCTTGGCTGTTTCTTGCCGTATGCCTGCCCCCTGGGCGGCTCCTGGCTCTGCCAGCTCATTTGCTCACCATTGCACCACTCATCTGCGAAGGCCTTAACGGCCAGGGCTGCCTCGCGTCCTGCTCCTCCCTTGGACGCCTGTCCAAGGGCGGCCAACAGCGTCGCCCTGTCCTGCCCCGTGTGTGGAATCCCCATCGTGGCCTTCGTTGCCCATTCTCTCAGATGATGGGCCCTGAATTCCTCAATTGCATTCACCTGATCGCTGAAGTGGGAGAAATACCTGGAGCAAACTTGCTTCCACAGGTTCGCCGCCCACCGCAGAATCCCCCTCCAGCCGATCGGCTGCAGATCTTCCTTAATCAGCTCCTGTAGATCTGCCACCTTCACCGCCTTGGAGTGCTCTGACTCTCTGGGGCCTTCCTCCTGTGCCCACGTTGGATTATTGGAAAATCCATACAGGCCACCTGTCGCACCATAAAGCAGTAACTGCAATACTATGGTAAACTCCGGAATCTCCGGTAAAGGCGCCTTAGAGAAGTGTCCTTCTACTCATAAACACGGTACATTACCGTACACACAGACTCCTTGTACTTCAGACAAGAGCTGTTCACTGGCTACTGTAAGGTTCGGCCCTAGCAGGAAGTCTCTCTGCCTAGGGGTAATGTCTGGGTGTCCCTGTCTTGTGGGTACCGCCCCTACTACTTCACTTCGCGATGTGCGCTTCAGGTCCGTGGCGGACTTCTTTCCTCACGGCAGTGACGGACGCCTACGGGCAGACTCAGTGACTACACACTGGCTGCGAGTGCTCAGCGAGTTAAGCAGCAGAGTCGGATATTTGTATGTCTATCAATTGACTGTGGTAGCGCAGGCCTTCTGGCCGTCTGGGCGCGATCCAGCAGGGCTATGTTAAGGGGCACTTACCGCGCGACTCGCGGTGAGGTTGCCGAGGCGTAGACTGCGTACTTCTGCTTCTGCAGGGCCTCGGTACTCTACTGGGGCACTTGTCTCCAGCTAGTTCAGCTGAGGCCGAGCTAGTCTTGACTCGGGTTAAGGTACTGACTTATGTGAAAGCTGCAGGTCTCATACGCTGATGACGGCCGTTGCTTGTTACAATAGAGGTCTGTCCTTTAGAAAGGGACGAAGTAACTAGTTTAGGCAATTGCCGGGACACAGGGACCCGGCAGGCCCAATTCAGAGTACGGTAAATTATGCACTTCACCCTGCGTAAGCGGGTTTCTAGGTCTCAGTTCAAATCCGGCGGCTCCGCAGAGAAGCTGCGGAGGCCCCGAGGCCGCCGACTGCGGTCTACACGGTTCTGTCACGTGTACGGTAATATACTGTGACAGCTGTCGCACCATAAAGCAGTAACTGCAATACTATGGTAAACTCCGGAATCTCCGGTAAAGGCGCCTTAGAGAAGTGTCCTTCTACTCATAAACACGGTACATTACCGTACACAGACTCCTTGTACTTCAGACAAGAGCTGTTAACTGGCTACTGTAAGGTTCGGCCCTAGCAGGAAGTCTCTCTGCCTAGGGGTAATGTCTGGGTGTCCCTGTCTTGTGGGTACCGCCCCTACTACTTCACTCGCCCCCCGCTCCTCAGCGTTAAGCCTAAAGGGCATGCGCTGGGAGCCGGAAAAAGGGGTCGGTACTGAAAGAAATCTGGAAAAATCTGTACGCCCAGAACTTGTCAGTTCCCTAACACTGAAGCCTCCTAACATCTGACTGCAATCCAGCCAGTCGGGGAAAAAAAAAAAACCCTGAAGAAAATCCACTGCAGGAAATGTGCTGCAGGACATCCACACAAGGAAATTCACCAAAGAAAAAATTCACTGAAACCCGTGGCGGACCCTAGGTCCACCCACGGTTCTGCACACTTGACAAAGGCCTCTGGGACCCTGATCTCTCTCCGGCCTGATCGGGGCACACAGAATCCGGTACCATCACCAGTGTCATGCTTGGTTGCAGGCAATAAAGGGTCAGAACCCATCAGAAACCCTCAGCAACCATCAGAAACCATCAGAAACCATCAGAAATCATCAGAAACCAGAATCCTTAAACTTCTGGAAAATATGTACGTAGAAGCTCAAATTGTCTCAGCAAATCTGCCTGGTTCAGGCCTTCTTCAAAAGAAAAAATCCACAGAGTCTCAGCTGATGCGCAATGCGCGGAATCCTACAAATCCAGGCTGTTCAGCCCACTACTGGCTAGCAAACAGAGATATTTTAAAAGTTATCAGGTTAAGCTAAGAACAACCGCTGCTCTCGCCCCACTGCGCCATAGCCGCCTGGTCTTCAATGGCCACAGGAAATGTGCGCCGTAGCAGCGTGATCCGCCCCCTGCTGTGTTATCATCGCCCGAGTAGACTAATTCTCCTCGCTCATCATCTTCATAAGATATGTACTACCGTAGCCTTGCTGCTACGGTGTTTGAGAAACAAATTTTCACTATGTTGCTGCGATAGCTTTAACTCCAATCCTGCATCTTCCGTCTTTGGTCCGCTGGCTGCCGGCCCACTTCCTGCCGGGTACTAGGACAAGCCGCTCTGCGTCTGCATTTTCTGCTCTGTAGGCGCCTGCCCGCTCCTTGCCAGTTACGGCGTGGGTAACGTCACGTGCTCAGCGGCCTTGCCGCTCTGGGCTCGGCCTCAGGTCTCGGTAAGCTCCGCAAGGGCTGACTCCTCCTCTTTGTTGGAAGCCTAGGGCCACCTTGGCCCATCTATGGACCGCTCGCTGGGTGACATTGGCTTCTCTTCATCCAAGGAATATCTTTCTCCAAAAAGTCTCTCCCTCCAAGAAGCCTCTCGCGCCTCCTCCTCCTCATCCGCCTCTTCCTCCTCTTCCATCTCATTCTCCTCTTCTGCCTCTTCCATCTCATTCTCCTCTTCTGCCGCAGGCCTGTGATCTGTGACCAACAGGTCCCCCATTTCCAGGGCGAACTTCTCCCACAGCACCACCTGCTGCGTCAGCACAGTGGTCTGCTCCTCATCGGTCATGCACAAGTACCCTGGCACAGTGATCACGAACTTGCTCAGCTTGACCCTGGTGGCCACTGGCAGCCCCTCATAGAACATGTGCGAGACCGAGTGCCTTCTGCCAAAGTAGTCCACTGCATCCCTCGAGATCTGCAGCAGCTCTGCTGTGGACAGTACTCTGTGCGCAAACGCCTCCACTGTCTCCTCTGGCTTGACCTCTGGATCCAAGGTTGTTTTGACTCCCAGCTTGAGGTTGGTGATCGCGGATCTCTCATCCGAGGTCGGCTTCCCCACCTCCTCCTTTACCACCCTGATCCACAGGGTAAGCAGGGAAACCGCACAGCACTGCTCCTCTGCTGGAGCGGCCCACTGCCCCCTGATCCTTTCCACCTCCTTGGTGGCCCTGTCCCCTGCATGGGGCGCTACCCTGATGGCCACCATCAACGGCCCCACACTGGCAGGCTTGTTGTTCCACAACCTGGCCAGGGATCGCACGAGCATGGCCATGGCCGAGGGTGACTGGCAGGATCCAACAATTTCCCCTGCCACCACGGCCAGCGCCGGTGGTTCATCCGACAGCGCCAGCCTGTTGTGTGATCCCCAATAGCCACACGCTTGGCAATATTTCTTGGCTGCAACCGCGCCCGGGTGTGACATATCCAACACCGGCACGTTGCCTTGGATAGCTGGGATTTTGGTATATTTGGCCACCCCTGCCAGCTGCAGGACCATCTGCTGCAGCAGCTGCATGTTCATCCTTGCCTGCTCCCTATCGAGCCTCTTCATTTCCTGGTCGCTGGACTCCCGCCTGGCCCTTGGCCCGCGCCTGTCCGCTCCACCTGACCCCGACTCGTCTAAACTGGAGTCTGATCCAGATCCGCTACTGTCGCCCCCTGATGGGCTGCGACTGCGCTGGTACTGGCTGTTTCTGCGGCCAGCCCCATCCTGGGCTTGTCCGCCCCCGGACGACTGTCTGCCGGCCCCGCTCGCGGAGCCTCTGCTCCTCTCGGGAGGCGGCTGATCAGCCTCATCTCTGCTTTTTCTCTCCTCTGGGCCAGACTCCCGAGGCTGTGATCCTCTGCCGGATTCTGCCTGCCCCCTGGGCGGCTTCTGGCTTGGCTCGCCTGGCTGTGTCCTCCTGCCGTATTCTGCCGGCCCCCTGGGCGGCTCCTGGCTCTGCCAGTTTGGCTGTTCCCTGCCGTCTGCCTGCCCCCTGGGCGGCTCCTGGCTCTGCCAGCTTGGCTGTTTCCCTCCTGTGTAATTCCTGACGTAGGAATCAGATTGCGTTTCCCCTCTGGTTTCCTGCCTTCTTGGTCCACTGCTGCGCACACTGCCTGCATGCTCGTCCTGTTGTGTTCCTCTTGCTGCGCCCTCTTGCCTTTTCCTCAGGAACTCCTCGATGTAATCCACCTGGGTTTCCTGGCCTGTGTTCTCTTTGTCCTCGATTATGCGCAGGAGTGCATAAGACTCTTGCCTGTTTGCTCTGCGCGTTGCTACGCCTTGCTCAGCCATCCTGGCCAGCGATCGGCTAGTCAACTCCGCCCTTTCGCTGGCGGCTGGGCTACTGGCCCTGGGCTCTTCCCTGCCCCTTGGCCGCCCCCTGAGGCTTGGCTCGCTGCTGACCTCAAAAACCTCAGATCTGAGTGTTGGGGTTGGCGCGGTTCTTGCTTGCTGCTGCCACCTTTGGACTTCCCTGAGCTCCTCAGGCCGTTGCCCCGCTGTTTCAAATCCTTCCCATACCTGGTCCTCCTCATCTTCTGGCTCAGATGCAGGTTCCACCTGATGTCCTGTTACCCCGTCGCACCATTCATCTGCGAAGGCCTTAACAGCAAGGGCTGCTTCGCGTCCTGCCCCTCCCTTGGACATCTGTCCAAGGGCGGCCAACAGCATTGCCCTGTCCTGCCCGGTGTGGGAAATACCCATCATGGCTTTTGTTGCCCATCCTTGCAGATGATGGGCCCTGAACTCCTCGATGGCTGTGACTTGATCCTGGAGCTGCGCGAATGTCCTGGAGCACACTTCCTTCCACAGGTTTGTTGCCCACTGCAAAAGTCCTGCCCAACCGAATGGCTGCATCTGCTTCTCTGGCACCCCTTCGCCGCTCACCACATCCACGGCCCTGGAGCGCTCTGGCTCTCTAGGTCTGGTATCCTGCGCCTGTGCTGTACCTTGATAAAATCCGCGCAGGATTTCCTTGTGGCTGCCGCCTGCTCGCATCTGGCTGCTAGATCCCTCCTTGGGTGTCTGCACAGGTCTGCCCACACTGGGCGTAAACTTGGACAGCGGCGTCCCGTAGACTGTGGATCCCGCCCCTCTTTGAACCGGCACCCTGCGTGGTCGCATTGGCTGCCTTGGGCGCAGCCCTGTCACTGGCTGCCGCCCCTTCTCTTCTTGTATCGGATCAGGCAGCTCTTCCTCAGATATTAGGTCAGCCCACGGCTTTCCCACCGGTACAGCTGACTTTTCCTGTGGTTCTTTGCTGCTTTGCGGGGCCTGCCTGGTCACAGCAGGCTTGATCTCAGCTCCCTCGCGCTTGATCTCTGCATCACTGGCCTCAGCCGGGTCCTCACCCGGCTCCAGCCCCCTCTGGATGTTGGCATCCATGAGGTGCTCACATGCACTGTCGCTGTGCTCGCACTCGAACCCGCAGAACATGCATACTCTTCCGGGGTAATACCTCATGGCCTGACGCATGGCATTGCGGGTGTCCATCTGCTGCTGACGGTCACCTGTTGCGCAATCCTCCCAGAGCCTGGCCAGCTCCACATCTGCAGGCACCGCATCAGGGAATGCTACCAGGCACACATTCCTGCTGCTGCTGTTGTTCACGGGTGCTGGCACCAAAGACCTGCTGCTCCTAGCTGCTTCCACGTCACTGTCAGCTGCCCTGTCTTGTGGCAACAGCGTCTGCAATTTCTTTGCCAAGCGACGCTTCATCATCCTCAGCTGCCTGGTCATTCTCATCTGCCAGGCAATCCCTGGCTGCCTGGCCATCCACAGCTGCCTGGCCATTCCTTTGAGCTTCTGCTGGTACCAGTTCACCTTTTCCCTCAGCATGGGTATGGAGATTCCCTGCTCCTCTGACCCCTCAGGATTCTCTGCCGCCTCCAGCTGTTTGCTGGCCTGCTGGGCCGCCCCTGGTTCTGATATTGGCACCTGGACCCCTCCTGGAGCTGCTGCCACCGGTGGTGTGACAGGCCCATCCTCTTCTGGCTGGTGCATCTGCACCATCACCGGCGCCTGCCTGTGCTCGTGGTCCTCAACCTCACTTGGTCCAACTGGTCCCTCAGCCACCTGTTGGTTCAGCTTCTGCTCCCACGGATGCAGTTGGTCCGGCTCGCAGCCGCCGGCCACCGCAGGTGTCACATGGGCTGCCTCCCTCGACAAACACA
The DNA here is from genome assembly GCA_037349105.1 of Limnomonas spitsbergensis. NCBI lineage: Eukaryota > Viridiplantae > Chlorophyta > Chlorophyceae > Chlamydomonadales > Limnomonas > Limnomonas spitsbergensis. Next base: position 4,619,558 of record JAYJMM010000114.1, read on the forward strand.
AACGTGACGCCTGCACCTGCAGTTGGCCTGGCTCACAGCCACCGATCCCTACAGGTGTCACATGAATTGCCTCCCTCTGCAAGCACCGTCGTGACGCCTGCAACTGCAGTTGGCCTGGCTCACAGCCACCGGCCACCACAGGTGTCACAGGAACGTCCTCCATCTGAAAACACAGCCGTGACGCCTGCACCTGCAGTTGGCACGGCTCGTGGCCATCGGTCACCACAGGTGTCACATGAACTGCCTCTCTCTGCAAACACAGCCGTGACGCATGCACCTGCAGTTGGCACGGCTCGTGGCCATCGGTCACCACAGGTGTCACATGGACTGCCTCTCTCTGCAAACACAGCCGTGACGCATGCACCTGCAGTTGGCCTGGCTCACAGCCAGCGGCCGCCACAGGTGTCACATGGGCTGCCTCCCTCGGCAAACACAGCCGTGACGCATGCACCTGCAGTTGACCTGGCTCACAGCCACCGATCCCTACAGGTGTCACAGGAACTGCCTCCATCTGCAAACACAGCCGTGACGCCTGCACCTGCAGTTGGCCTGGCTCACAGCCACCGGCCACCACAGTTTTCACAGGAACTGCCTCCTTCTGCAAACACAGCCGTGATGCCTGCACCTGCAGTTGGTCTGGCTCACAGCCACCGATCCCTACAGGTGTCACAGGAACTGCCTTTCTCTGCAAACACAGCCGTGACGCCTGCACCTGCAGTTGGCTTGGCTCGGAGCCACCGATCCCTACAGGTGTCACAGGAACCGCCTCTCTCTGCAAACCCAGCCGTGACGCCTGCACCTGCAGTTGGCTTGGCTCGCAGCCACCGGTCACTGGTTTGGGTGAAAAAGCATTCCCTATCGGAACACAGTTGATCAGGTGCAGCTGCTCGCTAGCTACCGGGCTATCCTGCCTGGGTGGGCCGGCACTCTCTGCCGTAATACAGTTGATCAGGTGCAGCTGCTCGCTAGCTACCAGGCTATCCTGCCTGGGTGGGCCGGCACTCTCTGCCGTAATACAGTTGATCAGGTGCCTGGGACTTGGCTCACTGTCACTGCTGAGGATATCAAACATGGACCAGCCGTTGGGGGACACCTGATTACCTGGCTGCTCCATACACCTGGTCAATGCCTCCAAGGGTGCGCGCTGCTGGGGCACAGCCAGACTGCTTAACCCTGCCTGCTCTGCGTCACACACACTTTTCCACACTCCAGTGGCCCACTGCCCTAGCCTGTTCCACCCTATTGGCTGAGCCAGATCCTCCTTCCTTTTTACTGGGGGCCATTCCGCAGTGGCGGCTTGTGCTCCACCCACCGCCTGCAGATCTGCAGGTTTCCTGATCACCTGACTTCCACCACGGGGCATCGTCCCGTTCTCCTTTTTAACGCACTGCGCAGCACTTGCCACTCTCATTAGCCTCTTCTGCGTCGCGTATTCTGGCCCACTGCCTAGGTCTCTTGCTCTCCCGCACTCTGCTGCCCCCTCTGGGGCTGCCGAGGTGCCTGCCCCTTGATCACCGTGATCGGGCTCGTTCTTGACTCGTTGCGCGGCCCCTGCCCCACTGGGCAAGTCCTGCTCTGGTGCGCCTTCTGGACCACTGTCCCGATTTGCGCCACTGGTCTGCGACACCTCAACGGCCGGGTCCAATGTCAGCTCAGGGGTTCTTCCTCCCTGTCTCAACCACTGCGCATATTCCAGGCCTTGCCTTGGAATATCCAGGGTTGATTGGGGCACTGGCCCACCTCGGCTGATCCCTTTGTGCGACACTAGTGTTGAGCCGTCTGCCTGCGCCCCTGCCTCTCTGGGCGGTACGCTGCCCGGTTCTGGCACCTTGCTGTCTCCTGCGGGCGGTCCCACTGGCCCTGCCAGCTTCGCTGCCACCAACAGGGCTTCTGCAGCCAGCTCATCACTAGCTTCCATCAGGTTTACGCCCGGCTCCAGCCCCCTCAGACGCCCACTTCTCCGTTGGGCGTCAGGGTGCTGGTGCCTATCGGGATTTAGATCTACGTCTGTCATTCCTACAGGCAATTTACGAACCGCACGGTCCTGCAAGCGTGCTGGCGACACCCCCTACAGGATCTGCTAACGTTAGGCTTCTGCCCCCTTGTTCCTACTGCAATCTGGTGAGGGCTTGCGAGTCAAGATCGGATGGCAGGTACAGCAATATGCAGGATAGGCCTTACCTTCCTGCTTTTCTGCTCACTAATTTCAATCTGGCGGAATCCTCCTTCGCCTTTTCAGTTCTTCCCACCTTGCTGGCTGGGCTGCTTCTAGATGTCTCACGTCCTGCGTGGATGTCACACGCCCTGCGTGGATGTAGCCTCTTGCGTAGTGTCCGCTCAGCTCTGCGTCCCTGCGGGGATCCTTTGGCACACCCACAAGATTTCAAACTTGGATGTTCTATCCACAAGTTCACTTCTGTCAATGATGAAAGATTGGATCCACCTGATCACAATCTGCAGTCACACAGGTAATTACCTGCTGGGTGTATAAATCCACAGCCAGATCTTCAAGCCACTCCTGGACTCAACACTAAGCTGCCACGCTCAGCGATTCTCAGATTTTAACTTGGCAACCTCTCTCTGGAGATTACCACAGCAAAGTGCAGTTCAAACGCTGTCCAAGGTCGTTTGCATGCAAACAAAATTCCAATTCCGCTGCACAAGCACCTTAAGCAGGAATTGGCGAATCAAGCTGATCAGGCTAAATCCACTTCGTCCCTTTCTAAAGGACACGCGATGTGCGCTTCAGGTCCGCGGCGGACTTCTTTCCTCACGGCAGTGACGGACGCCTACGGGCAGACTCAGTGACTACACACTGGCTGCGAGTGCTCAGCGAGTTAAGCAGCAGAGTCGGATATTTGTATGTCTATCAATTGACTGTGGTAGCGCAGGCCTTCTGGCCGTCTGGGCGCGATCCAGCAGGGCTATGTTAAGGGGCACTTACCGCGCGACTCGAGGTGAGGTTGCCGAGGCGTAGACTGCGTACTTCTGCTTCTGCAGGGCCTCGGTACTCTACTGGGGCACTTGTCTCCAGCTAGTTCAGCTGAGGCTGAGCTAGTCTTGACTCGGGTTAAGGTACTGACTTATGTGAAAGCTGCAGGTCTCATATGCTGATGACGGCCGTTGCTTGTTACAATAGAGGTCTGTCCTTTAGAAAGGGACGAAGTAACTAGTTTAGGCAATTGCCGGGACACAGGGACCCGGCAGGCCCAATTCAGAGTACGGTAAATTATGCACTTCACCCTGCGTAAGCGGGTTTCTAGGTCTCAGTTCAAATCCGGCGGCTCCGCAGAGAAGCTGCGGAGGCCCCGAGGCCGCCGACTGCGGTCTACATGGTTCTGTCACGTATACGGTAATATACTGTGACACGCCCCCTCGGCTGCCGCCTCTCTTCACTTGGCCGCTTAATCCCTCCTTGGATCTCTGCACAGGCCTGCCCACACTGGGGAGAAACCTGGACAGGGGTGTTCCATACACCGTGGACCCTACCACCCTCCTGACTGGAGTGCGGTACGGCCTCAGCTGCCCCCTTGGATGCAGCCCTGCCCTCAGCTGCGGCCCTTTTTGCACTTGCACCTCTGGGATGGGATCTGACAGCACTTCTTCCCACATCAGGTCAGCCAACGGCTTTCCCACCGGCACAGCCGCCCTTTTGCTCTGGATCCGCGGTTCATCGCTCTCCTGCGAAACCTGCCCGGCCATCGCTGGTTTGGCTCCTGCCCCCTCGCGCTTGACTTCTGCAGGTCCGCGCCTGGCCACACTCACCTCTACTTTCACTAGCGGTTCGCCTGCCCTGACCTTGTTACGGCCTGCAAGCCCCTCTGGGCCTGCGGCGACATCCGCCCTTTGGTCACTTTGGCTGGACTTCTCCTTGACCCGCTGCGCAGTCCTTGCCCCCCTGGGCGGATTCTGCTGCACAGCGGCGTCTGGACCACAGTCCCGCCCTGTATCACCGCTCTGGGATACCTCAGCTGCTGGATCCAAGATCAGCTCTGGGGTTCCTCCCCCTTGCGTCGGCCCCTGCTCAGCTCCCAGGCCCTTCCTGGGATCCGCGAGCACCGGGCCCCCTCGGCCAATCCTTTTTGTGTCACTTGGACTCGCACCGTGTCATCAGCCAGCTTCCCTTCCTCCGCGGACAGGGAGCGGTCTTGCACTGGCACCTTGCGCGCGCCTGCGGCAGGATCCGCTGGCCCGGCCAGCTTCACCGCAATCCGCATTGCTTCCTCTGCAATTACTGCATCACTGGCCTCAGCCGGGTCCTCACCCGGCTCCAGCCCCCTCTGGATGTTGGCATCCATGAGGTGCTCACATGCCCTGTCGCTGTGCTCGCACTCGAACCCGCAGAACATACATACTCCTCCGGTGTTACGCCTCATGGCCTGACGCATGGCATTGCGGATGTCCATCGGCTGCTGACGGGCACCTGTTGCGCGATCCTCCCAGATCCTGGCCAGCTCCACATCTGCAGGCACCGCAGCATGGATTGCTACCAGGCACACATTCCTGCTGCTGCTGTCGTCCACGGGTGCTGGCACCGGAGACCTGCTGCTCCTAGCTGCTTCCACGTCACTGTCAGCTGCCCTGCCTGTCACTGCCTGGCTGGACCTGCTGCAGCCGTCTGGGCCGAGACTCAGGCTAGGGCTGGTTTGACCCACTGGCCCACACTGCTCTGCTGAGCGGAAGCCCTCCTGCCTGGGAAATCTGGGCGCGCACCCCTGGTGCTGCGGCGGTTGTGCATCTTCTTTCGCCTCATGGCTGGCCTGCTCAGCCCTGTGCCCCCCGGGTAGTGCCACGTGCCATGCAACCATGGCTGTCTGCTGCAGCTGCTGCTCTTCCTCCTCCTCGCCTGTTGGCAGCAGCGCCTGTAGGTTCTGTTTGGCATGTTCCAAGCGATGCTTCACCATCCTCAGCTGCCTGGTCATCCTCATCTTCCAGGCCAACATTGGCTGCCTGGCCACCCACAGCTGCCTGGCCACTCCTTTGAGCTTCTGCCGGTACCAGTTAACCTTTTCCCTCAGCATGGGTATGGAGATTCCCTGCTCCTCTGACCCCTCAGGATTCTCTGCCGCCCCCAGCTGTTTGTTGGCCTGCTGGGCCGCCCCTGGTTCTGATATTGGCACCTGGACCCCTCCTGGAGCTGCTGCCACTGGTGGTGTGACAGGCCCATCCTCTTCTGGCTGGTGCATCTGCATCTGCACCGGCACCGGCGCATGCCTGTGCACGTGGTCCTCAACCTCACTTGATCCAGCTGGTTCCTCAGCCACCTGCTGGTTCAGCTCCTGCTCCCACAAATGCAGGTGGCCCGGCTCGCAGCCACCGGCCACCACAGGTGTCACAGGGGCTGCCTCCCTCTGCAAGCACAGCTGCGGCGCCTGCACCTGCAGTTGGCCTGGCTCGCAGCCACCGGCCACCACAGGTGTCACAGGACCTGCCTCCCTCTGCAAGCACAGCCGCGGCGCCTGCACCAGCAGTTGGCCTGGCTTGCAGCCACCGGCCACCACAGGTGTCGCATGGGCTGCCTCCCTCTGCAAGCAATGCGGCGTCGCCTGCACCTGCAGTTGGCCCGGCTCGCAGCCACCGGCCACCGCAGTTTGATCCTCCTGATCCTGTTTATCCTGCTCTGGGATGACCCCAAACCTCGCATAATCCTCAGCCTCGCTTGCTTTGCGCGGGCCAGGCCTGTGCTCAGCCCTTCCTGTCAGATCACTGCTGATCAGGTGCAGCTGCTTGTTAGCTACCGGGCTATCCCGCCTGGGTGGACAGGCACTTCCTGCCTGAAAACAGCTGATCAGGTGCAGCTGCTCGCTAGCTACCGGGCTATCCTGCCTGGATGGACAGGCACTTCCTGCCTGAAAGCAGCTGATCAGGTGCAGCTGCTCGCTAGCTACCGGGCTATCCCGCCTGGATGGACAGGCACTTCCTGCCTGAAAACAGCTGATCAGGTGCAGCTGCTCGCTAGCTACCGGGCTATCCCGCCTGGATGGACAGGCACTTCCTGCCTGAAAACAGCTGATCAGGTGCAGCTGCTCGCTAGCTACCGGGCTATCCCGCCTGGGTGGAAAGGCTCTCCCCCGGGCCTGCTGTTGGTCCCTGGGACTTGGTTCACTGTCACTGCTGAGGATATCAAACATGGACCAGCCGTTGGGGGACACCTGATTACCTGGCTGCTCCATACACCTGGTCAGTGCCTCCAAGGGTGCGCGCTGCTGGGGCACAGCCAGACTGCTTAACCCCGCCTGCTCTGCGTCACACACACTTTTCCACACTCCAGTGGCCCACTGCCCTAGCCTGTTCCACCCTATTGGCTGAGCCAGATCCTCCTTCCTTTTTACTGGGGGCCATTCCGCAGTGGCGGCTTTTGCTCCACCCACCGCCTGCAGATCTGCAGGTTTCCTGATCACCTGACTTCCACCACGGGGCATCGTCCCGTTCTTCTTTTTAACGCACTGCGCAGCACTTGCCACTCTCATCAGCCTCTTCTGCGTCGCGTATTCTGGCCCACTGCCTAGGTCTCTTGCTCCCCCGCACTCTGCTGCCCCCTCTGGGGCTGCCGAGGTGCCTGCCCCTTGATCACCGTGATCGGGCTCGTTCTTGACTCGTTGCGCGGCCCCTGCCCCACTGGGCAAGTCCTGCTCTGGTGCGCCTTCTGGACCACTGTCCCGATTTGCGCCACTGGTCTGCGACACCTCAACGGCCGGGTCCAATGTCAGCTCAGGGGTTCTTCCTCCCTGTCTCAACCACTGCGCATATTCCAGGCCTTGCCTTGGAATATCCAGGGTTGATTGGGGCACTGGCCCACCTCGGCTGATCCCTTTGTGCGACACTTTAGCGCCCACAGTGCCATCAGCCTGCCCAACGTCCTTGGGCGAAGCTTGATCTGCACTGGGCACCTTGCACCCCAAAGCTGCGGGATCCTCGATCCCTGCTAGCCCGCGAGAAATACGCGTCGCTTCTCCCTCAAGCGCCATCTGCTGCTCTGAGTCCAGGCCCTGCCTTTCTGAGGGCTTGCTAGACAGGTCTGGTTGACAGGCAATTATAGCTCAAGGACAGGCAATCCGAATCTTTCTATTTGCTCAACAATATCTGGTGCTAGGCGGAATTCTCCTTCGCCCGTACCAGCTTTCTTTCTCCCAACCTTCTCCCAGCTTTCACTGCGATCCTTCACAGCGATCCTGGACAGCGATCCTTTACAGCGATCGGGTGCGGCTGCTGCCAGCTACCGGGCGATCCTGGACAGCGATCCTGGACAGTGACCTGCACAGCGATCCTTCACTGGATCCTTCACAGCAATCCGCTAAACTCCTGCGGATCTCCTCGGCGCACGTCACGCCGCTGCTCAGACTGTCTTGCATGCACACAGTTCTGGGCCACTGAAATCTCGGCCTCAGCAATCCATTGATCACTGATCCGCCGATCCACTTCTGTTAACACTTTTGTTTTCACAATCAAGTGGTCCAACCTTAACCACTGACCAAATGCACAGGGAATCAAGCTGTGTTTATAACTCCACAACTGGATCTTCGAGCTTCTCCCCAAGGCTCTTCACAGCCGGGGTTTGCAAGATCTAATTTGGCACGAAAAGCCCAAGCAGAATGCAGCGACAGAGGTGCTTTTTCAAGCTGTCCAAGGCGAACAATTCAAAAAAATATTCCAGGTCAGACAAGCTTAGCTTCCCTCAGCGAGGAACTCGTTGGCAAGCAGCTGATCAGGCTGCAATACCACTTTTGTCCCTTTTGAAGGACACTGAGAGCGGGGATGCTCGGGGTTGCGAAGGAACGGCGACGGAGATGACTTAATCCGTGGGTTTTGTCGCCGGGCGGACTCAGCTGGAAGCTGGTGCGCCGAGAGCTCCTGGTCGGCTTTGCGCCTCCTGGTCTATTTAGGTGAATATCTGCTTGGGACTGCTTGCCTGATTAGTCGTCTCCGATGGACGAGTAGTCAGGGATCGGCACCGTAGGTCGCGCGCTCTTCAGGGCGAGCTCCGTAGATCGCGTCGGCTGGGGATGACCAGTGATCTGGATGGGGCTCGCTTGTCACTTGCTTATGCCATCACCACTTTCCGTGGTGCTAGACTTGACTGAAGTGTAAGGTACTGACTTAGTGGCGAGCAAGGGCTAGTATCCGTGAGAGCTAGGCCTATACTCTTTACACCAGAGGCCTGTCCTTCAAAAGGGACAAAAGTAAGTAGCAAGCTGGCACGCCGGGATTCAAAGGTCCCGGCATGCCCTAATTACTGAGTACGGTAGAATCTGCTACACTTCACACTTGAGCGGGATTCTGGGTTCCAGATCAGATCAGGAGACTCCGCAGTTTTTTTTTGGCATCCAACTGCCATTCGGATTCAAATGTTACCCCAACATGCCTGAATAAACTGTGTATGGCAAGTTGATTACAGCACTTGACGATGTAGCAACACACCAGGTCGATCGAGGCAGTTCCTAGAGAGATTACCTCAAATGGCAGTTGGTACTGCTAGTGTGAATCAGGTTGGGACGGCGGGTCAAACCTCAGTACCCCTAAAACGTGTCGATACATTTGACCCGCCCTGCATGTGCTCAGCAATACTGTTGCCGAGCAGGACTGGTGCTGAGCAGCAGTTTAGGGTTTAGGGTCTAGTCAGTTCTCAAGGAGATTTGTGAGGGTTTAGGGTCCAGTCAGTTCTCATACAGACTTGTGAGGGTTTAGGGTCTAGTCAGTTCTCAAGGAGATTCGTGAGGGTTTCGGGGTCAGTAATTTCTCAAAGTGATTTGTGAGGGTTTAGGGTTAAGTCAGTTCCCAAAGAGATTTTCGAAAAGGCACACTACCGCAGCGGCAAGTTCAGAGCGTGGCAGCCCGAGTCGATGGCTGGTAGGCACACCAGGGGCTTTTGTGGCTGTGTGTTGGTTGCTTGCCCGGGGGGGGGTCGCTGTTTCTGCGTTCGCTGTGCTAGTCTGTTCTGTGCCCTTACCGGTTAGCGAGCGCCTGTCCCATGCATCAAATGCGATGCTCTGCTGAACTGTAAAACCTTAGCAAACTTCACATGCCATCTGCATGTTAATGTACCTTCCAACGGGACAGTTGAGCGCCCACGCGGCCGAGCCTTTTTGAGCAGGGCCCAGAGGTGTAATGTCATTGACTACCGCATGCCATGGGCTGTCTGAGCTACATGACGTACGCTCACGTGTCAATGACATGGCACCTCTTCTACATGTTAATATTTCTTCCAACGGGACCGTTGGGCGCCCACGCGGCCGAGCCTTTTGAGCAGGTCCCAGAGGTGTAATGTCATTGACATGCCATCTGCATGTTAATATTTCCTTTGACCCATTTCCACCGGTAGCCGGCCGGCGTGTAGAAGCTTGGTGTAAAAGTCTAGATCGCTGATGACTAGAAGCCCAAGTGTGGAAGACGTAGTGTCCGACCACTACACTTGGTGCACCCACGTCAAGTTCTTTTGGAGGTGGCTGATGACCTGCATTATGGTGTGAATCAGGTGTGAATTCGAACAGCGGTACAGACCACAGTGTGGTAGGTTTAGTCCTGGCTTATGTTGGTGTTCAAACTACCGGTTGAAGGGCACCTGTTATCCTATGTTTCGACTCTGTTCCTGCACCGGATTTCGAAGGTCTCCATCTCTTAACTCCTGTTGCTGCGCAGAGCATTTTTACTCTTGGCCAGAATCCCGTTTTTGTCAGCACTGCATAATTCGGGCGGTGTCAGCTTGTTAAGGTATTCAAATTTAGCATATCAAAATAAATCATATGAGCATGCTGTTTTGCCGGGCTTGCCATCTTCAACATGCTCATATGATTTATTTTGATATGTTCCCAATCCCCTACCAAGAACAACCCCAGGTCAAGAAACTTCCAACAGCCTTGCACCCCGTTCAACCCTAGGACTTGAGCCTTGGTGTCTGACCTCCCACCCTGCCCATGTGGAACCACTCGACTACATGTTCAAGCTATGCACGCTGCAAAAACCCAGGTTGGCCGAGAGCAGGGAAAAGAGCGGCAGCAGAGCGAGGAGGAGGAGGAGGAAGCGGTCGAAGAGGTCAACTATGGTGAAAAAGAGCAGGAGGGAAGGAGGAACACGTATCTAGCAAAGGCAAATGTTCGATTTGCTGTCCTAACTTCCGTTATCAGCGCTTTCATCAAGATTACTTGGTATATATTAAATATTACTGTACATTATATGTCAAATATCAATGTCATATGCAAATAGTGGCCCATGTTTTAGCTTACAGCCTTCAACGGTGGAGGGAGGCAAAGCTAGGCAGAGTATGGGCAGAGGCTCATGGCTGCCTTCACCTAAAAAGATTGCGATACATTACCAAGTGCATGCACCTGTCGGCTACTCGGCTGGGAGATTTGGGGTCTGGTAGATTATGGACAGTGCTTTATTACTGCCTTCAGCTTATAATATTGCACTCAGCTGAATATGATTTCATTCGTCTTCAGAATATTGCATTATACTTAAGAAGATTGCATTCAGTCACCAAGTGCATGTACCTGTATGCAGGGAAATGCGGAGTCGGGTGAGAAGCAAGCAGCCGTGGACGATGAGGAGGAAAAAGGAGACAACGTTCTTGAGGCAAAGGGGGAGGAGCAGGAGGAGCAGGGTAAACAGGAGGAGGAGCTAGAGGAGGAGTCGGAGGGTCTCCTAGGGACTGCAGACCAGATTGCTGCTGAGACTGTTGCAAAGGGCAACTGCTGCAGCGGCTGCCAATACTGCACAAGCCGGCCCCATCACGTCCGCGCCGGCAGCTGAGCGAGAGGGGCAAGCCGCGGTGAGTGTCAAAGACATGATGAACATCTGATGCATGGGACATGTGGCCGTAAACCGGTACAGGCACTAAATACGCTGGGACAACGAGCGAAAACCAGGCTGCTCTTGTTGCCATCCTGCAAGGCTGCAATAAAGCATAGCAGGTTAGGAGCCAAGGAATCAAGAAGACGTTTCATAACGTTTAGACATCGCGTTACGCGACATATCCATTAACCAATTTAGAAAGAGCCAGGCATTATGAACAGGGAGAAACGAGCAATGTAGAGCATGAAAGATCGAAATGCCTTCGATCCAGCCCTGGATCCTGCCCCGTGCTCAGGGGACGGCAGGAGGCGCTGCAGCGCCTACGGCATGCCGCCGTGGTCGGGCAGGCCAGCAGGCCCTTGAACCTCCAAGCATGTTTATCGATGTGCAGCTTGACAGAGTGCGACGTCCTGAAGAGGTGGGCATGGATGATGGCACGTGATATCGGAAGGAGGCATGCCGGTTATTGCTGTCGTTTTGAACACCATCAGCCAGTTTCAAACGACAGTTAAGGCAGCCAGCTGTTGATTACCGTACCCTCAAGGGACGCCATACATGTGGCGTTCGAGTGGCGTTCACAATATTTAAGCCGCAGATTTCGCCCCCTCCCCCCATTCCTTCTGCATGCCGCAGCTGCCCGTCATGTTTTTATCAAATTTGAATTCAACCTCCCCTCATGCATGTCACCTTGGCCCGTCACCACATTCGAGGCAGACGGGCCCGGCGGTTTTGGAGCGTGGAGGACAGCGAGGCCATCCTGATCGGCATCAATTCGCTGGGCCGCGGCAACTGGAAGCAGATGCACCTCCAGTGCAACCTCAGTGACCGTAGCGAGGTGAGGTGCGGCCATGGACAAGGTGTTCTCCCCGTTCGTAAATGCAGCTCGGACAAGGGATAGGGTATACTGGTGCGGTCCTGGGAAAATATGGCACGGTTGTGGATCCCGTTCCGGAGACATGGACCTGAATTCACTATTTCACTGGGTTCGGTCATTCTGTGCACGGTATGTGATTGGAGTCCAAATGGCGGATGGCACATACACACTTGAGCCCTACAATGGGGAGTGAATGGGTGCAGCCTCTACTGAGATAACTGAGGTTGACACAAGTAAGGTGTTAGGTTTAAGAGGTGTAACGTCATTTAAAGTTAAGGGGCATAACTCTGGATGACATGATGTACCATACACATCCAGAGTCAGTGCCCCCTCCATGCCCGGACCTTTCTTGCCTTGATGTCGACATTACGACATGACTATTCCTGGACATGCATGACTGCTGCCGTGACATGTAATTCATAGGTGGATGTCAAGGACCGTTGGGCATCCCTCCTCAAGGTGCACGAGAGCGGGTGGAGAGACCAGCGCAACAAGATGCCGGACCTGGTCAAGTGCATGGTGAGAGGTCCCGTTGTTTTAAGTGGATGGTGGGGGGAGGCATCTGGCATAGCTGGGGGATCAGAGCATGGCATCAGCTTCAATGGGCTTCTTGTTTGGGCGCTGTCTGTGTTGCATGCCTGTTCGAACACCCTTGCTAGTGGCTCTCAGGCATTTGGTCATGCCTGACGCGTTCCCATTTCTCCCTCATTCGCTGCTGTAGGTGCGGTCGATTGTTGAGGGTACCGCGTGGCCCCCCATGGAGGCACAAGCTGTTGCTCCTCCTGATCCCCTTTGAGGCGGATGAAGATAACGATGACTTTTGACCCAGGGGTCCAAGCTGCCCCTTTTTGACCCCCCCCAGTCTGTGAGAAGGCATGACGCTGTTGAAGAGTTGATGACTCCTGCCTGGATTTACCTGTTGGACCGGGAGACTCCCAAACTTAAGAGTCTGGGAAACGACGGCAGTTTGAGGCGTGAAGGAGGCGCATCACCCTGGCTGGTAGGTCACGTAGCGGCGGAGGAGCGGGCCCCAAACCTACGCATGCGCCCACATTGTCTTCTGCAGCAGCAAGCCGTTGCTGCAGAAGACAATGTGGGCGCATGCAAGATTTCCAAGATTTTGCATGGTCGTCCCAGTCTTGCAAAATCTTCGATTGACCTCGTACGCCGGTCCTCGAGCGCCGGACCGCACTGTGGCCGCTGTGCTAGCAACGAAGAAGAGGTCGAAGAAGCATACAAATGAGACTGGGGGGACCCAGAAGCCGACAAAAAAGAGGTATGAGACGAAGTTTCGAGGCAGGTTAATTCTGCCTCTGGGCAATATCTGGGCTGAACTGGCAAGCGCGGGCTTCCCTTGTAAGTAGCGTTCTTCGGAAAGGTGCCAATCTGCCTGATGTCCATCGATTGCTGTCCTCAACGATGTCGAAACACGAGGTTGATCACAAGGCTAGACAGTTTACAATTTCAAACTGTGCCTAGTTATAAAAAGCTCTCCATTCACGTTCCCACAGCGTAATGTGGGAGTTGGAGAGGGGCTGCTTGGAGTTTACGGCAGCATCACTGGAGGGGTACCTCAAAGATCATGGATGCAATGAAAGAGCACTCTGGCTTGGGATCAGACAGTGTCCTCCTAGACATCGGATCAGGGCTCGGAAGGTGAGGTGTTCTTGCATGTGTCATGGACTGTCATCTACCAAGGAAATACGACAGATTATGTTCATGCTGCCTCCCGTTGCATGCAGAAGTGGCATGCACGCATGCATGCAACGGGAGGCAGCATGAACATAATCTGTCGTATTTCCTTGGTAGATGACAGTCCATGACACATGCAGGAACACCTCACCTTCCGAGCCCTGATCCGATGTCTAGGAGGACCCTGTCTGATCCCAAGCCAGAGTGCTCTTTCATTGCATCCAGCATCTTTGAGGTGCAACCTCCAGTGATGCTGCCGTAAACTCCAAGCAGCCCCTCTCCACCTCGCACACTACGCTGTGCGAACGTGAATGGAGAGCTTGTCATGACTAGGCACAATTTGAAATTGTAAACTGTCTAGCCCTGTGATCAACCTCGTGTTTCGACATCGTTGAGGACAGCAATCGCTGGACATCAGGCAGATTGGCACCTTTCCGATGAACGATTTCCGAAAGATCCACATTCATTATCTCATCCTTTTTTGAAGACGAACAATGGCGGAAGAGTGGACAGGCTTTTTTCGGCACCCCCACTGAAGGTCGAGGGGACGAAGCCCCAACATTAACCCCGAATTAAGGTATCCCTTTGGGGTACCCCTTGGCTCCAGGCCGTGCAAGGAAATTTCGGCGCTACAGCGTGGCGCTTTCGTCCTATCAAAATACATATCCTTCACCACGGCCTCCAGCGCCGCAACCTTCAGCTCCGAGACCGCAAGCTCATTGAGCAGCAGTACATACGACTACCGGCAGCAGCATAGGAACAGCAGGTCTGAGGCAGTAGGCCAACCTGAATGGGTCAGGTATTTTGATATTGGCTGCATGTTCATACAAACCGGTATTTTAATTTCTCCCAGATCTGCTGATCTGCGCATGCTGATCCTTCCAAACTACCTAAACAGCCAGGATGGTTTAAGATGTACACATGTCAGTCAGAGGCTCAGCGCCCACCTGGCCATGTGATAGGGTTCATGCGATGAGCATGTCTTAGATTCGCCCTCAGTGAAATGGTGTGAAGTTTTTACAGTCCAGCAGAGCATCACGTTTAGTTGATGCATGGGGCATGTCCTGATAAACCGGTACATGCACTTGATACGCTAGGACAGCGAGGAACAACCAGTGACCCCCCTGGGTAAGCTTCTGACACACAACCACACGACAGTGGTGTGGGAAAGAACCCCCATGGTGCAGAAGATTAGCCCCATCCATAAAACACGACGTCGGTGCAAAATAGTTCGATTAAGCACCGCCTAAACATTTGGGAGATGAAATATCTTGCATAGTTTTGAGATGTTTATCTCTTTTCATCATACGGTACACTTAATGATAAAAGAACTGTTTTTTAAAATGCAGACGCAGAAACCTCTGCATTTATCTCCCCCCAGGCACACTCCATGTGTGTACCGTTTCATGGCCGCATCCTCGTCTGCTAGGAAATTATGGAAAGTGAGGTTTAATTGAAAACGAAGGTCTGCATAAAACGGGCAGTACATCATGTGAAGCTTATTCTCCCGACATTCAAGATGACAGCATTTGCAAAGCCTCCCGCTACGAGGCACACACATTTTCACAAAACGCCTTGTCTCAACGTCCAAGCAGTGCGACCCCGTTAGATACCGGCCTACAGCAAAATAAATATGAGGTCTGCTCAAATTGTACCAGAAAGTATATTTCACATCACGCTTCACTTGGAATCACTTGGAGACGTAAACAATGTATGCCCTGAGCGTTCTGAGTCAGGAGTAGCTAACGCTAGTGACCACTCCCAAGATATTGTGTGAGACTCCTACCTGACAGAGTATAAGAAAAGAAAAGCAAAGAAAACGCCGATGCGGCGTGGATTTTGGGATGTACAGGTGTACGAGACGCCCAAGCCCCGGTCTGTACACCCTTTGAAGGGAAATGAGACTAGGGTGGGTCAGTAAGAACAGGGGGAGACACTAACCGACAAGCTGGGGGGGGGATGCACTTGCTTTTGTGGACTGTGCTGTAGGCATTGTTGAGGGTTAGTCTCTAGGGATTCTGAGGCGCCGGTGTCGTATGCCTTTCCGGCCTTCCCTTTTGGTCCTGTTGTTGTTGTTGTTGTTGTTGCTGTTTGCCCCCTTTTTCGTTTCTTCTCTTCTCCCTTCTGATCAGTGGGGCGCCCTCGCGGCCAAGCAGGGGTAGGATACGCTTGCTTTTGTGGACTTTTCTGTGTTGGACTTGGTCTTCTTAGCCTTCCCGGCCTCTCCTTTAGTTCCTTCCCCCTCTCTTCCTTCTAGTTTCTCCTTTACTCCCTTCTAAACAGTTGGGCGCCCACGCGGCCAAGCTTTGAGCGGGCCCAGAGGTGTAACGTCATTGACTAACCGACAATCGGAGGGAACGCTTTCAAGATAACGTCGAAGACGATGGATGGAATATGCAGACTGGGCAGTGTGAACGGGCAGTGTGAAGGGATGCAGGAAGATGGGGTCAGCAGGAGGGGGTGATGTCGGAGTTGGAAGAGGGTGTGGAGGAGTGCGTGGTTGGAAGACGTGTCACGGACTCACGGTAGGGGTAGAGAGGGTCCATCAAGCGGCGCGGATAAACGTACCAATCTTTCATGTTGTGTAGATTTGTGGGACAGGCAGAATTGTAGATTGGAAGTAAAACCAAGTTCAAGGATGTAGATAGTACAACGATGTTGAAGGTGAAGAAGGAAGGCAAGGTTTTGAAACTGTGGAGATCGGCATTCGGCAATGGTCAGGCCTTCAACCAAGAGGAGGTCCGGTCGAAGGCGGCAGAGGGTGTCAGGGGGGACAGCAGGAAGCATCCATTGTGGGATACGTGTGTCGTAGACACCTGGGGGAGAGATGTAGCCGGGGTGGCATCCATAATTGTGAACATACCGACCATTCTTCGTGCCTCTGTGGAGGGAACGTTGCCGTTACACAGGTTGGTTGAACCCCAGCCCTGCCTTGCCCTGCCCCTTCACGACCCTGGCACAGATCTGTCACCCCACCCTTTCAGCCTTTTGTGCTCCCCAGTCTCCACAAGTCCTTATCCCTGCCATTCCACACTTGATTGTAGGTGGGCAGCTGCTGTACATCCCAGTCACTCATCACTCTCACAGCTAGTCCGGATGGCTTGCCAGATCTGCCCTCTGCATTTGTTTGGGGAACAGCTGTGAAGTTTGTGCAGTTTTTACAGTCCAGCGGGCGGGGCATCACATTTGATGCATGGGACTTGTCCCCGTAAACCGGTACAAGCACTTAAGCTGGTAGGTTTGGGCTGGCTACCAGTAGTACTCCAGTCACACTCATTAGTTATCCCTCTTGCAGCTCCGAATGACTTGTTAGATCGACCCTCTGCAAGACTGCAACTGTTTGGGCGACAGGTGGGCAGGTGCTACGGTATACATTTGGCCGAATACCGTACTCGGTTTCCCTAGTCACTCTTCATTTCTTCAGGCTTAGGCACGCATGGCATGTCAGGGTATGGGTACTTGTACGAGCTGCACTGTCACTAGGTCATAGTGCACGAAATTTTGTATTTTCATAGTGGCAGTGCTCGTACCATTACCGGTATCCGTACCCTGACATGATCTGCGCTCTGTAACTGTTTGGGGGGCAGCTGGCGAGCAGCTGAGGCACCAGCATTTGTGAAGGATCCAAGGCAGCGCACAGGCCAGGGCAAGACAAGGGGAAATTAAATCGATGGGCATGCACAGGGAGTATAGAGCATTGGCGCCGCTGGGATCAGTTGCTCCCTGGGCTGAGTCGGTTGAATTCTAGTTAGCGTTCCAAACCAGAGATCTCTGATCTAAGATGGCCCCCTGCCCCGTCGCGTCGGTGCTTTTATTGGACCTTCTCGCTGGTCTTTCAGGGGCCTGACAGATCCGTTGCTGCCAGACGTCTCAGCGTCAGAGCCTAGGGAAGAAAGAAATAGGACGCAACACTTAATTTGCGCCCATACTTGTACCTCCAGTTCGCTCTGTCTGGCTTTCGGAAAAGGCTTTTTGGTGGCAGCGTAGTCGCTGCTAGACCAGCGCAATAAAGAAATCTTCCAATTTGAGCATCTTCCATCCTGGCCGCGACAGCATGAGGCGAGCTACATTCATGGCATGTTTCCTGCTCCTTGCGCTGTTCGACGCATCGTGCGCGGCATCGGCGGGGGGGTCGAAGCGGAGGGCGACGAATGTGAAGCCGAGGGCAATGAACACGCTCAGACAGGTCAGTGCATGATGCTAATGCAGATGCATGGGGAGGCCGTGGGCAGGGCAGGGGTTTAGTTTGCATGGCGTCAGGGCCATGCAGGTCCTGCAAGGATGTAGGCCATGCAGCTATGCAGATCCTGCAGTCATGCAGATCCAGCGGCCATGCAGATCTTGCAGCCATGCAGATCCAGCAGCCATGCAGATCCTGTTGCCAGGTAGATAATTACCCCATGGCTATCCTGCCACCAAGTAGATCCTGCACCATGCAGATCCTGCAGTCATGCGTGCTGATGTGCTCCCCTCCCTCATACCCTGCACGGCGTACCGCTCATAAGAAAACTACCTACTCAGTTTGTTTATACCATACAGTAGAAAAGCCCATGCCTAGGTCGTTTGAGTGACACCACTTCTTCCCATGCTCACCTGATGTTCTTCTAGCGAGCTTTGACATTTCTTATGAACACACTTTGTACGGTATGAGCCCCGTACCATATACTGTCTGAAAGCAATTACTTTTCCCCCTGCCCTGCCCTGCCCTGCCCTGCCCTGCCATGCCCTGCCATACCATGCCATGCCATGCCATGCCATGCCATACCATGCACAACCTACAGCAAATTTGCACTTTCAGGACCTGCTCTCCCCACCCAAAATTCTGATGAACTGATGAGCACCTATGATCTCGGGATCTATGATCTCGGCAACTATGATCTTGGGATCTATGATCTGTGACCGTTCAAGATCTCAGGATCTGTGAGAGCATATGATATCGGGATCTATGAAGTGTGACCGTCAGTAGTCGCGGGATCTATGATCTGTCATTGTCTACGATCTCGGGATATAATATCTGCGAGCATCTCTGATCTTAGGATCATATAATTTATCAGGTTCTGGATCGAGGATACGTGATGGCAATTGAGAACTTTCTGGGACATTAACTCAAGCTCCCTCCCCCTGCACGCACACAACAACACATCCCTCCTCTCACCATCAGACTATCACACCATCGCATCATAACACTATCACTCCCTCTCACCATCACGCTGTGTGTGCAGCTTGTCCTTCACACAACATGCATCTGTGATGCGTTTGTGATGCATGCATTGGTGATGCATACATTTATGATGCATGCGTTTGTGATGCATGCGTTTGTGATGCATCTGTTGATGCCTAGTCCATGGTAGTTCGCCCCCAGCATGCCACTCCTCTCACTATCGCGGCAACACACTATCACGCCACACACCTTCACACCATCACACAATGACATCATCACACCACCACACCACCAGATCACACTATTAAACCAGCACATCATCACACAATCTCATCACTTCAACATCAAACTACCACACCACCACACCACCACGCTACAACACCTTCACATAATCACACTGCCTCACCATCACGCTGTGTTCGCAGCTCGTCCTTAACTCAACGAGCGAGCGTGACACATACACCCTGATGTCGCGCGCCCAACGGCAGCAATGGTTTCTGGAGACCTCGCGCAACATCAGCACGCTCACAGCCACCTTCACGTCTGTGCCCGCGCCCGTGCTGGTGGAGGTCAAGCTGGTCGGCTTCACCGGCCAGACCCACACTGGCTCCCAGGTATGACGAGTGTGGGACTGTAGGTCACACTAGTGTGACCGTTGGGGATCCCACAGTCACACAAGTGTGATATAACGGTATAGCTGGTGGGATTCACTGGCCAGACCCACACTGGCTCCCAGGTATGTCAAGTGTGGGACTGTAGGTCACACTAGTGTGACTGGTGGGGATCCCACGGTCACACAAGTGTGATATAATGGTATAGCTAGTGGGCTTCACCGGCCACACACAAGCTGACTCCCAGGTTACATGAGTGTAGGTCACACTAGTGTGACTGCTGGGGATTCCACAGTCACACCAGTGTGACATATCGGTCTAACTATTGGGATTCACCGGCCACACCCAAGCTGGCTCCCAGGTGTGAAGAGTGGAGGTCACACTAGTGTGAAGTAGGGATCTGGCTGGTGTGACTGGGTTCCGTATGACAGAAAGAAAGAAAGAAAGCTACGCCCTATTTGGGCGTGGAGGTTAAGGAAACAGCGCAGCTTGGGGCCGTAGCCACATCCGTGCCGTTACCATGACAATATTCAGCTCATGAGGCTGTGTGGCTCATCCTGCACGGTGGTCGAGACAGATAAATAAACGAATCGATGCTGCCCTGGGGGTTGGATTAGGGAAGCCGCTCGTTTGGCCATGGCGTCAGGTAGGCCACGATGATTGAAACAATTACCTATTTTCTTTTGCTGGCACTTAACAAGGCGTGAGACCGGCCGCCCAACCATAGAAATCTGAGACGATAACACAAGAAATTAGCCCGGGTGCGCAAGGGGCCCTCGTCGACAGCTGAGTAAAGGCGAGCACGGTCAGGAAAGGCACATGCAAGAAGTACTCACACGGCCGCAATAACTCGGGCGTATTGATCTCTTCATTTTATATACATGATTAAATCAATATGCCCTGAAGTGTGGATTAAGGAAGACACCCTTTTGGCCGCACCACTGGCTGGGCTAGCATGGTCGAATGATGCATTCGTCGTCATGCCTGCAGGACAACATTCCGCTCAACGCAGAGTTCCTGAAGAAGCATTTGGGTGCATTGCAGCGGGAGCTCCATGCGGTGATCCTGCAGCCCGAGCTTAAGCACTTGGTAAGGGGGGGATGTGGTATGGACTGATAGACTTTCTGTGAAAGAGGTATGGACTGGGTGTGGGCTGGTGTGAACATAGTGTGGACTAAGTGTGAATGGAGAGGCACTTGGGTGCGTTGCAGCGGGATCTCCATGCAGTGGTCCTGCAGCCCGACCTCAAGCATCTGGTAAGGGGGGGATGTGGTATGGACTGATAGACTTTCTGTGAAAGAGGTATGGACTAGGTGTGGGCTGGTGTGAACATAGTGTGGACTAAGTGTGAATGGAGAGGCACTTGGGTGCGTTGCAGCGGGAGCTCCATGCAGTGGTCCTGCAGCCCGAACTCAAGCATCTGGTAAGGGGGGGATGCGGTATGGACTAATGGACTTTCTGTGAAAGAGGAATGGACTGGGTGTGGGCTGGTGGGACCCTAGACTTAATAGTACCCTGAACCCTGATCCCTTGTATGTGTGTGTGTGTGGATGTGCAGGTTGCATGGTGTAGCTGAACTGTAGCTGAAGCACCCTTAAATGAACAGTGGCACAGGACCCTGAGCCCTGAACCCTCTTGTGGATATGTGTGCGTGGATATGCATGGTGTAGCTGAAATGTAGCTGAGGCAACCTGTAATGAAGGGTGCCCTGAACCCTGAACCCGTGTGTGTGCGTGTGGATATGCATGTCGTGGTGTAGCTGAACTGTAGCTGAAACTCCCTTGATTGAGCAGTGCCCTGAACCCGGACTCCGTGTGTGTGCTTGTGTGTGTGGACACGCAGGCTATCCAGCCGACGATAGAGTTCATGGTCGGCCACGCCGGGGCCAATGTTCACAATCAGGTGAGACATGAAGGAGGCCCTGGCTGTTTATGTCCTTGGCTTACCTGTGGCTAATCAAGGATGCGAAGGGGTGAAGGATATTTTTAGTACTTCGTTTTTTTTAGGGTTTATCAATTTTAAATACTTCAGTTTCCAGTGCAGGATTGAGAAATGGGCTCGATGCTTGGCCCTTGGGGCAGCACTGAAGGTATAACTAATTCTTACCGTACCGGTAATTAAGACAATCGAAATGGAAATTAGCAGGCCTGCATTTGTAGGGCCAACGTGCACAGCCAGGTAACACTCGAGCTGGCCCACGCGGCGGCAGCCAAGGCAGCGTTCTTTAAAATGAATTAACACAGTTCTTGAAACACGATTTGGGTAACTTGAGTCTGGCGCCAGCTTGCATGGCGCCTTGCATCAGCATTTAGTAGCACCGCCGCTGCCGCCTAGGCCAGCTCGTCAGGCAAAACGAGCTGGCCTAGGCGGCAGCGGCGGTGCTACTAAATGCTGATCTAAGGAAGTGTTACAAACATAAAATGGAAGGATTTTTTGCCTCTTTGGCCTCCTGGGACACTGAGCAAAACCAGATGTAACTCCAGCTGACCAGGGCGGTGCAGGGAAGTAACGCCGGGGCCGGCACCAGCTGAAATGGGCCCATTTTAGTCGGCCATTTGGCCAACCTCTTTCCGGCAAAACCAGATGTACCTCCAGCTGACCAGGGCGGTGCAGGGAAGCTACGCCGGGGCAGGTACCCCCGGCCAAAATTTTGATCGGCCGGCAGGCACCGGCCGAAATTTTGATCGGCCGTTCGGTGAACCCCCTTCCGGCAAAACCAGATGTACCTCGAGCTGACCAGCGCGGCGTATTTCTTCTGTTCACCACACTGTGAATATTACTGTGAATATCTGCTTCACGACTGTTTTCTTTGCTAATTCGCAATTGGGTTTCAATTAAATAAAGATCTTTGTAACGTCTCACAAATGGAACAATTATATCTTGTAGCCAGGTCAACGTAATCAGTTACCTGGTAGACCTGCGCGGTGGAAGCCAGGGGCGTGCCTGTGTGTTCATTAGAAAACAGGCAGGCAGTTTGTACCAAAAGTCCCAACAAAATTAAAGGCTTAAGGTTTAAATGTAACATCTGAAAATACAAAATAAAGACCAGAATGTCATGGCTGCCGATGGGAACAAAAAAATGAAAAAGGGTGGAAATGCCAAGAGGGGTGCACTCAGGCAAAAAAGGGGGGAAATGCTTACCGGTAAATTGAAAATAAAAGGCATAAATTGAAAAGAACGAACAAAACATGCAAATCAAGACTTTCTACCTCCAGGGCAACTGTGCACAACCCGGTGACGGAAAGAAAGTCTACTCAATCCCCATTTGGGGGAAAGCATTTGTTGTTACGCAGTTAACACAAGCACCCACATAACCCTTTAAGAGTGGAGGGAGCAGAGCAGCAAGGGGCCATGGTGCACAACTAGGCGGGCCAAGAAGGATTGAAGGATATGAGGAGCCCCCGGCGTGCAAAAGTATGCGCTTGACGCGGCGTGCTTGAGTATGGGCGTATCGCTGCAATGAACGTGCACAACCCTGAGCCCTCGACCCTAAAATTAATTCACATTCACATACCTCAGCCAGCAGGGCAGCGTGCACAGCACAGCATGCACAGCCGAGTAAACCACGAGCTGACCCCTAGACCCTCAACTCTCATACTCTGACCCTGAACCCCGAACTCAACCTGGGGAAAGACGAGCCAGCCCCGAAACCCTTAACGATTTCCCCTAAACCCTGGACCCTGAACCGTTAAACCTGAACCTCTCTCCTTGATAATGAACCCTGGAAATCAAACCTGAAACCCTTGACCCTAAACCCTTGACCCAACCAGGTGAACTTTGAGCTGGCCCGTGCGGTGACGGCAGAGACGTCGCGTCCCGGCCGCTTTGCCCACGAGGCGCTCAAGATCAACTACCGTGCGCTGGACCGGGTGGTCGAGGAGGACTGCCGGCTGGCGATGAGTGCGCGGAAGTTGGCGTGGGCCGAGGGCACGGTGCCGGCGCTGACGGTGTACCTCCTGAATCCACAGGTGGGGCAGGCAGGGTGTCGCCTTAGTTTAAAACATCTTAATTGGATTTAATGATATATATTTAATGGGATCTTAACCTTTGTTTGGAAATTGCTGCGGGAGGTTGTGGTGCCGGCGCCGACGGTATACCTCCTGAATCCACAGATGGGGCAAGATGTCATTTTTTTTTATATTGGATGAGACGTCTAAGGCTGTTTTGTATTTCATTGTTATTAATTTTATCTTAATCTTGTATTTAATTTAACCCTTTTCTTAGGGTGCTGCGGGGATGCCGTGGCGCCGGTGCTGACGGTGTATCTGGTGAGTCCCTGTCCACCTACGAGGAGCCTGATGAGACGAAGCAGCCCCTGACGCGCTCTTGCCCAGGAGCCCTGAATGTTCACACATTATTCACACAATTTACCACACAGGTCCAAACCAGCTCTCAGGTCCAGCCCGAGTACCTGTACACCTACGAGGAGCCTGACGAGACCAAGCAGCCCCTCACACGCTCCTGCCCAGGCACGCTGTACGCGTCGCCGGTGCTGCCGTACGTGTGGATCGACATCCAGGCTGGCCCAACGAATTATGGGCCGACTGGGGGCCACCGGGGTCAGGTGAGAGAGGGCTCATGGATCTGGAGGGTAGCACCACGAGCGCAGCGAAGAGAGAGAAGAAGGTCCGTCCCACTGGGGCGTCGAGGTTAAGGAAACAATGCAGCTTAAGGCCGTAGCCACATCCGCGCAGTGACCATCAGGTGAGAGGGTGATGGATATGGAGGGTGGCCTCACGATCCCACTATGCTTGTGCAATGCAATCATTCTCTCAGTTCCGATTGACATCTCTGTCAGTGCCATCATTCTTGGGCCTGTTTAGGGTCACCGGGATCAGGAGAAAGGGGTTCATAGATCTGGAGGAGGGCCCTCACGATCCCACCATGCTTGTGCGATGCAAGCATTCTCTCAGTGCTGATTGACATCAGCACGAGTGCCGTCATCTATGAGCCTGTTCAGGGTCACCGGGATGGGGAGAGAGGATTCTTTGATCTGGAGGGTGGCCTCACGATCCCACCATGCACCAGGCAGAGCAAACCAGGGAGACAGGGAGACCACCACTTACCCCAAGGGCCAAGCAGAGCAAACCAGGGAGCCAGGGAGACAGGGAGACCACCACCCAAACCAAGGGCCAGGCAGAGCAAACCAGGGAGCCAGGGGGACAGGGAGACCACCACCCAACCCAAGGGCCAGGCAGAGCAAACCAGGGAGACAGGGAGACCACCACCCAACCCAAGGGCCAGGCAAAGCAAACCAGGGAGGCAGGGGGACAGGGAGACCACCACCCAACCCAAGGGCCAGGCAGAGCAAACCAGGGAGCCAGGGGGACAGGGAGACCACCACCCAACCCAATGGCCAGGCAGAGCAAACCAGGGAGGCAGGGGGACAGGGAGACCACCACCCAACCCAAGGGCCAGGCAGAGCAAACCAGGGAGCCAGGGGGACAGGGAGACTACCATTTACCCCAAGGGCCAGGCAGAGCAAACCAGGGAGACAGGGGGACAGGGAGACCACCACCCAACCCAAGGGCCAGGCAGAGCAAACCAGGGAGGCAGGGGGACCGGGAGACCACCACCCAACCCAAGGGCCAGGCAGAGCAAACCAGGGAGGCAGGGGGGCCGGGAGACCACCACCCAAACCAAGGGCCAGGCAGAGCAAACCAGGGAGACAGGGGGACCGGGAGGCCACCACCCAACCCAAGGGCCAGGCAGAGCAAACCAGGGAGGCAGGGGGACAGGGAGACCACCACCCAAACCAAGGGCCAGGCAGAGCAAACCAGGGAGGCAGGGGGACCGGGAGACCACCACCCAACCCAAGGGCCAGGCAGAGCAAACCAGGGAGGCAGGGGGACCGGGAGACCACCACCCAAACCAAGGGCCAGGCAGAGCAAACCAGGGAGACAGGGGGACCGGGAGGCCACCACCCAAACCAAGGGCCAGGCAGAGCAAACCAGGGAGGCAGGGGGACAGGGAGACCACCACCCAAACCAAGGGCCAGGCAGAGCAAACCAGGGAGGCAGGGGGACAGGGAGACCACCACCCAACCCAATGGCCAGGCAGAGCAAACCAGGGAGGCAGGGGGACAGGGAGACCACCACCCAACCCAAGGGCCAGGCAGAGCAAACCAGGGAGCCAGGGGGACAGGGAGACTACCATTTACCCCAAGGGCCAGGCAGAGCAAACCAGGGAGACAGGGGGACAGGGAGACCACCACCCAACCCAAGGGCCAGGCAGAGCAAACCAGGGAGGCAGGGGGACCGGGAGACCACCACCCAACCCAAGGGCCAGGCAGAGCAAACCAGGGAGGCAGGGGGACCGGGAGACCACCACCCAAACCAAGGGCCAGGCAGAGCAAACCAGGGAGACAGGGGGACCGGGAGGCCACCACCCAACCCAAGGGCCAGGCAGAGCAAACCAGGGAGGCAGGGGGACAGGGAGACCACCACCCAAACCAAGGGCCAGGCAGAGCAAACCAGGGAGGCAGGGGGACCGGGAGACCACCACCCAACCCAAGGGCCAGGCAGAGCAAACCAGGGAGGCAGGGGGACCGGGAGACCACCACCCAAACCAAGGGCCAGGCAGAGCAAACCAGGGAGACAGGGGGACCGGGAGGCCACCACCCAAACCAAGGGCCAGGCAGAGCAAACCAGGGAGGCAGGGGGACCGGGAGACCACCACCCAAACCAAGGGCCAGGCAGAGCAAACCAGGGAGGCAGGGGGACAGGGATACAGGGAGACAGGTAGACCTCCAACTAATCTCGAGACTGGAACGCGCCAGCTTTTCACACCTTCTCACCTGTGCTGGCCCTCCAACTTTGGGCTCATGAGGGGGGGTCATGCTTTAGGGGATGTATTTGGCTTTGAATCCGGGCCCTCTTGCTCACCCCGTAGGACGCTCCTGTCTGACCATGCAAGTGCTAATTTTGAATATAATGCTTCAACCATGCAAGCACTCATTTTGTATCCGGAGCCTCTCGCTCTTCCCCCGGAGGACGGTCCTGTCCGACCATGCAATTGCGTATTGTCGTCCTTGCTGTGGCCATACCAAGTATGGCCCTTAGGGTTTAGGGTTGCGGGTTGTGGGTTCAGGGATTCCTCATGAACTTCTGTACTCCAAACCCTGAACCCTAAACCCTCAGGGGGGGGGCACAAAGGGGTGGAGGGGAGGACGGGGTTTACAAATCAGGGCCTACCTTGAACCCTGAACCCTGAGCCAGCGAACACCGGAGGTGCAGGAGGAGGTGCATGCTCCTCTAAGTGTGTTGTTTGCGTCCAAATGTACTGCTCGTGTATCTAAGTGTATCGTTTGTGTGTCTATATGTAAGTGTGCCGTTTGTTTGTGTCTAAATGTACTGCTCGTGTGTCTAAGTGTACCGTTTGTGTGTCCATTCATCCACTGTTTGTGTGCCAGGTGCTTCCACCCCACCCTTCAAAACGCGTTCATGTACAGGCTCTAGTACTGCCAGCATGCCCACCTGTACCTGAATTGCACCGATGTTTGTGTGTGCCAGGTGCTTCCACCCCACCCTTTCCAACCTGGTCAACTCATTGGAGGCGGACACCTTGGTGTGTACTCCTGCACTCCTGCTTGTACTGCCCATGTGCCCAACTGTACATCCATCGTACTGCTGTCTGTTTGCAGGTGCTTCCACACACCCTTCCCAACCCAGCTAACTACAAGGCAAACACCTTAGTGCTAGCAATTCTCCCGGACTTGGCCTCTCTGGTGTGGTCAGCCTGCCAGGTGCGTATGCGCATGTGTGTGTGTGTGTGTGTGTGACTTCTTGTTTGTGTGCATGTGTGCGCGTACCAGTTTGTGTGCGTGTGAGTGTGCGTCTGTTGATG
Source organism: Limnomonas spitsbergensis (assembly GCA_037349105.1). NCBI lineage: Eukaryota > Viridiplantae > Chlorophyta > Chlorophyceae > Chlamydomonadales > Limnomonas > Limnomonas spitsbergensis. Next base: position 4,646,529 of record JAYJMM010000114.1, read on the forward strand.
TGTGCACGTGTGTGTTGTTGAGCGCCATCCTCCCCGACCTGACCTCTCTGGTGTGGTCAGCGAGCCAGGCCTGTGCGCGTTAACGCGTTTCTGTTAGAATGGGTGTGCGTGCTGTACGAACCTGTCAGACCTGGCCTGTCTCGCGTCGTCGCCGGCCTACCAGGTGTTTGTTTATTTGTGTAAGCATCGGTGTTTATTTCAGTGCTTTTATTTAGTGCCCAGGGGTGGCCGAGGGGCGGCCCAGCAAAGGGACCACCCTTACTGGGCCGCCCCAGGCCACCCCTGGGCCGATTCACACCAAACCTGGACTGGCCTCCGGAGGGTGGCCCAAGCAGCAGGGCTGGCCGAGCCAGGGGCTTGTGGCCGGGGGGCACAGTGTAGCTGAACTGTAGCCGAGGTTGGATGTTTTGGGGGGTTCTGGGATTAGGTATTGTTTAGCATGCAGCCATGCACGGGGCCACCTTTGGGGGTCTTAGGGGTTAAAGGGTTCAGGGCTTATTTGTAGCATGCTCACGGTCCCCTTTGGGGGTCTAAGGTGTTAGGGTTCAGGGCCTGGTTGTAATTTGCTCACGGTCTCCTTTGGGGGTCTAAGGATCAGGGTTTAGGTTTATCTCTATCATGCACCGGGCTACCTTGGGGGACTTCAGGCTTGAGGGTCAGGGTTTTGGAGTTATTTGTAACATGCACCCGGTTGTACCTTTGGGCGGTGAGGAGGGTGCCACCACTGCCATCAATTGGTGCCAAGGCTCGACCGGGCCGGTAAAGGCCGTGGTGTAGCTGACGTGTGGCTGAAGTGTAGCAGGAGCACCTCAATATCCATGGTTAAGTACGCGACATGAAGCATTTGTGACACATGTGTGTGTCCTCTTTCAAAGGCCACCTCGCCTCATCCCCCCCCCCCCCCTTGACACACACACACACATTGACACGGACATCTCCTTACGCCACCAGCCCCCCCCCCCCCCCCCCCCTTGCCCCTCACCCACCCATCACCTTGCTCTCTTCAACCCCCATATCTCCTTGCCCCACCAGCCCCCCTCCCCCTGCCCCCCCCCCCCACACACACAGCAACAGCAACAACAACACAGGAGGTGTGCCCCTCCGTATCCATCCCCCTACCCCCCCTCCCGTTACTTCTCCCCCAACCACACACACACCCACACCTTGTGCTTCTTTATAGTAAGCACACTTTCAGCTTGCGCCCATTCCTCCCCTTGTCTCCCATCCATTTACCTTGTGCCGCCGCCCCTAAACCCTAAACCCTAAACCCTTCCCTCCCCCCTCACACAGCATATGGTGTGGCCTCCAATGTTGCACGACGAAGCGGGCGGAAAGGAAAGCCTGCTGATTCAGGTGAGCGGGGATGTGAGCACGCACATCCATATCTCCTGGAAAGGATGTGTGGGTGTGGGAAGGTGGGGAGTGAATTCGAAAGCATGCCTGTGGGTGGGTTGGAGGGGAGGGAGGGGGGTCACATATTCTGGGTTATGGGTTGGAAGGCTGTCCCCTAAATCCAAAACCTCAAAACCCCATACCGTAGATCAGGTTTTGCCTTAACGCAAAAGTAAAGTTTACGAGGGGTGCACAATAAGCCGCAAGAACTTAAAAGTAAGTCATATCTGGGGTGGCGGAATCGGTTGGAATCGGTTGTCATCTGTTCGAGTCGGGAAGTGCGGGAACTGATAAACAACGAAATTCACCCCTGCGGGACCCTGCGGGACTGATTCGCACTGATTCGCACTGATTCGCACTGATTCACACTGAAAAAGGGGTGTGGGGCTTACCAGTAATATAAGAAGTTATTTTCTTAGGGGTGCAGGAAGGCTTAAACTTAATGTACGGTATCCGCAGGGTTATGCGCCTGAACCCTAAGAGTCGACCCCCCCTCCCCCCACGCATATGTGGAGGTTCGAAGGCATCTTGTATACCGTAGTATCAGTCCGATTTTGTTTTATTGATCGTTTTTCAAGAAAACGAACCGTTGATTTCGATTTAAGTGTGTACAATGGGACAAAAACGAACCATAAAAACGAATATTTTAGCCCCAAACCCTTAAAAATTGCCACACAAAGAGTAGCTTCGTTCATGTCGCAATCACGCTCCTTTCGCATTGAAATGCTGTCGTTATGAGCGAAAGGCAGTTCACTTTCGCTGAATCAATTGCTAGAGCAAAGGCACGGGCTGTTCTGGCAGCACCTCATCAGACATCGCCGGCTCCCGCTGATGGGGCTGTGAATCTACCCGGAGCCGCTCCATTAGCCACAGCTCCTGCCACAACTCCTGCCACTGCGATTATTGATTTAGACCCGGATGTCGAGATAGTAGGCGAGCGGCCCCGCCGCGTCTTCCAGCCGCAGCAGAAGAAGCCGAAGGCCAGTCGCCGAAGAAAGCAGGCCTCTACAACTCGATACTATGAGGGCGTCCCACTCCTGCAAGTTATCCGGCGGGCCAAGGAGGTCGCGGCTCTCAGAGCCGCGCGCCCAGCAACCATTCAGCGGAAAGGCAAGCGCGGGCCGTACTACGTCAAAAAACGAACCGGTGATTGCCGTTTTGAGTGGTTCTGGAGCAAAAACGAACCAGTGATCGTAAAAATTTCCAGCCTCCGATCAGAAAAACGAACCACTAAAACGAAAGCGTGGTTTTTTTAATTAGAATGTTTCCAAACAAAAAACGAATTCAATATAAAACGAAATCGGACTGATACTACGGTACTGGTTTGACAGATTTTCTTAACCTACGAATGATTTCCGCAATCCATCGGCTAGCCCACACCATCCACACCTAGCCCAGACCATCCACATGACCGCCCCCCTGAGTCTGTGCTTCAACGTCCTCGCTTCACACTGCGCGCTCCACACTTCCACGCCCGTCACACTCATTCCTCGCCCTCATCATCCACACAGGACTCCCTAGGCCTGCCCTGGAACAGGATGGGCTGGGCCACGACAGATGTGTGGAATGACCTCCGAGATTTTCTGAACCCTGAACTTTGAACCCTTGCCCAGAACATCCAAGTGAAAGAGTTCCGGGGTCTGCGCTTCAACCCTCTTCCGGGTCACACTCCACACTTCCACACCCTTCACACCCTTCACACCCCTCAGTCTTATCATCCACATGCACGACTCCCTCATTCCAAACCCCAACCGGCTGTACCACGGCAATTTACAACATTTGCTCCGCAAGGCCATGGCAAGAGACTTGCCTGAAACCCCAAAGATTCTCTCAACCCTGAACCTTAAACCCTTCCCCAGATCATCCACAGTGGACTGTAAAAGCTTCTCAAAACTTCACATGCACGACTCCCTCGGCCCGCCCCCAAACCGGCTGTACCATGGCAATTTACAACATAGCCTCCGCAAGGCCACGATGAGCGACTTGCCCCAGACCCTCCAAAACTCGGCCAAAATTCTCTTAACCCTGAACTTTCAACCCTTCCCCAGATCATCCACATGCATGACTCCCTCGGCCCGCCCCCCAACCGGCTGGATATGGACAACCTGCGCCAGCTGCTCCGGAAGACCATGATGGGCGACATGCTCCCCACTCTTGAAGTCAGGGAGGCGTGGGTATCCTTCGCGCATTGCGAGGCCTGCGTCTTGACTTACGCCCAAGCGCTGAAGGTGAGGGGAAGCTGGGAAGAAGCTGGGGAGAAGCCGGGAAGCAGTTGAAGAGAAGCTGGGCAGGAGTTGAGGGGATGGGAGGCGTGGGTATCCTTCGCGCATTGCGAGGCCTGCGTCTTGACTTACGCCCAAGTGCTGAAGGTGAGGGGAAGCTGGGAAGAAGCTGGGAAGAAGTTAAAGAGAAGCTGGGAAGCAGTTGAGGGGATGGGAGGCGTGGGTGTCCTTTGCACATTGTGAGGCCTGCGTCTTGACTTACGCCCAGGCGCTGAAGGTGAGGGGAAGCTGGGAAGAAGCTGGGGAGAAGCCGGGAAGCAGTTGAAGAGAAGCTGGGCAGGAGTTGAGGGGATGGGAGGCGTGGGTATCCTTCGCGCATTGCGAGGCCTGCGTCTTGACTTACGCCTAAGTGCTGAAGGTGAGGGGAAGCTGGGAAGAAGCTGGGAAGAAGTTAAAGAGAAGCTGGGAAGCAGTTGAGGGGATGGGAGGCGTGGGTGTCCTTTGCACATTGTGAGGCCTGCGTCTTGACTTACGCCCAGGCGCTGAAGGTGAGAGGAAGCTGGGAAGAAGCTGGTAAGAAGCTGAGGTGGAGCTGAGGTGGGGGAGTCGTGGGTGTCCTCCACGCAGTACGATTGCTGTGTCTTGATTTACGCGCAGGCCCTAAAGGTTACAGGAAGCTGGGAAGAAGCTGAGGTGGAGCTGACGTTGGGGGGGGGCGTGGGTGTCCTTTGCGCCATACCATTACTGTGCCTTGATTTACGCGCAAGTGCTGAAGGTTAGAGGAAGCTGGGTAGAAGCTGGGGGAGACGCTGAGGTGGGGGAGGCGTGGATGGCCTTCGCGCACTGCGAGGCCTGTGTCTTGACTTCAGCGCACACACTGAAGGTCAGTGCTTGGCTTGGTAGGGATGGGGAAGTCTGAGAAAAAACTGGGAGGAAGCTGGGATGAAGCAGAAGTATAGGGGGAGGTGTTCTTTGCCATCTGCGATGTCTACACCTCCGCTTGCGCACAAGCGCTGAAGGTGGGTGCATGTACGACTGGGGCGTATGGAAAGGGGGGTAAGGGGGGCGTAAACTTCAGCGCACTTTAGCTATATCTCAGATAAGCTTCGGATCATGTCAGGTTCAATTCAGATGCTCCTCGGCATTTGCATACCATGATGTAGCCGAATTGTTGCTGAAGTGCACCGAACGAAACACCATCATAGCAGAGCACCTCCCAGTAGATCACCGGCAGGGGTTTGCCCTACACCCTAAACCCTTAACTGGCAGATCACCGGCCACGTCTCCTGCGTGCATTTCATGCATCACCATCGTGGGTCCACGCGCCGAGGGGGGTGCAGTTTGCTCCCAGGCCAAGGGAGTCCAGTTGTAGTTTGGTCCCAACTGGCCCAGGAAGTTACCGGATACCCTTTTTTTTTCTGTCTTGAATTTTAAAAACTGCTTAGCAGAAAATCGTCTGAAAAACATTATTATCCCCGGGATGGGGTCTTGTCTTTGGCGGAGCCCCCCAAAGGTGGCCTAGTGCGCACCTAAGCCCCGCCGGCTTGCCCTGTACACCAAGTGGGTCTCTCTACGAAGACTGGTCACTAAATATGAAACGTAAACCCTAAACACCCTAAGCCTTAAAATTGGCAGTAAAGATCAACGGTATCGCCATGTGCCCGTAACCCTACTTCGTAAGCCCTTAACCCTTAACCCTTAACCCTTAACCCTTAACCCTTAACCCTTAACCCTTAACCCTTAACCCTGAAACTCTGAACCCTACACTAAAGACCAAAAGGTCTGCCCTATGCAGCGGATCCCTCCTCTGTCACGCCTCTCCCTGCACACGTTGTGGAAATATAAAGTGAATTAAACATTATAAATCACTCGTTTTCTGAGTGTTGTACGCCCTCCTCGCGCAAGTGCGCACCACGCGCGTTTGGCGCTCCCCTCTCTCACTCCTCTCCCCTCTCACACATGTGATGCCCCCTCCTCTCGTAGGTGCGCACCGCGCGCGTTTGACGCCCCCCCTCTCTCACGCCCCTCCCATCATTGTTTTTGGAATATACGGTATACACCAGCCCCCCTACCTCGCATACATATGATGCCCCCTCCTCTCGTAGGTGCGCACCACCGCCACCACGCGCGTTTGGCGCTCCCCTCTCTCAGGCCTCTCCCCTCCTATACATATGATGCCCCCTCCTCTCGTAGGTGCGCACCACCGCCACCACGCGCGTTTGGCGCTCCCCTCTCTCAGGCCTCTCCCCTCCTATACATATGATGACCCCTCCTCTCGTAGGTGCGCACCACCACCACCACGCGCGCTTGGCGCTCCCCTCTCTCAGGCCTCTCCCCTCCTATACATATGATGCCCCCTCCTCTTGTAGGTGCGCACCACCGCCACCACGCGCGTTTGGCGCTCCCCTCTCTCAGGCCTCTCCCCTCCTATACATATGATGACCCCTCCTCTCGTAGGTGCGCACCACCGCCACCACGCGCGTTTGGCGCTCCCCTCTCTCACTCCTCTCCCCCCCTATACATATGATGCCCCCTCCTCTCGTAGGTGCGCACCACCGCCACCACGCGCATTTGGCGCTCCCCTCTCTCAGGCCTCTCCCCTCCTATACATATGATGACCCCTCCTCTCGTAGGTGCGCACCACCGCCACCACGCGCGTTTGGCGCTCCCCTCTCTCACTCCTCTCCCCCCCTATACATATGATGCCCCCTCCTCTCGTAGGTGCGCACCACCGCCACCACGCGCGTTTGGCGCTCCCCTCTCTCAGGCCTCTCCCCTCCTATACATATGATGACCCCTCCTCTCGTACGTGCGCACCACCGCCACCACGCGCGTTTGGCGCTCCCCTCTCTCACTCCTCTCCCCCCCTATACATATGATGCCCCCTCCTCTCGTAGGTGCGCACCACCGCCACCACGCGCGTTTGGCGCTCCCCTCTCTCACTCCTCTCCCCTCTCACACATATGATGTCCCCTCCTCTCGTAGGTGCGCACCACCGCCACCATGCGCATTTGGCGCTCCCCTCTCTCACTCCTCTCCCCTCTCACACATATGATGCCCCCTCCTCTCGTAGGTGCGCACCACCGCCACCACGCGCGTTTGGCGCTCCCCTCTCTCACTCCTCTCCCCTCTCACACATATGATGTCCCCTCCTCTCGTAGGTGCGCACCACCGCCACCACGCGCGTTTGGCGCTCCCCTCTCTCACTCCTCTCCCCTCTCACACATATGATGTCCCCTCCTCTCGTAGGTGCGCACCACCGCCACCATGCGCATTTGGCGCTCCCCTCTCTCACTCCTCTCCCCTCTCACACATATGATGCCCCCTCCTCTCGTAGGTGCGCACCACCGCCACCACGCGCGTTTGGCGCTCCCCTCTCTCACTCCTCTCCCCTCTCACACATATGATGCCCCCTCCTCTCGTAGGTGCGCACCACCGCCACCACGCGCATTTGGCGCTCCCCTCTCTCACTCCTCTCCCCTCTCACACATATGATGTCCCCTCCTCTCGTAGGTGCGCACCACCGCCACCACGCGCGTTTGGCGCTCCCCTCTCTCACTCCTCTCCCCTCTCACACATATGATGTCCCCTCCTCTCGTAGGTGCGCACCACCGCCACCACGCGCGTTTGGCGCTCCCCTCTCTCACTCCTCTCCCCTCCTATACATATGATGCCCCCTCCTCTCGTAGGTGCGCACCACCGCCACCACGCGCGTTTGGCGCTCCCCTCTCTCACTCCTCTTCCCTCCTATACATATGATGCCCCCTCCTCTCGTAGGTGCGCACCACCGCCACCACGCGCGTTTGGCGCTCCCCTCTCTCACTCCTCTCCCCTCCTATACATATGATGCCCCCTCCTCTCGTAGGTGCGCACCACCGCCACCACGCGCGTTTGGCGCTCACCTCTCTCACTCCTCTTCCCCCCTATACATATGATGCCCCCTCCTCTCGTAGGTGCGCACCGCGCGAGACGACGGCTTTATATTCCACCAGGCCCGCACCACAAAGACGTTGGACCGGGCCGTGTTGCACTCTGCTCTCCGAGACCACATGGACGATATCATGGCGTACGCAGGTGTGAACTAGTGTGGGGAAATGTGGTGGAGTGCGGTGGAGTGTGGTAGGCCTGTCAAAGATGTTGGACGTGTCCGTGTTGCACTCCGAGACCACATGGACGACTTCATGGTATACGCAGGTACGGCGCGTGGGTGTGAATAAGTGTGAATGAGTGTGGTGGAGTGTGTTGGCGATGCACGACGTCTGCTCCATCCTCTGGATCGTGAAGGGTCTGCTGGTTTGGATTAAGAGTGTGCAAGAGGATTGGGGTGTAACGGCGCTTTTGACGGGGTTGATATAAATCGGCATGTGGCCTGCCCCCTCTCCTGGACCATAGCCTGCCCCCTCCTCCTTCATGACTCGGTCCGCCCGCCCTGCTCGCTGCCCCCTCCTTGAACCCTAAACCCTAAAAGCCTGAGCTTTAAAATCCGAACCCTAAACCTTTGCCCTTAACCCCGCCTTGGCACACTCAGCACTGCACACTCCCAGCCCTCAAACTCCCTTGCACCCTGCGTCTTGACCTCTGAACCCTAAACCCTCAAACCCTAAACCTTAAAACCTAAACTTTAAACCTATGCCCTCCACCCCTCCATGGCACACCCCCAGCCCCCCAGCTCCCTTGCACCCTGCACCCTGCTCCTTGAACTCTGAAACCTGAACCATTTCCGCCCCTTACCTCGTGACTGACCTTCACTTCCAGGAGCAACGAGTGCTCCCCATCTTCGAGTTTCTTGTTGCCGACAGGGAGGAGTGCGGCCTCCTAAACCCTAAACCTTTGCGCTTCATGTTGTGGGTGCGGCATCCTCATCGACGGCTGCCTGCCCCGCCCCTTGCTTCGACGCAAAAGCCTTAACCCTGCCCCTGGCCCATCTGCTATATCCCTGAGAACCTAAGCCCTAGACCCTGGGCCCTAAATCTGTAACCTCCAGCTTGCATCCTATGCATCTGAACCCTTGACCCTGAAACCTGAAGCTGATCTGGAACTCTTGAACCTGAACACTTGACCCTGAAACCTGAACCATTGACCCCACACCCTAGACTCTGAACCTTGAACAGATCCTGAACCCTAACCCCTAAACCCTAACCCTTGACCCTGAACCCTCAGCCCTCCACATCCGGGAGCAGCGGGACAAGCGCGTCTTCCCCGTCTTTGTGTTTGACATAGCGGACGGGGGGGAGTACGGCATCCTCATTGACGGCCTCGTCAAGGCGACCGCCTTCTCCGACATGGCAGTGGCGGTGTCCAGCCGGGCGGACAAAGTGATGTCACACTTTTCCTGCAGGTGTGTGTGCGTGTGGAAAAGAGTGGACGAATGGAAATGGCCGCTTAGGAAGGCCTGCTGCATTGCCCGGGCACGGGTGGGATGATGCCGGTGATGTTAAAATGACATAGTAACAATATTAGCACCGGTAGCGTTGTTACATTTCCGCTGATTACGTTTGCCTTTCCACACCTCTAGTCGAGTGTCGTAACTCTATATTAAGCCCTGCACCTCTTTATTCATTTATTTTCCATTCATTTATTTTTCTTTTATTTTTCATTTATTTTTATTTTATTCAGCCCGGCATGGAACACAAGCTGTAATATTAGTTTGCGCACTGCCCGATTCCAACCAAGTATATAACCAATTCCACCTAGCATCGTTATCGCGCACCCCCCCGTTCTGACTAACTGTTTCGTAAGCGCGGCTAACGCGGTCACCTTACCCAAGTCACCGAAATATTCGCGCACCCCTCGTAAATCATTATTTTGTGGGAAGACAAACCCAATCACTGTATACGGTACGATATGTTGTGAGAAGCATTACCGGTAGTATGCGGTACAATCAGTGCTGTGCCATTGCACCGTAATTTAGAAATCGTGCTGGTGATTACGGTCCCTTACTGGTAAAAGTAGCTGAATATGCCTTGAAATTACGGTGACTAGTACTCAGCTACGTAATTCAGCCACCGTAAGGACCGTAATTGGCACAGCACTGGGCACAATGTGTTGAAATAACTCTCACCGTTTGTCATACAGGAAGAAAGTGTGAAAACGCCGCAGCGGTGGCACCGCGCACCTCAACCACATTGGATTTGTGGATTGTAGGCTTACTAATCATTAATGATCCCTCATGTTCATGCTTGGGTTCAAGCTAAAAGTTCAAATCATTCCCTTTTTTTATCCACCTTTTCTTATTTACCTTGCGTGTTCAAAACTTGTGGTCTTTTCCATCTGAACATCTTTTCCAGCACGCCCGCAATAAAATACTTTTTCGCAAACGCCTGAAGGTATAACAAGGCCGTGTCAGGCCCACTGCAGTCAACCCCTGTTATTGAAACAGATTGCTAGCCAGCATGAAGACTGCCACGCTGGCGTTAAAATGCTTTTCACGAACCCTGTACCTATAAGTGCGACAAGACGGAACCTTCCAAGTCAGTTCTACTACAGAAAATCGCGGTTATTAGAACAGGTTGTAAGCTAGCATGAATACTACCACGTCGGCGTTGCAATGCTTGTCACGCACCTGTGAAGGTACAACAAGGCGGAACCTTCCGAGTCAGGTGTACTGCAGAGAATTGCGGTGATTACAATAGGTTGTAACCTGGCATGAAAGACGCCACACCGGCGTGAAAATGCATTTCACCCACCTGTGAAGGTACAACAAGGCGGAACCTGCTGCGGATGATGTCACACGAGAGGTACTCGGGGCCATCATGAGCGGAGGTCAGTTAGCCGGCAGGCAGGTGGTTGGGGTATCTTTCGGTTTGTTTCAAATTCCGGTTTTGGGAGAGCAATATTGAGTGGAGGTCGGTTAGCCGGCGGCGGGTGGTCAGGGTGTCTGTCGGTTTGTTTCAAAAAAAAATGGGGGGGCCATCATGAGCGGAGGTCAGTTAGCCGGCAGGCAGGTGGTTGGGGTATCTTCCGGTTTGTCTCGAAGTTCGGTTTGGGGAGAGCAATATTGAGCTGGGGTCGGTTGGCTGGCAGCGAGTGGTTGGGCTATCTGTTGGTCTGTTTTGAATTTCTGGTCCTCGGGGCGATCATGAGCGGAGATCAGTTGCGCGGCGGGTTGGTCGGAGCATCTGTCTGTTTGTTTGTTTTGAATTTCTGGTCCTTGGGGAAATCATTAGCGGAGGTCGGTTGGCTGGCAGCGAGTGGTTGGTCTATCTGTCGGTTTCTTTTGATTTTCTGGTCCTCGGGGCAATCATGAGCGGAGGTCAGTTGGTAGGTGTTAGGTGGTTGGAGCATCTGTTTGTTGGTTTGTTTGTTTCAAATTTGTGGTCCTTGAGGAAATCATGAGCGGAGGTTGGTTGGCTGGCATGGGTCTCTGTCGGTCTGTTTTGAATTTTGGTTCTTCGGGCAATCATGAGCGGAGGTCGGTTGGCTGCCGGCAGGTGGTTGGGGTATTTGTCGGTTTGTTTTGAATTTTGTTTTTTCGGGGCACTTATGAGTAGAGGTGGGTTGGGCAGGAGGCTTGTTCTTGCCTGGCTGGGGTGTCTATGGGTTGTTTTGAATTTAAGGTCCTCAGGTCCCCCGAACCTGGTCACTCCACACCCTGGGCAACAGGCATTTTGCTGCATCAAGCTGTCAAGGCCTTCGGCCAGGCTGTAGCTGACGTGCAACGGAGGTGTAGCTGAAATGCAGCTGAAGCACCCATCCAAAACACTGCGTCGCTACTCCTCACTCTGACCCTGCAGAGTGAGGCGTCCCCAAAAACACGTTTTCTCCTGTGATACCGTTTTACCAAAATGTGGATATTGTTTTCCTAGACACCCAAAACCCGCTCCTCCACGTAGCTTAGGGCAGGGATCCCACAGGGAACAGTCCCTTCAGGTATTTGGAGGCGGGTTTTTGGTGTAAGGGCAGGTTTGTTGGTTGAAATGTAGGTGAAGTGCCCTGAAGTGTACCTGACATGTAGCTGAAGTGCAGCTGAAGCACCCTTGCAATTCACCCTGTCCCTGCAGTGTGGGGCGCTCCCGACACGTCTGTTGGTTGTAATGTGTCTGAGGTGCCCTGAAGTGTAGCTGACAGGTAGCTGAAGCACCCTTGAAATCCACACTGTTCCTGCAGTGTGGGGCGTTCCCGACACGTCTGTTGGTTGAAATGTAGCTGAAGTGTAGCTGAAGCACCCTTGCAATTCACCCTCTCCCTGAAGTGTGGGGCGTCCCAGACACATCTGTGTACTACAGCGCGGGATCTGGAGAGGGTCAGGACTACCGGTGGAGTGTCGGCAACACACCCTTTGGGCCACTGTCCCACAAGTGAGTCAAGCACGTCTAGTACCAGCAGGGCCCTCTGCTTGGCAAACGCGTCTTATTTGGAGCGGGGGGGGGGGACCTATGTTCCCCCCCCCCCCCCTCGCCAGGCGACCCCCTCGCGCATTCTCCCCCCCTGGTTGCGTAACCTTGTCTTGGAGCCCCCTCCCCCCCTTGTCACCTTACCTGCAAGCTATCGACCAGCTCCGTGACGCTCCAGGTATCTAGGTCGAGTATCATGGTGTCACCCCACCTCTCATAACATGGCCATGTGACCCCCTCTCCCTCTGGTCACGTAACCTGCAGGCTGTCAATGAGCTCCACCGCAGTCCACGCCCTCGTCACGTAACTTCGGTTAACCCCCCCTCATTACGCAACCTCTGTTTGTAACTCCCGCACTCTGGTTACGGAACCTTGCCGAGTAACCCCCCTTGTCGCGTAATCGCCACGCTATCGATGAGCTTCATGGCGATCCAAACGGAAAGTGGTTTTATAACCCGCGCTCTCATCACACAACCTCGTTGTGTACCCACCCACTTGTCGTGTAACCTGCAGGCTATCAATGAGCTTCATGGCGATCCAAACGGAAAGTGGTTTTATAACCCGCGCTCTCATCACACAGCCTCGTTGTGTACCCACCCACTTGTCGTGTAACCTGCAGGCTATCAATGAGCTTCATGGCGATCCAGACGGCCAAGCGGAACATCGTCGTGTCTCGGCTGGAGGTCGCCATCGCCCGCGTCGTGCGTCTTCTCAACGCCCTCTCGCAGATGTCTTAGTAAGGAGGGGGAAGTGGGGAGGACTGCACCTTGCTACCATGTCTTTCTTTTTGTCTCAGCTACATGTCAGCTACGTGTCAGCAGGGGGTGTCAGCTACACGCCTGCATCGTGCGCCTTCTCTACGCCCTCTCGCAGATGTCATAGCAAGGAGGGGGGCAGGAGGCAGGACTGCACCTTGGTACTATGTCTTTCTTTTTGTCTCACCTACATGGCAGCTACTTGGCAGCTACGCCAGCTACCCGCCCGTGTTGTGCGCCTCCTCAATGCCCTCTCACAGATGTCATAGTAAGGACAAGGGCGGGTGTGCTGCAGCTTATGTTTTTTTGTGACTCAGCTACATGTCAGCCACGTGTCAGGTTCGTCACAGCTACAATTCAGATACATGTCAGCTAAATGTCAGCTACAGCTAAATTTCAGCTTCATATTTGTTAGTAACTTGCTAGCCGCAGATCTTCTGCTTGTCAGACACACAGCTACATGACAGCTACATGACAGCTACATGACAGCTACACCATAAAACCTCTCCCTGACCACCTGCTTGTAGGATATGGACGACTGGATTTGGTCATGCTGAAAGACCAGCGGGATGAGATGCTGAGGATCCCCCGTCACTCCTTTCCCCCAAACCGCCTAGGGTTTAGGGTTCCCCCAAACCGCCTCATGACTGCCGCCATGGGCGGCTTGATGTGGACATGCTGCGTACCGGCAGGGATGAGATGCTGATCCGTAGGCCCCTTTTCAACCCCTTTATCCTGACCCCCCCCTCTCTGCCACCTGCTTGCAGTAATGGGCAGCTGAACGTGGACACGCGACGAGGGGCTGATCCGTAGGCCCCCTTTCACCTTTTCACCCTGAACCCTGAACTCTGACCCCCCCCTCCCTGCCATCTGCTTGCAGTAATGGATGGCTGGATGTGGACACGCTGCGCGACCAGCGGGACAAGATGCTGATCCGGATGACCCTCCATCACCCCCTTATCCTTTAACCCTTAACCTCCTCTCTAAACCCCCTCCCTGCCATCTGCTTGCAGTAATGGACGGTTGGATGTGGACACGCTGCGCGACCAGCGGGACGAGATGCTGATCCGGATGACGATGGCGCAGTTCAAGCTGTCGGAGGCGGCGAGGATGTTGGGGCAGTGGCAGGCCCACGACGCGTACAAAATGGCCAGGTGGGGGAGAGATGGCAGGCCCTTGAACTGACAGGGTGGAAGAGAATCGGCAGGCGTGGGAAGCGTGTTCACTGGGGAGGCGGGGGGAAAGTGGGAAGCTCGTCAATGACACAGTGGGAGAGAAGTGGCAGGCGCATAGGACGGCAAGACATTGGGGCAGTGGCAGGCCCACGGCGCGTGCAAGATGGCCAGACGGGGGAGCAGTGGTATGCGAGGTGGGGTGTCACGCGGCAGGCCCACAATAAGGTCATAACGGTGAGGTGGGAGGCAGTTGGTAGGTCCGAAATGTGGTGAGGTGGGGTACAAGTGGCAGGCCCAAAAAAAAGTGATGGCGGCAGAGGAAATCATTAGTGTGCCGGGCTGCGACCACCCAGGTCCATACTGCCTTAAACCCTTAACCTTAAACCCTAAACCCTAATACTGCTGGACGTCCAAGGTGGTCTGGCGCGCTCAGAACCCCAAAGCAATGCGCACTGGACCCTAAACAATTTACACTCAACCCTAACCCCCCCAGCCACCGCTCAGGTCCATACTGCTGGACGTCCAAGGTGTTCTGGCCTGCTCCGAACCTAAACTGTGCTGAATCCTAAACCCTAAACCCTAAACTGTGCTGAAGCCTTAACCCTAAACTGTGCTTAACCCTATACCCTAAACTGTGCTGAAGCATTAACCCCTAAACCCTAAACTGTGCTGAAGCCTATACCATAAGCTGTGCTGAAGCATAAACCCTAAACTTTGCTTAAGCCTAAACTCTAAACGGTGCTTAAGCCTAAGCCCTCAACTGTATTGAAGCAGAAACCCTAAACTTTTATGAAGCCTAAATTCTAAGCCCTACACCCTGCCCCCATTCTACTGCCCAGGTCCTTGCTTCTGGACGTGGAAAATATGGAGCGCATGGCTCGCGCACTGTCAAGAAAGGTGCGCTGTCACTCCATCTGACTGGTTTCAGTGCCAGCCTTAACCTTAAAGCCACCACCCTGTAAGACAGGGCGGCAGGGGTTCGGTGTCACCCTTTACCCCGAAACCCTCAACCCACCACTCTTTCAGACAGGGCGACAGGAGCGGGGTTGCAGTTGCTAGGATGCCCGGTGTGTAGGATGTTTTCATGTTCAGGGTGTAGGGTTGAGCAACCTGTGGTGGGCTGCAATGCAATGCAAGGATGATCAGTTTTGAGAATGCCGGGTGTAGGGTGTAGGATTTGGCGATCAGCAGTGGGCTGTAGTGCCCAGCATGCACGACATGTCGTGCTGTGGGCTGTAGTGCCCAGCATGCACGACATGCCGTGCTGTGGGCTGTAGTGCCCAGCATGCACGACTTGCCGTGCTGTGGGCTGTAGTGCCCAGCATGCACGACATGCCCTGCTGTGGGCTGTAGTGCCCAGCATGCACGACATGCCGTGCTGTGGGCTTTGGGTGAAGCGATCAGCTTGCAGGCGGGCTGCACTGTAGAGGATGCTCAGGTTCAGGGTGTAAGGTTTAGGATAAAGCAGTCGGTGGTGGGCTGCAGAGTTGGTGGGCTGCACTGAAGAGGATGCTCAGGTTCAGGGTGTAGGGTTAAGGGTTAAGCAGTCGGTGGTGGGCTACAGTGTTGATGGGCTGCAGCGTTGGTGGGCTGTATAATTGGTGGGCTGCAGAGTTGGTGGG
The DNA here is from genome assembly GCA_037349105.1 of Limnomonas spitsbergensis. Lineage (NCBI taxonomy): Eukaryota > Viridiplantae > Chlorophyta > Chlorophyceae > Chlamydomonadales > Limnomonas > Limnomonas spitsbergensis. Next base: position 4,662,028 of record JAYJMM010000114.1, read on the forward strand.
CTGCACCGAAGAGGATGCTCAGGTTCAGGGTGTAGGGTTTAGGGTTAAGCAGTCGGTGGTGGGCTGCAGAGGTGGTGGGCTGCAGAGGTGGTGGGCTGCAGAGGTGATGGGATGCAGAGTTGGTAGGCTGCAGAGGTGGTTGGCTGCAGTGGTGGTGGGCTGCAGTGCCTAGGATGCTCAGGGTTAAGTTGTAAGCAGTCCGCGGTGGACTGCTGTGTTGTTGTTACAAAGTTGCCGCCACCACCCTAAGGTGGTGGGCTGCAGCGGTGGTGGGCTGCAGAGCCTAGGATGCTTGGAGTCCATGTCATCTTATGATTACCGACTAAGGAGCAGGGTTTTTTCGACTGTGCAAGGGAAGTGTAGCCGTTTTCTTTGTCAGGCCTCTGGGCCGCCACCACTGGGCCGTCGTGGACCAATCTTAGAGCGGCCTACGGCCGGTGTTCCAAGCAGCAGAGGCAAATTGCTGTAGCAGATGCAGCTGCATTGCCCTCAATTCAACAGCGCTATGACCTTTGTTTCCCCCATGTTTCCTTGCTGGCCTGGAAAACTCCTGCGAGCATGGGGATGGGGAAAGAATTCAAATGACAGGGTTGTGGAATCCTCCCCGTGGACCCCAGGTTTATGGTTAGGGTATACCCTGAACCCTGGATTCTGAACACTCAACCTAAATGATGTATAAACCATTCCGTGATCCCCAGGTGCGTGGCAAGGGTTGATCCCTTGATCCAGATTTCAGGGGTTATCCCTTGATCCATCCCTTAAGGTTGATCCCTTGATCCAGATTTGAGGGTTGATCCCTTGATCCAAACCTTAGGGTTGATCCCTTGATCCAGATTTGAGGGGTTATCCCTTGATCCAAACCTTAGGGTTGATCCATTGATCCAGATTTGAGGGTTGATCCCTTGATCCAGATTTTAGGGGTTATCCCTTGATCCAAATCTTGATCCCACAACCAAATAGTATGGGATGGTCCCCGTGACTCCCAGGTTTATGACTAGAGTTTTGGGTTAAATGTTTACCCTGAACCATAAAACCTTAAACCCTTAGTCCATCACTCACAACCCTGAACCCTTTACTGTTCACTTGTAACACTTACCCCTAAACCCTCAACACATCCCTTAACCCCCAGGTGTACGGCAAGCTCAGGTGCGAAGGGGCGTCATCGCTGCTGTCCATTTGGTGGGCGCCAACGGCGGCAATTGTTGCATGGCCGCTGGCTGTGTGGGTGCGGGCCCGCCTCACCACCGTGTATGCCCCCAAGATGGAGAAGATCTATTAGGAGGAGTGAGGAAGAGGCGTTGCTTGATTTGCATCGATGACGTCTGTTGGGTGGGCGCCAACGGCTGCTGTTAGCGCAAGGACGAGTGGGTGCGGTCTGGCCTCAACCCTTTCCTCACTTCGATGATGGACGATATCTATTAGTAGGATGGAGGAGCTTGCTTGTCAATCACACCTCCGCCTAGTGCCTACGCTTCCAAGTGGGGAAAGATCTTTCAGGAGGATGGAGGCGGCGGCGCTTGCTTTTCCGTCGTTGTTGTGTTTGGGGTGGGCGCCGAAGGCTGCCATTGGCGCATGGGCGAGTGGGCGGGGGTCCGCCTCAACCCTTTCCTCACTTCGATGATGGACGAGACTACTAGAAGGATGGACGAGGCGGTGCCGGTGCCAGGTCTCAGACTTCGATACGTTGTTGTCAAGGTGTCACCAGGGGGGGGTCGCTTGGTCTGACCTCGTCGCTTGTCGAAACTTGGTCATGCAATCATGTACATGGTTGTGTCTGTTCGTACAAGGACGGTGATGCCGTATTTCTGTGTCTACCTCTCTTTCAGGGGGGGGGCGTACTTTTGTGCCGTGAATGCGTGTCTGCTCTTTAAAAGAGCCGATCGATTATAGTGTGCAACCACGTACGACCCTCTAAGCAGGATCTCTTCCAGCTGTACACATGTGGGGCTTGAAGGCCATTTCAAGAAACCAAACTCATCCCTTTATGTCCATCTCGGTACTCTCTCCCATTGCGACGAGCATCTCCACTTCTTGCTCTGAGACGCAGGCTCCTCCGTAGTAGTGGTCTTGCCGCATAAACCGCATCTGCAGGCGCTCCATCACTGTCGCGACCACCACGCATATATGCCCCACCGGCCATACCCCGTACCGTGCCCTACCGCCCCCCAGCACCCTTACCGTACGCCGTACCGTACACCCAACCGGTAACCCTCCACCACCCTAAAGACTATTTTCTGGTGTTCGGAATTGGTGCGATGGTCCAATGAGTCAGCCTCTAAAAGAAAGCCGACTCCTTAGGCTGTGTTTCCATTGGAGTTTGAGGTGAGCAGTCGGGCAGGTCGGTTTTGTTCGGTCCGCGCCAAGGTTTAAGCCCGAGGTGGAGACCTTTCACCGCCACTCCTTTCAAACATTATCTGTGTCTAGGACACTAACGTGGGCCCAAAGCTGAGCTGCACTCCTCGGTCGTCCACGGGATAATTGTTTCGACCCTCCTCGCAAACCTTTCGCGACTGGGTCCCTCTCTCTCTTCTGAGAGGGGCTTTTAGGACCCTCCAAACCAATTGTCCTCTCCCAAAACTTCTGCTTCTCCCACGGCGCGTCACTTCCACGTTCCAGGACTGGTAACTTCCCCTCGTCCACCAAAACGCTACCCTTTCCTTCTTAAATAATCCTACATTTCTCTTTCGCATCTTCTCCCTCCCACTCCTCTTGTACTTGCCTCTGATTCCAACCCATCACCTACCCCCCTCCGCCTCCAGCACCCAGCAGCATTGATCTCACCTGCACCACTTCCAACTCTTAGGTCCACGTATCTACCAGTCATCTCCCTCCTCCACTTTTCTCGCTTATGGTGCATGGTCCTATCCTCCACCCCCACCCCAACTGCACCTTCCTTGGCCTCCACTTTTCTTCCCTGCCATGCAGCCATGCAACGCCTTTTCTATACACTCCTCCTCCTATTCTCCTGCTTTAAATCTTACCCTCCCTCCCTCTTATGCTGTCTGCAGACGCCCCTCTACTGCTCTCGTCATTTAGACCAAAACAAAATGTTCTGCCTAAGCGGCCTAAGGGAACCTCTCGCGAATGTTCCCTCTCCCAATTCTACTTACCTCCTGCCTCCATGACCTATCCGGCTCCATCCCCCCCATCACTCTACTCCTTCCCGGTTTTTTCATCCTTCTACACTTCGGCCATCAGACGCACACCCTTCCAATTTCCTGCCGCACCTATGCCCCATGACACCATGCCCTACGCATATCCCCCTTCCCTACGCCTCTTGTCTCCACATTTCCCCTACACTTCTTGCTATCAAACGTACCCTCTCTCCCTCTTATGCTGTCTGCAGACGCCCCCCTACTGCTCCCGCCATTTACACCAAAACAAAATGTTCTGCCTAAGCGGCCTAAGGGAACCTCTCGCGAATGTTCCCTCTCCCAATTCTACTTACCTCCTGCCTCCATGGCCTATCCGGCTCCATGCCCCCCCATCACTCTACTCCTTCCCGGTTTTTTCATCCTTCTACACTTCGGCCATCAGACGCACACCCTTCCAATTTCCTGCCGCACCTATGCCCCATGACACCATGCCCTACGCATATCCCCCTTCCCTACGCCTCTTGTCTCCACATTTCCCCTACACTCCTTGCTTTCAAACGTACCCTCTCTCCCTCTTATGCTGTCTGCAGACGCCCCCCTACTGCTCCCGCCATTTAGACCAAAACAAAATGTTTCTGCCTAAGCGGCCTTGGGGAACCTCTCGCGAATGTTCCCTCTCCCAATTCTGTTTACCTCCTGCCTCCATGGCCTATCCGGCTCCATGCCCCCCCATCACTCTACTCCTTCCCGGTTTTTTCATCCTCCTACACTTCGGCCATCAGACGCACACCCTTCCAATTTCCTGCCACACCTATGCCCCATGACACCATGCCCTACGCATATCCCCCTTCCCTACGCCTCTTGTCTCCACATTTCCCCTACACTCCTTGCTTTCAAACGTACCCTCTCTCCCTCTTATGCTGTCTGCAGACGCCCCCCTACTGCTCCCGTCATTTAGACCAAAACAAATGTTTCTGCCTAAGCGGCCTAGCGGAACCTCTCGCGAATTTTCCCTCTCCCAATTCTGCATACCTCTCGCCCCCATGGCTTATCAGGCTAGATCACCCCCCACCACTCTGCTCATTCCCGGTTTCTTTTCCCACCTACACTTCTGCCTTTGGATGCACACCCTTCCCATTTTCTGCCACACCTAGTACCTCTGCTTTACACACAAGTTTTGCATCAGACCCATTGCCCGACTCCCACAAATCAAGTTCAGCTTCTTCATTCTGCCCCAAAATACACTATATGTTCAATTTTAGTTCACTTTATATGGACACATCTCTACGACATTTTGCACTTGGCATCCCTGAGTCTTCCAAGGACCTACTTTATACTGCATTTGCATGTTCGATTCTAGCCACCTCCATTGTTGTATTCATGCTCCTCCACAAAACACTTGCCTCACCATGTCTTACGGCTTCGCACCCTACCACTCCTACTACTTCCAGCACGACGCCCCCACCACCAGCCATCCCCTCAGCTACAACATCCACTACCAACCTCAACGCAACTGCTACCACGTGGCACCGTTTCCTTCACATCAAAAAGATTTTAAAGCTAACTCCCATTCAACGCCATCATGGCCAATACCTCCTCAGCCACTTGCGACGTCTCCTCACACGCACCCAAAGACGTTTCCCCCACACACACCACCTCCACATCCCACTAATACAAGCCATCTCACGCATCCAAAAGGCCCGCCACACCTCCTCTCGCACCTCCCCTAAGCATCCTTCACAACACCCCCGACCTCCACAACGGGGTGGAGACGTTTCAGCAAACCACCCGCCTCTCACGCCTTCACACGACCCCCTCCCCCACGGCCTTGCTTTCTTTGAGCGACAATCTCTTGGATTCTGCCAAGTCCACGCTTTCAATAACCTTAGTGGTGGTGCTGTCACGACCCCCCCCGATTTCTTGGCATGGTGTCGCTACCGGTCCACCAATCCCATTCTACCACACCATGCCCAACTCCTCAACCCATCAGTGCCTCATCCACAATTCCACACTTCTCGGGGTAATTTCACTGATGCCCTCTTTGCTTTATGGCTTTTTGATACTCACGAACTCCACAAACTCGACATCATGGATCGCACCAATCTCCCTCTCTCCACCGTTTCTCTTCACCCCTTTCTGTCCCGTTTTTAGCCCTTCAATATTCCTCACTTCGTGAGCAAGACTGCTTATTTGGGGCTCTCTATCAACCTTATTCCACCCCTTGGATAGGCACCTCCTTGGTTGAGCCTCCTTTTTCTGGTCATGCACTGCTCAAGGCTATCCGATGGTCGTTGGCATCACTTCAAAAACAACCCCACATACCTACATCGACCTTCATCGTTGTTCCCAAATGGAAACAGGGCAAATTTATGACCCTCCTTAACTCAGGCCATCGCCATATCTCTTACACCAACCTCCACCACACCCATTTACCTTTTCTTCCCCCCGACCATCTCACTCCGGCCGATATTGCTAACGCAGGCATGCCGAAATTTGACCTTGTCCTCCTCCTCATCTCCAACACTCTTGGGATACAACCCGTACTTTCCCATATCTTGCCCCCACTTTGGCCCCGGGCTCCTCCCACCCTTCTCGCTACTTGCTCCCTCCCGGTTATGGCCAGGCAAATCTCCTTCCTCTGCCCACCACAATCCTTGCACCTCCACCCTCAGCCCAGCCAAGCCCGACAACCCCTCCACCCTACGCCCCGTCCTACCCCCTCCGTTGGCACGATATACCGGCATATTACACCGATGGCTCGGCCCTATCTACACCTGGCAAAGGCATAGCCACGGGTGCGGCCTTTTATTGTACTCAAGACACCACAACCTACACAGTCCACCCCGATGGCCGGGCTGAAACCAACACTATTACACGGGCTGAGCTTGCTGGCATCATGCTGCCCTCACTCATGCCGCCTTACACCACACCGGTGATCTTACCATTTCTCAGATTCCTTGGTTTCTCTCTATGATACGCAGAAGGCCCTTCGCCACCCGCACACTTTGCTTGAATGTAAGCACGCCCCCCTTCTCCTCGACATTCGTGCTCTCATCCTTACCAGGCTACGCCTCCGCCACCATTTTCACCTGTACAAGGTCAAATCTCACATCGGCATCATTGGCAATGAACTCGCAGATAAGGGTGCTGCACTCGCCCTCCAATCCCCCGACCAATGCGACTTCACATGCACCTCAGATGTCCAACACTTCGCACACCTACCTGCATGGCCATGCCTCCCTCCCCCCCATGACACGGACAAACCGTGGTTTGCATCAGACCTTACCCATTATTTGAAGGAACACATGTCCCGAAACTGCCCCCTTCTAACAGATGGTCCTACTTCTCCCCCTCTGCCCTTGCGCTATGTCCGCATGCAAGTCCTCGTTGCCTCTGCCCTCGCCTCATACCTTCCCATCTTATGGCACATGGGTTTGCCCTTTAGTGGTATTCGCAACATCCTCAAATCGCGCACCAATACCTTGTGGACTGCATCTACAGCCATGCATATGAACCGCCCTTACAAAACAGTTGTAGGCACTCGCACCACCCCCCACTGTCCCATATGCTCCCATCCCAATGATACCCCTGGCCATCTTTTAGGCGGTTGTGCTAGTTGTGCTCATTCCTCCATGTCCGCCTCATACATTGCTCGACACAACCGAGCTGTATGCATCATCCAAACTGCTATTGCTAATGGCTCCCTAGGCTCCTCTTTTACTATCATGCATGCCACTTCCCGTGCTAACCTCCCCTTCGGGGTCTATGACACCCGTCTTCCACGTTGGCTAGTGCCCCGACGACCCCCCACTTTCCCTGACACCTTTGATTACTGTGACAAACTGTGACAAACTGCGAACTGCTTATTGTCCAAGGTCTCCCACATTCCGAATTATTTCGTCTTTACCGCGCTGGTCAACTTTCTAGCTCACAAACTATGTCTCGCCTCCAGAGGACTTGCATTGTACACGTAGTTGAAGTCGGTTACACCTCCGAATTTTCTTTCGAACAATGCCATGCCTGTAAATCAGAACAACATTTACAACTTTTCCTTCTCCTCAAACATAAAGGTTGGACAGTTTCCTTGGCACCCGTTCTCCATCCCGCCCTTCCACGTGATCCTTCGCCGACCGTGCCCATCCCCCCCCCCCTCATCCTTCCCCGCCTTCTTCTCATACACATATCATCCTTCTGGGAACCGCAGGCTTCCTCTTTCGTCCTGCCGATAAAATCCTGAGCATGCTCTGATGCTCGGTGTCTCCAAACACGACATATCCTCCGTCCTCAACCGTCTCACGAACCATACCATACGCTGCCATATAAACATCCTTCGTCAGCGTCGCCATCTGGAAAACTCCCCTGCCCACTATTGTCCGGTACCCCTTGACGATCCTCCTTAACCACCAGGTTTTTTGTCTCCCGGTGTACGGCATTTAAAATCTCGTATTCCTCAAGCCACGCTCAGGCGTTTTCTTTCTTTCTTTCTGCAAAGTGAAGGCTCACAACGGATACATTGGGAATGAGATGGCCGACAGAGTGGCCAAACGAGCTGCAAAAGAAAGAAAGAAAGAAAACGCCTGAGCGTGGCTTAAGGAATACGGGATTTTAAACGCCGTACACCGGTAAAACTAAGAGGCAATTGCGATATCTCAGTCCCCATCGAACCGGAACCGTCACAATACGGATCGTACTGGCCTTTTGCAAAGCCAACGATACCCAGCGCAGATGAGGAGGAGAGCGACACAAACCCCGAGCCGCGAGGACTAGAAAATCTGACTGGTGACCTGAAATCGCACATGCACGAGCGGCAAAAACTAGGAAAGTCCAACACCGACAGTGTGTACTTCCAGGGCTGGCAGAGGCTTAAGACTTCCACAGAAGGGGCCCTTAGCAACAGCTTCATGACGAAACCAGCTGTCTCGATGACCTCGGTAGGTACCGTACGCGTTGGAGAAAATTCTCCTAATTTATGTCCAACCATTTGATCTGTTACCTCAGTCCGTAATACAACCACCCAACACCTTCTTACTGACCCAACGGACATGGTTCAATACACTGAATCCCACTTCGGCAGAGAATGGGCGCATGACCCCTCCCTCCCTACCCATGATCCCTTTCCTTGGGCGGCCACAGGCGCAATTGATGCATTCACTCTTGACACGCCTGCCAAATCCCACTCCACACCAACTTCTACCCTGCTTCCATATGTCACCCGAACACACCTCTTTCATCGTGTCCTCCACAAATTATCCAACAATAAAAAGCCAGGCCCAGACGGTGTCCCCAATGAACTCCTTCGCATCATGCCATCTTCATTCAAGTCCTCCATACGTAACCTCCTTATCCTCATGTGGGTCACTGGCTCTACCCCAGACACATGGAAAGTCTCACATACCACTCTTCTCCATAAAAAGGACGACCCCTCTATCCTGACAAATAAACGACCCATTGGCATGCACAACACTATCTACAAACTTTGGACTCGTTTTGTCAGTACTGTCATATCTGAATTTTCTGAGGACCACTGCATACTCAGTCCTTCCCAAGAAGGGTTCCGAGCTAAACATAACACCTCTCGCCATCTGCAACGTCTTGTACATCTTCTAGAGGATGCCCAAGCATCCAACCGCAATATCTACATTGCCTATGTGGACCTCACTAACGCATTCAACACCATAAACCATGACAAGCTCTACCGTATTATGGATACCCTAGGATACCCTGAAGATTCTGTCGATGTCATCAAAGGCATCTACACTAATGCCTCTACCCGTATCATTCTCCAGCGGTCTTCAGGTCTTGCTACTCATCCTATCCCTGTGGGTCGAGGCACCATTCAGGGGGACACTCTGTCTCCCCTGGTTTTCAATATCTACATGGAACCTTGTCTCAGATGGTGCAACACTGGTGGCCATGGCTTCACCCCCTCATGTGCTATCCCCCTAGGCATGAAACACCCTTGTGCCCTCACTCTCTCCACCCTCGCCTTTGCTGATGATATGGCCCTTCTCTCGCATTCTCACGTTCGCCTCCTTCATCAACTTCACAAACTCACTGCTTATTGCACATGGGCAGGTCTGACGCTCAACGCTTCCAAATGTGCACTTACTGGGGCGGCTCACCATGCAGCTCTTACAGGATTGGCCCACACTATTGCCGAGCAAACCGCCCTCCTTCATGCCCAACTACACAATAATTTTTTTGTGAACGGCATCCCCTTTCCATTCTTCCCTCCCTCAAAATCTTACAAATACCTTGGTGTTTACATCAACACCCTTCTCAGCTTTACAGATCATCTCGATGCCATCACTGCCACTATCCAAGCGAAATCACGTAGCCTCATCTACCTCATCATGGCCGATGTCGCCCCCCAACACATTCTCATGATCATCAACAGGGTCCTTCGCCCTAAAATTACGCATTCCCTATCCATTGCACCTTTCTCAGAAGTGGATATACGGATACTCGATACCCTGCTTGCCAGAGTCCTCCGCATTTGCATGAATCTTGGCCACTCCTACCCCACCGCCCTTATACTCACACCCACAGATCGGGGGGGTGTTGGCCTCACCTCCCTCCTGACAGATTACACCCAGATTTCCGCCCTTACCCTCACCCGAGCCCTGAACGATGAAGGTTCCCTCGGAACCCTCACTTCTGGCGTTTTGAACCAACAACTGGACACTCATGGACAACTCCCCCTCACGTCGCTTGTGCGACCCACTAGAACTTTTCACTCGTTACCGCTCCCCATGCGTCAACTTTCCCTCATGCACCATGCTCAACTTGCTCTCCATCGTTGCTCATCAGGCCCTTCCCCTATTACCTCTGGAGTTCAAGAACTCCTCGGCAATGCCATGTGGCGACACGTCGGTAACCCGTATGACATGTACCCTACCAGTGGGTGCAGCGCAACTGCCTGAATTTCCTGTGCCCTACCAGTGCGTGAAGCGCAACTGCCTGCATGTCCTGTGCCCTACCAGTGGGTACAGCGCAACTGCCTGCATTTCCTGTGCCCTACCGGTGGGTGCAGCGCAACCGCCTGCATTTCCTGTGCCCTACTGGTGGGTGCTGTGCAACCGCCTGCATTTCCTGTGCCCTTCGGTGGGTGTAGCGCAACCGCCTGCATTTCCTGTACCATACCACTGGGTGCAGCGCAACTGCCTGCATTTCCTGTGCCCTACCGGTGGGTGCAGCGCAACCGCCTGCATTTCCTGTGCCCTACTGGTGGGTGCTGTGCAACCGCCTGCATTTCGTGTGCCCTACTGGTGGGTGTAGCGCAACCGCCTGCATTTCCTGTGCCCTCCGATGGGTGTAGCGCAATTGCCTGCATTTCCTGTGCCATACCAGTGGGTGCAGCGCAACCGCCTGTATTTCCTGTGCCCTACCGGTTGGTGCAGCGCAACCGCCTGCATATCCTGTGCCCTACCGGTTGGTGCAGCACAACCGCCTTCATTTCCAGGGCCCCACTGGTGGGTGCAACGCAACCGCCTGCTCTTCCTGTGCCCTACCGGTGGGTGCAGCGCAACCGCCTGCATTTCGTATTCACTACCGGTGGGTGCAGCGCAACCGCCCGTATGGATTGTGTCCTACCGGTGGGTGCAACGCAACCGTCTGTATGGACCGTCACTGGTGGGTGCAGTGCAACCGCCTGTATCGACCCTGCCCTACCGCCGGGTGCAGCGCAACCATCTGTATCGACTGTGCCCTACTGGTTTGTTGCAGCGTTACTATCCATATGGACTGTGCCCTACCGGTGGGTGCAGTGCTACCGTCCGTATGGACTGTGCCTAACTGAAGGTTATAGCGCTCCAATCATATCAACTGCAACCTACCGGTGGGTTATCAATTTACTCAAGAGATGTTTGGGTTGAACATCCAAGAACTCAGCGGCATGGTGCACACTAGCTAGGTCCAGTGGGTAGCAAGCCTACTGCGGGCACATGAAGTGAAGGAATAGAGAGGGAGCACTGCCCGTAGTACGTTGCGGTGAAGCGGTCTGCCTATGTGTTCGTAATTTGCTCAGGTTCATGGGGCTGAAAAGCCAAGGACACTGCAGCATGGTGCCCACTAGCTAGGGCCAGTGGGCAGAAGGTCTAGACAGTTGTGAAAGGATAGAGAGGGAGCGCTGACAACGCTCACCTTTCCTAAAGCAATCTTAAATGTCGGGCGGATGAGCTTCACATGATGTACTTCCCGATCTACACAGACCTTCGATTTCAATTTAACCTCACTTTCCATAATGACCTAGAGGATGAGGATGAGGCCATGAAACGGTACGCAAATGGAAGATGGGGCAAACTAAATGCAGAGGTTTCTGCATCTATGTTATGGAAGAAATTTGGTTATCTTATCTTTCAGTGGATGAAAAGAGAGAATCATCTCAAAACTTTGCCAAATCCCCCGTCTCCCCCCTAATTCTCTAGGTGGTTCTCAACCGAACTCTATTGCACCCACGTCAAGTTTTATGACGGGGCTTATCTTCTGCACTATGGGGTTCATTCCCACGCCACTGTCGTGGTTGTGTGCTAGTTGCTAGCCCAAGCGGGTCACTGGTTTTCGCTTTATGTCCTAGTGTATCAAGTGCATGTACCGGTTTTCGGGCACAGGTCCCATGCATCAAATGTGATGCTCTGATGGATTGTAAAAACTTCACAAAAAACTTCACAGACCGGTCAGATGCAAGAACGGTGCTTAAATATACTAGTTTAACATAAATAGAGCGGTCAGGCGCCAGTGCGGTACTGCGGTGATTAAAAATACTAGCACTGGTACGTAAGCTAGAAAGCGGTCAGGCCAAAGAGCAGTGCTCAGAAAACACACCAGTCCAGAGCAACGGAGAATTTAGGTGCAATGTAGCGGTCAGGGGCAAGAGTGGAAGCGCCCGAGAGCAGCGCACGAGTCAGTAGATACAAAAGATTGTATCATTGTACAATTCATCCTGGTATGATTAAAAATCAGTGAAGGGGCACTGCTGTCAATCAGAGACTCACTCAAACACAAGGTCCCCATCATTGACAGTACCAACCTCGATTTCCAGCCCCTCTCGCAAGGCTCTAGCATGGCCCATACCGGTATCCATGGGTTGATCAGGAACCTGGAGGCCTCTTCCTTAAAAAAGTCGGGCACCGCGTAGAGCATGCGGTGGATAGGCTTTTGGAAGTCAATGATATCGTACCAAGCCGCTCCAGTCGGCCGCCTCTTTGCCCATTCAAAGCTGATGCATCCCTTGCTCTCCAGAAAGCTCATGCCAGCCTTGAGTTGCGTCAGTGTACCACCGGATGAAAACTAGATGTTCACCTCAAGCTCGGGGAACCGAGTTACTCCCTGCCCAGATTATGGGTCGAAAGCACGGGCAGGGGACAGGAAGAGGGACAGGGGACAGGTGCATGACAGATTGACAGGGGACAGGGACATGGACAGGGGACATGAGCAGGGACAGAGGGCATGGGCAGGGATAGGGGCATGGACAGGGATAGGGGCATGGACAAGAGCAGGGGACAGGGGACAGGAGCAAGGGACAGAAGCAAGGGACAGAAGCAGAGGACAGAAGCAGGGGCAGGGGACAGGAGCAGGGATAGGAGCATGGACAGGGGACAGAAGCTGGGACAGGGGACAGAAGCTGGGACAGGGGACAGGAGCAGAGACAGGGGGCAGGAGCAGGGGCATGCTACAGGAGCAGAGACAGGGGGCAGGAGCTGGGACAGGGTGCAGTAGCAGGGACAGGGGGCAGGAGCATGGAAAGGGGGTAGGAGCAGGGACATGGGACAGGAGCAGAGACAAGGGGCAGGAGCATGGACAGGGACATGAGCAGGGACAGGGGGCATGAGCAGGGACATGGGACATGAGCAGGGACATGGGGCATGAGCAGGGACAGGGGATAGGAGCAGGGACAGGGGGCAGGAGCAGGGACAGGGGGCATGAGCAGGGACATGGGGCATGAGCAGGGATAGGGGACATGAGCAGGGACAGGGGGAAGGAGCAAGGACAGGGGACAGGAGCAGGGACAGGGGACAGGAGCAGGGACAGGGGACAGGAGCAGGGACAGGGGGGAGGAGCTGGGACTGAAGGCAGGAGCTGGGACAAGGGGCAGGAGCTGGGACAGGGGGAAGGAGCTACGACCGGTATCATGCAACCAGGATAATGCACGTTCATGGTTGCGCATGCGGCCAGTAGCTGTACTGCAGTATTGGTACTGCGCCCCCATGATGGGGAGCATAAACAAGACCGGCCCATACTGCTTGTTGGTCGCCTTAGTAGCACGCACCTAAGCGCGGACCAGTGTAGCAGCGGCCGCTCACTGCTACCTGTTTCATGCAGCCAATATAATGCACGCTCATGGATGCGCATGTGGCCAACACTTGAACCGTCGCGGCATTTTTTTGACAGAGAGCAGGACAAGACTGGCCAAAGGACGGTCGCCTAAGCAACACACACCTAAGCGCGGACCCGGATGGCAGGGGCCGCTCACTGCTACCAGTTACATGCAGCCTGTTTATTGCCTGTTTATGGTTGCGCACGTGGACAACAGCTGGACCGGTCATGCACCTTCCTTTTAGGGGGGGAAACAATACCAGCCTACTCTCAGTTGCCCATGCAGGCAGATAAGCGCAGGTCTAGGGAGAAGCAGCCGCTCACTGTCACCGGTTTCATGCAGCCAATATAATACAAGCTCATGGTTGTGCATGTGAGCAACAGCTGTACAATCATTGCACCCCCTTGATAGAGGGGAAAACAAGAGAGGCCTGCGGTCGGTTGTTCAAGCGGCTACCTGTGCTCAGGGTAGCAGCGGCCGTTCACTGCTACTAGTATTATGCGGTCCACGGCTGGTCACCTAACAAGCAGCACGCAACTCAGCGAGCAACTGGGTAGCAGCAGCGGTGCGCAAGCTAGCCAACCGCCCCATGCTAGTGCGCAAGCTGGCCATGAACCACTCACATGCTGGTGGGCCAGCTGGCCATCAGCTCCATGCTCGTTTGCCAGCTGGTCAACAGCTCCGCCATGCTGGTGTGCAAGTTGTCCCTCAGCTCCACGCACGCCGGTGCGCAAGCTGACCACCAACTTCATGCTGATAGCTGGTGTGCAAGATGGCCAGAAGCTTCACGCTAGTGCGCAAGCTAGCCAGATGTTGCAGGCTGTTCATCAAGCTGGCTAGCATCTATAATTTTATATGTTGGCATGGAAGCTCACCACTCACCAACAGCTCCATGATGCTGGTATGCATGCTCCCTGTAGCTGCAGGCCAGCAGCTCCAGATTCGGAATGGCTGATGGCTACTAGTAGACCACTCAGTACTAAAGGTGAAAGAATCAAGCAGTAGACAAGCCGCATGCCAAGCAGGAAGAGTACACAAAGTTTTAGGATAATGCAGTCGGCCCAACAACAGCCCAGGTGTACAAGAAACTCTCGTTGTCAGCTGAGAAAAGGCAAGCAGGGACAGGAAAGGCAAACGACTAGCTAGTACCACCGGGCACCCTGGCTAGTCCTCAGCTATCAGTAGTACTACTTAAAACGCAAGTACGTGTTCATACCCTGTCTGGTCGTTGTGGTAACATCTCGATGATCGAATTCCTTCAACAGGGAACTCATAGAAGACATGCTTATTAGTATTGCCAGGGTGTGTCTGCATCAGGCGGACAAAGAAGTGCAGTTAACGGTACTCATATGCAACAGACTGAAGGACGGGCAAGGGAACATATTTCTGCAACTGTAGCCGGACGGACGAGCAAGCGGACTCGGTCCTGCAGCGGATATCTTTCAAGCAGGCAAGCGTGCCGGAATGCGTGCGCAATTCTACAGCAAACACTGACGCCAGCGGGACGACGTCACGGATGCTGGGGCGACAATGCAGGGGGTGCGTGGGGACACGCTTGATTCAATCACGCAAAATGGCCAGTTCAAACGACCCGTTTCCCCCATCTTGATTCAAACGACCCATTCAAGCGTCGGAAACTTACCGACGCAACTGACCCACATCCTCTCACCCACACCTCCTCCACCTGACACTACCCTGCCATTTATGCCTATTCCTCCCTACACTCCAACACCACAGAGTTCCACCCTCCTCATCACTCCAGAACTACTCCATCCTCTTTGTCGTCTGGGCATCACGTCCTTGGAACCACTTACCGTCATGACTGGACCTCACATTTCTACCTTCCAGCCATCCACGTACCTGTCTGCAACATTCAAAGGTAAAGCGCGCCGTCGTTGGATACAACAGGCCCAAGTCTCGCTCAACCGTATCACCCTGCTCCTTAATGGGCATCCCTCTGACCAAGCCCTCAGCTACACGCGCTTTTCTGCACTCCCCCTCCATCAGCGCCACATCACGATCGCCCATGACTTCTCCCAACTCCCTCAGGTTGTCTCGACCACCCTCCCCCACATCGCCTCTGCTCCCAGTGCCGACCAGGCCCTTGGTCTCCTCCCCCAATGCTTCTCCCCACGCCCTCAAGCAACTTCAAAGCGCGCCCGTCCCACTATCCCCCGTAGTACTCATACCCGCGCTCCAGAGCTCTTTCCCAACCCAGGCCTTCCCTCTAGCCCACCCCTTCCTCATGCTCCCTTTGTCCTACACTTGGGCACAACACCATGCCCCCTACTCCCCCACCATCCCAACTACATTCTCGACCTTTCATGCCCCCCTCCCTCTCCTCCCCCTGTCCCTTCCACCTTGCCCCACATCCCTCCTCCCACATTGTTTGTCCTGGACCTGGCTGCACCCCCCGGTCCCCCACTCCCTCATCATCATGACTACATTCTAGACCTCTCATGCCCCCCTCCCCCGCCCCCCCCCCGTCTATGCCCCCCCACGACTCGCTCAGGATTGTTGGATCAACCGTTCGTCTCGTCCACCCTATCGTTCCTCTACCCCACACCACCCTCCCTTAAACCGTACATCCCTCTCACGTAAGCGGACATTACCAGACGAAGCACACCCACATACGGACCCCGCCTGTCCCTTGCTTCCTCCTTCCCCTACCCGTCCCCTTGACCTCGGCCTCACAAACCTCCAACGTCAAGGGCTCTGGCGTTTACGCTCCACAAATCCCCATCCCCGCACCCAATGGGTCCCATCCTCTGCGAACCAAGATCACTCATGCATCGACCAACACGTCTCCTTTAACATAAATCCTGTCCATCCTGACTTCGACATCATACCACCACATTCCTTCACTATCCAGATTGGACTCCACTCACCCTCTTCCGGCCCGTTACACCCTCCCCCCTTACCTTCCGCCCCTGCCTCTGATCCGCAACCCCTTCCATGGCAATGTCACTATGCCTACCTATACCGCCCAAATGGCACTCTTGTTGGTTGCATCCCTGCCCGCCGCCTGCACTGGCTTCGTGCATGCTATGATCATACGAAACTTACCCTTCCTGCCCTACACCTCGCCCACTCTGAGGGTTCCTTCGAGCAAGATCTTGCTTCCCTTCTTGCCCGATACCCCATTCATACCAAGCACAAATCAGGAACCGCGCCTAACACGACTTGGTGTCTCCCGGAACCCATGATGCAAGTGCTCTCAGATACCATGTCCACCCATCTCCACCGTTTTGCTTCTCCTCTCGACGTCTCCTACCATGCACGCACATACTATACCACCCACCATCACGATTGTATTTTTGGGGCTCTCCATAATGCGTACTCCACACCTTGGACCGGCAGCTCGTTCGTTCATCCAGACTTCAAGATAAAAACAATCACAAAGGCAATCCGTTGGGCCGTCTCATCCGCCAGCATGACTACGGTACCCACATGCACTATTATCCTTACCCCAGTTTGGAAGAACTCATCTTTCATGAATTGGACCTCCCATGCCAATATGGTTCATGTTCTGACTCTTCATACCGACCCCAACTTTCGATTTTCAGCCCCGGACCACTTGGCACACATCTACACAGCAACCCAACCAACATACGGCACTCCCAAATGGCCACTACAACTTCTTGTCATTGGTAACACAGAGGGCCTCGCTCGCTTCTACCCTGACCCACCTCCCACTGCTCCAGTCGATTCCAATGTGCACACACTATCTGGACATGGACACCCACCTGGCACCACACCTGCCCACCGTCCACACCCATCCACCCGGCGCCAATCCCAACTTCCCGGTTCGCATGCGAAATGGCAACACCCCGCTGGATTCTCTGTAGCCTCCCACCTACACACGCACACTACCCCGCCTACCCCTCTCCCACTTGCCCCACTCACTTTCCCCCTTATCCTTTTCGATGAACTCCGATCTCTCTACCCCCCTACCTATCCACTTGCTTGGCCGTTGCTTCCGGCATACTACACAGACGGAGCTTGTATACAGGATGACGCCGGCAATAACTTGATAGGGGCTGCCTTTTACTTCACTGTCGATGGCTCCACCCATACAGTCAACCCTACTGGAAAATGTGAAACGAACACTATCACCAGGGCTGAACTTGGAGGCATTCATGCAGCCCTCGATCATGCCCATACACCTTCTGGCCCCGCCTTGACCATTGCCCCTTCCCTTACTATCTTCACTGACAGTCTTTGCAGCATGTACCTCATACAGAAAGCTGTTTTTTACCCACATGATCTCCTTGAGGACAAGCATGCACCGCTTCTCCTGGCCATCCGCCGCCTACTCCTTTCACGGGCCAACATAGGCCTACCAACGCTCATCCAGAAGGTGAAATCACATATTGGTATTATCGGCAATGAACTTGCTGACATTGGGGCAACACGAGCCTTGGACGCACCCAGCACTTGTACATTTAACCTTTCCCATATCAACAACCAGTACATGGCTTCCCTCCCAGCTTGGCCTTGCCTACCCCAAGACGATACTCAAACGGATACAAACGACACCCCTTGGTTCACTACTTCACTTCTGACCTCACCTCCTCTATCAAGGCACACCTTCACTCTTCTTGCCCTCACGTTACGGACGGTGACACCACCATATCTTGTGCTACTTATACCCGCATAATCGAAGAAAATGCCCACTCTTTACCCTTGTATAACAATCACATGTGGCAGTCTTCTGCTTGCCACTTTTCTCTGAAGCGCTGCATCCTCCGTATGCGAGCCAACCTCTTATGGACAGCTAAACGGGCACTTCTCTTCCGTATTCCCTACAAAACAACAGTGCGCTCGTTTACCGATGGCCTTTGCCCCATATGTACACCACCTCCTACTGGCCCACCTGACGCTACTTCTGACACACAGGGACACATGTTTGGAAGATGCAGGCATCCCCGTATGCAGGCCTCTTATATCTCCCGACACAACAAGGCCCTCTGCCTCATCCAACGTTCCCTCCACAGAGGCACAAAGAGTGGAATGTTCACAATTATGGATGCCACACCCGCTACATCCCTCCCACCAGGAGTCTATGACACCCGTATCCCGCAATGGATGCTTCCCGCTGTCCCCCCTGCCACACTCTGCCGCCTTCGTCCTGATCTCCTCTTAATTGAAGGCCTTACCATTGCCGATCTCCACAGTTATCCTCCCGCCCGGCTTGCCGACCCTGCCTTCCTTCTTGACCTCCAACACCGTTGTACCATCCATGTTATTGAGCTCGGGTTTACCTCCAATCTACAATTCTGCCTGTCCCACAAATCCACACAACATGCACAGTTAGTACAATTGCTTCGCTCCGCAGGATGGAACCTCACTACACCTGTTATAGACCCTCTCCACATCCCTGCCCCCCACCCTCTTACATATCTGTTACCCCCCCCTGCTAAAGACATCCTCTACCCCTATGTTCACCTCGTCATCATTGGTTGCTCTGGCATTTTCTATAAAGATATCATGCACCTCTTTCCAGTCCTTGGTATCACACCCTTCAACGTCCCCCCACTGCTCAAACAACTAGCAGTTCACACTGTCCAATCTGCCTATTCCATTCATCGACTTCGCCGTTACCTTGAAAACAGTCCACCCGACTGCCGTCCAGCATCTCCCCCTGTTCTCACTGACCCGCCATAGCCCCTTTCTCCCTTTAAGGGTATACAGACCGGGGCTTGGGCGTCTCGTCAACCTGTACTTCCCAAAATCCACGCCGCATTGGCGTTCTCTTTTCTTTTCTTTTCTACAAAAACCGGAATGTGCTCACGACCGTTATAAACACCCATGGTCTGCTTGGGAGCTAAAAGACCATGCAGCCCCTTTCCCTCTTTCTTGGGAAAGGCTTCTGTTCTTGGTGTACCCCCCTTGCTTAAGCGCTGCAAGACTGGGTCTTTCCCGTGACCCAGTTCTTGGGGAAGTCTTATGCTCGGCACTTTCTTGGGAAGAAAACAGTCCTCAGATGGAGGCACGGATGCTTGTGGAACAACAAACTCGGCTTCAGGTGGGGCAAATGCGACACCGACAAATGCCCTCTTTGTGGGGAACACAACAGTGCCGGGCATATCACTGGATCTTGCAGACACCCAGAAATGCAAAAGATGTACATCGAGAGACACCATGGAACAGGCAGGATCCTCCTTAGAGCCATAGCCAAAGGTAGCATGGGAGGAGACTTGGTCATGGCTGACCTGGGGACAGCCGAAAAGTGTGCCATGGCCGGAGCGCCCGCCCTACCAACAAACGGAGTGCCCAAGGACCTGCTACCCCAGATCCAACCAGCAACAACAACCTCTGCCTCAAAACACAAAGAGAAAATGCAACCTGATATCATGATAATGCAAAAGGCAGAGGAACCCAAGGACACTAACATCCTTATAGTGGAATTTAAGTATTGCAGAGACACAGATCCGAGGGACCAACTCTCAGCGTGCTACAGCCAACACACTGAACTAATGCAAAAACTCCAGAGCTCAGGACACTGCAAAAATAATATTAAAATCATCCCCATCATGTTAAAAACCTCTGGCACCATTTATAGGAAGCACACAATGCAAGGCATGCCCTCCCTTGGCATCAGCATATATCACGCCCGGAAGTGCGCTCAAAAAATGCATGTGCACGCTACAAAACTCTTACACAATATTGTGCAAACCAGACGTAGGTTAAAATACTTCCCGACATCTGGATCCAACAGTCAGCCAGCCAGACACAGCAGGAAGCGCAAGCCACCGTAGCTTGAATGGATTTTCTCTTGTTATGATGGTAACGGCACGGACCCGGCCTAGGCACATGCCGCGCTGTTTCCGTAACCCTCACGACCCAGCGGGGCGTAGTTTTCTTTCTTTCTTTGCTGACAAGAGGCCGGAGGGCGGTGGCGCGCTGGCAGATCCAGCCGGGGTTGGTGATGACATTGTTGGTCTGGTGGGCATGGCCCTCATTCTGAATGTCGAAGCCAAAAATGGCGTTGGACAGGTTACCTCTTTGCGGACGGCCGGCCATCAGTCCATTCCTGGGGGGGGAGGAAGGGGCAAGCTGGACTTGCGGAGGATGCTAGTCCACGTCTTAATGCACAATCAGCACGTTCGTGCATAGAGGGAAGGGGCATGGCTGGTTTCAAGCCCGCTTTATTTTAGGGAGGGGCAATTCACTGTACTTTTAAAGTGGGTCTAAGCAATTGACTGGGAGTGCGTTTGGAGTGCCTAGCTGCTGGCTCTGTCGGCTGATCTACAGTGTTGGGGTGACAAGCTGGGCGTTCCGGGAGGGGGCGTTCCAGGGCAGGGAGATGATCCGGCGGTCTTGTTGAGCTACATAGGTAACTACCTACTGGCCAATAAGGCTGCTCTTGCGGGAAACGCTGGTGGCCTGCACCACCCTCCAGGCTGCAAAGCCCCCATACATTGTCTTACGACGTTGCGGAGACCTGTGTTTTTGATAAACAGTTGCCTGCAAGTAATTTTGCTTGGACCAAACAAAGTGTGAGGCTAGCCGCCCAAACCCTGAAACACACAAAAAAACAACCCGGGTGCCATTGTGGGCCCTCGTCGTCAGCTGAGAAAGAGTCAGCAGAGACATGGAGGGCAACTTAAGCACCAATGCGACACGATGTGCGCAAAGCGTCGGTAAATGTACACCTATTCTGCTCCAGATGCGCCAATTCGCTGCAGGGCCGTTGCGCTGCCTGCCGCAAGCAGTAGCAGATCATACGCGTGTTCAAATAGTGTGACGTGAATGTTGAGAGGTGTGACATGTTGCGGTACAGCTGTCGTGCACAGTGGCCAGGTGATATTACATGTTTGGGGCCGTGGTCTTCATAAGTCACACCTCTGAGCTGGCTAGAAAGGTTCAGCCGGGTAGAAAAGTTCAGCCGCTATACCGATATGTATACGATGCTGAGAGGCAGCAGCAGTGGCGGGGCCTGTTAAATGCATGCAGTTGTGGGCAAGGGGGCAAAACACTGCCAGTGTTTGCATGCATGTAAGTCATGGACGTTTCCCTCTGCGTCCGGCTCGAAAATGTTGGGCCGCATAACCTGGGGGGGGATATTCAAGATTTCCACCAGTTCAGGAGGCGGGTCCCCCAGCCCTGAAAGCAACACGCTTGCACATCGCAATATCAGGGTTCATTGGGTTGGCCTCGTTGGCAACTTGGCTGACTTTGAAGATTTCCGAGCCTTCAGTCTTCCGAGGGTCTACTGATCTCGAGCCCTCGGTCAGCCGAAGGTCCGCTGATCCCGCGCGCCCCTCTCTCAACTGCGGCATACTCTTACCAAGCCTCCTCTGCCGGCCGACCAACATCGAGGCAGACTTCCCGCCGCCGACACTGCCGCCGCCGCCCTCACTACCGCCGGGCCTCCTCTCAAGCAGCCGCTGTGCGACCTTCAATGCCGCAGTGTAATTGCCGTTATTGTTTCTGTCGCTGTTGCCGCCGCCGTCAATTCCCTGGTGTATGTCAGGCCTCTTCTGCGGGGCCCCGGGCACATGGAACAGCTGGGGCAGCAGCAGCAGCCCATTGGTGGCATGTCTCAGCTGCATGCCCTCTTCAAACAGCTGTTGCATGGCGAATCGAGCCGAGTCCCAGCGGAGCTGCGCAACAGGCAAGGCAAAAAGAGTGGACATATAAGAGTGGGCATAAAGAGTGAACAATCACACAGGAGCTGCACATTAGGTGGCAGATGGGGTGGACAGATTAGGGTGGACCTAAAAAGAGTGACCATGTCAGGTGGAGCTGTGCATCAGACGGCAGATAGAGTGGACATGTAAGAATGGACATATAGAGGGGACAGATAAAGACGTCTTGTGCAACGGACAGCACAAAGAGCGGGCGGATAGAGTGAGCAGTCAGAGTGGTGATGTGCAGCAGACATCAGATAGATTTAACAGATACGAGTAGACATATAGAGTTCACAGATTAAGTGGAGCTGTGCAACATACGACAGATAAGAGTGGACATAAAGAGTGCGCAGTCAAAGAGGGTTTAAGGAAACTCCCCCCCCCCCCAATCAGTTTCTAAAATAAATAAAAAAGACAGACTACGCACTTCGCCAAAGCAGGAGGCGTGAGGTACCGCTCGACCCACAGCACTTCTATCCTTAAGTAGGATGGCCCGCTCACGAAACCACTTAACCTGGGCCTCACACCTACCCTGGCGGCCTGGCCTGTCACCCAGCAGCCCAGCCTGGCCACTAGGGATACTCGGGGTTTGATTTGATTTGCCCGTGTTTGAGCCACAGTTGTATTTTAATGGCAGCTCAACCCTCTCCCTCGCCTGTGCATGGCCGCGTGCGAGCTGGGAAACAGCACATTGGCACCTTATCGAGATTAGCTAACGCGTGCAACCCTTGGGCACATTCCCGTCACACAACTTAACCTGGACCTCTCCCTGGCCTGTCACTTACCTCACCCTGGCCTGGAAAGCCGTGTGCGGCGCAAGCACGTACACATATTTTATTTAGCCGTGATCGAGCCTTAGGTTTAGAAAAAAGGCAGCTGAACCCTCACACTGTCCTGGAAAGCCGTGTGCATGTTGGGGAACAGCACATTCATCAGTCCGTGTTCGAGCCCTAGGTATACCCCTCCAAAAAATACTGAGCCCTCACCCTGGCCTGGAAAGCCGCGTACGAGTTGGGGAACAGCAGCGTTTTGAGGTCCAGCTCCTTCATCGAGGACACAAACGATACAGGCTCGAGTCCAGCAAGGGCAGCACCGAGGCAGATGGCTCCAGCCTGTACATCCCTTGGTCGCTGGACGTGGCCGCACTTCCGGACCCCCGGCTGCCTCTGGTAGCTCCCTTGCTCAGCGGCGGCGGCGCCTTGCCGCTGGTGGATCTCTTGCTCAGCGCGGCGCCAGGCTCCCCGGTGCTCGCCTCCTGTCCAGAACCCGGCTGAAGGACATTCGCTGACTCAGTTGGACGTGGCTGCTGGTCGCTCCTCTGCTCAGCTGGTCGCGGCTGCTGGTCGCTCCTCTGCTCAGCAGCAGGGTGTGAAGGTGATGCTCCCGGCGTGTTGCGGCGCGGCCAGCTTTTCTTCTCCGTCACGAGCCTGCTGCTACGGCTGTTGCATGTCCCACGGGTCAGTCGGCATGGACTGGGCTCTCATGGAGGGGGGGCCTGGGATATGACAGAACGAGGGTTTCGGTTCTGTCTTGGGCATAGGTGGTTATGGTTTAAAGGTGCGTGGTGGGCAGGGGTGTTCAGGGTTCAGGTTTTGGGAGGCCAGAGGTGTTTAAGGTAATGGTTTAGGGCTCATGCCACATGGTCAGGGTCTTGATGGTGAAGCAAAGGACGATCTTGGGGGGGTTCAGGGGCCTCTGCACAGTGTTGAGAGCTTTGGGGGGCTTGTGGGCGTGTGGTCTTAAT
Source organism: Limnomonas spitsbergensis (assembly GCA_037349105.1). Taxonomy (NCBI): domain Eukaryota; kingdom Viridiplantae; phylum Chlorophyta; class Chlorophyceae; order Chlamydomonadales; genus Limnomonas; species Limnomonas spitsbergensis. The sequence goes on from JAYJMM010000114.1 coordinate 4,685,818, forward strand.
TATTGTGAATATAGCTGGAAACCTGGGAGGGCGGGCTTAGGGCAAACAGGTTGTCGTCACAAAGTTAACGCAACCAGCCCAGCAACCACAGCTTTTTTCGACAGGGCCAGGCAGAGCGAAACGGGGGGAGACCACCAACCAAACCGACAGGTCTCATGAGTTTGGATGCATGCCCTGATGTCAGAGAAATTGGGAACCTGTCACGGCCGTGTGCCAGGCCCCACACCTCTTACCATACCTCTTTACAGGTAGGGAAGAAACTTGACTCAGCAGGGGCGTGAGAGTTAAGGAAACTGCGCGGCATGGGCCGAGTGCGTCCGCGCCCTACTACCATTATAACAAGAAGAAAGTATAGCAAGCGTGGCTGCAACGTCCGTGTGCCAAGTCCATCAGAGACCCCCTTTCCACACCACTTTCCACACCTTTTGCCGGAGTGGCAGTACGGTATCGCTCAGCGGGCCTCGTTGCCCCCCTCGGCTGGGCGAGGGCAGAGAGGCAGGCACCGGATGTTGCAGGGGCGGCTGTTGCAACCCGAGTTGTTGCACAAACGGCTGTTACAACCCGAGTTGTTGCACGGACGGCTGCTGCAGCCCTATGTTGCCGCTTGCCTCTGCCACCTTTATAGCCATAGTTAACTGGCTAAAGCAAGTGTTCCTGCAGCGTCTGAATGCTCATCAAAGGGAGAGGAGGGGGGGGGCAGGGAGGCGCAGGAGGGGGGGGGAGAGAGAGGAGAGAGAGGAGAGTCCGATTCCTCACCAGAGGAGGGGGGGGGGAAGAGGAAGGAGGGGAAGAGGGGGGGGGGGGAGAAGCAGGTAGACTGGAGTTGGGATCCTTATATAGTTGTATGTGATTGTATTTGTTAGTAATGAACACCGGCAGCATTATTGGATGCATACACATGGTACACTTAAGGGCTGTTTCTGCCAGGACCTGGTCTCTGCACTCGCACACAATTGGATAGTTATATGTGTATACAAGCATGATGAACCAGTTTCCCCGCTGGATGTTGTTGTTCCCTACATACCTTTGATGTGAAGTTTCCACCACCAGCCTGAACATAAAGTAGCAGTCGTAAAAATACGCCTCGATTTGTGAATAAAGTAAGGCTCTTTCCATCTACATACCGGTATGCCTATATACCGGCCCTCGTCATGCTGCGTGAGAGGCTTGTCACCATCCTGGACAGCTTTGTGTTCATATGCCCCTTGCCATGGCCTGATACATAGTAGTAGAATGGATGACGGTGAAGCTACACATCACAGCAGGCTGGAATTATCCTGGCCTGTTATCTATGATAAGTCACCTCGAGCCTCGAGGAATCTTGAGATACCCTTCAGGTAAACGGGCGATTAACCTTCTAGTCTGGTCACCTCCCGTTTGACCTTAAGGTTACCCACCTACAATCGTTGACCTCTAGATCATATGATTGGGGCTGGGTCAACCGCCGCCCACCTCGGTTGCGGGACCTGGAGTTAAACGGCCGTTGATGTCCTGATGACCTCGAGGTCATATGTTCTGGCCTGTTGAATGGGCGTTGATCTGCCCCGGACAGCTGACCTCGAGGTCAACTAGAGGTCAGGAAAGGGGGGGCAGCCGTAGGGACGGGAAAGGCGATTTTTGAGCTACAAATCCCAATTTATGGGGTGCTTGGGGGGATTTCTCGGGCTAAGGCCCTTGCGGGGGGGCATCAGCACAATCCAGCAGAGCAGTCATGGTAGATGTTCGTGGGGGCTGTGCATGCTCTGGCTATTTGTGCACACAAGGACGGCACTTTGGCAAGTGTTTCGGGGGCAGGGGCATGCATGCACGGGGAGAGATAGAGGGCCTCGTGTCCCCTCAGTTTTGCGCATCTGCGTGCCCCCTTCAGTTTTGTTTTATTTAGCAAGGCTCAGAGACACAGATACATACACCATATGTCTACCGTAGTCACACATGAGCACACGGCATGAGCAAACGGGCATGGAGACACACGGCATGGGCAGGGGTGGCTTGCAGGCATGGAGGCACACCGGCATGGGGGCACACAACACGGGCAGGGGTGGCTCAAAGGCATGGGGGCACACGGGCGAGCCTCGCTTCCTCTTTTAGCAAGATTCAGCTTCACAGCTTCAGCATGAGGGCACACGAGCATGGACTGAGGCACTGCGTCACGGGCATTCAATGGGGGGACACTCGGGCACAAATAAACTCCTGACTTGCATTTAAAACAGGTTCATTATCACTTGTGTCCAGAGTGCTCACTCCGTTTCTGTTTTCTCTCCCAGGTCTGCGGTAACACTGATCTGGGCGTGCTTGTAACACCTCGACACATGTCCAAGTGCTGATATTGTGAAGTTTCATTCAAGACGCTTCAGAAAGGGCTCCTTGAAAACGAAAACGCACTAGTCGAACTCGATCAGGACCCTGATCGATCGAAAAGCTTTACAATATGATATATTTATTTATTAGGGATCTCCTTCATGGGAGACTGAAAAAAAAGTGTGCTTAGAAAAACAGTGACTAAAAAAATACAACGGGGATCTTTGGCACCTTCCCCGGGTTTATTTTGGTGTCTTTTCTTTTCCTTGAATCCTTCGCTCTTTTTTTAGGGTTGTTTCCTTTCGGGTGCATACAACCATCGGCGTGTCAGTGCGATAACCAGTGATGTGCTTCCTTACGGCTCGTGAAATTACGGTTTGCGGTGACGGTGCAATTAGCGCGCAATTTACCAGGACCGTCCAGATTGCACCGCAATTACTGCAAATAGCTTTCGGCGTAACCACAGACGAAACCCTGGTTACGCACCGCAAATGGGATTTTCGGCTCGGAACCTACCCGCCAATTGACGAAAAGTCGTGACACGTTAACGTGGAAGTTGTTCTGATCTTTACGATATCTTCCTATGAGTTGACGCACAACGATAGAGCAACTTCCCACCTTCGAAAATGAATGACTGATGTCCCCAAAAGACATAAATATGCTAGAACGTGCTTGCGGTCTAGATTACAGCTCGCTCTTAATTGCGTGCAAGCTAAAAAGCCTTGCTTGCGCGCAATTACGTGTTACGCCGTAATTGACCGTAATTACTTACACAAAAATCGGATTACGGCGTAATCGCACAGCACTGGCGATAACGCACGGCATGCAATAACTTTCCGACGTTGGGTGCAATAGAATCACATTGATAGTGCGCCTCTTTTAATCGAGGCCGCGGGGAAGGTGGCAAAGATCCCCACCTTTTTTTTAAGTCCCTTTTTTTCTAGGCACACTTTTTTTACAGTCTCCCATGAAGGAGACCCCTAAAAAAACACGCGCGACAGAACCTACTATGCCGAAGCGACGGCTCACGACGCTCCGCAGGCACAGGCCAGGGGTGGGTTGCCATGAAGTGTTCTACCGCAAGCGCGGCCTCGATCAAGAGCAACGCATTAGCAATGCGATTCGATTGTACCCAGCGTCGGGTGTAGGCGATATGTATTCGAAAAGCTTTTTGGCCGCGCGGCGATGACACCTCTCGCCTGCCACCCACCCAACGTAATCGTCCGTTTCTAACGCCGTACTGTTGTCAGGCAGTCACTTACAGCCCAGCACCGACGGTACTGATCAAGCGGAGGTCGCGAGTTAGACACCTGGGGCGCGTTCACATTGGGGGTGATCCGAGCCAAAGTGGGCGATGTACAGAATCCTGAGATTATCCTAACTACATCCACACTAGAGGCGCGAGTTGGGCGCGAGTTGGGCGACAGTTAGTCGTTGTACTTTTGTGTACATCTAGGATCATTTCAGAAACGACCTCCCGAGGTAGTGTTGAGAAATGATCCAAATGATCCTGCCACGCTGGCTGCCAGGCTGCCACGCTGGCTCGGTTCAGGGTTTACGCATACTCAAACTAGGTCGATTACGTGCATCCGAGTCTCATTCGTTTACGCGGATGTTATCATTTAACGGGTGTGATTAAACAAAATGTGGAACCATGCTGGACACTGGCAAAATGGCAAGTCTCGGTCAGTTCGAGCTCTGGTACAAGCTCGAGAAACCTGAGCGATTTCTCTCGCGTTCACAGCAGCACTCATAAGCCTGTCACGACGATCGTGTTGCGCTGATAACAGAAGTCGACCGTGAAATCGTCTGTGGCTGACGGATTCCTGCAAGTAGCTGAAACTGGCGAGAAAGTGGACAAAAATGATCCTACCTAGGTCCACACTTCACTCAGGGAAACCAGAAATGTCCAGACATTGTCCCAGGCATGTCCCAGGCTGTCCAGGGCTGTCCAGGGCTGTCCGAAATGTGTCTGGATACTGCAGTTTGGGCTAGACAGTGTCCAATTCGTATCCGAGTGTCCAGATAGTGTCCAGATTTTACAGATCATGTCCAGCACCCAATTAGTTATGTTTGTACATGCTACAAGTATGTCATTGTCTCCTGATGTTATATTACTATTTATTTTGCGTGTTCTCCGAAAAGTGTGAGGCGATCTCAGGTTCACACTAAAAATGCTACACTACCACTCTATGGCCTGTCACAATCAAGGCACAACGTTGATGCAGAGCTAGCTAGCTAGGTAGCTAGCTAGCGTGATGTGAGCTGGTCATATGTCATGCAATATAGGTGGTTGCTTGATTCCTTGCCCCCAACAAAGGCCACCACCAGCTTGTGACCAATGGTGTCCGTGCTGACAGCGTAGTACTCTGAGTCGACGAGGCTCGTCTGCACACGGAATACATGACGCTCCGGGACTGCTGGCTGCTGTGGCAGTGGAGGTGCTGGCGGTATTATCCTGCCCCTGCCCGGCCCCCTGCCGTGGCCCTGGCCTGGGTCTGGGGCTACATCCCTGTCCCTGCCTCTGCCCCTGCCCCTGCCCCTGCCCCTGGCCCTGCCCCTTCACTCCTGACGATGCTTGTTGTGCACAGTGTAACTGTTGGTCATGTGACAACTGCAAGCGAGGGTCGTCCATCTTCATCATGCGCTGGTCTTGAGGCAATTGAGAAAAACTGTACATGCAATGAGAAAAATGTAAGGATATGAGGAGGGAGAGGAGATTACAGGGGGGACATTCATAAAGTCCGGGCAAGGATATATAAGAAGATGATAAGGCATCCCTAGAAACATGGAAGATTCTTGCATTCATATACACGACTGTCCGGACATGTCCGGATAGTTCTTGATAGAAGGCCAGATATGGCCTTCTATCCAGCACTGTCCGGACATGTCCGGACAAGTGTCCGGACAGTGCTGGATAGAAGGCCAGATATGGCCTTCTATCCAGCAGTGTCCGGACATGTCCGGACAAGTGTCCGGACAGTGCTGGATAGAAGGCCAGATATGGCCTTCTATCCAGCAGTGTCCGGACATGTCCGAACAAGTGTCCGGACAGTGCTGGATAGAAGGCCAGATATGTCGTTATGGCCACTGCTCTTAATCTGCCGAACGAGAAAAGATCTGGAGCGAGCGGCTCTCAACACGTGTTGGAAAACAGCTTTGTCTATATCAACTGCGAATTTGCCTGTATCTTGCATCGATTTGATTGGGTCAAAGAGAAAGTTGTGCAAGGCTAATCATGGGTTCGCGAAACCACTGACAGGGTATACCGTACGTTAACATGCAGGTGTTTGTAAATCTGTAGGAATCATCCCTAGTTCCTCAGCACCAATGAGCTTTTCTGTTCAATTTCAGCCTGTTGGCACGTTGTATGATGCTGGGGCGCGAAATGTCCTCGGCCCCATGGAGTTCGACCCAGCTCTCGCCGAGGCAGATTTTGTCAATCAGCTTATACAAGGGTGGGATATCCAAACGCCTACGACTCTGAGATTCTTCACCGCCTTCATCCACCAGAAGATTGCAAGGCAAGAGGGCAGCTCTTGCTTGAATTCCCCGGCTTCAGGACTACCTATTGCTTCAGAATCCGACTCGGACTGCGAAATGGACGCGGGATCCACAGTGGTAAATAACGGATCGTCGTGGACAGCCTCATCGTTCCTGGCGAAGGCTACAAGCGCCGTGAACTCACCATTCATGGGGGCGGGAGGCCCGTTCCATGTTCATTGCGAAAAATCGCGCATCTGCCAAGTATGTGATTCTGTGTCTCCATTCTATTTGCTGTTTTTAGTAGAGTAATTGATTGGCTTGCTTTCCCCCTCCCTCCCTTCATGCCAGGCTTACCTCGAACAAGAACAGTGTTGTGGGGCCAGCGATGAAGCTCTCGCATGATTACAGGGACAGCCGCTTGAAGATGGCCAAGATGTACATGCAGGCCTACGGCGCAGACCTGTCAGCAATCGACAAGGGAAGCTCGAACCAGCTGCCACAGCGGACATATCACTGGACTGGAGGAACAGCGACAGGAAAGGTATATCGCATGCACCATAATATCTTGTTCATATCTACTAGGCCTTCATTGTTGTCCTTCATCTTGGTTATAAGGCCATGCTGCACCATGCCTGAAGATAGAGATTCTCATGCATGCATGCTTTAATGTGGCTGAGATGTACCTAAATACCATACAAGAGAAACACTGACATAATATAATGTCCGTGTGTTCATCCTGCGTTCAGGGCGACTGGCAGGTGACCCCAGATATTCCGGCGTGGGAGGTCCTGACCAAGATCTTTGGCCACGGCAAAGATTCCAGCACTTGGACTCGTGGCATGGCCTACGAAGGTAAGCGGTACAATACAAAACACACGACCTAACCAGCTTGCGGTAGGGTTTCCTTCTTTAATTTATTCTTCAATGTTTGTATGATTGTCAAAATTAGTACAATGCATGGGGATGCCTTCAAGCAAATATGCAATGAATAGTGCCTTACTGATTAATTATATCACATGTCCATGCATTATTATATATCTCACATCTCACATGTCCATGCATGCTTTGCAGCAAACCCTGATACCTGGCTCAAGGATTCTGCTACCAAGGATGCTGAGAGGATTTCTCCCGCTACGGCTTCCGCGAAGGCGCATCCTACTGGATCTCTGGCTGATATGATGACCTCTGGTGGCTTCGTACCGCCTGATGAGCAAGGACTCCCCAAGAAGGCATCGAAGGAGCCCAAGAGCGACACAGAGCTCAAGAAGGCTAGGGCAAAGCTGAAACGTGTGACTGATACAGATGTGATGGAGTTTGTAGATTCAGCACATGCGCAGCGTGAGGGTCTCCCCTACAAGCCCATGCAGGGAGGGGCTCAAACGCTCCCTAAGGGTAGGGCCCCACAGACCGGCAAGAGGGGCAAAACTGCCCCGGGTCCGGAACTCTAGTGGTCCCTCATTGTCTCAGATTCAGTAGCTAGGAGGCAATGCCAACTTTTATGATTGATGCGATTCCGTATCAATTTTATTTAGCCCATTGACTGCCAAGAAGGTGCATGGGACTTAAACTTGCACACCAAGTTTTACATGTCTGGGTCTACAGCTGACATTGGCAACATGGTTTGACATTGACAGCAACCAATTTAAATACATGAATATGAATTAATGCATCCACGGTTCCTGCCTGGTTATGTGAAGCCTGTCCTGAAACAATCCAGAAATTAAAGCACCGATGAAATTGGATGTCCAGATAATGTCCAGATATTGCAAAAGCCTGTCAGCATCCACACAAAATTAGTTGAAACTGGACATGTCTGGATAATGTACAGACATTCGTCCGGATACTGTGGCTCCTCTATCTGGCCAGCCCATTGGGACAGCTGTCTGGATCATGTCCATATATTATCCAGACACTTGTCCAAGAAACAGCAATGTCCGGACAGATGACTAGTTGAAACTGGACATGTCCGGACACATTCTGGACATTTCTGTTTTCCCTGAGTGCTTGGGCCGCAGATGATCCCAACGACTGGATTGGAGCCAATGTGAACGCGCCCCTGCGACCTCACATCATCCGTTGTATGATCCAGCCTTGGTACGGTAAAAGGTAGCACAATACGGCAAAACCTGTTTCGTATCCGGAGCGGATTGCTGCTCTGGATACGGCAATACTGGTCCGATCCGGCTCACCATGCAGAAATTGTTTTTGCAGCCCTTCCGGGCGGCATGGAAGGCCATGCATCCCCTACACACGTGCGGCTTATGTGCTGTTTCCACTGGTATTATGTCGGGCAACCGACGCGGTTTAAGGCCCAATTTCGACCCAACTGCCGCAAACCGACACGGTTTAGGCCTTTCTTTTCGAGGCCGAAACCGCGCATTCGAGAATAGCTCATACCTCGTCGATGACCAGGTTTAATGGGGTGTTTCCACTGGCGCCTTGAACCAGCGCGGTTTGAATCCGGTCGCTCGCGATCGTGATTTTTTCACGCCTTAAACCAAAACTGTTTCCATTGAAATCCAGGAAGATCACAGCGAACTTCCTGCTGCCAGAGGTCTGATCTAGGGGCGCCGAGACGTTCTGCGACGATTTGTGACCTCGGAACCACAAGTGTCGCCGCTTATTTCGATCTGGCTATAGAAATGGCGTCTTTAATGACGAACGATCTTTCGCGCTGAGATGGTTCCTTAAACCAAGAGGCAACCAACTCACAGAATAGCTTAAACCCGGTCATCGACGTGGTACAGGCTATTCTCGAATCAGTGTTGTGCTTCCTTACGATTCGTGAAATTACGGTTTGCGGTGACGGTGCAATTTGCGCGCAATTTACCAGGACCGCCGAGATTGCACCGCAATTACTGCAAGTTGCTTTCGGCATAACCACAGACGAAACCCTGGTTACGGACCGCACATGGGGTTTTCGGCTCGGAACCTACCCGCCAATTGACGAAAAGTGACACGTCAACGTGGAAGTTGTTCTGATCTTCACGACATCTTCCTATGAGTTGACGCACACCGACCTGCAACTTCCCACCTTCGAAAATGTATGACTGATGTCCCCAAAAGCCAGAAATCTACTAGAACGTGATTGCGGTCTAGATTACAGCTCGCTCTTAATTGCGTGTAAGCTAAAAAGCCTTACTTGCGCATTACGTGTTACGCCGTAATTGACCGTAATTACTTACACAAAAATCGAATTACAGCGTAATCGCACAGCACTGTCTCGAATGCGTGGTTTCGGCCTCGAACAGAAAGGCCTAAACCGTGTCGGTTTGCGGCAGTTGGGTCGAAAATGGGCCTTAAACCGCGTCGGTTGCCCGACAGAATACCAGTGGAAACACGACCTTAGATCCCTTAGGGGGCGGCTTCAGTAACCACGCGATATTACGCCCACATAACGTGTCCGATATAACTGAGGATATCGCTGACGTTCTAGACAGATTCGTTGATAACCTCGGGAAAACGCCCAAACCCTCTGACCCCTCCCAGTTGTCTTCCAATATGCGATGGCGTTGCAAGCAATGCAAGTATAGTTATCTGGCTCCGGTATGACGAAGCCTCAAGCCCATTGCAAGCAAGTGACAGGCAGGGGAAGATGTTTGCGATCAATCAAGTGGCTGTTTTAAGAAACAAAGAACTCCGAAAAGTCGAAAACAACGAAACACGTCTGTGACTACGGTATCCGAGCCAGCCATATTCGAATCGTCCGATCGATCAGCAATGCAGCACTTCACGAGCTAAGAAAATCCAGCCATCACCCGAGGATGGAATCCTTAGCCAAAGTCGCCAAATGCTGCATACCGACGGTATCAGGCGAGATGGCAGATTTGAAGGGCAAGAGGGAAATTATATGGGATATTAGTCATGCATGGCAACTACCAAGTACCAACTGGAGTTGTTACTGCTTGGACAGTTCAGAAGTTGGGGTCTGCATCAATCAATGGCTGTTTTACCACAGCAATTTGCATGGTCCTTAGTCCTGACTAATATCATAATATGCATGCATGGATGCATGGTTTACTTTGGGGCCAGTAGGGGGGGGGGCATCTGGGCATGCATGTGGGCTGTCTGTTGGCATGCAACCATCTTCATGTCTTTGTATGCCAGTATGTATGTCAGTATGTGTATAAAACAAGTTTTTGACTGCAAAGTACTAATACTCCATGCACGACGTATCGAAGCGGAGCGGAGCGGACCGGAGCAGATATGTATCCGGATCGTGCTACCTTGGTACGGAAGCTGAGCTGATTTTTGCACCTCGGCCTTTGAGGTCCAACAAAAATAACCCTAATAAATACAGCCGGCTGATTTGCGCTGTAACGCTTCAAGTTTCCGCGACGTTCATCGGGCTGACTGACTGACAGACTGACAGATGACCTCCGCCGCCACCAAGCTGCCCTCCCCCCATCGCACCCTGCCCTCCTCCGCCACTTGTCTCCCTTCCCCCAGCACACATTGACCTCCTCCGCCACCAGTCCCCCCTCCCCCCAGTGCACTCTGACCTCCTCCGCCACCAGTCCCCCCTCCCCCCAGCGCACTCTGACCTCCTCCGCCACCATCCCTTCCTCCTCCAAACACACTCTGACCTCCTGCGCCACCAGTACCCCCTTCCCCCCGCGCACTCTGACCTCCTCCACCATAAGGACCCCTCCCCCCAAATGCTATAGATGGGCCCTAGTGGCCCACTTGCTCTATATATTTTGGTTTAACTCTTTTATGCCCCTTCTGTAGCCCCAACTACCCCATTTCTTGACTTTCATCATTCCCTCCATCCCCTAAAACACCATCTCCATGTCCTCTGTCCGATGAATCCCACCCTTCGAGTGTGGCTTGGCCTCCCCTCATCAAACAAGGGTTGCAAAAGTTAAATGAGGGACATCGAGTCAATTGACTGGATGGTTTGCCTTTTGTGCCCCATTTGTAGCAGCTTGGCTCACTTGCAGGCAATTTGGTATAATGTGCATTTTTGTATGGGACTGGACAATAAATGGCAGGTTTTGAGATTATTAGTAGGGGACTGGGCAAGATATGGTAGGTGCAAGCCAATTCAGGTAGGTCGGAGAATCATAGCCCTAATTTTTGGTAGGCTGGCCGATATCGGTGAGAAAACCTACCAGTTTTGACCCCACCTACCTACCAAAACAGGGGATTTGGGTAGTAGTGTGCTGGTGCTAGAAAAAGTTGTTTAAGGAAAAAGAATAAGAGGCACACCGTCACACCGTGACACCACCAGCTAGTGTCTCAGCCTGCCTACAGGGCAGCCGCAAATATATATGGAAGGGAATTTAGCCCAGACCCAACACTTGTACCGTAGTAAATTTTCGTAGATGAGACCCACATACTGAGCTTTCGCCTCAGAAACCCCACCGGTGCTGCGAACATGACCATATTGGGCCAAAATCCCAAAGACTTGTATCATATTTCTAGAAGATCTCCAGTATCCTGTGGCCCTAACAGAGAGCAAAGCAAATGAGGCGGGATTCAGGAGGAAGAGTTTCAGTGGGGACAGGAGGAGCATCAAACTGTGAATATGGGAGCAAGGCAAGGGGGCAGAGAAGAGCATAGCAAATGTTTTAGCGTCATCTACCGTATTGTTGGTGGATACGGTAACACAATTGAGTGGGGTCACAGCAAAATATGTTGGCCATGTGCAGTGCAATGCAATGCAATGAGAGGCAGCCACGCACTCAAAGTCTGTTGTCATGGGCTGTTACAAGCTAGCACAGCAACGGCAAAAACTCTTTCCGTTGCATTGAGTCCGACTGGGCATCCAACAGTACACGCAACCTCTTGAGTGCCTCTTCTGAGTAAGCTGCCTGCCCCAGTCACATGGCTGCCTCTGATGCCCGCAGGCTCTCCAGCTCCTTGATGTAGGCCGCCGCCCTCGCCCCCTGCAAGCGCGACAGGCCCTCAGGACAGGCCTCTCGAGCGGCTCCCGCCTCAGAGAGCACGGATCTCCCCCTAATTTGTGTCATACAGGGGGGCACACGCTCAACGCCAGCTCTCGTTCCTTCCTTTCCGCCCGGCCCCCACGACTGCCAGGCGTTGCACCGTCGTCTCAGGCTGTAGGAGCATGAAAGGTTTATTCTTTTATCTGCGACCGAAGGGAGCGCCTGCCGCAAACATGGCCCGAGATCGAGCTGAAGACGGGTGACTTGAGGCGGAGGGCACCGCAAGCGCCAAAGGCGCCGAGGTGACCGCAGCCGAAAGACGGGCCCCGGCTGAGGCGAGAGGTAGGGATGCACTGCGAAGAACACGCAGGGAAGATACGGAACTAAATACCAGGGACAGAAGAGGTGCAATACGTTTCCTGCCTGACAGCGCCATGGTGCAGCCGCCTTTATGAGTAATACTGCACATACAGTGGAATGGCACATTTCACTGCAGCCTCTAAAATGTGATATGTGATACTCAGGGGGCATCAAAGGACGTGACTGTGACTGTGGTGAGGACCCTGTGTTGGTGAGGGTGTAACACGGTATCTAGATGACATCTTCTCTCGCCCACCCCGCCTCAAGTCGCCATGTGGTGTGCAAGTTCCTGGCGTGGACCTCACTCTCTCTGCCTACCAGACACCATGCCTGCGTCTTGCCATGCGGTCCACTGCCGCCTCCTGCCCCTTAACAGCCCACCCTAAAATGTGTCCTCAGTGTGCCCCTGTACTGCCTGACCCAGTCACCTGGCGGCCACTGCCCTTCTTGATACCCGCCAGCGCCCCTGCCGGCTGCCCCTGCAAGCGTGACAGGCCCTTGAATTCCCCACCTCTCAAAGCCCCTCGCTCGCGCGCTGCCACTTGTCCTGGTACCGCGTCCAGCTCGCGTCGAAGGCCTGAAAGGCAAGCCCCTCGCCCGAGCGCTGCGCGGCCCCTGCCGGCATGCTAATGCAACGCCTCTCCCAATACCGAGGGCAGCTTGCACACACAAGGCCCGGCAACTAGTTAGTTGCCATAGCATTGCTTATACTGCTTCCCACCTTCCCGCTGGAACCGCAATTTCCGTTACTCAACTACCGCAATCTACTGTGTTAGCAACACAGTAATTACGCAGCCAGTGACACCGCTTCTGCTCCTTTGCCTACTGCAGCCTGGTGAGAGCCTGCTAGCTAAGTCGAGACTGCAGGAATAACAAAATCCAACTCCGTTGACCCTGATGTCGCACCCCTGCTCAGCCGAGCACTGGGCACCAATAACAGCGCTTAACCACGCGTCTAAATCAGGATCCATGCACCGCTGGAGAACTTATGTCGCATGCCTACTCCGCTGAGCACAAGGTGGGGATGACAGAACTTAATCGCGCTAATGAGAATTCTGCATTGCTTGGCCACGCCACGCAGCTGGCCTGGCTCACGTCCATGCAAGCACCTTTGGCACACTACAGTAGATTCGTAGTCATCACCAGACAGCCGCTGATGATGCAATCTCTTTTTCAAGCACAGGTATCCACAATCCAACCCTAACAGTTGATCTCAGTGCAACCAGGTTATAGGCCTGGGATAGCTAATCCGCAGGCGATCTTCAAAAATTATACACACAGCGAGTCCGGCTGTGTCCAACGACTGGGGTTTGCAAGCTCTCGATTTGGAAATCCAAAGAAATCCAGTACATGATCCAGTACACGATCCAGTACATAATCCAGTACACGTTCCAGTACATAATCCAGTACACGATCCAGTACATAATCCAGTACTCGATCCAGTACACGATCCAGCTCATGATCCAGTACATAATCCAGTACACGATCCAGTACACGATCCAGTACATAATCCAGTACACGATCCAGGACATAATCCAGTACTTAATCATGTACACGATCCAGTACATAATCCAGTACACGATCCAGTACATAATCCAGTACACGATCCAGTACATAACCCAGTACACGATCCAGTACATGATTGAGAATCCCTTGTTGGTGGGGGGAAGCCCACCACCAACTCCCCACACGCACATCCAACTGATGGTAAGATCGTCTCTGATCAAATGTCTTTTGGCCAGTGCCCCAACCCAAAGGAGGTGGCTGCTAAATCAATGACGTTACCCCTCTGGACGCAAAAAGGGGTGCAAAAAGGCTCGGCCACGTGGGCTTCCAAATGCTATGCTCAAATCCCGCTTTCACTGCAACAGCCAGCAATAGCATGGGGAGTTGCCATGTAGATCAGCAAATGCTGCATGAAAACCGCAATTTAGAATCCCAAAAAGGTTTAGAACAGTGCATACCTGCTTTAAAATCCCAATAAGGTCCACTCAACACTATCATTGTTGCATGCTTAAGCTACAGTTCAGGTAAGGCTCAGCTACATTACGTCCCATTGCCTAGGCTGACCAGTGCAGCAAGCACTACAGTTGAGACCACTGACCGGACGGTGGTCAAGGTTTGGTCTCAAGTGTCCCAGCAGTGGCCGCCCTTCAGCCCGCCCACACAGTCTGGCATGCTCTAAAGGACACACTAAAGAAACCCATACAATAAACACAAAAGAAACCCCCAAAAGAAACACCAAGAACACTGGACCTTTCAAACCTGCATGTTAAGATTTAGGAGGGGCGGGCGCTTGAAGCCCACACAGCTGGGAAAATTCTCAAGGACAGGGACTTATCCCCAGAAGACAATCATGCGCTGGCTCAAGAGAATTGCTAATATGTCTTGGCATGTGGACTTCGCAAAGTGTGAGGCTGGCCGCCCAACGTTTCTTAATTTGAGGCAATAACAAAAAAAATGAATGACTGTGTCTGTGGCCCTCAGCTGCGCTAGAACATGGGTGTAAAGTCGGATGTTGGTCAAAGAAATAAATGCCCACCTCTGCACCCCAGTACCTGCAGCACACTCCACACAGCTTTAGGCCATCCCGGAAAACCGGCAGCAGTGCCTCCTCTGAAGTCGACAAAAACAACGAGCCTGCGAAGATGGAAAGAAGATAAAAACAGGAAGCCAAGAAAACGTGAGATTTGTCAGTTGTGTTGACACAAGGAGAGCACAAGGCTTTCGGTTTCCCATGAGGCCTGGCCCCCTACCCTGAAAGACATAGCTCCTGCTGCAGCAAAAGCCATGGCCAGGTATAAAAAAGTTCCTCTTGACACGCCGCAAGGCCTCAACCTGGCCTGCTAACATGCAAATATAACGGCAGGCCTAGCCATGCGTATGTGGCATGGGAGCTTCGTCCTTCGCAGACTCGCCATGGCATGGACGTGAGGTGAGGGGAGGCAATAGTATATCTGGTGAGGAGTTAGAGAACAGAAGAGTTATTGAATACATTTCTGCACTCTCAGCCTGCTTCACTGATGTCTCCTCCATGTTACTTTGAAAGAATGGAGGTGCATAATCATGGGTTTATGTAGCATCTCAACATCCATCGTCGTCATATCTGTCAGATGCAACCGAAGGCGCATGAATGGGTCGAGTTGCTGAGGTCGATCTAGGAGAAAGGAGAGGAACGGAATGTACGAAAATGAGAGCATGTCATGGATCAGGTATTATATTTGATCTTACTCCCTGCTGACTAGCAACCCAGGCGGTCCGATTTCATCCAATGGACTCAGGACGAGCCAATGGAACGAGAACGTATTTTCTGGTCCCAAGCTTCACACCCAATGTTCACACTACATTGTTGTTTGGGGTGCAGGGCAGCTGTGGCGCCCTGAGAATTATTAAAATGCTTTCTCTGCGAGTAGGTCAGGCCGCGCCCTTCAGGGCTAGCGCAAGGGCCCCGGTCCGTGTGGCCGTGGCGAAACCTGTGTCGACTTCTAGCACTCCTTACCTGGCAGGCATGAGGGTTGGACAGCGAGAGGATGGTGCGTGCTATCTTGATCGAAAGGAGGCTGTAGGATATGAGAATGTTGCCTCGCCGACTTGAGACGTATTGAGGCCGGATTTCATGCACTGTGCAGCCTCTGAGATTGTAGCCCCCAGCTCCGGTTTGGAGAAGTGGACGATGATGAGGCACGGTAACAGAGTCAAGCACCTCGGCCGCCCAGCGGACCAGAGGAAGGCCCTTATCCGTGGGCTCGTCACTCAAGTTATCCTCCATGGGCAAATCAAGACGACAAAGGTACATTTTACAAGCAGCTCCTAGCTGCATTATTTATAAATATGTGCCGTTGCGGACTGCCCTTCTGACTGTCGACAGCCACTTCAGGGGCCTTGGTCGTGCTACCCGCTTGCCAGTCACTGCCATGCCTCCTTCTCTGATGAACCTTCACTGTTGCCAACTACTTCCAAACGATAGGTGAAGGCAATGGTCATTCGCAAGTACGTCGACCACATGATCACTCTGGCCAAGGACGGCTCGCTCCATGCACGTCGCCAGGTACAAGATGCAGCCGGGGGTGGCGGATTATAACCTTCACATCGGCATCAAAGACAAAGCAACATCTTACATTGTGTTAGCTGCAGCATGGAGGGGAGGGAAGAGGGGGAGATGCCCATGGGTGTTAGTTGCCGAATTATTGCGATGGCCCCATCCCGGCCTCTGCCATGAGTGCACCAAGCTTCATTCTACTCTATCATTAGACTCCTCTAATACTCTTTTTGCCTCGCTGCCTCAGGCATTGGGCTTCATCTACGACCCGGTCCTCGTTCAGCGTCTGTTCGAGGGCGTCAAGGAGCGATACGGCGACCGCAACGGGGGCTACACGCGCGTGAAGGTAAGGTCAATGACTGCTAGACGTAGCCTTAGAGGGGCACTGCCTAGGTAATGACATGAAAATGGAGGCACCGCACGCCATGCCTCTGGCCAGGTGGGGGCACTGGATTTCCTAGACATGACGATGGCATGGGATCGGAACATGCATATCAGGCTGTGCATGGAATAAGTGTCGGAGGAGGCAAGGACCATGTTCTGCCTCAGGGACACAGCTGTGCTGCATGGACACGTGGGTTCAGGCAGCTGGAACCCTGCCCCTCATGGGGAGTGGCGAGAGTGGAAAGGGCGCGGCTGAAATGTGCTCAATGCACTTGCCTATAAGTGAGCCTTACGCAGCCCAACAGGTTAAGCTCAACGCTCAAACCTAAAAAAACAGGTACTGAAATGAATACATTATCACTATCCTCGCCCTGAGCATTCATAGTTAAAAGTGATGGCATCTGCTTAGAAAAGTTTATTTCGTGAACCGCCAATAATTCGGACGCACCGAGAACACGCTGGGAAAGCTTTATGTTTAAGCAGTCTACGGCCTACGCACACCTGCTGGGCCCTGAAAGAGGGTCGACTACGCCTGATCGGTGTGGCAGTTTTTTCAGTTCGGCTCGGGACTCCATGCAAAATCTTACGCCTGGTCGCCTGCATGTTTTTTTTTATGAAACTGCATGCCAGAGGAAACTCTGGTGGAGGCTCGGTAGATGTGCTGATGTGCCAGTCCGTGGAATAGCTGCATGTGGTTACTTGTTGGTCGCTTCTGGGAGGTCTGACGATGACCCGCATTGGATGGTTGACCATCTTTGGCAGAGGCCGTTGGGAAGCCGACATGGGTCTGATGGGGACAAAACCTTTTTTCATCCGATGGGGACAAAACCATTTTTCATCTGATGGGGACCAGTTCAATTTTGGGCCGCCGGTATCTGAAGCAGCATGGAATTCCGCACCTGGCTGAGAGTTGGAGGCCGGGATGAGGCTGCATTTTGGGTGAACCTCTCCAAAACGAACCATGACTCTGAACAATTTAAGAAAGAAAAGCTTCCTGGGTCACTCGGTCTTTTACTCGTTTCTCATAGAAAGAAAAACGTCCTTACCATCTTGGCGTTGGGACCATTAATTTCGAGTTGCATGGGCTCCATGAGTCTCCAGCCGCATAAGTGGACCGAAACCAGTTGGTTAATGACGTTACACCTAGGGGCCCTGCTCACAAATTGAGCCCGCTATTTGCTACGGCTACGTCGGCAAACAAGAAGTCTGCTAGGAAACTCGAGAGAGAAGGCCCGAGAGAAAAGAAAGGAAAGAGTGTCCAACTGTCCAAACAGCGAGAACAACAAAGGAGGACCCCTCTAGAGACTAGCCCTAAACAAGTTCGACCACAAGACCAGTTGATGTGATGCGCCTAATTTGCTGTTGCATTCCAGTACAGCTTCCTTTTCATTCCATTTTTAATTCAAAAAACAGCCATTTTAATTTGCTGTTGCATTCCAGTACAGCTTCCGTTTCATTCCATTTTAATTGAAAAAACATCTATGGTCGGCCTTTCGTTTCCCCCCTAGGAATACCCCCTCCTACTGCAAGCTGGCTCCCTCACTTGCTGTGGTATAACGCTGGTGGCATTCATATCCACAGGTTGAGAGATCAAACCCGCCACACGATCTTCTCTGCCCCCTGCCTAGATCGCCAGGCTCCATGTCCCTGCCCCCTCACATAGGAATGTGGCATGGCTGCATTGTGGTCCTGGCTGTGCACATTAGCTGGAATTGAGCGTAGTTATTCCCTACCAGCCGCTCGAGGCCAAGCGCTCAGCAGAGCCCATCGGGTATGCGCCGTTCTAAACTTGCCGTGGTGAAATTGGGGACAATGGTCCAGTGGCAAAATGCTGGTGGCGTCCATACCGAAATGTTGAGGGACCGAACCTGCTTGCCCTGTTGAATAATACATTTGCACCCTCTATGTTCACCCCTCTGCAGGCTGATCCCTTCACCCGCCGCGGAGACAACACCGAGATGGCGACTATTGAGCTAGTATGAGGAGCGCTTACCGCTGTGTTTATAACCCTTGAGGCTCCGGAGCCAGTTTTCCCCCCCGCTGGCTGCCAGCGGATGGTCCCCCGGAGTGTCTCTTGATGGGTAACCCATGCCCGGACCCTATGTAGGCCGCTGTCGTGGCAGCAAGGTCATGAAATAGATGCGACCTGTTGTTGGCAGGTGCTGCAACGCCGCTTGTAATCAGGCTGTGATTAGCTATGCCTGTCATGAGGTTATCAGGGCGCAGATGAGTCAGGACTGGATGAGAAGCTTGATGACTTCTGGGGCAGATGGATGGATCGGATATATGACGTTACTACCCTGGGACCTGCCCGGAATGGCCCTGACACGTGGTCGTCAAACTGTCTAGAGGGAGTGTACCGAATAAGGGAAGATGATACTGAAGTAACTGTCGTTACGAAAAATAAGGCCAGAAGAAAAGCCTGGTAAAAGATAAGTCTGGTTCCCCAGCCCTCAAGAACATAGCCCCCCACATCTTTGACCACGCCGTGATAAAAGCTACAGCATCCCATGTGGGGGACAGATGGATACGGTCGTGCACCAGTCTAGTAGAACGTGTGTTGGTCAAATTATGAGTTTTCCAGGTCGCATACACAAGGCTTGGTTACCCGTAGTATCCATGGAGACTAAGTCAATACCGATACATGCCTGAGCCCCACTGAAGAGGCCCGGCCGCATGGTGCCAAAACATCACAGACCCACAGGTTCCCCTTGCGCCCCATAAGCTCTTCTTTTCCCCAGAAGTCGCGCTACCATACCCGGATATGGATCCGGACCGCCATCATAACCCTGTCGCAGTAAGGCACAGCAGGAAAGAAAGGGAACTGCCTGCCAGAGTGGCACTCGAGGGCAGCCTAAATGCTGTGAGGGATGGGGGCGTAGATCAGGATGTTGCGGGCCTGCCGGCGAGCGAAGACCCAACAACCTGGCTGAGTAACGTGGCACGGGTAGACCAAGTGTTCGAGGCCGAGGGCCAAGGGGACGGGACGGTGTGCGTGGCAGGTACCAGGCGTGGGATCGGCCGGGGGGGGGGCCGGTGCCCACATCGCTGGAGGATTCTCTAGGGGCCAACCTGGATTTCGATAAGTCAATGACATTACACCTCTGGGCCCTGCTCAAAAAGGCTCGGCCGCGTGGGCGCCCAACTGTCTCGTTGGAAGAAAAGAAACATAAGATAAGAGGGAAAGAAGGAGATGAAAACAAAGGAAAGAACTACCCTCCCCCCCAAAGGAAATGGCAACCCGAAGTAAACCTTGACCCTCTCAAGCCTATTCCCCAAGAAGGCAAAGAAAAACACCAAGACTAGGCCTCAACAAAGCGAACGACGTCCTCAACAAAAGTCAGAGCCTCCCATCCAAGCCTGCCCTTGTTCAACGGTGGAAAGAGCATAACAGTCAGGAGGGCTGCAGCGCCGCCTGTTGCAGTGGGGGCAGTGAGCGCTGCCACGGTAGAAGTGGTGCCGATCAAAAGGGAAGCCGAGTCGGCCAGGCAGGCGGCTGTGCCGGTCAAGCAGGAAATTGAGGTAACCGGGCAGAAGGCTGCGCTGCCCAGGCAGATGGTGCCGCAAGTCAATAACGTGACACCCCTGAGCCCGCTCAAAGCTTGGCCGCGTGGGCGCCCAACTGTTCAGAAGGGAGAAAAGAAGAAACTAAAAGGAGGAGGGGGGGAAAGGAACAAAAGGAGAGGCCGGGAATGCAAAGAAGACCAAGTCCGACACCCAAGTTCCACCAGAGACTAGCCCTCAACAAGGCCTCTAAGAAAAGAAAAGTCCACAAAAGCAAGCGTATCCCACCCCTGCTTGGCCGCGAGGGCGCCCCACTGATCAGAAGGGAGAAGAGAAGAAACTAAAAAGGTGGCAAACAACAAAAAATGACCAAAAGGGAAGGCCGGAAAGGCAAACGACACCAGCGCCTCAGAATCCCTAGAGACTAAACCTCAACAATGCCCACGGCAGAGTCCACAAAAGCACGATGGTGCCGCAAGTGCGGGTCGCAGTGTCAACAGTGCCAGTGGGGGTCCCGTGGGCAGGCGATGAGGAGGAGGAGGAAGAGCCAGACCCAGGGAGGGGCAGGGCGGAGGCTGTGGAACAGGAGGGTAACAGGGAGGATATCGGCTTGCCGCCCAGGCATGGGCTTCACTAGAGATAACAGGCGCAGCCCTGGCGCCAGCCTAGTTGAGCAACACCAGCTTCCAAAGTTTATGAAACGCCGCTGTCTCGGTTCCCGCCCAGCGCCAGTAGACCAGTCTCAGGGTCCTGGAAGGAAGGGTCCTGGCAGGGCAGAGGGGAAGACCAGGAAGGGAGCTAGTATGACTTTTTCGGCTACCTGGCTTGGGCGCCGCTGCCCGATGAGCAGGCAGTGGACCTGGGGGCGCTACAGGAGAAGACCCAGTGGACCCCGGGGAGTACCGGTTGTAGGAGGACTTGGCCCAGCCAATAGGGTGGGCCTGGTTGGTGCAGTGGGCCACTGTCTTGTGGAGGGATGCGTGTGGTGACTCATACGGCCCTGCCTTCCCAAGACAGGAACAAATGAATTACCGGTAGATGCCAAAAAGCTGTGTTTGTTCGGGCACCCGGAGACCTGGAGAAGGTAGAAAGCAGGGGTAGAAAGAATGAAAGACATCGCCCAAGGCTCTCAAAAGGTGGAAGGTACCCGAGATCTCTGGTAGGTACGATTTGTGTCTGGACTCCGGAGCGGCATGATGACTCGGCTTTGTCACAGCCACTCGGTACGACACCTCAAAATCTCAAGCTGCTCCTCTCGCCTACCTCCATGTCAATCACTCAAACACTCTCTGTTCCTATTTTAACAAACCTGTGATGAGCCATCGCCCTCGAGAATGATGAATAGAGATCTGGGACGACGTGTAAACGATGCGTCCCACGGATCGTCGATCCATGTAAGACCGAGGGAGGTTGGACGAATAGCCACCTCGTGGGGAAACAAACCTGTAGAGCGCAGTGATTTCGGCGCCATCCAAGCGCGCCCAAGTGCCTTCCAAGCCAATGCCAGCGTCAGCCCAGCTCTATCCCAGCCAATCCCAGCGCCATCGCAGCCACTTCTTGGAGGTGAATACGACCGTCCTGTAGTATCTCTGGAGAGGGAGTCAACCGAGGCCAGCACCAGCACCCGATGTTCGAGCCCGTCGAGCCCGTCCCCCACCTTCCTGCTCTCCAAGCAGCAGAGTCGCAGGGTCAGCAAAGAGCAAATTAAAATCCACCGGCGTGCCAAAGTCGCGCAAGGCCAGGGCAAGCTAGAAGTAGCACTGGCGATCCTCCACAACGGTCTGCACTATTTCCCTGACGACCTCCACTTCCTCACGCTCGCTGCCTCGCTGGAATCGAAACAAGGCAACATGGAGCGTGCCAAGCAGCTGCTGCAACGCGGCCTGAGCGAGCAGCCCAACCACACGGCGCTGCTGGCCACTGCTGGCTTGGTCTACTCGCGGATGGGCGAGCACCACACCGCCCGCGCCTACTTCCAACAAGCCCAGGAGCGGCAGTCCGGGCCACCCTCCGCAGTACTCCTCCAGATGATGGCCTCGATGGAGGCTTTAGCCGGCAATGGCAGGGTCGCGCATGACAAGCTCTCCGCAGCCATGCGGGCAGACCCGGCGTTGCCGCACACACACATTGCATGGGCCCGCATGGAGCTCGCCTCGGGCAATATTCAGGCCGCCAGGGAGGCTTTTCAGGAGGGGGCGGAATCAGTGCCGCGGCATTCCCCGCTGCTGCATGCCTGGGCGGAGCTGGAGTTGTCCCAGGGCCGGCTGTCGGTCGCCCGGGGCCTGCTGCGCGACGCTGTTGATGCCAATCCCGGCCACATCCCAAGCTGGATGTCCCTCGGAAAGGTCGAGTGGATGGGCGGGGATTGCGCGGCCGCCAGAAAGGTTTGGCAGTCCGGGAACCAGGTGGCGGGGCCGTCCGCGCCGCTGCTCAACCACTGGGCCAGGTGCGAGCTCAGGGGCGGTGGGGCGGTTGCTCGGCGGCGGGCGCGGGAGCTGTTTCAGGAGGCTCTTGTGGCAGACCCGAGACACACGCCTAGCCTGCAAGCCGTCGCAATGCTTGAGGACAGGTCCGGCGACCACCAAGCGGCGGCAGAGCTGTACCGCCAGCACGCGCTCCTCCGCTCGTCCGGCAGCCCGCTGACAGCTCGGCAGGACGCCGCGGCTGTCGCAAACGCTGCCGCCAGGGGGGGCGCTGCCTCCCCCGCAGCCTCCCCCTCCTCCCCCACGGCTGCCAACGAGGTTCCCTCAGTCTCCGATGGCGGCGACGGCGAGTTGTACTACGAATCGCCTCAGATGTTGCACTCCCTGGCGCAACATCTGCTACGGGGTGGCGACGCCGCCGGGGCGGAGGAAGCGCTGGTCCGGCTCGAGCTGATTGATGCTTGCAACCCACACCTCTGCCACACGCGCGGCGTGCTGGCGCTGAAGGAAGGGCGGCTGGAGGACGCTGCGGCGTGGTTCAGCAAGGGGGCTTCACGCAAGGGGGCGCCGGGTGCGGCCTCGGGCGTGCTGCTTAACTATGAGGGCACAGCGGAGCTACTAGCCTTTAGGTAGGGTGGGTTGAGGGTGGGTGGGGTGTGTGTTAGAAGAGTGTGGGTTGAGGGCGAGTGAAGTGTGTGGTAGTAGAGTGTGGGTTGAGGGTGGGTGGGGTGTGCGTTAGTAGAGGGTGGGTCAAGGGTGGGTGGGGTTTGGGGTAGTAGAGGGTGGGTTGAGGGTGGATGGGTTGTGTTATGAAAGTGTGGGTTGAGGGTGGGTGGGGTGTGTGGTATTAGATGGTGGGTTGAGGGTGGGTGGGGTGGTTGGTATTAGAGGGTGGGTTGAGGGTGAGTGAAGTGTGTGGTAGTAGAGGGTGGGTTGAGGGTGGGTGGGGTGTGCGGTATTAGAGGGTGGGTCAAGGGTGGGTGGGGTTTGGGGTAGTAGAGGGTGGGTTGAGGGTGGATGGGTTGTGTTATGAAAGTGTGGGTTGAGGGTGGGTGGGGTGGGTGGTATTAGAGGGTGGGTTGAGGGTGGGTGGGGTGGTTGGTATTAGAGGGTGGGTTGAGGGTGGGTGGGGTGTGTGGTATTAGAGGGTGGGTTGAGGGTGGGTGGGGTGTGTGGTATTAGAGGGTGGGTTGAGGGTGGGTGAGGTGTGTGGTATTAGAGGGTGGGTTGAGGGTGGGTGGGGTGGGTGGTATTAGAGGGTGGGTTGAGGGTGGGTGGGGTGTGTGGTATTAGAGGGTGGGTTGAGGGTGGGTGGTATTAGAGGGTGGGTTGAGGGTGGGTGGGGTGTGTGGTATTAGAGGGTGGGTGGGGTGTGTCTGTGTGTGGTAGTGGAGGGTGGGTTGAGGGTAGGTGGGGTGGTTGGTAGTAGAGGGTTGGTTCATGGTTGCGGGTGGGTGGGGTGTGGCAGTAGAGGGTGGGTTGAGGGCAGGTGGGTTGTTTGGTAGTAGAGGGTGGGGTGAGAGCAGGTGAGGTGTGTGGTTGTAGAGGGTGGGGAGAGGGCAGGTGGGTTGTGAGGTAGTAAATGATGGGTTGAGGGTTGGTTACCGGCAGTTAGGCAGGTATCAGTGTTTTTCATTTCAGCCTTACCGGTAAATGGCTCCCATGCCAATAACAAGGCCATAAATTATTAATTTGATATTTGAAACACATGGGGGGGGGCAGGCAGGGGCGGCGGCCCGCGCTGCTCAGTCGCGCCCTCCACTCTTGTACACACCTCAGGCTTCTTTGATTAATTCCTCAATCCGAAAAGAAGCCCAGGTACCGGTATGTGATCGTTGAAGTCCTACCGTAGATTTGAGTTGCCTTCCCTCGGGTATGAAAACACGATTTCTCTTTATGCTGCCCTCATAGCAAATAATTAACAACATGAAACCTGAATTTGTGAATAGGATCTGGCGTTGACAATCAATAATTGTTATATTCATGAATCCCTCAACCCCAAACAACGTGAAATTTGAGGGAAGGCAAAACAAATCTACGTTAGTGTGAGACAACGCAATCATTTGAAAGTGTGACACAAAGTAATAATTTTTGTACGAGATAATTGACAACCTCCTGCCCCACAGGGGCAACCTTGTTGCTGCAAAGTCCACCTTTGAGGAGGGCCTGCGGACCGTACCGCAGCCGACGCCGCGCTACCTCCGGCAGTACGCCCTACTGGAGAAGCGGTCGGGCAACTTGGAGGCAGCTTCCTCCCTGTACAGCCGGGCGGCCCGCGCCGAGCCCCAGGACCCGAAGACCTGGCTCCAGTGGGGCGTTCTGGAGCGCCGGCGCCGGCGCTTTGACGCGGCCGAGGACTGCTTCCGGCGCGGCGTCGCCGCGGCGCCAGGCCACCCACACCTCTGGTACGCGTACACGACGATGAAGTGGCGCCACGGCGAGGTCGAGGAGGCGAGGGAGCTGTTCCGCAACGCGACGCAGCTGTGCCCGCGCAACCCGCCGCTGTGGATGGAGTGGGCGCTGATGGAGTGGGCGCAGGGCGACGTCAAGTCGGCGCGGCAGCTGTTCAACAACGGCACGAGGGTACCCCAGGTGGGAGCGCCGCGCCAGCAAGGCCTGTTTTGCTTGGTCAGGGTTCAGGGTTTATACCCGTAAGTCGGCCCTTGCAATACAGCTCTCCGCCGCATTGCCGCTGTGGTTACACTGCGCGACTGTCCTAAGCCACTCTTTTGTGGACGAAGCTGAAGTACCGGTACTGTGGTTGCTTGGGTTGTGCTAGTATACTGCGAACAGGTGAACCATCATATGGGGAAATGTGTTGTGAAATTTGAAGTTGCACCGGTCCCAATTGCCACGCTGTTGAAAGGTGTACCATCACCCGTCACACTTGAGTGGCCGAGGCTGATGTTACATTGATTCCTAAAGCCGTGCTGCTAACAGATGTACCAGCATCTGCCACACTCGAGAGGATGAGGCTGTAGTTATTACTTTGATCACTTCTGCTGTCCAGCATGTGTACCATCACGTGTCTCACTTGTGTGAAGAATGCTGCAGTTGCGATGGTTGCCTTTACCATACTGCTGACAGGTGCACCAGCATCTGCCACACTTGTGTAAAGAATGCGGTTACATTGGTTACTTTTGCCGTACTGCCGATAAGTGTACTGGCATCTGCCACACTTGTGTGACGAACACCGCCGTTACATTGGTTACTTTTGCTGTGCTGCCAACAGGTGTACCATTACATTACACACTTGTGTGGACGATGCTGCAGTTACATTGGTTTCTGTTGCCGTGCTGCCAACAAGTGTTCTACTATCTGCCACACTTGTGTGAAGAACGCTGCAATTACATTGGTTACTATTGCCGTGCTGCCAACAGGTGTACCATCACATCCCACACTTGTGTGGACGATGCTGCAGTTACATTGGTTACTATTGCCGTACTACCGACAGGTGTTCCAACATCTGCCACACTTGTGTGCAGATCGCAGCAGTTACATTGGTTACGTTTGCCGTGCTGCCAGCAAGTGTTCCAACATATGCCACATTTGTGTGAAAAATGCTGCAGTTACTTTGATTACTTTTGCCGTGCTGCCGACAGGTGTACCAGCATCCGCCTCTGTACGAGGCCTGGGGGCGCATGGAGGCGGAGGCTGGGGATGCGGCCAAGGCGGCAGAGCTGCTGCTTCATTCGCAGCAGCTGGAGACGCAGAAGAGTATGCTGAGAGGGCAGAGGACGGCTGCTGGGGTGTCAGGAGCAGCACGAGGGACAGCAGCAGGAGCAGTGGAAACAGCTGGGGGAGCAACAGCAGTGGTAGCAGCTGGGGTAGCAACAGCAGTGGAAGCAGCTGGGGTAGCAGCAGCACGAGGGGCAGCAGGAGCAGCACGAGGGACAGCAGCAGGAGCAGGGGGAGGACTTACAGCCGCGCCAGCACCAGCGCAGTCACCAACTGTAGCAGGGCAGCAGCATGAGTAGCAGCAGAGTGGTCAATTTGCAGCAGCAGCAGCAGGAGCAGCAGGGGCGACGGCATTTTCACCAGCAGCAGAGCAGCAGCAGGAGTTGAAGCAGAAGTTGTAGCAGCAACAGGGCGGCAACAGCAGTTGTAGCTGCAGGGGCAGATAACAGGAGCTGCAGCAGCAACAACCCAGCAGCAACCCAGACTTAAGGAGGCTCCCTCTTCATTTTTGATAAGAGAAGAACAGGATTGTCAAGCTGCTTCGTTCCACGTGTTCCTCACATGGAATATGTGTTTTTGTACTGGTATTGTTTGCAAGTGAGACCTGCAGCTCGAGGGGATGTGAGAGGAGTGTGAGAGAGTGGGGAGAGGGGGACACTGTCAGGGAAAAGAGAGGACTGTTGATGTTACCAAGTCCTTCTGGATTGTTATCTTTTAGAAGCCTGCTGGATGCGGGGGTTGTGAGCGCATTGAAATATATAAAAATGCTCAAATGCCGGGCTGTCTATCTCGAGAGATCCATAGCATTGAAACTTGTCCTGCATGGCTGCGTTGCCGTCATGAGGCCCTCATTTGGATGCTTGCTGTGAACAATTTCAAAAGCTGTGTCCGGGGTTGGGTTTGAGAACTTGATGATTCATGATGGGCATGCTTCTGGTAATTTAAGGAAATGATTGGAACCATGCCTATTTTTTGCCTAGCTAACAATTGTACTGGTAGTGAAACTTGCCTCGGGCAGCTTGCCAGCTTCCTTAGCGAACAAAGCCTCACATGGACGGCATGCAGTCTTCATGACTCCGTCCTACCATGAGCTTGGGTCCTTGCCTTCCTTGGTCGGTCTCTCTCCATGTTCAAAGCTTATTCGACTTCGACGCGAGCCAGCAGCTGTGCCCAGCTTGGAATTAATTTCATCCCATCGGCAATTTCTTAAATCCTGTACGGCCCAGCACCCATGGCCGCGGCCGTCGGGAACAGAGGCGGTCGCGGTCGGGTGCACCCGCGGGTGGGCTGTCTACAGGTGTACGGCACGCGAGCCGGAGGCCGTACATAGAAAGCCGCGCTTTCACAACGCCCTCTATCCACTCTGCGTCCCCTGCTTTCTACCGTGTGGCGAATTCTCGTATTATTGTATACCTCTACCTTATAACTCATATTGTAGCGCGGATTTGCAGCAGAAGGAGTGAGGAATGTCTGAAAGCGCCAAGGAACACTTTCGCAAGTATTTGGAGTCAGCTGGTGCAATCGATGTGTTAGTCAAAGGTGTGCACTCTTCTTTTTATGAACGCCATCTCAAGGGTTACATATGACGGGGCGTGAAAGCTCTTTTAAGCAT
Source organism: Limnomonas spitsbergensis (assembly GCA_037349105.1). NCBI lineage: Eukaryota > Viridiplantae > Chlorophyta > Chlorophyceae > Chlamydomonadales > Limnomonas > Limnomonas spitsbergensis. The sequence continues at coordinate 4,713,493 of JAYJMM010000114.1, forward strand.
CTGCCATCCACTTCCTTGTATTTAGTTTCCTGGGTTCTCTTGTTACATCTATTATCAAGCCGAGATGACCGATTCTTCAGAGGATATCTGACATGTTGTGTGCCCCGCAGTTTTGGTGTCGTTGTATGAAGAGCCGGATAAGCCTAAGCAGGCTTTAGAGTAAGATTGCTACATTTCATTCCAATTATGCTTGCTCGTTGCAAAGGACATCTCCTTACTTCTTGTAATACTACATCCTCGTAGTTTTATTAAGACGACGCTAGGAGGGCCAACGCCCGGAGAGTATGAGGCAGTCGTCGCAGAACGTGATTCCTTGAAAGGGCAGGTCGAAAAACTGGCCGCAGAACTGCAGGCGATGCGGGCCGAGATCGATGCCAAGGTATGTGTCACGCAAAAGTGGTTTGACCTGTGTTTGCAAGCCAAGCAAGCACAACTATGCGGACGTGGTGGGATAACCTTGTAGGCTGTTCCCTCTGTGCGCATCTCAAGCCGGGCCACCAGTGCACGTCCATCCTGCCCATGCAGAAATGCTCGTATCCTGCCCGCCCATGCACAAGTGGCGACTCCAAGCCCGCCCATGCTCTAGTACCTGAACAAGTGGTCATGCCCAGCTTGCCGCATGCACATGACAAGCCCCGAGAAAAATAAAACTGTGCCTAAAGGACAGAGCGACGTTATGGGATGAGGTTCTTCTGTCCAGGGTGTGAAGGCGCCTACCTCGTTGGATAACAATGATCTGCCACTTTTTCTCTCTACCTGCCATGGGTTTGGGTTTCAGGGTTAATGGGTCAGGAAGAGAGAGAGGACCGGACTTCGAGAGGATTCGCCTGGAACACATCCGAAGGCACAACACCTTTTATCCGACGTCAATTACCCTCTACCCTCTGAGGGGATTGTGAAGAATGATAGGGATGCCTGAGCTGCCAGAACATGAGTGCTCTTGCCTGGATTCACACAGACGCATCCAAAGGAATGTACCACAAAAGCATGACGTTACACGTCTGGGCCATGCTGAACTGAAGCTCGGCCACGTCAGCAAACAAAAAGTCAGCAAACACATGTGTCCTGAAAATTTCTTTCCTCACTGCCCGCTGCTGCAGGGATCATGAGAAGTGAGAGAGAGAGATTTGAGCTATCTGAATTTGAAGTGGATTCGCATACATGGACATATATCACAGAGAACGTGTCACATGGACGCATGACAGAGATCGCGTGATCCTTATGGGGCTCCAGGCCTCCATCCGCGCGAGTCTGGATGAAGAGCTTGCCTGGGGCTGTGGATGCCGTCACGCCTCCAAACATGCCTCCTGACCTGCAACGGCTGCGCTGCGAGGGGCTAGCTGACATGGCACGAGCACTCCTCGACACTAGGCGCCGTTCCTGCAGTTAATTGGACACCAGTTTTGCAGTAAACCTGTGGGGAGGATCAGAAGAGGCCTGCCTTGCAAGGGCATGCGGCACGCCACCGTCCAAGCCGCGACCGTGCGCTGGGCTAGCCGGCCAGCTATTCATGCTCCGACTCAGGGCGCTGGTGCCTGGTGGACATCCTTTGTGTGGTTTTCACACCTGCTGATCCTGGTATTTTGTTTCGTTCTTTCCTCCCACCTTAAAGTTAGGCGCCCACGCGGCCGAGCCTTTTTGAGCAGGGCCCAGAGGTGTAACGTCATTAATCTGCTGATAACTCAGGCTTATGGCTTAAGTTCCGAATCGCTCCCATGGTGCCTGGCATCCCCAACGAAACAAATTGATGGCAGTGCGCTCTACCGTTATGTTGCGATAGATGATAGAACTCTCGACTGGTGCTGCTGTCCTCTGAAAAGGTGGCCCATCGTTTCAACCTGTTAGCGTCACCATGCTGTGAATCGCTTTCAGTCCAGCGGGGCATCAAATTTGATGCAAGGGACAGGTGCCGCAAGTCTAGCTGTTATGCTGTGCCATGGGATAGGTGCTTCCAAGTCATGCTGTGAATGGGAAATGGCACTGTTGCAATGGGAATGGTGCCACCGTATCAAGGGCAGCTCCCATTATCTCTTCCCCTGGAAGACCCTGGCCATATGAATGCATGATGTCTATTGTCTACAGACACACGCATGTCCCGCTCGTCGCATGAGCGCCCAATGGCTTAATAATTGAGTCAATGACGCTACACCTCTGGACCCAGCTCAAAAAGGCTTGGCCGTGTAGGCGCCCAACTGTCTGGTTGGAAACAGTAGGGAAGTTGAGAAAGAAAAATAGAGGGGCAAATGCCCAGAAAAGAGAAAACCGCAACAACAGAAGGTCAAAATGCCCAGGCCCCTAGACCCGAGCACTCAACAACTTGGACCACATTTAGGTTTCTGCAAGTCAAGAGCATCGTCGGAGCAATGTTTAGTTTTCTATACAAAAACGGTCTCAACATTTAGCCAGTGCGACCCCATCTGATACCAAGCTACAGGAAAAATAATATTAGGCCTGCTCAAATTGTCCCAGAAAGTCTCCTTTACATCACGCTTAATCTGGAAGGAACCACTTGGAGAACGTAACAATTTTAAACCCCGGGCGTTTTGAGTCAGGCGAAGCACACGAACAGACAGGGCAATATGTGGCATATCCCTAGACATATTGGAAAGCCATTGATCCCTGGCTGATTTTAGAATGACCTCAACATCCAGGGGGGTATTGACTGAAGCAGTAAATAAACCAATGCCCAAGGTCATCAATATCGATGACAATAAACCAACCCAACTAAGTTAAGTTACAGCCTCCGCCAGATCACAACTTTCCTGCTGGGCCATATTCATGAGGTCATCGACAGACCTCAGGTGAATTTTATTCCAGAGCCTCAGGGCCTGCTGCAAAGGACTTGGGACAAGGGTTTCACGGTCAAGTTGCAGACATTGCCAAAGGAAACCCTTGAGAATTATCGAGGGGGGCAGAAAAAAGAAACCAGGGACCCCATCACCCCTACTTTTCCAAAACTCATCCACTTGACATGTGACTTGCACCTAAGGAATTTTGGGAGGGTATCTCGGCTTCAAGAAAAGAAGCAAACGTTTTTTCAGGGGCTTGGACCTCCCACCCCCTCCTAGTTTGACATGCGTTGACCGGGTACTTAACGTTGACCATGCACATGGGGTCGTTGGAAAGCCCCGACCCTGTCCCATGCAGTGAGATTATCACATCATGGAGTTGTCGGAGTTGAGATATTATTTGTAAGATCAGCTTTTGCGAAATCTACGAAATCCTCATTGTTTGGCTCTCTGTCCCTCAATCACCGTTGGACCAAAACGCATTTTAAGATCAGATAGGGAAAAAGGCATATAATTTCCCCGGTTCCTTTTTGCGCCTTGTCTATTAAATTTACCGCAGTTTTCCAGCTTTCGTTGTCCACACTTCGCAGGTCGCTAGCAGAAACAGGCGCTGTATCATGGGGCCAGTGTCATACACCGGACACTGCCCCCTCCCGTTTTCATCGGCATTGAAGACTGTGTGCCTCATGGGCTGAACCAGCTCTCCATATATGGCCATGAAGCTGGTATGAAGTCTGAATGCTAGGAGACTCCTTAGCTTCCGCAGGCACCGTACAACAGGACCTGTGCCATATGGGTCCCGTCCCGTTCACACTTCACAGCAAGGTTCCTGGTCATGTCACATGACCTAGCCCATAGCTCCTACCATGCAGGTGGTGGAGATTGGAAATAACAGACACCAACACTGTCGTATACACATACAAAAACTACGAGAGCCCAGAGGTGTAACGTCAGTTACGCATAAAAACTACTAACGACGGCTAAAAGGCAAAGGGTGGATTTTGTGGGGGGAAATGGCCCAGGCTGTAGAGCACCGAGTCTACAAGCATCACGATTGACGATGGATGCACGGGACAGCAGCCCGTAATAAAAACCGGTTCAAAGCTCCTATAACTAATTTCCGAATTTTTTCACGGTCGGCCGAGGAGCGTCACATGTGATGTGCGGGACAAGAGCCCGCGGCGAACCGGTTCCGGACACTACATAGCCAGAAAACAGCAAGCATGAAAAAAACGCCAAGTGTCGTGTCCTTTCCTGGAGCGCCCTCCAGCAAGCAACTCAGGACGTGGCATAGGAATGAACCCCCCCAATTCAATAGAGGATCTCCCAAGGGTAGCACAGGGGCCTAAACCCTTGACCCATGTACAGTGCAGAGGCCTACACTCCTGCAGAAACCTTGACCCCCACCGGTACCCCTACCGGTGTCTGTACCGCCTAAGGGTGCAGACAGCCCTCGTTCCATCAACGGCTCAACAATGAACACAACACCGCAGTGGCTCCCTAAAAACCCTGAACCCTAAAAGCTTTTGCCCTAAAAGCCTTTAGCCCCTTAACTGAATAACTGATACAGTGGTCTTCATTCTCTACACCCCAGCCGTTTGAGGCTAATAATTGATGCAAAAGGATGTGAACGCGTGAAATGTCCGGTGTTTGAGTGAAGCCTGAATCAAACGCCGCAGCGTCATTCATGCGGCAACATTGTTATCCACCGCCTGGAACAGCAGCGGGATCGGGTCCTCCTCGCTCGCCAGCACGCGGGCCGCCCGCAGGAACTCCTGCCGAAGGCCCTGTTGAGCAGCAGAAGGTGTTCCACACTTCAGCGTCAACACCTAGCAGCTAGCACAAGGGCACCTAACAGCCAGCCCAAGGGGGGGAGGAGAGGGAGGCGCTGCATCCTCTGTTGTCATCCTAGCTTTTTCTCCTTCTGTTTATTATAATAACGTTTTACCGTAATCGCCCTTGTCCCTTTCACCCCCCTTAATGTGGGCACAGAAATCAAAGACTAGGGACAAGAAACTTGCCGCGTTTGGGTGTGTCCTCTCACCCCCCCTCCCCTCGGGCTAGCTTCCCCTAGTTTAGGGTTAAGGTTACGGTGCACAAACTGGTTTTGTCGCGGCTGTCCCATGCATCGATTCTGATCCGTGCTGAGCATATGCGCAGTACCTCAGGTCAAGCCACGGACACCCTCCTGCCAAGCACATTGTTGAAGTGGCAAGTTTGATGCACGGTGACACCTGTAACCTGGAACCGTGCGACACTCTTGACACATTATAGATCAAGCCGGGTCGCCTGAGCCCTGCCACAGACACTCTCCTGCCAGTCTGCCACTTTCTCCCCCTTTCTCTTTAATTTACGTGGGATTTCGGTTTTAAAACCCCAGCACTGATTCTGATGCGCCCCTTTAGACTGTCAAACACCACAAAATGCATACCGCCTTCTGCGTCCACCGCTGACGCTCCTTTTGTTTTGCCTGTTCTCAGTGGTTCAGCTCAAGTGCAGCGCCGGTCAGGGCTCATAAATCATCATGCATTCATTCACACAGAAACAGCAGGATAATTTTTTTTATTTTTTTACGCATTGAAACTCACGACAACGGACTCCCTGTCGATGGTCCTCCCGAGGTCGTGCGACAGCTCAAACGGGTCCTCGATGCACACCAGGTGGCGCTCACTCCCCTGCCGCATCGTCCTGTATAGGGAGGGGTTTTGAAGAATAATAAAAAGGTGTGGACCTGTCCACACCAGGTATCGCTCACTCCCCTGGCGCATCGTCATGTTCCGGGGGAGGCGATTTAAACAAAAATACAAAATGTGTGGACTTGTCCATACCAGGTGGCGCTCACTCCCCTGGCGCATCATCCTGTTTTCGGGGGGAGGGTTTTAAACAAAAGCTAAAAAAATACTGCATACACGAATTGAAATACGGTACAGAGCTCACTGCATTTAGGAATTTAAGTACGATACAGCGCGTACCGTAGATTTGAATTGTAGTAACGTACGGTTCAGCGCGTATGTTAGGCTTGTATTGCCTTCCCTCTCATAATAAATCCCTTTAAATATAAAAGGGATTTATGTATTATATTTAAATACCGTAATGTAAAATGCTCCCCTCGGATAATCATCCACCAAACTCTCCATTTTCGACCGGAAAGTTGCGTCGACCATCATTAATTAGCATCTCAAGCACCTCTCATCCCTCCCGTATAAAAAAAACGAATACTACATCAGTTCTGTACCTCAAAGGGATAATGAGCATTTGAAAATAGCTTTTTACCAACGTGCACCTCGACATGCACACCGTATGAAGACATTCCCCCCCAATTACGCAGATGAAGTCCCCCAATAACACAAATGAATCCCCTTGCGCTGCAGCCCGCTCCCTACACTCACCATTTTTTCGACATCTTGGTCAAGAGCCCTCCAGGCACTCGGACGGACAGCACCATATTATTGTAGTCGTGCCTGAGGCAGCAGGACACTGATAATTTCAGAGTGCAGTTTCAGCTACAATTTAGCTACACCACACAGCACTTGGAAGCACAGCATTCTGTTACTGAAGTCATGCCCGAGGCAGCAGAACACTCTGGATTTCAGGCTGCAGTTTCAGCTACAGTTCAGCTACAGTCCACACGGACGGACAGCATCATGTTAATGTACTGATGCCTGAGCAGAGGAGAACAATTCTCATTTCGGGCTGCTTCAGCTACAATTCAGCTACATCACACAGCACTCGGACGGACAGCACCATATTATTGTAGACTCGCCCGAGGGAAGCATAACACTGGTGAGTTCAGGCTGTAGTTTCAGCTACAATTCAGCTACATCACGCGGACCCATAGCACATCTTAATGCAGTCGTGCCTGAACCTGCAGATAACTGGAAAGTCCGGGCTGCTGCTTCAGCTTATGCAGCAGCCAGAGCAGGCCATACACATGAAGGCTCTGGTAGGTAGCTGAACCGTAGCTGAACTGTAGCTGAACATATGCTAGCTGAACTGCAGCTGAACATATTTACATGTGCTAGCTGAATTGTAGCTGAACATGTGCTAGATGAGCCATAAAAAAACCACCCCTGCTCATTTGTCACCTGAAGGCCCAGTAGTCAAAGAAGGCCAGCAGTAGGCTTCCCAGACCCTCCGTGTTCACAGCTCCAAAGCCCTGCATCCCGTCCACATCGTCGAAAAACTCACACTGCCACGGTCCCACCTGTAATAGGAGAGCATGCAGTAGCAGGATGTGTGTGTGTGTGTGTGTTTAGGGTTGAGGGTCTGGGGTTCTTGCTCAACAGATTATGGTTCAATGCACACTGCCATCATTAATTCCTTGGCAAATCAGACACTCGGCGTAGCATGTACATGAATTAATCCTACTGACTGCAAGGGTTTCGGGATAGATTCGGATCATAGCTCTTTGGCTTGAGGGTTAAGGTTTACGCTCAAGGGTTTGTGCTTCATGGTTTACCGTACACGGTGTGGATCTCCCCCCCCCCCCCCCCTGTGCAACCGATATCTGTCTGCAGAGTTTCAAGAATCCACCTGCTGGCTGGAACGGTTTCTATGCTTTCCTTGCCAAGATGTAGGGTTTAGGGTTTAGGGCTTCTTCCGTGGCGGGAAAAGTGCATGGCTCAGGGCCTGTTGAGTTGTGGTTCATGGTTCATGCCTACTACTTATTTTTGGCAAAAAAAGGGACACTGCCGTATAGGTATGTAGCAGGTACATGACTCCACGTGCTGAGTGTCAGGGTTTCTTCGAATGAAGGGTATGCTTAATTATTAGGGTTTGTGGTTTATGTTTCACGCCCATTTCCTTTTGGAAATCTCCTTTATCATTATGAGGGATCTCCTTTATTATTTTGTGGCAAAATGGACGCTAGGGACCGGTATAACAGGTGTACACAAAACCCACCTGTTGACTGAACACCGACGTCGTGCCCATCGGTCCGGACATCTTGCGTCCCGCGACAACCTCCCCAACCGCCTCATCCCTGCTACAGCTCGCCCGGATCTCGCCAGCAGCACCGCCACCCTCCTCAGCCCCATGGCTGGCCCGGCTTTCGCCAGGGTCGCCGCCACCGTCCAACCTGCTGCAGCTGGCCCTGCTGCTTGCCCGGCTCCCGCCAGCCTCCTCGGCCCCGTTGCCGGCCCGACTCTCGCCAGGGTCGCCGCCGCCCTCCTCCAGCCTGCTGCAGCTGGCCCTGCTGCTTGCCCGGCTCCCGACGGCGCCCTCCAAGCCGCGCGTGGCGTCGTCCCCAAAGGCCTCCAGCCGCCGGGGCACCAGGCAGTCCTCCTGCTGTCCGCCCGCGGGCCTCGACGAACCGCCAGCCCCATCATCCCGCGGATCGTCCTGGTCCTGATATTGTGTGGGTTAGGGGTTTTGAGTTCAGTTTTTCTGTTTGAGGGGGGGTGAGTTCGATTTTTTTCGAGGGTTGGGTCGGGCTTTGATCCCGAGAACAAGCGGTTGAGGGTTGAGGGGTTCTGGGGATTCTGAGACCAGCATCAGGTTTCAGGGTTGAGGGTCCACAGATCCAGGGTTCAGTGCTCGGGTGGGTAGTACACTTTGCGTGACGAGGTGGTGGAGCGCCATTGCCTGTACAGCCGGCGACCGAGACGTTTCGTCTTGTCATTCTTAAATAATCGATTCAATTTCAATCATCAATTTCAACCAAAATACCGATAATAAATTCCGGTAATTGATTTCAGTTTGAATACTACTGGCAGTCGATTCCCTCCGGTCCATGCCTTCACATGCAAAAGACCACGCTGGACTCAAGCCCCAGATAGCATCACTCAACTGTCCCTTTGAAGGTGCCTGAGAGCTGTAATTCAGCTACAATCATTCTATAATTCAGCTACAATCCATCTAGAACTCAGCTACAATCCATCTATAATTCAGCTACAATCCATCTATAATTCAGCTACAATCCATCTACAATTCAGCTAAACATCAGCTACGTCACGGCATAAAACCAATGCGGCGCCTTGCATTTCGCCCTGCTGCTTGAGCCATCGGCTGTTGGCCGGGCCAGGTTATATCCCCGGTATCTCCACACAGTGAAACCCACCCAGGGGATCCCCGAAATAAATTCTGCCCGTCAGCTTGCCCAACGCTACGGCCGAGCGCTACGGCTTCTCCAATACACGGCGATACACGGCGATTGATTTATTTTCATTTCTTGCCCGTTAGACAAGGTCAGGCGGCCTCCATGGGTCCCGTTGGAGGCGGCAACCGCAACCCGCAACGTGAACGGCACCCAACGGCCCACTCACCCTCCATCCTCTCTCTCTTGCCCCACGGCAGCGCTCTCTGCTGGTCCAGCCCCTCTCCCGGTGCACCCTCACAAACTCTTGCAATACTCTCTCATCTCCCTACCTCACCCCCACCTGCAACACGCACTCTGCAGCTGGCCTCTCACCTGCCCCTCACGCCTTCATGCAAGACCCCCTCACCTGCCCCTCTCGCCCCCACGCAACACCCTCTTATCCCACCCAGCAATGTGACAGCGCCCTCTCACCTGCATTGTGACAGCGCCCTCTCCCCGTCCAGCCTCTCCAGCCTCATCACCAGAAGCGCTTGGCTGCTGCTGCTGTTGCGGCGGCGGCGGCGGTGGCATGGTTGAAGGTAGGTTCATGCTGCCACCAAGGCTGCAGTTAGAGCTAGAGGCCGCTTTCATGCTGCCGCCTCCCGGTGCGGTGGCGGCCTCGCCCCCTGCGCTCCTCGACGGGCCGTGCTGCAGGACCGGGAGGACCGGAGGGGAGCGCCTCTGGAGCAGGTTGATGCACATGAGCACATAGGCGTACGACGACAGCGTACCCCTACACACACAGGCAGATTCAAATTCAAATTCGAAATCAAATTCGGAGTGCGTCATGCACATGTGCGAGTAATTAGGCGCGTGCCGCTTGGCCCGCCAACTGACTAGGAATACCATCTGATGCAGCCCACCAGATTTCGCCACAGCCCACCACTCGACGAGGAACACCACAGCCCACGCACCCGTACAAGTCGTTAACCACAGTGGTGGGCCAAGCAGCCCACCACTTGATAAGGAATACCATCTGATGCAGCCCACCATAGCCCACCACTTGATGAGGAATACCATCTGATGCAGCTTACCTGAGCCCACCACTCAACAGGGAACACCAGCTGGCGCAGCCCACCAGAGCCCACCACTTAATGAGGAACACCACAGCCTACGCACCTGTACGAGTCGTTCACCGCACGCCGCTTGGCCCACCACTTGACGAGGAACACCAGCTGGCGAAGCCGCGGGTCAATTGCAGCGTAGTCCCGGAGCATCTTGGTGTTAATTATCGCCAACGTGTTGTTCACCTGGGATACGCAACAATGAGGGTTCGGGGTTGGGGGATCAGGATGCGGCGAAAAGAGTGCAGCGCGAGCCGCAGATCACACGGGCTGCCTAGTCCCGGGGCATCTTGGTGTTGATTATCGCCAGCGTGTTGTTCACCTGGTATCAACAACAATGAGGGTTGAGGGTTGAAGGCTGATCAGCTGATCACAGACTGCCGGCAGCACAGGCGTGGATCTATGTCGGCGTCGTGGTCCCGGAGAGTCGCATCAAAGCTGAATATGTGGCACTTGGCCTTACGCACCGGCACTCCTGCATGCCTCACGCTCTGAAGTCTTAATCTCCTGCCCTAGTTCAGGATTTAACGTTTAGGGACCACAATCTCCACGTCCAATCTCGCCATTACGACAAGGCAGACTGCCTGACACTTGGCCTTGGGTTTAGGGTAAGGACAATGCCGCGACAGCGCGGCTGCTACTCTGCACCTCGCACGTGCCCTAATTTTGTGCATAGGGTTTAGGGTTTTCAACCCCTGAGCTTAAACCCACCGTCACGGGGTGAGGGCTTAGGATGTTAAATCTCCAAGTTTTAACCCACCGTCACGGGGTTTAGAGTTCGGGTTTCAGGGCATACGGTAGGGTTAAGAGTTTATAATTCTAAACCACCGAGCCCGAACCTACCGTCACGTCAAAACTGACGCCGTTGCACTTGGCCTTGCACACCGGGACCCTCGCGTGGCAGATGCTCTGCACGTCGCTCATGCCCGCGGCCGTGAACAGCTCGCCCATCCGCACGACCACCGCGCCCTTCTGCTTCTCCTCAGTGTCCGCCAGCTCCAGACATACGTCGATGTCGGTCCTGTCGCACACACACAGCTCGTTCGCGGCCGAGCCGAAGAGGTGCACCTTGGCCTGTGGCCACTCCTGGACCAGCGCCACCCGAACCTGATTGGCAAGAAGAGATGGAAAGGTGTGAGGGTTAAAAATTTACAACTATATAAGAGTTTGAAACGCAAAGAGGTGCACCTTGGCCTGCGGCCACTCCTGGACCAGCGCCACCCGAACCTGACCGGCATGAGGGGATTGAGAGGTGTGACAGTTTAGTACTCTTTAAGGGTTTGAACAAAGAGGTGCACCTTGGCCTGCGGCCACTCCTGGACCAGCGCCACCCGAACCTGACCGGCATGAGGGATAGAGAGGTGTGACGGTTTAGTACTATAAGGGTTTGAACAAAGAGGTGCACCTTGGCCTGCGGCCACTCCTGGACCAGCGCCACCCGCACCTGATCCGCGCTTAAGGGTTGAAAGGTGTGAGGGTTTAGCACGCTGCTAGGGTTTATATCGACAAAGAAGAGCACCTTGGCCTCCGGCCACTCCTGGACCAGCGCCAACTGCACCTTGCACGGGTTTAGATGCAAAGAGGTGTCCCTTGGCCCCCGACTAATCCTGGACCAGCGCCATCCGCATCTGATCCGCACTAAAGGGTTGAAAGGTGTGAGGGTTTAACACGCTGCTAGGGTTTAAACACAGACACAAAGAGATGTGCCTTGACCTACCAAATCCACAATAATTTCCTGTTAATGTCTACCAAACCACCAGTCAAACTCTTGCGTACGGTGTTGCTCCCCCAATCCCCACACCCCCATGCGATGCCTACGCTGAAGTCGACCTCTGCCATCTGCCGCACTCCCGAATATTTAGGGTAAGAACCTGACTCTGATCCCAGCTACACATCAATCTATGTGCATGAGGCAGCATGAGCTGCAGGTATCACCCCCAAGTCCAGCTGTCCAGCTCTTGAGTCCAGCTGCATGCCCCACCCCCAAGTCCAGCTGTCCAGCTCTTAAGTCCAGATGCATGCCCCGCCCCCAAGTCCTACGCCCCTTCTTTCGGAGGAAAAGCACGTGCCCCTAGTCAAACAGACCACCTCCATCCAACGGCTGCCCCCTTCCCCCAACCTTCCCCACCTCCTCTCAGCCCAGCGTTTGAGGCATCGGGTATGTCACGGCGCCGCTTTCCCCTACCCCCTCCTACCCCAACCTTACACCAACCCCTCGAGCGTGTCACAGCGCCGCTCTCCCTTACCTCCTCCTACCCCAAACTTGCACCCACCGCCTCGAGCGTGTCCCGGTGTCGCTCCCTCTCCTCGAACCCCGGCCGCAGCTTCTCCGCGGCAACCCGCAGCTGCTCGTCCAGCTGCGCCAGCGGTGCGCGGCACAGGGGCGGGCCGGAGGGCACACCGCCCCTGCGGTTGTGATTAATTCCGTTGCTGCCGTTGCTCCCCATACCGTTCATACCTGGGGACCGGCCGACCAGAGGGAGCTGCGCCGGCGAGCCGGCGCTTAGCCGCTGCTGCCCTGTGGCCGGCCCAGGTGGCGGCGTTGCTCCTCCCCCGCTGCCCCCATAGGCCCTCTGCCTAGGGGGAGGAGGAGGCGTGCTGGGCAGTCCAAGTCCAGAGCCTGAGGGCAGCTGCTGCTGCTGCTGTTGCTGCTGTTGCTGCTGCTGCAGGGCTTTCCGTGACAGGGCAAGCTGCGAAGGGCAAAGCAGCAGCATCTCATCTAGGTGATGCAATTAAGTCAACGTAAACGCCCGTAGCCTTATCCAAAAGGGCCGGGCAGAGCGGACCGGAAGAGAGCAGAAGGCACCAAAACTTGAACCCTTCGAGATGCGCAACATTTAGAAGAGCAGAAAAAGGGTAAATCAAGTCAAAGTCACAGGAAGAGGGATTTTAGTGCGTACCAGACAACATCGGGGGACTGCCCGGGAGGCCACCACCAGGCCAAATGGGACCAAACCTTGACCAGCCTATGGCCGCTGGCCCAGGGCTTGCTGCAGCAAGCCCTGCCGGTCATTGGCCAAGGTGCAGATGATTTGTAGCTGATTTATAGCTGATTCATAGTAGATTAGACGCTGTTTTGTGGATAATTCGTGGATGATTCGTAGCTGATATAGTGATACGTCGCTGATTTTAGCCGGTTTCTGGCTGAGTTGCAGCTGATACGCCGTGAAACAAAACGCTGCAAGGCAGAGCACGCATTCACGCAATTTAGAGCCACAGCTTCGCCCTACTGTACGACCTCAATACAACGTCATGAAAGAGGCCCCTCCTGTGAAATTTATTAAGCAGTCCCATTTCTCAACTTCTCTCAATTCTTCCCAACCTACCGAAGATTAGATTTGCCTTCCATCGGCCGTCAAAAATTGATTTCTTTTAATGCTGCCCTGAGGGCAAATTGGCCGCAAAAACGTTTCATTTGGACTGAAAACTGGCGTCGAAGACCGATAATTAGTAAATTCATCGACCCCAAACAACGTTAATTGTGAGGGAAGGCAAATCAAATCTACGGTACTGGGAAGACCTGATGGACAGGGGGGGCGGCCCGGCATTTTGTTACGAGAAGGACCACGGGGCGAGCGGCCAGAGACTCTACCTGATGCCTCACCTGCTGCTCCTAGCAAACGGCGCGACCTTAAGGAACCACTGTTCCTCAATCCTCTTCTGCTTGTGTATCTCTTGAAGCTGAGGCAGCCGCGGCACGCTACACCTGCTGCTCCTAGCGAGCACTCAAGTAAACACCGGTCCTCAAATCTCACATGTACGTGTATCTCCTGAAGCTGCTGCTGCTGCTGGCGGTGTATCTCGTGAAGCTGCTGCTGCTGGTGGCTTCCTTGCGGCGGCCGCTTAGGGAAGGCACCTGCTACTCCTGGCAAGCGGCAGGCCCTTCAGTGAACACTGTCCCTAAGCGCTCACCTGTATGTGTATCTCTTGCAGCTGCTGCTGCTGCTGGCGGTTGAAAGGCTTCCCCGCGGCGGCCGCCGCGAGCTGCACCTGCTGCATCAGCATCGCCTGTTCCTCAAGAAGCAGCAGGGCCGCTGAAGAGGAGCCGCTGCCCCCGCTCCCAGCCAGCGGCGGCTGGAAAAAGCCATGCTGCAGCTGCTGCTGCTGAGGTGGGGGCGGCGGCGGCGGTTGAGGCATCATGCCCCCGGCTCCGCCGCCGCCGTGCGCCTGGCCTGGGTTTGTGTTATGGTGGCCGCCGTGCTGGGACGAGGCCGAGGCGTGGCCGTGGCCGGGCTGGTGCTGGTGCTGCTGGGGCAGCATGCCCTGGGGCTGCCGGTGATGCGGGGAGGCCGCGGAATGGCCGTGCGGGCCCTGCTGCTGCTGCTGCTGCATCGAGGCCCCGTAGGAGCGTCGGTCGTGGCCGTTTGTCATCCGGGAAGGAGACGGCCCCCACTGCCCGTTGTTGGCAAACGGTGGCATCGAGTTCGAGTTCTGCCCGCTGTTGCCATTCCCGCCGCCGACGCCGTTGATTCCCGGAGGCGGTGGCGGCGGCGCCCATCCCGGTTGCTGCTGCATCTGCATTTGCATTTGCATCTGCTGTTGCAACTGGAGCATGTGCAGCTGTTGCTGCATGGCAGCTGGCATCTGGGCTCCGTTACCAGGCATATGGGCTCCAAAACCTCCACCGCCCATCATCCCAAACCCAAGGGGCACCGGGCTGGCGCTGAGCTGGCTGCCAGCATGGCCCCCGCTGCCGCTGCTGTTGCTGCTGTGGCCCGCTCCGCCGCCGTGATGCCTCAGGCCCGCCTGGTGTTGTTGCTGCTGGTGTTGCGGGTGTTGCTGCTGCTGCTGCGGGTGCTGGTAGTCCCAGGGGAACTGCTGCGTAGTCGCCTGCACACCCGGCAGCGGGCTGGTCCCGACGTCAGAGCCGGTCGGCGTGGCGGCGGGCGAGGGCCCCCAGGGGTTGGAGGGCAGGCGGAACAAGTCCGGTGTCTTGCCATGCGTTGGGGTGTGCGCTTGAGCAGCGGGGGAGGAGGGCTCCGGGAGTTGCACCATGCACGCAAGGGGTGCATGGGGCGCCGCCCACAGGCTGGTCAGCGCCGCATGGGCACCCGCCGCCTTCCCCGCCGCTCCGTCGCCGAAAGAGGCGTGGCTCGTCGTGGTCGGGGAGTCTGCTGGGGGCCCAAAGAAGGCGCGGGCAATCGGGGACGGGACGGCGAGCTTCTGGTGGTGAAATGTGGGATAGAGGGCACTGCTGGCATCCAGCTCGATCTGCAGGTGGTTGTGGACCCCCGGGGTTAATGCCTGCTGCTGCTCCGGGGTAGCTCCTGATGGGCTGCGGAGCAAGCTCAGGAGGTGCGCCCCGGCCAAGTTGAGCTACGTAGCAGGTGAAGGGTTCATGGCTTTGGCGAGCACTTCGGCGGTCATTTAGGAAGCACAGGGATTCCTTGGGGTAGAGACATTACGGGGTTAGCGAATTGGAGGGGAATCTGTCACCCCGGGTGGGGAGGCTGGGAAAATTGCAAGGACTGTGATCCCCCAGACCAGGGCTTGTGCATGGTTTGTTCACTTCCTGTTGGGGTCTCTGAGGTTCATGGTTTACCGGATTTGAAGTGTGGGGCACTATGAGCAAAGGGCAGTACAAGCAAAGGGCACTCCAAGTGTAAGAATCTTTGACATTGCAGCCCGACTCCATGGGCTCAGCTTGCACGCCGAGCGATGGGCATGTGGAGCCCGTGCATTTCAGCATCTCCTACTTGGGCTTCGGTTTTTTATATCGCCCCAGAAGCCCATCAGCGTTTATTTCACGTTTGGCATCAGACCACCTATTTGCATGCCAAGTAAAAACTACCAGGGCGATGGGACCAATCCCCTGACCAGCCTGGGGGTGTTGGCTTTTGTGGCAGGGCTTGCTGTGCCAGGCCGTATGCCATGCTGTGGATGTTTATGCACATGATGCATCTAAATTGTAACTGAGAGCGTATAAGAGATTGAGCACATGCATGTGCAGGGGCATGTGGCTCAGGTACTGCATAGGGGGCCGGTTTTGCACCATGCGGCTAGGTATGAGCGTTGGGGGCAAGGAAAGGCAGTACAAATGCTCAGACATCCAGCGTATATACGATTGCCTGCAAGCTGTGGAGTGGCTGCAGAGAGAAGAGGGCCGGCTGGGTGGCTTAATAGTGTAGACTTTTAGAACGCCTTAGACTTGCCGCAGGCAGCTAAATGCGCATTTTCACTCATGCTGGAGTTCAGTATTCGAAATGTACGAGATACGAGAAAATCGAATGATTCAATTTCGCCGCGCATGTCGAGGCACTAATGTCGGAGACAAGGCAGCAACTCCTGCAGTTTAATAAAGTCGCCGTGGCATTACTCCTGGCCGCATGTAGCCGCAGCGCAGTCAAGGTGAGTGGGGGGCATTTGAATAGCCTATACCTAGGTGTGCGCGGGAATACATGGCCGTAAGCATTCTAGCTCCTCTCCAGAATATAACACGTCCTTGTCCCCTCACCTGATCGGGAGCCGTCGTAGACGGAAGGTCCACTTGCGGAGGCGGACGAGGCATGCTAGACCAAAGGACGCGCTTCGCGTCTGACCACTATGGATAGAAAATTGGGGCGCAGGCGTATAGAGGCGTCACCATAAATGCCCTCTGATGGGACTTCAGATGAATAAACGGCGGGTTGGAAAAGTCTGCTGTCGGGCTTTCGCTACACTTCAGCTAACAAAATCAGTTGAGAATCCTCCTGGGAGAATCTCCTCAAATGTTGCCGGATTTGCGGCATTTATCACGTTTGATATATAATTGCTGCAATTGAATTGCCTATTAGTATTCATCATCCCAGGATGAACACAACTCCTTCGATGATAGGACACCGGCGCTGTGGCAACTTCACTCTGAAGACCAAGTCGGCCGTAGCATCCCCCAGGCTCTGCAATCGTGCAAGGAGGGATGTAGCTCGCAACGTTGCCTCTCTACAGGAGACATCGGATGCGCAGCCACTGGCCATCATCCCGGGGCCAACAGTTTGCGTGCCGGAAGATCTTCAACTTGCGCCGGGTGAATTGAGCTATGTAGATCTCAGCGGCAAGGTCAAGCCTCAAGACGTATTCCGATGCTTTGGTTGCAAAGAGGTGGCTTGCCAGGGTAAGTCTAGTGCTGCCCATGGGCAAGGTCAGGACCAGCCTGACATCTTAGAGGAGGCAACCAGCAGTTGGAAGTGGTCATTATTGCAATAAAAGCTAAGAAATGCCATGGACAGCAAGAATGCCATGGACAGGGAGAGATGCCAAGATTGGCAAACAGTCATGCCATGACAGGCACAAAGGCCATGAGGAAGCTTTGCCAACACGTCTGCATTGTTGTGCATGGCCTTTTCTAGTCGTCCGCCACGCTGCATGCCTGCCATGCAGACTTCCCGGTCCAGCCTTGAAGCTTTGCTAACACGTCCACATTGTTGTGCATGGCCTTTTCTAGTCGTCCGCCACGCTGCATGCCTGCCACGCAGACCCCTGGTCGAGCCTTAAAGCTCTGGGGAAACTGCGACTAGCCCTTTGACAGTCTTGGCACGACAGTGTAGGCTTCAACCTGATGACTTGTGAAATCCATGAGCCATATTCGTTGACGCATGAATCCGGCCAAAATCGATGACTAGTGAGTCCGCCATAGTGGTTGACTCATGAATCCCGCCATAATGGTTGACTGATTTCATGAATCTGGCCAAATGGTCCTGTGTTGATAAGTCCTCATCCACTTTAACATTGAAACAAAACAAGCGACCTCCTCCCCGTCCTCCATCCTAGGCCCCACCGGCTGCGCAATCAACCAGTGGCGATTCCGGCCCGACGGCTACCTCCGCGCAATCCTCACCGCCCGCGTCTACGAGGTGGCCATCGAGACCCCGTGCGACGAGGCCAAGATGCTGAGCGCCGCTGTCGGCAGCAAGATCCTGCTCAAGCGCGAGGACCTGCAGCCGGTGTTCAGCTTTAAGCTGCGCGGCGCGTACAACAAGATGGCCAGCGTGCCCAAGGATATCCTAGCGCGCGGCGTGATCACCGCCAGCGCCGGGAACCACGCACAGGGCGTCGCGCTGGCCGCCAGCCGGCTCGGCTGCAAGGCGACGATCTGCATGCCGGTCAGCACGCCGGACATCAAGGTCGCCAACGTGCGGCGGCTGGGCGGGGAGGTGAACCTGGTCGGAGAGAGCTACCAGGAGACGCAGGTAAACCCTGAACCCTAGACCCTGAACCCTAGACCCTGAACTGTCTGCAGCTTTTGTCTAGCAGCTTTCGTCTAGCAGCTTTTTGTCTTGCAATTTTCGTTTCTTGCAAATTGTGTCTAGCAATTTTGTGGGGCAGGTATCGTTGCCCTGGCCGGAACGAGCTGCCATGAGGCACAGGTGGTTAATACTGAACCATAAACCATGACCCCTTGACCCTTTAAACAAGGAACTAAAATCCTTAAACCCTCAAAAGTTCAAATAACGCTGACGCAGGCCGCTGCGGTCGCGATGTGCGAGGAGAACGGGCTGATCTTCATCCCCCCCTACGATGACCCGTACACCATCGCGGGGCAGGGCACGATCGCCGATGAGATCATGAGGCAGATATCCGAGCCCGATCAGCTCGACGCGATCTTTGTCCCGGTCGGCGGCGGCGGGCTCATCGCAGGCATCGCGGCGTACGCAAAGGCGCTGTGGCCGAACGTGCAGATCATCGGCGTGGAGCCAACCGGCGCCAACGCGATGGCCATCAGTCTGATGAGGGGCGAGCGGGTGGTCCTGGGCAGGGTGGACGCCTTTGCTGACGGCGTGGCCGTGAAGCAGGTGAGGCTGGGTGGGCAGGGTATGTTGTTTGTTTTTTCTTTCTGGTCGATAGAGAGAGGATGCTGCCAGTCAGGGTGGACGCCTTTGCTGACAGCGTGGCTGTGAAGCAGGTGGGGCTGGTTGAGGGCAGGGTGTGTTGTTTGTCTGCTCATGGTCGATAGGGAGCTGGTGGTGCTGGGCAGGGTGGATGCCTTTGCTAATGGCGTGGTGGATCAGCAGGTGGGGCTGGTGGAGGGCGGGGTATGCTGCTCGGTTCTTCTTCCTAACTGATAGGGAGCAGTTGCTGCCAACCATGCGCCTTTTCAATGTTGTTCAATGCCTCCTGCGTGATTCGCAGGTGGGCATGGAGACGTTCCGCCTCTGCCGCGAGCTGGTGGACGGCGTGGTGCTGGTGGACAACAGCGCCGTCAGCGCCGCCATTAAGGACGTGTTCAACGAAACTCGGTCGATCTTGGAGCCGGCCGGGGCTCTGGGCGTGGCGGGCGCCAAGGCGTGGCTCAAGCACAACGGTCATAAGGGCAAGACGGTCGTGGCGGTGACGTCGGGGGCCAACATGAATTTTGAGGTGACGCCAGACCCTGTGGGGATTTTATTTAGTCCAGTTTCAGTCCAGTGGAGCGTCACACTTCATGCATTCGCCCAGAGCCCGTCGGGAGCGCTTGGATAAAGTGGGACGGCGAGAGAAAGGACAGTGCCTCCCCCCCTGGGCAGGCCACCAACGCACGACCACGGAGGGTTGGGGCATGGGAATAACCCCCTGTTACCTATTATGTAATAAATAAGGTATATTTATATTATAATAAATATATAATACTGGTAAACCCCTGTTACTTATACTGTAGTGTCAGTCCTAATTCGTTTTTCAAGAAAACGAATGGTTGATTTCGATGATTATTTGTACCGAAACGAAAAAAACGAACCAAAAAAACTAATCATTTCCGCCCCAAACCCTAAAAACATCGCCAATACAGAGCGCAGCGCCGTTCATCGCACATGCAGCTTTTGCACTCAGTCTTCCTATCAAAATGCTGTCACTTTGAAAATGCAGCTTTCTTTTGCCGAGTCACCGGCGAAGGCGGGACGCGTGCTTGCAACTGATGTGACGCCCAGAGCAAAAACGAATCGTTGATCGGGTATGAAACTAACATCCGTTGAAAAAAACGAACCAATAAAACGAACAGCGTGACTGATGCAAAAGAGGGTTTCAGAACGTAAATCGAACTCGGAATAAAACGAATTTTGACTGACACTACAGTAAGTGCATTTAATAAGCCCCTATCACCCCTAGACCAATAAATCTGCGTACGGTACCCTATATGTCTGTCATGGGCAAGGCAGTGGTGGCTGTGACGTCGGGGGCCAGTATGAACTTTTGAGGTGGCGGCGTGACGCCAGCCCCAGAGCCCTGAACCCGCAACCCTAAACGGAAGGGCCTCAGGGGCAAGATGACTGTAGCATTGATGTCGGGATCCGACTTCAGTGATTAAGTGCCAGCAACCCCAAGCCCTCAACCTAAAACCCTGGAGTTGCTGGCAACCCTAAGCCCTGAGCCATGAACCCTGGGGGTGCCAGCAACCCCAAGCCCTGAACCCTTAACCCTGAAGGCGCCAACAGCCCTAAACTTTGAACCCTGGATGATTGCACTTGTGGACAGTGTACTCTGTCAATTGAGGTACGGTAGTTGAGTAAGGCTGGCAGCCTCCGCCTGACAGCTTTTTTGTTTATGTTTTTGTGTTTTAGGAAACTCGGTGATCTTTAGCAGGTTTTTGTTTGGCACTCTGTTATTTTTTAGTGCGGGGATGCACTTTGCGTAGACCTGACAGGTGTGCACCATACTCTGTGTATGTTGTGCTACATGCATGTGCGCGAGCCTGCATTCGCGGCATTGCCACAAACCTGCATGTGCCACACTAGCATGCGCACCGCGCTCGGTGTCTTGCGTCGCCCTGCATGCGCGTGATCCTGCATGCTGTGTTTGCCTGAACCTTCATGGTGCCCGTGTCTGACCTGGCCTTTTTGGTGGCAGGGCAGGGACCTAGCTCTTGACGATCCTGCTGGAGACGCCTGGCCACCTCCCCTGCTTCACTCTGCATGCTGCATTCGCATGAACCTGCATGCACTGCACTCTGCATGCAGAGGCTGGTGCCCATGTCTGAACTGGCCATTATTGGTGAAAGGACAGAGATTTAGCTGTTGAAGATGCTGCTGGAGACATTCTGTCCCCTACCTTTGCTTCGCTCCGCATGCTGCTTGTGTGATCCTGCTTTCGCTGAATTTTGCATTCAGAGGTTGGTGCCCTTTTTTTCTGAACTGGCCTTTTGGTGACAGAACGGGGACCTAGCTCTTGACAATGCTGTTGGAGACATCCTGTCCCCTTCCTTTGCTCCACTTCGCATGCTGATTTTGTGTGATCCTGCTTTCGCCGAAATCTTCATTCAGAGGCTGGTGCTCTTGTCTGCACTGGCCTTTTGGGGGACAGAACAGGGACCTATCTCTTGACGATGCTGCTGGAGACATCCTATCCCCTTCCTGTGCTTCACTCTGCATGATGTATTTGCATGAGCCTGCATTCGCGTCATTGCCACAAACCTGCCTGTGCGACACTAGCATGCGCACCGCGCTCGGTGTGTTGCGTCGCCCTGCATGCGCGTGAGCCTGTATGCTGTATTCGCATGGACCTGCATGAACCTGCATGCGCCGCACTGGCGCGTCGCATGAACCTGCACTGGCGCGCCGCATGAACCTGCACTGGCGCGCTGCATGAACCTGCACTGGCGCGCCGCATGAACATGCGCGCCGCATGAACCTGCATGAACCTGCATGCAGAGGCTGGTGCTCATGCTTGAACTGGCCGTTCTCAAAGCCAGGACAGAAGCCAAGCTCACGATAACGTTGCTTTGAGACGCCCGGCCCCCTCCTCCGCTTTGCTCCATACTTGTTTGTCTGCATCAACTTGCATGCAGAGGCTGAGGCTGGTGTCCGAGCTGGCCAACGTCGGCGCAAGGACAGAGGCCACGCTGGCGACGACGCTGTCCGAGGAGCCCGGCTCCTTCCTGCGCTTTGTGTCCACGGTGGTCAACTCAGAATCCGGAACGCCCATGAACTCCATGAGCAGCGAGGACGTGGGGTCAGCGGTGCAGGTCACAGAGTTCAAGTACAGGTGGGTGTGGGTGAGGAGGACCTGAGACCCTCCGCTAAGCTGCATGGGCATGCTGGCGCTTGTAACTCACCCATGACATGAGCAGCGAGGACGTGGGGTCGGCGGTGCAGGTCACAGAGTTCAAGTACAGGTGGGTGTGGGTGAGGAGGATCTGAGACCCTCCGCTAAGCTGCATGGGCATGCTGGCGCTTGTAACTCACCCATGACATGAGCAGCGAGGACTTGGGGTCGGCGGTGCAGGTCACAGAGTTCAAGTACAGGTGGGTGGGGTTACAGCGCGACCTTGGGCCGTCATGTTAAGCTGCATGGGCATGCTCGCGACCTGCCCATGACATCCATGAGCAGTGAGGACGTGGGTTCAACGGTGCAAGTCACTGAGTTAAAATTTTGCTCTGGCCTTAACCCTAGACCCTTAACCCTTGCCCGAGCTGCTGAGGGCGTCTGGGGCATTTTTCTTGTCGGGAGGCAACCCTTCCTGGTGCACCGTTTCCGCCACCTTTGCTCTGCCCTTCTTATCAATCCCCAATGCTGGATCTGATACTGAATCTGATGCTGGATCTGATACTAGATCTGATGCTGGATCTGACACTAGATCTGATGCTGGATCTCCCTGCAGGTACTCGGCTGGAGATTCTGCGCAGATCCTGTGGGGCGCAGGCTTCCGTAGCCAGTCCTCGGAGCTGCCCCCGCTGCTGAGCCGGCTCAACGCCGCTGGCATGCGGACGATTGATATCAGTGCTATGGAATCAGCACAACTCCACCTGAGGCACCTGGTGGGTTAAGGGTTTAGGGTTTAGGAACCCTGGAGTCAGCTCAGTTGCACCGGAGGCACTTGTTGGGTTTAAGGTTTAGGAACCCTGGAGTCTGCGCAACTCCACCTGAGGCACCTGGTGGGTTAGGGTTTAGGGAACCTGGAGTCTGCTCAGCTGCACCTGAGGCACCTGGTGGGTTTAAGGGTTCGGGTTTAGATACCCTGGAGTCTGCTCAGCTGCACCTGAGGCACCTGGTGGGTTCAGGGGGTAGGGTTTAGAAACCCTTGAGTCTGCGCAGCTGCACCTGAGGCACCTGGTGGGTTCCGGAGTTTGGGGTTTATATACCCTGGAGTCTGCACAGCTGCACCTGAGGCACAGGGTGGGTTAAGGGGGTTAGGGTTAAGAAAATCTGGAGTCTGCGCAGCTGTATCTGAGGCACATGGTGGGTTTTGGGGTTTGGGGTTAAGGAACCCTGGAGTCTGCTCAGCTACACCTGAGGCACATGGTGGGTTTAGGGGGTCAGGGTTTAGGAACTCTGGAGTCTGGTGGGTTAAGGGGGGTAGGGTTTAGTAACCCTGGAGTCTGCGCAGCTTCGCCTGAGGCACCTGGTGGGTGGGCTGCCCTGAACCTTAACTCTAAACCATGAGCCTGACACCCCTAACCAGTAATCATTTTACTGCGGGCCAATACCAGTACACCTTTGGGGGCCGCTGGGATGCCACCACTAGGCTGGTTGGGACTTGACCTTGACCGGCCTATGGCCGTTGGTCGGATTGCAGGGCTTGCTGCGCCAGCCCCTCACGGCCATGGACCGTGATGTAGCTGAACTGTAGCTGAAGCGCGTTAAAATAAACACTGCCCTAAACCCTGCGCCCTGTCGTACATTTCACTCTGAAATGTCTATGTATTTAACTCTGGAATTAAAAAGCACGTTATAACCCACAGCACTTATAACCCTAAGCACGTTATAACCCTAAGCACTCAACCCTGAACCCTGACCTAGGTGGGCGGCCGCGCCCGCTCGTACACTGGGCGGATGCCGGACGAGAAGATCTACCAGGTGTCCTTCCCGGAGAAGCGATTGGCTCTGCTGATGTTCATCAATGCCGTCAGCGCGTGGAACGTGACGCTGTTCCACTACCGCACGACGGGGAACCGCGAGAGCAGTGTGATGCTCGGGCTGCAGGTGGGTGCAGAAATTCTAGGTCTGGCTATCAGTCCATGGCGCAGAGATGGCAGAGTGGAGCGTGACTCTGTTCCACTACCGCACAATGGGGAATCGGGAGAGCAGTGTGATGCTCGGGCTGCAGGTGGGTGCGGCACTCTCTAGGTCTGGCTATCAGTCCATGGTGCAGAGATGGAAGAGTGGAGCGCGACTCTGTTCCACTTCCAGAAGACGGGGAAACACGAGAGCAGCGTGATGCTCGGGCTTTAGGTGGATGCGGAAGTTTTTAGTCCTGGCATTAAGTCCATGGCGTGGTGCATGTCGACGCTGGTCCATGAACCTTGGCGCCCACGCGCGGGGCGTCGTGTCTGTGGTCTTATTTATTTATTTGCTTCCCTCTCGGGACCTTCCTCGGACCTTTGCAAGGTACTGATGCCTCTCTGCATGTTGCAGTGTGCCACTGTTCACTTAAATTGTGTCGGCTACAATTCGGCTACATCTCAGCCATCGGCCTACAGGCGTGGAGGACGGGTATAGTGAGCTCTGCTGCGTGAAATATCTGCAATCCCCACTGGGCCTAGTGATAGCGACGAAAGGGAATTAGTACTAGCTGTTCTGCCACTATCAGCAATCTTGTACATGATACCCAGTGGCAGTGCAGCGCGTACGAATCCCCCTTCCAGGGCAGGCGGATCAGCAGCGTCCCAAAGGTGGCCCGGTGCGTCCTTGAGGAAGCGATGCTCTCTGCTGCAGGTTCCTGCCAAAGGTGATGCCGCTGCAGGTACCTGCCAAGGGTGCTTGGTTCCTGCCAAGGGTGATGCCCCCTGTTTTCCGAGGCCCTTCCTGCAATGCCCGCAAACTGTGTCGATGGACTGATAAGAAATTTGCATGTTCCTGTCTGCTGCAGGATCCCGCCTGGGATGATGCTCTGCTTGCCGAGGCCATCGCCACACAGCCCGCAAGTTTTTTACCGGGGGGCTGATAGAAACAGCCGCACGTCCCTGTCTGCTGCAGGTTTCTGACAGGGATGAGGCCCTGATTACCAAGGTCTTTGCCACACTGTCCGCAAGACGTTTTGCTGGACTGATTAGGGACTGGCATAGTGGCATGTCCTTGCCTGATTTAGGATCTTGCCAAGGAAGAGGCCCTATTGCTTAGAGGCCATTTGATAAAGACAGTGGCTTGTTCCTGTTTGCTGCAGGTCCCTGACAGGGATGAGGCCCGGTTTGCTGAGGCCATCGCCTCGCTGCCAACCTTTTCCTTCCAAGAGCTGGGCGCGGCGGAGCGGGCGGTGTTTGACATGTTTATCCAGTGAGGCCCTGCGTGCGTTTGTCGCTGCCGTCGTCACATTTGTCCCCCAGTGAGGCCCTGCGTGCGTTTGTCGCTGCCGTCGTCACATCTGTCCCCCTTCTGACGGGGGCCCAAGGAGGACTGTGTATTCCAGTGTGCACCAGGCCACCTTCAGCAGGTGGCTGGGCAGCCGCCTCTGGGCTGATGGGGAACCAACCTGGATTCTACCCAGCCTGCTTAACCCAAGCAAAAGAGGGTTTGCTTGCAGATACAAATCAGCTCCGCCTCAGCCGTGGGCAATGATGGTTCTGGATTGTATCTCGGAAGCACCCTGAAATAAACAATGAACTGGAGGCCGCGCGCGGGTCAACTATCGTGGTTCGGCTTTGAGATTTGAGCATGGTTGGCTCTCACTATCCGCTTGGGGGGGTCATTATGTGGGTTCTCGAGTGATTTGAAATGTCTGAGTCGGCCCATATGATATCTAAGTGCCGTGCCGGTGGCAATTGGAGATGGTAGCTAGGATACCAAGCTCATAGAAATGCTAGTCCGTATATGACTCTACAATGGATTGAAGCTTTTGACTGACGAATGCAAGCAAGGCTTAACTCTTCGTGATGGTGGTCTGTTAGGCCTAAATTTTCCTGGCGGATAATAAACTGCTTATTGTGTCATGCGCCGCGGCCATGCTGTGGATAGACTCCCTTGCTTCGAGAGAGGAGCGTGGGCGGCAGCTAGCGTTGTCTCGTCCCTTTGAGACACTTCCCTGTCCGAATGAAATGCATGAATGTTTTGAGGCCTGCATGCCCTTCCTCGTAAGATTAATCACACGCGTGGCTTCTTATTAGCGGGTACAGTTCCCATTGTTGTGCCTGTTGTTGTAACTAATGATGTCCAAATGTTCTGACTCCGCCGTCATCCTCTCCGTTCCATACACCATGACTGGTATACCGGTGCCGTAGGTTTAGTTTGCATCACCTCAGGTGTGCCTACCGGTAGCATATTTCACATAATGAAATATGAGCAATCTGCCATCTAGAAAAATGGCCGGTACTAGTAATTGGTCCATTTCAGGCTCCCTCACCCCTAAACGAATAAACGATGAGGGAAGGCAAACCACATCTACAGTCTTGTTGTACGGTACAGGTGCCGTTTTGAAGACATGTTCATGTGGCATGTAATGTGCAAAGCAAGCTGGCACCATAACCGGTATTGGGGCTGGGTTTTGATGAGGTGCTGACTCGTGTCCTTAGTTTTGTACATGGGGCCGTTTCTTATATGTAAAAGCTGTGCCTCTGGCGCAGCCCGCGGGGTGACGTATATGCCCTGAAAACTGTTGAGGTGTCCCAGGCTGTGTGTTTGGTCAGTAGTTGCTGAGGATGCCCCTGCCTCTGTTTGCGTTCTAATCATATTGGGCGATGGTGCTGCTTTGTTGGGTGAATGTTGGGTGGTGCTGGTGATGTTTGTGCTGCCTGTGTTGCTTGTGCGGTGGGGTTAGTTGAAGGTGTTGTGCATGTTGGGTACTACTGCCTGTGCGTGTGTCTAGTTCCTTCTAATCGGCTGTGAATGTCAGCTGTGCTACCATGTCAGCCTAGCACTTGTTTGTACAGTC
The DNA here is from genome assembly GCA_037349105.1 of Limnomonas spitsbergensis. Lineage (NCBI taxonomy): Eukaryota > Viridiplantae > Chlorophyta > Chlorophyceae > Chlamydomonadales > Limnomonas > Limnomonas spitsbergensis. The sequence goes on from JAYJMM010000114.1 coordinate 4,740,169, forward strand.
CAGCGCGGCATCATATTTATTGCAGGGCATGTGCATGTGAACAGGTAGGAGCAGAAAATGAAGTGGGATGCTTTCCTGTGCGGGGACTTATTGCGTAGCAGCAGGTCATGCTCACATGGTCCGTACCATGATCTTGAGCGTGAACTATCAATAAGAAGGTTCATGCCGTGTGTGATACTGTGCACACAACAACAGGCTGTTTGCACACCGAACGCAGCAGGTGGCCAAACCTGAGCAGCAGGTCCCCAAGCCTCAATCAGAACAGAAAAAGGTTTTCATATGTTGACCTGTGAGTGTGCATATATGTTTCCTTTTAAGCTGCTGCAGTTGTGTTGTGCCTGGATGACATCGTTCGTGCATGCATGGCACTGGACGCTCTGTCGGAAGGTCGTCGCACTTCATTGACGGGAAACTGAAGGAGGCAAGCAAATCTGCCGACACTGCCAAACCGCATAGACAACGAGTTTGCGCCTAGAACAAAGCTGCACGATAAGCCCCACGATCGTATTTCACATGTTCTGCAGTGTCAACTGTCATCCTGCAAGTTCGAAAACAAGTCAGCCGCTGGCTGCAGCGCTGCGGATCAACGCGAGCAGCCCTGTAACCACGCCCAACCTGTTCAACGAGTTTGCGCTTAAAGTAGTGCAACGCGAGCGCATGACACGTACTGTGCAGTATGGACTTTCGGTGGAAAAACGTCCAAAACCAACGTGACCGAGGCCGTGGCTGCCCCACCATGAGCACATACATTGCTTAGAGACATGCAAATGACTTTGCGCCCAAAAGAAAACAACGCAATGGCCTGTTTCTGCAATGGGCACTACTTTTCAACACAAACCCCTCAAAATAGCATGCCCAGAAAAGTACGGCTCATTCTCTTCACTCCACGCGCCTCCGTTGCAGTGCACTGTCATAAGGTAGGGAAGCACGAGATACGCCATTAGAACAAAACACGACTCGAAACAATGGGGCGAGCGCGAAGCACCAGCCTTTCAAAAAGGTCTTCACTTTGGCGGTTGGTAACCGATGTCCCAGTGAACTAAACTAAAACCCAAACCCTATTCCTTTCCGTTCCTTTCAGTCACTCGGGTATATAAGTGCCAAGCACAGCAACACGAGAGGAACATTAAAAGGATGGAACACGCAATTCCCACTTGATCGAAGGGATTGATTACTTCACCTACGAGCTACCGATGTGGCTACTAATTTCTAATGAAAATGCCAACAGGGCACGACTGGCTGTTGTGGCCAGGGGGTGCAACTTACAAGACCGTTGATGGCGTTGGTGGTGGTTGTGTGGAGGTGGGCGGAGGGCAGGCCGAGGGGCAGGCCACGGCTTTTCCACACCACATGCGGGGATGACGTCAACGACTCTCAGAACTCCTTTGTCCCTCAATATCATTGTTGTGTTTTCAAGCCACCCTTGTATTTTATACAAGCCACCATGCTACGTGCTAGCCTACGGGAGTCGACGCTGAGGTGACAGGACGGGCAGGGATGTGCTCAGGCGGCCAGACTGTGGCAGGGGCGATTCTCAGCCTGTCGATGGACCTTGGGCATCCCATTAAATCACCTTTGGTATTAATTTTCCGCAAATTGAACTCCCAGGAACGCTGCATCGTCTAGGTCCGTAACAGAGCGACCGCTAGCGCTCTCAGGTGCGCAGTGAAAGGGGGGACCTAGCTTCGAGCACCGCATGCCACAGTGTCATGTACATGCATCACATCGATCCGGCGATCTAACAATGCATCTCTGTGTTGAATTCCTTCCATAGGCTCTCGTATATTCCGATCTGCATCAACACGGTCTGTGAGCCTTCGCGCCTTGGACCCAAGCCATGTGGCTGCGGTCGCGTCCAGGTGGGCGTGTGTTTGCGCAGCGTGGCAACGAGTGCATGCCTTACTATATCGTTGCGGCATTTGCTGCCTGCACATGATGGCTGCATCCGTTTGCAGTTTGAAAGGGCTGGGGGCGCAGCGCTGCATGGTAGCATCCTCTGATCGAAACTCGGCCACAAGCAGCTCGGCCCTACCCTAGTAGTCCCAGCCTGCCCTGTCTCCCAACCCAACCCTTGATTCAAAAGTTTGATACGCGTTATGTTTGTTTGTATGCAGCTTGGTGCAAGGGCATGCGGCCAACTTGGTCGCCTCGATCTCCGAGGCCGTCCCCGATTTAACACCACCTGCGGCACCCGGCAGCGGTCCATTCGACTTCATTGCAGATGCGCTGGAGACCCTTCTTAAGGTGACACGACACCCATGACCAGCAAGTGACGGAGTGCGGACGGATGGGTGTGACCGTTCAAAATCTGCCCTTCCCCCTGTCGGGGAGACAGGGGGAAGGCAGCTGGCCAACTCCTCTCTTCCTGACTTCTCAGCTGTCCCTATCGCACGCCCTGAAACGGCTCACACCATGGCGCATCTACCACTATTCAGTGCCCATGAACGGCCATGTGCCTTGCAAAAGGAGCGGCATGCGGCAAGCGCCTGGGTGGGCACACCTCCCTATAGTCTGTCCATTTGGCGGAATGTGCATGCCCTCAGCATTTTCTAAGCAGCATTTCACCGAAGGTCTGTCATTATTTCCCCAAGATCACTGTGACCGCTTACCTGGCCTTATGCTGCATCCTGTCCCGCTTCATTAATGGCTCTTTGTTCCAAAGAGGCTGGTGCATGGAGGCCCATGGGCTTGAAGCTTTTCCAGATCTGGCTCTTCTCTGCTTCGGGGAAAAAGGAAGCAGCCCTGCATGACTGCCTATCGGGCAGCAGGAGCATGGCCCGCGTCAAAGTATATTTAGGACAGGGAAATGAAGCAGCTCCCTGTTACTGCCTGCCCGGCAGCACGCGGTAAACCCTGTTATTTCCTTTGGCTGTCTGCAACAGACTCAAAAAGGACAGGAGAAGCTGCTCCCCGCAAATGCCTCCCCAAGCAGCTGCTTGGTGCTTGCAAGCACTCCATGCAGGTCCTCCCTGCGCCCACTGCCCTGAAAGCCCCCATGCATCTGCACATGAACCCAAACCATCCCAGATCCATGCTCTACACAGCAACACACCTGAGATCTGCAATTCGTCAGCAACCACTCTACATCTGCGCTCTGTACAGCAAGCAGCCTAGATCTGCAATTCGATCAGTAACCACCTGAAACGTGCGGTGTGCACAGGAACCACCCCAGATCTGCAGTGTGAACACACATCACCCTAGATCTGCAATTCGACCAGTCTTAACCATTAAAGACCTGCGCAGCAAACAGCAGCAACAACTGTTTGCAAGCCTGCAGCTTCAGGTACCCGCCCGTCTCATTCCTTTTGCCGACCTCCCCCCCCCCCACACACCCTGTGCCCTCAGGCCATCGACGCAGGTTTGGAGGGTGCACACGTCCCCTACTCTTACGGCTTTGCCATCATCTCGCTCACAGTCATGGTCAAGCTGGCGACATTTCCTTTGACTCAGAAGCAGGTAAGTGGGCACACAACAACGGGGGCGGCTAAGCTGCTAGCTTGCAACCTCAGCATGTCCCATGTTGCGGAAGGGGACTAGACGGTCATGGTCAAACTAGCGACATTCCCTCTAACTCAAAAGCAGGTAAGGGGGCACACAACAACGGGGGGGGGGCGTGACCAAGCTGTTACCTTAGCATATCCCATGTTGCGGAAGAGGACTAGATGGTCATGGTCAAACTTGCGACATTCTTTTGACTCAAAAGCAGGTAAGGGGGCACACTTAAGTTGGAGGATGAGGCTGCTGCTCAGCGCCCTGGCCGGCTGGCCCTTCTGGCCGATCGTCCGAAGTTGGTCCCCCTCCTCCTTCGGGGGGGTAGGGGGGGGCAAGGGGGGGGGTCCCAAGCAGAAGATGGAGAAGATTTTGCGCACGTCAAGGGGGGCGGTCAAGCTGCTAGCTTGCCACCTTGGTAGTGCTACGCCGAGGGGGGAGACAGGTCGGTCATGGTCAAGCTGGCCACCTTCCCTTTGACACAGATGCAGGCGTGGTGCTCGCATGGTTGTGGGTGGCCGAGCTGCTTGCCTGTCAGGTTAGCATGTCCCACACCGTGGGAGGGGATATATGAGGGTCGGGGGCAAGCTGGCCACCTTCCTTTTGACAAAAGGGCAGGCGAGGCGCAACAACAGACAAGCAGTGCTGGGTCAGCATAGCCCAAGCTGAGTGGGGTCTGTGATTCAGGGAATGTGGAGAACAACGCCATCGTATTAGGCTGATGGTCAGCGTCAAGCTGGCAACCTTCCCCTCGCTTAAGGACGGGTGAGATTTTGAACCAGATCAGCTGTGTTGGGTCAGCATGGCCCAAGCTGAGTGGAGTGAGTGTCCTGGTGGTTCCCGGGTTGGTGGGGTTGGTGGTTTAGGGAATGGGAGAGGAACAACCCACTTACAAACACAACTTTGTGCTGCATTATTGACCTAGCTCCGGCTGTGTTCGACCTTCCTCGCACGCAGGTCCAGTCTTCAGTGGCTGTCCAGGCGTTGGCGCCGCGCGTTAAGGAGCTGCAGGCGCGGTATGCCAGCGAGCCTGAGACGCTGCAGACGGAGACTGCGCGTCTGTACAAGGAGGCCGGAGTGAACCCCCTGGCGGGGTGCCTGCCCACTCTCGCGACGATCCCCATTTTCATTGGGCTGTACAAGGCGCTGACAAAGGCTGCAGATGAGGTGCAGTGGTGGGAGGGGAGGGGAAGGGGGGGGGGGGAAGGAAGGGGTAATGGGGTGGGGAGAATGGGGAGGGGAGGGGAAGGAAAGGAAATAGATGGGTGGGCAGTGCGCAGGAGGGGGGGTAGGTGTAGAAGGCGTTGACAAAGGCTGCGGATGAGGTGCAGTGGGGGAAGGGGAGGGGAAGGGGAGGGGTAACAGGGAGGCGTGGTAGGAAATGGTTGTGCAAGGAGGGGGGGGGAGGGAGGGGGGGTAGGAAATGGGTGTGCGAGGAGGGTGATGGAAGGCTGTACAAGGCGCTTACAAAGGCTGCGGATGAGGTGCGATAAGGGGAGTGGAAGGAAAGGTAATGGGGAGGGGAGGGGAAGGAAAGGGTAATAGAGGGGGGGGCAGTGCGCAGGGAGGGGGGGTAGGTGTAAAAGGCGCTGACAAAGGCTGCGGATGAGGTGCGGGGGAGGCGGAGGGGAAGGGGAGGGCATGGAGGAGTGGTAGGACATGAGTGTGCGAAGAGGGTTCATCGGGCTGTTCAAGGTGCTGAAATATGCTGCGGATAAGATACAATGGGGGAACTGAGGGGGGTAGCAGTGCGCATGGAGGGTAGGTAGGAAATGAGTGTGCAAGGAAGGTGGAGAGGGAAGGAACGGGGGTGGGGGGGGGCAGGAGTGCGCATGGAGGGGTGGTAGGAAATGAGAGTGCAAGGAGGGTGGAGTGGGAGGGAAGAGATGAAGGCTTGTTGGCAGCCATCACTCTGTTCATCAGGCTGTTCAAGGTGTGCTGACTGCAGCGGATGATTAGGTGTGGGCATGTAGGGAGGGAGGGGGGGGGGGCATTAAGTGTGTGGCTGCGAGCCCGTAAGAGGTGCCTGAGGAAGTGTGGGCAAGGCAAGGGAGGGGGGTGGGGAGTGAAATGTGTGGCTGTGTGCCCAGCCGAGGAAGTGTGGGCAAGGCGAGGGTGGAAGAGGCTGTGGAATGGTGTGCAGAGGCCTCGCTGGCGTCCTGCGTCTATTAGACTGGGTTCTGACGATACGTGTGTGTGTGCTGATCTGTACCCGCTTACTACAGTCTATCGAGCCCTCGAGTTATTAACCCTGGTTTCTTGCTTGCCCTCCCAGGGCCTGGGCCAAGAACCCTTCTTCTGGATTCCGGACCTTTCGGGCCCGACAACCTTGACGGAGCGGGCAAGCGTGAGTGGCATGGGTAGGGGTGTGTACAAGGGGGGGGGGGGCACCTTCTGGGGGATTTCTTTGACTGAGCAGGCAAGCGTGAGTGGCATGGGTGGGTGGGTGTACAGGAATGGGGGGGTGGCCCTTCCGGGGGTGTCTGTGCTGAAGGTGGGAGGGGCATCTCTGCGGTGGGGAGTTTTTGTTGCTGTGTGTTGTTTTTTGCGCCACAGGTTAATCGCTTATTTAAGCTGTCGGAGGAGGGAGAGCATTTTGTTAAGCGCCTCTGTTAAGCGTGGAGAGCGCCCATTGGCAGGCGTGCTTGCCTGCTTGATTATTTCTTGCCGAACGAGGCTGTTGAAGGGAGGAGTTGGCCTGTGGTCGTTGGCCGACGTGCTTGCTCTGACCCGCTGGGTTTCATTTCTGGTGATATGCCCGGAGTCGGCACCTGGTCCGCGACCCCCGTCTTGTTTCCTTGGGGGCCCCCTTCCTTGCCGGGAGAGCCTGAGCATAAACCCATGACCTTGAACCTGGTCCGGGTCACCCATCTTGTTTCCGTGGGGGCCCCCATCCTTTCCAGGAGAGCCTAAACCCTAAACCCTTGACCCTGAACCTGGGACCTGAATTCTGAATTCTGAATTCCGAAGTAGAGCTTGTATGTCTCCTCTAACTGGGTCGCTCTTTGCGGGGCCTGCCGGGAGTGGGCATGTGGTGGCTGAATGGCTGATCCCTTTTGCTGACCCCCACCCTGAACCACGACCCTGGGCATGTGGTGGCTGATCCCTTTTGCTGACCCCATGACACCGAACCATGACGCCCACCCTGAACCATGACCCTGGGCATGTGGTGGCTGATCCCTTTTGCTGACCCCATGACACTGAACCATGACGCCCACCCTGAACCACGACCCTGGGCATGTGGTGGCTGATTCCGTTTGCTGACCCCATGACACTGAACCATGACGCCCACCCTAAACCACGACCCTGGGCATGTGGTGGCTGATCCCGTTTGCTGACCCCATGACACTGAACCATGACGCCCACCCTGAACCATGATCCTGGGCATGTGGTGGCTGATCCCGTTTGCTGACCCCATGACACCGAACCATGACGCCCACCCTGAACCATGACCCTGGGCATGTGGTGGCTGACCCCGTTTGCTGACCCCATGACACTGAACCATGACGCCCACCCTAAACCACGACCTGTAATTTGAATTTGAAGTCCAAATCCTGCACTCGAAAGCCGATGTCCTGCCCGGTGCGCACATCTTGGCTGATCCCTTCCTGATCCAATCCTACACGGTGCTACAATTTTGGAAATTTGGGTCCCGTGCCCTGGATTCCAAATCTTGAAGGGATCAGGCTTTCCTGGCTGTTCCTTTTTTGTGGACTGCATCGTAAACGACAAGAGACGCATTTAAATCCGAACCTCGCGCTCAGGTTGTTCGTTGTCTTGGAGGTTGCGGGCATGTCCTGGCTGTGTTCCCTTTTGTTGACTTGATCATACACCGTACCATACATTTTCAAATCTGAATCTTCACTGTGCATCACTCTACAGGGAGCGGGCATGTCCTGGCTGTTCCCTTTTGTGGATGGACACCCACCCATCGGCTGGAGCAGCGCCGCGGCCTACCTTGCCATGCCAGTGCTGCTCATCATATCCCAGGTAAGGAGATGTGGTTACAGCTACCGGCTGACCATGGACGACGCCCGTCCTTAAGCATCCGCTGCATAGGCCGGTCATGGTTTGGTCCCCATGGGCTGTGCCTGCCCATCGGCCTGCCGAGGGTGGCCTGGAGCGCTAGCAGATGCCCAACCCCCGTTGTTTAGCATCCATTGCATTGGATGCGTTTAGAGAGTCAACGGCGAAAGGCTATCCGCCGTTCAGCCTACCTTACCATGCCATTGGTTTGGAGAGTCGACGCCGAAAGGGCTAGCTGTCGTTCAGCCTACCTTACCATGCCATTGGTTTGGAGAGTCGACGCCGAAGGGCTAGCTGTCGTTCAGCCTACCTTGCCATGCCATTGGTTTGGAGAGTGGACGCCGAAGGGCTAGCTGTCGTTCAGCCTACCTTGCCATGCCATTGGTTTGGAGAGTCGACGCCGAAGGGCTAGCTGTCGTTCAGCCTACCTTACCATGCCATTGGTTTGGAGAGTGGATGCCGAAGGGCTAGCTGTCGTTCAGCCTACCTTGCCACGCCATTGGTTTGGAGAGTCGACGCCGAAGGGCTAGCTGTCGTTCAGCCTACCTTACCATGCCATTGGTTTGGAGAGTCAACGCCGAAGGGCTAGCTGTCGTTCAGCCTACCTTACCATGCCAGTGCTGCTGATTATATCCCGGGTGATGGGATGTGATTAGAGCTACCAGCTGGCCGATGCCCGTCCTTTAGCATTCATTGCAATGGACGGGTTAAGAGAGTCAACGGCAAACCGCTTTCCGTCGTTTAGCATCCATAGCCATGCCAGTGCCTAGCCTGGCGGACTCATGCTTATGTTTGAAGGCAACGCTCTTGGCAGGTCCCCCTATGTCTGATCTAGACTGGCTGGCTGAGGCTTATGTTTTGCTGGCTGAGGCTGAGGCTTATGATTTGAAGGCAACTACGCTGGCAGGCCCCCCTATGCCTTACCAAAACTGGCCGGCTGAGGCTTTCTTTGTCGGCTCAGGCTGAGGCTCATGTTTTGGCCGGTAGAGGCTAATGTTTTGAAGGCAACTATCTTGGCAGGCCCCCCCTGTGCCTGACCTAGCTGATGTCCTTCGTAGATAAACTGCAAGTCTATCAGCTTCTCGGCCTATACTCATAGGGCCTGGGAGTTAAACAAACATGCAACATCTGCTGATCTGCCCCACGCTTCTTTTTTCGAATTGTAATTGTGAAGAGAATTTCAAAAGCCTCTCCAGTTTCCTGGCACATGCCTGATAGGGCCTGAGAGTTTTAAACAAGCATGCGACATCTGCTGAGAGCCAAGCCATTCTCAAGTCCATCCCAGCAGTTCTGCAAACGAAGATCGCCCCCCCCCTCCATCCTCACCTCTCACCCACCCTCCCCCCTCTCCTCTCCCGCAGTACGCCTCAATGAAGATCGTGGCGCCTCCCCAGAACAAGGAAGACCCCGCGGCCGCGCAGAGCCAAGCCATCCTCAAGTTCCTCCCGCTCATGATCGGGTGGTTCTCCCTCAACGTGCCGTCGGGCCTCACGCTGTACTGGTTTGTCAATAACATCCTCAGTACCAGCCAGCAGTACTACCTCAAGAAGACCACAGTGGTAGGTCAGGGTTTGTGGTATCTGAGGGTTTAGTGTTACGGGTTTGTGGTATCTGAGGGACGAGGGTTTAGGGTTGTGGTATCTGAGGGTTTAGGGTTACAGGTTTGTGGTATCTGAGGGTCGAGGGTGAAGGGTTTGTGGTATCTGAGGGTTAAGGGTTTGTGGTATCTGCAGGTCGGGGTTCAGGGTCGTATCAAGTTGCCAACCCCTGACCCCCCTGCTACCTCGGTAGACGACATTGGTTAGCTATGGCTCAGGGTCTTGGTAACCCCCTGAAACCTACTGCCTCGAGATGACAACAGTGGGAGGTCAGGGTTGTTGGTACAAAGGGTCAGTGTAAGGGTTTTCATTCTGCTTCCCTGATATCCAAAATGCCCATGTGTCTGACAGTCGTGGCCTCAAATCCCTGCTCTGAACACTTAAGCCCAGGTGTCCTAAGCCCTGGAATTGATGAAGCTCTCGTATCGCAAGCCTGGAAATCCCGAGCCCTAGTGCCCTCAGCCCTGATGCCCTGATCCCTGATGTCCTTGCTCTCCCAAATAAACTCAGCATCAGCAGGAATGGCCCGCATCAGCTTCTTAACCCTTCACCCGAAACCCTGGTATAAAGCTATTGCTGGAATCTCAAGCCCTGATGCCCCGAGCCCTGATGTCCTTGCTCGTCCTACAAAAAGCTCAGCCTCAGCAGGAATGGCTTGCATCAGCACCTTCCGCCTGGTATAAGCCCCGGTGCTTGGCACCTTAACCCTGGTAGAAACCTGGTGCTGGAATCCCTATACCTGATTAGTCATGTCTCCGGCGCTTCCATCATTGCATGTCCAGATCTCTGGACAACATTGGGATCTCTGGTTTAAGGGGAACTGGCCAAACCCTGAACCCTACATCTTCATCATGTCCAGCATTGCCTGTCCAGATCATAGGACATGATTGGGTTTTCAGGGTTAAGGGAATACAGGCAAACCCTACGTCTTCAGCATATCCAGCATTGCCTGTCCAGACGACAGGACAGCACTGTCCAGCACCTGAAGCCTGAATCCCTGGTCCCAGTACCCCAAACCCTGATTAAGTGCTGTCTGAAGCTTTTTTGTGATTTCCTGTCCAGATCGGCGCGGCCGCGCCAGCATTGGCCAGCAACAGCACGGAGGCTTCCACAAATATCTTTGTCAAGCCCAAGGAGGAGAGGATCAAGAGAACCACTGGTGAGCGCAGCCCGGTGCTGCCCCTATGCAGGACTGTTAGTGCCCGTCTCTCCTCCCATGTGGGTGTGCCAGTTGCTGCCCCCATACAGCTGTTAGCGTTGGTAGCTGGTCCCATGCGGCTGTTAGCGCCTGTTGCTCCTAACATGCAGCTGTTACTGTTGGGCGCCACCGCCATTCGGATTTCCGTGCTCCTTTCTCCATAATTGCTTTGCCTCCCCTTCTCATTCTCATAATATCATTAGTAATCCTTTATTTACTCTGCTCTTCATTCCCATGCGATGCAAAACCTTGAAACTCAGCTCTTTCTCCTGCATCCCTGAGCGCCGCCCATGTTGACACTGTAGGCCGGGACAACGGCTCGAGGCGCAGCCGACGGGAGGATGGCACCGGCTCTGACAGCGAGGCCATTGACGTCGAGGCCGAGGTCATGAGCAGCTCGTCGCCCGCGACCGCGTCACAGGACCAGAGCGGCGGCGACAAGTTTCGTGCGCTCAAGGCACGCGAAGCTGCGATGAAGGCTGGCAAGCAGTAGATGGCTGTCCAGGGAGGAGCAGCCCGCAGCACGCGACCTGAAAGGGTGGTGTGGTGCAGTCCTGCGGGTGCGGCAAGCAAGGAGGCTGCCCTGAAGGCTGGCAAGAAGGAGACATGGGATGCTTCGTTGACGGCTGGCAAGCAGGAGATGGCTGTGGAGGTATTCCTGCAGTGACTATCAAGCAGACCCTCTGTGGTAGTGACGATTGCTGGGGTTGAGGCACGCGAGAAGGCTGCTCGGAAGGTCGGCAAACAGTACATGCGATGCTGTATTGAAGACTGGCAGGCAGTAAGAGTGATGGCGTTTTTGAAGGCCGTCAAGCAGTTAGCGGATGGGGTTACTACATCAGCACCTGGTGGTGGCGGTGTGATGTGGTGAAGAACTAGACAGCAGCAGCAGCCACTCGAGGGAGGAGCTAGGCTGGGCTGCCTGTCGACTTGAGGGACCTGACTTTTTTTTTGCAGGTTCTCTTGGAGGGGTTGAGGGTTTGGGGCAGGTGGAACCTTACTTAGGACTTGAACCCTGACCCTCTATTGGCTCAAAAGCTGGGTGACAGATGAGTCTGGACTGTCTGGAATGAGCAGAGAGCAGTTCGTGTGGTGAAGTAGCAGCGGCAGTCTTGTCAGCACTAGTCCGAGTGCTACAGTGTGAGTAGTGGAACTCGTGAGTTTTCCGACGTGGCCGAGCTTTATAAAAAGCAGGGCCTAGAGGTGTAAGTCATTAACAGTGTAAGTACCGGGAGTTTAGATAAAAATATCACAATGTCTGTTTGTCAGGTGTCAGGCGGTTGGGTATTTCAATGTTCTGGTCAGCTGCATGCATGGGTTTTGTTACGCGGAGATCGCTTGACGAAACACAGGTGTGCTTGAATTGTGACCCAAATCAACCAGAACCTCGGTAACGTGACTGTGCAACAGACGTCCTTCGCCCTCTCACTCGAACTGCCGGTCCCCTCCACCTTCAAATAAGTCTTTGATATCACACCTCTGGACCTGCTGAAAGGGCTAGGCAGCACGGGCGCTCAACTGATTGGTTGGGAGGAAAGGAGCGCAAGTCAATCAGCCCTCCGACCTTAAAAAGTAAGTTGTTGGATGGAACCGAGCTTCAAGAAGCAGGACTTGATGTGTAGCTTCGTTGACCCAGTCAAAGAAAGGGTCAATGACACAACACCTCCTGGCCCTGCCGAAAAGGCTCCGCTATATGAGCGACCTTTTGTTCGGCTGGGGGTAAACATGGGCACAAAATAAAACGGTAAGAAGGGGGAGTATCCTCAGTGAGGTTAGTCATTTCAGTCCAACAGAACAGCACATTTGATGCATGGGACACAAGGCACCAAGTACGCTTACCTGTAGGACAGAGCAAAAACCAGTGCCCCCCCCTGGGCTAGCAACCAACCCACAAACACTGAGCAGTGGGGTGGGAATAAACCGCACTGCAGAAGGTACGCCCCAGTCTTAAAACATGACGTGCGTGCAAAAGAGTTTGGTTGGACACAGCTAGGAAAAGTTAAGAATGTATACAAGAGTGTTTGAGTGACGCATGGAAAGTCTGTGTGGAACTGTGTGATGCGCAACTTAAGTGAGTATAGTGTTTTGAAGTGTGAACTTTGTGTCTAAATCATTGAGAAAAGTAGAGACTTCATATGTTGTGCTGACAGCCGGCGCTGTTAGCCATTTGAATAGTACCATATGTTGATATATGTGGCACCACTTAGGGCCGTATGAAAGGCACACCGGTGGCATCCATACCCAAAGCTCGATGGATCGGACCCGCCAAACGATCCTCTCTCTCCCCCTGTCTAGATTGCTGGGTTCCATGCTCCTTACCCCTCACACAGGAGGGGGGCATAGCTGTGTCACGACGTATGACTGCACCGTGCGTTTGACTGCGCCAACTGCTTTTTCGGTTGGAAGTTATGTGTGAACCTGAACAAGTGTGTTTGCCGTCTTAGGGGATCCCGAACTGGATCCTTTACTTTTTCTTTCTTACTTGATTTCACGGCCTTCAATAGACTCTTAACGTGTCCAGCTATTGTTCTTGAATATCGATTCGCAAGTTAATCGTCAATCAAAGTCTTACCAAGGGGAAACTGGCAGAACAGCTAGGCCAACAGCGACCCTATAAGCATCAACAAGTCTCCTAATACGAAGCTGGCAGAGCATCTAGGCCAACAGTCGACTATCTGCAGCAATTAGAGTTATTCCTGCCTCTTAACAAGGCATATCTCCAGCCCTACAGCTGGATATTACCACCAACCAACCATCACATCTCCACTACAAAGCCTTTCCTGTGGCTCCAAGTCGACCATCTGATTTATCAGAGATATCTTCAGTCAGCAGAAGTCGCCAAGCAAGCGACTCATCACAGCAGATCAACGGCCAAATTCGCCCAAGATCGTCCCAGGAAGTCTAGAAGTACCTCAGGAGTCGAGGCTTTACGGAATGTCTTGTGTTCTTTTCGCTTGGTGCACCCATTCCTTAGGGTGCACCCCTGTGCCGCGACAACTGCACCATGTTCCTGCTGGCTGTGCATGGTAGCTGGAATTGAGCTTGCTCAAACCCTTTCAGCCCCACGTGGCCGAGCGTTCAGCAAGGCTCGGCGGGTATGCACCATTCTAAATTTAACGCACACCCCGAGTCCCTGACATGGGCTGCTGCTCCAAGCCCTGCTGCTTGGACCACTGGCGGAAGTTGAACACTACTGCGCCAAGTCCCAATTGGTGCAGCGGTGCCTATTAAAGCCACTGCCTTGCAATCTGACAGGCCTGACAGTGATCTGGCAGTTTTGAACAGGGCCCCTAGGTATCGAGTTAATGACGTTACACCTCTGGGCCCTAGGTGTCTAGTAGTAATATCATTGATCCTCGGTTCCCTGCCTGGTATGTCTGGCCCCACACCCGTTTATCCTGTGTTTGGCTGGTTGAGTCTCGGTACAAGGAGATGCAGCGAGTTCAGATTTACGGTATCAGGTTTGAGTCTTATTATACAAATGATGAGGGGCACAGAGACGAGGGGGGTTTTCTCTTTGACCTTCTCACTGACTGAGTAACTGCCTGATACATCATACGATCATACCAGAGAATCATACATCATGAAGCTCTGAATCATACATCAATACATCATGAGAAATCATGAGTAGAGGTTCTGGAGCTGTGGGGAAATTCGGGAATACTAAGGCCCAGCTCTGGTTGCCTTGTGCACCGAGTGATAGTGATTTAGCGCCACGTAAGTATTTGAATGCAGGTTTTATCTGCTGCTGCTGCTGCTTCAGCGGAGGCATCGACAGCGCTTCTTCAAGCAGAGGAGTGGCAGCCGGGGGCGGATGATGTAGAAGATGATGTAGGGCATATCTTGATAGACTGTTGGTATTTTGTTTCCTTTCTTTATTTATTAGGGGCGGTAACGGGATGCCACTCATACATCAGTGATTGGTGCCTTAAAGCTGTAGATGGCCCTCAATTATATATTGCTACGACCTCGGAATGCTACTCTTGCATTTCATGCAACATAGACGATTGAGAGGGCTGCCACGCACCCAGGCTGAGAGTGCCATCATGACGCTCCGAGTCTTGCGCGCTAGCTTACCCACCGATTAGCATATACCGGTAGTTGTGCAGTGGACCACATTTGTATCGTAGCTTCTGGGATGGGCCTCAATCTCACTCGGTTTTAAACTTGCGCAGCAGAACCATAATGAAGCATTTACGCACCTTCCTCTTATTGATACATGATGACGCGCGGAGCTGCATACAAATTACGAGGGGCGCAGGTTCTAACTTTGCGCACCTGATTATCTATGCCGCAGGAGCATGAACACACGTCACACCGGTCACCATGGTGAGCCCTCTCGATGCTCTTCCCATGCTTGTCGGCTGGTCATGCCCAGGAGTGCCAGGCACCAGCCTAACCCATGCCAAGTTCTCTTCTTAGCTCACTCCAGCCCATTCCATGCCTTACCATGCGCTGAGCCTTGCCATACATTGAGCTGTGCCTTGCAATGATTCTTGTCATGCATCGAGTTTTGCCATGCATAGAGTCTTGTCATGCATTGAGCCTTGCCATGCACTGCGTGTTGCCATGCATGGCATCTTACCTTGAATTGATTTTCGCTTTCCATTGTTTCTGGGGTATAGAGCTCATGCGATAAACCCTTATCAACCCGGCCCTCTGAATGCCAACCCGGGGTTAGGTTTTAGGTTTGAAACCCTCCCCTATACACCCTGGCTGAGAGCCATGGTGGTAGGGGCGCTGGATGGCCTGTCGCATCTGCCATGCTAGGGTTTGAGCTTCTTTACTCTAACCCTTGAATCCTACCCAATGCCTCAGGCTGAGAGCGATGATGATGGGGGCGCTGGATGGCCTGTTATCTGTTGCGTCGGTCATGCTTGGTGTTGGCGGAGGGACCGGAGACCTCAACGCCATGCGGCTTGCCGGTGTGGCTTCATGGATTGCCGGGGCGCTCAGCATGTTCCTAGGTGAGGCATCAGCATGTCCCTAGGTGAGGCATCAGCATGTTCCTAGGTGAGGCATCAGCATGTCTTTGGGTGAGGTCGAGCATGTCCCTAGGTGAGGCATCAGCATGTCCCTAGGTGAGGCATCAGCATGTTCCTAGGTGGGGCATCAGCATGTTCCTAGGTGAGGCATCAGCATGTTCTTGGGCGAGGCCTGAGCATGTTCTTGGGCGAGGCCTGAGCAGTTTCTAGGTGAGGCATCAGCATGTTCTTGGGCGAGGCCTGAGCATTTCCTTTGGTGAGGCAATAACATGTTTTGGGGTGAAGCCTGAGCATGTTCTTAGGTGAGGCCTGAGCATATTGACCACGGCATGGTGCCTACCATCCATTCTCAATGGAGAAATTGCTTGCATTAAATGGCACGTAACAAGCAATCTCTTCATTGGAAATGCACAGTTTTCCAGAATGACAGGCCGTGGGGACAGCTGAGTTCTGATGCAAAGATAATGCGGTGGAACGGTACGTTGCGGGCACAGGTGTGGTATTGACGCAAGGGCGCGGTGTATCTCTGCAAGTGCTACACTTTTTCCGGGGCCATCAGCTTCAACTGGCCCCAAGGAGTCACACCATGCATGCTTGCATGCATGCATGCAGAGTCACCATGCATGCTTGCATGCATGTAGAGTCACCATGCTTGCATGCATGCATGAAGAATCATCTTTGTAAATCAAGACAGTAGGACAAGTCGGTGACGCAGGCCTTGCTCAGCCAAAGTGCAGTTTTGTGGCTGACTGTAGCCGAATCGTAGCTAATTGAAGCTTCAGCGCTTCCAAAGGAACTTCCAAAGGAACGCTGAATTGGCTGTGCGCAGGCGAATACGCGTCCGTAGCTGCACAGCTAGACTCGGAGGCAGCGGACATTGAAAAGGAGAAGGCCATGCAGGAGACGCCGCAGAACAGGGCACATGAGCTGTACGAGCTGACGCAGATCTATGTGAACCGAGGGCTGTGCTTGGAAACTGCAGCACAGGTGAGAAAGAGAGAGACAGGGAAGTGTGGGATTGGTGGGCTGTGCTTGTTAAGAGAGAGAGGGAAGCGTGGCCTCGTGTGATTGGTGGGCTGTGCTTGTTAAGAGAGAGAGGGAAGTGTGGCTTTTTGGATGATTGGGCTGTGCTTGGAAACTAAAGCGCACTAGCGCAGGTGAGGAAGAGAGAGAGAGACAGGGGGAAGCGTGGCCTTGTGGGATGGGTGGGCTGTGCTTGGAAACTGCAGCAAATGTGAGAGAAAGGCAGAGAATAGTGGCCTTGTGGGATGGGTGGGCTGCGCTCAGTATGAGCAACGCAGAAGGGCAGTGGAGGCGTGGAGAAAGTTACGGGGTAGGGTAGTTTTGGGTGTGTGCTGTGCCTTGTTACAGTATCAAAGGTAAGAGAGGGACGCAGGTGGTGGGTGGGTGGGCTGGGCTGATGGGTGGGCTGGGCTGAGCATCAGGAACTCAGGTGAGGGAGAAGGCTGTCGTATCTTGCGGTTGGGCCCCCCCTGCTTTTCCAATAAGGTTACCCCCCCTTTTTTCTTGGGGCCCCTTGTGGGGGGGGGGAGGCTTCACAACAAAGCCTGTGGACGGGCAAGTGGGGCAGGTTTCAGATCATGATCGGCCGGGAGCCGTGTCTATTTTGTTAGCCGTGGGGCCGTGGGGCCTGGGAGCCGCGTGCACCAAGGTTGGCGCAAGATTGGGGATGGTTTTGCTGGTCTTGCATCACGGATGGCTGCAACATCCCGCAACATCCCGGCAACGTCCCATGCTCCGCAATTCCTGTAACCCATATTCCGCATCATCCCGCAACATCCTGCAACATCCCATGCTGCGAAACATCCCGTCAACATGGGGGGTGCAACATGCCATGATGGGGTGTGTTACGTCCTGCAACATCTCACACTCTATGAAAAGCCACATCATGCGCCATCCCGCACTCCACCGCATCCCGAGAAACCCGCAAACACCCCACTCCCCACAGGTGGCCGAGCAGCTGACAGCAAAAGACGTGATCCGCGCACATGCGCGCGACGAGCTGGGCATCGATCTGGACCACATGGCAAACCCTCTTCAGGTGAAAAACACACAGCAGGAGCAAGACAGGTGCCTCCGACAAGGCAGCGCTATATGTTGTGGCATGGAGTGTAGGTTTAGGGTTAAACCCTACACTCCAAACCCTACACCCTGAACCCTATTCAAGTGAAAACAAAAGGCAGCCAAAGCAAGACATGTGCCTCCGTCAAACAGCGCTACATGATGTGGCATGGAGTGAAGGTTTAGGGTTAAACTCTACACCATAAACAAAAGGCAGCAGTAGTAAAACAGGTGCCTCAGACAGACAGAGCTGAATGGCATGGAGTGTAGGCTTAGGGTTCAGGGTTAGGCCCTGAACAGGCAGCTGAAAATGGCAAACTCTGTTCAGATGACAAGAGGCGGCTAACAAAAAGGCAGCTCAAATAAGAAAGCTGCCTCCGGCAACCCCTGTTGCGAGATGTTGCATGGAGTGTTGGCTGATGTCAGCAAGTGACGGTATCCAGGCTGCAGACGAGCAACAATAGACACATTTGTTTTCAAAAACAAGGCTCTGGTTTGTCATCTGAGCATGCTCGGGTGACGAATCGGCGCCCTCTCTTGTTCTCGCTTAGCCACAGCGCAAGGAATTGGTTGAGTTACTTAGTGCGCTCAAAGCCACCCTCGGCAAGCTGATGGGCAGGCACGGCTGTGCTGATGGGGACCAAGCAAACCATGACCGGCCTATGGCCTCTAGGTAGCTGAATGGTAGGTGAAGCACCCGCAAATAGGCACGGAGTTGGAGCAAGGCTGCTCAAACACCCTTGCTGGCAGCATGGCTATCGCCAGGAGTGCTATGCCGATTGCAGTCATGAATTGCGTAGCTGAGTTTCAGACACCGTAAGTTCAAGGCAAATCCAGCTACTTTTACCGGTGAAGGACGGTAATTGCTCGCAAGCTTTCTGAATGACAGCGTAATCGCACAACATTGCTTTCGCCAGGCGTGGCGTTGTTTGTACATGGAGCAGCTGCACACTGTCGGACATGCTGGCCTTGATCTGTTTGCAATTTTGCATGCCTGCCCTGTCCGGCTGCCCCCTCTGCAGGCTGGCCTGGCAGACATGATGGCCATCACCATGGGCCCTGAGCAGTACAATCCCTGTCCCTCTGCAGGCTTGATTGGTACATATACTAGCGTTGACGTGTTTTGCATACCTGCACTTCGCAGGCTGGACTGGTAGACATGCTGGCCTTTACCATGGGCCCTGAGCAGTACCACTCCCTGTCCCCCCCCCCCTGTAGGCTTGATTGGTACATATACTAGCGTTGACGTGTTTTGCATACCTGCACTTCGCAGGCTGGACTGGTAGACATGCTGGCCTTTACCATGGGCCCTGAGCAGTACCACTCCCTGTCCCCCCCCCCCTGTAGGCTTGATTGGTACATATACTAGCGTTGACGTGTTTTGCATACCTGCACTTCGCAGGCTGGACTGGTAGACATGCTGGCCTTTACCATGGGCCCTGAGCAGTACCACTCCCTGTCCCCCCCCCCCTGTAGGCTTGATTGGTACATATACTAGCGTTGACGTGTTTTGCATACCTGCACTTCGCAGGCTGGACTGGTAGACATGCTGGCCTTTACCATGGGCCCTGAGCAGTACCACACCCTGTCCCCCCCCCTCTGTAGGCTTGATTGGTACATATACTAGCGTTGACGTGTTTTGCATACCTGCACTTCGCAGGCTGGACTGGTAGACATGCTGGCCTTTACCATGGGCCCTGAGCAGTACCACTCCCTGTCCCCCCCCCCCCTGTAGGCTTGATTAGTACATATACTAGCGTTGACGTGTTTTGCATACCTGCACTTCGCAGGCTGGACTGGTAGACATGCTGGCCTTTACCATGGGCCCTGAGCAGTACCACTCCCTGTCCCCCCCCCCCCTGTAGGCTTGATTGGTACATATACTAGCGTTGACGTGTTTGCATACCTGCACTTCGCAGGCTGGACTGGTAGACATGCTGGCCTTTACCATGGGCCCTGAGCAGTACCACTCCCTGTCCCCCCCCCCCTGTAGGCTTGATTAGTACATATACTAGCGTTGACGTGTTTTGCATACCTGCACTTCGCAGGCTGGACTGGTAGACATGCTGGCCTTTACCATGGGCCCTGAGCAGTACCACTCCCTGTCCCCCCCCCCCTGTAGGCTTGATTAGTACATATACTAGCGTTGACGTGTTTTGCATACCTGCACTTCGCAGGCTGGACTGGTAGACATGCTGGCCTTCACCGTGGGTGCCTTCATCCCGCTGCTGGTCGGGTCCTTCATTCCAGACGAGCGGTGAGGCCTAGGTGAAACACCAAGACGTACCGGTATGGCCGCTTGTTATGCAATTTTGAACGTGGAATGACAGTGTTGAATTGGTGTACCACAGCTGTCAGGACATTGTTTTGTGGCTGCCACGCTGTGCTGCCTGTCTCTCGACTGCTGGTGCCATCCTGATGCGCATCGACTCCTGCTTGACAAAGAACCAGACATCCTCCGAGTGGCTGTGGCCCTCGGTCATCGATTACGTGTGTGTGCGCTGCTTTGTGGCTGTGATCCTGTGGCTCTTGAACGCTGTTGCATAACCCAGGTTATATCGTTGGCATCAGCAGCGGTGATCTCTTGCGCGCACGCTGCATTCTTTTGTGGCTGCAAATCTGTGCTACTCTGACTCATATGCCCACCCGCCACACTACGCATGCCTGCTTACCCCTGCTGCTCCTCACTCTGCTCCTGAACGCCATTGCAGAACCCGGATTATCTCGGTGGCATCAGCAGCGGTGATCTCTTGCGCGCACGCTGCATTCTTTTGTTGCTGCGAATCTGTGCTGCCTCCTCTCTGACTCAATGTGCCCCCACCCCCACCGCCATGCATGCATGCCTGTTCACCCCTGGTGCTCCTCACTCTTCTCCTGAATGCCGTTGCAGAACCCGGATTATGTCGGTGGCATTATCAGCAGTGATCTCTTGCGCGCTGCTTGGCTTCTTGGCCGCGTTGCTGTCAGGGATCAAGGTGGCGGTCGGATCTGTCCGGGTGCTGGTGGTGGGAGTCATGACGCTTGCCGCGACTTGGGGTGAGATCTACACCCTGGGGGTAAAGTCTAGATTTTAAAGGTCAGATCTGGATCCTGGGGGTGAAATGTGGATCTCTGGGGTGAAATCTGTATCCTTGGGAAGAGATCTGGATCCTGGACGTGAGATCTGGATCTTTGGTGTGAGATCTGGGTCATTGGATTAAGACGCGGGATCTGAGGTGTGTGAATGTGTGAATATGTGTGAATGCCTCGAGGTTGCAGACTTGCATGCAGTGTTTCGTGTAGGTGCGCACCGCCCCCCCCCCCCCTTCATCAGGCAGCTGGATAGAAAAACACCCTGAACCCTAAACCACCACCCCATTCAGCAGCCGCTGGATAGAAAGAAATAAAGCTACGCAATGTGAGGGGCGCATAGGTTAAGGGAACAGCAGAGCCTGGGCGGAAGGCACATTTGCGCCGTTACCGTGCCGCTGGATAACCATGGACCAACACTAGGTTGATGAAAGTGTGTACTTAGTGTGAACAAAGGGTGAACATGATCAGGGCGCACAGAGACTGCCCGGCCAGCTGCGCAATAGAGCCATGCCTGCTTACTGGATAACCATCGACCAACACTAGGTCGACGGAGACCCAACCTGGACCAGCCTACGGACGGTGGGCTATATGCAGCTGCACAGTTCCCCCCCAATCGTGACTCAGCTTCATGTCAGCTTCATGTCAGCTACAACCCGGCCTCCCGCCAGAGGCCCCACGTGTGGCCGGGCATGCTGCTTGGGTCGCCGGCCGGTATATACAGGTTTGGGACCTGTCGGGCCTCTGACGGCTGCTGGGGGCGGCTTGTTGTGAAGGTGGCCTCAATTTTTTTTACCCTAAACCATAAACCCTAACTAGAAAATGAGCAGTGTAGCAGCAGGGCATGCTGCACCGATAGCCCATTACTCCGCGTGATGTAGCCTAAGCGCCTTCAAAGGATATCATTGGACTGCTCTGCCATCTGAGGTGCAAATTGGGGATCTCTTGCGCGCAGGTGCCGGGTATGCTTTCTCGTCCGTCGAGCCGGGCTTATGAGGCAGCGCGGTCGAGGACGGCGCGCGCACTTCGTCACGTGACAATCGACTCTTACTTGACGTTGGGTACTTGGCTGTGCCGTCTCGTTCGTCGATCCGCGGCTGTTTGAGGGCGGTGCGGTAGAGGACGGTGCCGGTGCGCACTTCTTTACGTGACCATGGACTTCTGACTTAGAGTGTGCTGTCTCGTTCGTCAAGCCAGGTATATGAGGCTGTCGGATCGAGGACGGCGCGCACTCCGTCACGTGGCTTATAACTTCGAACTCATGGGGGTAATGAGGCTGTCGGATCTAGGACGGTGCGCAATTCGGCGTTGACTTTTGACTGGAGCACCAGAAGGGTCCCAGCTGGCACACTCACTCAATTCAAGTCATTGACGTCACACCTTGCCATTCCAGTCAATAACGTTACACCTCTGGGCCCGCTCAAAGCTCGGCCGCGTGGGCGCCCAACTGTTCAGAAGGGAGTAAAGAAGGAACTAAAAGGAAGAGAGGGAGAAAGGAACAAAAGGAGAGGCCGGGAAGGCAACGAAGACCAAGTCATTCCAGTGTGAAGTTGTGTGGCGTTTCCTTTTGAAGAAGGGTGGGGAATGCAACTCAAGCCGTGACTCAAGCCGTGCTCCGGCGTTTTCTTTCTCCCTCCTCTGTTTTATTATGCCTGCTTCAGAGGGAAGTCCATGACGTTACACCACTGGGCCATGCTGCAAAGCTCGGCCGCAAAGTGCAGGCCTCAAGCTCAACGAGCCTGTGGCTTTTCCTGCCACGTGAATTTGAACAGCTCTGCAGAGCATCACATTTGATGGAAGGAACAGAAGCCCGCAAACCGGTGAACAGAACAGTCGAGTCTATCTCCAGAGCTTAATAGTATTTGTGCCCTAGCATGCCAGGGGGGGCTTGCACTGAAGTTTGAGGAGCAGTGCCTGCTGTTGATGACATTAAAAACCTCTGGGCCCTGCTTAAATAAAGCCCTGCCACTTCGGCAATGTTGATGTGATGGAGTGTGCAAGCACCTAACGACGTTTTCTTGGCGGTGTCAGGTGCTGTGAACGAGGCCTGGGGTGCCTAGCACAGCCAATGACGTTGCACCTCTGGGCCCTGCTCAAAAAGCTTGGCTACGCGGGTGCCCAACGGATCGGTTTGGGGGGAAGGAGAGAACTGAAGTGCCACCTGAACGGATCGTTTGTTTGCATACAGACGGAGATACACGATACCAGTGTAGCACACTGGTTAATGACGTTACATTTCTGGGCCCTTTTTAAACAAAGCTCGGCCACGGCCAATGCCGTTAAAGCATAGCGGTGTTGTTGAACCTCATAAAGACAACGAGTGGTACTTCTGGAGATAAGCTAGGTACCTGAATCTCTCCCCACTTTCTGTTTTCCCCCGCTTGAGGCTCCGATCTTGGACCTGCCATTTACTAGGGGGGGCTATTCAGGTAGTCCAAGACTTCATACCTCTGGGCCATGCACAAGAAAGCTCTGCCGCATGGGCGCCCAACTGTTCAGATATGAGAAAATAGAAACTCCGGGGCAATTCAGGTAGTGAGCCTGGGTAAGGGCGCAGCCAAGTCGGTCATCTGCACTCGTTTAAGAATAAAGCAGACAGTCAGGCGCCCAGGAGGCCAAGTTACCCCATGGCCGAGAGGTGTAACGTCATTGGCTCGATCAAGAATAAGGTAGGGAACGTAAAGCAGCAGATATTTATTATGCCAGCGTCACCTCTCAACTCACACTAAATTGCGTATTTGGTTAAGCTAGCGGCCCATGAAACTCAATGCACGCAATGAGACAGATGCCCGGGGGGGGAAATGATTGACATGGAACATATCATTACCAAGAGTACATGTATAGAGCAAAGAAAGCAGGGCCCTGACCTAGCTTTCCTACCACCAAGCTGTGGTGCCAACCAAGCCTTCCATACAATCAAGCTGTGGGGTGATGTCCATGGCAAAACAGCTCTGGATCCTCCCCCCAAAGGGGCTCGGCTGCGTGGCAACCAACTTATCGGTTGAGTTGACTGTAGGGTTACGTGTATGCACCTAATATAAACCACATGGAAAGCTCATCAGCCAATCTAAAAGACAGACGTGGGTAGAAACAGGAAATGTACAGGTCCTCCTATGAAATTCGTACAAATTCAAATAAAGGAGGAGGACACCGGTTTCAAAGGCTCACTCGTTTAAAGATACAGCACGATAGGGCACACTGGGAAATAAAAAACCTCTCGGAGCGGTGGTCACGTCGTTGCTATGTCCTTCTTTGAGGCTCTTTCCTACATTCATGCATGTGAAAATATGTAGGCTAGGCCAAGCTTATTGACTGCCGAAAGTGGCTTCAGAAATATCTTCCATGTGGATATTTCAACCGTTGACGGGCTTAATCCTCTCGGACTGTATCCTCATCGGGGACCTAGCCTAGTCCTCATACACAGGTACAGCAAAAAGGCGTATACACACATGGGTCCAGCTGACCGGCTCAGAATTCAAACCCTGGAATATTCAAAATTTGAAAGTGTGTACACACATGGGGCCAGCTCAGAATCTTATATTCAAAACCTGACAGATTCAAAAATAACAGGGGTGTACATACATGGGGCCAGCTCAGAACCATACATTCAAAACCTGTCAGATTCGAAATTCGAATCATAACTGAAGCGCCGTAGCGCCGTGATGACCTTCAGCGTCCCCGCGAATCGCGGCAACCTAACAGAAAAAGAAACAGGGAAGCACAACGCGGTCATTGCAAATGACAGTAATCATACCAGAATCACACGCGAGATCATACCAGAATCACACTTGTGATCATAACATAGTCACACTTGTGCATTGTTGCTTTTACCCTCACAGATCTAGATCCCACTTTTGTATAGCAAGTAACAGAAACCAGACGAAAGGATTAAACGTCAACAGGCACTGTTGATGTACAATTCTACAGCTCTTGCTCAAGCAGCAGATTCCCCAGAGCCCCTCCCAGAAGAGACAGAAAGTCACTCCCAAAACTAAGTCAATTCCCTCGAGAGCATCCAGCGATGGTAAGCAACATGCAAACGGGTGGAGAGCGAGAGGAGTCATGCAGACCTCTGTCTGAACACCTAATATTTCACCAAGGTGTGGAGTCGGCCTGGCGGTCCACGCTGTCCACTGGATCATGTCCCTGCTATCCACTGGAAATATTCCGAGCGATCCACTGGCATGCAGCTGTGCAATTCACTGGAAATAGGGTGAGCTGTCCACTGGAGTATGTCTACACCGTCCACTGGAAAAAGTCCACGTTGTCGCAACATTTATCGTGCACCAGCCATATTATGCGGGCAGCGGGCGGAGTCATCTTCAAGCTCAGGAAATGTCTGAATGGGGGGAGATCCAGGGTTAAGCGAGTGGGAAAGAGAGAGATATAGGGTTCAGCGAGTGGAGGAGAGAGAGATCTAGGGTTCTGTGAGTGGGAAAGATATGTATACCGGTATATATATATAGATATGTAGCTCGATATTTAGTGTCAAGCGAGCAGGGAAGATAGAGATCTAGGGTTAAGTAAGTGGGGAAGAGAGAGAAATAGGGTTAAGCAAGTGGGGAAGAGAGAGATCTAGGGTTAAGCAAGTGGGGGGGAGAGAGATCTAGGGTCTAGCGAGTGTGGGGTAGAGAGATATAGGGTTCTGTGAGTGAGGGGGGAGAGATCTAGGGTTAAGCGAGTGGGAAAGAGAGAGATATAGGGTCTAGCGAGTATGGGGGGAGAGATCTAGGGTCTAACGAGCGGGGAAGAGAGAGATCTAGGGTCTAGCAAGTGGGGAAGAGAGAGATCTAGGGTCCAGCGATTGGAAAGAGCGAGATTTAGGGTTAAGCAAGTGGGGGAGAGAGAGATCTAGGGTTTAGCATGTGGGGGAGAGAGAGATCTAGGGTCTAGCGAGTGGGGGAGAGAGAGATCTAGGGTCTAGCGAGTGGGGAAGAGAGAGATCTAGGATCTAGCGAGTGGGAAGAGAGTGATCTAGGGTCTAGCGAGTGGGGAAGAGAGAGATCTAGGATCTAGCGAGTGAGGAAGAAAATGATCTAGGGTCTAGCGAGTGGGGAAGAGAGATTTAGAGTCTAGCGAGTGGGAAAGAGAGATATAGAGTTAGTGACTAGGCGAGTGGGAAAGAGAGAGATATAGGCTTAAGTGACTGGTTCAGGGTTTAGAGTGTTGGGTCTAGCTCAAGTTGTGAGGGCTCACCATACAGTCCACGTCCGCGATAATGTTGATGCTGGCCGGCCCCTTGCTGGCCCTCCGGCAGTCCAACACGGTCGGTGTGCTGGAGAACTTGGCCTTTAGCTTGGACAAGAAACTGTGGCTGTAGGTATCCATGAAAAAAGCCATTGATGGGTGAGATGCGAACTTGGGTTAAGAGAGCATTGTTCATTTAGGGTGCTAGAGAACATGGTTCATTTTAGGATGCTAGAGAACTTGGCCTTCAGCTTGGGCAGGAAGCTGTGGCTGTAGGCATCGATGAAAAAGGCCGTTGATGGGTGAGATGCAAACTTGGATTAGAGAACATGGTCCATTTTAGGGTGCTAGAGAACGTGGCCTTCAGCTTGGGCAGGAAGCGTTCCGGCTGCAAGCATCCACTAACAAGACCACATGGTTGGCAAGGGAACATGAGGTACAGTAGAACACTACTTATTGTGGGGTGCTAAAGATCTTGCCCACCTGCCGCTCCTTTTCTTTGACTGCGCGGTGCACAGTGCCACCATGTCGGGGAAGGAGCTGTACATGGGAGGCAGCAGGTCGATGACAATGACCAAGATGTCATCCACCAGCCGCGTCTCAAACACGTGCCTGGGCATGGCGGCAGAGAACGGAGAAGGGTTTGGGGTTTAGGGATCCTAAACTATATCGATGATGATGACTGTAATGTCATCGACCAACCTCATCCCTCCCTGTCTGGGGAGGGCGGCAGAGAATGAGAGTCAATCACCGGGGAATGCAAACCAAAGGGCAATGATAGGCAACGACTTAATGGGGGCAATGATAGGCAAAGCCTTAATGGGGCAATGATAGGCAACGAATTAATGGGGCAATGATGGGCAACGACTTAATGGGGCAATGATGGGCAACGACTTAATGGGGCAATAATAGGCAACGACTTAATGGGGCAATGATAGGCAACGACTTAATGGGGCAATGATAGGCAACGACTTAATGGGGCAATGATAGGCAACGACTTAATGGGGCAATGATGGGCAACGACTTAATGGGGCAATGATAGGCAACGACTTAATGGTGCAATGATAGGCAACGACTTAATGGGGCAATGATAGGCAACGACTTAATGGGGCAATGATAGGCAACGACTTAATGGGGCAATGATAGGCAACGACTTAATGTGGCAATGATAGGCAACGACTTAATGGGGCAATGATAGGCAACGACTTAATGGGGCAATGATAGGCAACGACTTAATGGTGCAATGATGGGCAACGACTTAATGGGGCAATGATAGGCAACGACTTAATGGGGCAATGATAGGCAACGACTTAACGGGGCAATGATAGGCAACGACTTAATGGGGCAATGATGGGCAACGACTTAATGGGGCAATGATAGGCAACGACTTAATGGGGCAATGATAGGCAACGACTTAACGGGGCAATGATAGGCAACGACTTAATGGGGCAATGATGGGCAACGACTTTATGGGGCAATGATAGGCAACGACTTAATGGGGCAATGATGGGCAACGACTTAATGGGGCAATGATAGGCAACGACTTAATGGGGCAATGATAGGCAACGACTTAATGGGGCAATGATAGGCAACGACTTAATGGGGCAATGATAGGCAACGACTTAATGGGGCAATGATGGGCAACGACTTTATTGGGCAATGATAGGCAACGACTTAATGGGGCAATGATGGGCAACGACTCAATGGGGCAATGATAGGCAACGACTTAATGGGGCAATGATAGGCAACGACTTAATGGTGCAATGATGGGCAACGACTTAATGGGGCAATGATAGGCAACGACTTAATGGGGCAATGATAGGCAACGACTTAATGGGGCAATGATAGGCAACGACTTAATGGGGCAATGATAGGCAACGACTTAATGGGGCAATGATAGGCAACGACTTAATGGGGCAATGATAGGCAACGACTTAATGGGGCAATGATAGGCAACGACTTAATGGGGCAATGATAGGCAACGACTTAATGGGGCAATGATAGGCAACGACTTAATGGGGCAATGATGGGCAACGACTTAATGGGGCAATGATAGGCAACGACTTAATGGGGCAATGATGGGCAACGACTTAATGGGGCAATGATAGGCAACGACTTAATGGGGCAATGATAGGCAACGACTTAATGGTGCAATGATGGGCAACGACTTAATGGGGCAATGATGGGCAACGACTTAATGGTGCAATGATAGGCAACGACTTAATGGGGCAATGATGGGCAACGACTTAATGGTGCAATGATGGGCAACGACTTAATGGGGCAATGATAGGCAACGACTTAATGGGGCAATGATAGGCAACGACTTAATGGGGCAATGATGGGCAACGACTTAATGGGGCAATGATAGGCAACGACTTAATGGTGCAATGATAGGCAACGACTTAATGGGGCAATGATGGGCAACGACTTAATGGTGCAATGATGGGCAACGACTTAATGGGGCAATGATAGGCAACGACTTAATGGGGCAATGATAGGCAACGACTTAATGGTGCAATGATATGCAACGACTTAATGGGGCAATGATAGGCAACGACTTAATGGGGCAATGATAGGCAACGACTTAATGGGGCAATGATAGGCAACGACTTAATGGGGCAATGATGGGCAACGACTTAATGGGGCAATGATGGGCAACGACTTAATGGGGCAATGATGGGCAACGACTTAATGGGGCAATGATAGGCAACGACTTAATGGGGCAATGATAGGCAATGACTTAATGGGGCAATGATAGGCAACGACTTAATGGGGCAATGATAGGCAACGACTTAATGGGGCAATGATAGGCAACGACTTTATGGGGCAATGATAGGCAACGACTTAATGGTGCAATGATAGGCAACGACTTAATGGTGCAATGATAGGCAACGACTTAATGGGGCAATGATAGGCAACGACTTAATGGGGCAATGATGGGCAACGACTTAATGGGGCAATGATAGGCAACGACTTAATGGGGCAATGATAGGCAACGACTTAATGGGGCAATGATAGGCAACGACTTAATGGGGCAATGATAGGCAACGACTTAATGGTACAATGATAGGCAACGACTTAATGGGGCAATGATAGGCAACGACTTAATGGGGCAATGATGGGCAACGACTTAATGTTGCAATGATAGGCAACGACTTAATGGGGCAATGATAGGCAACGACTTAATGGGGCAATGATAGGCAACGACTTAATGGGGCAATGATAGGCAACGACTTAATGGGGCAATGATAGGCAACGACTTAATGGGGCAATGATAGGCAACGACTTAATGGTGCAATGATAGGCAACGACTTAATGGTGCAATGATAGGCAACGACTTAATGGGGCAATGATAGGCAACGACTTAATGGTGCAATGATGGGCAACGACTTAATGGGGCAATGATAGGCAACGACTTAATGGGGCAATGATGGGCAACGACTTAATGGGGCAATGATAGGCAACGACTTAATGGGGCAATGATAGGCAACGACTTAATGGTGCAATGATGGGCAACGACTTAATGGGGCAATGATAGGCAACGACTTAATGGGGCAATGATAGGCAACGACTTAATGGTGCAATGATGGGCAACGACTTAATGGGGCAATGATAGGCAACGACTTAATGGGGCAATGATAGGCAACGACTTAACTGGGGCAATGATAGGCAACGACTTAATGGGGCAATGATGGGCAACGACTTAATGGGGCAATGATAGGCAACGACTTAATGGGGCAATGATGGGCAACGACTCAATGGGGCAATGATAGGCAACGACTTAATGGGGCAATGATAGGCAACGACTTAATGGTGCAATGATGGGCAACGACTTAATGGGGCAATGATAGGCAACGACTTAATGGGGCAATGATAGGCAACGACTTAATGGGGCAATGATAGGCAACGACTTAATGGGGCAATGATAGGCAACGACTTAATGGGGCAATGATAGGCAACGACTTAATGGGGCAATGATAGGCAACGACTTAATGGGGCAATGATAGGCAACGACTTAATGGGGCAATGATAGGCAACGACTTAATGGGGCAATGATAGGCAACGACTTAATGGGGCAATGATGGGCAACGACTTAATGGGGCAATGATAGGCAACGAATTAATGGGGCAATGATGGGCAACGACTTAATGGGGCAATGATAGGCAACGACTTAATGGGGCAATGATAGGCAACGACTTAATGGTGCAATGATGGGCAACGACTTAATGGGGCAATGATAGGCAACGACTTAATGGGGCAATGATAGGCAACGACTTAATGGTGCAATGATATGCAACGACTTAATGGTGCAATGATAGGCAACGACTTAATGGGGCAATGATGGGCAACGACTTAATGGGGCAATGATGGGCAACGACTTAATGGGGCAATGATAGGCAACGACTTAATGGGGCAATGATGGGCAACGACTTAATGGGGCAATGATGGGCAACGACTTAATGGGGCAATGATAGGCAACGACTTAATGGGGCAATGATAGGCAACGACTTAATGGGGCAATGATGGGCAACGACTTAATGGGGCAATGATAGGCAACGACTTAATGGGGCAATGATAGGCAATGACTTAATGGGGCAATGATAGGCAACGACTTAATGGGGCGATGATAGGCAACGACTTAATGGTGCAATGATGGGCAACGACTTAATGGGGCAATGATAGGCAACGACTTAATGGTGCAATGATAGGCAACGACTTTATGGGGCAATGATAGGCAACGACTTAATGGGGCAATGATAGGCAACGACTTAATGGGGCAATGATAGGCAACGACTTTATGGGGCAATGATAGGCAACGACTTAATGGGGCAATGATAGGCAACGACTTAATGGGGCAATGATAGGCAACGACTTAATGGGGCAATGATGGGCAACGACTTAATGGGGCAATGATAGGCAACGACTTAATGGGGCAATGATAGGCAACGACTTAACGGGGCAATGATAGGCAACGACTTAATGGGGCAATGATGGGCAACGACTTAATGGGGCAATGATAGGCAACGACTTAATGGGGCAATGATGGGCAACGACTTAATGGGGCAATGATAGGCAACGACTTAATGGGGCAATGATAGGCAATGACTTTATGGGGCAATGATAGGCAACGACTTAATGGGGCAATGATAGGCAACGACTTAATGGGGCAATGATAGGCAACGACTTAATGGGGCAATGATAGGCAACGACTTAATGGGGCAATGATAGGCAACGACTTAATGGGGCAATGATAGGCAACGACTTAATGGTGCAATGATAGGCAACGACTTAATGGGGCAATGATAGGCAACGACTTAATGGGGCAATGATAGGCAATGACTTAATGGGGCAATGATAGGCAACGACTTAATGGTGCAATGATAGGCAACGACTTAATGGGGCAATGATAGGCAACGACTTAATGGTGCAATAATAGGCAACGACTTAATAGGGCAATGATAGGCAACGACTTAATGGTGCAATGATAGGCAACGACTTAATGGTGCAATGATAGGCAACGACTTAATGGGGCAATGATAGGCAACGACTTAATGGGGCAATGATAGGCAACGACTTAATGGGGCAATGATAGGCAACGACTTAATGGGGCAATGATAGGCAACGACTTAATGGGGCAATGATAGGCAACGACTTAATGGGGCAATGATAGGCAACGACTTAATGGGGCAATGATAGGCAACGACTTAATGGGGCAATGATAGGCAACGACTTAATGGGGCAATGATAGGCAACGACTTAATGGTGCAATGATAGGCAACGACTTAATGGGGCAATGATGGGCAACGACTTAATGGTGCAATGATAGGCAATGACTTAATGGGGCAATGATAGGCAACGACTTAATGGGGCAATGATGGGCAACGACTTAATGGGGCAATGATAGGCAACGACTTAATGGGGCAATGATAGGCAACGACTTAATGGTGCAATGATAGGCAACGACTTAATGGGGCAATGATAGGCAACGACTTAATGGGGCAATGATAGGCAACGACTTAATGGGGCAATGATAGGCAACGACTTAATGGGGCAATGATGGGCAATGACTTAATGGTGCAATGATAGGCAACGACTTAATGGTGCAATGATAGGCAACGACTTAATGGGGCAATGATGGGCAATGACTTCAATGCCTAATTTTAGGCAATGGCAGGCAATAGTGGGAAATTGTGAGTGATGAGAGGCAATAACAGATGGCTCCAAAATTCCCTGGGATTAACGATAGCGAAACAAAGCTTGTAAATCAGGAGGTGAGGGACGCCTCTTGACAGAGGTCCAACCTTTTGTCAGCGTCGCCCCAGAGTCCGGGCTCACGTAACAATTGAGCGCACCTGACCAGCCCGGCCGCCGCGGAGCCACCGCAGTGCGCCCTTGCCAGACAGACCGCATCGCTCTGCGAAACCACATCCCACAGCCCGTCTGTGGCCATGATGACACGGCAGCCCTGCTCCGGAACCAACACCTGAGGCAGGGAGGGAGTTTTACTACCCTGTCGCAGACCCGCGGTTTACTCAGTGAAAATCATTTTACATGTCGAAAACCCCAAACATTCACAGTGTCATAAACTCTAAGAACCAAACCCTAAACCAAGCACTTCCACCTGTCATCAATCCTGACTGCCGAACCCTTAACCCTTAACTTCGACCTGTCTTAAACCAACCCTGGCAGTTGAACCCGTGGTTACATACGTCATAAAGCCAGTTGTGTAAACATGTGGTTTAACCTGTCACAAGCCCCGTCACGACTAACCTGCCAGGAGCCCAGGATGCCACCCCAGCCCTGCTCCGGAACCAGCAAACCTGTCCCTAGTGTGACAGCGGCAGAGTCCCCCATCAAAATCCCCCACTCAAACAAAACCATGATCCCGGGGTTCTTTGCCCCCCCCCCACCTGCTTGACGTGCAGCCTGAGGTGTGACAGGCTGCAGAATGACAGAGGCAGAATGTCGGGGCTGCCGTCAACCTCCCTGATGAAGCAGGACGCGCACGGCCTTCATATAGCCAGGTTCACACCCTCCACCGCACATTTCCCCACACCCACCTGCTTGATGTGTGGCAGAGGCAGGATGTCTGGGCCGCCGTCGACATCCACAATGGAGCGGGACGCGCGCAGCCCTCATAGCCATGTTCACACCTATACCACACCTTTCCCCACACCCACCTGCTTGATGTGTGGCAGAGGCAGGATGTCTGGGCCGCCGTCGACATCCACAATGGAGCGGGACGCGCGCAGCCCTCATAGCCATGTTCACACCTATACCACACCTTTCCCCACACCCACCTGCTTGATGTGTGGCAGAGGCAGGATGTCTGGGCCGCCGTCGACATCCACAATGGAGCGGGACGCGCGCAGCCCTCATAGCCATGTTCACACCTATACCACACCTTTCCCCACACCCACCTGCTTGATGTGTGGAGGAGGCAGGATTTCGGGGCTGCTGGACGCGCACAGCCCTCATAGCCATGTTCACATTTCCCCCCTCACACATTTCCCACACCCACCTGCTTGATGTGTGGCAGAGGCAGGATATCCGGTCCGCCGTCGACATCCCCGATGGAGCGGGACACGCAGAGCCCGCCCGGCCAACTGCGCAATGGACCCATGCCTGCATCCAGACCTCTGGCTGGCCCCTGAAAATGGTATGGCACGAAAGTGTGAACATGGTGTGGACATAGTGTGAACAAAGGGTGAACACAAACAGGACAAAAAAGCCACCCAATGTGGACTAAGCCACAGATTAGTTTCAGCACAATATGCCTCCTCTGGCCCCTGCGAGGCGCGTGTGGTGGTCAGTAAAATGCACTTAACCACCACAGGTATACCACAGTGACTTGGCTGCCGCAAGGGTCCTGAGGGGCCTTTTCAGAATGGTCGGCTGACGCCAACCACCCTATTTTCTGCGGTCTGCTGACGCCGACCAGGTGTTAATTTTCAGTCGGTCGCCACTGGGCCAGTGAGGCCCGCAAACCGTGGCCCGAAGCAGGACCTCACCTGTCTCATCTCCTCACAGCCCCATCCAGCCTTCTCTGTGCCACCAGCCCACCGGCAGACCACAGGTGCATGCACACACACTTGTCTGCAACTTTTTCACACCTTTCTGCAACTCCTCCACATCCCATCTCCTAATTTTCATCTCCCCCCCACCTCCCCTGCCCCCCGCCCCCCCCCCCACACCCTGCCCACCCCGCCCACCCCCCGCCCTCCGACCCCCGCCCCCCCACACACACCCTGCCCCCCCCCCCCCCATACACACCCTGCCTGTACCCCCCGCCCCCCACCCCGCCCCCCCTTCCCTCACATGTCCATCCAGCCCTCGTTGTGCTACCAGCCCACCAGCGGACCGCAGGCGCATGCACTCCGAGGGATTCCGGTGCAGCCTGTGTGAATGTGTGACTTCCATCATGGACAGGCCCGTGTCCAGCACCGCCGAAGAGTCGCCCAGGTTAGCCACGGTGAGCAACCCGCCAGTGACCAGGACCAGGGTCACAGTCGCACCTAAAGGGAGGGGGGGAGATAGATAGAGTGAGGTACAGAGAATGGCAGAGTAAGAGAGGGAGCGTGAAAGGGGAATTGTAATGCTGTGACGATGTTTCAGCCAGATTGGCCACGGTGAGCAGCCCGCCAGTGACCAGGACTACGGTCACAGTCGCACCTAAAGGGAGGGGGGGAGATAGATAGAGTGAGGTACAGAGAATGGCAGAGTAAGAGAGGGATCGTGAAAGGGGAATTGTAATGCTGTGACGATGTTTCAGCCAGATTGGCCACGGTGAGCAACCTGCCAGTGACCAGGACCAGGGTCACAGTCGCACCTAAAGGGAGGGGGGGAGATAGATAGAGTGAGGTACAGAGAATGGCAGAGTAAGAGAGGGAGCGTGAAAGGGGAATTGTAATGCTGTGACGATGTTTCAGCCAGATTGGCCACGGTGAGCAGCCCGCCAGTGACCAGGACTACGGTCACAGTCGCACCTAAAGGGAGGGGGGGAGATAGATAGAGTGAGGTACAGAGAATGGCAGAGTAAGAGAGGGAGCGTGAAAGGGGAATTGTAATGCTGTGACGATGTTTCAGCCAGATTGGCCACGGTGAGCAGCCCGCCAGTGACCAGGACTACGGTCACAGTCGCACCTAAAGGGAGGGGGGGAGATAGATAGAGTGAGGTACAGAGAATGGCAGAGTAAGAGAGGGAGCGTGAAAGGGGAATTGTAATGCTGTGACGATGTTTCAGCCAGATTGGCCACGGTGAGCAGCCCGCCAGTGACCAGGACTAGGGTCACAGTCGCACCTAATGGGAGGGTGGGTGGGTGGGGGGCGTCAAGAGAGTGAGAGAGAGAGGGAGGGAGAGGATTATGATAATGACTGTGAGGACGAGTCACCCAGGTTGGCCACAGTGAGCAGCCCGCTAGTGACCAGGACCACGGCAACGGTGGCACCTCATGGGAGGGGGGGGGGGGGACACCAAGAGAGAGACAGGGAGAGCACCAAGAGAGAGAGGAGGAGACAGTTGAGATGGTGATATGAACAGAGTGCTAGATATCTGGCGCGTTAGAGGCTTCATGGTTCAGAGGGGCCCTGAGACGAACGACGTCAATACTTGAAAAACAATTATAGGGTTTGATGCCACCTAGACTCTTATCTCACCAAAACCTCACCTAAACCTTCCCCTGAAATCGACCTTTCCTACACCCTACAACCTATCTCACCAAAACCTGATCTCACCTTCATTCTAATATCACTCTAATGCCACTCTTATGTCACTAAAATGTCACCACTCACCAGCCATGCTCCTTCTGAATGTTGCCCATGTAGCCACATTTGGGGTTAAGTAGTGTCAACCCATAACCCCCTGAAACCCTTATCTCACCGGCCATGCTCCCGCTTTTGGAGTGGTGCTCATGTAGCCACATTTGGGGTTGAGTAGTGTCAACCCATAACTCCCTGAAACCCTAATCTCACTGGCCATGCTCCCGCTTTTGGAATGGTGCTCATTGCCACAATTGGGGTTGAGTGGTGTCAACCCATAACCCCCTGAAACCCTAATCTCACCGGCCATGCTCCCGCTTTTGGAGTGGTGCTCATGCAGCCACATTCTCTCCATTCCGATGAACGCATCTCGCACGGCGCGCTGCACTCGCCGGGAAAATAGGTGGACGTCTGTATGTAGGAGCATGAAGGGGAACAGTTTCTCAGGAAACAGCTATTCACACTCTTTACACACATCCCACACGGCCCAATGCACACCAGCTGGAAATGAGACTTACACATGAGTGAGGAGCAAAAAGCAGAATCAGTCTCTGCAGATATAGCGATCTGTAAGTGATGCAGGTGCCAGGAGTCAGGTCCGTCAGCCTGGCCGCTCAAACTCAACATCATTGCTTTTCAATGGCTGAGGGTAGATCTCTAATGTATAGCCGAGATCAGCTTTTGATTTGACAAAACAGCTAAAAATTGGCCGGAAACAGCTTTTACGTTGATACGAACAACTTAAGAATGGCCGCAGACAGCTTTTGAATGGCCGAGGGCTTTGAAATGGAACAACCCCACCATCCACCTAGGAGGGTGGCATGGCTGTGCACCATGGTCCAGGCTGTGCACGGTAGCTGGAATTGAGGTCAGTCATTCCCTACCAGCCCCAGGTGGCCGAGCGTTCAGCAAGGCCCAGAGTGTGCGCATCGTTCCTAACCCTCAAAACCATTTTAGGATGTTGAGGGTTTCTGACGTCTGTGCTGTCATGGAGTCCAAATGTGTTCATCAGCAGATGCTTAGTCTCAGCCACGGAACCTCATCACAAAATGTCCAAAGTTTCTCACCCTCGATGTTTTCCATGTGAGGGAGGTAGTCCGGCATTCGGGAATCTCAACCACATCATTTGAATACATGATGCTCCCAACCTTGATGTTTCAAAAGTGTGGGAGGTAGTCCGGCATTCGCAGTTGCAGCTATGTCTCAGCCACAGAACTTCAAAACATAATATTCCCTCGGTTCCTCACCCTCCATGTTTTCCATGCTGGACGTAGTCCAGCATTCGCAGTCTCAGCTACGGAACTTCAAACAAATGTCCCCTCAGTTTCTCACCCTCCATATTTTCCATGTTAGGGAGGTAGTCCGGCATTCGCGGTTGCAGCAGGGCGGGCAGCGCCTCGATGACAAACGCGGCCGCATCGGAACCCCCATGCCCGTCGCAAATCAGGTACAGCATGCTCTGCGACAGAAGGGGTCAGCGTCCAGGTGCAGGGTTCATAAGGTGCATAGGGTGAAGGGTTTAGGGTCTCTGTGAGGTTCAGGGAATTAGTGTTGGGCTTGCCGTGGCTTAAGCATGACATGCGGCTCGCCCTTCCTCACGTACTTTCCAGACCGCTCTCCCAACTTGCCCCCCATGCAAACCCTAAACCCTAACCTTTCAGCAGGAGGGAAGAAAACAGAAAAAACAACGTTCCCCTCTATGATGCATCTCTATGGGTCCTTCAGCTAAATCTCCTGTCCTGCCATTATGCCACACCTCCACAAATTCATCTGCCCGAGTGCCACACGCCCACACCTCCACACTTTTCCGCCTTCCTGACACACCTCCACACCTTCATCTGCCCAAGTCCCACACGCCCACACCTCCACGCTTGCCTCCGTCATGATGAATTCACAACTCGTCTGCGACTCATCCACTACTTACAATCCACAAATAAATAAGTAATAAAGCGGCGCTACAAGTCATTGGCTGATTTCCCACCCCTGAGCTAGACTTCTGCAGTCTCCATTGCTAATGACGCTACACCTCTGGGCCATGCAAAGAAAACAAAGCTCGGCCAAGTCGGCAAACAAAAAGCCTGCTAGGAAACTCGAGAGAGCCTCCGCTGCTTTCCCTCTCCATTGCTTCAGCTACATTAGTACTGTATTGCCTGCTCAGCGGCTGGCCAAATGCGGTCTCTGGTGCGCACTAAAAGAATCTCTGGCA
Source organism: Limnomonas spitsbergensis (assembly GCA_037349105.1). Lineage (NCBI taxonomy): Eukaryota > Viridiplantae > Chlorophyta > Chlorophyceae > Chlamydomonadales > Limnomonas > Limnomonas spitsbergensis. The sequence continues at coordinate 4,777,768 of JAYJMM010000114.1, forward strand.
GTCTTTATCCTCACGTGCAACTTACCCTAAAAATTACACCCTGAGGTGTGGATTAAGGAAGCAACCCGTACGGCCGTAGCACAAGGTGGGCGACCATGCAGCAACTAACCCCTCAAGAACTTCGCTCCGGCCCGCTGTCCTGCCAGCCCTCACACCTTTCAGCTGAATCCCACATCTTCCAGCTGAATCCCACACCTTCCAGCTGAATCCCACACCTTCCAGCTAGATGACAACAGTCTCTGCTGCTTGTCTAAAAGTGCCTCAGCTACACTTACAGCTACAACTTCCAAAACCTCGCAGACTCGCTTCGGCATTCTAGCAAGCTCCACACTTCAAGTCCGATTTCACACTTCAAGCCAGACTCCGCACTTCAAGACAGTCTATAGCCTGTTGGCCTGTCCCAACTCAAATTATTCAAAAACCTCGAATTAATTAACAATCCAGATATTGAGATTACTCTTCCAAAGGAACTCAACCGAGAGGCGGATGAAAGGAAACTGGGAAGCGACGCCCTTGGGGCACGAGAGCCCAGGAAAAAACGCAGCACAGCGCCAAAGGCCACATCTCCCACATCCGCACTACTGCCATGGGGGTGGTGGTGGAGGGATCCAACTGCATCCCGATGGGCCCTCACACTTTCCCGATGGGTTCTCACACTTTCCTGCTACGCACTCATACTTTCCGCCACTGCTCTAAACCAGGAACGACCAATTTCTTGGGAAAGAAAAGAGTCCGGGGAGCCCCGATTCCCGTCTCCCACAGAACGCCTCGTGTGCACAACCAGCTCGACATCATTCCGCTCATGTTAAAGGTGCGGACGCGGCCCCGGGGCCCATGCCACGCCATGTTTCCTTACCCCTCACGCCCCTTCAGGGCATAGGCCTCTTCCAAGCGTGAAGAATATACCGCATGCGTGAAGAATATACCCACAGGTGTGCGTGATGTTCGCCTCATATAAACAATATAATGCAACATAAGTACGCGGATCTACGTAGGAGGCTTGCCTGAATCGGTTATTACCTGCTCAGGATGGCTCAGCGGCTGTATCGCCATCCTATCCTGCGTAGTAAGAGGAAGGGTTCAGGGTAAAGGACAGCTTGGTGACTGTATTGCTATCATGTTCTGCTCGGAAAGAGGAAAGGTTCAGGGTTCTGGATGGCTCATTGGCTGTATTGCCAATTTGCCATCATGCCCTGTTTGAAAAGAGGAAGACTGGAGGGTTTTGTGTTAAGGGTTCAGGATGGCTCAGTGGCTGTATTGCCATCATATCCTGCTTGAAAAGAGGAAGGGTTCAGGGCTTAGGGTTTAGGATGGCTAAGCTACCGCATCGCCATCATACCCTGTGTGGAAAGTGGGACATGCATGACATGCATGGAGGAACAGTTTGGTGCTGGTGTTTTGTGTTATTCTCTCGAGGCTAGGGTTAAGGCTATCAGCAATAATAACGGCCTGTTTAGGGTTTAGGGTTCAGGTTTTTTAACGGGCCGTCAGCACAGCCAGAGTTGCGACTGAACGAGGCCAAGACTGGAACAAAGTATGCGGACACCACCTGTGCCACTTTTCCAAGTACCGGTACTGCCGTACTGCACCTTAGTACTTGAATGCGTGGTCTGGGTGCCTCAGCACTAACGGCGAGGATGTGGCTTCGGCTCAGGATGCGCAATTTTCTTAATCGACATGCCTCCTATGGAGCATAGCTTTCATTATTTCTTTGCTGGCAGAGGCTATTGAGCCGTGTTTCTTATTTCGGCTACCAGTCCACCTTCGGCAGGCTCTCCCCCGGCCGTCAGAGCACCCATTGTGACCAAGCCTGGACCGGCCTATGGCCGGCGACGAAAGCAGCATGGCTGGCCACAAATGGGGCTGCCAGCCAGAGGCCGGAGTGTATCTGACATGTAGCTGAGTCACGGAGAATATAAACCTGGCTGTGAGAACAGCTGAATCAAGCATCAGACAGGCCCCCGTCTCATATATTTTTACACCACATGTGCGTCAGTGGTTTTACTCCATACTGTTCACACATGCACTGCTTTTGGACAAGCTGCTTAGCTTCCTACTCTCTTCATACTTTTCACAGCCAGGGTGCAGGCAGCTGTCAGAAAAGCTGCTTTGCCTCTTATTCCCTACATACTCTTCATACCCTGGCGGCAGGCTGCTTTCCCACCTCTCTTCACAGCTTTCACACGTTTACAGCAATCAGACAGGCGGCTTTGTCTCCCACTCTCCGGTCATCCCATGATTTTTTCAGTGTAAGACATTCTGGCTTCAACAGGCCGCAGAGCAAACCACGACAGGGCCAACAGAGACCAAACCTTGACTGACATACAGCTGGTAACAAAAGCAGCAAGCCTCGCTGCATCCTCCCCCGCAGCCATACACCATGTGAAGCAGCTTAAGGGTAGCAGATGCCCTGCAATGGTGTAGCTGAATAGGAGCAAAGACGCCTTACAATGATACAATTGAATAGCAGCAGTGGAACCCTTCAGTGATTTAGCTTAGTGGTAGCAAAAGCGCCCTTCGATGATGTAGCTGAATAGTAGCAGAGACACCCTTCAATCATGTAGCTGAATAATAGCAGAAACGCCCTTCAATAAACAGTGTTACTAACATCGTACTGTTCGCGCACAGGCTGATGTCAAACAGGATGCTCTGCCTAGACATCGTCGACCCTGTTAAGCAAGTCTGCTGGCTGTCTAGATTTGCCCTAAAATTACCTTCAGTTTGCCTTGAACCCTGGATTTAGATTTACTTGCTGGCAGTCTAGAATTACAAGCAGTGCTGTGCAATTACGCCATCATTCAGAAATCGTGGAAGCAATAACAGGCCTTTACGGGTAGAAGTAGCTGAACTCGCCTTGAAATCACGGTGCCTGAAACTCAGCTGCGTGATTGATTTGGGTTACCGTAGAGGATTCGAATTTAGGGTTTGCCTCATGGCTGTAGGTTGTCGGATAATGTTTCGATTTTGAATTGTGGCTGTTGGTTGTAGAGTTGGGGTTAAGGTATTGCCTCATGGCTGCAGGTCGTAGGATTAAGGGTTTGGGTTTTGCCCCATGACTGTAGGTTACAGGATTAGGGCTCAGGGTTTTGCCTCCTGGCTGTGGGTTGTAGGATAAGGATTTAGGGTTTTGCCTCATGGCTTCTTTTTTAGGATCAGGGTCAAAAGTGCTGTGCCTCATTAGCCATGATCTAGGATCCAACAGATCCCTGATCTAGGGTCCAACAGATCCCTGATCTAGGATCCAACAGATCCCTGATCTAGGATCCAGCAGATCCCAGCTGTGTAAAGCCATCGCTACACAGGGTGCTGCTTGCTGGGAGCAGCAGCTTGGCGGAGGAAATGAAAGACTGACCAGTCTTGATAAAGGATCTTGCATGACCCCGCTATCTAGGGCCAAGCCTCTTCGAGTTCAGGGTGAGCTGAAGAGGGAGACGGCAGGAGAAATAACTGCTACCTGGTTGGGTGCAGTTTGTTGTCACAGATTCAACGCAACCACCCAGGTAACCACCCATAGCCTGTCTCAAAAGGGCTAGCAGGCAACAGGGCAGACCGGGAGAGAACGGGGAACATAAAAGGAAACCCAGGCTGCAGGTTTGCCATCAAGCGGCTCTCTAGGATTCAGGGCTCCCTTCATGTACCCATGTATGACCAAGTCCAAACCATTTCCGCGTCAGTTGCTGCACAGACAGTATGACAGTGATCGAGCTTCCATTTCTGGCTGCCAGGCTGGATGCAGGTTGGCAGGCCATGGCATGGCGCAAAGCACCCACCTCATCCTTAATTGCCAGATTTGCATGACCGCTGCTGATCTTGAGAACAGCGTTCGTCATCATTGGATTCATTGCTGGTAGACAGGTCGTCCTGCTGCGTGCCTATGTACTGGCGATTGGTCGTGCCCGCCCAGGGCGCGTGCTTGCAGGCAGGCAGCTCTCGTGGCGCACGTGCGCTGTCCGTGCTCTTGCGCTCGATCGATGCAGGAGGCTGCTGTTTGTATGGTTTAATTGTGCAGGGCTGCAGGACCAGCGTGTTCTCCCTGCTTTCCGTGTTCAGGTGGCAAGAGACCAGCAGCGAGCGCTCACGCCTCCAGTCTGGCCGGCTGAGGGAGACGTGGCAGGATTATTCTCAATGGGTGGGTTCGCTTGGTTGATGGGTGTTACAAATATCTACCTTGGTGATATACATGGACTGTGTCGACTGCACCCTTCTGACTTAAACGGACAGAGACCTGGAGGAGGGCCCAAGGGGTCGTCCAAATTCAAGGGCGAAGTCACGTGGCAGTTTGGACAATGACAATACCGTATCGTGTTTTCTTGAACTAGCGAGACGGAGATAGAAAGAAACAACGTATGTGACCAGCACCTGGACCTTTGATCAACAGTGCTGCAGCGTCTTTTCCCATGGAGAGGACGGAAACGACGTCGAAATTTGGCGTTTAGGTAAGTACGACAGACCAGAGGAAAAAACAACCCGTTTGTGAGGGACCCGGGTGCCCATCGTCACCGCAAGATCAGCGCAATGCCTCTTCACGATTGAAAGGGTCACACGGCGTTGCCTCCCGAGCGCACATGTTTGACGAATTTCATAGCACACGTGCTTGTTCTGTTTACTCGGATATTTCCTTGTGAGCACACTGAGCCATCCTTTATCCCTTCCTTTCCTGAGTACCTAGGTTGCAATTTAATTCCAGAAAGGGCCATCACCAACCCAGATCACCATCGCTTTCCCGGAACCAGGGGCCGGAACCAAGACCGGATCGAACACATACACATATCGGCCACCTGAATACACCGTCCGATCATCTTTTGCTTGAACTTTTGCTAGGCGTGAGGCCGGCCGATGGTGGATCTGTCAGTCTGGGTGCGATGCCTGGGTGAATTCGATGAGCTGCTGGTCGTGCCTCGCGATTTTCACTCCGACCGTCTCTACGAATTTGCATCGGAAGATGTGGCCGATAGAACCTGGCTGCTTCCCCACAAAGGTGCGGTTCGGGTCATCTAATGCTCCGCTTTTCAGTTTGTGCATGGAGGCAGGGACGAAGATGTAGGGCAAGGATGTAGGGCAGGATCCATGCCCCGACACCCAGTGGGTTGATTGCCCCTTGTTCATTACGAGCTTAAACATATGTAGCAGAGGCATGGGAAGCTGAGGCATGCATGGGTAGCTGAGGCATGCATGGGTAGCCGAGGCAAAGGTAGCTGAGGCATGCATGGGTAGCTGAGGCATGCATGGGTAGGTGAGGCAAAGGTAGCTGAGGCATGCATGGGTTGCTGAGGCATGCATGGGTAGCCGAGGCAAAGGTAGCTGAGGCATGAACAGCTGAGGCATGCATGGGTAGCTGAGGCAAAGGTAGCTGGGGATGCATGGGTTGCTGAAGCATGGGTAGCTGGGGCATGCATGGGTAGCCGAGGCATGCATGGGTAGCTGAGGCATGCATGGGTAAGTGAGGCATGCATGGGTAGCTGAGGCATGCATGGGTAGCTGAGGCATGCATGGGTAGCTGAGGCATGGCGGCATGCATGGGTAGCTGAGGCATGAATGGGTTGCTGAGGCATGCATGGGCAGCTGAGGTATGCATGGGTAGCTGAGGCATGCATGGGTAGCTGAGGCATAAGTAGCTTAGGCATGCATGGGAAGCCAAGGCATAGGTAGCTGAGGCATGCGTGGGTAGCTGAGGCATGCATGGGTAACTGAGGCATGGGTATGGGTGTGGTTCTGCAACCTGCAAAATTCTGCAGTGACGTGCATCTTTGCTGAGTCACTGCCTGTGTGGCCGAATCGAAATGGAGCTATTTTGTGTACACCCCTGTCTTGTTTTGATCAGCTTGGTAATGTTGCGGAACCACAAATATTTCAAACTTGCAAGGTTGCCGCGGCTCAGTGCTTCTACCCATTGCTGACTGGGCAAACCTGAAGTGCGATATCGAATCGTAAGTTCGCAGCAAAGGGTGTCCAGTAACTTACAGATTTAGTCTTACGCTCCTGCTTTGGCAGTCTTGGCACCCAAGAGAGTGCCTGACCCAATTATATTTAGTGAGAAGTGGTTGTTATGGGCACCTGCAAGGCGAGTTGCCAGAGGGACAAGTTGTGTTCTGATGACCCCCTCTCTTGTACATCAGAACCCCCCTGATCAGAACATTCACATTGAAAGAACAAGAAACAAGACCAAGCCAAAAAATCAAATCACTTCACAGAACATACCGTGATGTAGCAATGACACACCATGTAGGGCCCCATGGGAGGGATCAGGGAGAGAAAAGGCGTCTTGTGCCCTAACAAACATTAGCAAGCGTGTGTGTGTTGACGTACCGTTGGCATGCGTGTGCCTCAGGGAATGCTGCAGGGATATGTCCTGCATGTGGATCAAGTGCTGCCTGTTTTGCAGGTTCCGTTCGTTTGTGCATTCCTTGTTGTCTCTGCCTGTTGGACAGCATGTGCCGTGCTTTGCTTGCCGTTTTCTGCTTGTTTGACACCATCCGCTGTGCCTTCAGTGCTTGGTCCACAACGCTTTGCTGCATTTCTGCCTGTTCAGTTGCACCTTCGCAACATCTGCCATGCATTGCTCGCTGTCTCTCTGCCTGATTTTAGCACCCGCCTGCTGTGCTTGCTATCGTTCTCCCTGATTGCGAAACAACATCCGCCGTGCGCTGCTTGGCTGTCTTGCAAGGAGGCCCATCCTTGCCCGGCATCATTTCATCATGGGGTACAGCAGCGATCCAGATACCTGAAGTATCTGACCATTTATAGCGCATCTAACGCGCTTTTCAGGTCCCCATATATACTTCACTCATTGAGAAACCTGGTCTCATCAGGTCATCTCAACTACAGGAGGCCCACGCGCGTAACATGATTTCGATTAGGTATACAGCGTGATTGCAACAGAAGAACGGCATAGTAGTATAGTACAGGTGGAGTAGGAAGTGTTGTTCGCTGCCGGCCTGGTAAATTGGTAATCCCCGCATCAATAAATCCCTGCTGTCATTCCTTATGAGGGCCAGCAGGTTGAGCCAGGGCCTCGGGGTTTAAGCCAGGGCACGCACGTGGAGCCCTGAACTCTGCAGATTGTAACAAATTGCTTAGCTTTAATGCGTCAAAGTGGGATGTGACCACTACTGAGGCTCATCTCAAGAAGCCGATGGCGACATGGCGTTAGCATTTAATTTCCAACCGAACCCAACGGCAGGGGTATCTACGGCAGCTCATTTCAAATTTGCGCCATATCTCACCTAACCTGCATGCTCCCACCAATTACTGACATTAATTTGCATATTTATTTGACATTTCTCTGCGTTCGAGCAATTCACACAAACTTGCATCAGATTATCATATCTGCTCGCTCAGGACATCGTGAGTTACTGAGTTCCGTCGGCACTCCGGCCCCGTTCCATCGACCTTCAATTTGAAGCGTTTTCCGTCACCATGGCTGAAGACAGCGATTCTATCTGTTGGCTCGAGGTGCCCATCAGGATTAAAGGGTGGCAGTATCTGTGGGCGCCTACTGCAGAGTCGTCAGGCGCCACACCTGAAAAGTGGTGCGATGTCGAAATCAAGTACGCGAAGTACCGGTACGTTGCAGCCCTCGACGCCGAGAGAGCTGCGAGAGAAAGCCTCGAATCGGTAAGCTGGACTACCTTGTTAGCGTCAGTGCAAAATACACTTCTAGACGTCTGGAGTGAGGTCGACGGCCCACTACGCACATACCTGTCGGTACACGCTCAATTCCACTGCTGTGGAGTGTGGGAGACGCTGAGGCTGCCGTCAGCACGTTGGCCACTTGGCCACGCACCACAAGAGACTTTCCGCCCATTAAGGCTGCCCCGTAAGGATGACCACTGCCGGAAACCTCTGTCTCAGGCTGCCCATCGAAGGATGTCTCTTGCTGGAGCTGCCCAGCCAATCAGCCATCAGGGAGCCCACTCTAAAAACTTTTTGTTTAGGTTGCTGCCCACCGCAACCAGTCCCCCATGCTTGGCTGCGGCTTGCCGTTATGGTACATACAGTCGTCTTTTTGTTTAGGTTGCAGACCGCCCACCAAAGGCTCAAATCCAGTGGGAAACTCGTCCTTGCCCAGCTAGCCAGAGTAAAAATATCCCAGTCAAACTTGATGCCTGCAAAAAGATAAGGCAAGGTGGCAAAATCCAGGAAAGCCCCAACCTGGGGACTAATGCCGCCAGAGGCCTTCATGAAAGCATCCTCAAGAATAAAAAATGCATCCAAGCAAAATCGTGCCCCGCGTGTCCAGCTGCCTGCTGCCGGTGCAGGTAAGGGTAATAGCCTGTGTAAAACGGTGCGTAGTACCCGCTGGGCCCTCCTGAACGCTCCGCCGCACAGGCAATTAATGCTGCTGGGTTCCATGCTCCTGCCACCCCACAGACCCCAGTGAGGCGAGCAGGAAGCATACGCTAAAGGAAGTTTTGCAAGTACCATTTCTAAATGTGCCATCAATTTCCTTAAATAAAATACTATACAAGGAAAAACTCGACGGGCGGTAATTGCCTGTGCTCCTAGCTCTTGGCCCTGCCTGTTAAGATTTGTCGAGTTTTCACAGTCCAGCAGAGCATGACATTTGATGCATGGGCATGTGCCTGTAGCTGTTCTGCGCAAAGTATGACTATCCGGCAAAAGTTGCACACATCTGTGCCGTATCATGCTAACTTGGTTTCACAATTCGGCTGAAACTGTGTTTCATCTATATCGAGCCGTACTTTGCTACCCTCATCATCCAGTCGTGCGCAACACACTGGTATCCATGAACAATTGTGCATGCTGACATCAAGGCACACTCACGCACTGTCAACCGATTTGCCAGCTCGTGTTCAGTAGTCAAAGCATTCCCTCCACCTACCTGCGTCTATCCCTGCCTTGCTCATGCGAGATCAAATTGACTGGGCTTGCCTTTCTCATGCGGGTTTATATTCACCGGGCATGTCTTGCTCTTGTGGGTGTAAATTGGGCAGGAAATGTGTAGGACACCTCAGATAAACTCTGTCCCATATAAATGCATCATCTTGTGAAGCGTTTGCCTACTGAGCTGCTTGTACCTTTTGCGACGCCCTGATGATCATTGCAGCACGAAAGGAACTATGACATCAAGCCAGATGCTCGGCTGTGGCGGTCCCTCTGCTTCGACCTGACGTGTGGATTGTTCCCAAGCATCTTCGACAAGCACGGGAGCGCAGCCGCCCTCCGAGCCTGCTCCCCCTACCAGCTCTCTTGGCTGGCGCTGGTCAAGAAGTGCGCAAGCACCCGCAGCAAGCTTGAGGCGGCCCGCGATGCCCTCCAAAATTCCATTAACGCTGCGCACAGGCGGGACAGCTGGCTGGACCGCCTTCTGCGCGCGCCGAAGCCGCGGAAACCCTCGTCCAACCGCACGCCACCGAACTGGATCACGAGCCTCGACACTGTCAGTAGCACTCACGTGCAGCAGGAGGCGTGCGCGCCCGCCGCCACTTTCAGCTGGCGGCGGCGGAAAGTGGGCGGCCGGCAGCGTCCGCTCAAAGCTACCTCTGTCGCCCCGAGCTCAGCCTCGAACTGCAGCAGCCCCACAGGCGCCCCGGCTGCTGCAGCTGCGGTCCTCCCGCCCCCGGCGGCACCCCAGAGGCAATCCTTCGACCGCTCAAACAGGGTGATGACCATCTCCACACACCGGAGCCAGCTGTGGCAGGGCCCGCTCAGCCCATACCTCATGGCCAAGCTCAAGATCGTTCTTGAGCCTGAAACCCCGCCTGCTGAGGCGAGGTTGACAGCAGAGGCTGCAATCTATGCTGACCAGCTGGGTGCTTTGGATGCCCACGAGGCTCCAATCATGCTACAGCTGGCAGGCCTGGCTGCGGAGGCTGCACTCCCTGACCAGCTGGGTGCTTTGGATGCCACCGACATCCCAGTCCCCATGAAACCGGCGTGTCTGACAGCAGAGGCTGTACCCTCTGCTCAGCTGGTTGCTTTGGATGTTATCAAGATCCCGGTCGCACAGCAGTACCGGCAGGTAGATGCGCACCTCAACGGCAATGCCCAGCTTTGCTTTCCCGAGGCAGGGGCCGCCGAGCTCGCGGTTGCAGCCTCACAGCTGGCGGGCTGGCCGGCAGCCTCTGCCGACGCTGATGCGGCGGCCTCGGGCCTTCAATCTCCGGAACTTGCGGGCGGGCGGGCAGCTCCTGCCAGCGCCGAAGTGTCCGCTGGCCTCCAGCCGCTGCCTCTTGAATTGGCGGACGGGTGGGCAACCTATGCAGCCGCCGCTGCGGCCTTTCGCCCTCAGCCTCCGCCTCTGGAACCGGCTGGCTGGCTGGCAGCAGCCTCTGTGGCTCATGCAGCGAGCAGGCAGCTGCAGCCAGCCAGGCTGCCTGCTCCTGAGGCGCTCCCTCCAGCTGCCACCTTGATGGAGCTCCCTCTGGTGCCTGCTGCTGCGAGTGCTGCAAACATGATGCCTGTCCTGGCTGCGAGCGACGACGCATCCACGTGCGTAATCAATTTCAGAGATGTGGCACGCAGCGCGCACAAGCCGATTGCGGCCGCTGCAGGAGCAGGTGTCCCATGACCCACTACTACCTTGTCTCTCTCTCCATAACTACAGCCATGTGCCTTGCCTATCGTTGTATCTTCTTCTTTCAGCCCCCGAGCAAATCGAATTGTATCACTCCCAGCGTAACCCACCCACTCAGCGGCGGGGCCCCCTTGCGTTTATTACATCTTATTTACGACGGTCAATCATGCTTATCCAGCAAGTTTGTACCGTTGATGCCACCATGGTATTGTAAGGAGCGCCTGAGAACGTGGCGCCTAGCCCGATCCAACAAAGTTTGTACTATGCCATGCAATGCTTGAAAAGGTCGTGACTAGCGACAGTCATGCATTGAGACCCTGGCTGCTGGCTTGCATACTGGGTAATTCACACGGCCCCTGCTTCACGTTACTTTGGCAAGCAGGCTGTGGTGCAGAGATGGTTTTCTTATGCTCGTTGCTATTTTTCTTATTACAGGGATGCCATACTAGGTACGGTGTACCATTCCTTGTCAATATGTGAAATTGTGATGTCATCCTGTTGTGAGGCATTCTATTTCAGTGGGCTGACCCACGGGGGATGATTTACCTGATATGACATGTGTGACCTAGATGTCTCTCTGCAGCTTCTGATGTGTGGGTTAAGGTGTGATTGAGTCAGACTCATACTAGGGGGGTGTTCCTAGTATGTATGATATTCACGAGCCCCTCTGCACCTGCCAGTCAGATTCGTACTTGTCTTGAATACCGGTATTGCGGTATATGCTAACCAACTGCAAATGATGGCGGTTGAAATTGGAGGACTCTAGTTAAAAATTTGAAACGTGAGAATCCTAGGCACCACTGTGGACACATGTGCAGTGGGAACCTGAGTTATGGATGTTACACCTCCAGGCCTGGCTCAAACAATCTTTGCCGCTTGGGCGCGTCCAGCAGTCTGCCTGGTTGGAAACAAAAGGGGGCCGCGCGGGGAGCTGCGTGTCTTTGCATCATGACGTCAACTGAACCATACCCTACCATCAGGGCACAAATGCCTGCATCTACTAAAAACGCGATTAAGGTTCAAGGACCGGCACCCCATCAGCTGGACCCATTAACATCCAAGTTGTCAGATAAATTAAGGTAATAAGCTGCAGGATGAGAACACACAAAAATAACAAAATGCCAAAATGAATACCAGGATGCACGTGGGTTGCTATTTACAGCGTCTATGCATCATATCATCCCAGTGGCTTGTTTCTATTGGAGCATCACACTAAATGCATGGCAGTACACTTGGTGCCCGCAAAAAAATGATTTCTAGGTGTCATCTATTTCCCAGCTCAAACTGGTTTGCAGGGGATCATAAAAAATCGCCTGCGGGAAAATCTAAACGACTCCTCCGGTACGGCCTATCAAACGTGCCTTCTACACTAGTGCATTGCAGTTAGCACCCTGCTGGTGACGGTCGCCTGCAACCTTCCTTCACCTTCTACGGTCCCAGGATACGTCAAAATGGCTAAAACCCTAGTGTAAAGAAACCTAGTGGAAAAAGGCATACCTTGGCTAACTGTCAGAAGAAGGTGAGCCTAGTCCCCCACACATCACACACTAGCTTAAAACAACAGCAATTTTACAAATTTTGAACCCTGGTTTTTAAGAAAAGCCGGCTCTCCTTGGCAGGGGAGAAATGCCCCACCACTTGGACACAAAGGGACTCAACCCTGAACCCAGTAGCTCTTAAATTCAAACCCTAAACCCTACTAAAGCCTAAACCCTAAACCCTCAACCCTGAACCCAAGAGCAGATCTGTGGACCTCTTTCAATCTTTCATATGCCACACAGGTCACAACCTAATCGATGATGCAGCTTGAGTCAGCGTCTGATCGCCACTTCATGAATGTCCCCTCTTCCTCACTCACTAGGAGGGCCATGCTCGCTACATCAGACTGGCGTCTTACAATTAAGTGCATTCAAAGCATAAACACAAGAATAGAGAGCTATGTGCCAGCCGCAGTCAGCCCTCGGCCTCCATCATATCCATGGCCTCTTTACCTCCCTTGTTGTCTTGGGTTTCGGGTTTAACGGTGAAACCACACAGCCTAAACCCTGAACAGTTCACTACACAAAAACCACAGCCCCACCTCGGTCACATCCGCGGCGTCTTTGCCGCCCTCGGCCTTAGGGTTTAGGTAAGAGTAAAATCCTAAACCCTAAACTATTCACAAAAAAAACCACAGCCCTCAACCCCCGTCACATCCGCGGCCTCTTAGCCTCCCTCGGCTGCATATTATCATCTGAGTGACCCTCTGTCTCCGAAACCTCCCATGCGATGGGAGAGCCATTTACTGAGATAACAGCTGACACTCCTAATGCAACATCTGCTGCAACAACAGCTGTAACAGCTCTGGCCGCGGTATTAACAGCTGCTGCTTGCACACCAACCTCGGCAACACCCTCTGCCTTCAAAACCTCCCAAGATGTGAGGGACGGGTCTTCTGCCAGCGGCTCCTCATCACCTTGGTGCTCTTCTGACAGAAGTCTCTGCAGTACCGAGCTCATCAGAGGCTGAAGAGGAGGGTAGTACTCCGACTGGTACTGCTCCTGCTGCAACAACTGCTGCGGCGGCGGCAACAGTTGGAGCAACAGTTGTTGCTCCTGATACAGAAGATGCTTTTGCAGCTGCTGCTCCTGCTGCAACAGCTGGTCCTAGCACAGGCACGTCACCATAGCGGCGTGCATGCATGCATCAAGGCTGGTGAGCTGCATGGCTGCTCGGCCAGTAATTGACTGCTTTCAAGTTGTGACCCTATACACCACTCAGCAGGTATGTTAAGAGAGGTTCAGTTCACGACTTCACTCAGGCTAGAGACCGGAGCCCCCATGTATGGCCAGGCAAGCTGCATGCTTGTCTCTCAGCAGACCATACAGAGGCTGCTCTAGGTTGGGCCTTACATGGCTGCGGGGTGGCCCTCAAAACACGGATGTGCCTACAAGTACCGTAGTGTACAAAAATGGAAAATTAGTCTAGGGCCTGTTCAGAACGTTGAAGAAGAAATACCCAATACAAAAGGAATCTCCACAATTTCAGTACCGAGAAACCGAAAATTAATGCGGTATTTCTGCCTTCTGCGTTCCAAGTTTAGCTGACACTCAGAACAATAAAAGAACGGCACAATTGCACACAGTACTTAGCGCAGGCATAACGTTCATAACGAGGGGCAGCAGTTGTGGCACCTTTATTGCCTCGTAACTTTCAGGGTATTTGACAAACAAAAAAAACACTGCTCGTTTTTGTATGTGAAGAATTTGCGTGACAAGGGGTAGTGGTCTCACTGAAGCACCAGAAGGACGATCCCCCCCCCTCAACACATCACCTGACCACTAGGGGTATCATAATAAAGGCGAGCTACATAGCACAACGGCCTCATTGCCGCCTGCAGCTGCCATCATCCACCCCACGCCGTCCTTGCAGTCAGCCTACGGCACTAAGAAGACTATTACCACTGCGCCATGAAGTTCTCCATTTTTCCTTCAAGGACAGACGTTCTATTTATGGCATCCGCCGCACTGCTCTCCGCAGCCGCCGCCCTCCTCTCGGCAGCCGCCGCCCTCCTCTCCGCAGCCACCGCCATCCTCTCTGCATCTGCCGCTCTCCTCTCCGCAGCCGCTGAACTCTTCTCTGCAGCCGCCGAACTGCTCTCCGCAGCCGCCGCCTTTTTGTCTGAAGATGCGGCCTTCCCCATGGCCGCCTTGGACTCCTGGTCCTGCCTCGCGCTCCTGGCCATCAGGTCCTTGACTGTGCTGGACAGGTCAACGTCCTTTGACAAGCATGAAAATGTGTCGCCTGCACAATTATAGGCACCACGATCATTGAAAGCATGGGGGTGAACTGAGGACGAAAGGCTTGAAAAATGGAACGCCATGCCCACTTTCCATGCATGTTCCACCTAAAACCGTGCATTCCTTGACAGCCACCTTTGAGGTTTCCCATACAAACCAACCTGTTGTAACTGTGAACAGCCGACCAGGTTCAAGGTTCTGGTCCTTCAGGCTCCGTGTGGTCGGGCTGAGGCGAACCGTCTGGCTCGTGTCACTGATACGCACCCTTGACAACTCGTTCACGGTATATACATCAGCTGAGTCGACCCTTTCAGCTTTGATCATGATGGGAGGTGTTTGTCGCTACGGTTGGATTTCGCAGTGGCACTTAAATCAAATTCTTAGATTACAGAAACGCGAGGCAGTAGGCTGTTGAAGGTGGAGCTATGAAGAAGTCGCTCAAACTCACACTGCGCAGACTGAGATAGAAAGAAAGCAATTGTGAGAGAAAATCTGGAGGGAGTTAGCTAGAGAAGCCAGGCGGATGTTGACACATAAAGACTGTTTACGTCTGAAAACCACACTTTTGCAAGGGGCCTGCTGCCTGCGCCTGCGCCTGCGCCTGTGCCTGCGACGGGGGTGGGGGCCCTTCGAGCCGTGGTTCGGCGACCTCGTAAGCAGTAAACAGTGTGCACCAACCCCATAAATACTCAGTAGCAAACTGTGGAATTTTTCTACACAGTCTCAAGCAGCATTTGCACCCCAAACCAGCCGGAGGTCCGGGCCTCTAACATGCACATGCCCTCTATGGACCCTTCCTCTCCCGCCCCCTGACCACCCTTTCTCGCATACCCCATCATGCCCTTGTTGACCTGCTGGGGCAAAAGGGTTGAGTACCTCACTCCTAAACCTTTGACCTTGTCATGCCCCATAGGGGTTCAGAATTGCCACTTGTTTAGTTGAGGGTCGAGCTCACATACCCGCTGATAACCTGTCTTCTCGCACCTTGGAATGTGTTGCCCTGGACTTAAGTACCCAGGAATTTTGCACCCTAGCATTTCCCCCTTCGCCCTCTCATGCCAGCCTTCAGAAACCTCCACAGTTAATTTTGCTGATGCTTTTGACAGGAAAGAGAGACCTTGGGTGTGTGCAAGGGCACCGTGTCGTGCACATTCACATCAAGATCGGCCCCCCAGTCCTAGCAACAAGCGCACTCCCAGCTGGACTACCACGTGTAGTACTACCTCATCCCGCACAGCCAGCAGTCATTGCCCTAATTCACGCCCGTCGCCTCTCATCTCCCCGCTCACGCGCTCCAGCTCCTCCAACAGGACCGGGTGCAATTGGTGTTCGTTAAGTTCCCGTTGTTGAAGCTGCAGGGCACGCACATAGGCAGCTTGGACAGCGACCAACAGCCGCTGCCGCTCCGCGCCAGGCCGCACGCGCCGCCACACTCTGGGCCGAACGCTCCTCGCAGGGGAGAAATGCCCCACCACTTGGACACAAAGGGACTAAATAGCCAGTAGCTCTTAAATTCAAACCCTAAACCCTACTTAAGCCTAAACCCTCAACCCTGAACCCAATAGCAGATCTGTGGACCTCTTTCAATCTTTCAAATGCCACACAGGTCACAACCTAATCTATGATGCAGCTCGAGTCAGCGTCTGATCGCCACTTCATGAATGTCCCCAATTCCTCACTCACTAGGAGGGCCATGCTCGCTAGATCAGACTGGCGTCTTACAATTAAGTGCATTCAAAGCATAAATACAAGAATAGAGAGCTATGTGCCAGCCGCAGTCAGCCCTCGGCCTCCATCATATCCATGGCCTCTTTACCTCCCTTGTTGTCTTGGGTTTCGGGTTTAACGGTGAAACCACACAGCCTAAACCCTGAACAGTTCACAACACAAAAACCACAGCCCCACCTCGGTCACATCCGCGACCTCTTTGCCGCCCTCGGCCTTAGGGTTTAGGTAAGAGTAAAACCCGAAACCCTAAACTATTCACAAAAAACCACAGCCCTCAACCCCCGTCACATCCGTGGCCTCTTAGCCTCCCTCGGCTGCATATTATCATCTGAGTGACCCTCTGTCTCCGAAACCTCCCATGCGATGGGAGAGCCATTTACTGAGATAACAGCTGACACTCCTAATGCAACATCTGCTGCAACAACAGCTGTAACAGCTCTGGCCGCGGTATTAACAGCTGCTGCTTGCACACCAACCTCGGCAACACCCTCTGCCTTCAAAACCTCCCAAGATGTGAGGGACGGGTCTTCTGCCAGCGGCTCCTCATCACCTTGGTGCTCTTCTGACAGAAGTCTCTGCAGTACCGAGCTCATCAGAGGCTGAAGAGGAGGGTAGTACTCCGACTGGTACTGCTCCTGCTGCAACAACTGCTGCGGCGGCGGCAACAGTTGGAGCAACAGTTGTTGCTCCTGATACAGAAGATGCTTTTGCAGCTGCTGCTCCTGCTGCAACAGCTGGTCCAGCAGTGCCTGCTCCTGCTGCAACAGCTGCTGTCGAAGCTGCTCCTGCGGCAACTGCTGCTGTTGCTGCTGCGGCAGCTGGTGCTCCTGCGGTAACCACTGATGATGTTGCTGCTGCTGCAACAGCTGTTGCTCCTGCTGCAACATGTGATGCTGAAGCTGCTCCGGCGACAACTGCTGTTGTTGTTCCTGCTGTGACAGCTGTTGCTCCTGCAGCAACATCATACACTGCAACAACTGCTGCTGCTCCAGCGGTGAAGGCTGTTCCTCCTGCCGCAGCATCATACACTGCAACAAATGCTGCTGCTCCAGCGGTGAAGGCTGATGCAAAGCCAGGTCCTCCTTCTGCAACAGCTCCTGTCGGAGCTCCTCCTGCTGCAGCACCTGCCTCTCCTGCCGCAGCAGGCGCTGCTGAAAATGCTGTCGCTCCCGCTGCAACAGCTGACGCTGTAGCTGCACCTGCGGCTGCGCCTGCGTGCCCCAGACTGATTGAGCAAGCGCAGCAGGTGGGCTGCGCTGACCCTCTGGCTGATTTCGTGCTGTGTTTCGGAGTAGACGGCTGCCTGCAGCAGTGTCCTGGGATGTCATCCGCGCTGCTGACCCACACCCTCCCACCTGTAACGGTGCTCGTGCAGCATCGTGTATCCCAAGGTGTCCTTCCTCCCCAGCGCTGGGCAGGGATGATGATGAGGGGCTGTCGGGCCGGGTGCGCAGCGAAGGCCTGGTAGGTGGGGTTCGCGACAGAAAGTGCCCAGCTAGCTGCGGGGTGTAGAAGGCTGGTCCCTGCAGCGGGGTGGAGCCGTCCGGGTCCTGCTGCGGCGGGGCCGAGCAGGCCTGTCCATGGAAGCTGCCCGGTAGCTGCTGGAGGTTCAAGCGGGCTGGCTGCTGCAGCGGGGCCGAGCAGGCCTGTCCATGGAAGCTGCCTGGCAGTTGCTGGAGGTTCAAGCGGGCTGGTCGCTGCAGCGGGGTGCAGCAGCCTGGGTCTTGGGGCTTTGGTTGGGCAGAGCAGTAATTTTCCTGGTGGCTGCCTGGCTGCTGCTGCAGCACACGGTATGAGTTTTCCTGCAAGTAGGCTGGCAGCTGCTGCAGGGCGGAGCGAGTTGGGTCCTGCTGCAGTGGGGCAGAGCGGGCGGGTGGTTGCTGTGAGGCGAAGCGGGCTGGGCCTTGAGCGCGTCCTGGCGCTTGCTGTTGGGCGGAGGTGCCTGGGTCCTGCTGCAGGGTAGAAAGAGTCGGGTGCTGCTGCTGCTGTAGGGCAGAGCGGGCTGGGTTCTGAAAGCACCACGGAGGCAACTGATGCGTGGTGTCACCTGCAGGCGACGGGGGTTCTGCCGCTACGAAACCGAACGAGGCGAGGTGCTGCTGCCAGCTGTGCCTGCGGACCGAGCCTGAGCTGCGGGCGCCGGCCAACGCCGCCAGCGGGCCCCGGCCGCCCGA
The DNA here is from genome assembly GCA_037349105.1 of Limnomonas spitsbergensis. Taxonomy (NCBI): domain Eukaryota; kingdom Viridiplantae; phylum Chlorophyta; class Chlorophyceae; order Chlamydomonadales; genus Limnomonas; species Limnomonas spitsbergensis. Next base: position 4,795,986 of record JAYJMM010000114.1, read on the forward strand.
CATCCAGCCCGCGGCGTCCTTGTGGCTGTGGAGGCTACTAAAGCTGGTGACGGTCCAGGTTCCGGAGAGGGCGCTGCCAGCTGGCGGGTCGGAAGGCACCTGCGGGTGTGAAAACCGGCGTCCTTTGATGATGCGGATGAAAAACACATTTTTGTGGGGATGAATGCCGGCATTCGTGGTTGATTACAGTAACGGAAGGAACAAGGTAGATTTCATTTTAGGTTGATTGGAAAGAGCACTGCTGATTTGACTTCGTGTGGTTGATGCCAGGGTGATACTGTAGGTATGCTTTGCTTTAACCCTTAACCCTAAACCCTAATGATTAACGATGTTCAAGGATCAGGGATACTGGGACACTGAAATACTGTTTCACGTTAGGGGACACCAGTAAACCCTAAAACACAGTTTTTGTGTGTGTCGATTTTGTACCCCCAGGACGGAGCACACAAATGATTGAGCAATTCTTGCCCGAGGGAACGCAACTCAAATGTCCAGTGAGCACCGGTGAGAACAAAAACGGAATAATATAAAAACGTACGCGAACCCTAAACCAAGGCGGATTCAGCGCCACCTCAATGCCGCACACCTCTGCGGCTCTGCGCGATATTTCAAGGTGACAGCAACCAAGTTGCTTTTCAATTGGGGAGTAGCAACAGGGTGCGCACGCGGGACGATAGCACTTTGAAGTCATTCAGTTGCGGGTCCCTGGCTCCATGAGCGGCTGCGGTCACTAGGCTGTAGCTTTGGCCAGTATTCTTTTGGTGTGGCACACCGACACTTCAGCAACAGTTCAGTTACCCACCGGCCTCCGGCTGGGGCCCTCGTTCTTTACCCGCCAGGCTTCTTGAGCCGCCGCGCCGTAGGCCCAATGGTCTGCCCTAATCAGGCCCTTTGCAGCCTAGGCGGAGTGTGGCAAAGGTGTGGCCCTACGAAGGACTCGTAACCGAAAATGAAGAAACACTGTATGTGGCCAGACGCCGCATGCGCTGATGAAGCCAGCAGCTGTTTCATAACCAAGACACACCGCAAGTGGCATCACGAAGCAAGCAATTGCTCCAAACGTGATGCCCTGCTGGACTGCCAACAGAATCCAACATTATCTTTGCCCAAGCAATCAACCCCAATGCTGCCCCCGAGCTGCGCAGCGCCTCACCTCGACAATGATCGTGCCCTCGGCGCCGGCGCTTCCCCGCCACGGCCCCTCCTGGTAGGCCAGCTGTTGCTGGCGATGACGGTTCCCCGAAGTCACGATCCACTGCCCGCTCGAGACTCCGCAACAGGGGGACCAAGGAGGCTGGTCCTCCTGGCACTCGGCAAGATGCAGAGCTGAAGCAGCGTAACCGGGAGCAGCGAACGGCGTCCAGAGAGGCAGGTCCTGCAGCCCACTGCTGACTGCTGCGACCGCTGCTGCTGCAGCTACTGCGTGCAGGCTTCTGCCTGCACCACTATAGGGCGGCCAGAGAGGCTGGTCCTGCTGCCCACTGCTGCCTGCTGCGACCGCTGCTGCTGCAGCTGCTGCGTGCGGGCTTCTGACTGCTCCGCTAGAGTGCGTCCAGAGAGGTAGGTCCTGCTGCCCCCTGCTGCCTGCTGTGACCTCTGCTGATGCGTGCAGGCTTCTGACCACGCCACTAGATGGCGACCAGAGTGGCTGGTCATGGTGCCCACTGCTGCCTACTGTGAACTCTGCTGAAGCGGCTGCGTGCAGGCTTCTGAGCGCGTCACTCCATGGCGGCCGGTTAAGTCTGTCCTCCTGCCCACTGCTGCCTGTTGTTATCACTGCGTCAAAGCAACCGCCCGATAGCCCCCTGCCTCTGAACTCCATGCCTGCTGCTTCAGCTGCCTGCCGGCTTTCAGTCAGAGGAGCGGGAGCCGCAGGTGAAGCTGAGGGAATCCCATGCACCGCTACAGGGCGTCTGACCATGCCGCACGAGGCTGCCGAGGTAGGCTGGTCCTGCTGGTTCTCAGCAGGCCGCATGGCTGGAGAAGGATAAGTTGACACCCGAAGCAGTACGGGTGCATCAGGGTCTCCAACCTGCGGCCGGCGGCTGGTGGAGTGATGGAGGCTTTGCGAGGGTGCCCGGGTAGGCCAGTCCTGCTGGCTCTCAACAGGCTGCATGGCTGCAGCAGCAGCAGCAGCAGCAGCAGCAGCAGCAGCAGCAGTCGAAGAGGAAGCTGAAATCCGAAGCAGTGCTTGTGCATCAGGGCGTCCAACCTGCGACCAGCGGCTGGTGGAGTGATGAGGGTTTTGCGGGGGAAGGGGCGCCATGGCGATGGCTTCCGGCCACGCAGCGCAGCTTGCGTCTCCCGTGACTCCCTCGTAACGCCATGCTGCTCCTTCTGCTTGTAGAGGAAGAGGAGCCGCGATGACGAAGTTCTGAATCGCGCCGCTGCTTCTGCCTCCCGTGACGCCCTCGGGACGACACCATGCTGCTCCTGCTGCATGCCAGCCCTGCACGTCGTCCAAGTTGCATGGCGAGTCCTATGAAAGGAAACAAGGGTTTTGGAATGTCAGATCTGAGGCTCTTGCTGGTAGGACGGCGCATGCTTGGGCAGCTGATATTTCGTGAGATCGTGTTCGTTTAAATGAGCGCCAGATCTCATTTGAGATGCTGCTAGGCGGCCATCAGTCCATCTCTGGGCTGATTGGAAACTAGGCAAAGTGGGGATGGCCCAAACGGCAGGGCTTGTTGCAGCCGGCCGTAGGCCAGGATGTAGCTTTCTGTAAGCAGGCTTCAAATAATTTATAAAGAAGGAAACGAGCCCCCGCAATTAAATGCCGACCCTGTCGTACTTCCTTGAAAGCTGCGCTCTTAAGCAGAGCGCTCTTAAGCGTCTTCGTTCTTTCTGTCTCGTTGGTTCTTGATCCGCCCTAGCGAGCATTGGTGAAATGACACTGACGCCGCTGACGCTGAGCATCCATCGACTGGCCTACATTTTTTTGCTGAGACCAGCGACGGGCTACGACGGTCGAGTACGAGCGGCCGACGATGGGCAGGGATCTCCGAGATCGGGTCAGGACCAACCGAAACACAAGGAATGCTTGGAAATTCCACCATCTCAGTGCTTCCTGCTGTGAAAATCTTGAATGAATGCTCTCTCCGATGCTTACTTTTCTGGAAGCAAGCGTGTCGGCTGTCGATGCCACACTGCCACGGGCCCGTTGATGAGAAATGAGCGATATATCCAGCCTGTGACGATTTTCACGTGTATTCAACTCAGGAAAACGGTCCATGTTCAGTGATTGCGAGGAGCATGCAGATGATAAGGTGGAAGCAACAGCTACCGTGCCGGGCATGGGGTTTGCCAACTTGTGGGCGTGCCCCGGGTGCGTGGCCGGGAGTCTAGCGAGCGAGAGGAAGCAGGCCAGCAGCTACCAGGCGCGCACAGGAGGTAGCCAGATAGACGCGTCCCAGCTGGGCCACACTCTTATCGGCCCAGATCACCAAAACCATCATCAATACGAAGGCATGTCCAGGAAATTCGGGTGATTTCTAACCCAGGAATTGGAATGTTTGAGCCTCTGCTGGTTAGCGATTACGGTCTATCTGGTACCATCGCCACATTAAGGCCGGGAGTTCACACTTCCCGCTCTGGCCGTCTTGACTGCCTTGCATTGAGCTGATGGTGGCTGCCGGCAGCTCAGCCGCATAGGTGTCCAGCTGGGCTACCCGGCTAAATAATTTAAATAGTATGTCCAAGCACTTCAGCCACGCCTCGGATGGGTAATGCGCAGCGACTACCGTAAATTTACAATCCAGCAAAGCATCACATTTGAAGCGGCATGGGACACGTGCCCGCTGACCTGACCGGTAAGAGCACTAAAATAAACTATGACAGCAAGCGAAAAAATCATGTCCCCCCATATACCGGTACTTAATTTATTCCCTTTAAATACTGAGGTACCGGTAATCAATAATCATTATGAAAGTCACGTGCACCAATATACCTGGTTGTCAGCCGTTGTTAGTATTTGTTGTTACATTTTGCTCCACAGAGCTGTGAAATGCTAGAACACAGGATGTACCGCTGCTTATGGAAAAATCGTCACCCTCCCTTTCCGGATGGCAAGTTCTTGGGCATCATTCAGCACAAGAGCGGTAGCATGCAGAAGGCAATGCAAGGAAGAGAGGCGCCTCTGGCTGCTGCGCTGCAGCGTGTTCGTCGTATGGCAGCCAAGGTGCGCCTGAAGCATCATTTGCCTACTCGCATCCGGCTAGCAGCCACATATGCAGCGCCTGCAGCCAACTACGGTAATGTGGTGTGGGCCACCGGTCACCTCCGATCTCAACGCAATCTCCAGAGCAAGCTGCAGTCCAGCTTTCTACAGCACATGCATCAGGCAGCGGGGCTCCCTGCGTCAGCCGTCAGTTGGGGAGTCCCGAGGAAGCTACAGATCCAACCTTAACAGCAAGGTTGGTGGCGCCATGTGCTTTGTTTGTACAATGCAGCGGTAGCATTGGCAGCACATGAAGACAGCCCACTCATGGCGGCAGCCATGGCGGCTGATATACAGCTCGCAGTCTCGCGCCTCAGTCAGACCACTGGAGGATGCAATTGGTGCAGTGAAATGCTAGGTGTCTAAGAGGAGCTAGAGCGGGGAGCAGCCGCCCCAAACTGCGTAGGGCAGCGGCTGACCTGCACCTTCTTCCCGTCACGAAGGTGCTAGCGCTAGTGGACGCTGCCTATGAGCGGGCGCAGATGGAGGTCGTTGGCCGGGAAGACCCTAAGGACCCCGCCACTCAACACAGATCTACGGCTGCCTACTACTACGCCTGGTTTCAGCCTACAGCAGGTGCCATGCTTGCGCACGTTATGATCCTGACTAGCAAAATGGCATGCGCTCGTGTTTGCACTTACCGAAGGCTACGACTCGGTGCAGTCAGCACAGCTGATAATAGAGGACGGCGCAGCGATCAGCAGCGTGACACACGCTACTGCCAACGGTGCTGGACTGATTGACACGGCCAACATGTGGAGGATGCGCTGCATGTGTGCTTTCAGTGCCCTAGCGTGAAAGAGAGACTGAGGGCAAGAGATTGGGCAGGTCCCCCTAGGGGCGCCACGGACTTTCAGCTGTTAGTTGTACCAGGGCAAGCATGGGTGGGAGGCTCTGTCTTTTGTTGAGCACGTGGTAGACTTTGTTGAGGGCTAGTTTGCTGTCTTTTTATTGCTTCCCTGGGGACTGGCTCTTTCCCTTTTTGTGTCTCTCTTGCTTCCAGAGGCGGGGATCTTTTACATCCTTCGGTCTGCCTTTCCGTTTTCTGGTGGGGTATTTTTGTTTGCCCTTTGTGCTCCTTTCTATCTCTCCTCCAGCCTTTAGTTCCTTTCCTTTTTCCTCCCAATCAGACAGGACTTCGGTGAGCCTGCAGGCAGGGGTGGGAGACCCTAGTTTTGTGCAACTTGTAGTTGAGCTTTTTTGAAGGCTAGTCTCTTCAGGGGCATGGGATACGGTTTGCCTGTACTTTGTGTTCTTGTTGTTTGGTGGGTGAACTTGCTATCCTTTCTCTCTTCATGTGCCTTTTCCCTGGACCTTCTTAGCTGACTTTTTGTTTGCCGACGTGGCCGAGCTTCATTTCAGCATGGCCCAGAGGTGTTACGTCGTTAGCCTACTGGCGAGCCGCCGAGCGCTGATGCTGAGCCTATACAATGTCAGGGCTGAGGTGAGAGTGGCTCCGATATTTTATTTTCCATTGTTAAGTCTGATGTCAATGTGGCCACGCAGCAAACAGCTATAGTGGAGGGGGCCCAGGCAGCGCCAAACAACGTCTTTACATGTTCAAAGAAGCACAGGAAAACGGTATGACATGGAGCTGAAAGGGTCAAAAGACAAGAGAGGGGCGACAAAGCCCGGCAAGGCGGCAACCAATTTAAACCCAGCAGCCAAAAGACAGGAGAAAGGCGACAGACCCCAACCCAAACAGAGAAAACGCAGCAGCAAAAACAGGTGGCAAACAACTAGGAATGCAACATGAGGCACAAATTATCAGAAGAAAAATGTAGAGTGATGTTTTTACCTTGATACACCTGCGTTTTAAACTATAAACGGCAACAGGAGACTGATGTAATAAACTTGTAATTATCAAACCATGATCTAATGAGGCAAAAGCACAGAGAGACAAGGATGCGATTATAGCGAAGCACTCACCGGTAATTAGATGCAACATGCAAGCACGATACCGGTAAGCTTTCAATTATTACCAAAGGAACACAATTAGCAGGTGCCACCTCTACACATGTGCAAGAAGTCATTCATCAAACCCTACACCCTAAACCATTGAACTTGACGGTAGTTCCGCAAGCAACTCGGCTGCTTTCCATGGCAATATTCCTCGTACCGCACCACACCTGCTGCACTTCTGTTTTTATGTTGTCATAGAAAAAGGTTCAACACCATCCGTATTAAACAAGTGGTATTCATATTAGCCAGAACAGATGAAATGCCAGCAAGCATGCAAAATAGCCTAAGCTAGAAGGCAAGATGTCTGCAAAAGGTGGATTGTCAGCAAAAAGGTAAAACTGCGAAAGCGAAAAAATGGAATGTCGGCGAAAAGGTGAAGCATCGCCCGTATAAACAGCTAGGAGTCACACCAGCCAGAAATATCCACTCCCTCCTGGTGACCTGTTTTTTTATTTCAGTGGGTACCGGACCATCTCTGCTGGGCCCCTGCGGCCACCTCGGGGCCGATTCCCATCAAACCTGGATCGGCTTGCGGCCGATGGCCCACGCAGCAGGGCTGGCCGCACCAGGAGCGTGTCGCCGGGGGTCACAGTGTAGCTGAACTGTAGCTGATAGTGGTATACCACTCGCTAAAAAAAACACTGCTGGTGACCTGGTCTGACCGGGTCCAGCACTAGCACCGGAACCGGTAATAAGCTTGCTTTTCAGCCGCTACCGCCGCCGCAACAGCCGCCGCTGCAGCAGCTTCAGCTTTGACGCGTTGAGCAGCAGACGCATCGAGGAACGCGGTCAGCGCGTCTGCAGCGGAAACACCGGCCGTGGCCCTTGCGTAGGCTTCTTTTCCTGCTCTTGCCCTTATCCTCTGCATGGCAGATACGAGCGGTGACCTGTCAGACAGGCGCTGCGATGAGGCGCCTTGTTGTGCGTCTCCCGTCCTTCTGGCAGCAGACAGGAGCAAGGCTGCCGTCATGTCAGAGTAGCGCTGAGGCGAGGCCGGCGGTCTTGTCGCCTTGGTCTTTTAGGGGGTGAACTCGAGTGCGGCAGCCACTATCTCGGCGGGAGGGCAAGCCCGCGCCGGCATTGCCTTCTCATCGAGACTCCCCGCTGGAACCTTGACGGTGAAAGAGGCGGCGCCATCAGCGCGCGCGTCCCAGCCCTGCTGCGGCGGCGGCAGGTTGCTGGCGCCTCGAGCGACAAAGGAGGCCGACTGGTAGATCGGCCGCAGTTCGCCGACCGTTGGCCGCAGGTTCATCCGCGGCGACGGCGGAAGCGTGGGTCTCTGGCTGGCCGCGACAGAGCCGCTGCCAGCTCCAGGGGGAGCCTGCTTAGCTGCAACTTTGAAGCTGTACGGTGCATGATGAGCCAGTAGTCTTGACTTGGTTACCCTGGCTGCATTCGTGGGGCCTGGCTGACTTGGCGGCCCGCCCCGGCCAACCTGGCCGCCCACCCTCCTGGTACGGGGCGCAGAGTCCATCGCAAGCCTCAACGCCAGCTTGGCTGTGTACCGCTCATTGCGAGCGAGGGTGCGTGCGTCCCGAAGCTGCATGTATATGCGCTTTTCCTGAGCCGCGCTCACGGGTCTGCCAGTGCTGTCGGAGAGGTTGTAGCAGGTGGGGGAGGAGAGGCAGGCGAGGGGCAGTAGAGACACTGCCGCCGACACGAAATGACGCTTCCAGCGCCCACCGTTGGCCTCCTCGTGCTGCGCATGGGCGAGGGTTTAGGAATCAGTTTTCAGTTTTCAGGTTTCAGGGCTTGGTTTTTGGGGGTTTATTAAGTCTAAGACCTTATCCCTCCTCGTGTTGAGCACATGCATGCATACAGGGAAGGAATTGAATGGTCGCTAGGATTTGTTATGTGTTTGCTTCAAGCGGGACGGTGGCTCCACAGTTTCTTGTTGGGTGCTTCAGATCTACAATTTTAAAATCATGTCCGAAGGGGCCTAGTAGAGCATGAAGTCCTGCTGCTTTGGCCCACCGGCCGTTGGCCTATTATGGATTTATGGTTGAGTTCTGATTAAGCAGCCCATAGGTGGAATCCTGGATTACAGATTTACAGCCCCCAAGGTGAGCAGATAGACACAGAAAAACACTGTCTGATATAACCCAGTTGATATGGTAGAACTAAGCTCTGCTTCATGTCCGGGGAACCTTCAGGTTCCGGAGCGTGCGTGTGTGCGTAAATGTCACTGCCGGTGTGGTCCCAACCCACACACCGAAAATCCGAAATCTGACGGGCCATAAGTCCCGTCACGTGAAACGTGCGCCGAAAGCAAAACAGGCTGCGCAGTCGCAGCTGGCTGAACCACTACCCTACACTTAGCTACTTCTTAAAAACAATGTAATACGCTCAACATGCTGCCACATACACATGCTGCCACATACATATTTCCCGCCCACCCGGCCCGCCACCTGTCGTTCGTCGTCGACATGTCTTGCTTACCGCTTCTACTGCTGCATCAGCGAGCTTTGCAGCATTCTTGGCCTTCAAGAACGTTTTGCCGGCAGCATTCACCCTCGCTTGCAAGCTGCCGCTGCCTCCAGGCCAGTTCGTAGGCATAAGCTTGACCAGCTGCTGCATTCGCTCGCTTGCAGATTCAGACATTTCAAACGATGAGCGGAGGAGTATACAGTCACTCGGCTAGTCTTCGGATATGCTGGAGACGCTGGATCATGCAGCTACCAATGATTTTGAGCCGAAATAATGTCCATCCACGCAGTATGATGCGTATATCACATCTCGAAATGACGAGGGCCTGTCTGTGTCCCGGGACCATGGTTCCGGCGCGCTCGCACCAGCTGCTTCGGACACCAACAGGTCCGATCGGGAGCACCGCTCGAGAGCAGACGTGCATTTCATGTTCTTGCTTGCCTTTTCTCAGATGTCGACGAGGGCCACACGCGCACACTCATGAACCCTACCACAGCCCGTTTCTGAACCCTACCACAGCCCACTCCTATATCCTACCACAGCCCACTCCCGAACCCCAACAGGGCCCACTCATGAACCCTAACACAGACCACTCGTGAACCCTTACACAGCCCACTCATGGACCCTGACACAGCCCACTCATGAACCCTAACACAGCCCACTCATCAACCCTAACCCAACCCACTGATCAACCCTAACACAGTTCACTCCTGAACCCCAACACAGCCCACTCCTGAATCCTACTAACACAGCCCAGTCATGAACCCTAACACAGCATACTCTTACACCGCCAGCTCCAGGTCTGCGTCCTCCAACACAATCGAAGGCGAGTTGTCCCCTTGCTCCAAGCACACACACTGTGCAGGTGAGTGTGTGTGGTGGTGGGGGGGAGGGGTGTTTTTTGTTTAAAGGTTTAAGGGTTCAGGGTTCAGGGTAACAGGTTGCCTCCCAGCTGGTTAGAAGCTTGGTCACCGCCCCGGTCTGCCCCGCCCGGCCCTGCCCCCGCTCCTTGCCCTTGCATCCGCCCCTGCCCTGCCCCATCCCACTGGCCGCTGGCAGTTGGCCGCTCACTGTTAGGGAATAGGTATGCTTCGCATGACTTCTTGCGGGCTACCAGCGGTTGCCCAGTCAAAACTTGGATCCCATCCACTCATTAGTGGCCACCCCAAAGCCCGCTGAAGGTGCTCAGGTGAGCATTGAAATAAACTATGGAGTAGTCGGATGCGTTTTGAATGCTGCTTCATCTACAATTCATCTACAATTCAGCTACATCACGGTCTACTGCAGAGGGCTACTGAAGTAGCCTGCCCTGTTGCCTGGGCCACCAACGGCAGATCGGTCAAGATATGGTCCCCATCGGCCCAGTGGTAATGTAGCAACATGCTCTGCAGCCTACCCAAGATAGAGTGGTAATGAAGCAGCCTGCTCTGCAGCCTACTCACGATAGAGTGGTAATGAAGCAGCATTCCCTGCTGCCTAGACCACTTGTGGGAAGCCTGTCAACTTTGTGTCCTCATTGGCCCCGCGGTGGCCGTCCAGCCGCCTGCTTAAGGTGCTATGATGTGTATTTCAATCCATCATGGAGCAGATCACCTCTGATCCATAAATTTGCAGAGGCAGCCATTCGGCTCCGTAACCCAGAGGACAGACCGGTCTGGACTACCGTGTTGTATTGCTCTCGGGACAGCAGCTGCATCCCAACAGCAAAAAATACCCCCCCCCCCCCACCCTCTCCTTCAATCACTGGACTTAATTCACACCCTTCCCTGGTCGCTTGATTCACACTTGATCATGGCTCATACCTGTGTGGCTGCCAGTGCATGGGTGTAACAGCTTGAGCTTGTCCGGAGCCACCGGGGGGGCCTGCCCCAGGAGCAGACACGGGGGTTAGGTACGCAGTGCTGAGGGTGGACAGCTCGCCCGACACACGCGACGTGGAGCGCTCCGACCTGCGGGGTTGAGGGGGTTAATCAGGGTTCACGTTTATGGTTCAAGGCCAGGTAAGAGCCGGAATAGTATCCCCCTGCCCGAGGGCCTCCCATCAGATGCTCTGCAGGGCCATGGCTACTACAAGCAAATCCAGCACCTCCAGCCAGTGTGCAAATCTGCTGACTCTGTCCTCATGCAGTGGCGTCGGGAGCATGAGGGAACATGCATGCAAGCTGATGGAACGATGCCCACCTCCATCACCAAACGGAAATGGTGCAGCTGGAGGCCCTTCCTCGCATGGGGGGCTCGGATGCCATGAGGGAGTGCAAGCCAACAGGCAGGAGGCATGTGTGGGTGCCAGTGGAGTGAAGACACCATGCAACTGTACTGGATATGTTGTGGCACTTGGGCATACCAGCTTCAGTATTCTGGCCAGGGCCTGATCAGCCTGATCCCATGACCCAAAGGACTCGAGCATGCTTCTGGAAGCCTAGCCTAGAAGCCTAGTCGATTACAATGGGTTGTATATTTGACTGTCTATAAAACGAGACAATGCATCTGACGACGAATAATCGCGATTGAATTGTCGCATCGTACCCTCGGGGGTTTACCGATCCTGATTTAACTGTGACCAGGCTCAGGAAATTCCCCTGACCAGACTTACATACCGATATATCCAAACACTGCACACTGATCATCTGCTCTGCAGCAAAATGAATGTGGTCGGAGATCTGAATGTTATACGATCGACATTGGATGACCTCCCAGAGGAACTGCTTGGCGACATCTTAATTCGTGCTGGCAAGTGGAAAGTAGATAGGACGAACCGTGTGGCCTGGAACGTGTGCCGGAGGTGGCGCTACTGCTTACGCGGGACCGTGCAACGCCTAGGTGATCTCTTGATCGGGGTCCACGGCGTCGAAGATGCGCTCGCAAGGGCTACCCAAACTGTGCGTCCTGCCGAACCCGTAGCGGGCGTATAGTAGCGGACGTAATGCGACAGTCATACAGTGGAAACAGGCGCACTCGCAATGCAGCTTATGCACTTTGCAAGAGCTGACTGCCATGATGGACGCATGCTGCTCCTAGCTGCAGTTCGTGACAACCAAGCTCTAGTTCGTATATTCTTGGATGCGCCGGAGCATGCGCCTCGTGCTGACTGTAACAATGGCTTAGCGTTATGCCGTGCAGCTAGGGGTGGCCACGAGGCAGTGGTGCGCATGTTGTTAAAGTGGGAGGAGCATGCTCCTCGTGCCGACTGTCAACATGGCCTGGCATTGTGCTATGCAGCTCAGGGTGGCCACGAGGCCTTGGTGCGCATTATATTGGACTGGGAGGAGCATGCACCTCATGCAGACTGCCGTGATGGCGTGGCGTTGTGCGAGGCGGCGAGGGGTGGCCACGAGGCAGTGGTGCGTATGCTTTTGGAGTGGGGGGAACATGCACCTCATGTAGACTGCGGTGATGGCCAGGCATTGTGCGAGGTGGCTAGGTATGACCATGAGGCAGTGATGCATATGCTTCTAGAGTGGGAGGAGCATGGGCCTCGTGCGGACTGTCAGCATGGCTGGGCTTTATTCGATGCGGCGAGGGGTGGCCACGAGGCAGTGGTGCGTATGCTTTAGGAGTGGGAGGAGCATGCGCCTCGTGCCGATTGTCAGCATGGCTTGGCATTGTTAAAGGCTGCTGAGGGTGGCCATGAGGCAGCGGTGGCCACGGGATTCAGTGCTTACCATTGATCCAATGTTGCCATGGGATTCAGTGCTGCCACGGGATTCAATGCTGCCACGGGATTCAGTGCTGCCATTGGATTCAGTGATGCCACGGGATCCAGTGCTGCCACTGGATTCAGTGATGCCACGGGATCCAGTGCTGCCACGGAGTTCAGTGATGCCACGGGATCCAGTGCTGCCACGGGATTCGGTGATGCCACGGGATTCAGTGTTACCACGGGATTCAATGCTGCCACGGGATTCAGTGATGCCATGGGATTCAGAGTTGCCACGGGATTCGGTGCTACCACAGGATTCAGTACTGCCACGGGATTCGGTGATGCCACGGGATCCAGTGCTAACACGGGATCCAGTGCTGCCGCAGGGTTCAATGCTGCCACGGGATTCAATGCTGCCGCAATATTCAGAGCTGCCGCAGGGTTCAATGCTACCACAGGATTCAGTGATGCCACGGGATTCAGTGATGCCACGGGATTCAGAGCTGCCACGGGATTTAGTGCTACCACGGGATTCAGTGCTGCCACGGGATTCGGTGATGCCACGGGATTCAGAGCTGCCACGGGATTCGGTGCTACCATGGGATTCAGTGCTTCCACGGGATTCGGTGCTACCACGGGATTCAGTGCTTACCATGGATCCAATGTTGCCACGGGATTCATTGCTGCCACTGGATTCAGTGCTTCCATGGGATTCGGTGCTACCACGGATTCAGTGCTTCCACGGGATTCGGTGCTACCATGGGATTCAGTGCTGCCACGGGATTCAGAGCTGCCACGGGATTTAGTGCTACCACGGGATTCAGTGCTGCCACGGGATTCAGTGCTTACCATGGATCCAATGTTGCCACGGGATTCGGTGCTACCACGGGATTCAGTGCTTACCATGGATCCAATGTTGCCACGGGATTCAATGCTGCCACTGGATTCAGTGATGCCACGGGATCCAGTGATGCCACGGGATTCAGTGCTGCCACGGGATTCAGTGATGCCACGGGATTCGGTGCTGCCACGGGATTCGGTGATGCCACGGGATCCAGAGCTGCCACGGGATTCAGTGCTACCACGGGATTCAGTGCTGCCACGGGATTCGGTGATGCCACGGGATCCAGAGCTGCCACGGGATTCGGTGCTACCACGGGATTCAGTGCTTCCACGGGATTCAGTGCTTACCATGGATCCAATGTTGCCACGGGATTCAGTGCTGCCACTGGATTCAATGCTGCCACGGGATTCAGTGATGCCACGGGATTCAGAGCTGCCACGGGATTCAGTGATTCCACGGGATTCAGTGATGCCACGGGATCCAGTGCTACCACGGGATTCAGTGATGCCACGGGATCCAGTGATGCCACGGGATTCAGTGATGCCACGGGATCCAGAGCTGCCACGGGATTCAGTGCTACCACGGGATTCAGTGCTGCCACGGGATTCGGTGATGCCACGGGATCCAGAGCTGCCACGGGATTCGGTGCTACCACGGGATTCAGTGCTTCCACGGGATTCAGTGCTTACCATGGATCCAATGTTGCCACGGGATTCAGTGCTGCCACTGGATTCAATGCTGCCACGGGATTCAGTGATGCCACGGGATTCAGAGCTGCCACGGGATTCAGTGATTCCACGGGATTCAGTGATGCCACGGGATCCAGTGCTACCACGGGATTCAGTGCTGCCACGGGATTCAATGCTGCCACGGGATCCATTGCTACCACGGGATTCAGTGCTTCCACGGGATCCAGTGCTACCACGGGATTCAGTGCTACCACGGGATTCAGTGCTACCACGGGATCCAGTGCTACCACATGATTCAGTGATGCCACGGGATTCAGTGCTACCATGGAGTTCAGTGTTGTCATGGGATTCAGTGTTGCCACGGGATCCAGTGCTACCAGGGGATTTTGATATACCACGGGATTCTGAGTTGCAACGGGATTTTCTGTGCTACCACGGAATTCTGAGATGCCACGGGATTCTGAGCTGTATCGGGATTTTTAGTGCTACCACGGGATTCAGGGCTACCACGGGATTCGGTACCTTGAATTGAGCTTGCTCATCCAATACCAGCCCCATGTGGCTGAGCGTTCAACAATGCCCAGCGGATATGGACCATTCTAAACAAGCTCTTTGAGGGGGCGAAGCCCCTCAGGCTTTGTACTACCGTAGTACTAATGATGGGGCCTCTTGAAAATATGGGATTGCTATGTGGCCTCTGTACCCATGTTGTGGTGCAGTCCATGTTTGTTTTTGCTTGTCTCATGTTGCTGAGGCAAGCAAAAATACGCATGTATCCGAGAGCACATGTTTGGTAAATGTTAGGGTTTGATCATTTAGGAGTTGTATCTATATAAGGTTTTACATAGTGTGGTGCTCTGTGAGACAGGGGTCTACAATGGGGTCTGGGAACTGACCGGTTTAGCCGGGCACTTTTTCCCCCCTCCGGTTTTTTTCCCAAGCCGGAGTCATCTGTTTTTTCCGTCCGGTTTTCTGAAACAGTGTGAAAAGTGTGATTTTTTCTTCCCGCTCATTACAAACTGTTCGATCTTCTCTAGTCTCAAAAGACACTCCTAGACACAAACCTGCACACACACATAACTACAGCCTCTCCTCCTCTTTTGGAGCTGTCGGAAGAGGTAGGGAATCGAGGGCGTATCAGGCTTTCAAGGTTCCGTCTGCCTGAGGCAAGATCGCCAGCGAGACGAGAGAGGAGGCTGTTTCGGCTGGGGCTGTTTCGTCTTTTTCGGCTGGGGCGGTTTCGGTGAGGTCGATCTGAACCTCGACTTCGAGACGTTGCTCCTCGACTTCGAGACGTGGCTAGCTCCTTCGCTTTGTCTAACGACCACATGCCGAAGTTGAAGGGTTGGCTTACAGACGACAAACGCTCTCTAGAACCACTAGCCATAATGGCGTGCTGAGACAATGTTCAAGGGAATAAACATGGAATACACATGGAACACTACATGGAATACACCACTACTTCCATGTGTGTGTTGCAAGTAGTGTTGCGGTCCATGGAACACTACACATGGAATACACATGGAATACACATGGAACGAACAGCCGGGGAGAATAAGAGCCGGATGAGAGTTTGTGGGCCTCCGGCCCCAAATCACGACAGCCGGAGAACATACATACTTTCCCCTTTTTTCCGGCTTCGCCGGAACCCCCCTCTCGCTTTTCCCCGATTTTTTTTTCTTTTGTCCAATTCTGTCCGGGAACCGACCGGTTTGTAGAGCCCTGCTGTGAGACTGTAAAAACTGTAATGGTGGGGCATATACCTATTGTTGTACAATAAGCCAAGTACACTTAGTGCACTCCCTCCCTCAGAGTGTACATACTTCGCCTTGTTTCTTTTTCTTTTGCATCCGATTCTGCCATTGTTCTCTTCCCATCGATTTAGATTTCGTTATGTATGTTGACTAATGACGAGGCACTTTGGCAACCTATGGTTTTCTTAAGTGTTTTTCTAGGGGGTCCATGGCTAGGCAATTGTCTTTCACGAGCATCAGTGAGACAACTTTCCTTGCATGAGTTTTTGTGGCCGCATGAGCCCATTTTTGTGCCCGCGTTATCTCAGCTAACGAAGAGGGGCAACGTGACACTTGGTTGTTGTGTTCATGTTTGCGCCTCTGGTTTTAAGGTGTCCATGCGAACAAATGCAACTCGTCTTGCAATTACGTCCACACTTCTTATGATTGTAAATTGTAATACCGGTAGAGTTCACATGGCGAGGCTGAAGTGGTCGAAGGAGGTTTCAAGAAAGCGCACTTCATGCGTGAATGGGGATAGCACCATCATGGAGGCCCAAATGTCTGTTTGGTCATTCGCACGCATCTAGTTTTCGATAGGGAGTAAATGAAGAAAACTACGCCCTGCGGATGGGCGTGAGGGTTGGGATATACGTTTAGGGTAATCGTGTGACCGAATCTGTTACCGGGTTTTAATCCCATGTTCCTTAGGCTGTGTTTCCACTGGCGATTTTGGATTCCTTAATCGGGGTTGGTTGAAATGCAGTTGGTCGCGAAGAATTCCTTAATCCGTTTGGTGTTTCCACTGAAATCGGACTGGAACCAACGAAGAAATGCTACAGCCAGCTGTAGCGCTGCCCAAACAGGATCCAGATCGGACCTGAAATGGAACGAATCCTCTTGCTTGGCGACATCAAGCGGTCGGAAGTCTGCACAATGGTGCAACATGCCATAGCAATGGCGCCACATGCTTACACGACTAAGCTTTTGCGCAAATCTAGATGGAAACTACTCAAACGCGGGAACTAGTCCGTTCGCGTTGTAAAACACAGGCCTGGTGCTCTGCCGCCATCCATTATGCACCGATTACGCACTGATGATGCACCTTTGCGATCTCCGCACCACAAGTGCCGCCTCTGGTTTCTATCAGACAAGTAAAATAGCGGCGATACGATTCAAAGATATTTAGCGTTGTGAGCGCATAGTGACCAAGTAGGCAACCAACTTTCGGATTAAGCTAATCCTGGTCCTCGACGAGGATTAAGCTATTCTTTTTTCAGAGGCTTAATCCGTCCTTGATCCGTGTCGGTTGCCGTCGGTTGCCCCCTCCAGCGTCCTTAATCCGAGTCGGTTGGATGAGGAATCGCCAGTGGAAACACGGTCTTAGGCAGATAACAGCTGTGTTATTTCATGGTAATGATTACGTGCTGTGTCCTACGTGGCACCATGGTGGCCCTCTGCCAAGCCGATGCGATATCCCGATGGGTTCTACATAGGCGCAACAGAGCTCACGCCAAGATACAACATGATATAGGCTACGATCGACTCATTATAATGACATGCGATCGATGTATCGACAGCGCCAATGGCGTTATCAATTGAGCATCCCGCGGCAAGCATAGGATAGTAGGGTCCCGAGGCGCCAGCTAGGCACACAGCTTGGCGCCTAGTGATCGGCATCGTGATTCGGTGTTCACGTTCTTCAACAGACATGCGCTGATCAGCCCCTGTGCATTGCATTCAAGCGTGCAAGCCTCCATCTTACTGTTATAATCGCAGATAACAGACGGATCCCCAAGGACTATGGATGTAATTCAAAGAAAAAGTATCATGCCAATGACCACCGACGTGGCAATGACGTGGCGCAGCGCGACACAACTTCCAACCGGCGTGTCTGATATCAATGGCTGTTATCGGACGGGCTGATGATCGTCGCAACATGGAATTAACTACGCGTGATCATGTGACCTCATCTGTTACCAGGTTACAACCCTCGGTCTCGGCCAGGGCCTCGGGTTATTACGCGCATATCAGTTTCCCATCAGTTCCTAATGACACGGCACAAAATGGAAAAAATAATGCAACAGCGGTCACGGATTGTAAATGTACAGGGTCCATGGTTGAGATCCAGGGTGTTCATTGTGGCGATTGAAAATTAGTAGACATTCATGCCGCTGAGAGGCAAACAAGCCAATTTAAGTTCAAATCTGCATGCATAGATGGCTTGCATATGTGAAGCTTAGGTCGTGTTTCCACTGCTATTCTGCCGGGCAACCGACGCGGTTTAAGGCCCAATTTCGACCCAACTGCCGCAAACCGACACGGTTTAGGCCTTTCTGTTCGAGGCCGAAACCACGCATTCGAGAATAGCCGATACCTCGTCGATGACCAGGTTTAAGCTATTCTGTGAGTTGGTTGCCTCTTGGTTTAAGGAACCATCTCAGCGCGAAAGATCGTTCGTCATTAAAGACGCCATTTCTATGGCCAGATCGAAATAAGCGGCGACACTTGTGGTTCCGAGGTCACGAATCGTCACAGAACGTATCGGCGCCCCTAGATCAGACCTCTGGCACCAGGAAGTTTGCTGTGAACTTCACGGGTTTCAGTGGAAACAGTTTTGGTTTAAGGCGTGAAAAAATCACGATCGCGAGCAACCGGATTCAAACCGCGCTGGTTTAAGGCGCCAGTGGAAACACCCCCTTACTGGAGAAACGGCAGGGTGGGGGGATTAAAGGAGGAAGGAAAAAATAAAAATAAAAAGATGTCGAAGGAGGAGAAAATAAAGGAAGGATGATAATCAAAGGAGGACTGCATACAGGGAAGAAGAAATAAAGGGAGGGATGCCATAAAGGGGAGGGGGGATAAGTTACGAGGAGGACAGAAATATAATCATAAATAAACACAACAAATGGATACCGATAACATGAAGGGAGGACGACATTAGAAATTTAGAAGAGGACGAAAATGAACGAATGGGACTCAGAGGAACTAAGAAAGGGTGATAAAAAAAAGACGAAATACAAGTTTTATGTAAGAAAGAACAGGTATACAGGACACTGAAGGCTGATAAAGAGAGAGTTTCCCTCCATCCCCGAGATGTTGTTGGCCGGGGCTGAATGAATTCTCAGCATACGGCATGCCATGAAGGAGACTGAGCACATATCTGCGGCGACCTACTGCGCCTGGTTCCAGTCCATGGCGGGTGCCGTGCTAGCGCAAGCCAAGCGCCGCACTAGCCAGAGGGAGTGTGCTTGTGTGCGCATAAATTTGTAACTGCGGCTCGGCGCGATCTGCACGGCTGATACCAGAGGACGGCGCAACGGTCAGTGGGAGAGGCACGCTGCTGCCATCCGTGTTGGGCATGGGGGGATAGCGAGCAAGTGGAGGATGCGCTACATGTGTGCTTCCAGTGCCCTAGTGTCAGGGAGCAGTTACGGGAGCGGGGGTGGGCAGGTCCTCTGGGCTCTGCCACTAGTAACTTCCACCAGCTGTACCAGGCTGAGCAGGGCATTGTTGAGGGCTTGTCTGTAGGGATTCTGAGGCGCCGGTGTCGTTCCGGCCTTCCCTTTTGGTCATTTGTTTTGTTATTTGCCCCTTTTTAGTTTCTTCTCTTCGCCCTTCTCATCAGTGGGGCGCCCTCGCGGCCAAGCATGGGTGGGATACGCTTGCTTTTGTGGACTTTTCTTTTTTTAGAGGTTTTGTTGAGGGCTAGTTTCTAGTGAAACTCAGGTGTCGGACTTGGTCTTCTTTGCCTTCCCGGCCTTTCCTTTTGTTCCCTTCCCCTCCTCTTCCTTTTAGTTTCTTCTTTTCTCCCTTCTGAACAGTTGGGCGCCTACGCGGCCGGGCCTTCTTGTGCATGGACCAGAGTCCAGAGGTGTAAAGTCATTGACCTTGCTTAGCAATGTCTCTGCTGCAGGTCCTGCCCAAGTGACATCCACGCTTGATTCCAGGGGGTGGCAAGCATACCGGCAGTGTCGCAATGTGGCACTGACCTGTCTGAATCAGTGCTTCCGGACTAATCAGGCTATAAGTTGGATCCGAAACCAGAGAAGCACTGAAGAATTCGACCGGTGCAGTCAAACGTGGTGACGGCTGTAGCAGAAAAGACCACGTCTTGTCTCTGACACCTGGCCCCGGCCCTTAGCAGCGACGAGGCGAAGAACAGCCTAGGCCCCCACCAGAGTGTCATCAGTACCTGCTTCCTGCCAGTGCCACAAACATCGCATCTCTATCAATGATGGATGAGCTATCTCATGCTACGCAGCACGAGTGTAGTGGGTTTCGTTCAATTGATGCCCAGGGTTTGGTGCCCCTTTCATTTGTTGTCTGGTGCCATTGCATGACGCGTTTGTCACAGCATGGTAAACACTCACGCCGTGGTGTAGGTATGAATCAACCTTACATCAAAGTAGATGCTCTCCATTTTTTCTTTCCCAACCCAATGTTTTCTTCTCAACCGAATAGTTGAGCGCCCAGGCGGCCGAGCCTGTTTGAGCAGAGCTAACCCAGAGATGTGACGTCATTAACAATGCCCCGGTCAAACTGTTGACGTGGGCAATCATAAGATAAACTGCCCCTATCACAAAAGACAGGCATCCGTTGTCTTTTGAAGTATATGCTATATACGGTGAGCGTGAAGCAGTTGTACAGAACGTGTGAAATGTTTTGGAAAGTCTATATAAATCAGTGTGATGAGCACTATTTTCAGAAAAGCGGTACATTGCAGTGCCGCTACCAACACAACCCTGTCTGGGTGGACACAAATATTGCATCCAGGCTTCGAGCAGCACGTCAGCCTCTTTTCGATGTGGTGGACAGGGCGATATAGGACACCCATGAAACCAGGTGTACATGTGAAAATTTAGGGCGTGCATATAAACTTTGAAGCCCAGCAGAGCATCACATACATAAAACTATGGCAGTGAACAAGATCAGGCTTCATGCGGTGTCCCCTCTGAACCTTGATCTTGCGGAAAAGCTTGTTGCGGGCGCTCCGGCTTGCCCAGCCGGAAGGCACTCTCGACATCGATGGTCATACCAACCAGCCTGGACTCCGCTTCACTCACAAGAGATCCAATTCTTCCTAATGGCTGACCAGCTCATCAGACTCCTCCACAATCTTGTCTACCAGTGGCGTTGTGCTTTGCACGCCCTGTGATTCGCGACGCCCCTGCAGCAGCACCTCGCAGCTCCCCCTGCTGGCAGCGGAGGCGCGGGACGCCACGAATTTGGTCGCGTCCTGTCGCCGTTGCGCCTTGGCCTTGCGACGCAGGCTGCTACTGCTTAAGCTGCCACCGGCACGCCCGGCCGAGCTGAAGCTCGGCTTCTTCAGCTGCACCAGGTCCAGGAACGCCACGCGGCTCTCTGACTGAGGCTGGTACGACATACTCGATACGGCCTCGGACTGCAAGCCCACGGAGCTGCACGTGCTGTCCATGCGGACACTCATCCCAGCTGACGGTGGGGCCGCGTCCACGTACGCGGCCCCGAAACCCGCGACGGATTTCGGCCCTGCAGAGATTGGAGCCACCTCAAGGCAGGCCGCTGCCCCGAAACCCGCACCCGATTCCGCTGCCGCTGCTGCCGCCGCCTCCGTGCCCACAGCGTCCCGTGCGTCCGAGCCAGCCGCCACTCCCACAGAGCCGGAAACAGCATCACTCGTTGAGCCCGGTCCGATGATATTCGGGACTGCAACTGCTGCTGCAGCCTCCGTGGTCTTCCCCGGCGGCGCAGGCTCTGAGAAAACCAGTCCGACCTCTGCTGCCGCCGCGGCCGCAAACGCTCGCTCTGCCGCGGCCGCACGCGAGCGCTGTATCAGAACACCGTTGCAGCTCTCCACGCGGAAGGTGTCCTCGCCAGGCTGCTGCCCGGGGACGCGAAAGAAGGCGCCGGACGTGGCCCTCGAGGCCGGGGGCGAGTAAGTGTCACGGAAGGTGAAGCTCAGCAGCTCGGGGGACGCCTGCAAAGCGTGACGCAAGTGAATGTGTTATGGTCTCGGCCGTAATCCGTGATGTAGCAAAAGTCACCTTCAAGAATGCTGTGCTTTCGTTTTGAGCGATCGTTTTCGCTGTCAGTCGTTTTCATTAGTTTCAGTAAGATACCCGGTAATTTTTATAAAAACGGTACCGTACACCGGTATATATTCACGTAATCATAGACTAAGAAATTGCCTTCTCATGAAAGCATCGTTTAAAAGGAGTGTTCGATAGGCCGCGCAGACTACCAGGTACCAGTATTAAGCAATTTATATCGGGGGTGCTCGGTAACGTCGCTGAGCAGGATCGGCCCCCGTTTGGCCAATACATAAGACGTGGCTCGCCTGCTTGTATTGTACAGGTGTCACTTATTCCGAGAGTTATAGAGAGGCTGCTGGTCAGTTAAAACAATAGGGCGCAGATTTAGCTGGATTGAATTAGCCTGCCAAGAAGATCATTCAGTTGTGCTGAGAATTATGGAGTGGTTGCTAAAAAGTTAGCACGATACGGCACAGGTTTAGCCTCGGCCGGTTTGTACTAGTATGCTGGGAAGTCCAAGCAGGTTTTTCCAGCCTGGGAATATTGAACACAACTTGGGCCTGAGGCTTTTATTTGGTTGCCTTCCCCTACGCAGTCAATGTCGTAGAGTATGTGTAGGCATCCCGGACCTTCCGCCTAGTTTATTTGGGTGCTTACCACTACGCAGTCAATGTCGTAGAGTATGTGTAGGCATCCCGGACCTTCCGCCTAGTTTATTTGGGTGCTTACCACTACGCAGTCAATGTCGTAGAGTATGTGTAGGCATCCCGGACCTTCCGCCTAGTTTATTTGGGTGCTTACCACTACGCAGTCAATGTCGTAGAGTATGTGTAGGCATCCCGGACCTTCCGCCTAGTTTATTTGGGTGCTTACCACTACGCAGTCAATGTCGTAGAGTATGTGTAGGCATCCCGGACCTTCCGCCTAGTTTATTTGGGTGCTTACCACTACGCAGTCAATGTCGTAGAGTATGTGTAGGCATCCCGGACCTTCCGCCTAGTTTATTTGGGTGCTTACCACTACGCAGTCAATGTCGTAGAGTATGTGTAGGCATCCCGGACCTTCCGCCTAGTTTATTTGGGTGCTTACCACTACGCAGTCAATGTCGTAGAGCAGGTGGAGGCATCCCGGACCTTCCGCCTAGTTTATTTGGGTGCTTACCACTACGCAGTCAATGTCGTAGAGTAGGTGGAGGCATCCCGGACCTTCCGCCTAGTTTATTTGGGTTCTTACCACTACGCAGTCAATGTCGTAGAGTAGGTGTAGGCATCCCGGACCTTCCGCCTAGTTTATTTGGGTTCTTACCACTACGCAGTCAATGTCGTAGAGTAGGTGGAGGCATCCCGGACCTTCCGCCTAGTTTATTTGGGTGCTTACCACTACGCAGTCAATGTCGTAGAGTAGGTGGAGGCATCCCGGACCTTCCGCCTAGTTTATTTGGGTGCTTACCACTACGCAGTCAATGTCGTAGAGCAGGTGGAGGCATCCCGGACCTTCCGCCTAGTTTATTTGGGTGCTTACCACTACGCAGTCAATGTCGTAGAGTAGGTGGAGGCATCCCGGACCTTCCGCCTAGTTTATTTGGGTGCTTACCACTACGCAGTCAATGTCGTAGAGTATGTATAGGCATCCCGGACCTTCCGCCTAGTTTATTTGGGTGCTTACCACTACGCAGTCAATGTCGTAGAGTAGGTGGAGGCATCCCGGACCTTCCGCCTAGTTTATTTGGGTTCTTACCACTACGCAGTCAATGTCGTAGAGTAGGTGGAGGCATCCCGGACCTTCCGCCTAGTTTATTTGGGTGCTTACCACTACGCAGTCAATGTCGTAGAGTATGTGTAGGCATCCCGGACCTTCCGCCTAGTTTATTTGGGTTCTTACCACTACGCAGTCAATGTCGTAGAGTAGGTGTAGGCATCCCGGACCTTCCGCCTAGTTTATTTGGGTTCTTACCACTACGCAGTCAATGTCGTAGAGTAGGTGGAGGCATCCCGGACCTTCCGCCTAGTTTATTTGGGTGCTTACCACTACGCAGTCAATGTCGTAGAGCAGGTGGAGGCATCCCGGACCTTCCGCCTAGTTTATTTGGGTTCTTACCACTACGCAGTCAATGTCGTAGAGTATGTGTAGGCATCCCGGACCTTCCGCCTAGTTTATTTGGGTGCTTACCACTACGCAGTCAATGTCGTAGAGTAGGTGGAGGCATCCCGGACCTTCCGCCTAGTTTATTTGGGTTCTTACCACTACGCAGTCAATGTCGTAGAGTAGGTGGAGGCATCCCGGACCTTCCGCCTAGTTTATTTGGGTGCTTACCACTACGCAGCCAATGTCGTAGAGTATGTGTAGGCATCCCGGACCTTCCGCCTAGTTTATTTGGGTTCTTACCACTACGCAGTCAATGTCGTAGAGTAGGTGTAGGCATCCCGGACCTTCCGCCTAGTTTATTTGGGTTCTTACCACTACGCAGTCAATGTCGTAGAGTATGTGTAGGCATCCCGGACCTTCCGCCTAGTTTATTTGGGTGCTTACCACTACGCAGTCAATGTCGTAGAGTATGTGTCGGCATCCCGGACCTTCCGCCTAGTTTATTTGGGTGCTTACCACTACGCAGTCAATGTCGTAGAGTATGTGTAGGCATCCCGGACCTTCCGCCTAGTTTATTTGGGTGCTTACCACTACGCAGTCAATGTCGTAGAGTATGTGTAGGCATCCCGGACCTTCCGCCTAGTTTATTTGGGTGCTTACCACTACGCAGTCAATGTCGTAGAGTATGTGTAGGCATCCCGGACCTTCCGCCTAGTTTATTTGGGTGCTTACCACTACGCAGTCAATGTCGTAGAGTAGGTGTAGGCATCCCGGACCTTCCGCCTAGTTTATTTGGGTGCTTACCACTACGCAGTCAATGTCGTAGAGTATGTGTAGGCATCCCGGACCTTCCGCCTAGTTTATTTGGGTTCTTACCACTACGCAGTCAATGTCGTAGAGTATGTGTAGGCATCCCGGACCTTCCGCCTAGTTTATTTGGGTGCTTACCACTACGCAGTCAATGTCGTAGAGTATGTGTCGGCATCCCGGACCTTCCGCCTAGTTTATTTGGGTGCTTACCACTACGCAGTCAATGTCGTAGAGTATGTGTAGGCATCCCGGACCTTCCGCCTAGTTTATTTGGGTGCTTACCACTACGCAGTCAATGTCGTAGAGTATGTGTAGGCATCCCGGACCTTCCGCCTAGTTTATTTGGGTGCTTACCACTACGCAGTCAATGTCGTAGAGTAGGTGGAGGCATCCCGGACCTTCCGCCTAGTTTATTTGGGTGCTTACCACTACGCAGTCAATGTCGTAGAGTAGGTGTAGGCATCCCGGACCTTCCGCCTAGTTTATTTGGGTGCTTACCACTACGCAGTCAATGTCGTAGAGTATGTGTAGGCATCCCGGACCTTCCGCCTAGTTTATTTGGGTGCTTACCACTACGCAGCCAATGTCGTAGAGTATGTGTAGGCATCCCGGACCTTCCGCCTAGTTTATTTGGGTGCTTACCACTACGCAGCCAATGTCGTAGAGTATGTGTAGGCATCCCGGACCTTCCGCCTAGTTTATTTGGGTGCTTACCACTACGCAGTCAATGTCGTAGAGTAGGTGGAGGCATCCCGGACCTTCCGCCTAGTTTATTTGGGTGCTTACCACTACGCAGTCAATGTCGTAGAGTATGTGTAGGCATCCCGGACCTTCCGCCTAGTTTATTTGGGTGCTTACCACTACGCAGTCAATGTCGTAGAGTAGGTGGAGGCATCCCGGACCTTCCGCCTAGTTTATTTGGGTGCTTACCACTACGCAGTCAATGTCGTAGAGTATGTGTAGGCATCCCGGACCTTCCGCCTAGTTTATTTGGGTTCTTACCACTACGCAGTCAATGTCGTAGAGCAGGTGGAGGCATCCCGGACCTTCCGCCTAGTTTATTTGGGTTCTTACCACTACGCAGTCAATGTCGTAGAGTAGGTGTAGGCATCCCGGACCTTCCGCCTAGTTTATTTGGGTGCTTACCACTACGCAGTCAATGTCGTAGAGTATGTGTAGGCATCCCGGACCTTCCGCCTAGTTTATTTGGGTGCTTACCACTACGCAGTCAATGTCGTAGAGTAGGTGGAGGCATCCCGGACCTTCCGCCTAGTTTATTTGGGTTCTTACCACTACGCAGTCAATGTCGTAGAGTAGGTGGAGGCATCCCGGACCTTCCGCCTAGTTTATTTGGGTGCTTACCACTACGCAGTCAATGTCGTAGAGTAGGTGGAGGCATCCCGGACCTTCCGCCTAGTTTATTTGGGTGCTTACCACTACGCAGTCAATGTCGTAGAGTAGGTGTAGGCATCCCGGACCTTCCGCCTAGTTTATTTGGGTGCTTACCACTACGCAGTCAATGTCGTAGAGTAGGTGTAGGCATCCCGGACCTTCCGCCTAGTTTATTTGGGTTCTTACTACTACGCAGTCAATGTCGTAGAGTAGGTGGAGGCATCCCGGACCTTCCGCCTAGTTTATTTGGGTGCTTACCACTACGCAGTCAATGTCGTAGAGTAGGTGGAGGCATCCCGGACCTTCCGCCTAGTTTATTTGGGTGCTTACCACTACGCAGTCAATGTCGTAGAGTAGGTGTAGGCATCCCGGACCTTCCGCCTAGTTTATTTGGGTGCTTACCACTACGCAGTCAATGTCGTAGAGTAGGTGGAGGCATCCCGGACCTTCCGCCTAGTTTATTTGGGTGCTTACCACTACGCAGTCAATGTCGTAGAGCAGGTGGAGGCATCCCGGACCTTCCGCCTAGTTTATTTGGGTGCTTACCACTACGCAGTCAATGTCGTAGAGTAGGTGTAGGCATCCCGGACCTTCCGCCTAGTTTATTTGGGTGCTTACCACTACGCAGTCAATGTCGTAGAGTAGGTGTAGGCATCCCGGACCTTCCGCCTAGTTTATTTGGGTGCTTACCACTACGCAGTCAATGTCGTAGAGTAGGTGGAGGCATCCCGGACCTTCCGCCTAGTTTATTTGGGTGCTTACCACTACGCAGTCAATGTCGTAGAGTAGGTGGAGGCATCCCGGACCTTCCGCCTAGTTTATTTGGGTGCTTACCACTACGCAGCCAATGTCGTAGAGTATGTGTAGGCATCCCGGACCTTCCGCCTAGTTTATTTGGGTGCTTACCACTACGCAGCCAATGTCGTAGAGTATGTGTAGGCATCCCGGACCTTCCGCCTAGTTTATTTGGGTGCTTACCACTACGCAGTCAATGTCGTAGAGTATGTGTAGGCATCCCGGACCTTCCGCCTAGTTTATTTGGGTGCTTACCACTACGCAGTCAATGTCGTAGAGTATGTGTAGGCATCCCGGACCTTCCGCCTAGTTTATTTGGGTGCTTACCACTACGCAGTCAATGTCGTAGAGCAGGTGTAGGCATCCCGGACCTTCCGCCTAGTTTATTTGGGTGCTTACCACTACGCAGTCAATGTCGTAGAGTAGGTGTAGGCATCCCGGACCTTCCGCCTAGTTTATTTGGGTGCTTACCACTACGCAGTCAATGTCGTAGAGTATGTGTAGGCATCCCGGACCTTCCGCCTAGTTTATTTGGGTGCTTACCACTACGCAGTCAATGTCGTAGAGCAGGTGGAGGCATCCCGGACCTTCCGCCTAGTTTATTTGGGTGCTTACCACTACGCAGTCAATGTCGTAGAGTAGGTGTAGGCATCCCGGACCTTCCGCCTAGTTTATTTGGGTGCTTACCACTACGCAGTCAATGTCGTAGAGTATGTGTAGGCATCCCGGACCTTCCGCCTAGTTTATTTGGGTTCTTACCACTACGCAGTCAATGTCGTAGAGTATGTGTAGGCATCCCGGACCTTCCGCCTAGTTTATTTGGGTGCTTACCACTACGCAGTCAATGTCGTAGAGTAGGTGGAGGCATCCCGGACCTTCCGCCTAGTTTATTTGGGTGCTTACCACTACGCAGTCAATGTCGTAGAGTAGGTGGAGGCATCCCGGACCTTCCGCCTAGTTTATTTGGGTGCTTACCACTACGCAGTCAATGTCGTAGAGTAGGTGTAGGCATCCCGGACCTTCCGCCTAGTTTATTTGGGTGCTTACCACTACGCAGCCAATGTCGTAGAGTATGTGTAGGCATCCCGGACCTTCCGCCTAGTTTATTTGGGTGCTTACCACTACGCAGTCAATGTCGTAGAGTATGTGTAGGCATCCCGGACCTTCCGCCTAGTTTATTTGGGTGCTTACCACTACGCAGTCAATGTCGTAGAGTATGTGTAGGCATCCCGGACCTTCCGCCTAGTTTATTTGGGTGCTTACCACTACGCAGTCAATGTCGTAGAGTATGTGTAGGCATCCCGGACCTTCCGCCTAGTTTATTTGGGTGCTTACCACTACGCAGTCAATGTCGTAGAGTATGTGTAGGCATCCCGGACCTTCCGCCTAGTTTATTTGGGTTCTTACCACTACGCAGTCAATGTCGTAGAGTATGTGTAGGCATCCCGGACCTTCCGCCTAGTTTATTTGGGTGCTTACCACTACGCAGCCAATGTCGTAGAGTATGTGTAGGCATCCCGGACCTTCCGCCTAGTTTATTTGGGTGCTTACCACTACGCAGTCAATGTCGTAGAGTATGTGTAGGCATCCCGGACCTTCCGCCTAGTTTATTTGGGTGCTTACCACTACGCAGTCAATGTCGTAGAGTATGTGTAGGCATCCCGGACCTTCCGCCTAGTTTATTTGGGTTCTTACCACTACGCAGTCAATGTCGTAGAGTATGTGTAGGCATCCCGGACCTTCCGCCTAGTTTATTTGGGTGCTTACCACTACGCAGTCAATGTCGTAGAGTAGGTGGAGGCATCCCGGACCTTCCGCCTAGTTTATTTGGGTGCTTACCACTACGCAGTCAATGTCGTAGAGTAGGTGTAGGCATCCCGGACCTTCCGCCTAGTTTATTTGGGTTCTTACCACTACGCAGTCAATGTCGTAGAGCAGGTGTAGGCATCCCGGACCTTCCGCCTAGTTTATTTGGGTTCTTACCACTACGCAGTCAATGTCGTAGAGTATGTGTAGGCATCCCGGACCTTCCGCCTAGTTTATTTGGGTTCTTACCACTACGCAGTCAATGTCGTAGAGCAGGTGGAGGCATCCCGGACCTTCCGCCTAGTTTATTTGGGTTCTTACCACTACGCAGTCAATGTCGTAGAGCAGGTGGAGGCATCCCGGACCTTCCGCCTAGTTTATTTGGGTTCTTACCACTACGCAGTCAATGTCGTAGAGCAGGTGTAGGCATCCCGGACCTTCCGCCTAGTTTATTTGGGTTCTTACCACTACGCAGTCAATGTCGTAGAGCAGGTGGAGGCATCCCGGACCTTCCGCCTAGTTTATTTGGGTGCTTACCACTACGCAGTCAATGTCGTAGAGTAGGTGGAGGCATCCCGGACCTTCCGCCTAGTTTATTTGGGTGCTTACCACTACGCAGTCAATGTCGTAGAGTAGGTGTAGGCATCCCGGACCTTCCGCCTAGTTTATTTGGGTTCTTACCACTACGCAGTCAATGTCGTAGAGCAGGTGGAGGCATCCCGGACCTTCCGCCTAGTTTATTTGGGTGCTTACCACTACGCAGTCAATGTCGTAGAGTATGTGTAGGCATCCCGGACCTTCCGCCTAGTTTATTTGGGTGCTTACCACTACGCAGTCAATGTCGTAGAGTAGGTGGAGGCATCCCGGACCTTCCGCCTAGTTTATTTGGGTGCTTACCACTACGCAGTCAATGTCGTAGAGTATGTGTAGGCATCCCGGACCTTCCGCCTAGTTTATTTGGGTGCTTACCACTACGCAGTCAATGTCGTAGAGTAGGTGGAGGCATCCCGGACCTTCCGCCTACTTTATTTGGGTGCTTACCACTACGCAGTCAATGTCGTAGAGCAGGTGGAGGCATCCCGGACCTTCCGCCTAGTTTATTTGGGTGCTTACCACTACGCAGTCAATGTCGTAGAGTATGTGTAGGCATCCCGGACCTTCCGCCTAGTTTATTTGGGTGCTTACCACTACGCAGTCAATGTCGTAGAGTAGGTGTAGGCATCCCGGACCTTCCGCCTAGTTTATTTGGGTGCTTACCACTACGCAGTCAATGTCGTAGAGTAGGTGGAGGCATCCCGGACCTTCCGCCTAGTTTATTTGGGTGCTTACCACTACGCAGTCAATGTCGTAGAGCAGGTGGAGGCATCCCGGACCTTCCGCCACTTCTCGGCTGTCCACTTCGATGGCCTGGAAGCTGCAGCAGCCAGTGAAAATGCTGCCGACACTGTTGATGTTGGGCAAGGGCCAGGGCAAGGGCAGGCAGCATGTTCAGTCAAGTGATAAAATGCTGCAGGGCCAGGGCCAGGGCTGGCATCAGGTTAAGTCAAGTGAGAAAATGCTGCCGACGCTGCTGTAGGGCATGGGCAAGGGCAAGGACTTGCAGCAGGCACAAGCAAGTGAGCAAATGCTTCCAAAGTGCCAACGGTGTTCTAACGATGGTTTAGGCTAAACCTTGAACTCAAGAAGATGTCAAAGCTGCTTGTTTTAGGGTGAAAGGTATACCCTACCTCAGGTTGAAATGTATACCCTAAATGCTGTAAAGTAAGGCAGCCATAACAAAGGCAAGGGTAGGGAGCAGGCATGGCATAGTGAAGACCAGCAGTTCAGGTGTCGGATTGAAATATCTTAGTGAACTATCTGAGTGAAGTATTTTCTAAATGTATCTTAGTGAAGCATCTTAGTGAAGTATCTTCGTGATGTATCTTCGCGAAGTATCTTAGTGAAGAGTCGGGTTCGGGGCTTACGGTCTGTGGTGAGGCAGTGAGGGACCTCCTTCCACAGCTTTGTCTGAAAATGGGAAGGGTCTCTACCAACTCTCTGATACTGTGAGAAGCGGTGACGATGATGCAGGCCATCGCGATATCCAGTAATGAAAACATCAGCGGCGGGGCCTCGATCACCCCTTTTCTCTTCCGGATCTAGATCTCTGCTAGGTTCGAAAAAACGAGAGTGGCCACGCAGGTTGAGTCATTAATTAAGGGCATACTGTACACCAGTGGTCAGGTGAAGGGTGCTTCAGCTACATTTGAGCAACACGAAGATCAACGCCCGGGGGCTTGGTGCAGGAAATCCTTGCTCTGTTGCTTGGGCTACCAGGGTTATGGGTTTGGGGTTTAAGCTTGGGTTTAGGCTTGGGTCAGGCTTCAGGGCTTAGGGTTCTGGCCTACGGGCGGTCAAGGCACAGCGTAAATCATGGCTGACATCCCAGGACGGACCTTGTACGGTCATTTCCCTCGGCGGGCGTGACTAGAGCTACGACATCCGGGAACGTTGGGCATGCCTCTGGTAGAAGGTCGAGGACGATGATGGAGGTGTCGTCCACCAATTTGGTCTTCACAACATACCTGTTTTTTCAATGAATGGCGAAACCTTCAATCTGAATTAAATTACCTTTTCAAAAACGGCAAGCTGGATTTTGTGCATGCGCTGAAATTGAATTTTAATCTGACACGTGTGGGGGCATTGCATGCATACCATTATGCATGGCTGTGCATTATGCTTTGCATGGCAATGTACCACTATAAGTGGCTATGTATGGCTGTACATGGCTGTGCATGGCTGTGCATGACTTTACATGGCTGTGCATGACTTTACATGGCTGTGCATGGCTGTGCAATGTGCATGGCTGTGCATGGCTGACCATGGCTGTACATGGCTGTGCATGGTTGTGCATGACTTTGCATGTGCATAGTTATGTGTGCGGCCTCCGAGGCTGAAATACAAACACACCTGACCAGCTCAGTTGCGGCCAGTTCTGCGGTTTTCGATCGCACCAGCCGCAATGCTTTGCTGTTTGACACAACGTCCCAGAGCCCATCAGAGGCCACGATGATTCGGCAGCCGTGCTCCGGTACCAGGACCTGGATTCAGGTTGGAGGTTTAGGATGTATATATCTGCAGGACCTAGATCCAACAGTGCATGGCATGACAGCTGGCATAGCTGGAGCAATAGTCAAGTTAAGGTACATACCACATGCCTTCTCTCGGGTTTAAATGAATGAATACAAACTTTATTTTCTATTGCTGCCCATAGGGCCCCAATTCTACAAAAGAAAATCTCCATTTCCAACAGGTAACTGGTTTCGAAGATAAACAATTAGTATCTTTATGTATTTCACCCCCCAACTGTGTTAACTATGATGGAAGGCCAAGCAAATCTACAGTCCACCTTCAATACCACAGGTCCACAGCTCGTTATTTTGTCTGTTTGTCATAACCATAGCGGCGTAGATGCGGCCATGGCCATGCTGCGCAGCTTCTTGACAGCTTCCTTGAGCTTCACACGCCCCTGCAAGGCATAGCTTTACATTTTTTGTTTGTATTCTTCACTGTAAGGCCGTTTGTCAAGATTTGTTGTTCCTTTTTCAAAATTCAAAGGTGCTTGGTGGGGCATGCCTTGCCCTCAGGACGGTTCCCAGTCTATAAACCACAAATCCTAACTTCATGAAAGCTACGTAACATCCTGACCACGCTGGAGCAACGGCCCGCTTGTAACGGTCGGCACCCGGGATAACTTCGGCGCGCACCAGACCACCCAAGCTTATCTGATGAAGGCAGTGCCTGCTTGGAAGCGCCAGACCCACTGTGCATGATGCATGTCAAATGCCATGATGCTTGGGTAGGCAACTGGGCGGTCACCGCTGGGCCCATCCATCCAGTTCAAACCTTGACCGGCCTGCGGTCAGTAACCCAAGCAGCATACTACTTGCTGCACCAAGCCCCTGAAAGCCACAAGCCGCCTTGTAGCTGAAGTGTAGGTTAAGCACCCTAAAACTGAGTTATCAGCCCCGCAAAGAGCTTGAACCGTGCAACGGGCGTTACCCCTGCCTTGAGATCATTCATGTCACACTTCCGGTCTTCGCATCCCCTACCTGCTCCACGTCACAATGCTAGCGTAAATGTCCCCTACTGTGGAACCAGATTAAGTTCGCGCACCCTTATTTTGCACATTTTATCGGAATCAAAGCGCAGAAAAAGACATATCACTCCACACCACGCAGCGGCGAAGTTAAAAAACGGTTCTTTCCTTCGGCCGCGCAACAGCTATTTTGACTGTTTTTACTGGTTTTGATGTTCGAATCCGTGCTCCCCGCCCGTGACTGACTGGTCCACGCAGCTGTTTTTTAATCAATTTCAAACCGCGCAGCTGGTCTGCGCACCTCAAAAATAATTAAGCAACAGTGGCAACAGTGCACGGTCGTCAAACTGATTATACGGGACCGGCTTAATGCGAGCCACCGGCCATAGGCGGGTCAAGTTCGTTACCCATCAGCCCGCAGGCGGGGGGCCAGCAGGCCTCTTAACATAGCCTTGAGCGCCCCAAAGAGTGACGCCCCCCCCCCCCCCCCTTGCTTGATGTGCGGCACTGGCCAGATGTCCAGGCCACCTTACATATCCCCGCTAAATCGAGACATGTAACGAGCTCAATAGCCAGGTTTATGCAATGGTTCACACCTTTGTTCACACCCAGCTGTTTGGTATGCGGTACTGACAGGATGTCTCGGCCACTGTCCACATTCTCGATGGATCGAGAGTTCGAGACATGTACGTCCCTCAACAGCCAGGTTCACACACATGTCCACACTTGTTCCCACACCTTTGTCCACACCCATGTGTTTGGTGTGCAGTACCGGCAGGATGTCCGGGCCACCGTCCACATTCTCGATGGATGGAGACATGTATCGGTACGTCCCTCAACAGCCAAGTGCACACACATGTCCGCACTTGTTCCCACACCTTGTCCACACCCAGCTGTTTGGTGTGCAGTACCGGCAGGACATCCGGGCCACCGTCCACATTCTCGATGAATGGAGACATGTATCGGTACGTCCCTCAACAGCTAGGTTCACACACATGTCCACACTTGTTCCCACACCTTTGTCCACACCCAGCTGTTTGGTGTGCAGTACCGGCAGGATGTCTGGGCCACCGTCCACATCCTGAATGGAACGAGACATGTGCGTCCCTCAACAGCCAGGTTCACACACATCAACACATGCCCACATTTGTTCTCTTTGCCCACATCCATATCTTTGGCGTGCAGTACTGGCAAGATGGCCGGGCCACCGTCCACCTTCTCGATGGATGAATATTTGAGACGTGCACGCGGGCACGTCCCACAACAACCAGGTTCATAAATTGCATACCCATCTGTCTGATGTGTGGCACCGGCAGGATGTCCGGGCCGCCGTCCACATCTCCAATGGACCATGACGTGCACACGCGCACGTCCCACATCAGCCAGGTCCACACAATTCACACTTGTGTCCACACCCACCTGTTTGATGTGTGGCACCGGCAGGATGCCCGGGCCACCGTCCACATCCCCAATGGACCGTGACATGCACAGCCCACCCGGCCACGTCCTGAGGGGTCCTAGGCCCATTTCGGTGCCCAGGGCGGGCCCCTGCAAAATGAGGCACAGAGGAGAAGGGGTCAACGAAAGTGCGTCTAGCGTTTTAAGCCCTCCCCTCTGACTGTCCGGAAATCCAGGGATTCCTGCTAAATGGTATTTTGACAGTATTTTGAGATCTATCGGCACATGTCTGTACCTTCATGCCCATTGTACACCGGTGGACAGATAGTGATGGGTAACACCCACAAACAATATGGAGCACTGCACTGAGACAATATGGCTAGGCTCTTCAGGGGCAGCGGATACGGTTTGCCAGAACTTTGTGTTCTTGTTCTTGTTGTTTGATAAGTAAACTTGCTATCCTTTCTTTCCTCTAGTGCCTTCTCCCTTGACTTCCCTAGCTGACTTTTTGTTTGCCGACGTGGCCGAGCTTCTTTTCAGCATGGCCCAGAGGTGTAAGCTCATGAACTGAAACAATATGGAGCACTGAAACAAAGGGATCCCCCGAAAATCAAGATTTCCCTCCACCCAGAACCAGAAACAAACATAAAATATCGCCCGGAAACAAGATGCCCCCCCCCTTGGGAAAACGACCCTGAGAAAAAGAGGAAAAGCACGCACCTGCCAGAATTATCCACGGGCTTGTGCGAGAGGCACGCAACTGATGACCTCTACATTCTCTTAATTTAGTGAACACCGGACAAGCTTTGGGGAGGTGCCGGGTAGCCACCACTGGGCCCATCAGGACCAGATCACGACCGGTCTATGACTCTATGTACAGCGGCCCAAGCAAAAGGCAACTGGCTGCACTAAGACCTGCCGGCCATCGGAGGGGCCGTAGCTGAAGCACCCAATAAATGACAAAATCCTGGCCAGTGGCGGAAACATGCAAGGAATGCGACAGCGGCGAGTGTGTGCATCTGCCCATTCAATGCATTTCCCACCTCATCCCCTTGCCCACTGCTTGTATTTTCCTCCCTCGTTTATTTGTAAACGGCATGCATTTGCCCACTTTGTGTCTTTGGCCACTTGCAAATGTCGATCAAACAACGAAACCTATAAAGAGCATTTGCCTGCTCCTAAATGTTGACAGTGCAAACATGTAAAGAGCCGTCGCCTGTTTTTGAAGTGCCAGCAGCTGAAACCTGTGCACACCACGTTTTCTGCTTTTGAAGGTCGACAGCGCAAACCTATGAAAAGCCTTTACCCATTGCAAGCGTCAACAGCCCTACCATACATACAAAGACCTTTGCCTGCTTGTAAATGCCGACAGCACAACAAACCCTTTTAAACTCCCTTGCTTTTTTCGATATGTCAACATCACAACAAACCCTTTTAACAAGCAATTGCCTGTTTCTATATGTCGACAACACAACAACCCTTTGAAAAGCCCTTGCTTGTTTCTAAATTTCGACAGCACAAAAAACCCTTTGAAAGGTCTCTGCCTGCCTCTAAATGTCGACAGCACAACAAGCCCTTTGAAGGCCTCTGCCTATTTCCCAAATGTCGACATCCCAAACCTGGAAGTGGACCCCGATCCTGGCAACAGTACTCCCGGAGATCCGCAGCCTTGTGCACTCTGGGGCGTTATCCTGCAGAGACATGGGGTGCAGGGTTTAGGGATGGGGTTGAAGGTTTAGGGATGAGGGTTCAGGGTGAGTTCTGCAGCTTTGTGTACTCTTTTGCGTTTTCCTGCAGAGGTGTGGGTTAAAGGGTATACATAGGGTTTAGGGTTTAGGGTTTAGGGATTAGGGATGAGAGTGTAGGGTTTTAAATACACAACCTGGTGCACTCTGGGGCATTTTCCTGCAGAAGTGTGGGGTGTAGGGACATGGTTAAAGGAGTGAGGGCGTAGAGTTGCAAGGCATAATCTTATCCACTCTGGGGCATTTATCTGCACATGTCAAGGGTTCAGAGGTTAGGGTGTAGGGTGCACTATGGGGGCATTGTCCTGTATGGGTGTAGGGATGAGGGTTGAGGGGGTCTGGATGAAGGTGACGGGTGGATTGGAGGTTAGAATTAACAGTGGTGTGCACTCTGAGGCATTGTCCAACAGGCAACACCAGTATGCATGTATGCATAGAGCAGTTTCAAAGACCAGCCGGGGGCCGCTTTGTCGATGGCGTGCATGGTCATAGGGCGCTTCAGAGGCAATCTATTTGCTTTCTGCCCTGCAGGAGGCGGCGGGTGGGCTCAACTTCGAGTAAACTTTTACTGTGTCTTTATAAACACGTTCCATGTGTGGGTGCTGTTCGGCCATGCAGCCGAGATGACACAGCGATGAACTACAAAATGAACAAAATTAGCGCTGAGT
This sequence comes from Limnomonas spitsbergensis, assembly GCA_037349105.1. Taxonomy (NCBI): domain Eukaryota; kingdom Viridiplantae; phylum Chlorophyta; class Chlorophyceae; order Chlamydomonadales; genus Limnomonas; species Limnomonas spitsbergensis. Next base: position 4,832,288 of record JAYJMM010000114.1, read on the forward strand.
TGCCGGTGTAATTTATTGTTTTAGGGCAGTTCGACCACATTTCAGCTACAAACCGGCTTACGGCCAACAAGGCTTGCCGCAGCAAGGTGCTTGCTGCTTGGGGCTACTGGTCGTAGGTTAAGGTCAAGGTTTGGTCCTAATCGGGGCCCAGAGGTGGCTGCCCAGCGGCCGGCTCAAGGTGGTCAGTAAAACACCGAAGTCAGCACAGGCATGCGCTAGCGACCGATCAAATTTGAATTCGAAATTTGAATTAAAGGAGCTGCCAACCCCAGAAACAACCTGCGATGTTCGAAATTTCAATACCTGAACCCCGAACCGGTAACCCTGACCAACGGCAGCCTCCATCGATAGCAAAAAGGTGAAACACCGACATCGTGTAACAGCTGGCAACATCTTACAACATATTGCAGCACCTGGCAACACCTGGCAACATCTGGCAACACCTGGCAACATCTGGCAACACCTGGCAACATCTTGCAACACATTGCAGCACCTGGCAACATCTGGCAACATCCGTGTTCACCTGCAGGCGGTGTGACTGGGTAAGCTCCAGCATGGAGCAGCCTGTGTCCAGCACCGCAGTAGAATCGCCGACGTTCGCCACCGTCACCAAGCTACCCGTCACCAGAACCAGCGTTACCGTGGTGCCTGCCAGGTTGTCGGGTAAAGGGTTCAAGGTTAAGTGCCAAGCTGCCAGTATCCAGCACAAGGATCACGGTGCTGCCTGCCAGGTTAAGGTTGAGGGTTTGGTTCCAGGTTGCCAGTCACCAGCACGCGACTGGCAGCTTGGTGATGTACACCCTCGGCCGCCCACCCTCACCCACCCACACCAATGACCACTCACCCTCACCCACCCAAACCACCCACCCTCACCCACGCCTGCCCACAACCACCCACCCTCGATCAATATCTATCACCTTCCAAGCACCTGCACCATCACGGTGGCGCCCGTGGGATTTCTCTGCATAACTCTTTATTCACATATTCAATTACCAGTACCAGCATTTATTTTGCCGGTACTTTTCATATCATATTTCATGTATGTATAGCCATGTTCAATTTTCTGGCCATGAGTCCGCGTTTGGCGGTCTGCCCCACTGCTGCCAGAGACCTAACTGGGACAAAACCTTGACTGGCCTACAGGCATAGGCGCAGGCAGTTCCTTGGGGGTGTTACCCAAGCGCTCAATGTGAGTCCCGTCAGGAATTGCCCCCCACCCTTCGGAAGGGTATCCCCCTCGAGCTTAGTGCCTCCACCTGATGGGGCATGGCTGGATGAGCACGGGGCGCCCCACGCATGGGGTCTCCAATTGACAGAGAGGACGCTGTTATGTAGCTGAGCCGCAGCTTAACCGAAAACTCCAGACTGGGGCTACCCTGGCAGCGTGCTACCTCTGAACCCTAAACCCTAAGCTGGGGAATAATGTCTGACCGCAGCTAAACCGGAAGCCCTAAATTGGGGCTACCCTGGCAGCTTGCCACCACAGAACTCTTAACCCTGAGCAGGGGAATAATGGATGAGCCACAGCCGAACTGTTAACCCTAAACTAGGATTTGCTCGGCAGATTGCCACCACAGAATCCTCAACCCTATACTGGTGCTATCCCGGCAGCGTGCGACCACTCAAACCTTAACCCTAAACTGAGCTATCCCGGCAGCCTGCGACCATTTACCCCAAAATCTTTACTGGGGAGATGTGGCTGAGCTGCAGCTGAACCACAAACTGGGGCTACTTCCGCAGCGTGCAAACACTGAACCCTAAACCCTAAGCTGGGGAATAATGGTTGAGCTGCAGCCTACTCGTTAACCATAAACTGAGGCTACCCCGGCGGCGTGCAAGCACTGAACTGGGGAGATGTGGCAGAGCTGCAGCCGAACAACGGCGAAAGAAACACAGACGTGGGAGCTACAGCGGAGATAGGGCAGCAGGCGTCAAAGGGCCAAAACATAAACCAGAAACCCTTATCCTGAAACCCTAGACCCTCAACCTTTGAACCCTTTACCAAAACCCTAACATCACTGACTTAGGGCGCAGCCAAAACCCTAGTGAATGTCAACGGTAATTTGGTTGTGCATACCAGAATAACCTTAAACTGTCAAACTCCTGGTGCCCATAGGGTTGATATTGTAGGGCTTAGGTTTACCCCAAACCCTTGAGTACGATTTAATCGCCAAGCTTTGTCCTCTTTGCTGGTTCAAAACAAGGCTGGTGGGTTTAGTACCCACATCTGCGCCTCGAGGAGTCCAATAGAGCCCACCTGACCTTACCACGAAGGGTTCAGGGTTAGGAATTAGGGTTTGAGTTTAGGGTTTAGCCCCCCTGTCTAGTGTAGCCCAGTCAGCCACTTCCTAATGTTGAAATCCGAGATCGCTTACTTGCCGTTTTTCTTACCCTCAAACGATGAAGTTAGCCTGACCCTAAACCCTTAACCCTGAACTGATGACATACACCTGGTATGTCCCTAGACCCTAAACACCCAACCCTGGAGTGATGACCCTCGCGGGACAGGATGTCCCGAAGCCCTTTACAATAAAACCTTAACTGGCGACGCTCATCTCGCATATTCCTAAGCCCAAAGCTGCAAGCCCCCGGCCGATTAACGTCAAATCTCAACTGTGAATCCTCAACCCTTCACCCTACACTATTGACCCTCAAGCCTCGAACTATGAAGCTTCAACCCTGACCCCTCAACCTCAACCCCTCAACCTTAACCCTTCAAACCTTAACCTCTCAAACCTTAACCCTACACTATTTACCCTGAATCCTCAAACTACAAAGCTTCAACCCTAACCCCTTATCCCAAGGCCCACAACACCAAGCCCTCAACCTTACCTCCTCATCCCCAACACCTTAACTCTTAACTCTAACCCTAAACCGATGGTCCTCACCCGACATGTCCTTGCCGGACGACGAGTGATGCTCTCTCAACCAGTTCCTTTCTGCCAGGACAAAGCTGTCACGCACAGCATGCTGCACGTGCACAGCAAACTGCTTGAAGTCTGCGCACATTTAGAGAGGGGGCACCAATGCACCATAATTAATTTAACTTTCGCATACATTTAGAGAGGTTGCATTCGTCACTCATATCACACAACCTAGGTTGCACCCCTCACTCATACGTGACTCATGTCACACAACATATGTTGCATCTGCCACTCATCCGTCACTCATGTCACACAACGTAACATCTAGCGCTGGTCTTACGTTGGCCTAGTGCACCGCATGTTGCACATGCTCAGCGAGCTGTCTTATTTTTACGTACGTTAGAAGGAGGGCATCTTCAGCTCGTATCCGTCATTCTATTTCACACCCCACGCCACTGATGTCCACACCATATAATGCCTAGACCCCAGACAAAGACAACAAAAAGAACCTCTTCTTTCCTGCCTCCTACGCATCCCTGCCACGGACACCGCCCTACTAGTACACAACGTGAGCGGGAGCGAGCGTTCTGTGACACGATACCGCAACTGTAGCACATAACGCGAGCGGGAGCAAGCGTTCTGTGACACGCCAGCATTCTCGTGTGTACATTTATTCTGTGACACGACAGAACCCTGATCTTGCAGGCACCAGCATTCCTGACAAGGCATTTAGACAAGGTGTCATCATGACTGACAAGGCAAGGCAGCAGCACTCCATATGCTGCACATGCTCTGCCAACTATTGAACTTCTACATGCATTCAGAGGGCATCGTCGTGGAGCTTACTTAAATCGAGGGTCCATTCCTCCCAGTTAATTTAGCCGCATAACATGCCGTGCAAGGGTAACCCTGGCAGCGCGCCACTACCACTCTTCCATGTCAAGGTTCTTCCGCTAAAATTCAGCTACAACACAGCCTACGGTTTTGAGGGCCTAGTGCAGTGTGCTCTGCAGCTGGCGCAACTGTCCTTTGGTAGGTCGAACTTTGGCCCCTGAAAGCCCAGTGGCGGCTGCCCAAGACCTGCCAAATGTAGTCTGGTGTAGACTGAAATAAACACTGCCCTCTGGGGCTACCACGGCAGCATGCCACCCCGGGGACTGGGGCATGCCACCCCGGAGCCTGGAGCATGCCGACCAGGTTCTGGGGCTACCTTGGCAGCATCCCCCCTACCCCTTTCTTCCAACATACCTGAACTATCTTCTGCTTGAGGAAGCTGTTTCGGTAGTCTTGCTTGCAACAGGACTGGGAGTACCTCTGATACAAATCTCGCCGCCAGCGGTCCCCCGTGCCCGTCACAGACGAAGTACATGGTGCTCTGGGGAGGTGGGGAGCATGCGGGCATGAAGCGTGGGTGAGGGCAAGAGAAGATGAGGGAGCGGCGTCGAGGAGGAGTGGACATAATCCTTGCATGCTTTGCCATGTCAGGCCATGATATGCCTTGATTTGCCATGCCAAGCTATGCCATGCGAACCATGTCGTGTCATGCCATGTCTAGCCTAGCCTAGCCATACCATGCCATACCACGCCATGCCATACCATGCCATACCACACCATGCCATACCATGCCATACCACGCCCCGCCATGCCATGCCATACCATGCCATGCCATGCCATGCCATACCACGCCACGCCACGCCGTGCCATGCCACGCCACGCCACGCCGTGCCATGACATGCCATACCATACCATACCACGCCATGCCATACCACACCATGCTTTACCATGCCATACCACGCCACGCCATGCCATGCCATGCCATGCCACACCATGCCATGCCACACCATGGCATACCACACCATGCCATACCATGCCATGCCACACCATGCCATACCACACCATGCCATACCATGCCATACCACGCCACGCCATGCCATGCCATACCATGCCATACCACGCCACGCCACGCCACGCCACGCCACGCCATGCCATGCCATGCCATGCCATGCCATGCCATGCCACGCCATGCCATACCACACCATGCTATACCATGCCATACCACGCCACGCCATGCCATGCCATGCCATGCCATGCCATGCCATGCCATGCCATGCCATAACATGCCATACCACGCCACGCCACGCCTTGCCATGCCATACCATGCCATGCCATGCCATGCCATGCCATGCCATGCCACGCCATGCCACGCCACGCCACGCCATGTTACGTCATGCTATATCATGCCATACAATGCCATACCATGCCATGCCATGCCATGCCATGCCATACCAAGCCATACCACGCCATGCCATGCCACGCCACGCCACGCCATGTTACGCCATGCTAAACCATGCCACACCATGCCATGCCATGCCATGCCATGCCATGCCATACCACGCCACGCCACGCCACGCCATGCCATGCCATGCCATGCCATGCCATGCCACGCCATGCCATACCACACCATGCTATACCATGCCATACCACGCCACGCCATGCCATGCCATGCCATGCCAAACCATGCCATACCACGCCACGCCACGCCTTGCCATGCCATACCATACCATGCCATGCCATGCCATGCCAAGCCAAGCCATGCTGTGCCATACGAAAAATGCAGTGCACCCTGCTCAGACCACTGGCACTCTTAGCGAATGGCTAGCCAACCGAAACAGCACATCTTCGACACGGCAGGGCCTGGTATTCGTGACCATTGTTTAAAGCCAACTTTTGTGTTCATTGCCTTCAGTGAATGCCTACCCCCCTTCACGCCCAGCTTTTGCGCACGTGCTCTGGGAAGGTGAGCTGCTGCACGGTCATGACATCCTGAGACACACAGAGACATTCAAGGAGCAGGACAGGGGGGGTTATATTATATACATGTGTTTGTGAAGGTCTGGGTTCTACTCACACCAGGGAGGAGAACAGGACATTTGAAAAAACAAGATGGTTTTAGAGGCCGCTGTCTCGCTACTGGGACCAACGTAACGGGGGAAATTGTTTCCTTGGGGTGAATTGGGGTATCAGTCGGAGAGCAGGACGAGAGCGGTCCAAGAGGTTCCACGGTGCAGCCAAGTGGGTTTCGGGTTTCGGCTCGAGATGTGATATATTCCTTTGCTTGGGTCAGGGCATGATTCAGGGCGGGAGCTGGACAGCAGTTTTGTAAAACACAAGCTGCCAAAGGTCTACGCTCTGGTGGCTGCTTGGTCAGGGCATTATTCACGGAGCAGGAAGACAGATTTTGCAAAACACAAGCTGGCAAGGTCTGCACTCTGGTTTCAGAAAAGGCATGCGTGTTTTCTGGAGGCCTGTCCTTGATTGAGGTTAAGGGTTTAGCAGCAGTCTTTAGGGTTCAGTGCAAACCAGGCCACCTTGGGCAAGCCACTCGGCATTCGCCGCAGGGGCCGGATGGGGACAAAACCCTCAACTGCTTGCGGCTGGGGGACCCAACCAGCTAGAGCCTTGCTTCGCCAGGGCCCTCCCACAACCACCACTGGCAGTTGGCCGTGATGTAGCTGACATATAGCTGAAGCCTGAAGTGTATCTGAAGCTCAATAGATATTGTTCCAGGGGCCGAAAGGCTGTCGGATAAAATGCGGATCGTACACAACGCTCCATCAGAGCGCATCGAAGACAGCAGGGTCGGGGAAAGAGAACGGCGCATTCCCCTGTACCTGGCTCTGATCGCTTTTAACACGCTGCCAACGTTGCAGCAACACTGCAGCAACATTGCAGCAACACTGCAGCAACACCACGGCTTGGCTCTGGCTGTGCGGGTCTGATGCGGGAAGGCCTGTTGCCTGGGCCACGGGCGAAAGGCCGGTCATAATTTGGCCCCAATGGGCCCTCTGGTGGCTGCCCGGTCAGGGCATGATTCATGGAGCAGGACAACAGATTTCGTAAAACATGTGGGGTCTGCGTTCTGGTATCAGACAAGGCGTGCGTGTTTCCTGGAGGCCTGTCTTACAAAAGGCGGCATGGTGTACAGTAAAATAAGCACTGCATGGCTGTTGTGTATCTGTCTTGTACACATGGGTACAGGTTTGGCATGCGTGGGCACAGGTTTGGCATGCATGGGTCCATGGCAGGCCTCAAAGGGCACCACCTCTAATTACGGTACTTGTGAGCAATCCAAGCCCAGATATGATCTCTTTCCTGAGCCTCAAGAGATATGTAGCGGCCGGTGCAGTAGGGCTTGCGTCCTGCTTCGTACCTCGCCCTTCAGGATCTCGAATGCCTGACCACTAGCAACAGATATGCCCGTTCGAAGCATTGCTGAAGATCCGGCAGGCGGTTGGGCCACGGGAGGGTCAGTTTGGTCACTGAAGGATGCTTTGCCGGTTCGCTGTTTACAAAAAAAGCACAACCATTCTCGAAATGATGACGACAATGGAACGTATGGTGGCTAGTGTGTCCCACGGCACCTTCTGACCGCCGGCCCGCAATGCTAACTTCGACGCCTCGGCTGTATCAACTTTAAAGAATTCCTGGGCGTTTAGCCTTGAGTTAAGTCCATACGTCCTGGTTGGTGTTAGATGGCATTTGGTGAAGGTTCGAAGTAAGGGGAGTGGTTGACGGTAGGTGGCAGGAACAACGTTGTCACACTTGCGTGACCTTTTTCGTTTCGATTTTTATCCCTGGGGTTTTCAGCTGTTTTCCAGCGCACTGATCAGAGTTCTCTGTAACACGTACCTCCGACTACAAATCTCCCACTTCCCAAGCAGGGAGACCCGGTATCAGAGTCTCTGCCCGGCATCAACCAAATTTGGATTTTCAAATGTCCTATGATCCCGCACCTCCTATTGAATGTCAGACGACGAGCCCTCTTGCGATATGAAAAAGGGCACCCGCACATTGTTTGCGTAGCTTCAGCGGACCTGAAAGTGACGTATCGAGTCAGAACGACTGGTGCTTTGTCGCGACTTGGCTGTGACGCCATGAGTGCCTAAGAATCGGCTGTCCAAGGAAAACATTTGTGTTATTATTACAGCAAACAGTCGACCAGTCAGAGAGGAGACCTCAAGAGCCTGTATGGGGGACCATCATTCCAGCCTTAAAGCTAGAAGCCTCTGCCCACTTCAAGTCCAGGCAGTGAATGGGCAAGAAGGCAAGACCTGCTGGCAGAGGCATTCCAACTATGTAAGGTAGCGAGCACTCATCTCTAAACTTCATGCATGTCCATTCATGGCAGCTGATATATAGCTCGCGCTCAGTCAGACCACTGGAAGACGCAATTGGTGTAGTGAACTGCTAGGTGTCTTAGAGGAGCTAGAGTGGGGAGCAGCCGGCCCCAAACTGCGTCAGGCAGTGGCTGGCCTACAGCTTCTCCCTGTCACAAAGGTGCTAGCGCTAGTGGATGCTGCCTATGAGCGGGCGCAGATGGAGGTTGTCGGCCGGGGAGACCCTAGGGAACCCGCCACCGAACACAGGTATGCGGCGGCCTACTACGCCTGGTTTCAGCAGGCACCGTGCTGGTGCACGCCAGGAGCCGCACTAGTAAAAGGGCGAGCGCTCGTGTGTGCACTCACTGAAGGCTGCGACTCAGAGCGGTCAGCACAGCTGATAATAGAGGGCGGCGTTGCGATGAGCAGCGTGACACACGCTACTGCCAACGGTGCTGTGCTGAGGGACACGGCGAGGATGCGCTGCATGTGTGCTTTCAGTGCCCTAGCGTGAAGAAGAGGCTGAGGGCGAGAGGTTGGGCTGGTCCCCCGGAAGGTGCCACAGACTTTCAGCATTTGTACCAGGGCAGGCATGGGTGGGAGGCTCTGGCTTTTGTTGAGGACGTGGTATAATCTGTTGAGGGCTAGTTTGCTGTACTTGTTTCGCCTCCTTGGGGACTAGCTCTTTCCCTTTTTGTCTCTCCATTGCTTTCAGGGGCGGGGATCCTTTGGTCCGCATTCCACTTTCTGGATGGGGGGGGGGTCTTTGTACTTTGTGCCCCTCTCTGTCTTTCCTTTTGCCGTTAGTTACTTTCCCGTTTCCTCCAAACGAGACAGAAAAAATGAAAAATGAAAGCCCGTAGGCAAGGGTGGGAGGCCCTAGCTTTTGTGGAATGTGTGGTTGAACTTTTTGTAGGCTAGCCTCTTCAGGGGCAGGGGATGCGGTTTGCCTGACCTCTTTGCTGTTGTTCTTGTTGTTTGGAAGTAGAACTTGCTTTCCTCTTGTGCCTTCTCCCTTGACTTTCCTAGCTGTCTTTTTGTTTGCTGACGTGGCCGAGCTTCATTCAGCATGGCCCAGAGGTGTGACACCATTAACATACTGCCCATATGGTACTCGTTGGCTTCGGCCTTACCCGCTGGCTTCATGCATGCTATGTTCATACGAGACTCACCCTAAACAGTGATGCACATTCGTATTTGACGTATCTATACAGGCATAGATAATATACGTACCCACACGAGACTCACCCATCGTGCCCTTTAGGGGGCTCCTTTGCCTCTCCAATTCTCTAAAGACGCGAAGGCGCTTCACGCTTTAGAGAATCATCGGGATTACTCAGGTGCCCAGAGGGCACCAGATCTGGCCCTAGATCTGGCTCACTCACAGAGGGCACCGCGGAGCAAGACCCTGCCTCCCTCCTCATCCTGACTCGACTCCCATACCTCGACTCCCACAGCAAAGGTAGCTCATACAGCCCTGGAGGCAGCAAAACGTGCCCCGCAGCCAACATCCGAGTCAGGGCCACGCATCAGTCCAAGACGTACATTCCTGTAGTATAGCCTTGAGCTTATTTTCCTCCCTGCTAGACAGTCCCTGCTAGGGCGCCCAAGCGGCCTTTTGAGCATGGCCTAAAGGTGTCATGTCATTGACATTCCTGTACAGGTAGTATAGAAACTAGAAACCCCCTCATAAGCCTGATGGTGTCCCGCTCATGCTGACCCCTACAAACCGTCTCTCCCCTGCTCCTCCCTACAACACTTCGGATGGAGGGTTGGTACTGAGGAAGAAGGTCAGTCTGATGGGCTTCATAAGCCTGGGGCGGCTTAGAAAAATAGAGAATCGACTGACTTGGGGGCAGGGGAAGAGACGACGATGAAGGAATGCTACTAACACTCCTAAAAGTCGTGGCATTTTCTGCAGAAGGGGGTCGATGGAAGTGTCAAAGCGGAAGGCTTGGAAATGCAGTACCGGTAACTTACCGTAAGCCCCTCCTGTAAGTTACAAACCAGAGCGGTAGTGGTAGAAGGGCAGGTAAGGCTGTTGAGCTCTGATCATGTTATTTAATTTACAGATAAATTCGTCTCGGACGTTGAAGTGAAATATGTTTGTGAGAACGTTTAGTACAATTACGGAAATTATCTAACAAATAGTGAATTCAAGCCTGGGTGCTTAATAAGAGATACAATACATGCTCAGTGCGCAATTGATCTACGCACTACAAAACAAAATGAGCGGTGGTGGTTGCACACTATCAAAATTTCAGCACTTCATGCTGCTCTCCTGAAGGAGAAACCGTCAGTTGCTTGAAGATCGTATCTCTACTTCCTCCACAAGAAATGCATGCCCGCATCAAATTCCCTTTCAAAGAAACGGGCACCGCAGGTATGGCAAACATGTAGTGAACTATTTCCCTACATCAGCTGAAATGGACGTCAGTGGCCCAAATTAAGAATTAACAGTGAAGGGAGCACACGATGTGTAATCTCGACGCCAGTCTGACGGTCGGTTTCGGAAAACATTCGTACTGGTACCATGCAGAGATCAAGAGAACAAAAGCAATAACTGACTGAACGCTTCCAAGAGTAAATCCTTGGCTACAAAAATTGTCATCTTACAGATTGTGCCCCCCCCCTACTTCTATACCTGGCACTGCTCCTTAACGCTAAAAACACAAGCATTTGAAATTTCATTCAGAGCATCAACAATGCAGTACACTGGTGGTACACTGACATTTAAATGTGATACACGGCATCGGCAATGCAGTACACCAGCAGAGCAGTGACGTTCAAAATTCTAGTCAGGGCATCAACAAAGCAGTACACCGGCGGTACACTGCCGTTCAAAATCTGCCAGAGTGCATGAAACGCAGTACACCCGCGGTACACAGACATTCGAAATTTCAATGCAGTGCATCAAGGACGCAGTATACCAGCAGCACACTGCCATTCAACATTTTATGAAGGGCATCAAAACGCGGTACGCCGGCAGTACACTTCTGTTGTTCAAAATTTGATGCAGAGCATCAACAACGCAGGACACCGGCAGTACACTGGCGTTCAAAATTTGATGTGCAGCATAGACATAACAGTACAAACCACAAGCACAAAACCCTCGCAGCTTGATCCATGGGCGGCTGTGAGCTACATGGCGACATTATATATTTAATTGGTCCTCCTAAGATACTCCTACTTGGGGGGATTCTAACAAGGGGGAGGGGTACATTTCATACCAGGTTGTTGTTACAAAGCTAATAAACGCAAACACCCACAGCCCATTGCAAAAAGGCCAGGCAGAGAGGCACGTGGGGTTTCACTTCCCGCTATTCATCTCGTCTCTACCAAGGTGCATGCCCCGCTCACAGGTCCAACACCTTGGCAAAGGGTCTCTGTGCAGACAGCCTGTGAGACTGCCGACGCACCCTGCCGCTGTCGTTGCTGTCGCAACTGTCATACAAGCGCCTGGTTGCGCCGGCGGGCTCGCTGCAAGTGTCGCTGGCATCGCCCGCCGAGCCCTCAAAGCTGGACCACCGGGCGCCGCCCCCGCCCTTCATCACCGCCGTTTGCGCGACCGAGAAGCACGGCTTGGTTTCGTAGCCGAGCGCGTCCAGGGCAGCCTTGGATGCGCTCCTCATCAAAGACATCAGAGGCGAGGTGGAGGGGGGCGTCTCCCCGCTCCCCGTCGTACCGGCGCGCCAGTATACGACGCGGTACGCGCAGCTGTCTTGACCAACGGTGAGGTGCGTGGTGATGTGAAGCTCGTTGCCACCGTACAATCGCATCTCATCGCAGCAATGGCCTGCAGAGAACGGGTTAAGGGGTCAAGGGTTTAGGGTTAAGGGGTCAAGGTTTGAGGGTTTAGCGGTCAAGGGTTCAGGGTTAAAGGGTCAAGGGTTTAGGGGTCAAGGGTTTAGGGGTCAAGGGTTTAGGGTTTAGGGGTCAAGAGGAAGGGGTCAAGGGGTCAGGGGTGAAGGGTTTAGGGGTCAGGGGGTCAGGGTTCAGGCGTGTGGCACACTTCAGGGTCAGGAGTACGGCATGCTCAGCATTGCCATGATTTACATACCTGAAAAGGGTTGGTCCCATTTGTAGTAAAGATTCAGGCCGCCATCCTTCTGCGTCTTGACGTACCCGAAGAAGTGCCCTGCTCAAGAAAAATATGCGCAGGGGTCTGACCTTGATTTGATGGTGGGGCACGTCACAGCAACATGAACAACATTCAATATCGAGAATATGAGCCGGGCGAGAAGATATTTGATCAAATTGCAGCCCCAATGTTGTTGTGATGAGGACCCACCCTTGCGCAGATCGCGTCGCTTGTAGTTCCTAATGGAGCCCTTCAGGTCATACTCCTCAGTAGGAACCTACACAATGCAGAAAGTGGAGCAGGGTTTTAGGTTGTAAAGAGTTTTAAGGCTTTTAAGGTTTTTGACTTGTTTCTAGGGTTGTCAGGTTGTTAGCAGGTTTTTTGTCTGGGATCTACTTTAAAGAACGCTGGGTGAGAAAATAACAAAGGCAAAGAGTAAAAATAGGTGCAAAGGCAAAGGGAAAGACAATGAAGTGCAAACATATCTGGCTGGACATATTTTTTAGTTCCTTAAAGCAAAGGGCTGCTAGTCACTCTGCCGGCCTTGAAAGGAAGAGCTAGACAGCTCTCCCGCCCAGGAGTAATTGAAAGCATGTGAAAGCTCACACATCACAAGCAACTACAAGGCATCGCCCTAAAATGCAACATCACATCTTTAAAATGAACTGAAAGGTCCAGGTCATACAGCACTTGCTTTGAGATTCCTCATACAACTTTTTGTTTACCCTGGCCCTACAAGTGGTGGCTTTGTGATGGCGGGGGGAGATCATGTTCGGTCAATGGTGCAGGTTTAAGCTGCCAGGTGTCTCAAGCAGGGCTCCCCTTTCCCTCGTCTTGTGTCCAGGGAGGAAGTCTTACATAGCAGCCTTCGATTCCCACCATAGCTTCACCTTACTGACCTTCAGGAAGGGGGCCTTGGTTGAGGGTTTAGGGTGTAAGGTTTAGGGTTTACAGTTTAGGGTTTACTGACCTTCAGGAAGGGGACCTTGGTGAGCGCCCTCATGTGCATAGTATCCTTCCCCATATCGACGTCCATGCCTGAAAAAACACCCAGAGCAACGACAATGTGAAATCACGCATGCTGGCCAAAAGTACGATGTTTATCGCATTGCCTGATTCAAATCCGGCGGCTCAAATAAGCCGTTTTATTATTGTAAATTACGCATGAGAAGCAGTTGCATGCAATAGCATACTAGGTATTGTCACCTTTGAACATAGTCATGGCTGCTCGAGCGATGCCGCCTAGCTTCAACAGCTCCACGGCCGAGTCTTGGCTGTCTGAAAGCTCAGGCACCTGTCAGTCAATCGGAGAGGGATGGACTCATTTCTTAAAAAAAAGATGTCTGCAGTGAAAAAATTGCAAATCAAGAAAACGCGTAGGTACCTATCCCCTGCAGCAGATTACAAAGAAAACCAATTGGAACCTGCCGGACAATCAATCGTGAGAAATATAATAAATGACTCTGCAGTTGGTTCAGCAAGCCCTGTTGCTTGGGCCTCACTGCCTCAGGCCTGAAGCAGGTCCGGGTCTGGTCCCCATCGGCCAAGTGGCAGCTGCCCATCAGCCTGCCAAACACAGTCATGTGCACATTAAATAATAACAATACAATACCGGTAATGGAAATAGCTCGCACTGCCGCACAGTCACTCTGAGCCAGTGCCTCGACAAGCAGAGACACAACATTGTTTAATCAATGGCGCATTCGCTACAACTCAGCTACATCACGGCCTGCCCCGCCGGACTGGCACCCTCGTGCCTGCCCGCCCGGACTGTCACCGCCCCGCCCAGACTGGCACCGCCCCACCCGGACTGGCCCCGCCCCGCCCGGACTGGCACCCTGCTGGTGACTGCCCGTCCCGCTGCGCGCTCACCCTCAGCCAGTTTCCAGACAAGCGCAGATCGGCTTCATAAACGGTTCCGCTGCCAGGATCAACGTTCTGCTCGTCATCGCTGGACTCGATCTCAGAGGTGTTGGTGGAAGTGGAGGTGGCTGTAACATAGGTGGCGGTGGCGGTGGCGGCGGCGGTGGTGGTGGCCATGGTGGCGTTGCAGGGTACCTGTACATAGCAAGAGGTGGAAGTTGTAAGATACGATTCGATTTATTGTTTCTACAAACCTGACTTCACATTTTTTTGCGAGTCTCTACCACCGACGTATAATCGACCGGTCCTACACGCCTACATGACATAGCAGGAGGTGGACATAGGAACACCTCAACAGTTTTCTGGACACACACTTCACTCGGGGGCTGCGCCACAGCTTTTACAGATGACATAGCAGGAGGGGGAAGTTGTAATCTCGAGGACCGATATACCTCAAGGTCCTCATCAGGCCAGTCAGTTTGTCTGCCTCTCGTGTGTTGGGTCAAGGAAGAGTTTGGGAGAAGTCTGCACTGATGCACTTTCTAGATGACAAAAGAGTAGCATGATCCGGATCGATACAGTACAGGATTATAATACCATGGCTGACAAGAGTGTTGAGTCAGGAGAGTCCAGGAGTCTACAGCAAGCCCACGCTACAGACTTTTGGCAACAAAACAAAGGCAGCAAGTACAGCAAGGGCTAGACTGGAGCATTGGCAGGGAGGGTGAATCTGTCGCCCTGCCATGGCTTAGTGACTGATGAGTGCATGACCTACCACAAGCACCTGCTGCTGCTGCTGCTTCGTCCTGCTGAGGTCCCACAGGAAGAGGACGGCCAGGGCAGCGAGCAGACAGACGATGCTCCACTGGTGTTGTACTACTGCATTAATCAGAGCTGCAAGGGAGGAGCAGAGAAACAACTGTATAAGCTGGAGCTGTTTTTTTGTGAGTTCACGGAACGTTTAGGGTTATTGTTTGAGTAGGGCAGCGTCAGGAACCACGGGACTGAGCGTACCGTACCACCGTGCCTCGAAGTGCGCGGCTTGCGTGCGTGCGTGGCGCTCGTACCTGAAGCGAATACCGCAAATTTACAGGCCGAGGTAACAGCACCATCCGAGGAGGAAGTAGAAACGTAGCTCCACCACAATCGCTTTCGACTGCTGGTGCACTGGCCGCCCCTCGTCGTTTCTTCAGCGTGCGTACGGCTGACGTGGGCGTCCAGCGGGCCCAACTCTTCACGGGTGAGCGTGCGAGTGATTCGGACACGCTTCTTCTGCCTGGTTTTGTCCACAGCGGCTCTGGCCATGCTAGCAACGGCACCGAGGAGCAGCACAACGAGGGGGGGCTGGCAGGGGGGCTGAGTCATGAGGTACGTAGGGATGTAGGTAGGTAGGGTGGTCAGTGGCACCAGGTGGCACGGGTCAGTGGTAGTGGTGGACGGATGGCCGGGAAATGTTTTCGTATTGGAAGTTGTTCTTGAGAAGTATTGTCGAGACTGTTTGTTCAAGAGGTAGTTATAAGACTTTGAGGCAAGTAAGTCTTTTGAGGTAGGCATGCCATCGACGTGGAGCCACGTCAGTCGTGACAACAAGAGTGGAAATACGGCAACACTTGAGTGTTAGAAGGGATTCCTCCATGCAAGAGCCTTGATTAGTGGATAGTGGATCAGCTTCAAACAGAGGTTGGTACCGTGTCTCCTAAAGAGAGAAAAACGAGGTTTTGAGTTACTTGACGAACCCGAGTCCTTCCGCCTACTTATAGCGCGCGCGTCCAACGCAGGATTGTTACATATTCTGCTTCTTCTTCTCCTTCTTAAGTTTCCACAGAATCACAGGACTATCTGTACTTCATACAAACCACGCCAAGTAGGAGTTATCGCCCTCTTTTTCTCTCAGAGGACACTGCCCTCTAGCTAGACGCGAAGCATCCAAGCGTACTTGGGTCTTCTCCCTACTTCTAGTGCGCATGAGACTGTCCCTGTGACGCTAGTGCAATGAACACGCGTTCCAGTGTCGTCGCCTGAGATATGGAGTAGGCAACCAGACCCAGAGACAGCCTCGACGCCTCCAGCGCCTCGAACAAGGTCGCAAGGTCGGCAGATTGCCTGCGGCAATCAAGCAAACACAAGCAACAGCTGAGGACAGGGCAGGAAGTGCGAAATCGGGGTGTGGCGTCCACATACCAGGGAAGATCATCAATGCTCTGTCAATGCTCAACCATTTGATTGCTGATTTCTGGTGTCACTTCCTGCATCTCGACTACTTGATCAGTCCATGCCATGCCATGCTGCAGCTTCGTTAGATGCCTAGGCCAGGAATCCTTAAGCCTGCACTGTATGCCAAGGGCAGGAAGGCTGTACCGTACATGCCTGGGCCAGAAATCCTAAACCCTACATGGCTAGGACATGAATCCTTGACCCTACATGCCTAGGTCAGGAGTCCTTCACCCTACATGGCCAGGTCAAGCATCCTAAACCCTAAGAACCCTAGGTCAAGATGGCACCCACCTGGGAATGGCAAAGACCAGATGCGAATCCCCATCTTGGTCCACCAGCTGCGCCGCCGCGCAGATGCCATGCAAGAATTCCAAGAAGTTCTCCCTGGCCGGCCGCGAGACTTCCGGCCCTCCCCCAATTGCTGCTGCTTGCATTCCCATGCCCCCCCGCTGACTATCCTCTAGCCGCGCAACCTCCGTCCCCGCTGCCACTGGTTGCGTGCCGCTGCCATGCGGCTCATGCCGGCCGCCGCCCTCCAGCTGTACAGTCAGGATGTAGCCGCTGTCGAACTTCGACTTCAGATGCTGAATGCTGCCCAGGCACCTAGGTTCAGGGTTATGGGTTTAGGGCAGGTTTGAGGGGCTTAAGGTTTTACGGCAGAGTTGCGGTTTTAGGTGCTGCTCGCTGCCCAAGCACCTGGGTTCAGGGTTCAGGGTGTAGGGCAGGATTTAGGGTTAAGGGCAGAGTTGAGGTTTGAGGGCAGGTTAGAGAGTTTAGGAAAGGGTTAAGGGTTTAGGGTACAGTTGAAGTGCTGCATGCTGCCCGGGCACCTGGGTTCAGGTTTAAGGGCAGGGTTTAGGGCTGCCTGGCTTTAGGGTGCTGCCGTAACTGCAATTCAGTTGCACCATGGTGGGGATGCTAACCCTCTCAAACTCCGACTTCAGGTGCTGCAAGCCTCCCAGCCACCTGGATCCAGGGTTTAGCGTGCTATAGCAGAACCCTATTCAGCTAGACCACGGTGTGGATGCCCCCCCTCTCATACTTTGACATCAGATACTACACGCTGCCAAAGCACCTGGGGTCAGGGCTCAGCATTCAGCTATAAATCAGCTACACGCCTACACCGTGGTGTGGAGGTACGTCCACTTTCAAACTTGAGCATGAGGTGATGTATGCTGTACAGGCACCTGGAGGGCATACAGGGGTTATTGAAAGGGGGGTGCCTCAGCTGCAATTCAGCTACCTCACAGCCTACAGCCGCTGGGGTCTGGTGCAGCAGACAGGCCCTCCTATTTGGCCGGCGGGACGGCCAACAAAAAACACGTCAATTTCATATTCCAGCCAACCCGTCTCCAAATCTCCATTGACCTGACCTCTGCCCCTATGCCATGATGGCCACTCTCGAGCAGAATGCTTCGCACTACACAAGGATCAAACATACTTCCAAATTTCGAATTTTAAACTTAAGCATATCTGCCCCTAGATCTCTGCCCACCTGATCTGCCCCTGCGCCATGATAGCCGACCCCAAGCACAGCGCCTTGCGCCCAACACAAGTACTAAAGTAAAAGCCCCCCCCCTTCAAAATCCGAGTCTTATATTCAAGCAGATCTGCCCCCAGATCTCCACCAACCTGATCTGCCCCTGCGCCATGATGGCCACCCTCGAGCACAGCGCCTCGCACTCCTCCATGATGTGGCTGCTGAGCACCACGCACCGCCCCCTCCCCGGGGTCTGGCCGGGGAAGCAGGGCGGACCCTCCACGACCTCTGACCGAATCAGGCCCCAGAGCTGCCGCCTTGCGCCCGGGTCCATGCCCGTAGAGGGCTCGTCCAAAAGGACAACACGCGGGTCACCGACCTACAAGCGAGCAGTTACAGGATAAATGAACGGAGTCATGACCACTGACCGAATCAGGCCCAAGAGCTGCCGCCTTGCGCCTGGGTCCATGCCCAAAGAGGGCTCGTCCAAGAGGACAAAAAGGACGTTGGTAACTGACCTGTCAACTGACCGAAACCCTGAACCCTGAACCCTAAACGAGCAGCTACAGGATTAATGAATAAAGCCAAACCTCTTGACAGCTCCAGGTTGTGGCTCGTGAGGGGAAGACTCACCAGCACATTCCAGGGTGTCAAATGTGTCGGCGAGTCTTCCACTCATGAGCAAAATAATGGAATCCCGAAACCCAGCATATAAACTCCAGTTCGCACTAGACTCCCACTGGGCTGATGGAGACCTAACCTTGGACGGCCAAAGGTGGGGGGCCCAAGCAGCAGGCACCTTGCTACGCCGGGCCCCCCCAGCCGTAAGACGTAATGTAGCTAAATTGTGACACAACCGCGGCGATGTAAAAGGCAGGGCCTGATTCAATGGGTCCCCCCCTGCCGTAGACCGTGATGTAGCTGAATTGTGAAAGCTCTGCCAGGAGATAAAGAGCAGGCACCTTGCTGCACCAGGCCCCCCAGCTACAGGCCGCCATACAGCAGCCCTGAGATAAAAGAGCGAGAGACCCACCAGCGCTACAGCGACTGCCAGCTTGCGCCGGTTGCCTCCCGAGTACTGCCCACAGCTGCGGTCCGTGTCGCCGGACGGCAGGCCCACCCGGTCCAGGAGGCCCCCGGCGAGACTCCCTGACAAACGCCACGGGACGCCTCGTAACCTGCCAGCAGAACATGGCGGGGGGAAGGACATATGAAGGAGGCAGGGTGAACCTGACAGGGTGGACGCCTCTTGACATGCTGGCAGAACATGGCAGGAGGAAGGACATGTGGAAGGTGCAGGAAGTTCGTTGCAGGATGGACGCCTCGTAACCTGCAAACAGAACTTGGCTGGAAGAAGGGCATGTGGAAGGTGCAGAGAGCACGTTGCGGGCGAAACTTGCACTAATTGCGCAGGAAGGCGCAGATAGAAGGTGGCAGGCTAGACGCCTCATAACCTGCGGACAGAGCTAGACGTGAGGACAGGGGTAGGGAGAACGTAGAAGGCGAAACTAGCACCAGGGCATGCCATCAGGTGTGGCGCCATCCTCCATGAAATAAATAAATAACAATTATTAAATAAATAAATAACAAATGTCGTAGATTCGAATTGCCTTCCCTCATCATTAACGTTGTATATGGGTGGGGGCCTCATTAAAATACCTCTCCTCGCCATGTCAACACCAGTTTCAGTCGTGGATCTAGAGTTTTGGTCCATATTTTTGCCTGAGGGAAGCATTAAATGAGCAGATAAAATGTTACCCGAGGGAAGGCAATTCAAATCTACAGTACCGGTAGGCTAACAATTTAAACTCCTGTCAACTTCAGGCATGCAATTAGGTGCTGACTGCATTAAGCCCCTCCCCTTCAACCCCATCCATCAACTTGCGTACAGCACCAGCCCTTCCCCATCCACCCCGCCCCACACTTTGCTTACAGCACCAGAACCCGCCCCTCACCTTGCGTAAAGCGCCAGGACCTCCCTGCCGGTCAGCACCGGGGGCAGGCCCTCAAACTGCGGGCAGTAGCCCAGCAGCTGCCGAGCAGCTTCTCGGTGCGTCACCACGCTGGTCCCGCCGAGGAGCGCGTCGCCGCCGCTGCCGGGATCGGGGGCCTCTTCGCCGGTCAGCACTTTGAACGTTGACGTTTTGCCTGGGTCGATGGGGGCAGAACGGACAAGCAGTCGGGGTTTCAGGGTCGGGGGGCAAAACAGCTAAGCAATAAACGGTTTTGCCTGGGTCGATGGGGGCAAAACGGTTTAGCAGTCGGGGTTTCAGGGTCACAGGATACAGGTTCAGGGTTCCAGGTTGATTGCATAGGGCTGAAGATGACGGTGGTAGATTTTTTTAGGGGGGGGTCTCGGGTGGTTTCGTAAGCCGCAGATGCCGCAGGTCGTTGGCCCTCTTGCCCACAGGCACTTTGAACGTCGAGGTCGAGCCTTTTAATGCAGTGGCCATGAAAGGTCTGAGAGACAGTTCGAGGTCTGAGAAACAAACTGCCAGCCAGCGGAGGTCTGGCGCACACCGAAGTAAACAGCTGGCCCGCCCCTCTCCACCATGGGGGCCCAGGGGCCACGGTCCCAGGTGGGGGTTCCGGAGCAAAACCTCCAGCCAGCAGACTTTCACTGCCTTGCTCCATCTCATGTTGCCTTCTTTAGGGCTTGGGATAAAGGGTCTAGGGTGAAGGGTAATGAGAAAACCCTCAACGCCCAAACCCTAAACCGTGCAAGTTTAACCCTACACCCTGGAACACATTCACCTGCTCCATTGACCCCCAGCAACCCAAAGCACTCCCCGGGCTGTACGCCCAGCCATATGCCTTGCACCGCCTTGACCGGCTTGCCGAGAGGGCCCCTCGGCCAATAGCTTTTGTGCACATCTCGAAGCAGGACCTAGCGGCAAGGGTGGAGGGTTTAGGTTAGGGTTTGGCCAATAGCTCTTGTGCACATCTTGAAGCAGGACCTAGCAGCAAGGGTGAAGGGTTAAGGTTAGGGTTTGGCCAAAAGCTCTTGTGCACAACTCGGAGCAACACCTAGCAGCAAGCACGGGAGACAAAGCAGGCTGTGCAATCAGATTTTTGATAGAAAACTAAAATACCTGGATATGCTTTTCATCTGTAGAGAAAGTTGGTAAACATTAGAAACGAAAACACATCACAGGTTTTTTAGTCGTCAATTAAGATGAGGGAGACAGGCCTCCCTCCCCTTAACAGCCCCTCTTGCTATGAGGGGCAGGTGTCCTGGTTTAATGTTCCAGGTTCAGGGTTTTGAAGTGTTAAGGTTTCATCGTAACCTCTATCAAATCAATTGCTGCCTTTTTCTTAAATGCATTTAAGCTCCAGTTAGGCTACATCACAGCCTGCGGCCGAGAGGAGGAGGGCTGGTGCAGCAAGGTGCCTGCTGCCAAGGCCCGCGGCTGTTGGCCATCCCTCAGGCTTGATCCCTTTCAGCCCAGCGGCGGCTGCCCAATGGGCCTGCCCAAGGTGTGGGGTCTGGTGCACAACGAGATGAACACAGCACACGCCCGGCAGGCACACTTGCTTCTACATCACGGGTTTTACACCCCGTGTGCAGTAGCTCCCTCCCTCGATCCATGCCACCTCGCGTGCTTGATCCCTTTCTATATGCCATTTTGTGACAGTTTTTCATTTACGCACCATACCGTGCAAGTGTCTGGCAGAGACACACAGTGCATCTGCATCTCAGCCCTCATTCACCCGCTCTGCTACCGCTTCCTCAATCCACGCCACCTCGCGCTGCATCCCAAGTGTTTTTCCTTTATAGCAATACTGTTGGCGGCCTTTCATATATACCATACTGCAACAGCTTCCGCAATCCATGCCACCTCCCGTGTGTGATTCCTATGCAGAGCCATTTGGGGGGGCCATTTGGGGGCCATTGGGGGCCATTGGGGGCCATTTCTCTGTACGGTACTGCATACCTGGCTGCTGTTGCGCTGCCCCGACCTGACAGCTTGCCTCTCCGCCACGACGTCAGCGTCCAGCGTGTTCTGCTCCTCGCCCGGTGCCAGCAAAGGGATCCTGAGTGTCATCAAAATCAAATGCAGGTACCGGTACATCAAGACGGGAAAATAATGACTTGGGGGAGGTGCATGAGGGAGGCCCATGAGGGCGCATGGGAGGCACATGGGGGCACCCAGACCGGGGTCCGGATCATGTCCAGCGCGCTCTGCTCCTGATCTAGAGCCAGCAGAGGAATCCGAGAGCCGTACAAATACATACCGGTACATCAAAACGGCAAAAAACCCACTGGGGGGCTCAATTGGGGGGTCCATGTGGGGGGCCAAAGAGAAGTGCCCATGTGGGGGGCCCATGTGGGGTCCATGTGGGGGTCCATGTGGGGGGCCCATGTGGGATCCATGTGGGGCGCCCGTGTGGGGGGTCCATGTGGGGTCCATGTGGGGGTCCATGTGGGGGGCCCATGTGGGATCCATGTGGGGGGCCCATGTGGGATCCATGTGGGGCGCCCGTGTGGGGGCCTGGGGGGCCCATGTGGGGTCCATGTGGGGCGCCCGTGTGGAGGCCCACGTGGGGGCCCATGAGGGCGCATGGGAGGCACATGGGGGCACCCAGACCAGGGTCCAGCTCAAGTCCAGCGCGCTCTGCTCCTGGCTTTGAGTCAGCAAAGGGATCCTGAGGACCGTACAAATAAGTACCGGTACATCAAAACGGCAACAACAACCACTGGGGGGGCTCATGAGGGGGGCCCATAAGAGCACCAGGACCAGGGTCCAGCTCTAGTCCAGTCCTGAAGACAAAATCCAAAGACTCAACACTGAACCAAAAACTGTATCGGTATAGGCGACATGACACAATCAGGGCTTTTTAAATTGGCGTTAAAAACTTCAGGTTTTGCAACCCATATTTCATCAAGAACAAGAAGTAGTGTACTGGTACCTCACGATGCCGTCATCCCTGTCCTCCTCCGTAACCCATCCAGAACAAAAAGGTATGTACCGGCACCTTCCGCAGTCATCCCCGTCCTTAACCCTAACCCTATACCCTAAACCCCTTACTCTAACCCTTAACCCTACTGCCCAACCCAGGACCCTTGACTCATCCAGAATACAAAGTTAGTATACCAGCACCTTACGCCGCCATCCTCCTTGTCCTTAACCCTGAACCCTACACCCCAACCCAGAACCCTCAACCCAGCAAGAACAAGAGTGAGTATACCCTCACCTTCCGCAGTTCCGTCGCCATCCTCCTTGTCCTGAACCCTAATCCCTACACCCCAACCCAGAACCCAGAACCCAGCCAGACTAAGAGTGAGTATACCCTCACCTTCCGGAGTTCCGCCGCCATCCTCCTTGTCCTGAACCCTAATCCCTACACGCCAACCCAGAACCCAGAACCCAGCCAGACTAAGAGGAAGCATACCAGCACCTTATGACACCGTCATCCCCGTCCTTTTCCCATCACCCCACACCCATCCAGAAAAATACGAAATATACCACAACCTCGCGACACGGCATCCCCCTCGTAAACTTGTAACCCCGGACCCTAACCGCTCATCCCTACACCCCATCAAGAAAAAGTAATAAATTGGTACCTCACGATGCCGTCATCCCCGTCCCCATCCTATCCCCTAACCCCAAGCCCTCAACCCATCAAGAGCATGACACAATATACCCCGGTACCTCACGACGCCATCATCCCCGTCCCCGCTGCTTTCAGAAGATTCCTGGGCGCGGCCCGAGGCGTGCGGCCTGGCGAACCTGTGGCAGATCCATGTCCATACGGCCACTGACAGGCCAGACTCCAGCAGGAGCAACAGGGTGAAGTATGCAACACCCTGCATAGATAGTGGATAGCAATAAGGGTGTAGTACGCAGTAACACCCTGGACAGGGGTGGGAAATCAATCCGAGTGAAGTACGCAACACCCTGCAGAGGTAGTGGACAGCAATTAGGGTGTAGTACGCAACACCCTGGGCAGGGAATGGAAATCAATCAGGATGAAGTACGCAACACCCTGCAGCGGCCGTGGATAGCAACAGGGTGAAGCAGGCAAGAACCTGCAGCGGTGGTGGATAGCAACTAGACGTCACCCTGGACAGGGAGTGGATAGCAATAAAAGTGAAGTATGCAACACCCCGGAAAGAGAGTGACCATCATGTCCGGTGATGTACACAACACCCAGCGGCAGTGGTGTAAAGCAACAGGGTGTACAACGCAACACCCTGGAAAAATAGTGAGTAGCAACAGGGTGTACTACGCAACACCTGGGAAAATGACGCAATGCATCTGGGCTGGATGAGAAATACACCTCATGACGTCATCATGACGTATTTTACCTCCAGGCTGGCGAGAACGCCACGCTCTGCCTCTTGTTGCTTATTTAACCGAACATCACAACACTTTTGGCGGGCAAGGAAATTTTTTTGACTCCCCGCGCTTACTTCCACAGGACAGCTGCTCCCCTAAGGTTTCCAGGGGGGAATAGCGCACTTGTTGATTTCAATATATTCAATACCGTACCGGTATATAAATACATAACTAAAGAACTCATCCGTGCCAGTTCCATGCCCAACTAATTAGTTATATTATATAACCTTATATTGAAACGGTACCGGTATTAAAAAAACGGGGCCCGAAACCTGCCATCACTATCCATCATAGCACTTTGCCGGGCTGTTGGGCGGCCAGCACTGGGCCCATGGGAAAACAAATTCCGATCTGCCTACAGCCGAAGGTCCTTGGGCTTGTTGCACCATGCCCCCCATGCTGCGGGCTGAGTTGTAGCAGAGTTGTAGCTGAAACACGCCCTAACTCACCTGGCAGGTCATGTGCGCCAGAGGACGGCCCGAGACGTCCCAGCCAAAAGGATCCTTCTTAGGCCCAAACGGATGCAGCAGCGGATAGGCCCCCGACCCTGGGCCCAATATGCAGGCTCAAGCTATGGCAGCGGCATGTAGCCTCCCAACCCTGAATCCCTCAACCTAACTCACCTGGCAGGTCATGAGCGCTAGAGGATGGCCAAAGACATCCCGGGCGAAAGGACCCTCCTTAGGCCTGAACAGAACAGCGGCGGATAGGCCCTCGACCCTGAACCCTAACTCACGTGGCAAATCATGTGCGCCAGCAGGGGTCTACAATGGGGTCTGGGAACTGACCAGTTTAGCCAGGCACTTTTTCCCCCTCTCCGTTTTTTTTCCCGAGCCGGAGTCATCTGTTTTTTCCGTCCGGTTTTCTGAAACAGTGTGAAAAGTGTGATTTTTTCTTCCCGCTCATTACAAACTGTTCGATCTTCTCTAGTCTCAAAAGACACTCCTAGACACAAACCTGCACACACACATAACTACAGCTTCTCCTCCTCTTTTGGAGCTGTCGGAAGAGGTAGGGAATCGAGGGCGTATATCAGGCTTTCAAGGTGCCGTCTGCCTGAGGCAAGATCGCCAGCGAGACGAGAGAGGAGGCTGTTTCGGCTGGGGCTGTTTCGTCTTTTTCGGCTGGGGCGGTTTCGGTGAGGTCGATCTGAACCTCGACTTCGAGACGTTGCTCCTCGACTTCGAGACGTGGCTAGCTCCTTCGCTTTGTCTACAACCACATGCCGAAGTTGAAGGGTTGGCTAGCAGACGACAACCGCTCTCTAGAACCACTAGCCATTATGGCGTGCTGAGAGAATGTTCAAGGGAATACACATGGAACAGCCGGGGAGAATAAGAGCCGGATGAGAGTTTGTGGGCCTCCGGCCCCAAGTCACGACAGCCGGAGAACATTCATACTTTCCCCTTTTTTTCCGGCTTCGCCGTAACCCCCCTCTCGCTTTTCCCCGACTTTTTTTCTTTTGTCCAATTCTGTCCGGGAACCGGCCGGTTTGTAGAGCCCTGTGCGCCAGAGGACGGCCAGAGACGTCCCAGTCAAAACAAAAGGACCTTTCATAGGCCCAAAAGGAGGCAGTGGCGGATAGGCCCCCGACCCTTAACCCTAATTCACCTGGCAGATCATGTGCGCCAAAGGACGGCCAGAGACGTCCCAGTCAAACGGACCCTTCTTAGGCCCAAAAGGAGGCAGCGGAACGCCCCCTGGAGCGGTCTGCGCAATGGCGGAGACGCCCGACGCGAAGCAGTAGTGCGGCGAAACGGCCAGCAGCGCTGCCTTGGCTGCGGCATTGATCCGGATGAGGCGAGGCGGCCGGATGAACATTATGATCAGGTCGAAGATCCACTGCAAGGGTGGTTCATGGTTAAAGATTAAGGGTTCAGGATTGAGGGCTAAGGATTGAGGGTTAAGGATTGAGGGTTAAGGATTGAGGGTTAAGGATTGAGGGTTAAGGATTGAGGTTTAAGGATTGAGGGTTAAGGATTGAGAGTTGAGGATTGAGGGTTAAGGATTGAGGGTTAAGGATTGAGGGTTCAGGATTGAGGGTTCAGGATTGAGGGTTAATGATTCAGGGTTCAGGATTGAGAGTTGAGGATTGAGGGTTCAGGATTGAGGGTTCAGGATTGAGGGTTCAAGATTGAGGGTTAAGGATTGAGGGTTCAGGATTGAGGGTTGAGGATTGAGGGTTAAGGATTGAGAGTTGAGGATTGAAGGTTCAGGATTGAGGGTTCAGGATTGAGATTTGAGGATTGAGGGTTCAGGATTGAGAGTTGAGGATTGAGGGTTCAGGATTGAGGGTTGAGGATTGAGGGTTAAGGGTTGAGGGTTAAGGATTGAGGGTTCAGGATTGAGGGTTCAGGATTGAGGGTTGAGGATTGAGGGTTCAGGATTGAGGGTTCAGGATTGAGGGTTCAGGATTGAGGGTTCAGGATTGAGGGTTCAGGGTTGAGGGTTAAGGATTGAGGGTTCAGGATTGAGGGTTCAGGATTGAGGGTTCAGGATTGAGGGTTCAGGATTGAGGGTTCACGATTGAGGGTTCAGGATTGAGGGTTCAGGATTGAGGGTTCAGGGTTGAGGGTTAAGGATTGAGGGTTCAGGATTGAGGGTTCAGGATTGAGGGTTCAGGATTGAGGGTTCAGGATTGAGGGTTCAGGATTGAGGGTTCAGGATTGAGGGTTCAGGATTGAGGGTTCAGGATTGAGGGTTCAGGATTGAGGGTTCAGGATTGAGGGTTCAGGATTGAGGGTTCAGGATTGAGGGTTCAAGATTGAGGGTTCAGGATTGAGGGTTCAGGATTGAGGGTTCAGGATTGAGGGTTCAGGATTGAGGGTTCAGGATTGAGGGTTCAGGATTGAGGGTTCAGGATTCAGGGTTCAGGATTGAGGGTTTAAGATAGAGAAAAAAACGGGAAGAGGGAATAAGAAACCCTCATTTAGTCGAAGATCCACTGCAAGGGTTGTGCTAGGTTCAGCAATTCAAGTTCTCAGGTTCAATCACTCAGGCCAGGATCCAGTGAAAAACGGGAAAAATAAATTCTGAACCCTGATCTCGTCAAAATATCTGCTGCTAGGGTTGTTCAGGGTCCAGGATTTGGAGGGTTTGAGCCTTTCAAGCTAGGATTGCGTCGAAAAAGTAACGAGGAAATCTTGAACCCCGATGCAGTCCACTGCAAAGGTTTTGTTCCGAGGGTTGGAGGTTCAGGGTTGAAAGATGGCCTTTCAGAGCAGGATTCTGAAAAGGATTCTGAAAAGGAGTCTGAAAAAACGGAAAGTAGAAATCGTGAACCCTGATGCAGACAAAGATCCACTGCAAGGGTTTTGGTCTGAGAATTAAAGATTCAGGGTGGCTTTCGACCGAATCCTGCCTTGTACAAGGGCCTGCCATGTAACAGGGCAGGATTACAGGGCCGGCCCTGTAAGAGGGCCGGCCCTATAACAGGGCAGAGTTGGGTCGAAAACGAACGAGGGAATATTGGACCCTGATGCAGTCAAAGATCCAATGCTGGTGCACAGGGCAACATTCGATCAGAGACAGAGTGAGAGACGATGGGATTTCCCATTTTTCCATCATATCAGAATGTATTTTAATGCCCTCCGCTGCTCCCTTTCAGCTCTGCCATGGCCTGCAGCTGGTTGGGCCCCATTCCACAGCCCTGCTGCTTGGGTCTCCGGATTAAGGCCAGCCAATGCCTGGCCCCAGAGGAGGCCCAGCCGGCCAAGCAGCAGCCCGACCCTGAACCCTTAACCCAGCCGGCCCAGTGGCAGCCCGACCCTAAACTATTTTCCCAGTCGGCCCAGCGGCAGCCCGACCCAAATCCCTAAACCCAGTCGGCCCAGTGATGCGTGGCCAATTAAAAGACTCTTAAAGCAGTTATGGTGTACATATAAGACATCCAGGGGTCAACAAGGAAACAAGGCAACCGCACGAGAGAGTCTCCCAATGCAAGGATGTCACAAATGACGAGGGTGGGGCAAAGGGAATTTACATAGGTCAAGCTAAAACTCGGGCTTGGCGCACACATTCTGCTAGGAAACCATTCCACACACTCCACTAGGAAAATATTCCACACACTCCACACACTCCACACACTCCACTAGGAAAATAATCCACACACTCCACACACTCCACTAGGGAACCAGTCCATCATCATGGGGTTGGCAGGGCCTGCCCTATAGAAAAAACGGGCCACTTACCAAGGTCTGGTGCATCAACGGGGGTAGGGAGCGCCAAGCCCCAAGCATTTGAAGAGTTAATACAAAGTGCTCGAATAAACGTCTCTGATCTGATGAAACGAGTCCATCAGTTTCGGCTCTTCGGTCCCTCCAAGACAATGCCCTCTGTCGCTGCTGCTCATCGCGGCACCCCCCCTCCACACAAAATCAACCGACGGCAAAGGCGGACTTCTCTGCCGATGCTGCTTACAATGGTCAGGTATCCCAAAACTGCACATTGTGGTCCTAATCATGCAGCACACCTGGGTCCTAATATCCCAGTATGCAGGATACTACACCATCCCCAACACTTGACGTTGACGCTGCCTACTGAGGTTAGGTATGCTAGTGCTGCACCCGTGGGAACAGATCAGCCCCAACCCCAACACTTGACGTTGACGCTGCCTACTGAGGTTAGGTATGCTAGTGCTGCACCCGTGGGAACAGATCAGCCCCAACCCCAACACTTGACCTCGATGCTGCTCACCGTGGCCAGGTATCCGAGGTATCCCACCATGAAGTAAATGGTGTTCATGCGCTGTAACGCCACCATCTCATCCTGCGACAGGGTGGGTGGGGGGAGAGGGCGGGACAAATTTATGATAAGGACAAAACACGAATCTGAGGTATGGCTGTTTGGGTTCATCGGCTCCTTTAAAACCTGAGCAAAACCCTTCACCCTTAACCCCAAAACCTGAGCAAAAGCGCTGCTCGCAATACGTCACCCCCATAGCGGAGCCAAGCAAAAGGCACACATGCCGTAAACGCGTGTTGTACAATTCTTTTCGCACAGCAGTACACATCGTGTAGTTTACAGTATGGTAATATGCGCTACGGTATGCACATGCACGTGCGCGTGCGCGTGCCCAACATGCCCAGCACTAGGGCCTGTCCAACACTAGGTCACCCCCAACATAAGGGCCTGTCCAACACGAGGTCACCCCCAACATAAGGGCCTGCCCAACACGAGAACCTGCCCCGCACCTGGAATGGTAGCTGCAGCAGGTACGTGGCAGGCAGGCCTGCCACGCCCAGCCCCGCCAGCATCGCGGCCGCTGCCGCCAGCCGGCTGCCACTGTACTGCGGCAGCTGGTACGCCGCCATGAGCAGTACAATGCCCATGCAGGGCACCGCGTACTGCAGGAGGTCCCAGGCCAAGGAGGAGGTCCAGAAGACCCAGGGGGGCGTGCCTGTGAGCGCCTGCAGGAGCTGGAAGCCACTGGTGCGCTCCCTATGGGGACAGGGAAAATAACGGGAGGGAGGGGGGGATTGGGGGGAGATAAGGCGGTGCGGGAAGAAAAATCAAGGTGGTGTGTCGGGGGGGCGACCATGAGGGGCGTGCCTGTGAGAGCCTGCAGCAGATGAAATGCACTCGTGCGCTCCCTGCTGGACGGAGTTTAAGACCGGGAGGGGGGAGGCGGGGAGATTGGGGGGAGATGAGGCGGTGCGGGACGAGAGGAACCAAGGTGGTGTGATTGTGTGTGGGGAGGGGGGAGGGGGCGTGCCTGTGAGCGCCTGCAACGGCTGAAAGCCACTGGTGCGCTCCCTATGGGGACGGGAGTAAAGAACGGGAGGGAGGGGGGGATTGGGGGGAGATAAGGCGGTGAGAGATGAGAACAATCAAGGTGGTGTGTGTGTGTGGGGGGGGGGGAGGCATGAGGGGGTGTGTCTGCGAGAGCCTGCAGCAGCTGAAAGGCACTCGTGCGCTCCCTGCCGGACAAAGTTAAAGACCGGGAGGGGGGGGGGATTGGGGGGAGATGAGGCGGTGCGGGACAAGAGGAATCAAGGTGGTGTGAGTGAGTGTGTGTGTGTGGGGGGGGGGCATGAGGGGCGTGCCTGTGAGCGCCTGCAGCAGCTGAAAGCCGCTGGTGCGCTCCCTGAGGGGTCGGGAGTAAGCGATGGGGGAGGTGGAGGATTTCGAGTTGAAGTGTGGAGGATGTGGAGGATGGCGGCAATCAAAAGTGTGTCTGCTTGTGTGGTTGTGTGTGTGTGTGTGGGGGGGGGGGGGCGTGAGGGGGGCAGGGCAACTTCAAGCTCATTGCACCAATCGCAGATGTTGGCGCGATGTATCAGCTGCAGTTTTTGCACACATCCATTACTTCAAACCGGCGGGGTGGGACGGGGACAGGCAGAGCGGGGCCAGATGAAGGGCAAGTAAGGTCTCGCAACACGCACCTGATCATCTGAACCACATACGAGGCCGTGCAAGACACGCAAAGCCTCGCAACACGCACCTGACCATCTGAACCGCAAAGGAACCGTGAGTGACACGCAAAGCCTCGCAACACGCACCTGACCATCTGAACCGCAAAGGAGGCCGTGAGCACGCTGGCGGCCAACGTCATGCACAGCGCAAGCATCAGTGAGGCCGCGCTCTGCTGCACGCGCACCACAGGCTCGGTGGAGAGGGGCGGTAGGGGCCAGCTGGAGACCTACGCAGGGAAATGCATAGGAGCTCTGGAGGATAAGCAAGATGAAGGAGAAGTATCTAAGGAAGCTCTGAATATAATGGCAACTAAACATAATTGTAATATGTATATAATACATAATTGTAATATGTATATAATACATAATTGTAATATGTATTTAATACATAATTGCAATATGTATATAATACATAATTGTAATATGTATATAATACATAATTGCAATATGTATATAATACATAATTGTAATATGTATATAATACATAATTGTAATGTGTATATAATACATAATTGTAATATGTATATAATACATAATTGTAATATGTATTTAATACATAATTGTAATACCGTACTGTCATTCTCATTTGGTGTCAATTATGGTTTCCCAAATTGAAACCACTGCTGACAATCGTATTTAAGCGTTCAATAGGTAGAACCAACCCGTGACAATCGCAAAAAAACGAATGTGTACGAAAAAGTGTGAAAATAGGCGTTTCGCGCCATTTGCAGCCTGTCTTTACTTGGCTTTGCAAGTCGCGTATTACCATTGCTATGGGTGATATTGTACAAGTTTCCCTAGCCCGCAAGGGACGGCATGGTTGCTCGGTGAGCAAGCATATGAAGATATCGTCCCTATTCTCACCGGCTCATCAGCTAGCGCAAAGGAAAAAGAGAATGGCAGCAGCAGCAGCACTATTAGAAGCAGAAGCCCTGATCGCAGCCTCAGATGCGGATCCGGACCTCAACGAAGCTTCGAACGGGGAGCCACATTTTGAGGACCCTGCTGACTACCCTGGCATAGAAGAGTTAAACGAACGGCATGCTCGTGAGGTGATCGATCTGGCTGCCAGTGACATCGATACCATCGCCGAGCAGAGGCGGGCCGTCCCTCCCATCAGTTCTAGCAAGCAGAAGCGCAGCATCGGCGTCTTCGCTTACGCAGGGGCAAGGCTGCAACAGCCCCCCTCCGTTGTTTATGTTTGCTAGGGGAAGGGCATGTGCTTCCTTCCGGCCGTTTTTAGCTGAAACCAAATGTTTGAGTGCTTTTTAGGGTGAAACCAAACTCGATTTAAAAAAAATTCTGGGCAAACCAACTCGTGACAATCAATACCGTAAATTACGTTTTGAAAATGAAACCAAAAGCAAAAAAAACCAAATGAGACTGACAGTACGGTATGTATTTAATACATAATTGTGATATGTATATAATACATAATTGTGATATGTATATAATACATAATTGTGATATGTATATGATACATAATTGTGATATGTATATAATACATAATTGTAAAATGTATATAATACATAATTGTAATTAAAACAGGGCAATAGGGTATGAGTGCGGCGGCACACTGCTACGCGTACACCGCTGGCTCTGTGGATGGCGGGGGCAGGGGCCAGCTGGAGGCCTGTGAGGGAGCACGAG
Source organism: Limnomonas spitsbergensis (assembly GCA_037349105.1). Lineage (NCBI taxonomy): Eukaryota > Viridiplantae > Chlorophyta > Chlorophyceae > Chlamydomonadales > Limnomonas > Limnomonas spitsbergensis. The sequence continues at coordinate 4,864,353 of JAYJMM010000114.1, forward strand.
AACACAAATCTGGACGTGTTGTTGATTCAGGGCGACACGGTGTCAGTGAGGCGGCACACTACTGCACATATTGGTGATATGGGTGATATGGGTGATATGGGTGATATGGGTGATATGGGTGATATGGGTCAAAACAAGTTTATACCGGTACAGGTTTTAAACATAACCTAAACCAGGTACCGTACTATATATTCACAATGGATGGATTGATTATCCTTAACATGATGAAGCCTAGACCTTAACAAGCTCAGGACCTCGAATTGGGTATCAAGGTCCAGGATGCACTGCGTCTCAAAAGGCCCCTCCAGCCGGCCAGCTCGTGGATTGGGGCAGGTGAGAGTGTGTGTGTGTGTCGAAAGGACTCGATGGATGTTTGGTAAGGCCTCCTTTAGGGTTCAGGGTTCACGGAATTGTAAAGACCCGAGTGCTGGAATCGTACCTTGATGTCAGGCGTGCCCTGCTGCGCTGTGAGGGCAGACCTGACTAGCAGCGGTTGCACCGAGAGAGCTGACCTCCCCAGCTCCGGTTGAGATCCTGGCGCCTGTCCTGGCACCAATGTCTGAGTGGCTTGCTCCACAAGCAGAGGAGGAGTGGGGCCCTGCGCCACTGCCGGCGGAGGGAGGGACAGCGGCGGCGGCGGCAGCTGCAGCGACGGTGGATAGGCGGGCGGGGGCGATGGCGGCGGCGGCGGTGGAGGAGGGACTGGCAGTTGCTCCAGGTATCTGAAGGGCAGGGTTGAGGGTTGAGGGTTTCGGGGTTGATAGCTGAGGGTTCAGAGGTTGGCAGTTGGGGGTTTGGGGTGTAGGGTGTAGGGATTTTGTAGGGCACACAGGCGTCCCAACGTCAGATTTTGGAGGAGCAACTAAAACATTGAGGTTTACTGATCTATAACCATATATTGGAATGGCAGTAGCCTCCCTTGTTTATAATTGACCCCCCCCCCCCCCCGGAAAGACCACTGGCTGGGTGGGTCGACGAGTTGTACGAAAAGGGCAATCCATCCCAGCAATGTCACGAAGACGGTTTTCGGAGTGCCTGTGACGAATCCATCACAACAGCGCCCCATCCGGAAAAAAGGAGAAGAGAAAAAGCAGCACACACTAGAAAAGACCATTCGAAAGAATGCCATTCATTGTGCATTCGTCGAAGCTGTTACAACAGCGCCCAACAAAAGGGAAGAAGGACACAGCAACCCAACCCAGTAGCCCCCCCTGAGTAAAGCGCTATTCAAAAGAATGCCGTCCATTGTGCATGTGTCAAGCCTGTGACAACAGCCCCACACCTCAAGCAAGAAGAAGGCAACCACGCACCCTAGCACAATAACATTCAAAATAATCCTGTTCGGGTTGCGTGTGCCAAACCTGTCACACCAGCGCCACACGTCAAGCAAGGCAAAAGATCACCCTAGCAAAACACCCTTCACAAGGATCCTGTTCGGGGTGCATGCGTCCGACCTGTCACAACAGCGCATCACCTCAGCATCGCCACGCTCGCTTGGTTCAGAGATGCCGGCAGCCCATGCACCGCAGTCTGATTGAGAAGCACCACCAGCCGCACGCCCTCCAGCACGCCACCAAACATGCCGGCCTCTCCTCCGCTCATCGACCGCCCCGTCAGCACCTCCCGGACCCCGTCATCCCCGCGGAGGACATCATCGCTCGGCTGCCGCCCAAGGCGGGCTGCGCCCGCCGGCTCGGGCAGCGCGTCCACGAACCACGCGTCGTACGCCGGTTTCCCCGAGTGCCACCGGCCGACGAGGTAGCCGTCGAGCGTCGCGTCGAGCTCTGCGCCGCGCGTCCACAGCGAGCTCCGCCCGCTGTCCGCCAGCGCCTGTCCACCTGCGCCCGCCGCCCCGGCCAGTAGGCCGGCGAGCTGCCCGCCTCCGCGCACCGCGTCGGACGCGCCCCAGACCAGGGGTTGGCCGCGCAGCGCCGTTGCGCGGGAGAGAGCCAGCGGCGCCTGCGTCGGTGGCTGTACCGCCAGGCCCTGCACCCAGAGCGCGAGGTACACCAGCAGGAGCGGGACAAGCAGCTGGGTGAGCACGGCCAGACGGTCGCGCGAGGCCATCAGCGCCCGCTTGCCAGCCAGGGCCAGCAGCCGCTGCCGGAGCAGCGCCGCGCCGCTCAGGTGCGCCCAGGCTGAGTCTGGCCCGGGGGACGCAGCGGCAGGCGGCGGCAACATCGAGGACGAAGCAGGCATCGAGGTGGGCAGGCTTCGGGTCTCAGGGACCTGCGGCTGCTTTTGAGAAGCTGCCTGGAAGCTGTCCACATGCGCCTGAGATGTGATGGCATGGAATACCTCCTCCAGCGTGGTTTCGGAGAGGCCGTAGCCGGCGGATCCTAGATCTGGCCCGCGGTCTTGAAGGTCTCGGAGCAGCGCGGGGAACAGCGCGGCACACTCCTTAGGCAGCCGGAAGGAGATCTCGCCAGAGGCTGAGGTGGCGGGCGCCTGCCCAGATCCGGATCCAGATCCCTGAGGTGCAGGGCGGGAGCCGGGTAGAGGCAGCCTAGAGGTGGGCGGAGCGCCGTCTGATAGCTGGAGAGCCTCAGCGAGCGGGACGTGAAACTTCACAAGCGCCGCGATGCTCTCAGCCGCCGCCGCCGCTGACGCCAGGTTCTGCGCATTACTGCTTTGCGAACCGGAGGTGGCGTCAGCGGTGGCCAAGGTCACGGTCAGATTGTAGCCTGCGCCGTACCGCTGCTTCAGCTGCAGTGGCGTCCCGACCGCCGCCACGCGCCCGTCCGCCATGACCACGACGTCGTCGGCGAGCGCCTCGGCCTCCTCCATCGAGTGCGTCGTGAGGACGATGGCCGGGCGTGGGACGGCAGCGGCGGCGCTGCCCACCAGGTCCCCCGACGACATCAGCGCGGCGGCCCGGCGGGCGCGGATGACCTCCCAAGTGAAGCGCCGGGAATAGGGGTCCATCCCGTTGGTGGGCTCCTGTACCGCAGGGTCAGGGTTAAGTGTGTAGGGTAGAAGATGCATGCTCTTATGTCGCTGTTACGAAGATCTTACGTCATGCAGTCAGATTCTGCTGGTGGGCTTGTCCCTTAGGATAAGGGTTAAGTGCTCAGGGTATGATAAGAGATATTATTTCGGGCAGTCAGATTATGTTAGTGGGCTCCTGAACAGATAAAGAGCAAGAAGGATGAAGTGCTGAGGATTAAGTGCTGAAGATTTGATGAGTGATCGTATGCTGTGCAGTTAGATTCCGCTAGTGGGCTCCTTAACTAGTAAGAATGAGGCTAAATGTCCAGTACCCAGGGTATAATGCAAGCCGATGGTGAGCAGACAGATCACATAAGCGGGTCAGCAACAGGGGAGGGGCAGTTGGTAGGCCTTTGCAGTTAGGGTCCAAAGTTTCGATGCCTGCTGACATCGGTGCTCATGTTAATGACATTGTCACAGTCCTATGCCTTTGTGCACGGCAGATATAACGCTGCATGGTACTGCATGGTACTGTAAGGCACTGGTACTGCATGGTACTGCATGGTACTGTAAGGCACTGGCACTGCATGGTACTGCATGGTACTGTAAGGCACTGGTACTGTAAGGCACTGGTACTGCATGGTACTGCATGGTACTGTAAGGCACTGGTACTGCATGGTACTGCATGGTACTGTAAGGCACTGGTACTGCATGGTACTGCATGGTACTGTAAGGCACTGGTACTGCATGGTACTGTAAGACACTGGTACTGCATGGTACTGTTAGGCACTGGTACTGCATGGTACTGTAAGACACTGGTACTGCATGGTACTGTAAGGCACTGGTACTGTATGGTACTGTTAGGCACTAGTACTGCATGGTATTGTATGGCACTGGTACTGTATGGTACTGTAAGGCACTGGTACTGCATGGTACTGTAAGGCAATGGTACTGCATGGTACTGTAAGGCACTGGTGCTGCATGGTACTGTAAGACAATGTAAGGCACTGGTACTGCATGGTACAGTAAAACACTGGTACTGTATGGTACGTTTAGGCACTGGTACTGCATGGTACTGTATGGCACTGGTACTGTATGGTACTGTAAGGCACTGGTACTGCATGGTACTGTAAGGCACTGGTACTGCATGGTGCTGTAAGGCACTGGTACTGCAGGGTACTGTATGGTACTGTAAGGCACTGGTACTGCATGGTACTTTTAGACACTGGTACTGCATGGTACTGTAAGGCACTGGTACTGTATGGTACTGTAAGACACTGGTACTGTATGGTACTGTAAGGCACTGGTACTGCATGGTACTGTAAGGCACTGGTACTGCATGGTACTGTAAGACACTGGTACTGCATGGTACTGTAAGGCACTGGTACTGCATGGTACTGTAAGGCACTGGTACTGCATGGTACTGTATGGTACTGTAAGGCACTGGTACTGCATGGTACTTTTAGACACTGGTACTGCATGGTACTGTAAGGCACTGGTACTGTATGGTACTGTAAGACACTGGTACTATATGGTACTGTAAGACACTGGTACTGCATGGTACTGTAAGGCACTGGTACTGCATGGTACTGTAAGGCACTGGTACTGTAAGGCACTGGTACTGCATGGTACTGTAAGGCACTGGTACTGCATGGTACTGTAAGGCACTGGTACTGCATGGTACTGTAAGGCACTGCTACTGCATGGTACTGTAAGGCACTGGTACTGTATGGTACTGTAAGGCACTGGTACTGCATGGTACGGTATGGTACTGTAAGGCACTGGTACTGCATGGCACTGTAAGGCACTGGTACTGCATGGTATTGTAAGACGCTGGTACTGCATGGTGCTGTAAGGCACTGGTACTGCATGGTACGGTATGGCACTGGTACTGCATGGTACTGTATGGCACTGGTACTGCATGGTACGGTATGGCACTGGTACTGCATGGTACTGTAAGGCACTGGTACTGCATGGTACTGTATGGCACTGGCACTGCATGGCACTGCATAATACTGTAAGGCACTGGTACTGCATGGTACTGCATGGTTCTGTATAGCACTGCATGGTAGAGTATGGCACTGCTTGGTGAGGCTGGTGTGCCATGCATATCACTCCCCTTGTGCCTGCCTCGAGCTGCAAGCCACGTAGGAAAGTCACGTAACAGCAATGATCCCAAAGAGCAGCAAAAAGGGGCCCCACCAGTTGCCAATGTTCGAACGAAAGTTACACCCCTTGGTGCACACTACTAAACCCTTACCCCTAACCTCTGAACACAACCCTGACGCGCATGACTGAAATGCAAGTTTTGCACCAAAGGTGCACCCCTCTGGCGCACACGAATAAATTACAATTGTCTCGTACCCAGTGGGTGGTACCCAGCAGCACTCACATCCAGGAACACGACCGAGGGCCTGCCGAGCAGCGCCACCGCCACGCTGAGCTTGCGCCTCTGTCCACCGCTCATGTCCCCGGCCAGCACGTCCAGCTGAGGCAGCAAGCCCACCTCGGAGGCGGCGTCGCGCACGGTCGTGTTCCCGGGCATTAGAGGTAGGCCCTTGATGTCGGCGTACATGCGCAGGTGCTCAGCCGCGGTCAGGTCGGGCCAGAGCAGGTCAAACTGAGGACAGACACCTGCGAATGTAGAGGTAAGAGGTGCTCAGGAGTTGAGTCATGACCCGCGATGGCTAACCTCCAGGGCATGTCTTAGGTTAAGGGCTTACAAATAAATAAATAAATAATACGCCCTGAGGCGTGGATTAGTGGGCTTACGGGATCCCTCCTAGGGCATATTAAGCCGGGCCAGAGCAAGTTAAGCTGCAGATACACACACCTCAAGGAGCGGCAGCTCTTCATGTACAATCCATAACAAATACTGACAGTATTTCAACCTGCTGTATGGTTCCCTCGTAGATATGGGCCTCTCTGAGGCACACCTAGTATGCCCGAGCCTTGACCCAATATCCATCTCCCCCTAGCCCTTGCGGATCTAAACCTTCAACCTACACCCTACCCCCCTCTCACCCAAGCCTTTGCGGATCTCCTCCATGCCGCCCTCCACAGACACACCACCCACAAATGCCGTCCCGCCGGAAGATTGGAGCACCCCGGTCAGAATGGAGATCAAAGTGGTCTTGCCTGCAGGATTGCAGGTATAGGATTTAGGGTGTAGGATTCAGGGTTAAGGATTTAGGGTGTAGGGTTTAGGGTGTGGGTTCAGGGTGCAGAATTTAGGGTGTAGGCTTTAAGGTGTGACAATTAAGATTTTATGTCCAGGATCTAGAGTGTAGGATGTGCCGTGTAATCTGAGGGGTGCAGAATTCACGGCGTAGGCTCAAGGGTGCAGAATTGAGGGCTGAATGTTTGATTTGAGGGGTTAAGGGTTTAGGGGTTCAGTCCTGAAGGCTATAACCCGTCAAGGCGGTCCCGCCATGTGCTTATGGAGCACCTCTATCTAGATGGATACAAACGAATCATTGATGCAGCATGTAGGGTTCAGTGTTTTAGGTTGACGATGCTAGGTTAAGGGTTTAAGATCTCGACCCTCAAACCCACTCCGGCCCTCCCGCTAGATGCTTTGACCTGCCCCGTTACAATGGGGAGAAAACGCATGCAAAGAACACAAACGGCAGCAGATGCACAATGAAAAACAATGCAAACACGGCTGGCAGAGGCAGCGGCTGGCAGCAGGATTTGCAGCTGGCAGTAGCAGGCTCAGCGGGAGAAGCCACTGCATCCGCAGCCTGCTGGTCGACACACTGCGGGCATAGGGGGGCTCCAAACGATTTTAAAAGAAGCATTTAGAATTGTTCAGCTCCACCGTGAGTGTTATAATTAATTATAAATACCGGTGCCTGAATAGTACGCGTTGATTGGGCGTGGATGAAGGAGGCCAACCGTTCGGCCGTAGCGCTAGGCAGGCTACCGCAGGCAGGTTAAACATTACACATTCCACAACCCTTGCAAGGCTTGCGTTGTCGTTCTTAAAACCCGGCAACCGCCATTTAAAAAGGTCAGCGACCTGAAAGGCATCAAGCAACCGTAAAAAATCGGGAGTTTTCCAGCCGAGAAAATAAGAAGCTCTGTTTGGCTGAAAAACTCTATCCAAACCCTCGAAGCCCTCATCTCGCTGTGAGGCAACCTCGATTCCGGAAGTATAATTTTAGGTTGAGGGCCTACGGCTTAGGGTCTAGGGTTTAGGGTGCTAGCCAAAACCCTGCTTTCACTAAAACCTCTATCCAAACCCTCAAAGCCCTCACTTCGCCGCGAGGCAACAGTTATACTGAATACGGTCGTAAATAAAATTACCATGCCATAGCCATGTCCCATGCTTAGGCCAAAATGGGCGCCTTCCTCCATCCACACACTTGTCTGCGCATCTATTTTTTTGATTTACTCACCGTGCGTTAAGATTCCTAGTTTCCTGCAAGAGTGTTGTTTACTAGGGGTGTCCGCAAGAGCCCGCGAGGACAAAAAATAAAAAAGTAATATCAGAGGTGGTGCACGATAGCACCAGAGATACCAGTTTTTCGGAGAGTCTGGGAGATATCAGAGGTGGTCACGATAGCAGTTTTTCGGAATACAGCTAGCATAGATCAAAACACAATGTTTCTCTTCATAGACTTGCCAACTACATCACTTTTCCTAAGGATGCCTGAAGGCCATTATGATGTTTAGTATACAAACCGGTATATACAAAGAAAGACAGAAAGAAAGCTACGCCCTACGAGGCCCCCAAAGGGAGCTCCGATTCTTCTCCAACTCTTTAAAGACGCTGAAGGCCGGGTCCGCCACGGTACGCTGATTGTCCGGGCGGGCCGCCTTCGCGTCTTTCGAGAATTGGAGAGGGCGTGGAGGTTAAGGAAACAGCGCAGCTTGGGGCCGTAGCCACATCCGCGCCATTACCAGGGTACATACAAGTACTGTTCAATTACCGGCACCGGTAGGTCAGTTACAGTTACAGTTACAGTTACAGTTACAGTTACAGTTACAATTACAGGCACCGGTAGTGCAATTAGTTCGAATAGTTCAATTAGTGCTTACCCGCTCCATTGTGCCCGAGCACTGCCGTGACCTTGCCGGCCCGCAGGTCCAGGTCCACACTGTCAAGAGCTATACGTCCGCCATCACCCGCTCGGTAGTCCTTAGTTAGGCCCCTGACGCTCACAGCCACGTCTGTCGCCGCAGCTTCGAGCAGGCCGGCGCCCTGAAGAGTCGCGTCGAGGAGCCTGTCGGTCGGAACCCAAAAGCTTGGAAGCAGGGGGAACCACGGGGGGAGTCGCGGGGCGTGGGGGTTACCAATCACCTGGATTATGCGTGAGGGCAGGTGGAGTGAGGATGTGGAGTGAGGGAAGGCAGTTGAGAGGGGTGAGCTGCTGGGCGTGGGGTGTTTTTGCATGAATGACTTGTTTGCCCTAGTTTCCGAACAATGATACTATGTTAGATCAAACACTGATGCGTACCCTCTTCAAGGTCGTGGCGTATACGAAATTATAGTTGCAATACGGTATGACCTATCACGAGTAATAGCGAGAGACAGTGATACCAACTTAGCAGGGCGGAAGCACAGAAAGAGAGAAAGAAAGCCACCCCATGTGGGAGGTGTAACAGCAAGGGAAACAGCGCAGCCTGGGCCGAAGCTTTTTTGTTGTTGGGGGGGGGGCGACAGCACACACATAGTTTTATGTCATGACACATTGATACCTCGCAGCAACTTTACGGGGCACACACCTTGTCCAGGTACCACGTCAGAAGACTGAACATCACAGTGTCCAAGATGAGCATGCCAAAGATGGAGGCGACGCTGAAGTTGCTTTCCTGCGAAACCTGGCGGGAGGGGGGGCAGGGTAGCAGCAGCAGCAGCAAGAAAAGGGTGGGCACAAGCAATGGGATCAATAGGGCGGGAATGAAATAGCACAAGGACGGCCTGAGGAAGCGCTCTCCAGTCATATCCCAAGGGGGAGGGCGGAAGCGGCGGGAAATTGAGGGAGGGGGGCAGGAGCGGTGAGGCAAGGGTGAGTACAATCCGGGTGTAGGGAGGCATACCAAAAGCACGAGGACAGAGGAAACGCTGTATCGCTAAATCTAGAGGGAAGGGCGGCAGCAGCAAGATAAGGGTGGGCAAAAGAAGGAGAAAGTGCTCGTTGGCTAAATCGGGAGGGAGAGGGCAGCAGCTGCAGCGTGAAAGTTAAGGTGAGCATAAACCCAGCCTATTGGGGCAGGTGTCGCAACAATATTTGGATTTTGTATTTTGCTTTCCAGGAGCAGTGGTTCTCTGGTGAAGAGCTCGCCGTTGGTGCCTAGATTTTCCTCGTCCAAAGTATCAGAACTTCAGCCGTTTATTTACCGCTACCATGGCTCGTAAAGCTCGACTTTGACTGTTTGGTCACCACTCTGGTTACAAGTTGTAACCAAAGTGTCCACACACAAATTGACTGTTACAATCCATAATACAGAAATTCGGCACTCGCAGACAGGCCCTGGTAGAATCACCCTAAAACACAGCACTCAGTAACTTCAACTTCTTTTTACCAAAGAGGGGACTTAAATCCCCAAAACCGAGACCAAGCCCGAAACCTCTTATCTCTTATCCCAAGCCTTGCAGCGCTTACTGGCAGGAAGAGTGTGTGCATGTTGATGCCCTGGCTAACCAGCTCCCAGTCCACCAGCGCCCCGCCAAACATGGAAGCCGCGGAGGGCGGGAGCAGGCACGCCCAGTACCACGAAACGCCTCCGTAGGGAGACGAAGAAGGCACGATGAAGCCGGGTAGCACGGCCATCGCGTACATCAGCTGGGCGGCGGAGCCAGCGACTCGTGCGGTGGGGAATAAGGTTGACAGGAAGAAACTGCAGAGAATGGTGGGCGGAAGGTGGGGCGGAGGGTGGGCGGAAGGTAGGGCGGAAAGTGGGGCGGAGGGTGGGCGGAAGGTGGGGCGGAGGGTGGGCGGAAGGTGGGCTATTTGATTGTGTGTAGGTATGAATCCGGCAGGACAAAATCCGATGTGCACTAGCTGGGCGGCGGAGCCGGCGACCCGTGCGGTGGAGTGTAAGGTCGACAGGAAGAAATTGCGGAGAACGGTGGGCGGAAGGTGGGGCGGAAGGTGGGCTAATTTGTATGCGTGTAGGTATAAATGCGGCACGGCAAATCCGGCGTACACTTGCTGCGCAGTGGAGCCTGCCATCAGCACGACAGTAAACTAGGTCGGCAAAATGAAACTGCATGCAATTGGTCAGTAGGGCTCAAGCTTCAGGGTGAAGGGTGAAGGGCTTAAAGGACATAAGGGTTCACGGTTAGGGGCTGAAGGGATTAGGGATAGCGTTTGAAGAGCTTAGGGTTAGGGCTGAAGGTTTAAGGGCCTGAGATTCAGGTTTATGAGCTTACGGGTTCAGGGTACAGGGCTTAAGGGTTCAGGGTAAGGGGCTTGAGGGTAAGGGGCTAAGGGCTTAAGGGTTCAGGGTTGGGGGCTTAAAGGTTCAGGGTTAGGGGCTTAAAGGTTCAGGGTTAGGGGCTTAAAGGTTCAGGGTTAGGGGCTTAAAGGTTCAGGGTTAGGGGCTTAAAGGTTCAGGGTTAGGGGCTTAAGGGTTCAGGGTTAGGGGCTTAAAGGTTCAGTGTTAGGGGCTTAAGGGTTCAGGGTTCAGGGCTCAAGGGTTCAGGGTAAGGGACTTCAGGGAAGGGGCTTAAGGTTAGGGGCTTACAGGTCAAGGGCTAGGGGGTTAGGGGTGGGAGGCTATTATGTGGAGGGTGACGTGCTTAAGATTCAAGGTTTTCAAATCGGTGCATTGAAGATGGCATGAATCAAGATTCAAGACATATGCAAAGGAACGTTTGCAGTCATTGCATCAACTTGGACAAGCACATACACACAGGTTAGCGGGCACCACCTTGTACTTTAGAGTGCAGCTGCCACGTCGCCTGGTTCAATTCAGTTATGTGCATCAGCTACAATTCAGCTACATAACGTCCTAGGGCCGCGAAGGCCTGGCTGCAGCTAGACTTGCTGCTGGGGGACTACAGCCGTAGGCTGGTAAAGGATTGGTCTCCATCGTCCCAGTGGCGGCTGCCCTGCTACGTGCCAAAGGTGGTGTCAGTGGCGGTTGCCCTGCTATGTGCCAAAGGTGGTGTCAGGGGCGGCTGCCCTGCTATGAACCATAGGTGGTCCCATCGTCCCAGTGGCGGCTGCCCTGGTATGTGCCGAAGGTGATCCAGTGGCAGAGGCCCAGCTGCGTGACAAAGGTGCGCCCTTGACTAAAATCAGGGGACTGGACACTCCAACATGAGGTCATGGGTTTTGGGTTCGGGGGCGTGTGCGGGAAAGGATAGGTGCACAGATGGCGGATTGATAAATGAGGGGCAATGGGCAGCGTGCCAGACAGCCACTCTTGACTCACCTGAATGAGACCAGAGCGCATGCCAGCAGTGCGAAGAACACTGCCGGAAGGGGCGGGGACGTGAGCAGAAAGGGAGAGGTGCCTAGATGGCGGATTGGTAAATGAGGGGCAATCGGCAGCGTGCCGGACCACCTCTCACCTGAGTGCCACATGAGCCCTTGCCAGCAGTGCGGAGAACACCGCCACCAAGGGCAGGGACGTGTGCGGGAAGGGATAGGCACTCAGATGGCGGATTGGTGGACAAAGCCATGGGCGGCGTGCCGGACCACTTCTCACCTGAAAGCTACAAGAGCGCTTGCCAGCAGGCCGAAGAAAACTGCCAACAACGGTAGGGACGTGTGCGGGAAGGGATACGCGCACATGGCGGTGCAAACGAGGCCAGAGGCCATGAGCGTCGTCCAGTGCGTGATGGCCCACGATGACCAATATGGCAAGTCGCTCAGACCTGGGGGGGGGGGCATGAGGGGGAGGGGAGGGGGCCATGAACGGGGGGAGGTGATAAATAAAGTACTGGCTATAAGAGGCCACGGCAAGAATCCAATATGCGTTAGCTCAGTATAGCAAGGTTCTCAAGTCTCATAGGAAACCAACGGGGGAGGGTGTGAGTGTGGGGAGGGAAGAGAGTCATCTAGTGCGTGATGGCCCAAGACAACCAGTATGGCAAGTCGCTCAGGCCCGGGGGGGGCATGATTCAAAAAATGTGTCTTTAATCGCTGTCCATAACTAGTAATAGCAGAGCTGAATTGCCTTGAGATTAAGGTGCCTATGTAATTCAGCCACCATATGGACCGTACTCGGCACCGCACTGGTGAGGATGGGAAGGAGGCAGGAAGCTCCCTGTCAGAGAGGGCAGCAGGCATCCCTTCACTTCCCTCAATCATTCCCTATGCTTGTGAAAAAGGGACGTGTTGTAACAGCGGTGTCGGAAACTGCATGGCTGCCCAATGTCCTGGCCAGAGCATACAGGAGATCCAGGGATTGCAGGAAACGGTATGGCTGACTCACCCAGCAAGCGCATGCCCTCCCTCAGCCGGAGCTCCTTCTCGCGCACCACCGCCGCAACCGCCGCGCGCGTCGGGGCCAGGAACGCAAACACCAGCAGCAGGTTGAGGAACGCAGCAGACGCAGCCGCGCCGATGTCCTCGATGGTCGCCGGCCAGGGGAACGGGCGCACGGAGATGCCCCACAGCAGGGGAGCGGGAGAGGGGTTGTCGGACAGGTCGGGAGTCCCAGGCTCCCGAGAGGTAGCCAGTGGCATCGCCATTGAGAGTGCCGGTGTGGCGGCGGCTTGCAACTCCGCCGCATGGATGCCTAGGATCGAGCGGTCCAGCGCGAACTGCAAGGTGCAGAAAGGGAGGCAGTATTTTGAGAAGACAAGCGGACTGATGCGGGAACGAGGCTGAACCGGTCGCTTGCAGCCCTGCGGCACAGATACCTAGGAAGGAGCAGTCCAGAGCGAAGTACAGGATGCAGGAAGGGGGAAAGGGAGGGAGGAAGGGAGGGAGGGAGGGAGGCAGTTTTACGAGAGGACTGATGGATTGATGTGGGAAAGAGGCTGAAGCGGTTGCCTGCAGCTCTGCCGCCAGAAAGCCTAGGCAGGGGCGGTCCAGTGCGAATTGCAGGGTTCTGCAGGAAGGGGGGGGGGGAGGGAAGGAGGGAGGGAGGGAGGCAGCTCATCAGCAGACAGACGGATTGCTGCGGAACGAGTCTAGGGGGGCCACCTGCAACTCCGCGGCCAGAAGGCCTAGGATCCAGCGCTCTACCATTTGATGTGCCTTTCCACAATGAATCTCTTAGAATGCTGCATGCCCTCAGGGGGGGACGCCCCCCAAACCCCAATTCCTAACAGGGAACCAGCGCCAGTGACCGATAATTGCAATGCACCCCTCAGCCCCACACAACGTTTGGATCGAGGGACGGCCCCACACAACGGTCGGTGTGAGGGATGAATCCACACACCCTTCGGTGTGAGGAACGGCACATGTACAATACCGATTGAACCTCTGTGGGAGCAAACAGATCATACGCTGCAGCAGTCATTGAAAATGCGGGGTGAGCCTCCTTGGCCTCAGCCGGCAGACGCAAGTACAACACCCAGATGCAGAAAAGGGTTTCCGGGTTGAGCGTTTAAGGTACGTAAACCCTTGTAACCCTAAACTAGGCGCAGGCATAACTCCCAGAGGCAGAACAAACTTTCGTTGTGGGGGACGGCACATCACATGTACGGTGAAGCACGCACTGTACATGATAGGGGGAGCTTGCGGATGCAGTTTTGGGGCAGACAGGCGGAAAGGAAGGTGGGAGTAGGACCTAACTGGCAGGTTAGCGCAGAACCCCCACTGCACCACACTTACAGGTTTCCGTAGAGCCCCTACTGGTACTAAAAGTCACTTGCAGGCTAGCAAAACAGACGAATGCAGATCTCACTAGCAGATTGGCCAAGAAACCCCACTACACCAGCAGGCACTAAACCCTATACCCTTATACACCAGCCGACACTTGACCCTAAACCCCACTAGCCAGGAGGCACTTAAGCTTTATTCCTACTACACCAGCAGGCACTAAACCCTATACCCTACTAAACCACACTTGCAGGCCAGCAAACTAACATGGCGGGCCTTACTAACATGATCCCCTGAACCCCTCAACTCTCATCAACCTCACTTGAAAACGACCCCTTCATTTCTCAACCGATTGGACCTCACTTGCACGATCCCCTCAACCTCTCGACCATAATGGATCTCACCTGTAAGTTGGCGAAGAACCAGTAGTCCCTATACAGGCCCAAACCATGATTGCATGGCACCTAGCAAAATAGTATACCGGTAAGTGTCATCCAGTGTATAGAGCTTCAACCCCTAATGGATCTCACCTGCAGGTTGGCGAAGAACCAGTAGTCCCTATATAGGCCCAAACCATTCTTCGATGTCGGAGACACATCAAAGAGGTCGAGAAGCAGGGGGGTGGGTGGAACCTGCGGGGAAGGTGGAGGAGTGTTGTGTGGGGGGGGGGGGGGGAGGGGAGGGGTATCAGCTGAACTCACTGAAGCTATCATGTAAGCAGGTATGCAAGCATGCAGCTGGGGGGTGGACGGGAGTTGTGGGTGAGGAGTTGTGGGTGAGGAGTTGTGAGACTGGCATGAGGCAGGAGACCATTGCGTGCATGGAAAATAAGTTACCATGCAAGCGATCATGCACGATGCCATGCACGATGCCATGCAAGATACCATGCAAGCAATCATGCAAGATACCATGCAAGATGCCATGCAAGATACCATGCAAGATACCATGCATCCACATCCAGCGACAGCCAGGCTAAATACTGTCAGGGTTCAGACAGACAGACCAACAGACAGACAGGCAGGCGGGCGGGCGGGCGGGAAGGCAAGCGGGCGGGCAGGCAAGCGGGCGGGCAGGTAGGCAGGCAGGCAGGCAGGCACGCTCAAGCGCAGATCTCACATCTGTGTGGTTCATCCGAATGACGTAACTCCATGACAGACCAGTTGGCGCAGGCCCTGCTGCCAGGTGCGCTGAGATGATGATCACGGCGTCAATCTGTTACGCAGGGTGCGTAAGGGGGGGGGGGGGTATAATTTCAGCGCCCTTTGGCTGCACTTCAAGTAGAACTCGGCTACAATTCAGCTATACTTCAGCTGAAACTCAGCTACACTCCTTCCCGCAGCCAGGGGGGGCTTAAGCAGCCAGCCCTGTTTCTGAGGCAACCGGCAATCGATTGGTCATGGTCTGCACCGGCCCCGTCGTGGCGTCCCGGCGTCCGGAAATTTCTGGCTCCAAGCGGGAGGACGCTAGCCCCATGCCAGGGGAGCAGAAGAAAGCCACATGCCCCAGGGGATCAGACGCTGGTTCATACTTGGATCCCCATGGCTATCGCCACCGCGGCCTCTCGGGACACAAACCTAACTCACATACCTAGCTCATACCTAGCTCATACCTTGCTCATACCTAGCTCACACCCAGCTCACACCCAGCTCACACCCAGCTCACACCCAGCTCATACCCAGCTCATACCCAGCTCATACCTAGCTCATACCCAGCTCATACCCAGCTCATACCCAGCTCATACCCAGCTCACACCCAGCTCATACCTAGCTCATACCTAGCTCACACCCAGGTCATACCTAGCTCACACCCAGGTCATACCTAGCTCATAACCAGCTCACACCCAGCTCACACCCAGGTCATACCTAGCTCATACCTAGCTCACACCCAGGTCATACCTAGCTCATAACCAGCTCATACCTAGCTCATACCCAGCCCATACCTAGCTCATACCCAGCCCATACCCAGCTCACACCCAGCTCAAGCCGGCTTTGTATCTGGAGGGGTTGTCACGGCGACTTTGCCACTGCGGCCTCCCTAAGCTGCATCACAGTAACCTCCATGTTCACACCCAGCTCATACCTGGCTCGCACCTGGTTTTTACATAGTTCACACCCACTTTCTATGAAGGTCACACCTGGTTAGGGTTTTCCATGGCCTTCGCCACTGCAGCCTCTCCCGATTCCATCACAGCTACTGCATGCCCATCCAGGAGGTG
The DNA here is from genome assembly GCA_037349105.1 of Limnomonas spitsbergensis. Lineage (NCBI taxonomy): Eukaryota > Viridiplantae > Chlorophyta > Chlorophyceae > Chlamydomonadales > Limnomonas > Limnomonas spitsbergensis. The sequence goes on from JAYJMM010000114.1 coordinate 4,880,226, forward strand.
GCTGTAGCAGGAGGCGTCTTGATGGCATGTGGACGCCTCCTGCGTCGTCAGAATGGGGTTTTGATGACATGTGTAAGCCTTCCGAAACGTTACACATGTACAGCACAGTTCATTGTAGGGATTGCATCAAGATCCCTCCTGCCATAGCCACATTTCATGTAAAGGTGGCTTTGGCAGGAGGGACCTTGAGGACATGTGGAGGTCATCGAAAACGTTACACATCAACAACACTATTTATTTTAGGGCGCTTCGGCTACACTAGAGCTAAACTTCAGCTGCCCTCCAGTCATACTTCTTCCAGAACTGGATATTGCAGGAGGGATCTTAATGCCATGCGGGGGCCTCCTGAGACGTTACACATGAACAGCCTTTTTTATTTTAGGGTGCGTCAGCTACACGTCAGCTACACGTCAGAAACATTCAGCTGCACTTCGTGTTGGTGTGAAGGTGGCTGTATCAGAATAAGTCTTGATGCCATGTGGAGGCCTCCTGAAACGTTACACATGAGCAGCACTGTTTATCATATAGGATCTTCAGCTACACTACTGCCACACTTCAGCTACACCTTAGCTACACTTCATGTAAAAGGTGGCTGTAGCATGAGGGGTCTAGGTGACATGTGGAAGCCTCCTGAAGCGTTATAACTTAAAAGTGAGCAGCACATTATTCTAGCTTCTCTCCAGCTTCTCTCCAGCTACACTTCCGCCACACTCCCTCCTGGAGGTGGCAGGAGCAGGAGGCGTCATGATGACATTTGCATGCCTTCTGAACCGTGACGAGGGTGTCACACTGTCTACTCTAGTACGGTTCGGCTACACTTCAGCTACATCCCGGTCGGGGGCCTGACAGCCTGACAGGACCTGGTACAGCATGCCCATCTAGGCGGTGGCTGCAGCAGGAGGCGTCCTTATGGAGCATCTGGAAGCCTCCTGAAACATTGGGAGCAAACTACGTTGGGTCACAACCCTCTGGACACGCCAAAATATTTCACGCCGGCTCCACACCTTGCACCGCACCTGGACGCACGGAAACTTAACTAAGTTCAATCCACAAACTACCGTTGGACCACCAAAGTTATTTCTCCCACACACACCAGGCCGGAGCATGGCTAAGCACCTTCGTCCAAGGGAGTTCTTGCAACCCTCATCTCAAAAATTCCGTGGCTCACGTACTGCTACGGCCGAACGGGTGGCTTCCTTAATCCATGCCTCAGGAAGGATTGTTTATTTTTAAGCGCTTGCATCCCTCATCTCTAATTTCCGACTCGCGTTTTGAAGAGTCACTAGGAGCACGAATTTTATTCACACCCCTCTTTCTTAGGGTTTAGGGTTTAGGGTTCAGGGTTACCGGTGAGTGTTTAGGGTTCAGGGTATGGGTTGCGCGTCAGCCCAGTGCTGGCGTCTCAGCCGACCCCGCTAGCTGGCTTGGCGTGCGCAACAAAAACAACACCGATGGCATTTCAAGCCCCCACACACACATGGCCTGGTGCGGGCTACAAAAGCAGCATTGTTCTTAACTTGACTTCATAGCCTTGCGCTCTCACCAAGCATTGTGGGCCTGCCGCCTTGTTCAAAAACATGCAGTGGAAGCTGTTGGGAAGCTGCGGGTTGGGGCAGGTGTGCATGGCAGGATCCCGCGGACAAGCCAGCGCCTTTATCAGAACGGCGGTTAGATCCGCGACGTGCCTCGGATCCGTACCGGGGCAGGGCGCGAGCAGGATGTGCGCCATCCCGCTAGCGCCCGGCGCCACCGCCGGGCCTGCATGGGGCAGTGCGTTACGTTCTCAACAGCATGGTCGCATCAGCCATGATAGAGGAGGGGAGGGCTGCTGACACCTCGCCCTGATCGTACCCAACGCCATCGCCGGGCCTGCACCGCACAGAATGATGCATTCTCTATAGCATGACCGCAGCAGTAATAATGAAGGGGGGGGGCATCGGCTGCTGACACCTGGCCCAGATTGTACCCAACGCCACCGTAGGGCCTGTATGGGACAAAATGGTGCATGCGCAAAAGCATGGCCTCAGCAGTAATGATAGAGGGGTGGGTGGGCATTGGCTGCTGCAGACAACCTACTTGTGCCCAACGCCATCGCTGGGCCTGCGCAGGGCAGTAGGGTATATTGACATTGTTTGAGGTCTCCGTTCTACCAGTTCCCCATGTAGGACTTTTCTGAAATAAATCATGTGGCCGAGATATATCAATACGAGGCTCGCGGCTTGGGAAAGGACATCATGCCACAAAATGAAACAATCGCTTTTACCGCTCTTTAGCTTCAATCCAGCTACACACACAGCTACGTCCCGGGGCTAAAGCCATGGCATCTCAGTGCAACGCGTTCTGCTGCTTGGGTCGTCCGCCATATGCCACTCAAGGTTTGCTCCCCTACGGGCCAGGAGGGAGCTGCCTGGCAGGTCCCAAAGGTGGCCTGGTGCGTCATGTAAGCAAGCCTGGAGAGAGGGCGTTACTTGCCCCAGAAATGCAATGATGTGGGGGCTAAGGGTTAAGTTATCTCGGCAATCAGACGCAACCACCCACAGCCTTGACCGAAAGCGCCAGCAGGTAGGCAGGCAGGGCAGACGGGGAAGAGAAGAAGAACCAAAAGGTTGACCCTGACAGAGGCAGGACACGAAGCACAGCAGCTCAAACGGTGGAGAGCTTCGGTGAAGAGAAGCATTTATTGTCATAGCAGCAATGGTGACGAGGCACCAGCTGCTGATATGTCAACAGCAGCAACGCGTCGGGGTTCAAGGTTCAAGGTTCCTCTTTTTTTGTTGCGCTTTCAAGAACATAATCGTGGCAGCAATGGCAATGAGGTGTAGGCTGCGGACATGCCGCGTGCAATAGCATGCTCTGCTTTGGTTTTAGTTTGTTTTCCAAGCCTGTCCAGTGTCTAGATTTCAATATCAAGATGAACGGATGGAGAGAGAGAGAGCAATTATGTGTGCCGCCTTGGGTTCGTGTGAGTGTATCAGAGAACTCCTCCGAAATAAATCAATATGAAGCAATTATGTGTGCCGCCTTGGGTTCGTGTGAGTGTATCAGAGAACTCCTCCGAAATGAATCAATATGAAGCAATGAAGCTGATTCCTCAACTCCAGCAGTCGCAGATAGGTTGAATCAGCTTCGCGTTGTGGCTGTTGGATCAAGAAGCTGATCTGGATCCAGCCAGATCTCGAGGTACATGTACCAGTGTTATTTTGAATTTGTGCTCATCATGTACACTTCAGCTACATCTCGGTCTGTAGCTCAAGGCCCTGGTTCGCCAAAGCCCTCTCTTTCGGTCAGGGCCGCAGGTCGGTCAGGCTTTGGTCGCAATCGCCGCAGGGGTGACATCACGGCTGCCCGCCAAAATTGCCTTGAGCATGCTTTAAAAAAAACAAGCATCGTTAGCAAGTACTGAGAATGTTGGCCCCCCCTTTCCCCCCCTAAGATGGCCTGGTGCATGCAACACATGAACCCTAGCAGTGGCCTGGTGCATGCTTACAAAAACCTGAACCCTCAAACCCCCAAAGGTTGGCCAGGTGCATGTTTAAGAAAACAGTGGGACATGCACAACCAGGCATGCGGCATGCGCCAGACATGGACAGGGAAAGCACCAGGCAGGGAAAGGCATGCGACAGGCATGCACAGCCCACAGGCCTCCTGCAAAACGCACCAGAATAAGGATTGGGCCCAGACCACCATCTGGACTCGATGTCAATGGATGCAGATGGCACGGACTGAGGGTGCGGCACTGGCTTGATGTAGTAGCGCGGAATCCACATTAGCAGGAAGAACGCAGCTGGCAGGCAGATCTGCATCAGGGAGGTGCGTGTAGAAAGGAGAGACAGGAAGAAGCAGTTTAAAAACGTTGAACTGTTGTGGATGTGGTGCGGGCAGCGGTAACTCGGGAGACCTCGGCCGAGGGAGGTGAGGACGGACCTGCAACAGAAGCGCTCCCCACCCGCCGATGCCCAGGACGGATCTTCGGCTTCGGGTCTGCAGGATGAAGTTCTTTCGAAGGAGAGCGGCAAGCTGTCGCATGCCTGACGACGCGGCCATGTCGGGGCCCGATGTCATAGGATATGGATCTAATGCGAACCCGGCCCAATTGAGTGATGACCAGTGGCGATGACCTAAGGGTGGGGTTTGGTCGGTGGGGTTCAGACGGTGGGGTCTTAGTTCATGCTTTGCTCCAGCTCCCCTGCTTTGAACGTGCCAGACATGAAAACATATCCCATCGACCCCATAGACATCTGATCTGCGCAAGATCTGGAAGGCTCATTTCTTACGTTTCTAAAGTATCAGATTCATCCACACATGTGTGTAAGTGTGGATCGAGCATCGGCTATTCGGCTGGAGCAAGGTTTGAGAACGATTGATCTTGTTAAGTCCCAGCAAAAGAAAAGGTTGGAGCATGCATATCTGCGCCACTCCCCTGGGTAACATCTTGTCGCTCGGGGTGTCGCCCATGCCCGCTGTTTCCTAGCATGTAGTAACATGCTAGGAAATAGCCATGTCAATAAGACAATAACGTTACACCTCTGGGCCCGCCCAATTGGAAATAGCCATGTACCCAGGGCAACATGGGCATGCTTCTCCCTGGGCGCCAACGCCGCCTTGCTGAAGCCATGGAAAGCCACCCCGACATGGATCTCACGCTGGAGGAGGAACTACTCCACGCCGTTACGCCATGCTGGTTGCTCTGGTTCGTGCGCGCCTAGGATGTCCCCTATATTCTGGCCCCTCCACCCCTCCTTCCTATCGCCCTCCTCACATTGACCTTCACCAGTCACCACTGCCCAAGCTGCGGCCTTGTGCCTCCTTCCTGCCCCCCACCCCACCCACGCCCATGGTCCCCCATTCCCCGCACTCCCCATGGCCCCCTCATCCATATGACGGCAAGGCTCCGGGCTGTGCCGGGGGCCAGCATCCATTGTCGAGGGTCCCAGTTCAATGACCTGGCACCGTTGGGCCATGCACAAGAAGGCTCGACCGCGTGGGCACCCAACTTTGGCTCGACCCCATGGGCGCCCCCGCTACGTGTGTTGCCTTGCCTCTTTGGGGCAACCCACTCATGAAAGGAGAGGAACCCGTTTACCATCGGACGATCGCTTGGCCGGTCATACTGCAACCAAGAGGGCCCAGAGGGCCCACGTCATCAACCCTTTGACACTTGGCCCTGAATGGCATGATGGCTGCCAGTGAATGGCCATGGTCTCGCTTTATTTCAACCACACGTGCCAATTCAGATGTCCCCCAACCGAAAGACCCGGCAGGCCCCCCTTACCACCGAACGTACTCCCTCAAAGCACACTGCTTCTGGATTTACCCCGTTGCATGAGCAGTTGTGGCAGAGCTTCCGGGGGCCCTCCCGCCTGATCGACCTATCAAACCCCACTATGCGATAGACCACTTGGAGTCAGCCCACCCTGGTCAGGAGTTAACATATAGAGGAGGCAGATGTGGCGAGATATGCCATTAGCGCTGATATAGGGTTGCCGGGCCGCCCAGCGCGCCTTGCTGCAAGAAGGTCGCTAAAAAGCACAAGGGAAAGACGCTCAATACAGGTCATCATGATGTACCTGCCCAAGTTGAAGTTAGACCTACCTCAAGTCTCCTGTTTCTGGAGCATTTTGATCTCCAGCGAGAGGAGGTACACAAGTAAGTAGGAAGGTACACAATCTGCATCCTGGCCTGGATCCCATACATACCGGTAACATGCGTTTTTGTTTGGATGTATTATCATATTTATTCTGACACAATTAGGTGTACCGTTACCGGTACCTGAACAAAGAAAACCCACGCATTTGAATCAGATGTCGCACGTACTGACTGAGACTCCATTTCACCATTAACCCGGCAAGAATTTGTCCCAAGAAGGCAAGAAGACCATGAACAGGATTTGTGCCTCTGCGGAGCCCTAGTAAACCTTTTCTTGAAGAACATACCAAAATAGCTGATGACAACGCTACCTCCTGCGAAGCAGACGGGTCCACCGTAATATAAGCGTCTACGGTCCTGTAAAAGCGACTCAAACATCGCACCACCCCTAAGATTGGCGTCTACGGTCCTGTAAAAGCGAAAAGCGACTTTGATACCGTAGACGTCCTTAGCCTTCGCACCGTTTTATGCTTATTGGCTTGCACGGAATAACAAGCGGCTTATCAATTAATAATTGCAGGGTCACGCGGCTTGACATAATTACTAAATTCTGACATTTTTACTCCGTGCGTCCTACATTCCCTTGCAGCTCCTACGCCTACTCTCGCTAGCAAAATGCCAGTTCCCATGAAAAAGGCTTTGTAGATTAACATTTAACTATGCATGGCCCATGCAGCTTATTAAAACTACTTTTTGGCCATGCGGTTATCAAAAACTCAAATTAATTGCCTCATGCGGGGGCAAAGAACGTTTATGGTACCATACGAATTGCTCCGATGATCTGCTGATGGGATTAGACCCCTCATATGCCTTACATCTCTGCTGTTTGACTGAGAAATTGAGGTTTGACTGGGTTCCATTCCCGAGCCGCGGGTGCGATGAGTGGTCTCCCAGGGGTCAAAAATATTTGTTGACGATGGGAGTTGAGACTTTTGACTTGTGTTGCATTACTTGGTAGTATTTTTGCATGAAAGTATATTTTTTGCTCGGCCTTAACAAAGTGTGAGACAGGCCGCCCAACCCCTCAAAACAAAACACGAACAGATAGCCCGCTGGGTGCCCTTCAATTATGGCCCTCTTCGTCGTCAGCAGGGAAAATGGAGGTATCACTTCGCACACGTGAAGTTTATCCGATAGATGGAACACGATAGAGCGTTCCATACTTCGATGCGGTAGGCCACACACACCGTTGCATGTCGGTCAGTGACATGTTGGCGGCATGTCCTCATGAGTCGGTCGGATCGGATCGGGGGTTATTTACTCTCGCAATCGCTGTAGACGCTAGGAAATGGCTCGAAGACTGCAAGTTAGCCTAGTTAGCCATTGGGTTGATAGGCACTGCTGAGATTACGTGCCGTTAGAAATGCAAGCAGGTCGCTGCATCGGATCGCTGCATGACACACATACATGCTGCTACCAGTCTCGAAGGTTCGTTCCAGCTGGACGAAACATTCGCTATTAACTAAGGTTCGGGCCGGGCTGATGACCGGTGTTCATGACTGCGCCCTGGATCAGCGCTCGGTGTGACTACGCCACGCCCTACACTTCCCCTTGAAGGCCACACTCATTATTACTCCATTGGCTCCATGGGTGACACGCCTGCGCCAGCACCGCGTCACACTCTGACCTCACTCTTGCGTAAGTGTCTGTCGCAGCCTCGCAGGGCACTAGAAAGCCAGGCCAAGTAAGCATTGCAAGTATGACCCACAATAACTGTCTCAGCATTCATGCTTGGCAGATTTCAGCAAACGACGACGCAACTGCACGCGACGCCCCCGGCCAGGAAAAGCGCAACAGCGCACCCCGCTCCAGCCCCGGCTCCCTCTGGCTCCACACTCCTACCGCCTACCTACCACACAGCTCTCAGCGGCCCGCGGACAAACTGCAAACAGGTTAATAGTTCACAGATACTTCAGAATCAAAGGCCTCATTTTTGGCCATGGTCCCTTGCGACACGCAACGAAGCAGCTGTCGCCTCACAGCCTCTGCTACCACCTGCCCTCAACACCAGCAGCACCAGCAGCTGCTGCAGCAGTTGTCACCCACAGGCTACTACCCGGATCCAACAGCGACGCATGCGCAGGTGGGAAAGCAGACGCGTCGCGTGCTGACCGAGGTAGAAATTCGCGACGGTGGCAGATCGCTATCGCATCGCGAAAATAGGGTGCGGGTTCCTGCTGCCTGGCCGCGCAAGTTTCATGACGTTTCGGTATCAGTACAACGCATGCATAACAGTGCTAGCCATTTTTTTCTTTCTATTCTGGGTTTACAAGCGCAGTGATTCGATCAATGCAGTCCTCCACCCTGACACAAGTGGCACTGAACACATTAACACAACCTCGACTGTTACGTGGGGCACGGGTAAATTCATCCTTGCAAGCAACTGATTTCGCATGTCAGTGGTGCATGCCGGAAGGCCTGAGACCCTCTCTTTCCTACCTGCAGTCCTGCACTCTTGCCGCCACCCATCACGTTGTCGCCTTCATGATCTTCTCCTGAGGACGAACAAAGGGCTCCACATTCCATCAACCAGGCCACCTCAGGCTCAGAAAACACTGAATAGTTGATTCCGCCTCCCCGTCGCCTACTCACTTCCCATCAGGTTGTTTCCGATCATGTACTCTTCCAGAGGACTCACGCGGAGCTCCTCGAGCACCTGGGCCTCAAGCTCAAGCTCCGCAAGCTTGGCGGTGTCCAGGTCAGTTTGTAAGAGGAGCCCCAGAGCCAGTCTGCAATCCTGCATTATTAGGCATACCGTAGATTCCGCAATCAGATAACTGCGCTCACGCAAAGTTCCACTTAAACAGACTGCCTACATTCTGCAGTACAACAGCCGAACAGAAGTACAGAACCAACCGACGTAGCGTTGTTCCACCAGAAGCTAAGAGGAAACACTGGGCTGGACGCCCTAAAACCTCTCAAAAACTCAACATGATTTGACTGCCCTCGGGTATGAAAACACTTTTTCTTTAGTGCTGTTCTCAGGGCAAATTATTGACCAAAACTCTCAATTTCTGGCTGAAAACTGGCGTCGACAACAATGGATCATAGCTATATTCATGGATCCCTCAACCCCACACAAAGTAAATTATGAGGGAGGGCAAGGCAAGGCAAATCCAAAAATCTATGTTTGTAGCGAAGTCCATAACATGCCCATCAATCAGGCACGATATGGCCCAGGTTCTGCCATTACTGTGGCGCTCCTAAAGCTACTACAGGTTAGCAGGTTGCTCGGATCATGGTAGCACAATCCAGCTGAACCTATGCTGCATCGAGCCGTATCGTGCCGTATCATGGCACTTTGGTAGTACAATCTGGCTAAACCTGTGCCGTATTGCGCCGTATTGCGCCGTATCGTGCTACCCTGGCTCGGATTACTGGGCATGGTGGCAAAGTCCCTATCGTGCCTTACATTGATCAGGCACGTTATGGCCCTGGTCATCCTAAACCTGGGCCATATCGTTCCTTACCCTGATATTTTTGGCAGTACCATGTGGCTTAAACTGTGCCGTATCGGGCCGCATCGTGTTCCCTTGGCAGTCCGATCGGGCAGAACCGGCAGAACCCTGTATAGCTATACGGGTGCGCCTACCTCACCATTTCGACTGCTGCCCCTGTTCCCTCCAGGTGGACTTGCACCGCCTGTACCGCGAGGTCACATCCCTGGGCGGCCTCGAGCCCGTCACGCGCCGGAAGCAATGGGTCATCATCTGCGAGCCTTTCAACTTCCCTCCCAGTTTCACCAACAAGTCCTTTGTCGTCAAACGGCTGTATGTGGACGTGCTGCACCACTACGAGCAGACCTATTTCCACCGGGTGCAGGGGCCGCTGGTCGCGGCCGCGGCCGCGACCGGCGGTGGCCCCACAGACATCGCCTGGGAGCCTCTGTTTGTCGTATCTTTGCTCCCACCCGCCGCCAGGGTGCCCTGGGTCAAGGAGCGGGCCGCCGCCACGAGGCGCGCGAAGAACGCTTGGAGGCTGTCGGGCTCTGCAGCGGGCCTCTGCTCCCCGCTGCCGGGCTCTGGCGGGTTCTGCTCCTCGCTGCCGGGATATGCGAGTTCCTGCTGCTCGCTGCCGGGACAGCAGCCTCAACGGGCGGCCAGCGTGAGCACGCCGCCAGCAAGACCTCACTGGTTAAACTCCTGTACCTTGATGGGCACATCAGGCACTGCTTCGGTGAGTGGGTACGTACGAACTGACAGCTGGCGGGTCCAGCATCCTGATGTACATATGTATGCTTGGTGCACTTGCTAGATAGAAGAGGGTGTTCTACTTCACATTCGATTTCGGTTGGGCACGCCTTTCAAGATGTACGAGATGTGTCAGTCCACTCAGGCTTGGCAGTGTTTGTTTGACCCTCCAGCTGGGCCCCGCCCCCGTCACATCCACTCCCCCTCTGCCACTGCCACCAGCTAGGCCTGTGACGTCAGTTATCTGGCTCACAAACTTTCAACTGCCCAATTCGGTGTGCGCGACACTGCCTACCTTTCACACACTCCATCCGATCAGGCGGCGGCGGCCAATCCTAACTTTCACCCAGATCACCTGTCATCCCATCCAAACTTCCTTTTAAATCATGCGTCGCGCTTGTCAAATCAGTTTCAAGCTTCCATTCGAATCCCTTGTCCGTCGTCCTCATGCAATTCCACTTGGATCACGCGAAACTTTTGAATTGTCCTTGTAATCCCCCTTCGTCCGTTGCAAGTTAGGCCAGAGCTCTGCCCCATTTTAACCTCCATTTGGGCCACCTGTTGCCTTTTTCAACCCCCCATAAGTATCACCTGCATCACCTGCTGCCCCGCCCCTTCGCAGCTAGTGCACCGGCAGCCATGCTCAGCGCCTCACACACCCCCTGCTGCATGGTCTGCTGCCACCCAGCCCTCCGCGCTGCAAGAAGCCAGCGCCCGGCTGCTCAGCCCGGCATTCCACAGCTCCGTGACCACTGCTATTGACGTGTCCTGGCTCCCGGTGATGCCGCCACTGAGCCCGCTGGAGGCCGAGCAGCCATGCGCTGGTGCGTTCTCATCGAGACTCTTATCGTCGTTTCTGCCAGGTACAAACCGTACAGACCTGCCAGCAGCCGAGCAGGCATGGGCTGGTGCGTCCTTTTTGGGGCCGCTGCCGCCGGTGCTGCCAGTCACAAACCGTCCGAGCCTGTCTGAGGCCAGGCAGGCACAGGCTGGAGCATTTCCCTCTGGGAAGCTGTCGTCCGTGCTGCCATACAGAGGTCGGACACCCTTGGAGTTGTTTGATCCACTGGTAGACAGGGAACAGGTGAGAGTGATATGTGCTGCAGTGAGAGAGTATTATATTTGAGTGACGGGTGGGACTGATGACATGTTGAGGACACCTGGGTTTGGGGTTTATGTTAAGGGTTAAGGTATGACAACAATCAGCAGTGACAGCATTCACACATACTGCTTGCATCTCTGTGGGCTGAGGGTTCAGGATTAAGAGTTAGGGTGCCAACTCAGCTCGAAATTGTGACAGCTCAGCTCGAAATTATATCGATTCAGCTCGAAGTCTCGATGTTCGGTCTGTCCTTGAGTCTGACGACTACTTGAAGATGAAATAGAAACCTACCCCCCCCCTCAACCGCCTCCCCGCCCCCCCCTCCCCCCCTCCCCCCCTCAACCGCCTCCCCGCCCCCCCTCCCCCCCTCAACCGCCTCCCCGCCCCCCCTCCCCCCCTCCCCCCGCCCCCCCTCAACCGCCTCCCCGCCCCCCCCTCCCCCCCTCCCCCCGCCCCCCCCTCAACCGCCTCCCCGCCCCCCCTCCCCCCCTCCCCCCGCCCCCCCTCAACCGCCTCCCCGCCCCCCCGCCCCCCCTCCCCCCCGTGTGCAGGTCATGAAGCGCCGCCTGTCGCCCCCCAGCCAAGCGCTCAGCCGCCATGCCCCCCCAGACCTGCTGCCAGACCTATGGCAACATCTGCAGCCCGAGCAAAGGCAGGCCTTCCTCGACCTGGTGAGTCAGGCAGGGCGGCTTCTCAAATTCAAAATAAAAATCGAATAGAACCGAATAGAACCGAATAGAACCGAATATGACTGGGTCTTGTATCACATAAATGCAGGCACAATCCTGCCATGCATTAATTTGAAGTTCTTGGCCGCAAACAGGCTGGCAGAGAACCCCTGATGCCCCCGGTGCTTGCTAATCTTGTAGACCTCATGCAATAGGGTTTGGGTTAATTTTAATACCGTAAATATCCTTTGCAAATACTGGTAAAATATTATTTGCACATAACCTCTTCTGTCCCCCTCCCCACCACAGGCCGCACGTGACCTCTCCCCCTGCCCCCTCTAACCCCCACAGGCTGCACGTGACCTCGAGCGGTACGACCAGGAGGTGCACGCCTTCAAGCGCCGCAGGACGGTGTCAGACAGGTCAGCCCCTGCCAGCCTGGCGTGTGCTGCGAGTGGCGGGAAGAGAGCTGTGCAAGGCCTTGAACGCGCTAACGCTTCGAGCGCCAGCGGCCTTGTGCAAGGCCTTGAATGCACTAACGCTTCAAGGGCCAGGGGCCTTGTGCAAGGCCTTGAATGCACTAACGCATCGAGGGCCAGCGGCCTTGTGCAAGGCCTTGAATGCACTAACGCTTCAAGGGCCAGGGGCCTTGTGCAAGGCCGTGAATGCACTAATGCTTCGAGGGCCAGGGGTCTTGTGCAAGGCCTTGAATGCACTAACGCTTCGAGGGCCAGGGGCCTTGTGCAAGGCCTTAAATGCACTAACGCTTCGAGGGCCAGCGGCCTTGTGCAAGGCCTTGAATGCACTAACGCTTCGAGGGCCAGCGGCCTGGTGCAAAACCTTGAATGCACTAACGCTTCGAGGGCCAGGGGCCTTGTGCAAGGCCTTGAATGCCACAACGCTTCGAGCGGTCTCGGTGGTCCCTCGCAGCTTGATCAATCTCTACGGACCCTGCAGCAAAATCAGCAGGCGTCTGCAGGCCAGGAGCAGCAGCAGCAGCAACAGCAGCAGCAGGGGTCTTCAAGTCATCATCAACAGCAGCAGCAGCAGCAGCAGCAGGGGTCTTCAAGTCATCATCAACAGCAGCAGCAGCAGCAGCAGCAGCAGGGGTCTTCAAGTCATCATCAACAGCAGCAGCAGCAGCAGCAGAGGTCTTCTAGTCATCATCAGCAACAGCAGCAGGGGTCTTCAAGTCATAACCATCATCATCATCATCATCATCAGCAGCAGCAGCAGCAGCAAGGCTATTCGAGTCATAATCATCCGCATCAGCTGGAGTTTTCAGGCCAACAGCAGCAGCAGAGGCATGCAGGCCAGCCAAATCGCCATGGGCCCTGCAGAGCTGCCAGCCAAGAGGCTGAGGAGCTGAGCAGCCAGTTATGGTGGGCATCACGCAGCGGAAGTCCCGGTGGCAGCAGCGGCTGTTATCAACATGGGGACGGAAGCAGCCACAAGATTGGCGCCGGCATTAGCCATAAGACAGGAGGAGGCTGCGGCTTCCAGATTGGCATTGGCAGCAGCTCCCAGATCAGAAGCGGCAGCAGCCAAAAGCCAACAGTCAACACTGACGGCGGCAGGGCCACAAGCCCTGGTCCAGGCAGCAGCCACCAGCTTTGCAATGGGCCGCCTCCTGCGCCACCTGCAGGCCGTCATCGCGTCCAGTCTGCGTTTTTCTCAGACTCGCATGACATGGCATCCATGCGGTCTGAAGCCATGCGAGCCAGTCTCGGCGGTTCCGGTGCAGGTGCCGCTGCCGGGGCTGGGGCTGGTGGCCCTGAAGCTGTCAAGGTTGCTGCGGAGGGATTTTGCTGGTTCCCCACCCGGCCTCAGCCCTCTGGCCGCTCTCAGCCTGGCAGCACGCGCTCGGTTCTGGCACACGCGACGGGGTGCTGCAGCATGCAACGGGATGTCAGGGCATGCAACCCGCTACGCTGCTCAACGTCAGGTCAGGGAGATCTAGGATTCCTGCGCCCCTGCAGCGACTTATACCCGCCGCCACAACAGCAGCAGCAACAGCAACAGCAGCAAGAGCAGCATTATGGGCAAAAGCAGCAGCAGCAGCAGCCGGAGCAACCGCAAGAACAACAGCAACAGCAGCGTCTACAGCAACAAAAACAGCAGCAGCAGCAGCAGCAGCAGCCGGCGCAAGAAGATCCTGCTGAACAGAGCAACAGTGATGACCTCGGTCTGGCCATGCTGCTGCTGGATGACCTGCAGCTGCAACAGGACCGGGCGGAAGCGTTCATCGAAGACTTGTTTTCCCACGCAAGCCCCCGTTGAAGCTAGTGTCACCACTGTGCCTATGATTTGAGACTGTGAGTGGACCTCTTACCGCAACCAAGCCTCTGCGCAAGCGTCAATTGCCGGGTTTTTCAAGTCCAGGCAATCAAAACCCTGTATGTGGGGAAGTGAGTCCTGGGCTGCTGAAGGCGCGCCATTGACTTCACAGGAACCGTAAATTAACGAAATTATGACGATTCTGAAATTATGTTCCTTTAAGAACATACATAGAGGGCCCGCACTGGCCCGCACTGCATGCTACGGTGTAGGGGTCCTTGTGCTGTTGTGCACTGCATGCTACGGTGTAGGGGTCCTTGTGCATACGTCAACCATTTTGAGGAGGGCCTACAGTACCCTACCAGTGTACCATTATCCTGCTACATGTATCCACTCACTAACTACACTAATGCAGCTCTTAGGACAAGTTAGCTGAAACAGCAGCGGTAATTATTGGCTTTCAGTTTAAAGCGCATCACTGATGTGATATCAATGGCTTTGGGGCTACAGTGCCCTGCCAGTGCACCATTATCCTGCTACATGTATCCATTAACGCGCTACGGAGCTCTTGACACAAGCGTGCTGCCATGGTAGCGAGATCCATGGGCTCTCAGTGTGAAGCGCACCGCTGCCGTGTTGTTAATGGCTATTGGGCTTTAGTCCCTTACTAGTGCAACATAAAACTACTACATGTATCCATTAAGGGACCTCATAAAAAAAAGTCGGATGAAACGGCAGCGAGATCGATTGGCTTCCAATTTGGATCGCTGTTGTGTTATCAATGCCTGCTGGGCTACATTGGCCTGCCAGTGAATCATTAAACGACTACATGTATCCGTTGGCGGACCTCGTAACACAGATGACCTGGAATCTGGAATAACAGCGAGCTTTTTGGCATCCAGGTTGCAGCGCTTGACTGCTGTTGTCAATGGCTGCTAGGCTACAGTCCCCTACCAGTACACCATTCAACTACTGCATGTATCCATGAACGGACCTCGTAACACTAGTGGGGTGCAGGAACAACGAGATTCATGGCTTCCAGTTTGCAGGCTATGCTTAGGGGTCGGTCAGACTGCGTTGCGTTTGAGGTTGCGTTTGGACTTCCAAACGCAAACGCAGACGCGAAACGCAGGGGGGGGGGGGGGGTTAGCGTTTGGATAAAACATTGGTATGTTTAAATGGAATCAACTGCGCCCTTATCTTCTGATAGGCTATTTACGATTATGAATGTCAAACGCAACCCACCAAACGCGATAGTCTGACCGACCCCTTATGCTACTGGTACTTCTGTACCTTTGGTGACCAAAATGATTGGTTCACCCGCATTCTAGTATTTCTAAACTTCCCTCATACCATGTTTAGCAGGTCTGTTCAGGGGTCCTTGATTGGGCCGAGTCGGAAGTCTACGCCACCATGCAAAAGGAACGAGAACATGCAGCCATGCAAGATCAGGCATACGGGGACACATGGCGTCAAAGAGTTGGGTGCCCGCGCGGCTTATAACCATTTGAGCAGGGGTCAGAGACGAAGTATGTGAGCGTTTAACGACATGGCCATAAAGTCAGCGCCAGGCCTCCAACAGACTATTCCACTTCCACCACTTCCTCTGCCACAAGACACCCCACCACACTTTCAATTCGAATGCCGTGATCAAGACCTGGCCATCCCACCAGCTTAATGCTTATAGACCAACGGCCTTCCGTTACTCGCTTATGACATCCTCATGCTCACCTAGTCACCTGGACACCAAAACCCCTGCTGTAAACTACCCCCCCACCCCCCTACCCCTCTACTTACTGCCTCATCCTCAACTTGCATTCAAAATTCAAAACATGACTCAGGGCCCGTGGAATCTTAATACTCGACCTAGTGTACATGCTGAAGCTTGAGGGTTAGGGGCTTCACCCTAAACCCGGCTAACAATCCACAAAGTGTACATGCTGCTTGATTGTATCCCCTATGATAAAAGAAAGACGGCGGGTCTCACGTTGTAGTCGAACCGATAATTTTACGCTCAGCAGGGGCATGGTAGCACAATCCGGCTGGACTTGTGCCGTATTGCGCCGTATCATGCCGTATTGTGCTACCATGCTGCAGGGGCGTCAGGGTTAAGGAACCAATGCGGAATGGGCCGACAAGACGTCCACACCGTCACCCTCTCGATGGATCTTGACCCCGCCTTGATCCAGCTAGAAGCCCTACACACTTGCATGCCTCTCCTCAACCTCATCTGTGTTCTACCTGATCCAGCCAACCCCCCCTTCCTGACACCTCCTCCTCCTCCTGCGGATCTCGCTGTTCCCGCGGATCCACCGCATCGTCAGCATTGTTCCTCCTGCTAATCCGACTTGTCATCACTGCTCGTGGGCAGCTGCATCCTGGCCTGCGGATCCGCATCGTCAGCATTAATGCTCCTGCTTATCCGACTCGTCATCACTGCTCGCGGGCAGCTGCATCCTGGCCTGCGTCAAAACACGCCTCATGCCGCTCGACGCCTCCTGCGCCTCCGATGCGGCAAAAGGGCTGGTGACAGCGTCCGAGGCGCACGACTCATCACCTGTCCCGCCTGCACCAGCAGCCGAAGAAGGAGCAGCAGTGGGAGACCCCGCAGCAGCGCGGGGGGCAGCAGCGTGCGTTCCCACCACCTCGCTCCCTGGCCCACTAGATCCCGGCGGTGTGGTGAAGCTGACAGAGCCGTTGCACGCATGGCGGACCCCGCCTACCAGGCCACCATCTGAAATATCGGAACAAAGGACCGTCTCCCCGCAACAAGCTGCAGCCTCAGAGCCATGCTGGCCGGCATCGACGCTGCTGGACGTAGGGAATGGATGTCGGATTCTGTCGCTCGCCCCATCCGCTGCAGCAGCAGTAGTACCCTCTTGCCCACTCAAGCAGCTCCCGCTGCTGGCCTCACCGGCCGGAGCGTAATAGAAGCCATCGCTGACCGGAACGCCGTCTCGCCCATCGGTGCCGGGCGCCACGGCATCCACCGGCGCGGCAGCGGCCAACACGACGCTGCTCGAAGAGGCGTGGACAAGCGGCCCCGGCCCCACCCGCAGGTCATCCGCGACTAGCGGGCTGGCGGAACTGAACGAGGGTCGGGCGCTGGTAGACGGGTGTCGAGTGCTCGCCGACGAGCTGATGGAGCCAGCGGCTGCGTCATGGGACGCGTACGAAGCCGATACCGCCGCCGACACGGCTGCCTCCGCCGCCCGCCTTGATGACTGCGCCGCCTCGGCCGCCTCTGCGGCTGCGACGGCGCTCGTGGCTTTCGGGCTGCCACCCTCCGCCCAGCCCCCGATGTCCTGCTTCGACTGCAACTGGGTCATGCTGCTTATGCTCGAGGCCGGAGGCATCGTTCCGGAGGCTCCCGAACCAGGGGGAGCTGTGGCAGAGGCCTCAGCAGGATCGCCGCCGAAGCGCATGAACGCCAACGCTGAGGAGTCGGCGGACGCCGCCATGCGCGGGGACCCAGTCGAGGCGGCCCCATTGGTACTTCTGCCCGAGGCAGGCGCCGTGAAGCCGCTGATGCTCGGTGCTGGCAGACGGGCGGAGGTTGCGGGCGTGGCGTCCGCCACATCGGCCGCGCACACGAGCGCGAGTCGCAGCGTTGTCGGGTCCACTGATGTCTGGGACGTGGCGACATTGCTAATCTTAGGGCCGCCACCGCCGATGCTGACAGGGACCGGAGCGGTGCCCACCAGGGCCGGCGTAGCAGCTTGCACAGAGGGCGAGCCGGAGGAGGCCTGGATGCCAGGCGGGTTGCCGTCCGTGGAAGTTCTGCGGCTGGTGCTGACCTGCGCCAGCATCTTCCAGTTGGCGATCGCCGAGATGGCATACCTGGTTTAGGGTGCAGGTGGCATGCCTGGGTGAAGGGTTGAGGGTTAAGGGTACAGGTAGCATGCCTGGATGAGCCAACCCTGGGTGAGGGGTTGAGAGTTTAGGGCCAAGGGTAAAGATGACGTGCCATGGTGGGTGGTTCATGTTTCGAGGTTCAGGGTTTAGGATAGAGAAATGGCATGTGGCATATCTGCACGACAAAAGGGGCCTAGTACCCTACACAACAATAACGTGGTGATGCACCACCAGTAAACACAAATCAGAAACAAAGCAAAATTTGTCAAATGGTCTGTTGCCACCCCCATGTCGTTCATCCAGTGTCGACAAATCCGAAGGTTCAAGCCGCCGCCCATTCCCATCTAGGATCCCCAACCCTAGGATCCCCAATCATAGGATCTCCAACCCTAGGATCCCCAACCCTAGGATCTCCAACCCTAGGATCCCCAACCCTAGGATCCCCAACCCTAGGATCCCCAACCCTAGGATCCCCAACCCTAGGATCCCCAACCCTAGGATCCCCAACCCTAGGATCCCCAACCCTAGGATCCCCAACCCTAGGATCCCCAACCCTAGGATCCCCAACCCTAGGATCTCCAACCCCTAGGATCCCCAACCCTACGATCTTCAACCCTAGGATCCCCAACCCTTGAATCCCCAACCCTAGGATCCCCAACCCTAGGATCCCCAACCCTAGAATCCCCAACCCTTGGATACCCAACCCTAGGATCCCCAACTCTAGAACTCCCAACCCTAGGATCCTCAACCCTAGGATCTCCAACCCTAGGATCTCCAACCCTAGGATTCACAACCCTAGGATCCCCAACCCCTAGGATCCCCAACCCTAGGATCCCCAACCCTAGGATCCCCAACCCTAGGATTCCCAACCCTAGGACCCCCAACCCTAGGACCCCCAACCCTAGGATCCCCAACCCTAGGATCACCAACCATAGGATCTCCAACCGTAGGGTCCCCAACCCTAGGATCCCTAACCCTAGGATCCACAACCCTAGGATCCCTAACCCTAGGATCCCCAACCCTAGGATCCCCAACCCTTGGATCACCAACCCTTGGATCCCCAACCCTAGGATCCCCAATCCTTGGATCCCCAACCCTAGTATTCCCAACCCTAGGATCTCCAAATCTAGGATCCCCAACCCTAGGATTCCCAACCCTAGGATCCCCAACCCTAGGATCCCCAACCCTAGGATCTCCAACCCTAGGATCCCTAACCCTAGGAACCCCAAACTCTTGGATCTCCAATTCCATGTGCACACTCCCCCTCTACTCACAGCAGCCCCACATCTCCCGCTGCTTTCAGACTTCCTCCGCTAGATGCAACGTCCTCCTAGATTACGCTTCCCCTACTTCCCACACATCCCAACACTCCTCCACCTGCCATCACACCTGTATGCGTCCTTCACGATGCGGTTCATCAGGTGATAGTCCATGAGCTTGAAGGAGCCTGAGAGAGGATAGCAGTGCAGCAGTTTGAAAACAGGGGGAAGTGTGAAGTGTGGAAGAATGCAGACAGTGGGAAATCAGGGGGGGGGGGGGATGTGAGACCTCGATAAAGACACACAAGAGAGGACATGGCTTCTATCCCCGGCTGCGCTGTTTCCTCAACTCTCACGCCCGGGCGTAGCTTTCTTTCCTTCTTTGAGAGAGGACAGCAGTGCAGCAGTGTGAAAATAGAGGGAAGTGTGGAATCTTAAGGAAAGCTTGAATGCTTTCTTTCTTTCTTTAAGAGAGGACAGCAGCGCTGCGGCTAGCCCAGGTGTGAAGCGCGGGACCCATGAGCTTGAATGAGAGTGAAGGCAGCAGTGGGGGAAATGCCAAAGGATGTGTGTGTGTGTGTGTGTGTGTGCAATTTTGAAGAATAGTGAAATCACGAGAATAAGTTAGAGATCATAGACAAAGTGTGGACTGGGAAACCAAGGTTCATGAGCCTGAGAGAAGCTGGCCGCGCTGCGACACGCACTAAGGTCCAGTGCACCAGCAAAAACCTAAACCCTAAACCTTAAACTAGGATCCAGTGCACCAGCGAAACCCTGAACCCTAAACCCTAAACTAGGGTCCAGTGCACCAACGAAGAATACGGAACACGCACCGTTCACCCAATCTGGACATCCACATCAACTGTTTGCCGTCTCCAGTTGGAGGCTCAGGGTAAAGGCCTCCATGTTAAGATCTTCAACTAGTGGGAGGAAGATGTCATGCGGTCCCTCAGGCATATGTGAGACCTGATGTCTCCAGTTGAAGGCTCAGGGTCTTATGTCTTAACCCTGCACCTTAGACCTCAGGGTCTCACATATGCCGGGGGGACCGCATGACATCTTCCCCCCCGACTAGGTGAAGATCTTGACATGGAAGCCTTTACCCTATACCCTGAAGCTCACGTATGTCAGTATGTTGGGTGGCAAAAGGTACATGTCACTCTCTAGGTCATGTTTCTGAACACTAGAACCCTTCACTTCAGGCACTCACCTATGTGCCTGAGGTAGAGGTCGGTGTGGTGTCCCTAGACCCCCCCAACCCCCTCCGCTTCAAACTCCAAGCCCTTCACTTGAGGCACTCACCTATGTTGGGTGGCCTGAGGTACAGGTCGATCTTGTGTTCATATTTCTGAACACTAAAACCCTTAGCTTCAGGCACTCACCTATGTTGGGTGGCCTGAGGTATAGGTCGATCTTGTGTTCTCGCGACACTTGCTTGAGGTTGTGTGCGTGTGTCATCCAGGTCAGCTGGTTGATGATCTGGGAGTACCTGAGCAGCACGAGGGAGAGGGGGGGGGGGGCATTCGATGATGGATGAAGGGTAGTGTGTGTGTGTATGTGTGCCATCCAAGCAGAACCGTTTTTTTGTCATAATTAAATAATTCAATGACCGGTGCTGGTATTAAGTATTTCATGGTCATTATTGCAATACATGGTGCACTCACCAGGGTCATTACTTAACCATGGTCATTATTGCAATACATGGTGCACTCACCAGGGTCATTACTTAACCATGGTCATTATTGCAATACATGGTGCACTCACCAGGGTCATTACTTAACCATGGTCATTATTGCAATACATGGTGCACTCACCAGGGTCATTACTTAACCATGGTCATTATTGCAATACATGGTGCACTCACCAGGGTCATTACTTAACCATGGTCATTATTGCAATACATGGTGCACTCACCAGGGTCATAACTTAACCATGGTCATTATTGCAATACATGGTGCACTCACCAGGGTCATTACTTAACCATGGTCATTATTGCAATACATGGTGCACTCACCAGGGTCATTACTTAACCATGGTCATTATTGCAATACATGGTGCACTCACCAGGGTCATTACTTAACCATGGTCATTATTGCAATACATGGTGCACTCACCAGGGTCATTACTTAACCATGGTCATTATTGCAATACATGGTGCACTCACCAGGGTCATAACTTAACCATGGTCATTATTGCAATACATGGTGAACTCACCAGGGTCATTACTTAACCATGGTCATTATTGCAATACATGGTGCACTCACCAGGGTCATTACTTAACCATGGTCATTATTGCAATACATGGTGCACTCACCAGGGTCATTACTTAACCATGGTCATTATTGCAATACATGGTGCACTCACCAGGGTCATTACTTAACCATGGTCATTATTGCAATACATGGTGCACTCACCAGGGTCATTACTTAACCATGGTCATTATTGCAATACATGGTGCACTCACCAGGGTCATTACTTAACCATGGTCATTATTGCAATACATGGTGCACTCACCAGGGTCATAACTTAACCATGGTCATTATTGCAATACATGGTGCACTCACCAGGGTCATTACTTAACCATGGTCATTATTGCAATACATGGTGCACTCACCAGGGTCATTACTTAACCATGGTCATTATTGCAATACATGGTGCACTCACCAGGGTCATTACTTAACCATGGTCATTATTGCAATACATGGTGCACTCACCAGGGTCATTACTTAACCATGGTCATTATTGCAATACATGGTGCACTCACCAGGGTCATTACTTAACCATGGTCATTATTGCAATACATGGTGCACTCACCAGGGTCATTACTTAACCATGGTCATTATTGCAATACATGGTGCACTCACCAGGGTCATTACTTAACCATGCACTAATCATGGCTCCTTTATTTTGAGCTCACACTGGTTCGGGGACCCTGCCACATGCACCAAATGTACTGTTCCCCTGGACTGGAAACAACATCCCTAACCAGAAACCCTGAATACCGAAGACTAGGGGCATGGCCCAAGCACCCTTTGGTGGTAAAGGTCTACATGGCCCAAGCACCCTTTGGTGGAAAAGGTCTACATGGCCCAAGCACCCTTTGGTGGTAAAGGTCTACATGGCCCAAGCACCCTTTGGTGGTAAAGGTCTACATGGCCCAAGCACCCTTTGGTGGTAAAGGTCTACATGGCCCAAGCACCCTTTGGTGGTAAAGGTCTACATGGACCAAGCACCCTTTGGTGGTAAAGGTCTACATGGCCCAAGCACCCTTTGGTGGTAAAGGTCTACATGGCAGTCTGTCCAAGGCTCCATTTCCACTTACTTGGGCATGCTGATGTTGGAGCGCCACGAGGGGATGGGGCACCACCTGGCGCACGAGGATACGAAAGGGCAAATGATTATGAAAGGGCTCGAGGATGAGAAAGGGCAGGCGGATACATGAAAGGACACGCGGAAACGAAAGGACACATTTGCGAAAGGACATGAAGGGGCACGAGGGGCATGCCCAAGGGCAGGAGTAACAAGGGGATGTCCTAAAGATACAGGATAACGAGCAGATGAAGGGGCACTAGGGCATGCGGGAATAAACAGGGGACACGCCCTAAGGGTGCAGGAATACAAGCAGATGAAGGAACACGAGGGCATGTGGTCTGCTACTCCCAGTACCTGTAACAATGAGTAATAAGTGTACAGCCTCAAGTCCTACAAACCCGAACCGTCGACCCTACCTGTCCCACAGGAGCTGCCAGCCGCTGACCCCGCCTTCATGCGGCATGAGGTTGCGCCACCCTTCAAGCGGAGGGTTTAGGGTTTAGGGTCAGCGATTGGGGTCAGGAGTAGCCGAGTAGGATTTTGGGTCAAGCACTAGCCGTTAGGTGCCGGTTTCGCATTTTGAGAATGGTTTGTGTTTTGAAAAACTGAAGGGGTTGAGGCAGCAGGGTTGGGCTGGGGCTGGGCACTGGGCGCTGTCTCCCACACGAAAAGGAGATTGCCAGGATCAAGGGGCCAGGCTGGATGACGCATGCGATTTTGAATCCAGGCACGATTCCGAGTTCACACTAGATTTCGAATTTAAACTCCCTCGTATGATGACGTCCCGAATTTTCACACGTCACCATCGCTAACCCGACAGCAAGGGTTGAGAGCCCAAAGCGACCCTTTTTGTTTTCAGAGGGGCTGACGGCAGAACGACACACTACACGGCTCCTTGGCCTCATCCCGCAACAATTCACATCAGCCCGCGCTTTCCCCTTCTGCAAGGTGTGGCTTTCTTAACTTCTTGCCTTGTCACTGTTCACCGACGAGTCCTTGCCCTCCACAGGGCCAAGCGTAGAACCCTTCACCTTCCCCCCTCCTCACTGAATCACCTAAACCCTCACCCCCCCCCCCCCTCACCCACCAGAGTCATCCTTGCTCTCTACATCTACCACAATGACTGTATCCACGCCCATGGACCGCATGACGTCCACAGGGATGTTGTTCATATAGCCGCCGTCCACCAGCAGCCCCTCACCCTCCTCGTACACCGGCGGCAGCAGGCCCACAATGGTCATGGAAGCGCGCACCAGGCGCCAAAGCGTACCCTGTGGAGGGACCACAGAGGGGGGGGGGCAACGTGGCTGCCCTGTTCATAACGCACACAATGCACCAGGCGCCAAAGCGTACCCTGTGGAGTGACCACAGAGGGGGGGAGGGGCAGCGTGGCTACCCTGCACCAGGCGCCAAAGCATGCCCTGTCAAGTGACCACCATGGCAGTGGTAGTGACACAGGGGCAGGGGGAGAACCACGTGGATCCCCCGGCAATGGTAGCATCAAGGAAGAGGGCACTGCGGAGAGGGAAGCAGCCCCTCACCCGCCTCACCCGCCTCACCCGCCTCACCCGCCTCACCCGCCCCACCCGCCCCACCCGCCTCACCCGCCTCACCCGCCCCACCCGCCCCACCCGCCTCACCCGCCTCACCCGCCACACCCGCCTCATCCGCCTCACCCGCCTCACCCGCCACACCCGCCTCTAGTTTCCCCCCCCCGTGAATCAGCTACGTGTCAGCTATATTCCGGCCTCTGGCCTCTGGCCCCATTTGTGGCCAGCCATGCAGCTCTGACCACAAGTCATAAGCCTTGTAGAGGTTTGGTCCCAATCGTTACTTCCGCAGCCCCGGGATGGCCCGCTGAAAGTGGACTGGAAGCCTTGTAGAGGTTTGGTCCCAATCGTTACTTCCGCAGCCCCGGGATGGCCCGCTGAAAGTGGACTGGAAGCCGGGAAAAAAATACTGCCCGCCTCACACACAGCAGGCCCAAGATGGTCATGGAGGCATATATAGGGATCACAATGGCGGTGGCGGTGTGAGGGCAGGCACAACATATACGCTCTGCACACAGGAGGAGGGGGTGAGGGAGGGGGTGAACAGCTAGGCTGCCCTATTCAGAACACGCAATGCACAGCAGCGGCAGCGAGAGGGGAGGGGGAGAACAGCGTGGCTGACCCGTGTATAACGCACACAATGCGTGGCAGCGGCTGTGGGAGAGGAAGGAGGTGAACAGCGTGGCTGCCTTGTTCATAACACACCCAATGCACAGCAGCGCGGCAGCGGGGAGGGTAGAGCAACGACTGATGCCTCCCAACACACACACCCCCCCCCGCCTTTTGCCCCCTCTTAACATTTCCCCCCTCCCCCCCCCATCCGTCCGCCCTCCCCACCCCTTGAACCCTAAACCCCCATCACCACTCCATTCACATTCACGAGTGAATGGTGGGCTCCCCCTTTGGTCCATCGGGTGGATACCCTGGCAGGACAGGCAGACAAAGTCCCTCAATCAGCAGTGCTGTTCACCAGTATGAATGATTCACACCAAATCCACCTTTGTGTGGACAGTGGGCTCCCCCTTGGTCAGGTTGGTGGAGACGCAGAAGTAGGGCAACCACAAGTCCTCAATCAGCTGAGCCCCCGATGAAAAGGTGTGCTTCATAGCCTTATCGAAGCCTGTCCCGCTAAATATGCTGCGTAGGGGGGGGGGTGAGGGTGAGCGTTTAATCCATTAGGGTTTAGGTGAAAAGGTGCATTTCATAGCCTTATCGAAGCCTGTCCCGCTAAATATGCTGCGTAGGGGGGGGGTTAAGGGCTTGAGCATGAGCATGAGCATGAGCATAATAATGAGGATATTCCTGTGCAGAGTGCATGTGTATGAGAATTTGCATCAGCATATGAATACCCTGAGCCCACCCTTGCACCTAAACACCAGCACTTGCCTGAGCACCGGCAGCGTGAGGTCTGAGAGCAGGTGACGCATGCTGCCCATCTGGCTAGCATACTCGTGAACCTTGATCTGGCAGAGAGTGAAAGAGTGGGAGGGAGGGTGATGTCAGGGGGGAAGAGAGGGGAGAAGAGAAGAGGAGAGGGGGCAGGTGGGCAAGGGGCTCAGAGACAAGGGGCAGGAGTGGGTGAGGTCTGAGAGCAGGTGGCGCCTAGTGCCCATCTGGATGGCGCACTCGTGCACCTTGATCTGAGAGAGGGAGAGAGTGGGAGAGTGGGATGGAGGGAGAGTGGGAGAGAGGGAGGGAGGGAGAAAGGGAGAGAGGGAGAGAGAGGGCCAACAGACGGTGGTGATGATGGACGATGCGAGGCTTTGAGCGGGGGGCAAGCGTGGGTGGGAGCCAAGAGATAGAGAAAGTGTGCGTGGGGGGGTGGGGGGGGGGTGGGAAATGGCGATCGTGCATCCTGGACTAGGAAAGGGAGGCATCGAGGGGAAGGTCCAGCCCATGCCACATCCGTGCCCCCCGGGATCCAACACACGTTGCCCCCTTCTTACTTGATATTTTCATTCATGTGCAGCTGCTTCCTGCCCACCCACCACATCGATGCCTCGAGTGCCCACTGGCATTCAATGCACAGCTGTCCACATGTCCCCCTCTTTTGCCATGTCCACTCTGCCGCATGCCACTGCTCCTTAGTAACAGCCCTCGAAGGCACGTACCGCTAATACTTACCTATCCGTGCACCCACCTGCAGCTGCTCCCTGGACAGGCCCTGGGCGCAGCACCCACCTGCAGCTGCTCCCTGGACAGGCCCTGGGCGCAGCACCCACCTGCAGCTGCTCCCTGGACAGGCCCTGGGCGCAGCACCCACCTGCAGCTGCTCCCTGGACAGGCCCTGGGCGCAGCACCCACCTGCAGCTGCTCCCTGGACAGGCCCTGGGCGCAGCACCCACCTGCAGCTGCTCCCTGGACAGGCCCTGGGCGCAGCACCCACCTGCAGCTGCTCCCTGGACAGGCCCTGGGCGCAGCACCCACCTGCAGCTGCTCCTTGGACAGGCCCTGGGCGCAGCACCCACCTGCAGCTGCTCCCTGGACAGGCCCTGGGCGCAGCACCCACCTGCAGCTGCTCCCTGGACAGGCCCTGGGCGCAGCACCCACCTGCAGCTGCTCCCTGGACAGGCCCTGGGCGCAGCACCCACCTGCAGCTTCTCCCTGGACAGGCCCTGGGCGCAGCACCCACCTGCAGCTGCTCCCTGGACAGGCCCTGGGCGCAGCACCCACATGCAGCTGCTCCTTGGACAGGCCCTGGGCGCAGCACCCACCTGCAGCTGCTCCCTGGACAGGCCCTGGGCGCAGCACCCACCTGCAGCTGCTCCCTGGACAGGCCCTGGGCGCAGCACCCACCTGCAGCTGCTCCCTGGACAGGCCCTGGGCGCAGCACCCACCTGCAGCTGCTCCCTGGACAGGCCCTGGGCGCAGCACCCACCTGCAGCTGCTCCCTGGATAGGCCCTGGTCGCAGCACCCACCTGCAGCTGCTCCCTGGATAGGCCCTGGGCGCAGCACCCACCTGCAGCTGCTCCTTGGACAGGCCCTGGGCGCAGCACCCACCTGCAGCTGCTCCCTGAACAGGCCCTGGGCGCAGCACCCACCTGCAGCTGCTCCCTGGACAGGCCCTGGGCGCAGCACCCACCTGCAGCTTCTCCCTGGACAGGCCCTGGGCGCAGCACCCACCTGCAGCTGCTCCCTGGACAGGCCCTGGGCGCAGCACCCACCTGCAGCTGCTCCCTGGATAGGCCCTGGGCGCAGCACCCACCTGCAGCTGCTCCTTGGACAGGCCCTGGGCGCAGCACCCACCTGCAGCTGCTCCCTGAACAGGCCCTGGGCGCAGCACCCACCTGCAGCTGCTCCCTGGACAGGCCCTGGGCCCAGCACCCACCTGCAGCTGCTCCCTGAACAGGCCCTGGGCGCAGCACCCACCTGCAGCTGCTCCCTGGACAGGCCCTGGGCGCAGCACCCACCTGCAGCTGCTCCCTGGACAGGCCCTGGGCGCAGCACCCACCTGCAGCTGCTCCCTGGACAGGCCCTGGGCGCAGCACCCACCTGCAGCTGCTCCCTGGACAGGCCCTGGGCGCAGCACCCACCTGCAGCTGCTCCCTGGATAGGCCCTGGGCGCAGCACCCACCTGCAGCTGCTCCCTGGACAGGCCCTGGGCGTACAGCGCTGCCATGAAGGCCCCCTGGCTGGTCCCTCCCAGGACGTCCACCGGCACCCCCAAGTCCTCCAGCGCACACAGCACCCCCAGGTGGGCCAGGCCGCGCGAGCCGCCGCCCGACAGGACCAGGCCCACGGCCTTGCCCGCCATCCAGCGGCTGAGCCTGCAAAGGCCGGAAATGGTAAGCGATGGGGGAGGTGAGTGTTTAGCTGGCCCTGCAGCACATAACGGTGCATGGAGGTGCCTGGCCAGGTGCGGGCGGTATCGGAGCCACCGAAACGGTAGGGGGGGGGAGGGAGGTGAGTGTTCATGGTTTAGCGTTCCTAGTTCAGCACAGCACCAGGCGCACAGCCTAGCCGGCCATCAACGGCTTCGTCTGCACACCAGCAAGGGTAAGGGGGTTCGTGTTCAATGCTCGGCGTTTGGGTTTACCGGTTATGGGTCGATCCACTGCCCACCGGGTACTAGGCCTACATGTCCCCCCTGCCCCCATACCCCCATGTCGCCATGCCCCCCTGACCCCCCCTGCCCCCATGTCTCCAGATCCCCCCTGACCCCATGTCACCCTGCCCCCTCGTTGCCATGCCCCCTTGCCCTCCTGCCCCCCTGACCCCATGTCTCCAAATCCCCTGCCCCCGTCCCCTGCAGCACCTAATAGTACATGGAGGTGCCTGGCCAGGTGCGGGCGGTATCTGAGCCACCGAAAGTCATCAGCGATGCTATAAACAAAAGGCAGGCATCATCCTTCAAGTTCACACCCTTCAATTCCACACCTCTCCATGTCCCCCGGCGCGCCTAGCCGCACGTGGTGGTGCCTAGCCAGATGCGGGCGGCAACGGAGCCACTCCAGCGTGTCCTCGGGCAGGTCGTCGTTGAGCGGGTGCAGCAAGACCAGCTCTGCTCGCCTCAGCTGCGCGGGGTGGGGCAGTGCTGGGCTTTGGGTGTAGGGTTTAGGGTTTAGGATATAAGATTCAGGGCTTTGGGTTTGGGGTTAAGGGTTCAAGATTCAGGGCTTTGGGTGTAGGGTTAAGGATTTAGGGTTTAGGGCTTTGGGTGTAGGTTTTAGGATGTAGGGTTTAGGATTTAGGGCTTTGGGTGTAGGGTTTAGGATGCAGGGCACTGGAGCAGCAGCAAGCTGCCCTATTTGGTGCCTGGGGTTGGGTTAAGGCGTGGGGAACAGCAAGCCGATGCGACAACCAGATGCATACAAGCCGATGCCAACAAGATGCTGTGAACAAGCCGGCCTGCGCGGTGCAGCATTCAGGCAACGCGCTGGCCAGGTAGCCAATCAAGGGTTCAGGGCTAAGGAAGCTGGGGTCAGGCCTGCAACAAGCTTTTACCTGCGCGGTGCAGCATTCGGGCAGCGCGCTCGACAGGTAGCCACTTGAGGGGACCTGGGAGGGAAGCCCACTTGCAGGGGCCGCTGCTGCTGCTGGTCCTGGGGGTGGTGGGAGCATCGCTGCCTGCGCCGTCACCGAAGCCATACCTGGCTGCGGCGGCAGTGGCTCCAGAGCGACGGATCTGTGCGGGGCTTTCTGGTCGGATCCGGTCGGATCTTGTCGAATCTGGTGGGATCTGTGCGAGCCTTTCTGGTCTGTTGCGGGGGCAGGGCTCCAGTGCGCCTCAGTATGGCCGGCGGCCGCGTGGCCGCTCGGCGGGCCCGCGTGGCCGTGCATCAGCTGTGACATGGACGGGGCCTCCGCTGTCACCGAGTGCGGATGCGGCGGCGCGCCGGAGGGTGGGGCAGGCCCGCCCCACTGCTGCTGCTGCTGCTGCTGGGACATCTGCGTGATCTGAGCGCTAGAAGGCACCGGTGTCAAACCCGTCATCGTCCCAGCGCCGCCGCCGCCGCCGCTGCTGCTGCCACCACCGCCGCCGCCGCCGAAAACCAGCGCGGCCTCCACGGGTCCCAGCACAGGGGTGGCACCCTCAGGCGCTACGAGGAGGATGCAGTCTGCCTGAGAAGGATACACACAGGGATTTCAAATTTACCAGACAGGGATTTCCAACTAACCAGACAGGTATTACTACCTGACAGATAGGGATTTCAAATTTACAGTACCAGACAGAGATTCCAAACTTAACGGACAGGTATTTCAAACCTACCAGGCAGGGATTTCAGACTCACTAGACATGGATTTCAAACCTACCGGACAGGTATTTCAAACCTATCAGACAGGGATTTCAACCTTGCCATCAGTGCCGGCATGCACCCATAATGGAAACATTGTAGCGGCACAGTACCCGAGAATGCCTACCGGTAGTCATGTTATAGGATTTGTACCAGTATTGACTTAAAAATGGGAAATGATCAATCAGAAATAATATGTTTCATGCCCTCGCTCTGTCCAATCCTTCCTTGCCCTTCCCCCCCACCCCCTCTCCCTGCCCCTCTTCCTGCCCCGTCCCAACTTGTCCATCCCCCCCCCATCATTCCCCTTCCCGCCTTTCCCTGCCCCGCTCTCTGCCCCCCCCCTCCCTCCCTGACCCCCCTGACCCGTTCCGCCCTATCCATCTCCACCCTATCCCGCCCCTCCCATTCCATTCTCGCCCCCTTGCTCCCGTACACCCCGACCTGACACGCCCTGCCCAATCCATTTCCTTTTCCGCTCGGCTTTCCTGTGCCCCCAGTCTCATCCCATCCCGCACCGTTCCATCCTCCCATGCCCCCCCCCCCCCCTTCCTCCCCCACCCTTGTTTCAACCCCCTCCCCCCCTCCCTGCCCTTGTCCCTCCCCCCCCCCCCTCCCCCCCCACCCTTATCCCGCCCAGCACCCCCCTCCTCCCCCGCCCTTAACCCGCCCAGCACCCCCCTCCTCCCCCGCCCTTATCCCCCTCCTCCCCCGCCCTTATCCCGCCCATCACCCCCCTCCTCCCCCGCCCTTATCCCCCCCCTCCCCTCCTCCCTCGCCCTTATCCCGCCCAGCACCCCCCTCCTCCCCCGCCCTTATCTCGCCCCCCTCCCCTCCTCCCTCGCCCTTATCCCCCTCCTCCCATCCTCCCCCGCCCTTATCCCCCTCCTCCCCTCCTCCCCCGCCCTTATCCCGCCCAGCACCCCCCTCCTCCCTCGCCCTTATCCCCCTCCTCCCCTCCTCCCCCGCCCTTATCCCGCCCAGCACCCCCCTCCTCCCCCGCCCTTATCCCCCCCCTCCCCTCCTCCCCCGCCCTTATCTCGCCCCCCTCCCCCCCTCCCCTCCTCCCCCGCCCTTATCCCGCCCAGCACCCCCCTCCTCCCCCGCCCTTATCCCCCTCCTCCCCTCCTCCCCCGCCCTTATCCCGCCCAGCACCCCCCTCCTCCCCCGCCCTTATCCCCCTCCTCCCCCGCCCTTATCTCGCCCCCCTCCCCTCCTCCCCCGCCCTTATCTCGCCCCCCTCCCCTCCTCCCCCGCCCTTATCCCCCTCCTCCCCCGCCCTTATCCCGCCCAGCACCCCCCTCCTCCCCCGCCCTTATCCCCCCCCTCCCCTCCTCCCCCGCCCTTATCTCGCCCCCCTCCCCTCCTCCCCTCCTCCCCCGCCCTTATCCCCCTCCTCCCCTCCTCCCCCGCCCCCCTCCCCTCCTCCCCTCCTCCCTCGCCCTTATCCCGCCCAGCACCCCCCTCCTCCCCCGCCCTTATCCCCCTCCTCCCCTCCTCCCCCGCCCTTATCCCCCTCCTCCCCTCCTCCCCCGCCCTTATCCCCCCCCTCCCCTCCTCCCCCGCCCTTATCTCGCCCCCCTCCCCTCCTCCCCCGCCCTTATCTCGCCCCCCTCCCCTCCTCCCCCGCCCTTATCCCGCCCAGCACCCCCCTCCTCCCCCGCCCTTATATCGCCCCCCTCCCCTCCTCCCCCGCCCTTATCCCCCTCCTCCCCTCCTCCCCCGCCCTTATCCCCCTCCTCCCCTCCTCCCCCGCCCTTATCCCCCTCCTCCCCCGCCCTTATCTCGCCCCCCTCCCCTCCTCCCCCGCCCTTATCCCGCCCAGCACCCCCCTCCTCCCCCGTCCTTGTCCTTCGACCTATCCGTTTCCGTCCCACCACGCCATCCCCCGTCCCGCCCAGCTCTATCCATTCCGCCCTCCACCGTCCAGCCCCACCCTGCCCAGCCCCTCCCCTCCCTCACCTGCGCCGTGCACACAGACGACCATGGGCTTGCATGCACGTCTCCCTCCAGCACAATGAACCTACAGGGACCGGCAGATTGGCAGGCCGCGGGACATTGAGGCAGGCAGGCAAAACTCAAATCCCATTCATTCAGCACAATGAAGTCGCACGGCACGTCCTCCAACCCAGTGACGACGCACAGCCTCCACTCCTCTCCCTACCCTCTCCCACCTGTACTCCTCCCCCCCCCTCTCCCACCTAAACCCTAAACCCACCTGTACTCCTCCCCCCCCCTCTCCCACCTAAACCCTAAACCCACCTGTACTCCTCCCCCCCCTCTCCCACCTAAACCCTAAACCCACCTGTACTCCTCCCCCCCCCTCTCCCACCTAAACCCTAAACCCACCTGTACTCCTCCCCCCCCTCTCCCACCTTAACCCTAAACCCACCTGTACTCCTCCCCCCACCCTCCAATACCTGCACTCCTCCCCCCACCCTCTCTCACCTGTACTCCTCCTCCTGGCTGGACAGCCATGACGTGACCTTGCTCCGATAGAAGAGCACGTCCAGCTTCTCGAACGCCGTCGGGAACAGCAAGCCTATGGAGGTGCTGTTGAGCTGCAGCACTGGGCCGTACGCCCCCAAGCTCTCCTTCAGGGCGTTGGCCAGGCGCTTGACAGCTAACAGGCTCGCGACACCTTGAAGGAGAGGGAGAG
Source organism: Limnomonas spitsbergensis (assembly GCA_037349105.1). Lineage (NCBI taxonomy): Eukaryota > Viridiplantae > Chlorophyta > Chlorophyceae > Chlamydomonadales > Limnomonas > Limnomonas spitsbergensis. The sequence continues at coordinate 4,912,480 of JAYJMM010000114.1, forward strand.
GTAGGAGGGAGGGGGGAGGGGGGAGGAGGGAGGAGGGTGTGTGCAGCTGGCAGAAAGAAGCGGGCGGAAGGGGGGGGGGGGGGGGGAGCCCCCGGGATCCAGGGCCCGGATCTACCTCAGTATCTAGGACTCCGACTATGAGCTTTATGCACGAGGGTCCAGGCCTAGATCCGGGGCTCCAAACAAGACGCGGATGTCCGTCTGTAGCACGTCGTCCATAACCAAGGCAGCTTGTCCGCCCTCCTCAACCAGCTGTACAGACCTTCCCCTTGGGAGCAGAAACAGTATCTAGCCTTCTTTGACCGTATGCCTTACTTTTCTTTAACCGGGTTCAGCATGAGCATTATTTATACCGTAGTTTCTTGTTTTACCTCGTTTTTGGTATTCCTTAAGGTACCAGTAGTTCACTTGTACCTGATTCTGTGCTTTTTTGAATTCCCTACCGTACTTGTTGTATTCCTTAGTTTATGTATTCCCTATTTTTTTGAACCTTATTCTGATATTTTTTCTTTCCCCGGATTCTTGTCATGGATCTATTTTGTGTACCGGCAATCCCCAGTTTCACTGCCTACCGTAAGTTACTATGATCCCCTTGTTTCCTTTTATCGTATTCCCTACCGCAGTGTTCTACTATTCCCTATATAGGGATGGGTGGGGAGCGGGAGGGGGGGTCAGAGGTTACTGAAGGAATGCAATGAAATGCATTCCTTCAGTAACCTCTGACCCCCCCTCCCGCTCCCCACCCATCCCTATATTTCCTTACCGGGTGCCTGCATGGCAGCCAGGTGCTGTTGCATGCGCAGGACCCCTCGACTGTCAAACACCCTCTGGACCCATGGCCCCCACCCAGTTCACTCTCCTACCACGTGCGCTCATGGTGCCAGCTGCTGCGTGCGAGCAACCCCTTGGCTGGTCGTCGATCCCCCTCCCGCTCCACACCCCTCCCTGTACTTTCCTTTCCGGGTTTTGCCTTCATGGCGGCCAAGTGCTGTTGCATGCGCGGGACCTCTCGGCTGTCAAACGCGCCCCCCCCCCCCCACCACCACACCTCCTCTCACTATCTTACCAGGTGCGCTCATGGCAGCCTGCTGCTGCGTGCGCGTAGCCCCCCGGCTAGCCGCCGCGCCGCGGCCCAGCTGCAGAGGCACCACGCCCGCCGGCAGCACCGCAATCGTCACAATCTCGCCGCGCGGCTCGCTGGCGACAGCTGACGCCCCCGCCGCGCCGGCCGGGCCAGGCAGCCGAGTGGGCGCCACAGAGGCGACGGCGGCGGCCAAGGGGCGGGCTCGGGGGTGCAAGCCGGGGGTGGTATTGCCGCTAGCGACAGACCCAGTTGTAGAAGCGGTCTGGGCAGGAGGGGAGAGGGGGGGGTGTAAAACGAGATTAGCAGGGAAGAAATCGCATGCGTTAGGGGGTGATGAAAGGGGGTTTGTTTAACTTCTGTGGGGCTGGCTCGGACGTGTGGCCTAGAGGTGGCTCATCCACTGGTTCCTAAACATTCTGCTGCTGAGGCGGCATGCGCGGGATAAGGCCAGGGAGGAGGGGGAGTGCAAGGGGGACAACGCGTAGGTTTCAATGGCCTCCAGGGGGTGGGAGCGGGTGTGCAGACCAGGGGGGATGCTGCCATTGGTTCTGGAGCACGCAGAGGCAGCCTGCGCGGGGAAAGTTTGAAGGGGGGGGCATTTTAAGGCTGCCAGAGAACGGTCATGGAGCAGCCTGGGGGTCGTACTACCACTAAAAAAAAAGGATGTAGGTAAATTTTAAACAGGGGGCGCTGGCAGGAAAGCACACAGGGGTAGCAACTTTGAGATCTATGGGCATCCACATATCATGGCAGTAAGGGCTCCGTGCACTCTCCCTAGAGCCCTTAACCCCATGCAATCCTTTCTCTCACCTCGTCTCTCGTTCCGTCCAAGAGTCTCCTACTCAATGCAATACTCATGCACTGTCCACATACTCCCATGCAATGTCCATGCCCTCCCCATGCCACGTCCATGCCCTCCCCATGCCACGTCCATACACTGCCCATGCCATGTCCAAGCACTCGCCATGCCATGTCCATGCACTGCCCATGCCTCGTCCATGCACTGCTCATGCACTGTCCACATAATCCCATGTACTCACCATGCATTGTCCATGCCCTCCGCATACCCCCCCCCCCCCTGCCCTCCCCATGCCCTGCCCATGCCCTCCCTCACCTTGTCACCCTTTCCGCCCCGGAGCCTCTTATCCCAGGCAGCTGTCAGCCTCCGAGCAATGTTCGAAAAGAGTGAGGACAGAGCGAGGGGGCTGTCATGGCTCATGACCTACGATTAGGGTTTGGGTCAGGTTCAGGCTTTCGGTTGACCTGTTCGTATGGTTCAGGGTCAGGGTTAGTTTTGTGAGGGGACCATGCTTTGGGGGCACGGGAAGTTGAAGGGAAGCCACCAGGAAGCCACCAGGAAGCCATGGACATCTTCATACCCAGCGGACAAACAGCAATGCATTGCTGGACCTGGCACAACGAGCAAGTGTTTTAGGGTTCAGGTCTATGAGGAACCTGTCACAAGGAACGTATGGTTGAGGATTCAGGGCTCGGGACAGAGGAAACACTGGCACGATGGATGCGTTATCAATCACCCTGAGAAGCAAAGAGATTCGGCGCGCCCCGGGCTGTCATGTAGCTGAACTGTAGCTGAATGACCCTAAGAAACAACAAAAGCGGTGTGCCCCAGGCTGTTGCGCAGCTGAATTTAGCTGAATTGCCCTTATACAGTAGCAGTACCCGCGCATCCCATGCCGTGGCATTGTATCTGAATCAATCTGTGAAACAAGCATCAGCGTCGCACTCCAGGCTGTGATGCAGTTGATTCACCCCAAAAACCAATGAGTAGCTGCGCGCCCACCTTGGACGCATTCTTGGACATGCACACAAGCTCACCCTAAACCCACCTTTAAGTGTTCTTGGGCATGCGCACCAGCGCGCCCTAAACCCTATACCCACCTCAAAAGCGTTCTTGGACATGCACACAAGCTCACCCTAAACCCACCTTAAAGTGTTCTTGGGCATGCGCACCAGCGCGCCCTAAACCCTATACCCACCTTCAAAGCGTTCTTGGACATGCACACAAGCTCACCCTAAACCCACCTTAAAAGCGTTCTTGGACATGCGCACCAACTCGCTGTCGCGAACGCACATGGCCGTCGTGTCATGGAACCCGCCTGTAGCAAGGAAGCGAAAGCAGGGTCAAGGGTTCACGGATTCTTCGCTTTAGGCACATCACGGCGGCCACCTCTCACGCGTCCACATGGCCGTGGAGTCATGGAGACGGCCTGCCGCAAATGGGATTAAAGGCTAAGGGTTGAGAATTAAAGGCTAAACGTTCAGGTTGAAGGGTGAAAGGTTGGAAGGGTCGAGGGTGGAGGGTGGAAGGGTCGAGGGTGCCACCTCTGCATGCAGCTTGAGTTATCTCAGACCGCGTTTCGATATGCGAATGTTTAAATTCAAATATTCAAATCCTGCTCCGCAATCCACCTGATATGGCCCATACCGCCCCAACCACCTCCCTCGGTCGACCTCCTCTTCCGTATGCAGCTTGAGCTGACCCGTCACCGCGTTTCGATATGCGAATGTTTAAATTCAAATATTCAAGTTCTGCTCCTCAACCCACCTAATATGGCCCATACCGCCCCAACCGCCTCCCCTCGGCCGACCTCCTCTTCGGTATGCAGCTTGAGCTGACCCGTCACCGCGTTTCGATATTAGAATGTTTAAATTCAGATATTCAAGTTCTGCTCAGCAACCCACCTGATATGGCCCATACCGCCCCAACCGCCTCCCCTCGGCCGACCTCCTCTTCGGTATGCAGCTTGAGCTGACCCGTCACCGCGTTTCGATATTAGAATGTTTAAATTCAGATATTCAAGTTCTGCTCAGCAACCCACCTGATATGGCCCATACCGCCCCAACCGCCTCCCCTCGGCCGACCTCCTCTTCGGTATGCAGCTTGAGCTGACCCGTCACCGCGTTTCGATATTAGAATGTTTAAATTCAGATATTCAAGTTCTGCTCAGCAACCCACCTGATATGGCCCATACCGCCCCAACCGCCTCCCCTCGGTCGACCTCCTCTTCGGTATGCAGCTTGAGCTGACCCGTCACCGCGTTTCGATATTAGAATGTTTAAATTCAGATATTCAAGTTCTGCTCAGCAACCCACCTGATATGGCCCATACCGCCCCAACCGCCTCCCCTCGGTCGACCTCCTCTTCGGTATGCAGCTTGAGCTGACCCGTCACCGCGTTTCGATATTAGAATGTTTAAATTCAGATATTCAAGTTCTGCTCAGCAACCCACCTGATATGGCCCATACCGCCCCAACCGCCTCCCCTCGGCCGACCTCCTCTTCGGTATGCAGCTTGAGCTGACCCGTCACCGCGTTTCGATATTAGAATGTTTAAATTCAGATATTCAAGTTCTGCTCAGCAACCCACCTGATATGGCCCATACCGCCCCAACCGCCTCCCCTCGGCCGACCTCCTCTTCGGTATGCAGCTTGAGCTGACCCGTCACCGCGTTTCGATATTAGAATGTTTAAATTCAGATATTCAAGTTCTGCTCAGCAACCCACCTGATATGGCCCATACCGCCCCAACCGCCTCCCCTCGGCCGACCTCCTCTTCGGTATGCAGCTTGAGCTGACCCGTCACCGCGTGCCTGGACTCGTGCACCAAACGTAGCCGGCCCGAGATCACCACATACAGGCAAGCCGCCTCGTCACCTACGTATGGGCCACCACCAGATTTCTCTCTTTTCTGAATTATGAACAAGAGGATGCTAGGTTTAACACGTGCAAGAAACGTAGCCAAGGAACGAGACCACCACATGCAGGCGGGCAGCCTCATGACCTGCAGAGGCCGCGTCGGCTGCCCCCATTTTTGAATCATGAACAAAAGGGCGCTAGTTGAGAATTGAGACTCATGCGCCAGACGCAGCCAAGGACTGAGATGACCAAATACAGACAGGCCGCCTCGTCGCTTGCAGGGCCACCTCGGGGGGGTACACTTATCAAGGGCCCCAATTATGGCATGTTCTCTCTGCACAGTGGCAGTACATTCCCCATCGCCCAGGCAGTACGCTCCTTTCACACTGGCGGTACACTCCCTTCAACCTAGCGGTAAACTCTTCATTGCCCAGGCAGTACGCTCCTCGCACCTTGGCGGTACGCTACATCGCCGGACTTGAGCCAGACCCTGTTGAGGCCCAGCGTTGAGAAGCGGCGGATCAGCGGGCCCATGGCCGTGGCGGAGGCCAGCAGCAGCTGCACCAGCAGAGAGGGCGAGGCGGCGGCCATGTCCTCGAGCTGCGGCCAGCCGAACGCGGCCAGGCGGCAGAACTCGAGCGCCACGACGCGGCTGCGGCAGGACGTGCTGCGGGGCAAGGGCGAGGGAGAATGCTCATTCGGAAAAGAGATGAGCGAATTGAGTAGGCAGCCAAGTCCCCCTATCGCAACAAATCGACTGTTCTTGGAAGAGCCAAGGCCCTTGATGCAACTGCGGCAGGTGGTGCTGCAGGGTTGGGCAGCGGAGGGATGGGGTGAGATTTAAGGGTGTGGGGTGAGGGTTTAGGGTGTGGGGTGAAGGTTTAGGGTGTGGGATGAGGGTTAAGGGTGCGGGGCGAGGGCTTAGGGTGTGGGGTGAAGGTGTGGGGTTCAGGCCCGAGTCCTAAACGTCGCCAGGCGGTAAACACGTGCATAAAAAGCGGCTACGGAAGGGCGAGCTGCCAGTGGGGTGGTGAGGGGGTCTGGAGAGGAGCGCGTCTGAAGGGGGGGATGCAGCGTCAGGGCATGGGAGGAGCGGAGAGGGAGGGAGGGGGGGGGGGGTGTCGATGCGACTGCGGCAGGATATAATGCAGGCTGGGCGAGGGGGTGAGAAGCGGGGAGGGGGGAAGGGTGCAGTGCCAAAGAAGGAGGGAGGAGACAAAAAGGAGAGGGAGCAGGTGGTGAGGGACGTTCACACTTCACACTTGCCTCTTACCCCGGGGCCACCTAGCTGCCCTGCTGACAAATTTGTGTGTCTTTTTTTACACCTGGAACGGTTCTCAGGAACAAGTCCTACATGCAACGCCTCATGGAGCGCACGATGGACTGAACACAAATGGGAAATTAAAATACAACAATAAATCAAACAAGCGCCGGGGACCGTTCTTTAGATTCTACTTGCCTTCCCTCGGGCATCAAAGTGATTTCTTTTAATGCTGTCCTCGGGGCAAATTGTTGACAGAAACTCAAAATACCCGACTGAAATCTGGCGTTGACAATCGATGATCTGTAAATTCATGGATCCCTCAAAACCCCAAACAACGTGCTAGTTGTGAGGGAGGGCAAAGCAAATCTACGGTACATGGAAATTTATGACGCATCGGTACCGATGAGCGGCGCTTGAAAACACATCTGGCATGTAATACATGGCGGGACCGGACAACTACAAGCCGACTGCAACACGAAAACATTCATTTGGCGCACTCAATGTTCCCTCCACAACTCTCCCCTCCCAGCATTCCACACCCCATCTAAAAAACAAAACCACCATGTTGCTCACGTGTTCGAAAACGCCGTGGCGGAGACGATGGACCGCGGCGTCCTATCTGTACAAGTGTACTCCCTGTCCCACACTTCCACGTAGTTTTTCACACACTTGGCGCCCCATGCCTCCACTGCTTGCCCTCTCAAGAAAGCCGCCGCTGAGAGGATGGACCCCGTCGCCCCGTCCCGATACCCTGGAGCCTAAAACCTTCCAGAGCTCCAGAAACCTCTGGCGGGGATAAGACTTATCCCGGCGCCCTGTGCCTCTCCATCACCTCCTCAAAACTTCTGCGGCGAATACGATTGACCCAATCACGCAATCACAACACTCTCCAGTAGGACATTGCCCTGTCTACCCACACTCCCTACCCCGCTCACCCACCCTTAACCCTACACCCTAAACTAGGCCCACCCACCCTCAACACCCAACCACCCTCTGGTTCACCTGCTCAAGAACACCGACACCGAAAGAATGGATCCCCGCAGAATCACAGCGCTCTCCCGCAGGACCCTGCCCGCTCCCACCTTGCCCGCCGCCCCGCACTTTACCGCTGCTATTCACCTTTTCAAGAATGCTGCCGCAGAGGTTATGCATCCGGGCCCGATCACCGCGCACTCTGGCTGGGCGCTGCCCTCTATCCCCACGCTCCCTCTCCCATCCCCGGCCCCCCACGTTTAATCACCCTCAGGCTCACCTGCTCAAGAATGCTGCCGCAGAGATGATGCATCCTGGCACAATCACCGCGCTCCCCGGCTGGGCGCTGCCTGCTCCCATCCCTAGCCTCAAATCACCCTCAGGCTGACCTGCTCAAGAATGCTGCCGCAGAGATGATGCATCCTGGCACAATCACCGCGCTCCCCGGCTGGGCGCTGCCTGCTCCCATCCCTAGCCTCAAATCACCCTCAGGCTCACCTGCTCAAGAATGCTGCCGCAGAGATGATGCATCCTGGCACAATCACCGCGCTCCCCGGCTGGGCGCTGCCTGCTCCCATCCCTAGCCTCAAATCACCCTCAGGCTCACCTGCTCAAGAATGCTGCCGCAGAGATGATGCATCCTGGCACAATCACCGCGCTCCCCGGCTGGGCGCTGCCTGCTCCCATCCCTAGCCTCAAATCACCCTCAGGCTCACCTGCTCAAGAATGCTGCCGCAGAGATGATGCATCCTGGCACAATCACCGCGCTCCCCGGCTGGGCGCTGCCTGCTCCCATCCCTAGCCTCAAATCACCCTCAGGCTCACCTGCTCAAGAATGCTGCCGCAGAGATGATGCATCCTGGCACAATCACCGCGCTCCCCGGCTGGGCGCTGCCTGCTCCCATCCCTAGCCTCAAATCACCCTCAGGCTCACCTGCTCAAGAATGCTGCCGCAGAGATGATGCATCCTGGCACAATCACCGCGCTCCCCGGCTGGGCGCTGCCTGCTCCCATCCCTAGCCTCAAATCACCCTCAGGCTCACCTGCTCAAGAATGCTGCCGCAGAGATGATGCATCCTGGCACAATCACCGCGCTCCCCGGCTGGGCGCTGCCTGCTCCCATCCCTAGCCTCAAATCACCCTCAGGCTCACCTGCTCAAGAATGCTGCCGCAGAGATGATGCATCCTGGCACAATCACCGCACTCCCCGGCTGGGCGCTGCCTGCTCCCATCCCTAGCCTCAAATCACCCTCAGGCTCACCTGCTCAAGAATGCTGCCGCAGAGATGATGCATCCTGGCACAATCACCGCGCTCCCAGGCTGGGCGCTGCCCTCTCCCCACGCTCCCTGCTCCATCCCCGCCCCCCCACCCTCAACCTCAAACCACCCTGCGGCTCACCTGCTCAGGAATGCTGCCGCGGAGATGATGGATCCGGGCAGAATCACTGCGCTCTCCGGCTGGGCGCTGCCAGCTCCAGCTGTGCCTGCTGCCCCGCCCCCACTCCCTGACCGCGACTCATCTTCCTGCCGCTCAGCCAGCAGGTGGCCTTCGACCAGCAGGTAGAACTGTGGGGCATGAAGCGGAGGAAGTGCAAGTGAGTGGACAAGTGAGCAGGTAGGCGAAGGAGCGCGCGGGTGAGTGGATGGTTGGACAGGTGATGTGCTAGTGAGTGGATGGTTGGACAGGTGAGCATATTAGCCGGTGAGTGAGTGAGTGGACTCGGTAGAGGAGTGTGTGTGTGTGTGTGTGTGTGTGTGTGTGTGTGTGTGTGTGTGTGTGTGTGTGTGTGTGTGTGTGTGTGTGTGTGTGTGTGTGTGTGTGTGTGTGTGTGACTGAAGGGGTGTGCTTTGCTTAAGTAACCCCAGATCCTCAACATCCATCCATCTATCAGTATCATAAAACGAAAACCGCAACCCAATAACCCTGAACCCCGAGCAGGCCCTGACCTGGCCACACGCCCAGTCAATGTCGTGCAGGAGGCCTCCCTTGGGCAGAGGGACGGGCTGGCACAGGTGTGCCTTGGGATCTGGAGCATGGCAAACCAGCAGGCACACAAATAGTTATCCACCAAAGAGTAATTTTCATGTAAGGCTTAAAAATGCTGATTTTCTTTTCGAGATCCTCTGATATTGTTGAGACGACTTTCTGATCCCATATTCTGCGGGGGGGGGGGGTCATATTTTGATATTTTCTGTACGAATCTTCTTCTGACGTTCTCCTGATATGATTGTACTTCCGGGATTATTCAGTTGCCGCAAAACGGGTTTCACTCCGCGTTTAGTTAATTCCTCGCGGGGGTGCGCAGAGTACATGCGCGATAGAATATTAAATAGCAACTACTTTTGGGCGTGCGCGGAGGAGTGTTTCCGGCACAAAATATTTAAAAAATCCAGCTGTGTGTGCGCGGAGTATGGTACCTTTTTGCTGCGCGACGAAATTGATATAATTGTTCTGAGAAGGGGTGCGCGGAGTCTATCCGTTTTTTCTCTTTTTTTTATGTACCGGGTTCCGTATTTGAACAACTGGAAATAAAACATGGGTCGGCAGGGTAGGGAGGTCGTGCGGCTTCAGGATGCCAGTTGAGGGTTAAGGGTCATGTGGGGGGATGGCGGGAAAACTCTACAGTCCTTTCCTTTCTCAGGTTTAGGATTTTGAAATCCACAACACCAGGGCTCTCTGTCTCATAATTTTGTCTGCAACTGGTTACCCCCCCCAGTCCAGGGGCCATCTCTCACTGCAATAGGGTGAAGGGTGCAGGGTGAAAGGGTGGAGGGTGGAGGGCAGTTCCAACTGGTTACGCGCCCCCAGTCCAGGAGCTATCTCTCACTTAAATAGGGTGCAGGGTGCAGGGTGCAGGGTGCAGGGTGAAAGGGTGGAGAGTGGAGGGTGAAGGGTGCAGGGTAATAGGGTGGAGAGTGGAGGGTGAAGGGTGAAGTGAAAGGGTGGAGAGTGGAGGGTGAAGGGTGAAGTGAAAGGGTGGAGAGTGGAGGGTGAAGTGAAAGGGTGGAGAGTGGAGGGTGAACGGGTGGAGAGTGGATGGTGAAGGGTGAAAGGATGGAGAGTGGAGGGTGAAAGGGTGGAGAGTGGAGGGTGAACGGGTGGAGAGTCGAGGGTGCAAGGATGGAGAGTGGTGGGTGAAGGGTGAAAGGGTGGAGAGTAAAGGGTGAAAGGGTGGAGAGTGGAGGGTGAATGGTGAAAGGGTGGAGAGTGGAGGGTGAAAGGGTGGAGAGTGGTGGGTGAAGGGTGAACGGGTGGGGAGTGGAGGGTGAAGGGTGAAAGGATGGGGAGTGGAGGGTGAATGGGTGGAGAGTGGAGGGTGACAGGTGAAGGGCGAAACGGTGGAGAGTGGAGGGTGAATGGTGAAATGGTGGAGAGTGGAGGGTGAAGGGTGAACGGGTGGAGAGTGGATGGTGAAGGGTGAAAGGGTGAAAGGGTGGAGAGTGTAGGGTGAAGGGGTGGAGAGTGGAGGGTGAAAGGGTGGAGAGTGAATGGGTGGAGAGTGGAGGGTGAAATGTGAAAGGGTGGAAAGTGGAGGGTAAAAGGGTGAAGAGTGGAGGGTGAAAGGGTGGAGAGTGGAGGGTGAAAGGGTGGGGAGTGAAGGGGGAAAGGGTGGAGAGTGGAGGGTGAAAGGGTGAAGGGTGAAAGGGTGGAGAGAGGAGGGTGAAAGGGTGGATAGTGGAGGGTGAAAGGGTGGAGAGTGGAGGGTGAAGGGTGGAGAGTGAAGGGTGGAGGGTGATGGATGAAAGGGTGGAGGGTTGAGGGCAGTTCCAACTGGTTACGCCCCCCCTCCAGTCCAGGGGCCACCTCGCACTGCAATAGGGCTCAGTGTTTCAAAGGGGTTCATGGCTGTAGCAAAAGGCATCGGCCCCAGTCCAGGAGCCATCTCTCAACGGAACAGGGCCCAGGGATTCACGGCTGTGGCACCATAGCCGTTAACCCTAAACCCCTAGGTTCCAGTCCCGGGCCCATCTCTCACCAGTGAGCGTTGCCCAAGCAGCCGCGTCGAGACCCAGCTCGTCCGCATCTACCACATCCCACCCATCTGCCAGGCAGGCCCGGCTGGTCAGAACCAGCGGCTCCCGCGGGCGCAAGCGGCTCGGGCGCCGCCTCGGAGGACTGGCGGCAGCAGCGGGAGCGGGCGCGGGGGCGGGGGATGGGGAGGCAGATGAGGACGCGGCGGTTTGCTGGGGGTGGGTGGACAGAGGCAGGGAGGGATCAGCGGCGACGGCGGCGGCGGCGGCGGCCACCAGACGTCCCGCCGTCGAGCTGCTGTCGCCGCCATACACCCAGTTGGCTTCATCGGCGTCCTCCACCTCCTCGGGTGTGACCGGCATCGGGCCGAGCCGGTGGGCCCCGGCGCTAATGGCGCCGCGGGCGCGTGCAGCTCCGTCAATCGCCTTGGCGCTAGGCGTACCCATCCCATAGGGGAGCTCCGAAGCCTGCTGGCCAAACGGGGCCCACCGGCTGACGGCGAGGCTGCTGCGCGGGGGGGCGCCGGAGCGGGACGTGGCGCCGGAGGAGGGCCCCAAGTGCACAAACTCCTGCAGAGGGAGGGGGGAAGAGACACGCAGTAGCAGTGCGCGGTAGCGGTACAAGGTAGGCGGTACGAGTACAGTACGGGCACAGCAACAGGAGATGCGCCTTGCGTCGGTCAAATGGGGCAAACCACTTGTTTTGAACACAAGCAATCCTTGGGACATTTTAAATCAGCATGCATCCACGCAGCTCCTCGTGTACCGCCTCCCCCCCACCCAATTCAGGTGAGACTCCCTCTCGACGGCAATCTATCCGCAACTGAAGTCCTAGGTTCAAACCCTTGTGCTGGTTTTTTCTTTTCGCCCTCAAGGTGGAAGTTTACCCCATATGGCTTACCCTTCAGGGCTTACCCTTCGTGGCTTACCCTTTCCCCACAGGGCTTACCTTCAGGGCTTACCCTTTCCCCATCAGGCACAGAGAGGGCCTCAGCTCATTCCTCTTTCTCCCCCCCCCCTTTTTCACGCCCTTGGGCCGCATCCTCCTCGGTGCAGCTTTTCTGAGACCTCAGGCGTCTGAATTCCCTCAGCCCCTAGGCACCCCAGGCTCACCATGCACGACGCTCCGTAGCCATGGTGCTGGCCTTCCAGAGCTGTCTTCGGCTGATTTGTGGCCTCGGATAAACACCCAAAACCTAAAATCACATGCAGCCCAAACCCCAAACCCTGACCACCGGTACCTTGAACCCCGGTGACGGAGGGAGCGGCACCGAGCAACGGTTCACTGACGAGGCGCGGAGCATCATCGAGGACTTGGACGCGAAAGAGGAGGCCGAGGAGGAGGAGGCCGTCGCAAGCGACATTCCGCTGCTCCTGTTGCTTGCTTGCGGGATGTCCATGGGGCCGGAGGCAGAGCTGGTCAGCAGTGGCAGCCGGGAGGAGGAGATGGTGGCATCCGCGGCGGCGGCGGCCGCCGCGGCGGCCTCTGTTGCCTCCTCCCTGCTGCCACTCGCTGCTCGCGGAGAGTCTGTATCGGATGAGTACAGGGCGCCTGAGTCCTCCTGTGACTGGGAGCTCATACTGGTCTGGGTCGCCACGTGCGCCGCATGATGCCCGGGGTGTCTACAAGTGCGGGGCAGGGCAGGGTATGGGGTTGAGGGTTTAGGATCTATGGTTTATGATGTCTTTCCCCCGCTGATCTATGCAAGTATGCAACCCCCATGCAATTCCCCCCTGTCCTCTGTAGCCCCCCTCGTACCTCCCCACTGTCTTGTGCAGCTGCAGATGCAGGAAATCCCCCAGCACAAAGTGCGCGACGCGCCACAGGCGGGCCAGGCCTTGCTGAAGGTAGAGCAGCAGAGCGCGCGGGTGAACGTTCACGAACTCCACAAATAGCTGTTGAGGGACCTAAACAGGGGGGAAGAAAACAGCACAGGGCTTAGGTTGCAGGGCTTAGGTTGCAGGGCTTAGGGTGCAGGGCTTAGGGTGCAGGGCTTAGGGTGCAGGGCTTAGGGATGGGAGACCACTTGGACCTACCCCCCTAGCCTACCCCCCAGCCCTTCACACAGCAGACACGACGCACGCACCTGCACCAGCAGGCAACCCTCGTCCAGCGCAATGGCGGTGACCGAGCGCCTCGCGCCGTCCACAACGTCCAGGTCGCCCACACTCTCTCCGTACCTGCGGATTTAATACCAGTGGGCAGTCGTTGCTACTGACTCGTGACTCATCAGTTGCATCACACTTGTGTGGAAACGTGTTTCTGTACAGGTCGCCCACACTCTCTCCGAAACCGGTGGTTTTAAAACGGGCAGCTGGTCATTATTAGGGACTCGTCACACTTGTGTGGAATTGCGTCTCCATACAAGTTGCCCAAACTCTCTCCAAACCTCGATACCTATGGGAATATCGGTGAGACAGCATTCATTGAATCAGCCAACTTGTGTGGAAAGTGTGTTTCCACAGACGTTGCCCACACTATCTCTGTACCAATGGATGTATCAGAGGGCCATCACTTATTAAATAATCGAAGTCGAGCCAGGATTTTAATGATTTATGAATGACGGCCCGGACTATGACTCCTCTTCGTCGCCCATGCTCTCCGAGTACTAACGCCAGGTGGTCATTATTACTCTATCCGGAAAGCGTTGCTTCTCATCCTGATTCTTAATCTTGCTCATCATCCATCCAGAGAGCGAAGTTTCTCATCCTTTTTCTTTACCTTCCACATAAATCCATTATCTATCCAGACGTTCTGTTTCTGATTCTAAACCTGCTCACGATCCAGAGCCCTCTCGCCACAGAGCTGCCGACAGCAAAACAAAACGGAAAGGATCGTCCTTGGTAAGGTACACTTGCAAAGTTACTCTCGGGGAAGTCACTCTCCAGGAAGTTACTTTTGCGACTTTTCTAGTACCGTACTCGTCAACAGTTAGTAGCGGGAAACCCTGACAAGTATTGCTGCACGCTTTGATTGAGTTGGCCCCCGTAGATGCATCCGTCTCAGTAAATAATGGATGGGGGATGGCAAGCCTCTGGTATTCCCAGGCGGGTGCCGGCTGGCCGCACACGAAGCTAGATGGTAGGTTAGTAAGGTTTACCTAGTGCTATGGCCTAACGGGTGCCTTCCTTTGTCAACGCCTCAGGGCGTGTATCGTTCTTTCTTTCTTTAACGAGCTGGCCTCGATGGGCACCTTTTTGTGTGAGGTGTGAACGCTTTCCAAGGGCGGCCCAACCAACCTGCCGACCTCCCTACACCTTCACATGTCGACATGGCGGCGTGCATGGCCCCTCCAACCAAAACATCACAAAATCGTTACATGTTTTATGGAAATCTAAAAAGTTTTAGCTAGTTGCTTTTTCTTTTTAAAAAAGTGACCTCCCTACTCGCTCAACAGAGCGTGTTGAAAAACACAGGTGAGTTGGGGAAGGGGACAACCTTAGACGGCTTACGCGTTAGAGGGTCTCAGGGTCATGAGAGTGTAGGGTTAAGGGTTTGGGGTTTAGGGTTTTAGGGTGAGGGTTTAGGATTAGTAGGATGGCCTTTTCCACCCTTCCCTCCCTCCAACAACCCATCACAGTTTCAACAGAGCAAACTACAGCAGCTGGAATAATGATTTAAACGTACAAATAAGCCTGTCGGCAAGGAGGGCCCTGCCAGCCGGCCCTCCCTACATGCTCACCGAAGTGTGTTCGCAAGGATGGGTACCTCAGTGCCGTCGTCGAGGAAAATCCCGAGCGTGCCGCGAACCACGATAAAGATGCCGCTGCAGAGGGCCAGAGGGCAGGAAGCAGGGACACATGATACGGAATATGGTAATACGATATGGTACAATACGATACGGTTTTTAAGCCAATACGGGACAAAAGTGTGGATTTCCAATCGGTGCACTGTAGTGTACCGTATCGGTACAATATGGGATGTTTTGCCAAGACGGCCCGTGTCCTATGGCCCTGGAAGGATGTAGAAAGCAGCACAAGGTTAAGGGGGCAGGGTCCATGGCAGGATGGGGAAAGTGGCTCAAGGTTAAGGGGGCAGGGTGTGAAGCCTTGGTAACACGATACAGAAGCCGTTATGGCACGTGAGAGAGACATAAAGTGTGAATGGAAGGATGAGATGGGAGGGGAACAGTATTCAGGCTTTAAGGTTCAGAATTGCAAAGCATGGGAGCAGCGGAGACCCGTGGGAGGCTGGGGATCGGGGTCAAATGCACTCGGATACACGGGGTGCATGTTAACCTGTTTCGGCAGAAAATCAGCTACAAATCAGCTGCAAATCAGCTACATTGTGGCCTGTGGTTGCAGGGGTAGAGTGTGGAAAAGTGAGCAGTGTAGAAGCCTGATGCTCGGGCCGCCAGCCGCAACGTACCTTACAGACACTTACCTGCTAAAATCCATGCATCCGTAAACCCTTATCTGTAGAGCAATGCATTACAAACCCTAGTACCATGCTATGGTATATTTTGAACCCATGCATCGGTCAACCTGTGACCCTGAACCCATGCTACGGTCAACCTGTGACCCTGAACCCATGCACCGGTCAACCCGTGACCCTGAACCCACGCACCGGTCAACCCGTGACCCTTAACCCATGCACCGGTCAACCCGTGACCCTGAAGCCATGCACCGGTCAACCCGTGACCCTGAAACCATGCACCGGTCAACCTGTGACCCTGAACCCATGCACCGGTCAACCCGTGACCCTTAACCCATGCACCGGTCAACCTATGACCCTAAACCCATGCACCCGTCAACCTGTGACCCTGAACCCATGCACCGGTCAACCTGTGACCCTGAACCCATGCACTGGTCAACCTGTGACCCTGAACCCATGCACCGGTCAACCCCTGACACTGAACCCATGCACCGGTCAACCCGTGACCCTGAACCCATGCACCGGTCAACCTGTGACCCTGAACCCATGCACCGGTCAACCTGTGACCCTGAACCCATGCACCAATCAACCCGTGACCCTGAACCCATGCATCGGTCAACCTGTGACCCTGAACCCATGCACCGGTCAACCTGTGACCCTGAACCCATGCACCGGTCAACCCGTGACCCTTAACCCATGCACCGGTCAACCTGTGACCCTGAACCCATGCACCGGTCAACCTGTGACCCTGAACCCATGCACCGGTCAACCTGTGACCCTGAACCAATGCACTGGTCAACCTGTGACCCTGAACCCATGCACCGGTCAACCTGTGACCCTGAACCCATGCACCGGTCAACCTGTGACCCTGAACCCATGCATCGGTCAACCTGTGACCCTGAACCCATGCACTGGTCAACCTGTGACCCTGAACCCATGCACCGGTCAACCCGTGACCCTGAACCCATGCACCGGTCAACCCGTGACCCTGAAACCATGCACCAGTCAACCTGTGACCCTGAACCCATGCACCGGTCAACCTGTGACCCTGAACCCATGCACCGGTCAACCTGTGACCCTGAACCCATGCACCGGTCAACCCGTGACCCTGAACCCATGCACCGGTCAACCCGTGACCCTGAACCCATGCACCGGTCAACCCGTGACTCTAACCCATGCACCGGTCAACCTGTGACCCTGAACCCATGCAACGGTCAATCTGTGACCCTGAACCCATGCACCGGTCAACCTGTGACCCTGAACCCATGCACCGGTCAACCTGTGACCCTGAACCCATGCACTGGTCAACCTGTGTCCCTGAACCCATGCACCGGTCAACCCGTGACCCTGAACCCATGCACCGGTCAACCCGTGACCCTGAACCCATGCACCGGTCAACCTGTGACCCTGAACCCATGCACTAGTCAACCTGTGACCCTGAACCCATGCACCGGTCAACCTGTGACCCTGAACCCATGCACCGGTCAACCCGTGACCCTGAACCCATGCACCGGTCAACCTGTGACCCTGAACCCATGCACCGGTCAACCTGTGACCCTGAACCCATGCACCGGTCAACCTGTGACCCTGAACCCATGCATCGGTCAACCTGTGACACTTAACCCATGCAATGGTCAACCTGTGACCCTGAACCCATGCACCGGTCAACCCGTGACCCTGAACCCATGCACCGGTCAACCCGTGACCCTGAAACCATGCACCAGTCAACCTGTGACCCTGAACCCATGCACCGGTCAACCTGTGACCCTGAACCCATGCACCGGTCAACCTGTGACCCTGAACCCATGCACCGGTCAACCTGTGACCCTGAACCCATGCACCGGTCAACCTGTGACCCTGAACCCATGCACCGGTCAACCTGTGACCCTGAACCCATGCACCGGTCAACCTGTGACCCTGAACCCATGCACTGGTCAACCTGTGACCCTGAACCCATGCACCGGTCAACCCGTGACCCTGAACCCATGCACCGGTCAACCCGTGACCCTGAAACCATGCACCAGTCAACCTGTGACCCTGAACCCATGCACCGGTCAACCTGTGACCCTGAACCCATGCACCGGTCAACCTGTGACCCTGAACCCATGCACTGGTCAACCTGTGACCCTGAACCCATGCACCGGTCAACCTGTGACCCTGAACCCATGCACCGGTCAACCTGTGACCCTGAACCCATGCACCGGTCAACCTGTGACCCTAAACCCATGCACCGGTCAACCCGTGACACTTAAGCCATGCATCGGTCAACCTGTGACACCTACCCATGTACCGGTCAACCTGTGACCCTGAACCCAAGCATCGGTCAACCTGTGACACTTAACCCATGCATCGGTCAACCCCTGACACTTAACCCATGCATCGGTCAACCTGTGACACTTAACCCATGCATCGGTCAACCTGTGACTCTTAACCCATGCATCGGTCAACCTGTGACACTTAACCCATGCATCGGTCAACCTGTGACTCTTAACCCATGCATTGGTCAACCTGTGACCCTGAACCCATGCATCGGTCAACCTGTGACCCTGAACCCATGCATCGGTCAACCTGTGACAGTTAACCCATGCATCGGTCAACCTGTGACACTTAACCCATGCATCGGTCAACCTGTGACACTTAACCCATGCATCGGTCAACCTGTGACACTTAACCCATGCATCGGTCAACCTGTGACACTTAACCCATGCATCGGTCAACCTGTGACACTTGACCCATGCATCGGTCAACCTGCGACACTTAACCCATGCATCGGTCAACCCGTGACACTTAACCCATGCATCGGTCAACCCCTGACACTTAACCCATGCATCGGTCAACCTGTGACACTTAACCCATGCATCGGTCAACCTGTGACACTTAACCCATGCATCGGTCAACCTGTGACCCTTAACCCATGCATCGGTCAACCTGTGACACTTAACCCATGCATCGGTCAACCTGTGACTCTTAACCCATGCACCGGTCAACCTGTGACACTTAACCCATGCATCGGTCAACCTGTGACTCTTAACCCATGCATTGGTCAACCTGTGACCCTGAACCCATGCATCGGTCAACCTGTGACCCTGAACCCATGCATCGGTCAACCTGTGACACTTAACCCATGCATCGGTCAACCTGTGACACTTGACCCATGCATCGGTCAACCTGTGACACTTAACCCATGCATCGGTCAACCCGTGACACTTAACCCATGCATCGGTCAACCCCTGACACTTAACCCATGCATCGGTCAACCTGTGACACTTAACCCATGCATCGGTCAACCTGTGACACTTAACCCATGCATTGGTCAACCTGTGACCCTGAACCCATGCATCGGTCAACCTGTGACACTTTACCCATGCATCGGTCAACCTGCGACCCTGAACCCATGCATCGGTCAACCTGTTAACCCATGCATCGGTCAACCTGTGACACTTAACCCATGCATCGGTCAACCTGTGACACTTAACCCATGCACCGGTCAACCCCTGACCCTTAACCCATGCACCGGTCAACCTGTGACCCTGAACCCATGCACCGGTCAACCTGTGACCCTGAACCCATGGATCAGTCAACCTGTGACACTTAACCCATGCATCGGTCAACCTGTGACCCTGAACCCATGCACCGGTCAACCTGTGACCCTGAACCCATGGATCAGTCAACCTGTGACACTTAACCCATGCATCGGTCAACCTGTGACACTTAACCCATGCATCGGTCAACCTGTGACCCTGAACCCATGCATCGGTCAACCTGTGACACTTAACCCATGCATCGGTCAACCTGCGACACTTAACCCATGCATCGGTCAACCTGTGACACCTAACCCATGTACCGGTCAACCTGTGACCCTGAACCCATGCATCGGTCAACCTGTGACACTTAACCCATGCATCGGTCAACCCCTGACACTTTACCCATGCATCGGTCAACCTGTGACACTTAACCCATGCATCGGTCAACCCGTGACACTTAACCCATGCATCGGTCAACCCCTGTCACTTAACCCATGCATCGGTCAACCTGTGACACTTAACCCATGCATCGGTCAACCTGTGACACTTAACCCATGCATCGGTCAACCTGTGACACTTAACCCATGCATCGGTCAACCCGTGACACTTAGCCCATGCATCGGTCAACCCCTGACACTGAACCCATGCATCGGTCAACCTGTGACCCTGAACCCATGCACCGGTCAACCTGTGACCCTGAACCCATGCACCGGTCAACCTGTGACCCTGAACCCATGCACTGGTCAACCTGTGACCCTGAACCCATGCACCGGTCAACCCGTGACCCTGAACCCATGCACCGGTCAACCCGTGACCCTGAACCCATGCACCGGTCAACCTGTGACCCTGAACCCATGCACTAGTCAACCTGTGACCCTGAACCCATGCACTGGTCAACCCGTGACCCTGAACCCATGCATCGGTCAACCTGTGACCCTGAACCCATGCACCGGTCAACCTGTGACCCTAAACCCATGCACCGGTCAACCCGTGACACTTAACCCATGCATCGGTCAACCTGTGACACCTACCCATGTACCGGTCAACCTGTGACCCTGAACCCATGCATTGGTCAACCTGTGACACTTAACCCATGCATCGGTCAACCCCTGACACTTAACCCATGCATCGGTCAACCTGTGACTCTTAACCCATGCATCGGTCAACCCGTGACACTTAACCCATGCATCGGTCAACCTGTGACACTTAACCCATGCATCGGTCAACCTGTGACTCTTAACCCATGCATCGGTCAACCTGTGACACTTAACCCATGCATCGGTCAACCTGTGACTCTTAACCCATGCATTGGTCAACCTGTGACCCTGAACCCATGCATCGGTCAACCTGTGACCCTGAACCCATGCATCGGTCAACCTGTGACAGTTAACCCATGCATCGGTCAACCTGTGACACTTGACCCATGCATCGGTCAACCTGTGACACTTAACCCATGCATCGGTCAACCTGCGACACTTAACCCATGCATCGGTCAACCTGTGACACTTAACCCATGCATCGGTCAACCTGTGACACTTGACCCATGCATCGGTCAACCTGCGACACTTAACCCATGCATCGGTCAACCCGTGACACTTAACCCATGCATCGGTCAACCTGTGACACTTGACCCATGCATCGGTCAACCTGTGACACTTAACCCATGCATCGGTCAACCTGTGACACTTAACCCATGCATTGGTCAACCTGTGACCCTGAACCCATGCATCGGTCAACCTGTGACACTTTACCCATGCATCGGTCAACCTGCGACCCTGAACCCATGCATCGGTCAACCTGTTAACCCATGCATCGGTCAACCTGTGACACTTAACCCATGCATCGGTCAACCTGTGAAACTTAACCCATGCACCGGTCAACCCCTGACCCTTAACCCATGCACCGGTCAACCTGTGACCCTGAACCCATGCACCGGTCAACCTGTGACCCTGAACCCATGGATCAGTCAACCTGTGACACTTAACCCATGCATCGGTCAACCTGTGACCCTGAACCCATGCACCGGTCAACCTGTGACCCTGAACCCATGGATCAGTCAACCTGTGACACTTAACCCATGCATCGGTCAACCTGTGACACTTAACCCATGCATCGGTCAACCCCTGACACTGAACCCATGCATCGGTCAACCTGTGACACTTAACCCATGCATCGGTCAACCTGCGACACTTAACCCATGCATCGGTCAACCTGTGACACCTAACCCATGTACCGGTCAACCTGTGACCCTGAACCCATGCATCGGTCAACCTGTGACACTTAACCCATGCATCGGTCAACCCCTGACACTTTACCCATGCATCGGTCAACCTGTGACACTTAACCCATGCATCGGTCAACCCGTGACACTTAACCCATGCATCGGTCAACCCCTGACACTTAACCCATGCATCGGTCAACCTGTGACACTTAACCCATGCATTGGTCAACCTGTGACACTTAACCCATGCATCGGTCAACCCCTGACACTTAACCCATGCATCGGTCAACCTGTGACACTTAACCCATGCATCGGTCAACCTGTGACACTTAACCCATGCATCGGTCAACCCGTGACACTTGACCCATGCATCGGTCAACCCCTGACACTGAACCCATGCATCGGTCAACCTGTGACCCTGAACCCATGCACCGGTCAACCTGTGACCTTGAACCCATGCACCGGTCAACCTGTGACCCTGAACCCATGCACTGGTCAACCTGTGACCCTGAACCCATGCACCGGTCAACCCGTGACCCTGAACCCATGCACCGGTCAACCCGTGACCCTGAACCCATGCACCGGTCAACCTGTGACCCTGAACCCATGCACTAGTCAACCTGTGACCCTGAACCCATGCACTGGTCAACCCGTGACCCTGAACCCATGCATCGGTCAACCTGTGACCCTGAACCCATGCACCGGTCAACCTGTGACCCTAAACCCATGCACCGGTCAACCCGTGACACTTAACCCATGCATCGGTCAACCTGTGACACCTACCCATGTACCGGTCAACCTGTGACCCTGAACCCATGCATCGGTCAACCTGTGACACTTAACCCATGCATCGGTCAACCCCTGACACTTAACCCATGCATCGGTCAACCTGTGACACTTAACCCATGCATCGGTCAACCCGTGACACTTAACCCATGCATCGGTCAACCCCTGCCACTTTACCCATGCATCGGTCAACCTGTGACACTTAACCCATGCATCGGTCAACCTGTGACACTTAACCCATGCATCGGTCAACCTGTGACACTTAACCCATGCATCGGTCAACCTGTGACACTTAACCCATGCATCGGTCAACCTGTGACACTTAACCCATGCATCGGTCAACCTGTGACACTTAACCCATGCATCGGTCAACCTGTGACACTTAACCCATGCATCGGTCAACCTGTGACACTTAACCCATGCATCGGTCAACCCGTGACACTTAACCCATGCATCGGTCAACCCCTGACACTTAACCCATGCATCGGTCAACCTGTGACACTGAACCCATGCATCGGTCAACCTGTGACACTTAACCCATGCATCGGTCAACCTGTGACCCTTAACCCATGCATCGGTCAACCTGTGACACTTAACCCATGCATCGGTCAACCTGTGACTCTTAACCCATGCATCGGTCAACCTGTGACACTTAACCCATGCATCGGTCAACCTGTGACTCTTAACCCATGCATTGGTCAACCTGTGACCCTGAACCCATGCATCGGTCAACCTGCGACCCTGAACCCATGCATCGGTCAACCTGTTAACCCATGCATCGGTCAACCTGTGACACTTAACCCATGCATCGGTCAACCTGTGACTCTTAACCCATGCATCGGTCAACCTGTGACTCTTAACCCATGCATCGGTCAACCTGTGACACTTAACCCATGCATCGGTCAACCCCTGACACTTAACCCATGCATCGGTCAACCTGCGACACTTAACCCATGCATCGGTCAACCCGTGACACTTAACCCATGCATCGGTCAACCTGTGACACTGAACCCATGCATCGGTCAACCTGTGACACTTAACCCATGCATCGGTCAACCTGTGACCCTGAACCCATGCATCGGTCAACCTGTGACACTTTACCCATGCATCGGTCAACCTGCGACACTTAACCCATGCATCGGTCAACCTGTTAACCCATGCATCGGTCAACCTGTGACACTTAACCCATGCATCGGTCAACCTGTGACACTTAACCCATGCATCGGTCAACCTGTGACCCTGAACCCATGCATCGGTCAACCTGTGACACTTGACCCATGCATCGGTCAACCTGCGACACTTAACCCATGCATCGGTCAACCCGTGACACTTAACCCATGCATCAGTCAACCCCTGACACTTTACCCATGCATCGGTCAACCTGTGACACTTAACCCATGCATCGGTCAACCTGTGACTCTTGACCCATGCATCGGTCAACCTGTGACCCTGAACCCATGCATCGGTCAACCTGTGACACTTAACCCATGCATCGGTCAACCTGTGACACTTAACCCATGCATCGGTCAACCTGTGACACTTGACCCATGCATCGGTCAACCTGTGACACTTTACCCATGCATCGGTCAACCTGTGACTCTTAACCCATGCATCGGTCAACCTGTGACACTTAACCCATGCATCGGTCAACCTGTGACACTTAACCCATGCATCGGTCAACCTGTGACACTTGACCCATGCATCGGTCAACCTGTGACACTTGACCCATGCATCGGTCAACCTGCGACACTTAACCCATGCATCGGTCGACCTGTGACACTTAACCCATGCATCGGTCGACCTGTGACACTTAACCCATGCATCGGTCAACCTGCGACACTTAACCCATGCATCGGTCAACCCGTGACACTTAACCCATGCATCGGTCAACCTGTGACACTTGACCCATGCATCGGTCAACCTGCGACACTTAACCCATGCATCGGTCAACCTGTGACACTCAACCCATGCATCGGTCAACCCCTGACACTTAACCCATGCATCGGTCAACCCCTGACACTTAACCCATGCATCGGTCGACCTGTGACACTTAACCCATGCATCGGTCAACCTGCGACACTTAACCCATGCATCGGTCAACCTGTGACACTTAACCCATGCATCGGTCAACCTGTGACCCTGAACCCATGCATCGGTCAACCTGTGACACTTAACCCATGCATCGGTCAACCTGTGACACTTAACCCATGCATCGGTCAACCTGTGACACTTAACCCATGCATCGGTCAACCTGTGACACTTAACCCATGCATCGGTCAACCTGTGACACTTGACCCATGCATCGGTCAACCTGTGACACTTAACCCATGGATCGGTCAACCTGTGACACTTAACCCATGCATCGGTCAACCTGCGACACTTAACCCATGCATCGGTCAACCTGTTAACCCATGCATCGGTCAACCTGTGACACTTAACCCATGCATCGGTCAACCTGTGACACTTAACCCATGCATCGGTCAACCCCTGACACTTAACCCATGCATCGGTCAACCTGTGACACTTAACCCATGCATTGGTCAATCTGTGACACTTAACCTATGCATCAGTCAACTTGTGACACGTAACCCTTGCACCAATCAACCCATGTACCTATTAACTCGTGCATCGGTAAATACCTCAACCCATGCATCGGTATAACCTTGCACACAAAACGCGCTTCAGTCATAACCCCGAAAGGTGTAAACCCATGCATCTGTGATCCTGCAACCCTGAACCCGCACATCAGTTAACCCTAAATCGATGTATGGGCAAACCCTTCAGACCTTCACCCTTCACCCTAAACAACAGCTTTGGCAAACCCGTAACCCCAAAGCTGGTAAACCCTAACATGGGCCATGCGCAGCCACATAGATTTCATGCGCTGAAGGTGGCGGACCAGAGCACTACAAACTTGACAATGCTTACACGAGGCCAGATATACGGCCCTTCAATATCTTAGGGCAGGTCGCGGGTGACTTGCTGCTGGTGCCAAGAAAATGCGCACCAAATGGATGCACTGATGGCCAGTGTAATTGTTTTCAAAGTATGCAGATAATTAAAAATGCCTGAGGTGTGTGAAAGTGTGGACGCCGCGGATGCACCGGTGGGGCGAGGACTAAGGCAGACTACAGTCCGGGGGCAGAAGCACTGGACAATGACACGGGCATAGGGTTCAAGATTTAGAGTTTAGTAATTGCCCTAGAGGATCCCACCGCTCCTCCCCAGCAGCTGCAGGTCATTGCTCTCTCTTTAGTGGGCACCAGGCCGCTACCGGAAGTAGGCCGTCTAGCAGCCTTGACCGGACTGATTTGGACAAAACCATGATCTGCCTGCGGCGGGCAGCATTCCGCGATTCCTTTTCTTCGGCCACTCCCGCCGCTACCGCTGGGGGACTAATTTCTGACCGGCCTGCTGCCGGTGGCCCTCGCAAGGGGGGCTTGTAACATCTGTGACCCCCCCGGGCATAGGCCATGAGGTACCAACACAGGTCAGTTGGGTAAGGGGACAGCACTAGACGTCTAACGCGTGAGAGGGTTTCAGGATCCGGAGGGGCGCCAGCCGAGAAAGAGTGATGGACTTATAAGGTATGCGCCCACAGATGTTGCTTAAAGCATCCACATGCCATGCCTTGCCGGAAACATAAAAGTAGTTGAATTACCTTTCAATAGATGCTTTGCGCCTCCTCCCACCCATCTATGGAGCCACCTTCCTTGAACGGAAACTTGTGCGGATGTAGCTGAATTCTAGCAAAGTTTACACTAACTTGTCGCTAACTTGCAGTGACTTGTAGCTAACGTGCACATGTATTTTACGCTGGATTTTGGCTGCATGGTCGCTCACTTGTCTCTAACCTATAGCTTAGCTGCAGAGACATTTATAGCGGACGTGTAGGTTGAGTGCAGGTAACGTGTAGGTTAAGTGTAAGTTAAGTGTAGATGAAGTGTAGATGAAGTGTAGATGAAGTGTAGGTACAGTGTAAGTTAAGTGTAGATAAAGTGCAGGTAAAGTGCAGGTAACGTATAGGTACCTCATAGCTGAATCGCCTCCTATGTTTAGCAGGATCTCTCACCTGTCCGAGGAATCCCCTGCCCTGAATAGAACCTCCCGCGGAAGCAGATGCACCTGCATGATCCAACAGTGGAGAGGGCAGAATCAGTGGATCAGCTATATGAATCATCATGAGCAGGCTGATCTAACAGTGGAGAGGGCAGAATCAGTGGATCAGCTATATGAATCATCATGAGCAGGCTGATCCAACAGTGGAGAGGGCAGAATCAGTGGATCAGCTATATGAATTATCATGAGCAGGCTGATCCAACAGTGGAGAGGGCAGAATCAGTGGATCAGCTATATGAATCATCATGAGCAGGCTGATCCAACAGTGGAGAGGGCAGAATCAGTGGATCAGCTATACGAATCATCATGAGCAGGCTGATCCAACAGTGGAGAGGGCAGAATCAGTGGATCAGCTATACGAATCATCATGAGCAGGCTGATCCAACAGTGGAGAGGGCAGAATCAGTGGATCAGCTATATGAATCATCATGAGCAGGCTGATCCAATAGTGGAGAGGGCAGAATCAGTGGATCAGCTATATGAATCATCATGAGCAGGCTGATCCAACAGTGGAGAGGGCAGAATCAGTGGATCAGCTATATGAATCATCATGAGCAGGCTGATCCAACAGTGGAGAGGGCAGAATCAGTGGATCAGCTATATGAATCATCATGAGCAGGCTGATCCAACAGTGGAGAGGGCAGAATCAGTGGATCAGCTATACGAATCATCATGAGCAGGCTGATCCAACAGTGGAGAGGGCAGAATCAGTGGATCAGCTATATGAATCATCATGAGCAGGCTGATCCAACAGTGGAGAGGGCAGAATCAGTGGATCAGCTATACGAATCATCATGAGCATGCTGATCCAACAGTGGAGAGGGCAGAATCAGTGGATCAGCTATACGAATCATCATGAGCAGGCTGATCCAACAGTGGAGAGGGCAGAATCAGTGGATCAGCTATATGAATCATCATGAGCAGGCTGATCCAACAGTGGAGAGGGCAGAATCAGTGGATCAGCTATATGAATCATCATGAGCAGGCTGATCCAACAGTGGAGAGGGCAGAATCAGTGGATCAGCTATATGAATCATCATGAGCAGGCTGATCCAACAGTGGAGAGGGCAGAATCAGTGGATCAGCTATATGAATCATCATGAGCAGGCTGATCCAACAGTGGAGAGGGCAGAATCAGTGGATTAGCTATATGAATTATCATGAGCAGGCTGATCCAACAGTGGAGAGGGCAGAATCAGTGGATCAGCTATATGAATTATCATGAGCAGGCTGATCCAACAGTGGAGAGGGCAGAATCAGTGGATCAGCTATATGAATCATCATGAGCAGGCTGATCCAACAGTGGAGAGGGCAGAATCAGTGGATCAGCTATATGAATCATCATGAGCAGGCTGATCCAACAGTGGAGAGGGCAGAATCAGTGGATCAGCTATACGAATCATCATGAGCAGGCTGATCCAACAGTGGAGAGGGCAGAATCAGTGGATCAGCTATACGAATCATCATGAGCAGGCTGATCCAACAGTGGAGAGGGCAGAATCAGTGGATCAGCTATACGAATCATCATGAGCAGGCTCATCCAACAGTGGAGAGGGCAGAATCAGTGGATCAGCTATATGAATCATCATGAGCAGGCTGATCCAACAGTGGAGAGGGCAGAATCAGTGGATCAGCTATACGAATCATCATGAGTAGGCTGATCCAACAGTGGAGAGGGCAGAATCAGTGGATCAGCTATACGAATCATCATGAGCAGGCTGATCCAACAGTGGAGAGGGCAGAGTCAGTGGATCAGCTATATGAATCATCATGAGCAGGCTGATCCAACAGTGGAGAGGGCAGAATCAGTGGATCAGCTATATGAATCATCATGAGCAGGCTGATCCAACAGTGGAGAGGGCAGAATCAGTGGATCAGCTATATGAATCATCATGAGCAGGCTGATCCAACAGTGGAGAGGGCAGAATCAGTGGATCAGCTATATGAATTATCATGAGCAGGCTGATCCAACAGTGGAGAGGGCAGAATCAGTGGATCAGCTATATGAATCATCATGAGCAGGCTGATCCAACAGTGGAGGGGGCAGAATCAGTGGATCAGCTATATGAATCATCACGAGCAGGCTGATCCAACAGTGGAGAGGGCAGAATCAGTGGATCAGCTATATGAATCATCATGAGCAGGCTGATCCAACAGTGGAGAGGGCAGAATCAGTGGATCAGCTATATGAATTATCATGAGCAGGCTGATCCAACAGTGGAGAGGGCAGAATCAGTGGATCAGCTATATGAATCATCATGAGCAGGCTGATCCAACAGTGGAGAGGGCAGAATCAGTGGATCAGCTATATGAATCATCATGAGCAGGCTGATCCAACAGTGGAGAGGGCAGAATCAGTGGATCAGCTATATGAATCATCATGAGCAGGCTGATCCAACAGTCGAGAGGGCAGAATCAGTGGATCAGCTATATGAATCATCATGAGCAGGCTGATCCAACAGTGGAGAGGGCAGAATCAGTGGATCAGCTATATGAATCATCATGAGCAGGCTGATCCAACAGTGGAGAGGGCAGAATCAGTGGATCAGCTATATGAATCATCATGAGCAGGCTAATCCAACAGTGGAGAGGGCAGAATCAGTGGATCAGCTATACGAATCATCATGAGCAGGCTCATCCAACAGTGGAGAGGGCAGAATCAGTGGATCAGCTATATGAATTATCATGAGCAGGCTGATCCAACAGTGGAGAGGGCAGAATCAGTGGATCAGCTATATGAATCATCATGAGCAGGCTGATCCAACAGTGGAGAGGGCAGAATCAGTGGATCAGCTATATGAATCATCATGATCAGGCTCATCCAACAGTGGAGAGGGCAGAGTCAGTGGATCAGCTATACGAATCATCATGAGCAGGCTCATCCAACAGTGGAGAGGGCAGAGTCAGTGCGGTCTCTCTGTTATAAGATAGCAGGCGTGGAGTAGATATCAGAATCAGCGCGGTTTCTCTCTGAAAAAAAACAGGCGTGCAGCAGATATCATAATCAACGTTATCTTTCTCTGATCTTTCTCTGATATCAGAACCACCGCGGCCTCTCTTTGATAAAGGAGCAGAGGGGGCGGAACCAGCAGTACCCCTTACCGGTATCAGAATCAGCGGTTACCGGCATGCACGACAAAAATTCAGCGGCAGACATGCACGGCATTTCTGGAGGGACAATGCCCGCAGCAGTCATGCACCAGTTTATTTAAACAGGAACAGGTAGGTGTGCGGCTGCTTCCAGAGTCAGCAAGATCTTTTCTGGGAGGGCAGTATCAGCTGGGGATGATGCCAGGCCCTCCTTGGCTGAAGGCCACGCATGATGCAGCTGGGGATGATGCCAGGCCATCAGCTGGGGATGATGCCAGACCCTCCTTGGCTGAAGGCCATGCATGATGCAGCTGAAGTATTGCTGAAGCAGCCCTCAAAGCGCTCCGATCCTTGCTTATGGATTGGACCAGGTCCCTGGCCTCCTTTGCCCAACTGTAGATGAAGATAGGCTGGCTGGTAGTCAAAGCACTCTATGTAAAAGAAAACGCTGTCCATACCCTGTTTGTGGCTTGGAACAGGCCCCTGGCCTCCTCCGCCAAACTATAGCTGAAGAAAAGCTGAATGGTAGCCGAAGCACTCTATGAAGTAGAAAACATTGTCCATACTGTAGATTTGCTTTTCCTTCCCTCATAATTCACGTTGTTTGGGGGTGAGGGATCCTCGAAATTACTGATTATGTGTATCGGTAGTCATTGCCAGATTTCAGTCAGAAAATAAGAGTTTTGGTCCAAAGTTTGCCTGAGGACAGCATCAAAATAATCCATGTTTTCTCACCCGAGGGAAGGCAAATCAAATGTACGGCACCCTGCTTGTGGCTTGGAACAGGTCCCTGGCCTCATACAGAACTTGGTTCACCAGGCACCCTCCTCGATGATGTAGCTGAGTTGTAGCTGAATTGTAGCTGAATCACCCTGCAGACATGTACAGCACCCCATACCTTGCTTGTGGCTTGGAACAGGTCCTTGGCCTCCTCCACGTCCAGGACGGCAAAGAACTTGGTGCTCTGAAAGAACTGAGGAGTGTCCGCGCTGTGCACGCATGCAAACGATAAATTGCACCCGCACTTCAGATTTGTGGGGGGGGAAACCAGTGAGGTCAGGCTGCGGAATAAGGGCGTAACTGTTCATACTTTCGAAATGCATTATAAAGACAGGTGAGGGTTAAGGTGCAGGTGTACATACTGAATAGTTTCCTAACTTCAAAGAACAATACATACAAACAATCATCATGGCAGAAATCACAAACGGACGGCGCCAAAGTCTCAAAATCAGGCATGCTTCATTGATATACCGCCACCGTTCACTGCTTGTTTTACGTTGATTCACATGCCATACAGCGACAACACAGCCTAAGGCCGCGGTGGCCTGGTGCAGCGCACCTAACCCTGTAGCCCTCCGTCCCCCACACCTGAGCCCCAGTGCTTAACCAACAACCCTCCGTCCCGCTCCGCCCCGCCCCAGCACGCCGCCCCGCACCTAAACAGGTGACCCTCTGTCCCCTAAGCCCGTTCCCCGCTCCCCAACTGGTAACACCACACTCCGCTCCGCCCCACCCTCGCCCCGCTCCGCCCCGCACCTAAACTGGTGACCCTCCGCCTCGGACGCCGACAGGCGGCGCATGGAGGGCGAAGGACTGGACAGCATGCGGCGGCCACCGCGAACGGAGCCCTCCACATCCTCCATGATTGTCGCGCACACCACGGGCTCGAGGACGTCCATGGAGCGACGCCGGCCGCCGCTAGGCGCGCCGTCCAGCGATTTCTGCCGCCGAACGTGCAGCTTGCGCAGGTCCAGCGCACTGATCGCGCCGGGCATCACATCATCTTCGCCTGAGGGTTGAGAGCTCATCGTTCAGGGTTAAGAGCTTATGGTTCAATGACAATTAGGTCAGGTGTCCGGAATCAATAAGCTCCTAAAATAAGCACACAGATGGCGCCGGGCATCGTACACGGGTAGAGTACACTGAAACCTCGATTTCCAGGTGAAGCAACCAGCTTAAACTAACTTCGTGATCAGCAATTCCAGTACTGTGATGTACCAGTCCCCTCCCTCCCCCTGTACTGTCGTTTTAGAGGGAGGACGAAGCACTTGAACTAGGAAAGTTCATGTCACTCCCAATGGCACGTGAGGCCACATCGCAAGATAAAAGCTGTGAACCCCGGAAAGGTGCAAACTTATAGGAAGCTGTGCAGCATGAGTTGAAGCCGAACGTAGGAAATACACTCCTCTTTGGGACTAAGCGGATGTTCCGGGAAACTACGATTTTGCTTCCCCTGTATGTTGACCCTGCATGCATGCCAACTCTGAAGGATGCATGCATGCAGTATGCATGACCGCACATGGGGATGCTGTGCATGCTTGCATGAATGCATGCAACCACATTGACCCCATGCACGTCCTTCCATGCATGCCTGCATGCATGCATACGCCCGCATTTGCAGGTGTGGCAGTTTTCAAGCATGCTCCACACTTCAGCTGACCTTCCACAGTGAACAGGGCTATGCCACCTTGGTCCTCCAGCCATGCGGCCAGTGCTGCCGTGAGGCCTCTGCAGGGCGCGGCATGGAGATTGTGTCAAAAACGGGCAGATGATAGGGGGGGCAGCAACTAATTCAAATTCTATGGGCTGCGAAATCAGCACTGCACTGCATGAAACGGTAGGCAGCTGTTTCACTTATCATGAGCATTATGGCTTGGGCCGGTAGGTTTTCTCGGATAGATCCAAGGGCTTTTCGCATGTGGCACGTTCGAGCGCCAACGCGCACCAATAATTCAGGTTATTTACCTTCTTATCGATTTAGCTGCTCGGCTGAGGCCCCCGTTATATCTCTCGACCAGGATGGCAGCAGCCAAGATGCCGAGGGAAGCGGCAGCAAAGCGCCTGGAGCGACTCTTCTTCCTTTCAAAGCTAGGGATTTCTGTGAAGAGGTCAAATGCGTCAATCGCTGCGCATGCACGGCTTATCTCGCACCAGAAGGGGATGGAATCAGCACCCCCGAACAGGGCATCACCTCACCAATGTAATCGATAATGTCCATTGCTCCACGGCTTTCGGCCAGATGGCAATCCGCCCGGTAAATAATCTAGTTCAGAGAACGCCTACACAACGCATTAGGAATGTCGTTTCTCATGTCTGTTGCAGTGGTCTGTTGCACACGTGGCGTGTCTGTTAGAAGTCGGTTGGGATTCACAATTTCGTACTTTACCGACCCGTCCTTGAGACTTCCATATTTGGCGTGTGATGTTCTGGCATGAGCGGCACGACTCGAATGGCTGGCACTTTCTCAAGGTCGAGCAAACGTTACAGCAAGGAAAACGGAATGTGCAAAATCGTCGTCAAGTGCACCACATTATTGTGTCATTATATGTGCCAGCATTACCGGCCCATCAAGTAGACCGTTAGCATAGCAGGGGATATGTAATAGACAATTTTGAAGGCCGGAGTAGCCTGCTGTTGGTCGGTTGGTCCGTGCCTCCGTGGAGCAGCTCAATCAGGCAGGCAACCAGGCATCAGGCATTCAACCAGCCCCTCTAACTTGGGTTCGAATCGATACCACTTGCAGAGGCATGCGAATCCGCGTTACCTGCGAGTATCTCGGGGGCTGAGTCGGAGGGCGCATATGTAAGAGTTTCCCCTTTGTCACCTGACGACAGTAGCATGCAGTCGATGAGTGATGAGTCGGCAGTCGTACCATCGAACACTGATGACTTCCATACTTCTGTGAATTTCGTTCCCGACTTTTCTGTTTCTCGACGGTCTTCGTCTGTTCCAAGCTGGTTCCCATGTTGCCAGGTTGTCCCAGCAGGTGGGTTCCCAGGTTTCCTGGTTCCAAGCAGGTTCCCTGGTTCCCTGGTTCCAAGATTTGGCCTCTCAAACCTTGTTTCTAGACTTGCTTCAGAGAACAGCCATACTTCTTATCTTTTACTGTGAATAGATATGACACATACCCGACTGCTCTGCCGTTATTCGTGCTGCGCAGCAGCACCTCTGTCAACTTGTCGCTTACTTAGATGACTTCGGACACCATAATAGACTCAAGCTGCCACTTCTGGTCTCTGTGTGTCCACAACTGTCAGCCAGAAAAACACCTGTGGAAACACTTGAAAGGTAAAGATTTCCCCCTGGTAATTATGGAATCACTGAATGACTGGTAGCTTGCTTCACAGGCACCAAAGTGATTGCTTTGGTTGCGGGTGGGTGAATACCTGATGATCAAGAACTTCCTACACCTCAAAACGATTGAATTTTGGCGCTGCGTGAAGGGGGGGTAACTTTTCTTTGCCTGCGCGCTAATTTTAATGAATTGGTTGGGGGGGGATGCAACTGCAACAACTCCTGGCACATCCTTATCTTCAACCGTATTCCTTTGCACCAGCGTCATGATGCTTTATGGCTGGGGCTTAACTTCTGCACTAAGGGGTTCATTCCCACGCTCCTGTCCGGTGGTTGTGTATTAGTTGCTAGCCCAGGGGGGTCACTGGTTTTTCGCTCACTTATTCTTCGGGACAGTTGGGCGTCCACGCGGCCGAGCCTTTTTAAGCAGGGCCCAGAGGTGTAATGTCATTAACTGGTTTGCGCTCGCTGTCCTAACGTATCTAATGCATGTCCCGGTTTACGGGCACTTGTCCCATGCATCAAATGTGATGCTCTGCCGGACCGTAAAACTTAGAGCCACTGAGCGCCATGATGGACAAATTGGATTTGTGCCAACCAGGCAGTGTGCAATGCATCAAAAAATACCTGACTGCAAAATCAAGCAACCTGACAGTACAAGGTAACAAAGCCTTAACGCAACAAAAGAGCCGTTGTGCCACGGTCAAACAGGCAGGAGCCTTCCATAGGCATCATCCAAATTCTGGAATTGGATTAAACATTATGTATTAAAACATCATATACATAGAAAGATAAAGCATTGGGCAAACTCCTCATGTGCATAACAGTACAAACCCACCTAGGTCACAATATTTATTATATCGCAATCCAGCTACAACCCAGCTAAGTACATCACGGCATGCTGCCTCCAGAGCAGCGCTCGTCACCGCGCCTGCGGTACGGTAGCGGGTGAGTCGGAGGCCTAATGGGGCGGCTGCCTGACTGATGGCATTGATGGCTAAGGATAAGGCATGACACGGAACAGCTGTAGCCGGATTGTACCACCAAGGCAGCACGTTACCGCTCGAAACAGCACGATAAGGCACACATTTCACGAGCAGATCGTGCAACCATGTATGCCTGGTGGGGACCCTGTTGCCTGCCCCCTCCCTCCTCTACTCGCTCCCACTCCCCGATGCTGGCTCCTGCTTGACCTTTTTTCTTTTTGGCGTCTTGGGGCCTGCCTTCGTCCTCAGCGCCTCTGGCAGCCGATCTCGCTGCGACGCCAGCTCTGACATGAAGAGCGTGTTGTGCGCCCTGCGACGCACATTCAAACTACAGGATTGGGGCAGCCACTGGGTCCTTGGCAGCAGCATGGAAAGTACATCATCCTACGCTGTTTACAAATAAAATAAATTGTTAGTCCAGAGGAGCAAAATATTATGAGCCATGAGCCATGAACAGCGTGTTGTGCGCCCTGGGAGGCATATATAAAAAATACAGTTCTCCCCTTCAGGATTGGGCAGCCGATTGGTCCTTAGCAGCAGCACATAGCCTTGTGTGGCCTTAACCCTAAACTCTTAGCAGCAGCAGATCGCGCTGCGTGGCCTAAACCCTAAGCCCTTAGCAACAGCACGTCGCGCTGTGTGGCCAGCTCAGTCATGGACATCATGCTGCACGTCATCCGACGCTGTTTAAATAAAAAATTAAAATTAAAAAACAATTCAAATTTAAGTCCAGCGGAGCATGAGATTTCTTCCACGGCCACACGCCATGCGCCATTGACACACCACCCAGGAAAAGAAAGCGAGCCGTGCATCAAGTGCTTTCTGCACCTCGCAATTCACTCTTCTGTGAGGGGCCACCCCGTAAGTGTGGCAGGTGTGACTCACCAGCCAGCAAATGGACCGAACCGCTCTTCAAACGCCTTCTGCACCTCGCAGTGCACCTTCTCCGTGAGAGACTTCCCCCGCAAGTGCGGCAGGTAGTGGCGAGTCGCAATGTCCCACACATGCGTATCTGAGGCGGAGGCAGGTTGGCAAAAAACATGAGGAGGTGTGAAAATATTAATTAAACACATTACAGGGTGTGACCAAGAGTGAGCGTCCACGCATACACATCCTGGAACATATGGATCCTGTAATGCGTCCAAAGCATTTCCGGACCGCCAAAATTGAATCATAGGCAGCCTTTTATTTTTGCAGTGCCAGATAACGTATTTCATCTCCATACCGTACACTAGGTATGCAGAGATACCCTGCCATGGTGGCATGATACGGCAGAGGTCAAGCTGGATTGTGCTGCCAAGGCAGCGCGATGCGGCATGATAAGACTCGATAAGGCACAGCTTTGCGTACGGTACATTCGATTTCCAGATATTTCTGCTCCACGATACACATGGGACCGGTATTGAAATGAAGCTGGTGTTTCTACAGGCCCCCTCTGCGGACTGTATGGACACTGTATCATTTAGTTTTTAGTTTTTCACCGGTGTTTGTACTTTACTTCAAAATTTACCGGTCCTGGTATATGTGTTAGTGACTGAAAATGTTAAGGGTTTGAGATTCATGGGATTGGGTCAGGTTTGAGAATCATGTAGATACAGGTTTGTGGGAGTTGAAGTTCATGGGGGGTAGGGTTCAATCATCATGTCCCATTACTGGTGCCTAAACCCTAACATGCAAATTGCGTATTGTTTGTATAATTGTTAGGGTTTGGGTTCAAGGTTTGTGGGATTTGGAGCTCATAAGGTTTAGGGTTTGGGATTCATGATGTTCCTGATGACTGCCTGAACCCTAGCTAGTCGCCCTGAACCCTAGCTAGTCGCCCTGAACCCTAGCTAGTCGTCCTGAACCCTAGCTAGTCGTCCTGAACCCTAGCTAGTCGCCCTGAACCCTAGCTAGTCGCCCTGAAACCTAGCTAGTCGCCCTGAACCCTAGCTAGTCACCCTGAACCCTAGCTAGTCACCCTGAACCCTAGCTAGTCGCCCTGAACCCTAGCTAGTCGCCCTGAACCCTAGCTAGTCGCCCTGAACCCTAGCTAGTCGCCCTGAACCTCACCAACAGGAATCACGTTGTGCTTGTCCAGACTGAACAACGACACGCACGCTGCAACCTTGGGTCCAATACCTGCACGCAAGCACGGCATGTCCGCACATCTATATGGGGGGACCTACCACATGGGGGTCTCAGGTTTTCTAGGGTTGGGCGGCCGGTCTCACACCTTGCAAAGTCACAGCAAAAGAATGGGGGTCCAATACCTGCAAGCCAACGAGCTGGATCCGTCCAGTCGTCCACATGGTTTAAATTTCCGTAGCTGCCCCTGTGGGTCCAATGCCTGCTGGCGCGATACGTTCACACGGTGTCGATTTTGTAAATAATTCATTCCAGGGGTCCATTGCACAGCCAACCCTGCGGTGCACTTTTCGTACTAGCGTATTCACTTGGTATTCGTATTGCGGTTCAGCTTAGTCCCGTGCGGTTCACAAACGTGGAGTACGGCATATATTTGTATTCGTTGAGGAAGGTCAGCACCTTGGGCGCAGTGCTTTAGCACTAGCTACAACAAATTGACCCCCAAAAAAACTGGGAAGTTAATTTGATTTACAGGTAATAAAACTTGTAAATTGCCTAGAGTTACCGTAGATTTGATTTGTCTTCCCACAGGCATGAAAAGACGAATTCCTTGAACACTGCCCTCAGGACAAACTGTCGACAAAATCTCTTACTTTCTGACTGAAACTGGCGTCGACAATCGATCATTAGTATTTTCATGGATCCGTCAACCCCCCCCAAAATTCATTACGAGGGAGGTGAAAGCAGATCTACGATATTTTGTTATAACAGCATTTAATCACCATGGTAGAGGGAGGTCATCAGCTTGTGTCCAACCAAGACAAGCGTCCCAGCAAAGCAAAGCCTCAACAGCCAGCAGCCAACAGCCTAAGGGGGGGCCCGTATCCGCTGTTGGAATTCCAACTCCCAATGCTGGCCCCCTTGTACAGCCAGGGCCTAGGCTAGTGCTAGGCAAGACCAGGGTTAGGTCACGGCCTAGGCCAGTGCTGGGCAAGACCAGGGTTAAGTCACGGCGTAGGCCAGTGCTGGGCAAGACCAGGGTTAGGCCAGTGCTGGGCAAGACCAGGTTTAGGCCAGTGCTGGGCAAGACCAGGGTTAGGTCACGGCCTAGGCTAGTGCAAGCCAGTGTTTACTTGGGTGCACACCAGACCACTTTTGGCTGGCAGCCACTGGGCTGCTGGGCAGCCACCACCAGCCCATAGGGCCCAAACATTAACTCATTTAGAAGGTCCAACATATTTGCTGGGCAGCCTTCGCCGCTGTGCGGCCACCAATGGGCCGATAGGGACCAAACGTCTGATCGGGCGACAGACCAAGCAGCCGGGCTTTCTGCATCAGGGCCCACATGGCTTTGCGCCGCGACACAGCTGACTTGTAGCTGACTTGCAGATGAATTGTAGCTGAAGCCCTCAAACAAAAACAGCGCTCACCAGGCAGCGTGCGTAGTGCCGCGGCTGCCTCCTCGTAAGGCATCGCTCTGAGGCTCAAGAGCCAGGCGTGTCCGCCCTCAGGCCGAGCCCTCAACAGCTCCACGGACCCAGTGATGAATTTGGCACGGTACCTGGCGGGAGGCGCATGTAAGATTGGAAGGTCGGAGGGGCATGCAAGGCGGGAGGCGGGAGGCGGGAGGCGCAAGTAAGAGGTTTAGTACTAGGGATCATTAACTACGTGCGGTTTCCAATCCCTCTCCTCATGTTAAACGGATCCCTAGTATACCTGCAATCAGACCCTAAACCCTAAACCCTGCCCGTACGGGATACGCGCATTCTTCCCCGTGGCATTGCAATTGTGGATCAATCACTCGACGGAACCTCACACATCGTTTGTGATTTCCCTCACAACCAGCTACAGCATTTCACGCCGAGAGGTTTAACCAATGGTTCAGGTGACTCCAGAGGCGCATGTAAGGCGTGTCGCAATCACGGCGGTCTGGTCCGCAGTAAAATCGAATGCGGCATGCCCAGCGGACAGGTTGCAGCAGAGGGCACTGGTGGGGGACTGGCTTAAGGGTTGAGGGTTGAACCATTTACCCTTACATTTTCACCTTCAACTAAGATTTGTCAACCCTAAACCTTTAACCCTGCAACTTGAACCCTGTAACTTAACACTCAACCTTAAACCCTGGACATTTATCCCTAACCGTCGTATCAGTCGGAATCCGTTTCATTCTGAGTTCGTTTTCGTCTGAAAGCCTGCTTATTAGTGACGGAGAGGCCAATGTTTTCCGGCGACTGGCCCTTGTTTTCCTATTCGTCTTGGGAGCGGGGCGGGGGTGGCGCCGCTCCAAGGTAATCTCGACGTCCGGATCGACACCGGAATTGAGAGCTTTCGTTGCGGGTGCTGTGATGTGAGCTGTCACTGATGTTGCTCCAGGCCCTGGTAGATCCACTGCCTCATCAGCTGGCGCCTGTGCTGTCTGATGAGGTGCTGAGGCTGCCAGCAAAAAAGTGTTTCCTTCGCTCTAGCTAATGCCTTATCAAAACTAAGCTGCATTTCCATTTTGGCAGCATTTTCATGCGAAAGCAGGGCAGCAGCGTACACGCTACTAGTACCCATACCTGCGCAGTGAATGGCGCTACGTTCTGTGCTGGCGATGTTCCACAGGCTTTTGGGGGTATAACAGTCGGCTTTTGGGGGTAAAACAGTCGGCTTTTTGGGGTTAAACAGTCGGCTTTTTGGGGGTAAAACAGTCGGCTTTTTGGGGTAAAACAGTCGGCTTTTGGGGGTAAACAGTCGGCTTTGGGGGGTAAAACAGTCGGCTTTGGGGGGTAAAACAGTCGGCTTTTGGGGGTAAAACAGTCGGCTTTTTGGGGTAAAACAGTCGGCTTTTTTGGGTAAAACAGTCGGCTTTTGGGGGGTAAAACAGTCGGCTTTGGGGGGTAAAACAGTCGGCTTTGGGGGGTAAAACAGTCGGCTTTGGGGGGTAAAACAGTCGGCTTTTGGGGGTAAAACAGTCGGCTTTGGGGGGTAAAACAGTCGGCTTTTGGGGGTAAAACAGTCGGCTTTTTGGGGTAAAACAGTCGGCTTTTTGGGGTAAAACAGTCGGCTTTTTGGGGTAAAACAGTCGGCTTGGGGGTAAAACAGTCGGCTTTTGGGGGTAAAACAGTCGGCTTTGGGGGGTAAAACAGTCGGCTTTGGGGGGTAAAACAGTCGGTTTTTTGTTTGGTTTTCTGTTCATGTGCCCACATCAACCATTCGTTTTCTTAAAAAACGACAAAAAAACGAATTTGGATTGATACGACGGTATCCTTTAACCCTTAACCCTTGCTCCTGAAAACACTGTTCGTCTATCGTGCACCAGACTGAACGCCGGCATGACCCCGAAACCGACAGGCTCAACCCGAAACCCGAAACCCACAGGCTCAACCCATAGCCTAAACCCGAAACCCACAGGCTAACCCATAGCCTGAACCCAAAACCCACAGGCTAAACCTGACCTAAGACCTTAGCACATAGCCCGAATCCTAGGCCTAAACCCTTAACCAATAGGCCTAGAAAACTGACCCGAAGCCAGCAGCCCTGAGGTCCGCCTCGGTTGCTGCCGCTAGCTGATCCAGGGAAGGAAAGGCGTAGAAAAGGAGGGCCGGAGCAGGCACTGCCGTAGCCGCCACCGCTGACGCTGAGGGTGCTGCTGCTGCCGACACTGCCGCTGGCGTCGTGGGTGCGGTAGGCTCCTCCTGTTTGATCCGCGGCTCTTGTTTGAACCGCGGCTCCTGTTTGATCAGCGGCTCCTGTTTGATCAGCGGGCCTCCTGCGGAAAGCTGCCGCTCCTGCTTCGTCGGCGTGCTGCCAGCCGGCATCATCAGCAGCGGCGTGCCGTAGCCGCTGCACAGCTTCTCGACCATGCCGTGGATACGGCTGATGTGGTTGTTGGAGGAGCAGATGAAGGAGAACAGACACTCGAGCGGGTCTTGGCGGAGCATTCGAGCGCCTGGTTGAGGGTTTGGGGTTCAGGGTGGAGGGTTGTGGATTTAAATCCTAGGGCTGGTGTGTTTGTTGGAGGGACAGATGAAGGAAAACAGGCATTAGAGCGGGTCTTGGTGGAGCATACAAGCGCCGAGGTTGAGGGTTTGGGGTTGAGGGCGAAGGGCTGAGGGACACACTAACGTTGGTTGGGACTGAGGGATGCATTATAAGCTAACTACCAAACGTCGACGCCAGTTCCCAATCGTAAATCGAAGAGATTTGGTCAAACTTTTGCCCTAAGGGCAGAGCATAAAACAAAACAATTATTTCGTACCCGAGGGGAGGCAGATGAAACCTACGATGCGGACTTCAGGACACATCTCTACTGTTGAGGTTTTTAGAGTTTCGCAATGCCTCACGGGACATCTGGCAACCTGTCACACACCGGCCATCTGGCGCCTGATGGCTTGAGTGGCATTGCAAAAAACAACAATTACAACTCAACACCTACCTGTATATGCATATCAGTATATTACATGGGCAGGAGGGTCCACCATCGATACATTTTGTATCAAAAAACAGTTGGGTCGAGATCTTAACATCCTTTCCCAACTTCCCCATGCAGGAGAGAAAGCCCCCCCTCCCCCCAGAATGTAACGTGTTCCTAGGCCCTGAAGTGGTGCCCGAGTCGGTGGGCGACCTTCTTACACCGAGCTAGATTTAAAAGTATATCTTTATATCATAATAAAAACGCTTTTCCACAACAATGTTCCTAGGGATATCATCAGGTCTCACAGATGTTCATGAAGCTGTTGCCGTCCCTGAAGCTGAATTCCAGCGCCCTCACCCGGAAAAAAGGGGCTGATGGCGGCAAACCTAGCATCCCGCGACGCCCAGTGCTCCGCCAGCAGCGTCAGGTTCGACGGGCTGCCGCCCCCGCCCGCACCCCCGCTGCCCCCGCCTCCGCCGCTGCCGCCCCCGCTACTTCCAGTTACCGACGAAGGCACGTCGCAGCTCGATGCGGAGAGGTTGAAATACTCCCGCACAGCCCACTCGTCCTGGTCGGCTCTGCAGCGCTCGCCCCTGGCCAGCACCTGATACAGCACGTCCCCATAGTCCTCCAGCTGGCGCATTTGAACCTGCGGTTGGTGTTAAGATATTCAAACTTATGAGCATCTGCAGGCAGCATAGAGCAGACAGTTGCAGGTAGTGACAAGCCCCTGGCCAGCACATAACATAGCACCTCACCGTGTTCATCCAGATGGCCTTTTGCATTTGAAACTGCAGTACTGACTTATGATTTTTTTTCTGGGGGGGGTACTGCGCATGTTTACCAGGGGGAAATCCCCCCCACCTGACTCCCGGGTAAATGCCTTTTTTTTCACGACCATGATAAACGCGCGCCATATTTCGGCTGTGACAGGCTGTGCACGTGCACGGGCACGGGCAGGCTGTGCACGTGCACGTGCAAGGGCAGGC
The DNA here is from genome assembly GCA_037349105.1 of Limnomonas spitsbergensis. Lineage (NCBI taxonomy): Eukaryota > Viridiplantae > Chlorophyta > Chlorophyceae > Chlamydomonadales > Limnomonas > Limnomonas spitsbergensis. Next base: position 4,954,056 of record JAYJMM010000114.1, read on the forward strand.
TGTGCACGTGCACGGGCACGGGCAGGCTGTGCACGTGCACGTGCAAGGGCAGGCTGTGCAAGGGCACGGGCACAGGCAGGCTGTTCAAGAGCACGGGCACAGGCAGGCTGTGCAAGGGCACGGGCACAGGCAGGCTGTGCAAGGGCACGGGTTCGGGCAGGCTGTTCAAGAGCACGGGCACAGGCAGGCTGTGCAAGGGCACGGGCACAGGCAGGCTGTGCAAGGGCACGGGCACAGGCAGGCTGTGCAAGGGCACGTGCAAGGGCAGGCTGTGCAAGGGCATGGGCACAGGCAGGCTGTGCAAGGGCACGGGCACAGGCAGGCTGTGCAAGGGCACGGGCACAGGCAGGCTGTGCAAGGGCACGTGCAAGGGCAGGCTGTGCAAGGCACGGGCACAGGCAGGCTGTGCAAGGGCACGTGCAAGGGCAGGCTGTGCAAGGGCACGGGCAAGGGCAGGCTGTGCAAGGGCACGGGTACAGGCAGGCTGTGCAAGGGCACGTGCAAGGGCAGGCTGTGCAAGGGCACGTGCAAGGGCAGGCTGTGCAAGGGCACGGGCACAGGCAGGCTGTGCAAGGGCACGTGCAAGGGCAGGCTGTGCAAGGGCACGGGCAAGGGCAGGCTGTGCAAGGGCACGGGCACAGGCAGGCTGTGCAAGGGCACGGGCACAGGCAGGCTGTGCAAGGGCACGGGTACAGGCAGGCTGTGCAAGGGCACGGGCGCGAGCAGGCTGTGCAAGGGCACGGGCACAGGCAGGCTGTGCAAGGGCACGGGCGCGGGCTGTGCACAGGCTGTGACAGGCTTTTCACGACCATGGTAAACGCGCGCCATATTTTTCGGCTGTGACAGGCTGTGCAGGTGGTTACAGTGGCAGCTGGTGGCAAGCGATGGCCGTGGCAAGCCTCTGGCCAGCACCCAGTATATCATCCCCATATCATCCCCCATCTGGCAAGATATGGAGATGATATACTGTAGCATCGAGTAGACAGAGGCAGATGGCACGTGATGGCAGGTGGGCAGGTGGGCAGGTGGGCAGTTGCAGTGACATGTAGCAGAGGCAGGCAGTGACAGGCAGCGGGCAAGCATTTGAAGGCAATCCAGACTGAGGCAGGTTGAACAGGCAAGGACAAACAGTCAGGAGGACTGCAAGTGCACTCCAGATTCAGGCAGGCTGAACAGGCAGTGGCGAGTGGACGGCGGACTGGCGACAGCTTTGGGCAGGTCCCCCGTGCCCTTTATCCAGCGGCTATCTCTTCATCCACTTGGCTACGGGGTGTACGGGGCAGCAGAGCCTGAGGTCTATGAGGCTACAGGGTATACGGGTTAAGCAGTATCCACTGACTCATTTTGCTCTGTCTCACTCATGTACACTCCACTGAAGTGGCCGTCGCCTAAGGTTTTTAAGGTTGGGCGGCCGGTCTCACACCTTATAAATGTAAGCAAAAAAAAGGTGCGGGAACCCCGAAGCTGCCTAAATGGGGAATGGCTCATACAAAATCCGAAATCTGTTTCATTACATGTACATACTGGCCAAGCTGTGTTTGGGTGTTCCTGAATGTGCCCCATGCGGACCGATGCGGTGCCCCATGCTCGCTGGCACTGAATCGGAATCGGATCAGAGGATTCAACCCGCACACCCACACACTCGCTCTCTCACCACTCTCGTGCCGATGACTCCCGTGTATTCAGATTTTCCCGTGGCCCTCCATCTGAAGGACTGCCCGGTCGGCAGCGTGAAATCCAATCGGAGCTCCCGTGGTGCAACGTTCAGGCATCTCCAGCCCTTGTTCTCCGCCTGCATGGGGCTGCAGCGTGTGGCCAGCTTTGACAGGGGCGTCGCCATGGTTCCCAAGATTAGTTGCTCGCGTCCCGCCAAAATGAGACGCCGCGTCATTGATGATCGGTCCAGGGTTGTGAAGTACAATATAAAGTAGGGTTGATGTACCGTAGGCGGGGAGCACTCCAATCAGTGTGGCTAAACGGCCTAACGTAAATTATTAAATTATTCAAAATCAGGATTAAACGATAGCTTCACGGCATCCTGCACTAGCCGGCCACATCTTTCCACCCCGCCCGCGCCGGTCTCACGGATATGTTGGCGAGCTTTGATTTGCCTGGCGAGCGAAACTCTCTCTTTCAATTTGATCTCAAGTCTCCACCGTCTTCACCAACCTCACCCTCGTTTCTGGTGTCTTTCCCCAGGGTTGTCCTTGATGGCTCATGCCCTCGGATTACTTCTGGCCAGTCGAATCCATGCCCTATTGCCCTTGACACCCATGTTCCATGCAGCTCCATGCTTGATATCTCCCACTGGGTTAAACCCTAAACCCTAAACCCAGTGCTTATTTTAAGGATTTAGACAAAGCTTCAAGCCAGTGCTTATTTCAAGGATTTAGACAAAGCTCCATGCTTGTCCTATGCATTCGGATATGTCTCATGGATCAAGCATGAGTCCGGGGAAAGTAGATGAGTCCGGAAAAGTGGGGAAAGTAGATGAGTCCGGGGAAAGTAGAAGAGTCCGGGGAAAGCAGGTGAGTCCGGGGAAAGTAGATGAGTCCGGGGAAAGTAGATGAGTCCGGGGAAAGTAGATGAGTCCGGGGAAACTAGATGAGAAAGCCGCTCCAGCTGATTGAGCACTCACTGTAGCATCATGGTTCGAGCAACTGACGGAACCTGCATTTCCTTACCTTCCTTCTATTCATTTACTCATTTGTACAAGATGGATTGATTCACATCAGGATTTCCTCGACTGGCCTTTACTTTCTTAGCTGCTTTCTACTTCGCAATCAAATACCTCCCCCGTCTCTCACACTTCCCCTCTGCAGCCTGACAGTCACCCACAACAACACCCAGCTTGGCGAGTGCCTCTCCTGCGCCATGGAGGATGCCGGAATCTACACCAGCTACGGATGGGGCTGTGGCGCATGTGAGGCATGTGGGGGCTCTGTCTCTTCCCGACCTCTTTCCTTCCTTTGGGAGTGCAAGTTTCTCTCTTTCGGGGCTGGGGGACCCACCTCCTGGACAGGTGGAAATCCTGAATATGCCCCCCCCCCCCTAAGTTGTTTGGGTGTGCCCATGGTCCAGGCCACCCCCAAGCCACATTGCAGGCTTGAGATCTGGCTGTGGTAGTTGAACATGGCCAGGCAGTCAGAGCAGTTCACACTGCTGGCCAGGCAGTCAGAGCACTTCACACTGTTGGCCAGGCAGTCAGAGCACTGTTGATCACCCCTTTGCCATGCCTTGATCATGACAGGCGTGGCTGCATTCGCGAGCAACGATACCAAGGGCGAGTTCTGCTTCAGCTGTCTGCAAGCTGGTGCCGAGGACCCTTGCATCTGCGTTGATGGTGTCAAGGCTGGCACTATCAACGCCCTCAACCCGGGTGCGCCCACACCTTCTCCCTCCCCACCTTCTCCTTCTCCCTCCCCATCACCTCCTTCCTCCCCATCCCCTCCTTCATACCCTCCTCCATCCCCTCTTCCATCCCCTCCTCCATCCCCTCCCCATCCCCTCCTTCATCCCCTCCTCCATCCCCTCCTCCATCCCCTCCTCCATCCCCTCCTCCATCCCCTCCTCCATCCCCTCCTCCATCCCCTCCTCCATCCCCTCCTCCATCCCCTCCTCCATCCCATCCTCCATCCCATCCTCCATCCCCTCCTCCATCCCCTCCTCCATCCCCTCCTCCATCCCCTCCTCCATCCCATCCTCCATCCCATCCTCCATCCCCTCCTCCATCCCATCCTCCATCCCATCCTCCATCCCTCCTCCATCCCCTCTTCCATCCCCTCTTCCATCCCCTCCTCCATCCCCTCCTCCATCCCATCCTCCATCCCATCCTCCATCCCATCCTCCATCCCATCCTCCATCCCATCCTCCATCCCATCCTCCATCCCATCCTCCATCCCCTCCTCCATCTCCTCCTCCATCCCCTTCTCCATCCCCTCCTCCATCCCCTCCTCCACCCCCTCCTCCATCCCCTCCTCCATCCCCTCCTCCATCCCCTCCTCCATCCCATCCTCCATCTCCTCCTCCATCCCCTCCTCCATCCCCTCCTCCATCTCCTCCTCCATCCCCTCCTCCATCCCCTCCTCCATCTCCTCCTCCATCTCCTCCTCCATCCCCTCCTCCATCTCCTGTTTTGCTGCCAGCAGGTGAGTGATCATCAAAAGCGTTGATGTCCTGCCTGTATTCAATACTTGGCATGCACGGTAGGGTTGGCTTGTTCTAAAGAGGATGGGGAATTCTTCAACCTCATTGTGTGGACCCAGGTGCATTAGTAACTGCATGTGTAACAGCATTTGTAACTGCAGTTGTAACTGCATTCTTCAACCTCATTGTTTGGACCCGGGTGCATCACTAACAGCATTTGTAACTGCCAGGCCCAACTTGGGAGAGCTTTTGGCTTTTTTGGTGTGTGGCGACAATTTAAGTAACATAAAATCAGGGTGCGCGGAGTCTAAAGCGTTTACGGTAAAGCAGTAGGTGTCCAACTTCGCGGCAAATGCCCTGGCATACCAACATAACTGCAGTTCGATGAGGTTTCGCCGAGACTAGGATTTGGCTACTATGAGTTTGGATCCATCATCACTGACTCCTTCCTGGCCCCTACCGCAACCACTGGTGTCTCTCACTTTGATGTGAGTGGCTGACAAAGGAACGCGATAGGTACACCAGCAAGAAAGAAAGGGTTTAGGGTTTGGGGGTTGAGGGTAATAGGGTAATAGGGTACACCAGCTGCTTCGTGACCTCCGTGTTGGTGGATCGTGACCTCCGTGTTGGTGGATCGTGATTTCCGTGTTGGTGGATCGTGACCTCCGTGTTGGTAGATCGTGACCTCCGTGTTGGTGGATCGTGCAAGGTTTTATCTCCTCCGCCATCTATTCTCCTTCACGGCAATGCCAAAATCTGTGGCTCGTAAAGGGTCGTCCATGACATTTTCGTACCAAATTATGTTACCTCCCACTCATCCGTCACGCTGATTTCAGTCACCATGTCATTAAATTCGCACTTGTCTGTTGTTGGTTCCTTCCAGATTTCACGACTGAGCTGCTGCCTGCCTGGCCATGACCCATGCAGATCCCCGATGGCTTCGAGGTTGGGGTTGAGCGAGTGGATATCGTATAGGATTGCAATACAGTGGTATGACCTGCCTAAATTAATCATCTCTCGTACCAGATTTTGTATCATCTCTGGACAACGACGTCCGAACCCGCTTCATCGTCTATCCCGCCAGTGGCAGATTTGGTTTGTACTAATGTTGGGGATCCATGATGCCTGTTTATTTTCAGCATTGCCATGCTATGCCAAGGGTCCCATCACGCATCATCCTTCTCACACCTCGCTATGTGGGGGGCTCCTCCCAATGGGAGGCTCCCATCCTATCTCTCTTTCGAAGGATTATCTCACTGTGTGCACCCCCTTCTTGCCCACCAACTACGGAGATCGGGACAGACGTCGACGTCAGAGCTTCTTTCTTTGGTGGCCCTACGATCGAGATTGTCTTTGCTTACGCCGGCTCACTAGCATGTGTGAGCGTGCAGGGAGGCTCTGCGGCACTGGCAAGCGGCCTCTCTTCTTTTTGTGCTGGTAAAACCACATGCTCAATTATTGCTGACAAGGCAGGGCTGATGGCGGATTACCCTGGTTTTACCGACCCATGCCCCGGAGTCGACACGGGGCTACACATGTGGATAGGTTGGAGGTCAGTACTGGCAGTACAAGTTCAGGCGTTGCATGCCCCCTTTCGCAAGCATGCTGTACATGGGCTTAAATCTCACTCTTCCATATGGCATTCCTTTTTTTACATTTCTGCTCTTTGCTGCCTCTCCCCTCAGGTGCATCTGAGGGTCATAGAAGGAGGAGGTGTGGTATTGTGACCTTCGGCTGCTGTTTGCAGCTAGCATCTGCAAGTTGATGTATAACTGGCGCAGGCACACGGTCGTTGCTGGCTGCTTGCAGCAAGGGTGCAGATCACACCACAATCTATGAATACGGGACGGTGCAAGATGTGGCCCAACATCAGCTAAGCTGGGGAAAGGAAGGGAGGGCAGTTGAGCAAGCCGTGCTGCCTGCCAGTGCATGCCGGTTTTTTTTTTGAATTATAGTGCCGTGAGTCATGGAATGCTGCATTGTTCGGGTTTCGAAAAGGTTCCCTCTTCTGCCACAAACAATAAACATGCAATCCAGGGAAAATAAGTGGGCTCTTGTTAAGAAGTTCTTGCTAGAGCATGGACATACATCCTTAGCTACCCCCTCCCCTCATCACCCCTGAGCACCATAAGGCTACCGACACCCCAAGCCCATGCAACACAATTGAAAGTTTAATAAGACACAGCACACACTGTCTGTCGTTCTCTCTTGAGGCTGCAAGGCAACTGCATTATTATATCACGTTTGACTTCATCTTCTTAATCAACAAATAGTGCTGTTGGGGGTGCAGTGTGGAGGGACGCTAGTTCTTAATTTGCTGCGGGGGGGGGCGGGTCAATTAGTATGTGAGCTAGGGTTCTGGGAGACAGCTAATCGTTCTTAATGGTGATTGCGTGACGAGGGGAGTCGTTATGCCCCTTAAGGGAGATTTCACGCAGTACTTCTTCGAAGCCAGGCTTAAGGGGGCAGACAATACTTTTGAGTGTACCTCGAAGGCTTTTGGAATTTGCGGCCAATACTTATTTCTTCCTTTGCCTTCTTAGGGAATATGCTTGAGAGGGACAGGGAAACTATGGGGTGACTTTTCCTTTTGCGGGGGGAGTTTTTCTTTCTCCTTGGTGTTCCTCTCCTTCTTTCCCTTAATTTTCTTTTCTTTATTCCCAACAGGAAAGTTGGGCGCCCACCCGGCCAAGCCTTAGTTTCTGAGCAGGGCCCAGAGGTGTTCTGTCATTGACTTTTAATTATTTAAAATGTATGTAATTAGGCTTAAAAAGTGGTATGCTCATAGACGCGGTATTACGGTGGCATGCTCATACGTGCGGCTCAAGCCGACACACATCCTCGTTGCACCCTTGAGGTCATGGGGGGGGGGCCAAAAGATCCATCAGGTGTTGCCTTGCAGTTGACATGACCCTTCTGAAGTCAAACGTATTGATTATCAAATGAAACGGTTTTACGTTGAGGATCGTACCTTTTCGTTCCACCAAAACATCGTACTCACAAAGCAGGCTACCCGCTGACCCCCCTGCCACACTCGTCCCCATCTCCTCTTTACTTGAAGTCAGGCCTTACCATCGCCGATCTCCACTGTTATCCTCCCGCCTGGCTTGCCAACCCTGCCTTCCTCCTTGACCTCCAGGACCGCTGTCCTATCGAAATTCTTGAATTAGGGTTTACCCCATCTTCAATTCTGCCTTTCCCAAAATCCACATAACATGCACAATTAGCACATTTGCTTCGCGCCGTTGGATGGACCCTCTTTGCACCTGCCATGGACCTTCTCCCTGCTCCTGCCCCCCACCCTCTTCCATGTCCGTTACAGAGTGTATCAAGTGCCTGTACCGGTTTACGGGAGCATGTCCCATGCATCAGATGTGATGCTCTGATGGACTGTAAAAACTTCACAAACTTCACAACAGGGAAGAACCAGTGATCCTGCGAAAACCTGTAGCAGGGAAGAACCAGTGTTCCTATGAAAACATACAAGCTGGGCGCCCACGCGGCCGAGCCTTTTGAGCATGGCCCAGAGGTGCAATGCCATTGGCATAGAGAAGCTGGGAGAACCGGCCGTCCGAATGTGTTGATCAGTCTCGATTGACTCCAGCAGAAGAACAGGGACTCACAGGGGGGCGAGTTCCCCAGCAGCAAAGGAACTAGGCGATCTGAAGGAAAGACTCTTAGGCAACGGGGCCCAAAGGAGGGGGGGGGCGCGGACCGGCTTCAGCTTGTTTTTGCAGGGAGTGCACCCAGGCTCAGGAGGCCTGTGACCAGGTCCGGATCTGGCCACCACTGCCAAAGAGGCCAATTCCCGGCTCGGCTGTGAATTGTCAACTCACACATCCCTCTTCATCTATGCTCCGTCTGCTCTGTACCTACACGCAGCATTCAGATTCAGGGTTCGTGATTTAGTGTTGAGGGTTTAGATGACAGAGATCATGTTTTAGGGTTGAGGGTTCAGACCTTGAGGTACAGGTGACAAAGACGCAATCAAAAACAAACGCCTCCTCTCTATAAGTGTCCATGTGCATCAGAGCGCCGTCGGACAGTTTTCAAGAGCATAGACATTTTAAACACAACTCGAATATTATCGAAGGAGGTCAAACCCTAAACCCTGGATCCTCAACCTCAGATAAATGTCGTCCTAGAATCCAGCCCTAAATTTAGCCCCATACAACAATGCACCCCAAACGGTGCCCCCCTCGTAGCTTGCGGACACATGCCGCGCACGGCTGCACACTCGTAGTGAAACATTACGTGCTCTCCTCCTGTAACGATGAACCCTTGGTCCTTCAACCCCAACCCTCAACCTAAGTGCACTCCTCCTGTAATGATGAGCCCTTGGTCCAGGGACACAGGGAACGGGTAACGGTATCACGTTACGTTACGATACGGGCCTTTGGCCCGATACGGGATTCAATACGACCTCCCCCCCCCAAATCCCACATTTGAGGTGGAGGTGCCATGGCCCAAACCGGCATGCATGGCTGCATGCCAGCCCCCATGCAATCTTGCATGGCCCCCAAGTAACCCCTAAGGGTCACCATGTATGCATGCAGATTGACCATGCAGAATGCTAGTTTAAGCAGACAATCATCCGGGCAATGATGGATATTTAACTCATAATATCACCCAGTCTGTATAAGCACTAGCACATCCCCACTCAGTTGAGTACCGGTACTTGAGTCAGTTCCTCTTACGTCTCACTCTCCCACCTCATGATCTGTTACATCTGACTAGCTGAGCAGCTGAGCTGCAGGCTTGAATTCCGTGAGCTCGTGAAGTGCTAGTTCATCGGAAGGTAAACATAAGAGACGAATGAAGGATCCCCAAGCGTTAAACGGGTGCATTATCCACGAAATTTCGAACGGGCTGTCCGAACTTGACTTGCGTCTGTTCCCTACACTCTGTGCTCACAAACTCTCAATGCCATTGTAAAGCAGTAGCATATTTTTGCGCGATGCATCGCTGCAAATGTGCAATGCACGAGTTGCTGGGCTTATCACTAGCGATGGTCGTGTCGCTGTGTGGAATCTCAGCGCGGTCATTCCACACATACTCAAGAAGTGCGGATTTTCAGTCGGTGCACCGTAGTGGACCGTAACGATACATTACGTTACGATACGTTACCTTACGGGATTTTGGCCCATACGGACCGTATCCTGTGTCCCTGCCTTGGTCCTTTAACCTCAACCCTCAACCTGAGAGCACTGTGCACTCCTCCTGTAACGCTTGGCCCTATAACCTAGAAGAGCATGCGCTCCTCACGCTGGACAGTGCCTGCACAAGACTGATCTGCCTTGTTTAAATTCATATTCAAAAAATTGTCTCTGGGAGTCTGGCCGAAGGTATGCCGTACCGTAAACCGAATATTAAATACAGTGTGGAACACGACAGAACTGGGCAATGACCAACTGCCCAGCCTCAACTTGCAGCCTGAAGTTCAGAGTCCCCCGTGCGGGTGCTGCTACCCAAGCGAGTCGCCTCATGACGCCATATGGTATCGGCGCATACGCTGCCCAGGCCCATGCTGCGCTTTTTTCCTCAACCCTCACGCCCCAGTGGGCGTGGTTTTCTTTCTTCCTATGATGCCATGAGGCCAAGGTTTTCGTTTTTTCTATGATGCCCCCAGGGTTTAGGGTTGAAGCCTTGAAGGGCTTAATGATGAGGACTTGCAGGTTAGGTTCCAGGGTTAAGGGTTTGATGCTAGGGTTAGGATATATGATTTAACCCATAAACCTTTACCCCTCAACCCTAAACTATGGGCCATGACATAGCCTCACTTTGCCATGGCAGCCTCCAGCATGTCTCTGAGAGGAAGCAACAGCTGCCTGAACACAGCCCGGTCCTGCCGCTGAAGCTGCCGCATGTCCTCAATGCGTTTCCAGCGGTTGTCAATCTCCTGGTGTAGTCGCTCCAGCAAACTCCGCTGCGCATCAACAGCATTCGGCAAGTCAGCCGGCGAGGAAGGGAGGGGCAGGTCAGCGAGCAGGGTAGGGGTATGGCAGGGTGCGGCAAGGCTGGACATATGGGCGGTTGTCCATCTCCTGGTGTAGCCGCTCCTGCAAGCCCCACTGCGCATAAAACCCAAAACCAGATACCTGTCTGATACCTGTCTGGATACCTGCCTGACACCTGCCTGGTACCTGCCTGATACCTGCCTGGTACCTGCCTGATACCTGCCTGATACCTGCCTGGTACCTGCCTGATACCTGCCTGGTACCTGCCTGATACCTGCCTGATACCTGCCTGGTACCTGCCTGATACCTGCCTGGTACCTGCCTGATACCTGCCTGGTACCTGCCTGATACCTGCCTGATACCTGCCTGATACCTGCCTGATACCTGCCTGATACCTGCCTGACACCTGCCTGATACCTGCCTAATACCTGCCTGATACCTGCCTAATACCTGCCTGATACCTGCCTAATACCTGCCTGATACCTGCCTGATACCTGCCTGATACCTGCCTGATACCTGCCTAATACCTGCCTGATACCTGCCTGATACCTGCCTGATACCTGCCTGACACCTGCTTGGTACCTGCCTGATACCTGCCTGACACCAGCCTGATACCTGCCTGACACCTGCTTGGTACCTGCCTGATACCTGCCTTATGCCTGCCTGATACCTGCCTAATACCTGCCTGATACCTGCCTGATACCTGCCTGATACCTGCCTGATACCTGCCTGATACCTGCCTGATACCTGCCTGATACCTGCCTGATACCTGCCTGATACCTGCCTGATACCTGCCTGATACCTGCCTGATACCTGCCTGATACCTGCCTGATACCTGCCTGATACCTGCCTGATACCTGCCTGATACCTGCCTGATACCTGCCTAATACCTGCCTGACACCTGCCTGATACCTGCCTGATACCTGCCTGGTACCTGCCTGATACCTGCCTGATACCTGCCTGATACCTGCCTGACACCTGCCTGATACCTGCCTAATACCTGCCTGATACCTGCCTGATACCTGCCTGATACCTGCCTGATACCTGCCTGATACCTGCCTGATACCTGCCTGATACCTGCCTGATACCTGCCTAATACCTGCCTGATACCTGCCTGATACCTGCCTGACACCTGCCTAATACCTGCCTGATACCTGCCTGATACCTGCCTGACACCTGCCTGATACCTGCCTGACACCTGCCTGATACCTGCCTGACACCTGCTTGGTACCTGCCTGATACCTGCCTGCCACCCGCCTGATACCTGCCTGGTACCTGCATGATACCTGCCTGATACCTGCCTGATACCTGCCTGCCACCCGCCTGATACCTGCCTGGTACCTGCCTGATACCTGCCTGATACCTGCTTGATACCCTACGCCAGAGGGTGAGGTCAAGGAGGACCAGGGGTGTGTGCAGCGTTACCCGTAAATCTCAAACCCTTAACCCTAAATGCCTAGTGCCAAGCATCCACATTGTCAAGCAGACCCAGAAGCAGGCTGGACATACAACCCCACAACTGAAGCCCTAAATGCCTAGTGCCAAGCATATGTACTGGAAAGCAGGCCCATATGTAGGTGATTTGTGTAACCCGAAGCCCTAAGTATTGAACATCTTGAGGGAGCACACGCTGGCAAGCAGGCCCAGAAGTTGGTGCACTATTTTAACCCCCCAACCTTAAGCCTAAACACCTTGGGCTCAGTGTCCACTCGCATTCAGGCCAAGAAGTGGGAGAAGTGTTTTAACCCCATCCCTTAGCCCCGAAAGCATTGGGTTGAGCGTCGGCTAGCAAGCAGGCCCCAAACTAAAAGTGGGTGAACTGCTTAAAACCCAAACCCTAAGCCCTTATCACCTTGGGTTGAGCGTCGGCTGGCAAGCAGGCTCCAAAATGGGTGAACTGCTTAAACCCGAACCCTAAGCCGTTATCACCTTAGGTTGAGCGTCGGCTGGCAAGCAGGCTCCAAAGTGGGTGAACTGCTTAAAACCCAAACCCTAAGCCCTTATCACCTTGGGTTGAGCGTCGGCTGGCAAGCAGGCTCCAAAGTGGGTGAACTGCTTAAAACCCAAACCCTAAGCCCTTATCACCTTGGGTTGAGCGTCGGCTGGCAAGCAGGCTCCAAAGTGGGTGAACTGCTTAAAACCCAAACCCTAAGCCCTTATCACCTTGGGTTCAGTGTCCGCAGGAAGGCAAATATACAGTTTATTGGCCTCTGAATATACGCCGTATATAAGTGTATACGGTATATACGTCAACCGTACATATACGGCCATCCTGATCCCAAGTCACCTTGGGTTGTGTGTCCGCTGGAAGGCAGGCCCAGAAGTGGCGACACAGCTCGTTCACAGCGACAGCCTCAGGCCGCACCACCGACCGCACGTTGGACAGCAGCACTTCGTCCGGAGCACGCATGCTCGAGGGCATGCCCACGCCGTCCCGGTCCACGCGGATGCCTCGGCTGCACTCCACAAGGGTCTGCAACAAAAGGGTACGGGATTTTTCAGGGCTTAGGGTGTAGGGACCAGGTTGTGAGGTAGAGGAATAAGAGTTCAGGGATGTACGGGTAGGGATGTACGGGTAGGGATGTACGGGTAGGGATGTACGGGCCAGGGGGCGAGGGATGTACATGTAAGGGATAAACGGGCAAATAGTGTAACGCAATGGATGTACATGCAAGAGATGTACGGCAAGGGATGTACATGCAAGAGATGTACGGCAATGGATGTACATGCAAGAGATGTATGACAAGGGATGTACATGCAAGAGATGTACGACAAGGGATGTACATGCAAGAGATGTACGACACTGATGTACATGCACGAGATGTATGATAAGGATGTACATGCAAGAGATGTACGGCAAGGGATGTACATGTAAGATATGTTCGACACGGGATGTACGACAAGGGATGTACGGACAAGAGATGTATGGTGGGGATGAAGACCTGCTAAGTATCTACGGCCTTTTCATTGAGTGGGTGCGGATCCATTAAAATGACAGCATGCAATGGTGGTGGTAGACCCCGCTTCTATAGACGCCAGTGGGGAGGGGGGGAGGGGGTTATTTTCATTGGTGAGCCTGACCTTGGAAGGATTGAGGAAGTGTGGCGATGAAGATTCGATTCGGTTGGGATCCATTGCAATCTTTCCTTCATAATCTCTGCATGCCCTGCATGTTACCATCCTAGAGTGCTTATGCAGGAAGTTGCCATCGGTAGCAAAGTCCCATATACCGGTATGCAGCTGTCTACGTCATTACTCATTACACATGTTGACATATGAGGAACTCTGGGGCACAATGTTTTCATATCCCAGTGGATCATGTCCCAAAACCCGCTCCCCTAAGCACCTCATACGCCATCCCTCATCCCTCATACACCATCCCTCATCCCTCATACACCATCCCTCATACACCATCCCTCATCCCTCATACACCATCCCTCATACCTCATACACCATCCCTCACCCCTCATCCCTCATCCCTCATACGCCATCCCTCATCCCTCATACACCATCCCTCATCCCTCATACACCATCCCTCATAGACCATCCCTCATCCCTCATTCACCATCCCTCATACACCATCCCTCATCCCTCATACACCATCCCTCATAGACCATCCCTCATCCCTCATACACCATCCCTCATACACCATCCCTCATCCCTCATACACCATCCCTCATACACCATCCCTCAAACACCATCCCTCATACACCATCCCTCATCCCTCATACACCATCCCTCATCCCTCATACACCATCCCTCATACACCATCCCTCATCCCTCATACACCATCCCTCATACACCATCCCTCATCCCTCAAACACCATCCCTCATACACCATCCCTCATACACCATACACCATCCCTCATCCCTCATACACCATCCCTCATCCCTCAAACACCATCCCTCAAACACCATTCCTCAAACACCATCCCTCATCCCTCATTCACCATCCCTCATACACCATCCCTCATCCCTCATACACCATCCCTCATACACCATCCCTCATACACCATCCCTCAAACACCATCCCTCATACACCATCCCTCATCCCTCATTCACCATCCCTCATCCCTCATACACCATCCCTCAAACACCATCCCTCAAACACCATCCCTCATTCACCATCCCTCATACACCATCCCTCATACACCATCCCTCATCCCTCATACGCCAACGCAGGGTCCAAAGCCATATCAGTTATCACTGAGTCGAAAGGGATCCCCTCAAAATATGTCCTGATGCCCAGGTTCCTCATGTCCCAATGCCCGCACCCCCAAGCACCTCATACGCCCGCGTGGGGTCCATGGCCGTTTCGCTGAGTCGGTTCGGATCCACCGCGGCAAGCTGATGCAGCAACGCCACCGACAAGTGCGGAGAGGACGTGGCGGGCGCCGCAGCGCCCTTCGCCTGCCGATCAAAATATCTGTGCCGAAAATTGAGGGTTTGGGGTGACAATGCTTGCGCCAGTGCCAGAGCCACTGACTAGTGCCACCGACAGATGCTGGGAGGGCTTTAATGGTAACGGTGTGGATGTGGCTTTGGCCCGAGCTGTCCTGTTCCCGTAACCCGCACGCCCCTAGGGGGGCGCAGTTTTTGTTCTTTAGGAGGACGAGGCGGGAGTTGCAGCGCCTGCCGCAAACTGATCAAAAGCACTGGCAAAGTGGGTATAGGGTTCAGGGTCTCAATGCATGCGCCAACGCCACCGGCAGGCTGAGAAGTTGAGACAGTATCTTCATCGCTGGGTTTCAATGCTTGCACCACCACCACCGACAGGTTCAGGAGATGAGGCGGGTATCTGCTGACATCTGTCGGTCAAAATATCCGATTCAAATGTGTGATAAAATATATATGATTCAAAAGAAGGGAGGGTCTGGGCTTCAAAGCCTGCACCCCTAAACCCTGAACCCTGCAAGGAGGGTTCAGGGCTTAAATGCCTGCGCACCTAGACATCCAACCCTAAAACCTTTGAGGAGGGAGGGTTTAGGGCTGGAATGTCTCTGTAGACTGCGCCGACGAGTTAGGACAGGATATGGCGGATGCCGCAGCGATGGACGCCTGCTGATCAAAACGTCGAAGGCTGAAAATAGGGTCTAGGGTGAAGAGTTGATGGTTACGTGCTTAAGCACCTACGCAGCCTACCGCCATGCGCCCCCATGTAGCCTACCGCCATGCACCCCCATGTAGCCTACCGCCATGCGCCTCCATGCAGCCTACTGCCATGCGACCCCATGCAGGCTACTGCCATGCACCCCATGCAGCCTATCACCATGCGCCCCCGTGTAGCCTACTGCCATGCGCCCTCATCCAGCCTGCCGCCATGCGCCCCCATGCGCACTCCTGCCATGCGCCCCATGCGGATTTCACATCTCACGCAAGCACTGCATGGCCGCTTCCGCACCTCGACGGGTCGTTGATGTTGAGGGGCTCGTAGTGCTCCTCGGGCTTGCCTCTCAGGTCCTCTAAGGCACGCCCCTCCTCATAAAGCTGCTGCTTTGCCAGCTCAGCAGCCGCTGCCGATGCGCTGGCAGACTGGGGGTCATCCAGGGTGATAAGGATGACTATCTTGTGTTAAGTGTAATAAGGGTGATTATGGTTTAAGTGTGATAAGTGTGATACATGTAACACACACAGGTGCTGCTTCTTTGTGCAGCTGCGGCTTCA
Source organism: Limnomonas spitsbergensis (assembly GCA_037349105.1). NCBI lineage: Eukaryota > Viridiplantae > Chlorophyta > Chlorophyceae > Chlamydomonadales > Limnomonas > Limnomonas spitsbergensis. The sequence continues at coordinate 4,969,823 of JAYJMM010000114.1, forward strand.
CCATCTCGTGTGGCTGATGCTTCAACCCTTCACTTTCAGACCTCGACCCTACCTCGGCACATGTTGCCCACCGTGTTCATCTCCAGCACAAGGTGCCCACCCGACTGCATCTCATGCTGAAGGCCTTTAACCCTCTACCCTCTGCCCACTAACCCTTTACTCTCAACCCCAACCCACTACCCTCAAAACTCTACCCTCCATGCTCTATCCTCTACCCTCCACCCTCCACCCTGTACCCTCCACCCTCTGCCCTGTACCGTGCACCGTGTACCGCGTACCGTGTACCCATGTACCGTGTACCCGCGTATTGTGTACCGTGTACCGCGTACCGTGTATCCTGTACCGTGTACCGTGTATCGTGTACCGTGTATCCAGTACCGTGTATCGTGTACCGTGCACCATGTATCCTGTACCGTGTATCGTGTACCGTGTACCGTGTACCGTGTACCGTGTGCCGTGTATCGTCTACCCGTGTACCCGTGTACCGTGTATCGTGTACCGTGTACCGTGTATCCTGTACTGTGTACCGTGTACCGTGTATCCTGTACCGTGTACCATGTACCGTGTACCGTGTATCGTGTACCGTGTATCGTGTACCGTGTACCGTGTACCGTGTACCGTGTACCGTGTATTGTGTACCGTGTACCGTGTACCGTGTATCGTGTATCCTGTACCGTGTACCGTGTATCCTGTACCGTGTACCGTGTACCGTGTATCGGGTACCGTGTATCCTGTACCGTGTACCGTGTACCGTGTACCGTGTATCGTGTACCGTGTATCCTGTACCGTGTACCGTGTACCGTGTATCGTGTACCGTGTACCGTGTATCCTGTACCGTGTACCGTGTACTGTGCCGTGTATCGTGTACCATGTACCGTGTACCGTGTATCCTGTACCGTGTATCCTGTACCGTGTACCGTGTACCGTGTATCGTGTACCGTGCACCGTGTACCGTGTATCGTGTACCGTGTATCCTGTACCGTGTACCGTGTACCGTGCATCGTGTACCGTGTACCGTGTACCGTGTGCCGTGTACCGTGTACCGTGTACCGTGTACCGTGTACCGTGTACCGTGTACCGTGTACCGTGTACCGTGTACCGTGTACCGTGTACCGTGTACCGTGTACCGTGTACCGTGTACCGTGTACTGTGTATCCTGTACCGTGTACCGTGTATCCTGTACCGTGTACCGTGTACCGTGTACCGTGTATCCTGTACCGTGTACCGTGTACCCTGTACCGTGTACCGTGTACCGTGTACCGTGTACCGTGTACCGTGTACCGTGTACCGTGTACCGTGTACCGTGTACCGTGTACCGTGTATCGTGTACCGTGTACCCTGTAACCTCTATCTTTCGCACATTCCGCCCACCATGTCCATCTCACACACAACCTGTCCACGCACATGTGGCTGGCACTAAAACCTTAAACCCTCTACCCTCCACCCTCAACATACGCTCCTGCCCATCGTGCACACCCTCCCCACCTGATTCTGGCACTCAGGCGCCTGTGACAGTGCATCCCTTCCACTACACCCACCTACTGCTGGCACTGAAACCTTGGACTCAGGGCTTAGACTCACAATCCTTATCCCTCACCCCCAGCTAGGCGCATCCCGCCCACCTGCTTCCGGCGCTCGGCCTCGGTCGCGTTCGCGGCCGCCTCTGCCAGGGCATCCCTCCCAGCCAGGACCACCTCAGCGTGGCGGTTGATGTCTCGAACCAGCTCCTCCGCCATGCACGGCAGGCCGGCATCCTGGGAGGGGCGAGGGTTTAGGGTTCATGGGTTGAGGGTGCAGGGTATAGGCCAGGGATTTTGTGCAACTCAGGGTTCAGGGGTTCGGGGCTTGGGAACATAGGAGTTAAGGGTGAGGGGTATACAAGGGTTCAGGGTTTAGGGTAGTAAGGGGATCAGGGTTCAGGGTATCTAGGGGTTCTTGGTATGTATAGGGTTAGAGGGTTGAGGGTATAAAGAGGTTCGGGGAAGAGGAGTATAGGATATATGGGATGAAGGGGATAAGGCTAAATGGTAGAGAGGGTGAGAGCAACACTGCAACATGCATGCAATGTCGTGCGAGCAACTGAAACCAACGTTTCCCAGCGTTTCCTTTGGGAGCTGGTGCGCGGCATGAACCGCCACACAAAGGAAACGGATAGCTCTCAAAGGAAGCCATCATTGCGTACACAAGCGAGTGCCAGACCACCTTGGGACCAATCGCTGTGTGGCCTGCAGCTGGCAGCCGTAGCAGCAGGGCTTTTGGCTCTGATCCGTAATCCATTCTACTCGGCCATGCTGTAGCTGAAGTGTAGCTGAAGCATATCAAACGTGTAGCTGAAGTGTGGCTGAAGCAAGCATACAAGAAACAACTGAAGCCCTGCTTTGAACATGGCACTGACTCACTTACTGTGCCGCTGTTCATTCCAGACGCACAAGCCACCCGTTTTAGGGATTCAAGGTTTTACAGGTCTTCCATTTCCCAGCGCTTCAGTTGTTTTTCAGGGTTCCCGTTTAGCCTAGGGTTCCAGTTTTTCAGGTTTCAGATGTCACTAGAGTTTCAGAATTTCAGGATTTCAGGGTTTTAGATTCCAAAGCGCAAACACCGTTGGCCAGTTACAAACACAGCACTAGTTCAGAGCGTCCAAGACCGTGCTCAGGAGCGGCCGGCCGGCCACGATTGTGTCGATGGGAACCGAACCCTGACCCCGAATCATGCAACCATGGGGAAGTCCCGCCCCCCCCGCTGCCCCCCCCCCCCACTTGTCCACACCCCAGAGGTCCCCGGACATGTAAGCCCACTTCCCACACTTGTCCACACCTCGGTAGAGTGCCCCATCCTACAACTACCCCCCACACTTATTCACACCTTGGAGGTCGCATGCGCGAGACCGAATCCTGCCATTAGGCTGTCGGCATCATGCATCATGAGGTTGATCCTGGGGTTGACACATTTGACCTGGGGGAGGGATGAGGAGAGTAAATAAATAAATAAATTAATTAATTAAGAATTAAGGAATTGGTAAATGGATTCACAATAAATACAAGTGCCGGAAATGCAACAGCAGGTTTGTCTTTAGGTCAAAACACATTCGACCTGGGTTGATGATAAAGAGGTAAAATAAACGGGGAATCCGCCAGCTGATCCGCAACTGTTTACAAGCCTCCCCCCCCCCCCTATGCGGCAACTCACCTTGGCACGCCGCTGGGCCTCGTCAAGGGTCTGGTCTGATGCAACGGCAGCCACGGCAGCGCCGGCGTCACCCCGGGACGGCCGGAACAGCTTCGCGTTCTCATCGGCCGGAACGTCTTCATAGCCCTGACCCTCCAGCAAGCGTTTACGCTTCACCTGCCAGGGTTCCGGGTTAAGGGGTGGAAGGGGCAGGAAGGGTTTGCATGGGTGTGGAATATGTGGGAGGGGAGAGAGAGGTGTGAGGAGTGGCAAGAGTGAGAGGGCCAGAGGGGTGTGAGGAGTGTGAAGGGTGTGGCAAACGGGTGAATATAGAATGAAGTGGGACGAAGAGGTGAACTTAAGCAAGGTGTGGAAGAATGAGGGTGATGGGAGGGCTAGGGGACACATAATAGAGAGTGATGGCCACCAGTTGCAAGGTTCAGATGCTAACAAGGTATGGTCAACGGCATGAGGACTGAAATGGCTAGGGCTAGTGCAAAGGCAAGGGCACAGGCAAGGGCAAGTCAAGTTCAAGTTCAAGTTGATGCTCAGGTTCGGTTTCGAATTCGAGATCAAATTCAACTTCGTGTTCAAATTTAAATCCAGGGACACGCCTCACCTCGTTTGCCAGTTGGAATTGGGCGTATCGCGTCCAAAACACCTTTTCTGACATGTTGTGTGGAACGTTCTGCACAAAAGCAGGATCATCCTCAGCAGCAGTAGCAGCAGCAGCAGTAGAAGGGCTGGAGCTGCAGAAGCAGAAGCAGAAGCAGAAGGGCTGGAGCTGCAGCAGCAGCAGCAGCAGCAGCAGCAGCAGCAGCAGAAGGGCCGGAGCAGAAGGGCCGGAGCAGCAGCAGAAGGGGCGTCAGCAGGCTTCAGCAGCACAGATCAACAGCCCCGCGTAACAAGGCAGAGCCAGTGGCACATAGGCGCACTCCTGTGCCTGAAAACCATACACACAGGAATATAGCACTCCTGTGCCTTGACCGAGAAATTAGATGGAGCCTGTTCTCAAAAAGCCAAACCCACACTAGTATGCACAGCAACCCAGGCCTTACAACTTTTATTTTTGCAGGGCTCAGGGACCCCAACACCCAGGACTCAGCCCTAATCCCTCGCACGCTACCCCCCGCTGCACCCCGCACATCCCTCACCCCCCAAAACTCCACATTCACCAGTACTCCCCCAATGCCTCCCCCAACCGTCCCCATGCATGAGCCCGGCTGTGGAACCTCAGTCGTCCCCAACCACACATGCTTTAACATGGCCACACACACCCAAACAATCATCCATACTCACAACCATCCACACCCAGACAACCATCCACACACTCACAGCCATCAGAATTAAATCAGCCATCCACCTGCCCATAACCATCCACAAACATGCATTGCCTCAATCTTCCACACTCTACCCCCCCCCATCCCCCCCACACACACTGTCACGACCATCTACACCGTAAGAAGACCTTCACACGCATGCCGGCACTGCCCTCCACATACTCACAAATATCCACACTAAAACCAATCTCCACAAACTCACTTAAACGTGTGTGAGCTTGGCATGCGGTCGCTCCACACATGTCGGTATAATTGGACAGCCCTCCCCATACTCACAACCATTCACACTCTAACCACGCTCCACCCACTCACTTTAACTGTGCGTGATTCACGAGCAGGCATTCCACACACATCAGTTTAATCAGCCATCCTCATACTCACTGTCATTCACAGTCAAACCACCCTCTGCACACTGAGACCTTAACATACCCGTGCTTCACATTCGGCCGTCTACAAATATCTGCTTGATCAGCCCACCACAAACTCACAACCATTCACACTCCATCCCTCCACACACTCACATCCACGTACGTGCGCCTCACATGCGGTCGCTCCACACATATCTGCTTCAACACCACTCCACAAACTCACCACCATTCACACTCCAACCACCCTCCAAACACGCACCTTGACATATGCGCGCCTCACATGCGGTCGCTCCACAAAGATCTGCTTGATCAGCTCTGGGGTCAGGTGGTACTGGACCTTACTCTTGCCAATGGAAGCTGCCCGGGAGTCTTGTTCACCCTGAAAGAGGGAGGTATGAAGAAGAGGGCAGGGTTAAGGGTTTAGGGTTTAGGGTTGAGGTTTTTGGGGATGGAAGCTGCCCAGGAGTCTTGTTCACCCAGATAGAGGGCAAGGAAGAGGAGGACAGGGCAGAATTAGGGTTAAGGGTTTAGGGTTAAGGGTTTAGGGTTAAGGGTTTGGGTTACTGGGGATGGAAGCTGCCCAGGAGTCTTGATCACCCTGGGGCAGCAGGAGAAGGGTATCAGGATTAGGGGTCAAGGCTAAGGCTAAGGGATTAAGGCTTAGGCATAGGCTTAGGATGCAGCTTAGGATGCGGCTTAGGCGTAGGATTAAAGGCGTCGGGTTCATGGCTTAGGTTAAAGGCTTCGGGTTAATGGCTTAGGTTAAAGGCTTAGGTTAAAGGCTTAGGGTAAAGGCTTAGGTTAAAGGCTTAGGTTAAAGGCTTAGGTTAAAGGCTTAGGTTAAAGGCTTAGGTTAAAGGCTTCGGGTTAATGGCTTAGGTTAAAGGCTTAGGTTAAAGGCTTAGGTTAATGGCTTAGGTTAAAGGCTTCGGGTTAATGGCTTAGGTTAAAGGCTTAGGTTAAAGGCTTAGGTTAAAGGCTTAGGTTAAAGGCTTAGGTTAAAGGCTTAGGTTAAAGGCTTAGCTAAAGGCTTAGGTTAAAGGCTTAGGTTAAAGGCTTAGGTTAAAGGCTTAGGTTAAAGGCTTAGGTTAAAGGCTTAGGTTAAAGGCTTAGGTTAAAGGCTTAGGTTAAAGGCTTAGGTTAAAGGCTTCGGGTTAATGGCTTAGGTTAAATGCTTAGGTTAAAGGCTTAGGTTAAAGGCTTAGGTTAATGGCTTAGGTTAAAGGCTTCGGGTTAATGGCTTAGGTTAAAGGCTTAGGTTAAAGGCTTAGGTTAAAGGCTTAGGTTAAAGGCTTAGGTTAAAGGCTTAGGGTAAAGGCTTAGGGTAAAGGCTTAGGTTAAAGGCTTAGGGTAAAGGCTTAGGTTAAAGGCTTAGGTTAAAGGCTTAGGTTAAAGGCTTAGGTTAAAGGCTTAGGTTAAAGGCTTAGGTTAAAGGCTTAGGTTAAAGGCTTAGGTTAAAGGCTTAGGTTGAAGGCATCGACAACAAGCTCGGGTGCATGCCTCTGTGGGAATGACCCTCCTGCCTGCCATATGGCATGCCCGACCCGGCCACTGGACAGCAGGCCCTCATTGCCCAACCAAGCCACCGTACGGCATGCCCCTCCTGTCCTCTGTATAACATGCCCCTGATGTCCGCTGTATGGCATACCCCTCCTGTCCGCCATACGGCATGCCCCTCTTGTCCGCCGCAGTGCATGCCACTCCTGTGTCTGCCGTATGGCATGCCCCTCCTGTCCGCCGCATGGCATGCTCTTCCTGTCCGCCATACGGCATGCCCCTCCTGTCCGCCATATGGCATGCCCCTCTTGTCTGTTGCTTGGCATGCCCCATCAGCTCGCAAACGGCATGCCCCACACGTCCGCATCTGCATGCCTCAATCTTACCCTAACTTAACCCTCAACCCTTTAACCCAAGCCCTCACCTGCATATCCACCCGAATGTTGGAAATGCCCGGCATGCAGCCTGCCCAGCGCAGCAGCCATGGCCCTCGCCCCTGCCTTGGTCGCCGATGCTGCCCCCCCACCTGCCCCCCCTCCCCCGTTCCCCTCCCTCACCTGCAGGCCTCTTATCTCCCCCTTCACCCCAGCCCTCACCTGCATATCCACCATACTGTTGGAAATACCCGCCGTGCGGCCCGCCACAGCCGCCATGGCCGGCGCAGCTGCCGCGGCCCTCGCCCCCGCCTTGGTGGCCGCAGCGGTGGCTGAGAGAGCCGCCTGCACCGCGTCCAGCTGGTGGCGCCACTGCGGGAGCTGCATCTTGCGCGACCAGAACTCGCCATCGGTCAGGATGCCCGAACCGACAACGGTGCGGTGCTCCTCCTGGAGATCTCTAAACAGCAGAATGAGGGGAAGGATCTAGGTCAACGGTTTCAGGGTCCAGGTTTCAGGGTGTATCTTGGCCTAGGGTTGATCAGGGTTCAGGGTTCAGGGTTCAGGGTTCAGGGTTCAGGGTTCAGGGTTCAGGGTTCAGGGTTCAGGGTTCAGGGTTCAGGGTTCAGGGTTCAGGGTTCAGGGTTCAGGGTTCCGCAGCCAACAAAGGTGCCATCCTTTTAAAGGCCCCTATGACGCACATCAGAAGTTTAGGGTTCAGGGTTCAAGTTTTTTTAGTTTGGGTTTTCAGGATTTCAAGGCTTTCAAGGGTTTCGAGGTCAAGTACTCAGTGTGGCAGGGAGAACAGGGCAAGCTCAAGACATGTAAATAAGCAAGACTACGCCTCCCTAGGGGCGTGCGGGTTGAGGGAACAGCGCAGCTCAGGGCCAAAGCCACATCCGCACCGTTACCATTAACAGACTCGACTATTAAAAGAGCCCACTATTAAAAGAGCCAACTATTAAAAGAGCCCACTATTAAAAGAGCCCACTATTAAAAGAGCCCACTATTAAAAGAGCCCACTATTAAAAGAGCCCACTATTAAAAGAGCCCACTATTAAAAGAGCCCACTATTCAAAGAGCCCACTATTAAAAGAGCCCACTATTCAAAGAGCCCACTATTAAAAGAGCCCACTATTCAAAGAGCCCACTATTAAAAGAGCCCACTATTAAAAGAGCCCACTATTAAAAGAGCCCACTATTAAAAGAGCCAACTATTAAAAGAGCCCACTATTAAAAGAGCCCACTATTAAAAGAGCGAGGCGTCTCCCCGTGCTTGCAGGGTGACCCATGAGCAGTTCCTAATGCTGCTGCTTCTTGCTGCTGCTGCCTCTGCTGTTGAAGTTTGTTTGCTGCCGCTGCCTCTGCTTCTGCTACCTCTGTCCCTTCTCCTACTGCACTTTCTGCTGATGCTACTTCTGGTACTTCCGTCCATTATGTTGCTTCTGCTCCCACTAACCTAGGCCTGACCCAGCCACCCTGTGCCCACAAATTGTCCAGAAACCAAGCAGCATCAGCAGTAAGGTAAGCAACTACTACCTTCCTGCTGATGCTACTTCTAGTAGTAGATAGCTGCTTCTCCTGCTTCCACTATTACTTCTGCAGCTGCTCCTCCTTCTACTAGTACTTCTACTGCTTTTCCTGCTTCTACAGACCCAGTCCCCTGAACTTCACTTTGTCGATGAACAGCGCATGCTTCTGATCCTTCTCTTCTTCTGCTGCAGCTTCTTCGAACACTTCTGCTGCTCTTCCTGCTTCTACAGACCCAGTCCCCTGCACTTCACTTTGTCGATGAACAGCGCATGCTTCTGATCCTTCTCTTCTTCTGCTGCAGCTTCTTTGAACACTTCTGCTGCTCTTCCTGCTTCTACAGACCCAGTCCCCTGCACTTCACTTTGTCGATGAACAGCGCATGCTTCTGATCCTTCTCTTCTTCTGCTGCAGCTTCTTCGAACACTTCTGCTGCTCTTCCTGCTTCTACAGACCCAGTCCCCTGCACTTCACTTTGTCGATGAACAGCGCATGCTTCTGATCCTTCTCTTCTTCTGCTGCAGCTTCTTCGAACACTTCTGCTGCTTTTCCTACTTCTACAGACCCAGTCCCCTGCACTTCACTTTGTCGATGAACAGCGCATGCTTCTGATCCTTCTCCTCTTCTGCTGCAGCTTCTTCTAACACTTCTGCTGCTCTTCCTGCTTCTACAGACCCAGTCCCCTGCACTTACGGGTTGTCGGCGAACAACGCATGCTTCTGCTGTGGTGTTGGCTGGTTCACTCCCGATTCAGCGGACGCAGCAGCAGCCTGGGCCTGGGGCAGATGGGGGTCAAGGGGAGGGGAATAGGGGGAAGAGGCAAGGGGAGGGGAGGCAAGGGGAGAGGGGGGACGGTGTGCGTGTGTGCAATGGGAAGGTGTAAAATGGGGTTGGGGGATGCAAGGGGGCAGGGGGGAATGCTGGACTAGACAGATGGAGTATCATCGAAAGTGGAGTGCAGAGAATAACAAAATGCCGGACGCAAAACGGAACCCAATACCAGCCCAACGTGCCCTCCCCCTTCTTGTGGCTGCGTGGGCCGAGGCCAAAGCCCTCTCCATAAAAGGAACTGTCAGCTTTCTCTTGCCAAGCCAGGCCAAACAGCTGCAGCTTGTCGTTACCACACCGGGACTGGGGTTCACACTTTCGTGGTACTGTACCAGTGTTCACGTCTGTGTGGTGCCGTACCGGTGTACACACCTATGTGATGATGCCAATAACAGCTGCAGCTAATTCAAAGAGCTGGTTCTCTGAGCTGGTTGTACTACCGTATCGGAACTGGTATTCACACCTGAATGGTTACACCCACACCCCGTGTTCACACCTTTGTGATGACATCCACATCCCGCATACAGGAACACACCTTTGTGATTACCCCCCCCTGTATTCACACCTTGCATACATCGTCCACACCCCATATTCACAACTCTGCGATGATGTCCAAACTCCGCCTTCACACCTTTGTGATGATGTCCACAACAGCGTCGCGGTCCGCCTCTGTGTCGAACTCAAAGACGCGCGGCGGGTACGGCGGGGTGCTTACCAGCCGCAGAAAGGGCTTGCCCTTCGCCCTTTGCTGATCTATGAGATTCAAATTCAAAATTCAAACTTTGAACTTTTAACGATTCACAGTGCATTCAGTGCCAAGGAGGCGCTGGCAGGACTTGAGAGCATGGGACTGGGAGCACGGCATGCTGACCGTGGGCGATGTCTCGCTCACGGCTCGTTTTGCATGGGCAGCAGCATGTCAGTAAGGAAGGGCTTCATTCGTCTCCCGGATCTAGCAGGTTTGATACCGTATTTAGGACAGGAAAAGGTGTGTCGCAGGACTCTTCTCATTTTTTCAAACCTAGACTGGGACGCTAGTATGTGTGGTGGTGCGTGCGGGGGTTGAGATTTTTTGAGATGATGTTTGGTGCGTTTGGTACGAATGACGAAAAGTAAGTCAGAATCACGCTTATCTTCAGGGCGACAGGTAGGGAAAGTCCGCACCCGGTACCGTATAATACTTAAACAAGCATGTCAGCATTTCTTTGATCATTTGAGGGCAGTTGCGCACTTGGTCAGGCGGTCAGGCAACAGGGTTCCAGTGGTGCAGAGGAGCGCACCCGACACAGTTTATATTATGCACCTCAGCTACAATTCAGCTACATCATGGCCTACGACCAACGGGGGCCTGGTGCAGCACCTGGCACTGATAAACTCAGCGCTCTTCAGCTACAATTATGCTACGGCCGCTGGTGCAGCACCTGACACTGTTTCAGGGCGAATTTCAGCTATAATTCAGCTACATCACTGCCTACTGCCGATGGAGGCCTAGCACAGCATTTTCCACCAGTCGTAGTTTGGTCAGGCATTGGTCCTCAATGGATCTTTGGATCTAGCCTAGTGGCCTGCCAAAGGTTGCCTGGTGCGCACCAAAACAAGCCCTGGATGGGTCTGTCACTCGTTGCCCTTGCCATGATCATACGGGTGAGCTCTTGCATGCTCAATTTCAACTGTGGTTGGAGAATGGGTCCATCCGATGGGTCAGGGCATGCAACTGGATCGCACATGTGCATGCATGCAAAAGGCTGAGGGCGCTATGCTCGAGCAGGCACATACGATTGATGTTGCCTTAGTTGTGATGGACATCAGGAGGAATCGAATTGGCTTTCATTGTTCTGTCTTAATTGGCGCAGTAGGGCGTCGCAGGCTCTGCCGAGCCTGGCTTGAGCCATGCGCCCTAGCCATGCAAGAGAAGGCAAGCGTCATGGACGTCTCACTTGTGATGGACGTTAGGAGGACTTGAATAGGCTCGCATTGATCTGCCTCCGAGGCCTCCCACTTGATCCGCGACGATTGAACTGAGCAAGCGGCGGAAAAGGCCCACGGGTGTCAAGGAGCCGTACTTGTGTGAAATTTCCACAACGCTGATTGCGTCGTCTGTTTGCTTTGGTCGTATGATGTCACTTACCAGTGAAAGCGCCCTCCACGTTCACCTTCGCGGGCGTTTGATACTTCGCACGCTTAACGAGCAGATTCAGATCCATGGCTGGGGAGACCCCCAGCAGCTTTAGTGTATTCGAGCTCTGCTATGCCAGCCAAGGTTGGCTTGGCTTTTGCCCAGCTTTCTGAGCTTTAGGTGTGGCAAAATAATAACTTCGGATGTGCGAGTTAGTTTGTAGCCGAGAAGTAGCTGAGCATAGGCTTAGCATGAGGCTATGATGTCAGGCACCAGGCTGTGGGTGGGGATATCAAGCCCGAGGTGGCAAGCGGAGATCCGATAGCCTGGATAAGAGAGGCAGATAGTAGATTTCAGGAGGAAGCTTATGGTCAGGCTGTCAGATTGGTGCACATAGGAATTTGAATACCCAGAAAGGGATGGGTCGACAGGGACCAGCGCCAGTGGATTCGAAAGATAGCCTGGGAACCAGCATAGGGTTTGATCAGTGGAAGCAAATGATGGAAACCAGTGTCAGATCAAGGAAAGTCCTTGGTGGCGAAGGGGGAGATCAGGAAGGAGATTGAGCATTATACGTTAGTACGTTACTGGGAGTAGGGACAGCAAGCGAGATCACAAGGGATGCACTCCCGGTCAAGAGGGAAACAGACCTGGAATCGCAGGAGGCTGTGTTGGTGAAACAAGAAGTGCGAGCAGGGGGCTGGGATGACCAGGAAGTTAGTGCTCCCAGCAGTAAGAGAGCTGCAGGCAGGCAGGATGCCAAGAGGAGCCCTGTGGGCAGACGATGAAATAGAGGAAGTATAGCCAGAACCCAGGAGAAAAAGGGAGGAAGCTAGGGAGCCGGAGAAGGTTAGGGAATACATAAGGCTGCCACCGAGGCACGAGGCGCAGCAAAGGAAGCAGACGCACCCACGGTGAGCAAAACCTAGGGTAGCACCGTCATCTACAGCATTTGAAACACCGGCGTCTCAGTTCCCCACCAGTTCTAGCAGGGCAGGGCAGAGATCCAGGAGAGAGCAGTGGAAAGGCCAGGACCAAGGAAGAAGCCGGTATGGGTATGTCAATCACCCAGCCTGGGCAGATCTACCGGATGAACTGGCCGCAGATCCGAGGGAATATGGGGGCGCACAGAATAGCGCAAGGGGCCCAGAGGTGCAGGAGGAAGACCGAACCCGGCCGAAGGGGTGGTCCAGGCTAGTGCAGTGGATCACCAGGCTGTGAGTAGAGTTTCACCCACGTGAAAGATGAGGTGGTGGCCTTGGAAGAATTTAAAAGAAAACGCCTGGCGGAATGGGCCACAAAGGCGCTTTGCAGGCTTCCGTACAATCAGGAGGATAGGCATGCGCTTTTGGATGGAATCAGGGAGGTGTCCGTGGGGGGAGAGGTGTGGCAGGATGCGGTCAGAGTGTTCTCGTATGGATGGATCTTTGAGAAGGAGATGGAGCAGGCCCTGTGAAGGGCAAGCGATCAGGAAGAGGGGCCATAGAGCAAGTTAGCACAATATAGTCTTTTGGGCCATCATATCATACCATATCGTCTGATACAGTATTTTTTACAGACCGTATCATGGGGTTAACATGGGAGGTTTGGCTTTGGAGCTCAAAATTCCCTCGTATCGGTCTGTGGACTTTCCAGATACGGAATCAACAAGCAAGAATGCCACAACACAAGCATAGACAACGCTCCATTGATATGAATATGATATGCTGACGTACTATATCTAGCTACCTTACCGCAGAGCCAGGAGTGACAAGGGTCCCGTAGTCCCGTCGCGCAGCAGGCAGCCAGCAGCAGAAGCAGGGCATGCCTCTGGAGGCCCTACCCTGGCACAAGAATAAGGCAGGAGGTAATGCAGCACACGGTGACTGGTTAGGAATTGAGGGGTACAGGGTAGGCAGTGAGCCAAGCCTAAGGGGTGAGCAGCAGGCCAGGATAGAGGCAGCAAGACCCGGACCGGGCAGCAGAACAGCCAGTGAAAGGCTGCCGCTGACCAGTAGGGTCCTAGCCAGGTTGGCAGGGAACAGGCATGAGTTTCGCAGGGCAAGCGAAGCTGAAAAGTACGAGAAGTTCAGGATTCTGCCAGAGGAGGAAGAGCGAGCCCCGGATGATGGGATCGCAGAATTCCTAGGAGGAAGAGATGGGGATCGTGCAATGCAGGCATTCAGGAGGGGTAGAGATCTGAGCAAGGGAAACACCGAGGGAAAAATTCAGGATCAGCCCAGGGTGGTCAAGCAGAGGGGTATCGTGGAGGTACAAGGCGATCTGGGAGAATGGCAGGAGGGCGATGGTCCAGAAGAATACACTGCAGGCACGGGCCTAGTCGAACGAGCCAGGGGCGTAGTAGTTACCTGCAGAACCCAAAGGAGGAGGCTCGAGCGTCAAGATCACGACGTAGATCAGAAAACAGCAGGCGACCCAGGGATGGCAGTGAGCGCAGGCCTTCGGAAGGTGAAGAAATATCTAGGAGGGAAACTGATCGCCAGCCATTAGAAAGGGGAAGGAGATCCCAGGATGAGGAGGACAGCAGGCCTAGCAAAGGGAGCAAGGCGGCCGGTGAGCAGGTGTGTGTGCAGGTGTATGTGCAGGTGGGTGTGCAGGTGGGTGTGCAGGTGTATGTGCAGGTGTGCGTGCAGGTGTGTGAGCAAGTGTGTGTGCAGGTGGGTGGGCAGATGTATGGGCAAGTGTGTGAGCAGGTGTGTGTGCAGGTGGGTGGGCAGATGTATGGGCAGGTGGGTGTGCAGGTGGGTGTGCAGGTGGGTGTGCAGGGGTGTGTGCAGGTGGGTGGGCAGATGTATGGGCAAGTGTGTGAGCAGGTGTGTGTGCAGGTGGGTGGGCAGGTGTGTGGGCAGCTTGTGGAAACTGAGGGTCAAGGGTTTTGGGTGGTCTGTGGACTTCAAGGTTCGGGGTTGGATTCAGGTCAAGGGGGGTAAATCGGTTGTCTCCGAAACTTTCGAATTCTATTATCATTCTTATCTCCAGTGTTTGTCACTTGGGCGCCCGTGCAGGCCAGCCTTAAGTTCTGAGCAGGGTCCAGAGGTGTTACGTCATTGGCTAGTGTGTTACAAAGGGTGACGTGAAGGCACGTGCGACTTGCACACCCAAACAAATACACACTAAAAACACTTGCGATCGAGCCATTTTTAGCATGGCCAAGAGGTGTATGTTATGTCATTGACTACAAACACAACTAGAGGGGTAACGTCTTTACTAAAAAACAACTTGACGTCATTCACTAACACTCACATAGGTATGCATGCCAGTGGAAAATAAAGACATGCTGCACGACAAACACATCAGAGAAACAGCAGCCACACCCTTACTTGAAGCTTACATACTTTTTTGGACGCACTCGTCACACGCCCCTCTCATCAGTCACCCTGATCACTCATCACCCATGCATCCTCACTTCATTAATAACCCCAATCGATCATCAATACATCATCCCAAACGCACATCAACACGTCATCAGTAGAGGCCCATCAGCTCTGAACTGCAGCAAGTTGATCTGAGTAGATGCTTCCATCAGTTCTGGTGGCAACCGCAATAAAATATTTTCAGAATTCTCAAACACGAGACTGAATGCAAGATCGATTCCACATTTGTAAGCCCACGACTCCAGCTACACGCATTAAAAACCACTCTCAGCGCGTGCACTGCGTGCTGATAACAGTGCATTTGCCAAAAGAATGGCCATCCTTCCAAATCCTGCTATCCCTGTGTAACCACAGTGGATTGGGCACCCACCCTGCTGCTGAGCCTTTTTGAGCAGGGCACAAAGGTGTGACGTCATTGACCTTGCACAACCATAGGAATAAAACAGACATAGAGACAGCTGTGGCCGTGCTGCCGCGTGTTTGTGTCCATCCCTTAAGAGTCAAGGGTTGAGGGTTGAGGGTTTACCAGCTGTGCATGTATCCATCCCCGAGATAACCTGGCAAAATTGTATACCGCACTGCATATCACATTATTGCAGGCAGCATCTATCACTCGATTGCAAGGTGCATATCACACTATTGCAAGGTGCATATCACACTTTTGCAAGCTGCATATCACATTATTGCAAGCTGCATATCACAGTCCAAATAAACTAGCGCGATACCGTGCGCAGACACATCACGAGGGGAGGACACCGGCCTGGCACCGACCTGGGTTCCGAAAACGTGTCGCATGCCCCATATGCCGTCCCTCCCTCCTTCCCTCTCTAATAATATGTGAACCAAAACAACAACGGAAAGGAATCACACAACAACAAGAACATGACACGTGCGGCATAGCTTGCTTTAGTAATGTGCTCAAACATCCTCAATTTAACAACATTGCGGCTCACTGTCGTAGCCATGGGCCTGGTGCATCAAGCAAGTTGCCTGCCTGCCCCTCCGGCCACTGCTGGCAGGTCATCGTGGCACCGCTTCCTTCAGGACTCTCAAACACTTTCAATTGGATGATATATTGCGGCTTGCGGCCATGGGGGCAATAAGCGGCAAGAAATTAAGGCGTGCACTCTTTCAGGCAGCCCAGCTGTGGCGGCCGGCTCAGCCGGCTGCTACACTTGATTGGCAGCACTGCGTCCGGGGCATAGCTGCTGATCCGCCTTAGGCACGCCGTCAGGTCCCGCCCGCCGCCGCCCGCCGACCCCGCCGACAACGACTGCTTCCTCAGGCTCATGAAGCCCCCGAGCATCCGCTGACTTCCGCGCGCAAGCTGCCCCTCCTCGGCGGCGGCCTCCCCACCGCCCGCCGCGACGGCGGCTAGGGGGATGTGATCCATCAGCACCGGCGTTGAGCGCCTGTGCCTGGGAAAGTGCTCCGGAACCACGGTGGAGGAGATCCTGCGGCCTGCTAGCCGAGCCGGGTGCGTGGCGCGTATACCCGGCCAGACCAAGACTGCATCACCGACCGTCTCGCGTGCAGACGGGCCCACGATGTCGCTGGACAGGAAGTGCACCCTGCCGCAGTTGCTGCTGCTGCTGCTGCTGCTCCCGTGGTGGCTGCGATTCCCGTGCGCTTCCGACCACCGGTGCCGCCTGGGCGTTTCCGCGCACGACGACGTAGATCCGCAGGAATTCACGACCAACGCAGAGGGGGCTTGGGCCCCGGTGGAAGAACCGGAATCAGCGCTCCGGTCCTCGAAGGACAGCTGTTGCTGTTGCTGCTGTTGCTCCTGCAACAGTGGGTTCTGATGCCTCCTGCTGCTCTGGCCAGCTCTCATGAGTAGCATCAACCCGCGAGACGCAGCCAGCCGCGGGCCCAAACTGCAGCGCAGGGAATCTGGGCGTATCAGGCCAACGGACGTCCGGCGCGGCGGCGGCAGCGCCTGCGCCTGCACCGCGCCGGCGGCCAGGTCGTGGTTGCTGCGCCCGCGCATGCTGAGGCGCAGCCCGCGTGGTAGGATCTGAACCTCAGAGTCAATGGCTGAGGATGACTGGGACAGCTGGGACATCTCCCCGGCTGCAGAGTCCAGCCTGGATCGACGGTCTTCGCCCGTGGACCGCGTTGTCTGGACGAAGACAGAGCATTGGGTGCCCAGCTGGCAGCACTCTGCCTCGCGTGGTATTTCACCAGGGGGGGCCTGCCCACTGCATAGGCTTTGGAGCTTGCTCAGGAAGCAGCTCCAGAAGCCGCTCCCCGCGTGCTCCGACTTATTCTGGAGGAGGGTGGGGGCATGCTGGTGGGTTCAGGGAGTGTCCGAGAGGGGGTGAGAGAGGGACGGAAGATGCCGTGACGGCGTGACATGGTGAAAGGGTGCTGGGCTGCTGGCTGGGGTGAGAGGTTGGGGTGTGAGACTGTGAGGTTGATGGGGGTGACAGGGTTACGGGATGATGGGGTGCTGGGCTCAGAGGGTGCTAGGGCCAGTGAGATCCTGAGAGGGTGACATGGTGTGAGATTGATAGGTTATGGACTTACAAGGTAGCACAATACGGCAAAAGATGTTTCGTATCCGGAGCAGATCGCTGCTCTGCTCTGGATACGGCAATACTGCTCCGATCCGGCTCACCATGCAGGAATTTTTTTGCAGCCCTTCCGGGCGACATGACAGGCCATGCAACCCCTGGACACTTGCGGCTTAGATGCCTTTGGGGGCAGCTTCAGCAACCACGCGATAGTACGCCTACACAACATGTCCGATATAACTGAGGACATCGCTGACGTTCCAGACAGATTCGTTGATAACCTCGATCGGGAAAACGCTAAAACTCTCTGACCCGTACAAGTTGTCTTCCAATACGCGATGGCGTTGCAAGCAATGCAAGCTCAAGTTTTCAGGCTCCGATATGACGAAGACTTTGGCCCATTGCAACACAGGGACAGGGAAAGATGTCTGCGATCAATCAACAGGCTGTTTTAAGGAACAACGAACTCCGAAAACAACGAAACATGTCTGCGACTACTATACGGTATCCGAGCCATATTCGAATGGTCAGATCGATCAGCAATTCAGCACTTGACGAGCTAAGAAAACCCAACCTTCACCCGGGGAACCCTGAGCCACCGTCGCCAAATTCTGCATACCGACGGTATCAGGCGAGGTTGCAGACAGATTTGAAGGGCAAAGGGGAAATTTGAGGGGATATTTGTTATGCATGACAACCACACAGTGGGTTTGTTAGTTGGCATTGTTTGGACAGGTGAGGAGTTGGGGACTGCATCAATCATTGGCTGTTTTGCCACAGCATTTTGCATGGTCCAAGTCCTAACCAATATGCACTCATGCATGGTTACTTTATTTGGGGCCAGTAGGGGAGGCATCTGGGCATGCATGCTGTCTGCAGGCTTGCAACATCCTCATGTCTTTCTATGCTGCTATGTAAGCCAGAATGTGCCTAGCACAAGTTTTCGACTGCGAATTACTGATACTCCGAGCCCGCCGTATCGAAGCGGAGCGGAGTGGACCGGAGCAGAAGCGTATCCGGATTGTGCAACCTTGTGGACTTCGTTCTTATGGTAGTGAGAGGTCGATGGGATGATGGGGGTGAGAGGGTATGTAAGAGGCGAGATGATGATCGAGTGATGAGGGGTGCATACGAGGGTTGATAGCGACTGCGGCGGAAGGCACCCGTGACGGATGAGCGAGACGGATGAGGGCGAGCGAGGGTGATGGGCAGGCAGGCGGGGAGACGGGAAGACGTGCGTCGCACAGGACTCAGTCGGGGTGTTAAATATTATATCTCCACCAGTCGGTCCATTTCGAGACTTCGATTACGCAACAGACAGAACCGTTAGCATAAGTGGCCTTGCTCTTTTTAACTCGCAACGGCCGAGCTAGGACCGTGGCGTGTAGAGGAAGACGCGGGACCACCGAAGTAGGCCGGGCTAGATGGACCCACCTTGCGCCGGTCTCCAGAGATAGATGTCATTGTTATGCTATACCGAATGCCTTCGCCAGTAACCTGTGTTCATAATAAATCAATATGGTCGGGCCGGTGTTCAGCATTGTGCACTGGCTGATGACAATGAGTCGGAAATCGGAATTCACCTGCTAGATTGCTTCCGGTACGATGCACGTCTTTCTCACCTCCTAAGGAGAATTCAGCATATTGAAAAGGAAGCAAATATCCCGGGCTACTATCTACAGAGTGTATTTGCCCTTCCCAGTCGCGACAGGATGATGCATGGAAGACCGAGAGATTCGAAGGTCGGAAGTTCACGGAAGTTCGGCGGTGTGGGTGTAGGTTGAGTGGGATGTGTGGAGGGATGAGGCATGGGAATTGGGAAGAGGGGGGCTTTCATGACATGACGTCTCGGCGTGGCCCTCGTGGCAGAAATAACTAATGGCACACCGTGAATTGATACATATAATGGCATATGCATATGCGTGTTGCTTGAGAAATTAGCAAGGCTTGAGGATGTCGCCATTGCGATGAGCCAGCGTGCGGACATGGCAAGAATTCCGACAACGAGGTATGACGTCATCGCGTCTCCTGCAGACCAACTGGCAACCACCGACACCGCAACGTTGGCAACTGGTGCTCCAGACCACCCGCACCCGGCGAATACGGACCCTGAACCCCGCAAGGAGCTGACGCATTTCGAGACGGTAGTTCATTACCCGTATGCGACTTTTCGACACCCCTTTTACGCCCCTTATTGAAATTTGGCTAGCATCGGCATGGTCTCAGCCCAATAAGAAGCCTCTTCAAACTCACTAGCTCAGGTGATACGCTGACAGACTTGTCGCCATCTGCCCCGCCACTAGTAGTACTTAGTTGGGGCTGGAGTGCGGTTAGGGTTTGAGTAGTAGTAATACTTAGATGGGGCTGGATCTCACTTGCCACCTGGGCCCTGATCTCCTCGTCAGCCGCCTGGGGCCTGATCTATCCCTCCGCCACCTGGGGCCCCATATCCCCCTCCGTCCGGATCCATCCTTCTGATTCGCCTGCTGGTTCTCACAGCCCCTAGGTTAGCGAGCCTATCCGGATCTGTCACTGCATACAATTGTTGCAGCATATCTGGCTGATTTCTCCACTTTGGGCCTGGATCTATGCCTCCTGTACTCAACCTATAACCAATTCCCTGTTGTTAGCAACACAGCAATTGATGCAGCCAGCTACACCGCTTTTGCTCCTTTTCCTAATTTTTACTGCTGCCTCGTAAGGGCCTGCTAGCCAGGTCAGGACTGCAGGTAAATAATATTGTACTCGGATCGTAGCACCTATGCCTCTCCGGGCTATGGGCACTAATGTCTAGATCTACGATCTTCCCCTTCTATTTCCCCCCCACCTCTTGGGTGTGCGGATTTGCGATCCTTGGGGCAGTCGTTGATCCGGATGATTACGGATCGTTGGCTAGCAGGCTTGTCTCTTGACAACTCCTATGGGCCACTTGTGCGCCTGATCCGGCTTGCTTGCCTGCAAACACTTCTTGGATGTGACAAAGTCCGTATTTTCAGTTCCACTGATTCCGCAAAACAGCCTCTGTCATCACAGAATAATCAAGCAGCCCTACCGTAGCTGTTGATATTCAAGCAATCAGGCAACTTATTGACCTGGCTTAATTACTCCACAGGCAATCTTCAAAATTAAAATTACATACAGGCCATTCAGCTTTGCTGGGGCTGGTTGCTGTCACATCTCTATTTATAATATCCACTATTTAAACAAGCTGTGACTAGGATCGTTTTCAAAAACAGTCCAAGACAAAAGCAGAATTCAAATTCCAAGCTGCATTGCAAGTGTCAACAGCAGAAACTACTAGGTGAGGCTAGTTGATCAGACTAACTACAATTCAGTTCCTTTATGAAGGACTTTTCCGGTGGGTGACTAAACAGTGGCTGATGACGAAAGCGGAACTAATCTCCTTGAAAGGGAGCCGCGAAGGTCACCTCAGTGCTCGATAGGACTGGCCAGAAGAGTGCTACGGTATGCTTGGCTAAACGCAACTTGGGCTGTGAATGGCTTTTGAACTGGGCTCTCCTGCCTCAACTTGGGACGTGCAGACCGAAGACGTTGGTGATCTCGTCGCAAGTTGCGTGCTCTGAATAGCCCACGCGACAGGGCTGATGCTCTTCTCGTCGGGCTGGACTCTGCTTATCTGGTTCTTCTTCCTGTGCCAGAGCCGGCTAGACTTACATGTTAAATATGTACTGGCTTACTGTCAATGTGGTCTGAATGCTGCTCCGAGCTAGACCGGTGCCTTGTTGCATATAGATGCCGGTCCTTCTAAAAGGGACTGAAGTAAAAGATCGGTGGCACTGCCAAGACACAAAGTCCCGGCAGGCCCTAATTAGACTAAGTGCGGGAACTCCTGTGCCAGGTCATCAGGAATTCAAACTAGGCGACGTAGGCTGCGGGCCGGAGACACGCGGTCTCCGTGCTCGCAGCCCGGGATGACGGTTCTGGCACGTTTACGGTAATAGAGCGTGACGTAATGCTAACATTATCATATTCAGGCAACATTTCGACCTATCAAGGACCCCTGATCGAGGAGGTGGCTCCCCCAGCCATGTTACAATAATGTCCACATCACAGAGGGAGGAAAGAGGGAGGTTGAACATACAGTCATACAATCCTCCATAGCGAGGTCTCTCGTTCGTATAAACATCTTCCATCTCAAGTCTGAGACCTGTAAGCACTCTGGATAATAATGAGATATTAGATTAAGCACCAAACCCTGAAACATTGAAGGGAACGACTGCCGAGATAGGAGGAGAATCTGTTTGTCTCCCCTTTGCCCATGTGAGAGCTCTCTGGTAGCCTCCCGGCCAGACGCGCCAGGCCACGTCAAGACAACAAGCAAAATATTGTGCATGTTTAAGAAAAGCAGAAGCTGCCCACATGAAAGCTCTCTAGCCTGCTGGGTAGACGCACTGGGCGCAGAGCAGTAGAGCAACATCCCATCTGCTGCCCACATGAGAGCTCTCTAGCCGGCTGGGTAGAATAGACGCAGCGGGCGCAGAGTACCATCCCATCTGCTGCCCACATGAGAGCTCTCTAGCCGGCTGGGTAGAATAGACGCAGCGGGCGCAGAGTACCATCCCATCTGCTGCCCACATGAGAGCTCTCTAGCCGGCTAGGTAGAATAGACGCAGCGGGCCCAGAGTACCATCCCATCTGCTGCCCACATGAGAGCTCTCTAGCCGGCTGGGTAGAATAGACGCAGCGGGCGCAGAGTACCATCCCACCTGCTGCCCACATGAGAGCTCTCTAGCCGGCTGGGTAGAATAGACGCAGCGGGCGCAGAGTACCATCCCATCTGCTGCCCACATGAGAGCTCTCTAGCCGGCTGGGTAGAATAGACGCAGCGGGCGCAGAGTACCATCCCATCTGCTGCCCACATGAGAGCTCTCTAGCCGGCTGGCGAGGCACACCGGGCACAGAGCACCATCCCTGAGGGGTACCTGCAACACACAAGGCCGAGGACAGGGGCGGGGATGAGGGGGCACATTAAAGGCTGAGGATAAGGGAGGGGAGAGGAGGGGGGGGAGGCATAGAGGCTTCGTGTCGGATCAGATCGGGTCAGGTCAGGTCGGGGATGGAATAGGATGGGAGTTTCAGGTCCAGAAGGGGATGGAATAGGATGGGAAGTTCAGGTCGGGGTGGGTCAGGTAGGGCAGGAGGGTCGGGTCGGGTCAGGTAGGGGAGGCACATATCAGAGGGCTGAGTGGAGTGGAAGGGAGGGGGAACACATATCAGAAGGCCAAGTGGGGGAGGCACATAACAGAAGGCTGAGAGGAGAAGAGGGGAGAAGAAAAGGGGCACATATCAGAAGGCTGAGGGGAGGGGGAGGAGGGGAGCCCCCCCCTCCGAGTTTTGCTTCAGCACAACCTTAAAATTCAAATCCTAATGGCTCATGACCACGATCGGTGGTTCCAAACGAAGGCCTCTAGATCGGCCATGTCAGAGGAGCGTTAGAGTAGCTCAAGAGAGCAGAAGAAGAGTAAAATTACGCCCTGCAGGGGCGTGGGGTAAGGAAACAGCGCGGCATGGGCCGCGTCCTCGCCGTCACCATGTCAAGACAGCATCCCTCACCCCCACACAACAATCAAACCCTGAATCCCTTGACCATACTAGAAGTGGCCCATGTGTGTGTGTGTGTGTGCGTGCGTCTGTGCATGTATATGTGCGTATGCATGTTTACATTATCCCCCAGGTGCGTGTGCATCCATGGTAGCACAATCCGGCTCAACTTGCACCGTATCATGCCGTGCAGTGCCATCTCGTGCTGCCTTAATAGTGCAATACGGATGATCCTGTGCCGCATCGTGCTATCTTGGTAGTGCAACACGGCTGATCCTGTACCGTATCACCGCACAGTATTGTGCCGTGTCGAGTAGGAGCCTTTGGCAGCCATAGCAAGCACAGTATCGCGCCATATCGTGCTACCATGTGCGTGTGTGGCTAGAGAGGGGGCGTCGCTCACCCATAGACTACCCGGTCGAGGAGAAGCCTGTGGCAGCCGTGGCAAGCGCTGTCCTCCCCGACCACCAGTCTCTGTCCCGACAGCGCGGCCACGTCGGCACGGCAGGCCAGGTTGACTGCTCGGTGGAGACCCCGCACGACCTGTGCACGAAAAGAGTGCATTGTGATGGGCAGGCTCGTGCATAAGGGGAAAGGGTCTAAAGGTGCACCCCCCCCCGGATGACATCAGCAGAGGAAACCAGAAATAGCCGAGGATGGCACTGATCGTGAAATTGAGACAAGCATATTTGTAACACTAAATCGTCAAAGGGTATAGATACATAGGGTTCAGGGTTGATACCCTTCACCCTTCACCCTTGAAGCCCTACAACCTCAAGCCAAGGTTGGCAGGTATATCATAGAACATCGCGCATGGTCCGTTGCCTTCTGCTGTAGGACGTGATGAAGGCTGTAGCTGAAATGTAGCTGAGGCTCCCAAACGTGCTGCGATGTAGGCTGTAGTTTAACTGTAGCTGAGACACACAAACGTGCAGTGATGTAGGCTGAAGCTTAACTGTAGCTGAGGCTCCTAAACGTGCCGTAATGAAGGCTGTAGCTGAATTGTAGCCGAGGCACCCAAACGTAAACAGCGGTCTGCTCCACTCCGCCCGCACATGCATTGCCTAACCCATCCCTGGACACTGGCGTCTGCCTGCCCCCCGCAAGCGTGGCAGTGATGTAGCTGAATCGTAGCTGAGGCTCTCTCTAACACAAACAGTGGTTCGCCCCATGACAAGCCCCCTAAAACCGCTTTGCCTTCGTCTTTCCCCACCCCTCGACACCAGCGTCCGCCTGCCCCCCTGTTGGCCGTGAATCTATAAGGAGCTGAACTGCAGCTGAGGCACCCAGATATGAAAAGCGGTCTACCCCTCGAGAGGCCCCTACAACTGCTGTGCCTTTGTCTTCAGCCCCCCCAGCTACCTGCGTCTGCTACAGCCAGTATATCCCGCCCGCGAGCGTGGCCGTGGTGTAGCTGAATTGTAGCTGAGGCCCCCTAACACAAACATTGGTCTTCCCCATGATGAGCCCCTTACAACCGCTTTGTCTTCGTCTTCCTCCACCCCTTTACCTGTGTCTGTGCCCAGGCCCCCATAGCCGTTGGCTGTGGTGTAGCTGAATTGTAGCTGAGGCCCCCTAACACTAACAGTGGTCCGCCCCATGATAAGCCCCCTACAACCGCTTCGCCTTCATCTTCCCCCACCCCCCTTACCTGTGTCTGCCTGTGCCTGTGCATCCCGCCCGCCAGCGTGGCCGACAGTGTCGGCGACGCTGCCGCAAGCGGTAGGCCGTCCGGTAGCGCCGCAAGCACGTGGAGCGGGTCCAGCCGCCCACCTGCCTCATGCAAGACGCGCACCGCAGCCGAGTACATAGGCTCGCGGCCGTTGCCAGGGCTGTGGGATAGGGGCGTAAGGGGATTTGGAACAATGCGGCCAAAGGGCACAGGATAGGGTCCAGCCGCCTGCCCGCCTGATACAGGATGCGTGTTGCAGCCGGGTACATGGGCTTGCGGCCATTGCCGTGGCCGTCGGTCTAGGGGCATCAGGTCGTGGCTTAAATGTTGCCATGGGGTTAACGTGGGTACAGGAGCGCGTCCCGCAATCTATGCGCCTCATGCAGGACGTGCGCCGTGCAGTCAAGGACAAGGGCATGCAGCCCTCTGCGCCGGGCTGCGGAATCAGGGCGTGGGGGAATGGGGCAAGAGCCTTGCTGTCCCCCCAACGGCTTCGGGTTTAGGGTTTCCTAAGGTAGTAGCACTTTGCTGTCCCCCAAGGGCTGAGGGTTAAGGGTTTCCGAAGGGAGCAGCGCTTTGCTGTAACCCCAGGCTCACCTGAGCAGCAGCTCGAGCAGTGGGAGCCAAGCGTCCTGCGGCCCTCCGCCCCCCCCTCCCGCCCCCGGCCCCTTCTCCCCCGCTCCGCCCCCGCTCGCCGCGGACCGTCCCGCCCGCGCCCCGTACTGCTGCCGCTGCCGTCGGCAGTACGCCACGCATCCGTCTATGTCGCCGAGCATCAACGCCAGTACCCGCAATGCTGCATGATGGTCCCCCAGCCTCGACAGCAGGAGCACACGCTCGTGAAGCAGCGACCGCCAGTGACACTTCCGCCCCTGCTGATGCTGATGCTGCCCCTGCTGATGCTGCTCATGCTGTCCCTGCTGCTGCTTCCCCTGCTGCTGGGCCTGCGTTAGCACGTCGTCCTTGTCCTCAGCTGCCGCTCCCCGAGGCACCGTCACGTCCTGCTCCAACGGGCCCAGCGCCGCCAAAACAACGCCAGGGTCATAAGCCTGCGAGCGGTGCAGGTGGATCAGCAGCGCGGCCCGCAGCCGCAGCAGCCGGGGGATGACAGCAGCAGCGGCAGCAGCGCCGCCGCCGCCCACCTGCTTTCCTCCAGGCTGCAGGACAGAATCCAGTAGTGTCCCCGGCCCGAACAACACAGAAGTACCTGCTGTATGAAGGGCCCTATTTCCGCTGCTCCATGCCGCAGCATCAGGTCCACTGCCAGCCGGCTGCGCAGGCCGCAAGCCGCCGCCGCCGCCGCCGATGAGGCTGCCGATATCGCCATTGCTGCTGCTGTTGATACCGCTGGGATCGAGCCCCGATCCCCGTTGCTGTTGTTTATGATGTTGGTGCTGTTGTTGTTGCTGTTGATGCTGCTGCCGGCGCTTCCAATGAGACTGCTCCTCTATATTCAAAACCGCCTCGAGTGCCTCAAGGCATGCATCCAGGTCAGAGGAGGAGGAGGAAGCAGACGCCACATCCTCCCCATTCTCCGCCGCTGCTCCCGGCAGCGGCGGACGCCCCGCCACCGCCACAGTGGCGGCTCTTGCACCGCTGCTGTCGCTGCTGCTGCTTGGTGTCCCCAAACCCTCCTCTCCCCCCACCAGCTGCTGTTGCTGCTGTTGCTGCTGCTGCTGGTCCTGGTCCAGTCGCTGGATGCATTCGACCAGCTCCAGAGCTAGCTCGCTGTGCAGCGTGCCAATCTGCTTCGCCTGCAAAGCAAATATGATGCACAGCAGCCACAGAGCTCAGTAGAGAGAGAATGAGAAAGAAAGCTGCACCCCGAGTTCAAAGTGGAATTGAAGGAAATATCAAGTGGGACAGTCACTAGAGCTCAGTGGAGAGGGAGAGAGGTAGAAAGCTGCACCCCGCAAGTCAAAGTGAGGGTGAAGGAAACATCAAGTGGGGCAGCCACCAGAGCTCAGTATGCAACGTGCCGATCTGCTTCGATGGGTAATCGGACTTCGTGCGGGGCGTAGCCCCCAGAGCTCAGAGCAGAGAAAGAAAGCTACACATGTTATGGGGAATGTGGGGGTGAAGGGAACATAGCCTGGGACGGGCTTTGAGATCTGCAGAAACAGAGGCAGCAGCGCCCTGGAACGGAAAGTGAGGGCGAAGGAAACATCGCGGAGGGCAGCCCTAGGTCTCAGCTGAAAGAGAAAAATATGAGCTCTGCATGGGGAAATGAGGCTTAAGGTAACATCGTGCGGAGCAGCCTTCAGAGCATTGCAGAAAATTAAACCCCAGACCATTAGACTTTCACCATGAAGCCTTTACCCTGAACATGAAGACTGAACCCTTAAGCATGTGAATGTAAGTACCAGAGCATGATTCAAAGCCGACTGGCTGTAATAACCTTACTTTTGTCTTGGTCATGATTTCAGGCTCAGGGTTCAGGACCCAGTTTCCCGGCTGCATCCATCCAGGGTTGAGGGACCAGGAAACCGCTTTTCCGACATATTCAAGGGCTCAATGCATACACTCCCGCCTATTAATTGGTGCACTGATGACGGGCCTAGGATTTGTCGGCTGCATTTATCCAGGTTTGAGGGACCAGGACCCCGTTTTTCGACATAATCTCTCTAAGGGCTCAATGCAATAGTGCATACATTCCCACCAATCAATTGGTGCACTGATGACAAGCCTAGGGTTTTCCCAGCTACATCCATCCAGGGTTGAGGGACCAGGACTCCGCTTTTTGACATAATCAAGGGTTAAGTGCATACACTCCCACCAATCAATTGGTGCACTGATGACAGGTCTCGATTTGTTTAACCGCCAAGGAGCACGTTGTCTTAGCCTTGATCCCTGATCCCCAACATCTCACCCGTTCCAAGCACCAGCCACCTGACCACCTCCCCAACCACCCCCGCCACTCACCTCCCCCTACGCATCCCCACCTTTCACCTCCCCCTACCCATCCCCATCTCCTGCCTCCCACCCTTTACCCCGTCCCCTTCCTGCCTCCCGCCTACTCCCCCCCCCCACACACACAGCTCCCACCTCCCTCCTCCCACCCACCCACGTGTCTCACCCTTCCTAGCACCAGCCACTGCAAATACTCCCATCGCACGTCGTCCGTCCGCCCCTGCAGAAGCGCCAGCACCGCCTCCACGGGCAGCAGGTCGCTCAGGCCGCGCAGCAGCCGCAGCGCGGCCCGCGGCCCATGCGCGAGCAGCCACGGCAGCTGAGCGAGCGCCAAAGACGCGGCCTCCGCCGGCCCTCGTCCATCAGCAAGGAGCGGGGAGCGAGGAAAGACAGCTGCGGCGGCGTCGGTGGCAGTGGCGGAGGGGGAGGATACCAAGGAGCGGGCGGGTGCTGCCGGCCTGTCCGGGCCTCTGCCGTTGCATCTGCTGCTATTGGAGTCCTCCTCGCTGCATGGGCGTGGCGGGTGGAGCACCCGCCCGCAGGCGAGCAGCAGGAGCGACGCGGCCGAGCCGGTCGCCACTGCCGCTGCATCGCCGCCCGCAGCCGCCACAGCGCCTGAGCAGCTATCAGCCTCCTGCACTCAGCAACAACAACCCCGGTTTGCTCTGCCAGGCCCTTTTGAAAGAGGCTGTAAGTGGTTGCGTCAACTTTGTAACAACAACAACAACAGACACGCACAGAAGGAGGAGTTAGGCCAGTGTTGCACCGGGTACACTTTTCAAAGTTTGGGGTTGAAGGGTCAGGACAAAGGATCCGGATTCAGGGTTTGGTGATAGTGGGTCAGGGCTCAGGGCCCAGGGATAATGCTGAAGAGTTATGGGCACCAACAGCCGCAGGGATTTCTAGAAACATTCCTGGCCAAAAGGAGAAGGACAAGTAGTCAGAGCTGCTGCTGCGCGGGTCTCGCACGCCGTCTTCAAGAGATATTAACTGCAAGATGGTCTGGTAGCTGGGCATGAAGCAGTTTCCAGCAGACATAAAATCTTGCCTGGAGATCCCATCTAAAGGCTTGCTAAGCCGCTCTGTAATCTGTTCACGCGCCTACCACAGCTGCCCCAGCAAGGCCTTATGGGCACCAACAGCCGCAGGGATTTCTGAAAACATTCCTGGCCAAAAGGAGAAGGGGAGATAATCAGAGGTGCTTCTGGACTGCACGGAAATGGGCAGTGCGTCTCGCACGCTGTCTTCAAGAGATCGTGACTGCAAGATGGTCTGGTAGTTGGGCATGAAGCAGTTTCGAGCAGACATATAACCTTGCCTGGATGTCCCGACTAAAGGCTTGCCCTGCCGGTCCGTAATCTGATGCATAACTTATTGGCATGGCTGCATTCAATGGTCATACTCTCTAAACCCACCGACGAGGGGGCTGTGCAAGGTCATGAATAAAGCCAAGTCACACTTTCAGACAACAGCGGCTGCTGCCTGTGCGCGCTACTGAGATTACAGGCTGATTGAGCATTGCAATTTTAAACTGCTTTGACTGAGCATTGCAATTTTAACTGCTACTGAGATTACAGGCTGATTGAGCATTGCAATTTTAAACTGGTTTGACGTCGCCTCTCGCCGGTCTCCGTCTCTCCTGTTTCTTGTCTCCTCCCTAATTGACATCCTCGTTTCTAAAAGTTGGAGACCACAGCATGTTATACCCTCCCATCTGCCCCATCTCCTGCACTCTCCCCTGCCTACCCTCCCCACCCCCCCCTTCCCCCTCCTTCTGCCCCCTCTCCAGCCCTCTCCCTACCTGCTTTCCTCCCGCCCTCGGCCTGTCTTACCCTTCCTACCCCCCCCTACCTGCCTCCCTTCCGCCCCCTCCCTACCTCCCCCCACCTATCAACCTCCCCTTCCTACCTCCCCCCCCCCTCCCCCCCTACCTGCCTCCCTTCCGCCCCCTTTCTACCTCCCCCACACCCTACCTGCCTCCCTTCCGCCCCCTCCCTCCCTCCCCCCCCCCTACCTGCAGCGTCCCCTCGGCTAAGCCCTGCCACAACCCCAACGCCTCCTCCAGGTGATTCCTGGACGCCCTCAGCAGCGCCAGCCCGTGCCACCGAGAACAGGCCTCCATCGCAGCAACGGTCTCACGCAGGGCAGCCTGACACGGCGGCGGCGGCGGTGGCGCCGCCGCGTCTTCCTGCGCCCCGCCTGTGCCGCGGCCTGAGGGCCCGTCCGGGTGTGGTGGGCGAAGCTCCGCCGGCCGCATGGCGCCGCCGCCCCGGCGAGCAGCGGCCGCCGTCGCATCCTCGCGAGGCGGCGCATCGAGCGGCGTAGATGCGGACTTTGCGGCGGAGACCATTCGGGAGTGCAGCAGCAGCAACGAGGAGGACGAGGAGGCCTCCTCGCCCTCCAGTGGCTGTGAGCCTTCCGTTTTAGATAGCCTTGGGTTCACGAAGCTCTCCAGAGCTCCGGCCTCGCCGGCCTGGCTCATCAGCACCGTGGCCAGAGTGTCCAGCGCCTCCAGGCAAGCCACACCGGGTCGTTCGCGGACCTGATCCGCAACATGATCCGGATACACACACAGGGGGGATGGTATAACAGAGTTCATTCAAGGGTTCACGCAATGGGTCCTATACAAGGGGTTCACACAAGGGCTTGACACGGGTTTGACACATAATTCACACAAGCGGGGGGGGAGGGGACACAGCTGGTTCACACAAGGGGTTCACACACAGAGTTCACGCAGGAGAGGTTTTTAGAAGAAGCTCACACAAGGGTTTGGAACAAGGGTTCACATACTTTATTTCGACTTAACAAGGTGTGAGGCCGGCCGCCCAACCCTAGGAAACCTGAGACGCTGACACACAAACAGCCCGGGTGCGTATGGGGCCCTCGTCGGCAGCCGAGAAAAGGCGAGCAGGAACAAAAAGGCACACGACCAACAAGCACTCACACGGCCGCAATAAGGGGGTCGCACACAGATCTCATACAAGGGGAGTTCACACAAGGTGAGATCACGCAATGGGAGATCACACAAGGTGAGATCACACAAGGGGAGATCACACAAGGGTTTCAAACAGAGGGTTCACACACATAGTTCACACGGGTGCACACATCTGGGGGTTCACACAAGTACTTCCCTTGGTCAGGTTGGGCCCCTTCAAACAAGGGGCCCAACCTGACCAAGGGAAGTACTTGACCATTTAGCGGGACACCCCACAACCCTATTTGTCTAAAAATTTTAAAAGTTTTTGTATCATTATCAAAATGTTTAAAGCTTACTAGAAAATAGAATGCCTAGCTGAGGATATGGGGTTTCGAGGGTTGATTATACCGGACATGCCTGGTTGAGAGAACGCCCATCTGCCTTGAAGATGCACATGGCAACATAACAGGAATAACCAACAAGCAAACAGCATGCCTTGCTGAGGGTTCCGGGGGTTTTGAGACCTCAGGGGGATGCCTGGTCTTGAAACGCTGACCGGCCTTGCGGACGTATTTGGCAATAACAGGAGTCACCAACAAGCCGATAGGAAGCCTAGCTGAGGGTTTATGGGTTCCGGGTCTTGAGGCTTAGGGACGATGCCTGGTTGATGAAATGCTGACCAACCTAGCGGATGCACTTGGCAATACAACAGGAATAACCAACAAGCCAAAAGGATGCCGAGCTTAGGGTTTAAGAGTTCCGGGGTCTTGAGGTTGAAGGAGGAGGCCTGGTTGAGAGAACGCCGACCGGCCTTGCCCTTGCAGATGCACTTGGCAATACAATAGGAATACCCAACAAGCCAATGGCATGTATCGCTGAGGGTTTAAGGGTTCTGGGGTTTTGAGGCTTTAGGACAAAGCCTGGCCGATGAAACGCCGACCGGCCTTGCAAATGCACTCGGCAATATAACAGGAATAACCAACAAGCCAATAGGAAGCCTAGCTGAGGGTTTAGGAGAGTGAGAGCTACCGCGGATGCCTGGATGAAACCATCGGCAACCTGCCTTGAGGATGTACTTGGCTATCTGCCGTTTGGCCTCCATTACGATCTCCGCCGTGTTGCCCTCCGCCCGGTACCCGGCTTTGCCCCCCGCCCGGTAGCCGCTCGACCCCTTGGCCAGGCTCAGACCCGTGGGGCGTGAGTCTAGATACTGATTGCAGATCTGAACCATACCTGCGGTTTGGGGCAAAGAGTTAAGGTTAAGGGTTTTGAGCTGAGGGTTCAGGGTTAGGTTGAGGGTTTGGAGCTCTCATTGCAGATCTGGACCATACCTTCAGGTTGTGAGTTCAGGGTTAAGGTTGAGGGGGTTTAGAGCTCTGATTGCATATCTGGACCATCCTTCATGTTGTCGGCAAAGGGTTGAGGTCTGAGGGTTAAGGCATAAGGTTTCTGGGTGAAGGGTTCAGGGATGAGGTTCCAGGAATAAGGTTGAGGGTTTAGAGCTCTGATTGCAGACCTGGACCATACCTTCAGATTGTCGGCTTAAGGTTCAGGTCTGAGGGTTCAGGGACAAGGTTTGTGGGTGAAGGGTTCACGTATGAGGGGTAAGGGATAAGGCTTGTGGGTTGAGACTTGAGAGCCATCATTGCAGATCTGGACCAACCTGATGGTTGTGGGTTAAGGCTGAGGGATAAGGCTGAGAGTTGAGAGCCATAATTTCAGATATGAACCATACATGCGTGTTGTGGGGAAAGGGTTCAGGCCTGAGGGATTAGAGTGCAGGGCTCAGGGTATGGAGTTCAGGGGCTAGGGCTGAGGGTCAAGGGCTTTGAGGCTTAGGCTCAGGGTTTCGAGTTTAGGGGCTAAGGTTGAGGATTAAGAGTTTAGGGGCTACGGCTGAGGGCTGAGAGTTTAGGGCTGGGGGCTGGGCATAGGGGTGAAGGCTGAGGGTTGAGACTTCAGGGTTTAGGGCTGAGGGTTAAGAGTTAGGGGCTAGGGCTGAGGGTTGAGACTTGACGGTTCAGGGCTGGGGTTTAGAGTTAATGGCTAGGTCTGAGGGTTTATAGTTAGGGGCTGGGGCTGAGGGTTGAGATTTAAGGGCTAGAGCTGAGGGTTGAGAGTTAGGGGCTAGGGGTGAGGGTTGAGAGTTTAGGGCTGGGGTTTAAGTAAATACCTTCAGTTCAAAAACGCCACTGCCTGTCACCATAGCAACGTAGGGTTGAGGTTGAGGTTTTTAGGTTTGAGACTGAGGGTGGATGTTTAGTGTAAAGGGTTTGAGGTCAAGTTTGGGGGTTTTATTTGCACATTTATTAAGTCACTGACTGACACGATAGCGACATGAAAGGCGATTGGACGCATGCCACTAAACGTAAGCCGAGCTCAGCCCCCCCCATCGAAAACACACCTGGCAGGGTGTACGCGTTCGTTTTCTTAGGGTTTCGGTGATCCAGGTTTAGGGTAAAGGTTCAGGGTTAAAGAGATGCAGGGTCTAGGCATACGGTTAGGGGTCAAGATTTGAGGGTTTACTTGCAAGTACCAAATAAAAAACTGGCCCACAATATAGCAGCATGGGAGGCGCTTGGGTGCAAAAGAACAACCACAGTCCTGCCTCAGACCCTCGCTCTCAGAAACATAGATTGAGTGTAGGTGTAAGGGTTCCAAGGTCCAGGGGTCGAGACATAGGGTTTAAGGCTTAGGGGTCAAGGTTTAAGGGTTGAGGTGCACATATAGACAAAAATCACTGACTGACATGATAGCAACAGGCGAGGCGCTTGGATACACAAGAACAACTAAAAATCATGCCTCCCCCCCACCACAGCCTCGGAAATATAACTTCCGGGGTGTACAGCGACATTGGCACTGCAACAACAGCAACAACACCACCCACTTCACATCTGGCCCTGCCCGTGCAAGCCCCAGTAGGCGCGTTGCGGTACAACCCGAGCCCCTGTTGCTGTTGATCCTGCAACAACAGCAACACCACCCACTTCGCATCGGCCCCTGCCCGTGCAAGCCCCAGTAGGCGCGCTGCGGTACAACCCAAGCCCCTGTTGCTTTTGTTCCTGCAACAACAGCAGCAACACCCACTTCGCATCGACCCCTGCCCGTGCAAGCCCCAGTAGGCGCGCTGCGCCGGCGCCTCCGGCAGCCAGCGGGCCACCGCCGACGGGAACAGCGGAAGCAGCTGCGCCGGCTGCCACGCGCTGAGCGGGCACGCCGCCAGCACCTCCACGGCCTCCGAAACCCGCATCTCGTGCAGCAGCAGCAGGCCTGTCTGGGCCAGGGCAGGCCCGGCCCAGGCCCCAGCGTCGGCCGGCGCCGTGGCGCCGGTGCCGCCGGCTGCAGGGGCGGCCGGCAGCGCCGCAGTAGCGAGAGCGACGGCCTGGGAGTATCGACGATGCCTCAGAAGCTCCCAGACCTGCTCGGGGTGGGTGGGGGGGCCGGAGCGGGGTGGGTGGGTAGGCCGGAGCTGGTGGGTGGGTGGGCAGAAGTGGGTGGGTGGGTGGGCCGGAGCGGGGCGAGGGTGGAGGACGAGGGACAGTGGAAGATGTGGTCAGCAATGGCTGTGGGGGGAACAGGGACAGGCCTGGTCAGGACCTTTCAGAAATTCAACCCAGTCTAGCCGCATTTTTTGCTCAACATATTCAACCCATTTTTGCTCAATAAACCCTGTACCCATATTTGTTCACACCCTCTCACCCACCTGCTCCTCAACCTCCACAGATCTCAGGCAAACACTGATGATGAGGTGGCCAATAGCAGCGTCCCACCTCCCCACCACCACCACCACACCTGCTTCCATCCTACCCGCTGTGGCCAAAAGCAGAGTCCCCCCCCTCCCACACACCCACCCACCTGCTTCTCAACCTCCACAGGCCTCAGGCACAGCACTGATGACGAGGTGGCCAGAAGCAGCGTCCCTGAGGAAGTGTCAAGTGTGCAAGGAAGCCGCCCAGCAGCTGCAACCCACGCGTCATCGTGCGCGAACGCGACCTTCTGGATCTACGAAATGCAACAACGGGATCTACGTCATGCAACGCCGGGATGTACATCATGCAACAACGGGATCTACGTCATGCAACGCCGGGATGTACATCATGCAACAGCGGGATGTACATCATACAACAGCGGGATGTACGTCATGCAACTCCGGGATCCACATCATGCGACAACGGGATGTACATCATGCGAGAACATGATTGGCACCATGCGACAAAGCGCAGATCGATTTGGCACATAATTGTTGCACTATTTTGCATTCGTACAAACAATACATTGGGGTTAAGTATTCAAGGGTTTCATTCGGGGTTTAGGATTCAGGTTGTATTTATTGTTCATAGTTGTCCTTGCATCATTTGATCTTTTAGAGTTCAGGGTTTAATTAAGGGCAAAGGGTTAATGGTTTAGGACCCTAAGCCCAGCCACTGGGCCATGCAGCCGCAGCATCCACAGCAGCCCTGCCATGCCCTGCCATGCACTTGACAAGAAATCTGCAACAGGGAGGAGACAGGCCTTGCCAAAAATAAAGGAATCAAAGGGGACCAGCTGCGCCGTGTTGCTGTCAGATACGAGCAGCCAGTGGTCCGGTAGAAAAACAAATAAATGAAGGGGCTGCTCTATAAATAAATAAATGAAGGGGCTGCTCTATAAATAAATAAATGAAGGGGCTGCTCTATAAATAAATAAATGAAGGGGCTGCTCTATAAATAAATAAATGAAGAGGCTGCTCTATAAATAAATAAATAAATAAAGGGGCTGCTCTATAAATAAATAAATGAAGGGGCTGCTCTATAAATAAATAAATGAAGAGGCTGCTCTATAAAGAAATAAATGAAGGGGCTGCTCTATAAATAAATAAATGAAGAGGCTGCTCTATAAATAAATAAATGAAGGGGCTGCTCTATAAATAAATAAATGAAGAGGCTGCTCTATAAATAAATAAATAAAGGGGCTGCTCTATAAAGAAATAAATGAAGGGGCTGCTCTATAAATAAATAAATGAAGGGGCTGCTCAAACAAAAGAAAAACATCTGCACTTTTACGCTGTCATAAACCAGCAGCTGGTGGCCTGCTGGAAAACGATTGGATACATAAATAAATAAGTTAATTAGAAGGCTCCTCAAATACTTAACCCACAAGCTGCCCGGTGTAGCTTTTATGAAACAGCAGCTGGTCTTCCGCTGGAAAAACAAATCAATATTAAATAAATAAAGGGGACCTTCAAACCAGAACCCACCAGCTGCGCTGTCTTCCTGACACAAACAAGCAGCTGGTCATCCGCTGGACAAACAATTGAATGCATAAATAAATAAAGTGGACCATAAACACAAAACCCACCAGCTGCGCTGTATTGCTGTCATAAACCAGCAGCTGGTCATCCGCTAGACAAACAATTGAATGCATAAATAAATGAAGGGGACCCTCAAACGCAACACCCACCAGCTGCGCCGTATTGCTGTCATATACCAGCAGCTGGTCATCCGTTGCCACCACCACAAACGGGCCCGTCAGCGCCACGGCCAGCGGGACGTCCGTGAGCATCAACGGCTGACGCATAGCCGCACCCTGCAACCGGCGGCAAGTGTTTTGCAACGCCAATCAAGGGTGAAGGGGTGAAGAGGGGGGGGGGGGTATCCGAATCATAATCCTAAATCCTTGACCGGCGGCAACTGTTGTACAACACCACTCGAAGGGTAGAGGGGTGAGGTCCAGGAGTAGGGGCGTCTACGTCTCCATGATGTAGGGATAGGAATCAAGGATTCGGGATCTAGGGACAGGAATCAAGGGTTCAGGATCTAGGAATATAAATTGAGGGTTCAAGATCTAGGGATAGGAATCAAGGGTTCAGGATCTAGGGACAGGAATCAAGGGTTCAGGATCTAGGAATATGAATCAAGGATTCAGGAGCTAGGGATAGGAATCAAGGGTTCAGGATCTAGGGATATGAATCGAGGGTTCAAGATCTAGGGATATAAATCGAGGGTTCAGGAGCTAGGGATAGGAATCAAGGGTTCAGGATCTAGGGATATGAATCGAGGGTTCAAGATCTAGGGATAGGAATCAAGGGTTCAGGAGCTAGGGATATGAATCGAGGGTTCAAGATCTAGGGATATGAATCGAGGGTTCAAGATCTAGGGATAGGAATCAAGGGTTCAGGATCTAGGGATAGGAATCAAGGGTTCAGGATTTAGGGATATGAATCGAGGGTTCAAGATCTAGGGATAGGCATCAAGGGTTCAGGAGCTAGGGATAGGAATCAAGGGTTCAGGATCTAGGGATAGGAATCAAGGATTCAGGATCTAGGGACAGGAATCAAGGGTTCAGGATCTAGGGATATGAATCGAGGGTTCAAGATCTAGGGATATGCATCGAGGGTTCAGGAGCTAGGGATAGGAATCAAGGGTTCAGGATCTAGGGTTAAGGATGTAGGGATAGGAATCAAGGGTTAAGGATCTAGGGATAGGAATTTAGGTTCCAGGATCTAGGGATGGGAATCGAGAGTTCGGGATTTGGGGATATGAATTGAGGGTTCAGGATAAAAGGGGGGAGGGTAAGAGGGGGGATGTCTAGGAGCAGGGGCCTGCACGTCTCCATGATCTGGGGGTATAAAAGATTTCACCTCCCCCCTCCCCTTCCTCGCCCCCTCTCACCAGCTCCTCCCCCCCCCCCCCCCCTCTCACCTCCCTCCCTCGCCTGGTACCCCCCTCCTCATCTTACATGCCCGTCTCCCCCTCTCACCTCCCCCCCCCCATCACCTAGTACCCCCCTCCACAAAAATGCCCCCCTTCCCTCTCACCTGCTCCCCGTATTACATGCCCCCCTCACCCCACCTGGTGTCCCCCCCCGTCATATACCCCCCTCCCCCCCCCTCTCACCCTACCTGATGCCCCCCCCCCCACCCGTCACTTACCCCACCCCCCTCCCACCTGGGCATCCACCAGGAGCAGCATTGAGTCAGCAAACAGCAACAACGCCTGCTTAAGCTGCAGGCAGGCCGCCACCATTGTCCGGGTGGTCACGCCGGACGCCACCTCTGTCACCTGTGCCAACATTGAAGGGTTTGGGGTTAAGAGTTTTAACCCTCCGCTGGACGGCCATCTCTGTCACCTGTGCCAACAGTTTAGGGTTCAAGGTCAAGTGTTAAGGGTCTGGACACACTGCCGGACGCTACCTCCGTCACCCGTGCCAACAGTTTAGGGTTCAAGGTCAAGTGTTAAGGGTCTGGACACACTGCCGGACGCTACCTCCGTCACCCGTGCCAACAGTTTAGGGTTCAAGGTCAAGTGTTAAGGGTCTGGACACACTGCCGGACGCTACCTCCGTCACCCGTGTCAACAATTTTGGTTTCAGGATTAAGAGTTGAAACCTTACGCTGGACGC
Organism: Limnomonas spitsbergensis; assembly: GCA_037349105.1. Classification (NCBI taxonomy): domain Eukaryota; kingdom Viridiplantae; phylum Chlorophyta; class Chlorophyceae; order Chlamydomonadales; genus Limnomonas; species Limnomonas spitsbergensis. The sequence goes on from JAYJMM010000114.1 coordinate 5,007,372, forward strand.
CACCTCTGCCAACACTCTAGGGTTCAGGGTTCAGATTTATTAGTTCAAACCCTACACCAGACGCCATTTATATCACTTGCATCAAAAAATGGCAATGTGATGGGCTCCTAGGCCATGCGGCACCATGCAGCACCAAGCAGTCACAAGCAGACCCATGCAGTCCCATGCAGCACCAAGCAGTCACAAGCAGACCCATGCAGACCCATGCAATCCCGTGCTGTTCCATGCAGTCTCATGCAGCTCCATGCAGCTCTAGACACACCAAGGTAGTGCCATGCAGTCACATGCAGTCCTATGCATTTGATTGCAGACCCATACAGTCCCGTGCTGTGCAATGTGGTCCCATGCAGTCTCATGCGGTCATATGCATTTGAATGCAGACCCATGCAGTTGCATGCGCACCTTGCATCCAGACTGCACAAGCTTGTAGCCTCCCGGAACCGCTGCCAGGATGCCATTGTCCACCCACGCCAGGGCCGTAATTGGCTCTGGAAACAAAACCTTCAGAAAAAAGGGTGTGTGTCAGAGAAATTGTGTCAGTGGATTTGAAACGTATCAGATGACGGAGGGAGCAGGCAGGCCAGGAGTGCAGGCGCAAAAGGCTAGGAAACAAAGGCTCCACACAAAACCAAGCGATGCCGCGTTCCGGCAGAAAGCCAGCACATCATTAAACCTATGTTTTCCAGAGGAAGCCCTTGCATTGCTTCAGCAAAGCAGACGCCAAAGGCCACTGGGCCACTGGGCCACTGATGCACTGAGATTCTGCAGGCGTCAGTCCTGCACATGAAATCCCCAGCAGATGGACCCACCCAAGCAGTGACATGGAATCACTGGAGGTGGAGTGGGAGCTGCTGTTGTTGTCCAGCTTCGATAGCTGTGTTTGGGGTGGTTACAGTCCAAGGTAAACCCAACAAACCCTTAACCTTGGACCTGAACCCCAAGCGGAATGGGATCTCTTGTTCTTGTCCAGCCTCTAGGATTTGAGGTTAAGGGTCAATCCAATAAACCCTGAACCTTATGCGAAGTGGGAGTTGTTGGTGTCCAGGTTCAATGCATCCTCCCACAGGCGGTGGTCAAAGGGGCCTGCCACAGGCGGTGGTCAAAGGGGCCTGCCACAGGCGGTGGCCAAAGGGGCCTGCCGCGGAGAGGCCTCTCAACGCATGTGCAGAAGTGGTGGTTACGTGCAGTGCCACTGTTTCACCTAGTGTGAAACCCTGAACTATAAACTCGTAACCCTACACCCGTAACCCTAAAATCTTGACCCTTAACTCTTAACCCTAAACTAGTAACCATCAACTCTTAACCCTAAGCCCTAGACTATTGTCCATAAACTCTGAACCTTAAACCCTTCACCCTCAAGTCACAACCCTAAACTCTTGTCCCTAAGACCTCAACCCTTAACCCTTAACCTTAAATTCGTAACCCTAAACCTTGAACCCTGAACTTTTAACCCTCAAGTCTTAACCCTTGCGTGCTGAAGGTATGTTCATGTGCAGTGCCACTGATGCGTGTAGTGTTAAACTCTTGACCCTTAACTCTTACTCCTTGTTGATCGAATACCTAATGGTGAAGTGTAAAGAGCTGCTGTACAGAGTACGGTTAACTCCTATAGAACAGGCAACGACGGAATATACGGCTGAATACGGCATCACCGTCCCTGTACACGACCGCATGGCATTACCGACCAAGCAAATGATCGCATGACAAAGTTTGGGCGAGCGACTAAGGTCAGACCAACCGAAATACGTAAACGCCCGATCCCTTCTTTAGCTCACCAAGCAAATTGTGTTGAAGTCATCATGACGTGCAGTGCCGGTGCACCAAGACCTGGACCCTAAAGCCTGAACCCCAAACCTTGTGTGCTGAAGTAATGACGATGTGCAATTCCAATTGCGAACCTAGCATGGGTGCGCCATGGGCACGGCAGAAAACTTGCATAGCCGCAAAATGCGGGAAGCCGCCAGCCCGCATCACCTTGTGAGCTGAAGCTATGGTGGTCAGCAGTTCCAACATCGCACCCTAAACCCTGAACCCTGAAAAATCCACAACCCTGAAACCCTTAGATAATAAACCCTTGTGAGCTGACATGGTGGCGTATTTTGCAGTTCGAATATCACATCAAACGCTAGATTTGTTACCACACAGTGCAGGGAGCAGCCGGCCCGCATCACCTTAGCGAGCAGATGCGCTGGCTGCAACGCGTTGTGGCTCGTGCCTCCCGGGCCGGAGGCGACGGCGTAAACCATCAGAAGGCAGTTCCCGCCCCCGCCGCCTCCCCCGTCAGGTCTGTGCAGAGCGCCTCCCGCTCCCGCTCCCGCTCCCGCCCCGCCGTCTGCCCCAGCCGCCATTCCGCTGATCTTCTGATGGCCCTGGCCGGCTGCCCTGGCCAGCGCGAAGCCCGGCCCGTTGACACGGACCGCGACTGCCAGCCGCGCTGGGGCCCGCTCCGAGTCCCCGGCCATGGCCACCGCGTTGGCGCGGACGCCGGGCAGCGGGTGCAGCGCCGCCGCGTCGTAAGCAGCGATCTGCACTGATCCGTCCTCGCAGCGCACGGCCAGGCACGAGGCGGCAGGCAGGCAGCAGAGCTCGACGACGGCGTGACGGGACAGGCGGCGCTCAGAGACCTTTCGGGTGGCAGCAGCGGATGGGGCGCCGTCGCCGCTGCTTAGCATCTTTGGTGGCACTAGCAGCTGGTGCTCTTCAACCTGTGGCCAGTTAAGGTAAGCTACTGTTCATCTACTGTTCATCTACTATTCAGCTACTGTTCAGCTACATCTCAGAATATGGCCGAAGGAGCCCGGGGCATTCAGCCCAGTTGCTTGGCCCACATGCCGGAGGTCAGTCCGGGTATGCTACCAATTGGACCAGTGGCGCCTACCCAGCAGCCCCCTACAGGTGGTCTGGCGGCACAGTATAAACCCCCTGGTATAAACACTGGCCAGCACTAGCCTAGCCCTGGCCCAACCCTGGTCTCGACCAAGCGTAGGGGTGGGTGGGTGGGTGGGTCATGGGTGTCTCAAGTAAGAGGCACGACTGTCATGTCCGTCCTATCCGCCAGTGGGGGTCCCCATGGGGGTCCAGTCAAGCCTCTGTTGAGCTCCCCCAGGTTGCTCTGGGCAATTGGCATAAAGTTGCGCCAGGTCGGACCGTGTAGAGACATGCATGCCAAACATACCAGGTATGCAATTTAAAACTAACCAAACCTACCGGTAAGTTGCAATGTAGGATAGCAGGTTTACCCTTGGTTACTTCCTCCTCCAGCTTCAGCTCTCGGCCTTTTCAATCCAGTGCATGCGGCCAGGTTTGGCCATGCAAAGATCTACATGGTCGCACCTGCCCACTGGCCAAGCCCATGAAGAGGCGCTGGGAGCCTGGGTCCACAGCGATGCATGTGATCCGCTGGGCATCCTTCCGCGTGTGCACGAATTCAAATGTGAAGGCGCTCCTGTCTGGTGTATCCTCGGACTTGTCGTCCATGACGGATTCCGGACCCCAGAAATGCTAATGCATTTTCCTTAAAAAGCAAATTGTTGTTTGAGATTGAGAGATCCGGAAATTGCACGGCGGGTAAAGAACGGGTACAGCAGATCGGGAGTAAGGGCGTCAATGTGTCTGAAGAGGAGGGTTTTACGAGGCTCACGGCGCCATCATAGCAACAGTGGGATACCGAAATTTGAAATGAAGCCAGGCTTGTTGATTGCTTTTGTCGGGAGTTTTTTCGTTCATCCAAAGTGTGACTTTGGCACCGGGACGTTGGGACACACCAAGTACACCGAGTGTGCTGTCAAGGACAGGCAACGTAGAACTGATAGGGCATCGTAGGACAACGTTTTTTAACTATCTTCATCTGTGACGGCATCGTTAAGCTGGAGAGGATATTTTGTCTAGCTGCCTTCTCAACTACCGTCCAAAGCCAACCTTCCAGCTGCGACAGCGCTATATTTCCCCTATTGTCTACAGAAATAGACATGCCGTCTGGCGTCAGGTCTGATACGGAGCTGTGGACGAAGGACTTTGATGGAGCCAAAAACCTTGCACAGGAAATTATAGAGCTCATACAGGTAAGTGGGGCTGCACCACCGATTCTTCTCTCCCGAACTGGCCGTGGTGAACCACGGCTGCCTTGCGCCCTACTCCTCCCCTCCAGGAGCGAAACATCAATGCCTCTGTGGGCCCCGAAGCTTCTCGGAAGACCGCCGTTGCGCGGAGAAAGCTTGGTACATTGGGAACTGAAGTGGACAGGCTGTTGAAATGGCTTGACTCCGAGGATGCCTCAGGCCTGTAAGTAAGGGACAGCAGCTGCACGTTCCTGGGGTGCCAAAAGGGAGGCAACTGCAGGATCTGTTCCAGGGCAAGCCCAACTTATCCAGACTAGAGGCAAACTTCAATCTCCTACATATGGGGTTTTCAGGAGGCACTGACAAGCCTGATGTGACGTAGCACAGTAGTCGGTGCATGCCAAACTGCATGGCTTTCAATTTAAATTAAATTTCTGTAGAGCCAGATCTGCCAGACAATGCATGGGCAGCCATTTACCCCAAGGACCAAATGTGACAACATGACCAAACTAACAGTACAGCATAGGAGCACCTCATGACCACTAATTCGGCTGAGCTTTGCCGTTGCTTCATGCAGTCCTGTCACGCCATGCAGGGCTCAAAAAAAGCCAGGGGCCCAAAAACGCCATGCCACGCCATGCAGGGGCATGAACACGCCATGTCACGCCATGCAAGGGCACACACACACTATGTCACGCCATGCAAGGGCACGAACATGCCACGCCACGCCACGCCATGCAAGGGCACAAACATGCCATGCCATGCACGGGCAAAAACGAGCCTTTCCATGCCATGCCATGCAAGGGCACTATCACACCACGCCATGCAATGCAATGCAAGTGCACAAACACGGCCTGGCACGCCATACCACGCCTTTATTTAACCAGGGCACATTTGCCAGCAAGGGAAATGAACAGCTGGATTCCCAGATGTGTATATCTGACATGGAGTACATGACTGCATGTGTCACACGTGTCTGAACCCTGGTCCTGCCATTTCCGAGTCCATGAGGTGTCAATTTTAAACCCACATTCCTAAACCCTGACCTGAACCATGCAGGTCTGAGTCAGAGAAGAACAGGAGAAGAGACATGCTGTACGAGCTAAAGAGCCGGCGGGAGCAGATGCTGTACGCGATTAAACGAAGCGCGGGCCAGCAAGACAGGTCAGCGGAGGGGAGTGCACCACCCTAGGTTAAATTCTACAAAGCTTACCACGTGCAGGTCCTTGGTGTGTGTGTGTGCGGGGTATAACTTAAATTCAAGAAATTCATTTTTTTGGCAGTACAGGGCCTGGTCTTACATCAATGTGAGCTTGTGCTTGCAGAGGCGCCCATGAAGAGCACCGGTTGGTGCCACTCTGTAGTCGGTACTGCCCCTTACTTAAGTCATCACAATTCATCCAAAATGGTGTCAACGTGCAAACATATCAACATATGGCCTTCTATGAAGACCCTGAAACCTTCTAATGCGTTAGACGTCTAATGCTGTCCCCTTCCCCAACTCACCTGTTTTTAGGCAGAGGATGCGTGGTCTGTGTGGTGGTCTGAGCTGCTGTCATGCCGGTCCTTGTCAGAAGCGTATTACTTTACTTCTCCTTTTGCCTTGGTTCTGTCATCTATTCGGCATGCCTTCTCTCCCGCACGTGCCCTCTTTCTCGCAAAACATTTCTCCCATACAAGCCCCCTGTCCCGCGAAACCCTTCGTTCCACACAAGCCCCTTATCCCACTCATGCCCTTTTTCCCACCTGCCCAAAACTGCCCGTCCTCCCCAGGAGAAATGCTCCCCAGGCGAAACCAAGAAGACGGAGGTCATGGACTCATGGCAGAAGATCCTCTCTCCCACTCATGCCCCTGCTCTCACATGCCCATCCTGCTCTGAAGAAACACTTTTCCAAGGCACAGCATCCAGTAGCCGCTTTATTCCTGGGACCAAGAAGGCAGAGGCTACTGCAGAGCATCCTCTCTTTCACACATGCCCTTGCTCTCACATGCCCATCCTGCCCTGAAGAAATGCTTTTCCATGGCACAGCACCAGTGACAGCTTTTTTCCGTGGGACCAAGAAGGTAGAGGCTACTGCAGAGCATCCTCTCTCCCACACATGCCCTTACTCTCACATGCCCATCCTGCCCTGAAGAAATACTTTTCCAAGGCACAGCATCCAGTAGCAGCTTTTTCCCTGGGACCAAGAAGGCGGATGCTGCTGCAGAGCATCCATTCTCCCACACGTGCCCTTTCTCTCACATGCCCATCCTGCCCTGTAGAATGCTTGTTTAAGGCACTGCATTCAAAAGTAGCTTTTCCCCTGGGACCAAGAAGGCAGAGGCTTCCCTAGAGCATACACTCTCCCATACATGCCTTTCTTCCACTTGCCCATCCTTCTCTCAGAGACATGCTTTTCCAAAGCACGGCATCCAGTAGCAGCAAGCCCCCTGGTACCAAAGAGACGGAGGCCACCGCTGAGCTGGACACCCGTGGGCTGTTGACCTTGCAGCAGCAGATCATGAAGCATCAGGACACAGAGCTGGAGCACATGGAGAAGGCCATTGGGAACACAAAGGTGCGGCAGGAGTGGCGGGGGTGATGGGGGTTAGGGCAGGGGGTGCAGGCAGGGGAGGGGGAGGGGGGTGGGTATTCTGAACCCCTGCTGCGGCAGCAGATCATGAAGCATCAGGACACAGAGCTGGAGCACATGGAGAAGGCCATTGGGAACACAAAGGTGCGGCAGGAGTGGCGGGGGTGATGGGGGTTAGGGCAGGGGGTGCAGGCAGGGGAGGGGGAGGGGGGTGGGGTATTCTGAACCCCTGCTGCGGCAGCAGATCATGAAGCATCAGGACACAGAGCTGGAGCACATGGAGAAGGCCATTGGGAACACAAAGGTGCGACAGGAGTGGCGGGGGTGATGGGGGTTAGGGCAGGGGGTGCAGGCAGGGGAGGGGGAGGGGGGTGGGGTATTCTGAACCCCTGCTGCGGCAGCAGATCATGAAGGATCAGGACACAGAGCTGGAGCACATGGAGAAGGCCATTGGGAACACAAAGGTGCGACAGGAGTGGCGGGGGTGATGGGGGTTAGGGCAGGGGGTGCAGGCAGGGGAGGGGGAGGGGGGTGGGGTATTCTGAACCCCTGCTGCGGCAGCAGATCATGAAGCATCAGGACACAGAGCGTGAGCACATGGAGGAGGACATTGGGAACACAATGGTGCGGCAGGAGTGGCGGGGGTGATGAGGGTGGGGGCAGGGAAGCGCATACAGGGGAGTGGGGAGGGGGCAGAAGGGGTTGTCGTCTAACCCCCTGCAGTAGCAGATCATGAAGTATAAGGACGGGCAGTTGAAGCACATAAAGAAGGCTGTAGGGAACACAAATCCTTAACTTGCTTTTATGGACTGTGCTGTGGGCATTATTGAGGGTTAGTCTCCAGGGTTTTTGAGGCCATTGTCGTTGGCCTTTCCGGCCTTCTCTTTTGGTCCTTTTTGTTGGTTTTGTTGTTTGCCTCCTTTTTAGTTTCTTCTCTTCTCCCTTCTGACCAGTGGGGCGCCCTCGCAGCCAAGCAGGGGTGGGATACGCTTGCTTTTCTGGATTTTTCTTTTCTTAGAGGCTTTGTTGAGGGCTAGTCTCTAGTGGAACTCAGGTGTTGAACTTGGTCTTCTTTGCCTTCCCGGCCTCTCCTTTTGTTCCTTTCCTCCTCTCTTTCTTTTAGTTCCTTCTTTACTCCCTTCTGAACAGTTGGGCGCCCATGCGGCCGAGCTTTGAGCGGGCCCAGAGGTGTAACGTTTTTGACAAATCCTTAACCCTAAACCCTAAGGTGGTGGTGTCGATGTTTTGGCGAGCAATCTCCCTGTGACAATCAATATAGCGATCACGACTGAAATGGATTGTGCTAAATTTACCTGCTGAACGCCGCGAGCAAAATACAAAATTTCGGAGCTGTCCCAACTCCCAAGGCTCAGGCTCAGGTCTGTAACATGGGAATCGAGGGAAGCGCTTCTCATTTGACCTGATGCATTTACGTTAACTTCAATTCGTCTAATCACAATAGAACGGGAGATGGAAGATATCAATATCCAGACATAGTCGAGGTTGAAGCTGATGTTCGACGAGAGATGGCTGCGAATCAGGCACGACCAAGAACCCAGGCCAGCATTATAAGGCTTTTTGCCATTGCTGCGAACGGCGCGAATATTCGACTGAAATCGGAAAGGGCGCAAGAGGTTGCAGGCAGGAGAAAGGTTGGACGGCCACGAAATACGCATTCTGCATCAGCAGCTGCAGCAGCTGCGACGGAGGGGGAGACAGCAGCACCAGCAGCTGCACAAGAGGATGCACCGACAAACTCTACCACGGTACACTGCATGCATGTATGGCCCAGAACCAAGGGCCCACAACAATGCATTCTCTGGCCCAGAAAATGAGGTTCAAACCAGGCCATGTCCTTGCAAGACTGCACACGTTGTGTTATGTCAGAAATAGCCAGCATGGCCTCAGCCCAACTGGACCCCAATTGGTTTTTGACTGAGGGGACTGACTCGGGTGTCAGGTACACCACGGTAGACTCCAGAATCCTTGAATCTGAGGAATAGCTCCAAATCACATCGTTTTGAATGAGGTATCCCAGGCCCTCACAGCTCGTCATGTATGCTCAGTTTGTCTCTCTCCCCCGTGCAACGCACCGCCTTCACCCTCAACCTGAAATCCCAAAACCAATCGGTGCTTATTCCTCTGCACAGCGTGCCTAAACCATTATCTAACTTAAAGCCGTCCTCTCTCTCCTCCTGCATGGCACCTCGCCTGGACCCTGATCCCTAAGCCACTGAATGCTGTCTAAAACCCTAGACCCTTCACCAAGCGGTCTGATCACCCCCCCACCCCCCTGTGCAGCACGTCGCCCTTGCCATCGGCGAGGAGGTGAACCTGCAGACGCGGCTGCTGGACGACCTGCAGGATGACGTGGACGTCACTGGGATGCGCATGAGGGCGGCCACCAGCCGCGTGCGCCAGATCATTAGCTCCTCAGCGACGTGGAAGGTGCGCCAGATGGATGGGTGTGGCTTGTACTGTAACCCTTAACCCTGAACTTGTGTGCCAGATCACCAGATTCTTTATGGCGTGGAAGCTGCGCCAGATAAATGGTTATGGCTTACACCTTACGTCCTTACCCTAAACCCTGAGCGCGTGCGCCAGATCACCAGTTCCTTGGCGACGTGGAAGGTGTTTGGATGTATACAACAATTAAGGTATACAAGTGACTTACCTTACACCCTTAACTTCGGCCATACAAGCCGATATTGAGCTCCTCGACGCGTGGAAGGTGCGTCACTAGCGTGTGGGAGGGGAGGCACAGATAAGGTATGGATGAGGCATGAATAAATCAGATCTCCCACCAAAATCTGATTCTGCATCGTTGCCTTGATTATCACAGCTTGTTGGCAACCTTGACAGACTGGGTAAATTTTCAAAATCCAGAATAATGAACCCGACTTCTGTGCCCCCGTTTTTTTATCAGTGCAGCTTCTGCATCTTTGTCCCGAACATCACGTTTTCTTAGCAAGCATGACAGACTAGATGAATTTCAAATCCCGAAATTGTAAAGCCGGTTCAGACTGTGCCTCGTTTTCTTCCATCAGGGCGGCTTCTGTAGAGGTCTTTGCCTTGATTATCCCGCCTTGTTGGCAAGCTCCAAAGACAGGATACATTTCAAAATCCGGAATTAAGAACCCGACTCCTGTGCCCCCTTCTCTTTTATCAGGGTGGCTTCTCCATCTCCGTCCTGATCATCATGCCTTTGCGAGCTTGACAGACTGGCTACATTTCAAAAGCTGGAATGATGAACCCGATTCAGACTGTGCCCTTTTATTCTTTTCAGGGCTGCTTCTGCATCTTCGTCCCGACGATCATGCCTTCTTGACAGACTGGATAGGTTTCAGATCAGGAATCACGAACCCGACTCCTGTGTCTCCTCCTCTTTTCATCAGGGTGGCTTTTGCATCTTCGTCCTGATCATCACGCTGGTGGCCCTGATGGTAATCATCCTCAAGCTGAATCACCTGTTTGGCTGAAACTTCAGTCGGAAGCTGAGGGTCTGCCCTCGAAATCCTGGGCTGGCACGCTGGTTGCCCTCGTCGTGCTTATCCTCCAGCTCCAGCACTTTTTCGGCAGAGGCTGCTGCAATGCTGCCCTCGATCAAACCACTTGTGCGGAGTCTGGAATTTCAAGGTTTTCATCCTGGCTTGGAGTTTGAACCCGGAGGCTGCTCGGAGGCTGGAATTCAGCCCTCGATCATCGGTTTCACCAGGCACCGATGTCAACGCAAGTAACAGAAGGCCGCATCAAGTGCACAGCCCTCTCTGGGCTGTGTTTTTTTGAAGTCCAAGGAGCTCTAGACCGCTGGCTTGGAGGCTGGACCAGAGGTCCATGGATTTGAAAGGAGCTGCTCCTGTCCACTTCCATGAAGCCACTGTCGTTGGGAGAGGCAGACAAATCAGGGTGTGCAACAGGGGCCAGCTCGCAAGCCGAATGTCGGACTTCCTTTCCCTCTTCGCTCCAAGGGCTGTGGATAGGACTGGCGATGTCTGGAAAGGACATGTGACGGGGTATGATGAACTGCTGCTCCTGCTGCTCCCGCCAGTGCTGTTTAATACCCGACTGATACTAGAGCTCTGGAACAATATGAACAGCTTGACATCACCAGTACTAAGCCTGAATCCTCACACCTGCCAGGCTGAGCATGGACGGTGTCGAGACATCCTTGTCCGACAGACACTGCCAGGCATCACATTTGATGACGTGACACCTCTGGGACCTGCTCAGATGGCTTGCCTGCGGTAGCGTCCATCTGTCCGGCATGACATTGTGAGCTATTTGCCTTGCTTGACCTTTTAACAGTAGTGTGTCCGGTAGAAGGTTCCACGGAACTTTTTGCCTCCAAAGCCATACGATCTGCGTAACATCTGGGGGAAACTGAATATCTGAAGTTTTTTCGGGAGGCTGCTGAGGACCCTCGGCATCAGCCTCAGCTTGAAGCACTGGAATGGTAAGGGCCGGCATAGGTGGGGTGTTCTGGCTTCGAGGAAGATGTGGTAGATTTCGATGAGCGCCATAATGATCTGACGTCTCCTCAGGGGGTATTCTCCTTTCGCTTCTTTCTGTCTAAGCTTGTTATATTTCCAGCCAGATTGTTGAATACCGACATGGTCGAGGTTTTTTGGACAGGCCTTATGAGCAGGGCCCGGAGATGCATCTTTTTACTTGAATAGTTGAATGGTGTTGCATCTGTTGGCCTTGCTCAAAAGTCCCGACCGCGAGGGCATCATACAACCTGACTTGGAGAGAAAAAAGGCTAGTAGAACCGAGGGGGGGGCAAAAAAAGCCATCATCAAATCAAAAAATTGTCATCGACCCCTGGCAGACAACCAACCCCCAGAACCTAGTGAAACCCTCATTCTTCAATCAAACATCGGAGCTGTAAGGTGAAAGAGGGGTCCAATCCCATCAGCTGATCAGAGCGCTTCTCATGGTATCCACTGGCCTGGCTGGTTATCATATGTCAAACGTCCAACCCAAAAGATATAAATAATGAATGGGATCCAACCCGGGATACATTGAGCCTGTAGAGCAGAGCCCTAGGAATAATGACGGGGCACACTGGAGAACCTGCTCAGAAGGCTCTTACACGTGATCGGAAACAAATAGGACGACATGAAATATAAAGAGAAACATCAAGAACAAAAGGAGTGAAAAGGAACAGAAAGGGCAAAAGGAAAAAAAAAACGAGAAAGGGCAGTAAAACAAGGAAGTTCGAATCCCCAACCCACTAGCTTCTAACTCTGAACAGCGATACAGCATCCAACAAATCATGCACCGATTAGCTGGGCAACCACGCGGCCGAGCCAATTGAGCAGGGCCCAGAGGTGCAAAATCATTAGCATCATGCACCAAAGCTAGCAGCTGCCCTACAGCGCCTACCCGTCACAGCGGTGTTGGCACTCGTTGACGCAGCCTACGAGCAAGCGCAGCTGTACCAGGCTGAGCAGGGGTGGGATGCACTTGCTTTTGTGGACTGTGCTGTGGGCATTGTTGAGGGTTAGTCTCTAGGGATTCTGAGGCGCCGGTGTCGTTTGCCTTTCTGGCCTTCCCTTTTGGTCCTTTTTTGTTGTTTGCCCCCTTTTTAGTTCTCCTCTTCTCCCTTCTGATCAGTGGGGCGCCCTCGCGGCCAAGCAGGGTGGGTACACTTGTTTTTGTGGACTTTTCTATTTTTAGAGGCTTTGTTGAGGGCTAGTCTCTAGTGGAACTCAATTGTCGGACTTGGTCTTCTTTGCCTTCCCGGCCTATCCTTTTGTTCCTTTCCTTCCTCCTCCTTTTAGTTTCATCTTTCTCCCTTCTGAGCAGTTGGGCGCCCACGCGGCCGAGCTATGCGCGGGCCCAGAGGTGTAACGTTATTGACCAAAGCTAGGGCATCCCACACATCGAACAGGTCCCATTCAAGTCCTGTTGCAACGGGTTAATGTCGTTACACCTCTGGGCCAAGCTGTTATGAAGCTCGGCCAAGTCGGCAAACAAAAAAGTCAGCTAGGAAAGTCAAGGGAGGGGGCACATGAGGACAGGAAGGATAGCAAGTTCACCCACCGAACAAGAACACAAAGGCCGGGCAAACCGTATCCCCTGCACCTGAAGAGACTAGCCTTCAAAAAGCTCAACTACACGTTGCAAACAGTGAAAGTCCGTGGCTTCCGTTGGGTGGCCTGCAAGACAAAGGCAGTGGAAGCAAGCATGTCACAGCACATCCTCCACATGCTGGCCATTTCCACTTGCCCAGCAACTTAAGCAGCAGCGTGTCCGCTGGCGGCTGGCCGTGGCTGCTGTCCGCTGGCTGCTGGCCGTATCCGCTGGCCACTGGCTGCTGGCCGCTGGCCGCTGGCCATGTCCGCTGGCCGCTGACCGTTGGGCCATCCTATACTGTCTGCTGTGTCGATAGTGCCGAATCGCAGCAGCTGCAGGGCAGTGGCTACCAGTTTGGGGCCAGCTGCTCCAGTGCATCGAGTGTATCCAACAGTTCACTGGTGTGCCTTCAGGGTTTAGGGTTTAGGGTTTGTGTTCCCTTCAGGGTTCAGGCGCCCTGCCTAACCGTGCGCTGCGTGGTGGCAGCCATGCGTTAATGACGTTACACCTATGGGCCCTGCTCAAAAGGCTCGACTGCATGGGCGCCCAACTAATCGGTTGGGAGGAAAGAAACAACGCGACCGGTCAGGACAACATAGGGAAAAGGGGAAATTAGGTCCAGGGATACAGAAAAGGCCGGGGAAAAGGCTGAAAGGGCTGCCTTGCTGTGCTGCTGCTGACCCCGCTAGGTTGTAGTAAAAGTGGTGCACGTAACGCCACCAGTCTTGCTGTACAGGCTGGATCTACATCTCCCTCATTACCCCTCAGCTGCCTGCGAACAAGAGCAGCCTTGCAGTCTGACGCAGGTGTTGAAACAGTCTGGACTGCATCCTGCTGTTGAGGCACTGCCGCAGCCGGAGGCTGCCAGTGGCCCACACCATACCTCTGTAGTTGGTTGCAGGCGCTGCGTATTGAGGTGCCCACTGGGTGCGATTACGCCGCCTGATGGCTCATCAGTGATGAGTGATGACATGACCCCCTAGGGCCATGCCACTCAGGGAGTCAGGGTCCAAGGGTTCACGTCATGGCCAATGAAACTGTGTGGTTCGTTTCTAGGGGCTCACAGCGGGTGACAGCTCTCTCTAAGACAACCTTAACCACATCAAAAAGTGTGCCTCTTGACGGGAGGTACCGGTTATTGAAAATAGAGGAAGGGAATAACGTATTTTGCAGCGTGTATTACTTCAGAAGTTTACAAGTTACAACTACCGATACCTGGCTGTAGCTACGATCGCCTCTCGAAAGAGGGCATGTGCACCCGCAGCCATGTTTCTGGCAGAGGTTTCTGGGGACCCTTTTGATAAAAAAAGCCGTACTACCCGTCCGTGACGGGGTCGGGGGCGGGTCGAGGGGTGGTCCTCGTTAAAGTGTGAATACACTAATTTGTTGCGGCAGCGCTTGCACCCTTCCGCGCAATCCTGTCGCTTGCAATGGAGGAGCAGGTGAAGGGGCTGGAGCAGAGCGAGCTGGTTCTGCTCGTCAAGGCGGCTCAGAAGCAACAAATCGCCGGCACGCTCGGCAACTGGGCCGACTTCCTGAAGGTGTCTGCCTGCCGCCCGAAATTGTCTGGCTTCCTTTAAGGTCGAATACGAAGTATTAAAATGATGTGGCTGCTTCGCTCATCATCGCTGCTTGTGCGTGAAACGCAGGCGAAGCTCCCGGCATGGGCGCCCTCCGACCCGGCCCGGCAGAAGCGCGAGGTAAGGAACCATGTCTTGACCTCGACCGCCTCCTGCTTCTCTTATTTCCCCACTTAGATGCATCATAAAGGGGACTCGCGAATAGGCTGGCTCGTGTGTTAACCAGCTGTAGCCAGATGGGTATGGCCAGCTCACATGTCACTATGGCTCCATGCTGGCTCCCCACCCTCTCCTCCCCACCCTCTCACATGCCGCTATGGCTCCATGCTGGCTCCCCAACCTCTCCTCCCCACCCTATCACATGCCACAATGGCTCCATCCTCTCCTCCCCACCCTCGCACATGCCACTATGGCTCCATGCTGGCTCCCCACCCTCTCCTCCCCACCCTCTCACATGCCACTATGGCCCCACCCTCTCCTCCCACCCTTTCACATGCTTCTCTTGCTCGATGCTGGCTCTCTACCCTCTCATCCCCACCCTCTCCTCCCCACCCTCTCCTCCCACCCTCTCACACGCCTCTCTTGCTCGATGCTGGCTCTCCACCGTCTCCTCCCCACCCTCTCCTCCCAACCCTCGTCTCCCAACCCTCTCACATGCACCCCGATAAATATCCCTCACCAATGTTTATTTCAGTTTGAACCAGACCAATGGGACCAAATCTGGACCGGTGGCCCATGCAGCAGGGCTTGCTATGCCATGTCCCCAAAGCCGCCGTGGGCCATGATGCAGCTGAATTGTAGCTGGAGCATTCTGAATTGTAGCTGAAGCATTCTGAATTGCAGCTGAAGCATTCTGAATTGTAGCTGAAGCATTCTGAATTGTAGCTGAAGCATTCTGAATTGTAGCTGAAGCATTCTGAATTGTAGCTGGAGCATTCTGAATTGTAGCTGAAGCATTCTAAATTGCAGCTGAAGCATTCTGAATTGTAGCTGGAGCATTCTGCATTGTAGCTGAAGCATTCTGAATTGCAGCTGAAGCATTCTGAATTGTGGCTGAAGCTTTCTGAATTGTGGCGGAATTGTAGCTGAAGCATTCCCAAGGAGACAGTGACACGTAGGGTGGGCCTGTCTCTGCCTCGTCGTTGGATAATTCCATGGCTGCACACGCATGGTGGGCGGCAATGGGATTATCCCAGGACATGTCTATGGGTGAACGCTTAACATGGGTGAAGTTGCATGGGGGAGCTATCAGGGCCTGCCCGCGTAGTCATCGTCTTGTACTGTCTCATCACAATGGTCATGGCCTCATAGGACAAGTTATTTGTTTTGTCTGTTGTTCCTTACCAAATCGCTGTGTTGTCAGTTGGCATGATTTGTGGTTCCTGGGGAGAAAAAAGTGAAGCGTAAAATGTTAACCATTCTTGTTTTAGTTGCCTTAACATACTTGGTTAAGTTGCTCTCTTCAGAGTGAGCGTAACACATTTAAAGTGGTCTGCGGCCGTAGTACCGGTACCTGCTTGTGCGTGAAACGCAGGCGAAGCTCCCGGCATGGGCGCCCTCCGACCCGGCCCGGCAGAAGCGCGAGGTAAGGAACCATGTCTTGACCTCGACCGCCTCCTGCTTCTCTTATTTCCCCACTTAGATGCATCATAAAGGGGACTCGCGAATAGGCTGGCTCGTGTGTTAACCAGCTGTAGCCAGATGGGTATGGCCAGCTCACATGTCACTATGGCTCCATGCTGGCTCCCCACCCTCTCCTCCCCACCCTCTCACATGCCGCTATGGCTCCATGCTGGCTCCCCAACCTCTCCTCCCCACCCTATCACATGCCACAATGGCTCCATCCTCTCCTCCCCACCCTCGCACATGCCACTATGGCTCCATGCTGGCTCCCCACCCTCTCCTCCCCACCCTCTCACATGCCACTATGGCCCCACCCTCTCCTCCCACCCTTTCACATGCTTCTCTTGCTCGATGCTGGCTCTCTACCCTCTCATCCCCACCCTCTCCTCCCCACCCTCTCCTCCCACCCTCTCACACGCCTCTCTTGCTCGATGCTGGCTCTCCACCGTCTCCTCCCCACCCTCTCCTCCCAACCCTCGTCTCCCAACCCTCTCACATGCACCCCGATAAATATCCCTCACCAATGTTTATTTCAGTTTGAACCAGACCAATGGGACCAAATCTGGACCGGTGGCCCATGCAGCAGGGCTTGCTATGCCATGTCCCCAAAGCCGCCGTGGGCCATGATGCAGCTGAATTGTAGCTGGAGCATTCTGAATTGTAGCTGAAGCATTCTGAATTGCAGCTGAAGCATTCTGAATTGTAGCTGAAGCATTCTGAATTGTAGCTGAAGCATTCTGAATTGTAGCTGAAGCATTCTGAATTGTAGCTGGAGCATTCTGAATTGTAGCTGAAGCATTCTAAATTGCAGCTGAAGCATTCTGAATTGTAGCTGGAGCATTCTGCATTGTAGCTGAAGCATTCTGAATTGCAGCTGAAGCATTCTGAATTGTGGCTGAAGCTTTCTGAATTGTGGCGGAATTGTAGCTGAAGCATTCCCAAGGAGACAGTGACACGTAGGGTGGGCCTGTCTCTGCCTCGTCGTTGGATAATTCCATGGCTGCACACGCATGGTGGGCGGCAATGGGATTATCCCAGGACATGTCTATGGGTGAACGCTTAACATGGGTGAAGTTGCATGGGGGAGCTATCAGGGCCTGCCCGCGTAGTCATCGTCTTGTACTGTCTCATCACAATGGTCATGGCCTCATAGGACAAGTTATTTGTTTTGTCTGTTGTTCCTTACCAAATCGCTGTGTTGTCAGTTGGCATGATTTGTGGTTCCTGGGGAGAAAAAAGTTAAGCGTAAAATGTTAACCATTCTTGTTTTAGTTGCCTTAACATACTTGGTTAAGTTGCTCTCTTCAGAGTGAGCGGAACACATTTAAAGTGGTCTGCGGCCGTAGTACCGGTACCTGAGGCTTGCAGGTGACACAAGTCCCATCTTCCGCCTTCTCCCCAGATTGAATTTCACACAAAGCATCATAAGTCTGGCCCGTCTTCAACTATCAAAGTTTCATTCATCTTCTCTGTTTTAGAATTTAATATTTCATATTCCATAGTCGTACTATAAAAAGGTAGTAAAGTGAATCCATTTAAAAAAAATGTGCGTACTAATGCTTTTTTCACCCCTCCCTTGACCTGCATCCCCCGCCGCCACCGCCACCAACCTCCTGTTTAACCTTCAAGCGTGCGTGACGCAGACTCTCATCGAGTTCATCGAGGGGCTGCTGAGTCATCAGGGGGATGGGGACTCGGAGGATTATGATGACGAGGAGGACAACAAGGCGCCGGCCAGACAGTTCGTCACTAGGTTCCTGAAGTGGTCGAAGTGGCAGAAGGAGGTGCGCACGCCATGCAACGCCCATGCGTACGCTATGCGATGCCCATGCATACAAGGATGCATGCCACCTGCATGTCAGGACCCATGCTACCAGCATGCTACCAGCATAGCGAGACCCGTGCGATGTCCATGTCTGCGCCATGCAACACCCATGCATGCATGGTTGCATGCATGCCTCTTCCATGGCGAGGCCACAACTGAAGAGGCTGTTGAGGCTGGTCGGCCCCTGTGAGGACAAGATATCCCACCTGTCTCCACACCTCTCTTCACACCCCTCACCACTCCCCCCTTTGCGCCTCTCTTCACACACATTTACTCCTCGCTTCACACCCGTCCCCATATCTCTCCACACCTCTCTTTAATCCCCCCTGCACACCTCTCCTCACACACCTGTACTCCTCTTTTCGCACCACTCTCAACATTTCTCTTGCCTTGCGTACTTCTTTAGGGGCAGTTGCGGCCGAGCAAGAGCGTGGCATCTGGCGAGGACGCAAGCACGAGCGAGCAGGTGGGTGCGCCCTGGTGGGGTGCATGGGGGCATGCATGGAGGTTTCGACAAGGGCATGCATGGGGGAGTGCTTGGGGGCATGCATGGGGAGTGCTTGGGGGCATGCATGGGGGAGTGCTTGGGGGCATGCATGGGGGCATGCATGGAGGTGTGCACGAGGATATGCATAGAGACGCGCATGGAGGTGTGCATGGAGGCATGTATGGAGGCATGCATGGAGGTGTGCATGGAGGCATGCATGGGGGAGTGATTGGGGCATACATGGGGGCATGCATGGAGTTACGCATGGCAGCATGCATGGAGGTGTGCTCGGGGGCATGCATGTAATTATGCGTGGTGGCATGCATGATGGGCAAGAACGGAAGAGTGCGCAGGGACATGCATGGAGATATGCATGGGCGCTCGCACACCCTCATGCATGGAGGGTGTGCGAGCGCCAATGCATATCCATGCAGTTGGGGGGCAGGCAGCTGTGGACCAGGCAGCCAAGAAATCTTCTTACATTTCAGGAAGGCCGATCTTCATAAAGCCACAATACACTTGCTTTCACCTCATTTGGTTTCACAGTGGCGCAGCTTCAGTCCCACAGATCTTCAAAGATCTCCTTCGCTGTGTGACCGTGTGCGTTTAGGATGCTGAACCCACTGTACGTCAGTCCGTGCTTTGCCGCACTTGAGTTGGTGTTAGTGTGAACCTGTGGATCTTTTGGAGGCCACTGTTTTGCAGCTACTCCTGATGGGTGGGAAGCAAGCTGTGACCGGCGAGATGCCTCGAACACGAGCAGCAGGGCATGCCGAACCGTGAATTCTCGGCCGCAGGCCTTGACGTCGCTGAAATGCAGCTGAATGCATCGCGAACCGATCCAAGTTTCCCGAGATTCTCACGGGATTTGTGTGGAAGAAGTAGTTTTTTTTACGGGTTTGGTACAGCGGCCGATTCCTTTTTGTTTCCCCCGTTCTGTTTCCTCTATTGAAGTATTCAGGACACGTAGAAACTGCGGAACGCCGGCCAACTGGCTTGAGCTGTGCTGGCTGCAGTGGAGAGTCTGCAGGAAACATCTGATCCTTACGGTTGCAAAGCTGGGGCTTCATGCTTCATAGCGTACACCCTGAACCCTTGACACTGAAGTACTGAACCCTTGACCCTTAAGCCTTAAGCCTGAACCCTGAACCCTGTAACAGCACACCACGGATTACAGACCTAGCTGTTCTGGGGGGTTGTGGAGTGCAGACACTGGTATGCCCATCACTCGCAGTTGTAAAGTTAAATTTTTTAAACCTCAACCCTAAACCTGTTTGCCTGCAGTCTGAGTTGTGCTGGAATATGGTGGAGCGCACGCGGAAGCATGCCCGCTACTCCAAGTTTTACGACCTCGGCTCTTACAAAAAGGGCTGGGCCTGGGTCAGGTGGACACTGGGTAGAAGCTGCATGGTGTGGGGGAGGGATGCAGGGCTTGGGGGAGAAGCTGCTGGATCGGGAGCTGAGATGAAAAGTCTCAAGCTTTGTAGGCCGGTGACTGCAGGCATGTCCGATTCGTTGGGCTGGATGGAAATATGGTGGAACAGCTGGGCATTGGATCCCTTGAAGTAGGGTATTGGATCCCTTGAAGTAGGGTATTGGATCCCTTGAAGTAGATTTTCTTGTACGGCGCAGAGAGGCTTTTTGCTGTATGTTACAGAAGGCGTTTTGAGGTCGCATGCACCCCTTGAATGTCTTTGCGCCGGATTGCGGGAGGAAGCTAATTACGGCTGATGCACCCCTACGTAATCTAAGTAAATCAAACAGTGCTAGAATTATACATGAAGCGTGCGAGGACAGCGTGCGAGGACAGCGTGCTGCCCCTAGAATATCTTTGTGCTAGATTGTTTGAGGTATCAGGGACACCAGCTGAAGCACCCCTGAAAAAACCCACCCCCCCAACCCTAAACCCTAAACCCTGGGAAAACGGTCCGGCACCCTGACCTGCAGGAAGCGTGCGGAGACAGCGGGCATGCCCCGGCTCTTTGCGCTGGATTGCGAGATGGTGGAAACAGACCTCGAGAACAGCAGCCTGGTGGGGCTCTGCCTGGTGGACGAGACGGGGGCGGCGGTGTATAAGGTGCGCGCAACAGCCAGCGCGGTACACCGCATACAACAAGAGTGTACTTCAAAATTTGCCCCCCCCCCTAACACTCCCATCCCCTGGTCAAGCAAACACTTGGTCACCAGAAGACCCGCGCAATGTTTCTGCTGAGGCAGCCTCTGACCTAGCCCATGACCATGCCTGTGCCCATGCCAGTGCCCCATGCGGTCGTACGCTGGGCGACCCTCCCTGAAGTTTCTTGTTGTTAAGGTTTATAGGGTTTCGAAATGCCACTCAGGAGTCAGGACATCCTACATGATCGCCAGATGCCCCTTTTCCTCCTGACAAGCTCGTTGAAGCCGGCTATGCATTTGGGGGGTATGCATTAGTGTCCGCACCTGACACTTGCCTGTGCACGCGCTTAAACCCTACACTCGCCCTCACAGGCGCTTATCAAATCCGGCGGCAAGGTTCTGTACGCTGATGACAGCATCCGACCATGCCGTGCCTGTGCCTAAACCCTTAACCCTACCCCCCCCCCGGCCAGAGGTCATTACAGGGCAAGGTCAGGCACACTTACACACTGACGACAGCGTCTGACTTTGCCCGTGCCTGTGCCTAAAACCCTGAACCCTACACCCACCCCGGAAGACCTTAGCAAAGCGGAGGGCAAGGTCAGGCACACCAACACACTTACAGCAGCACCTGACCTTACCCATACCTGTTTTCGAAATCTGAACCCTACACCCTCCCCCGCAGGAGCTGATCAAACCCAAGGGCAAGATCAGGCACTGATGACCGCATGTGATACTTGCCCGGCCTGTGCCTTTAACCCTGAACCCTCCACCCTCCCCCGCAGGAGCTGATTAAACCCGAGGGCAAGGTCAGGCAGACACACACAACAGCGTCTGACACTTGCCCGTGCCTGTACCCCAAACTCTGAACCCTGAAACCTACACCCTCC
The DNA here is from genome assembly GCA_037349105.1 of Limnomonas spitsbergensis. Classification (NCBI taxonomy): domain Eukaryota; kingdom Viridiplantae; phylum Chlorophyta; class Chlorophyceae; order Chlamydomonadales; genus Limnomonas; species Limnomonas spitsbergensis. Next base: position 5,028,602 of record JAYJMM010000114.1, read on the forward strand.
CCCGCAGGAGCTTATCAAACCCCGGGACAAGGTCACACAAACTGATGGCGTCATCGGATACTGGCCCGTGCCTGTGCCTTAACCCTCAATCCTACAACCTCCTTCGCAGGAGCTTATCAAACCCGAGGGCGTAATTACGCACACTGATGGCGTCACCTTACCTCTCCCTGACTGGTCCCCACGATCCCCTCCCCCGCAGGAGCTCATTAAGCCCGAGGGCAAAGCCACGCACACCTGCGGCTCCATCTGACACTTGCCTGTGCCTGTGCCCTTGCCTAAACCCTAAACCCTAAAACCATTAACCCTGACCCTTAACCCCAAACCCTGAAACCTCCATCGCAGGAGCTTATCAAGCCCGAGGGCAAGGTCATAGACTACAGGACGCTGGTGACGGGCCTCGACGAAACGCACCTCAAGGTAGGACTCACACATCCAGTTGACGACGGTTGAGGGTTTATGGGTTCACTAGGTTCTGCATAAAACGCTCCTTCAGGGTTTATGGGATTTATTAGGTTCTGCATAAAACGCGCCTTGAGGTGGGGCGCACACATCGGAACATTTCAGCCACAGGTCCCAAGCTAGCACTATTCAGCGGAAGGATTTGATGACTCAGCATCAAGGTGCCAAGCGCTCATGTCCGTGCCATGCAGCTGTGTGTCATGGGAGTACTCCGTGCCATGCAGCTGCGTGTCATGGGAGTACTCCGCGCCATGCAGCTGTGTGTCATGGGAGTACTCCGTGCCATGCAGCTGTGTTTCATAGGAGTACTCCGCGCCATGTAGCTGTGTGTCATAGGAGTACTCCGCGCCATGCAGCTGTGTGTCATGGGAGTACTCCGTGCCATGCAGCTGTGTGTCATGGGAGTACTCGGTGCCATGCAGCTGTGTGTCATGGGAGTACTCGGTGCCATGCAGCTGTGTGTCATGGGAGTACTCCGCGCCATGCAGCTGTGTGTCATGGGAGTACTCCGTGCCATGCAGCTGCGTGTCATGGGAGTACTCTGCGCCATGATGCTTTGTGTCATGGGAGTACTCCGCGCCATGCAGCTTTGTGTCATGGGAGTACTCCGCGCCATGCAGCTTTGTGTCATGGGAGTACTCCGCGCCATGCAGCTGTGTGTCATGGGAGTACTCCGCGCCATGCAGCTTTGTGTTATGGGAGTACTCCGCGCCATGCAGCTTTGTGTCATGGGAGTACTCCGCGCCATGCAGCTGTGTGTCATGGGAGTACTCCGCGCCATGCAGCTTTGTGTCATGGGAATACTCCGCGCCATGCATTTATGTGCCGAAATACCTTTGAGCTGACCTTGCCATGCAGCCGCATGCGTCATGCAGCTGGAATGTCACGCATGCTGTGGCATGCAGCTGTGCCCATGCAATGCTTCCGTGCCATGTGCCATGCAGCCATGCGTTTGATTTCTCTGCACAGACCGTGCCATGCAGCCACCCGTGTCATGCAATTACTCCACGCGCCATGCGGCACGTAGCCACGCGTCATGCCATTATTCCAGCTTTCGTAAGGACAGAGATGAGCCATTGTCCATTGAATATTGGTGGCAGCTCACTAGTGATGCTGGCCGTCTCGCTGCCTTAAACCAACCCACACTGCCATCTCAGCCCACCACCCTAATACCCTACCCCTACCCCTAGCACTCTCTCCCCTAAACCCTCACCCCCTCACCCCCCTCGGATGCCACACCCCAGAATGTGGTGCTGACCAGGCAGGTAGCGCTCAACCCTTGACCCTCCCTCTCTTGTCATTTAGCCTCAAGATATGGAGGTGACCAGGGAAGTAGCGCTTCACCCTAAACCTTTATCCTAAATCCTAAACCCTACCCCCCCTCTCCTGTCATTTGACCTCATGATGTGACCAGGAAAGTGGCACTTCACCCTAACCCTTAAATCTTAAACCCTGAACCCAATACCCGTGACCCTCCCCCCCCCCGTTATCCGACCCCAGGATGTGGAGCTGACCAGAGATGGGGCTCGCAAGGCTGTCAAGAAGCTGCTGAACCAGGGGGCCATTCTGGTGGTGAGCTGGGTGTAGTTTGGATTGATGGAGTGTGATTATGTTATTTAAGTGTGATACAGTCTTGTGATTCAGTGTGATAGGGTGTCAATAAGCTGGTGACCCAGAGGGCCTTGCTCGTGGCGAGCTGGGTGCAATATGGTGGGATAATGTATGTTTAAGTGTGATAGGGTGTCGAGAAGCTGGTGAATCAGAGGGCCCTCCTCATGGTGAACTGGGAGTAATTTGGTGTGATGGGATGAGATGCGATGCGGTGCGACCTCGCCCTCTTCGTCATCACCGCTATCACCCTCATGTCACCCAAGCCTGCCACCAGGGACTCTCAATGCACAATGATGCGATGTGGCGTGGTGTAATCTGGTGAAGTGTGGTGTGATGTTACATTTGGAGAAATGGCTTTATGTATAGTGTTTTGTGTGTGTCATTTGATGTTATGTTATGCAATGCGATGTGGTTTGACGTAGTGTGATCTCACCCCCTCACTCATCTCCCGTCTCCTCCTCTCGAGGGTCACTCGCTGCACACTTGTGATGGGGTGTAATACTGTAATGTAGTGTGATGGGGTGTAATACTGTAATGTAGTGTGGTGTAGTGCAATACTGAAATGTAGTGTAATGTAGTGTGGTGTAGTGCAGTACTGAAATGTAGTGTAATGTAGTGTGGTGTAGTGCAATACTGTAATGTAGTGTAATGTAGTGTGGTGTAGTGCAATACTGTAATGTAGTGTAATGTAGTGTGGTGTAGTGCAATACTGAAATGTAGTGTAATGTAGTGTGGTGTAGTGCAATACTGTAATGTAGTGTAATGTAGTGTGGTGTAGTGCAATACTGTAATGTAGTGTAATGTAGTGTGGTGTAGTGCAATACTGAAATGTAGTGTAATGTAGTGTGGTGTAGTGCAATACTGAAATGTAGTGTAATGTAGTGTGGTGTAGTGCAATACTGTAATGTAGTGTAATGTAGTGTGGTGTAGTGCAGTACTGAAATGTAGTGTAATGTAGTGTGGTGTAGTGCAATACTGAAATGTAGTGTAATGTAGTGTGGTGTAGTGCAATACTGTAATGTAGTGTAATGTAGTGTGGTGTAGTGCAATACTGTAATGTAGTGTAATGTAGTGTGGTGTAGTGCAATACTGTAATGTAGTGTAATGTAGTGTGGTGTAGTGCAATACTGTAATGTAGTGTAATGTAGTGTGGTGTAGTGCAATAATGTTATGTAGTGTAATGTAGTGTGGTGTAGTGCAATACTGTAAGGTAGTGTAATGTAGTGTGGTGTAGTGCAATACTGTAATGTAGTGTAATGTAGTGTGGTGTAGTGCAATACTGTAATGTAGTGTAATGTAGTGTAATGTAGTGTGGTGTAGTGCAATACTGTAATGTAGTGTAATGTAGTGTAATGTAGTGTGGTGTAGTGCAATACTGTAAGGTAGTGTAATGTAGTGTGGTGTAGTGCAATACTGTAATGTAGTGTAATGTAGTGTGGTGTAGTGCAATACTGTAATGTAGTGTAATGTAGTGTGGTGTAGTGCAATACTGTAATGTAGTGTAATGTAGTGTGGTGTAGTGCAATACTGAAATGTAGTGTAATGTAGTGTGGTGTAGTGCAATACTGAAATGTAGTGTAATGTAGTGTGGTGTAGTGCAATACTGTAATGTAGTGTAATGTAGTGTGGTGTAGTGCAGTACTGAAATGTAGTGTAATGTAGTGTGGTGTAGTGCAATACTGAAATGTAGTGTAATGTAGTGTGGTGTAGTGCAATACTGTAATGTAGTGTAATGTAGTGTGGTGTAGTGCAATACTGTAATGTAGTGTAATGTAGTGTGGTGTAGTGCAATACTGTAATGTAGTGTAATGTAGTGTGGTGTAGTGCAATACTGTAATGTAGTGTAATGTAGTGTGGTGTAGTGCAATACTGTAATGTAGTGTAATGTAGTGTGGTGTAGTGCAATACTGTAATGTAGTGTAATGTAGTGTGGTGTAGTGCAATACTGTAATGTAGTGTAATGTAGTGTGGTGTAGTGCAATACTGTAATGTAGTGTAATGTAGTGTGGTGTAGTGCAATACTGTAATGTAGTGTAATGTAGTGTAATGTAGTGTGGTGTAGTGCAATACTGTAATGTAGTGTAATGTAGTGTAATGTAGTGTGGTGTAGTGCAATACTGTAAGGTAGTGTAATGTAGTGTGGTGTAGTGCAATACTGTAATGTAGTGTAATGTAGTGTGGTGTAGTGCAATACTGTAAGGTAGTGTAATGTAGTGTGGTGTAGTGCAATACTGTAAGGTAGTGTAATGTAGTGTGGTGTAGTGCAATACTGTAATGTAGTGTAATGTAGTGTGGTGTAGTGCAATACTGTAATGTAGTGTAATGTAGTGTGGTGTAGTGCAATACTGTAATGTAGTGTAATGTAGTGTGGTGTAGTGCAATACTGTAATGTAGTGTAATGTAGTGTGGTGTAGTGCAATACTGAAATGTAGTGTAATGTAGTGTGGTGTAGTGCAATACTGTAATGTAGTGTAATGTAGTGTGGTGTAGTGCAATACTGTAATGTAGTGTAATGTAGTGTGGTGTAGTGCAATACTGTAAGGTAGTGTAATGTAGTGTGGTGTAGTGCAATACTGTAAGGTAGTGTAATGTAGTGTGGTGTAGTGCAATACTGTAAGGTAGTGTAATGTAGTGTGGTGTAGTGCAATACTGAATGCAGTGTGGTGTGATGTGGTGTGATTTCCCCCCCTCACTCATCTCATCCCTCCTCCTCACCAGGGTCACTCACTGCACAATGATTTGGCTGCGCTCCGGCTGGATCACTGCGATGTCATTGACACCGCCCTCTTGTTCAGCTACAAGTGAGTGTGGATCAGGGTGTGAAAAGGGCATGGTAGCACGATACGGCACAGATTAAGCTAGCATGATGCTAGCTTGGGGAGCCGTGGTTTGTCTCATGCACCGTGTTGGTGTTTGAAGTGTTGAAGAGAACGGTGTGCGAGTGTGTAGGGTTAAGGGGTTTAGGGGGGTGCACTCGGTAGGCCAGCAAAGCTGCAGATCCAGACGGCCGGATCCGTGTCTGGAGTAATCCTGAAGGTGATTCCCTCCCCTGTCCACCACTCTCTCTCTATTGCCCATGTCCCTGCTCTCTCTACACCCTGAACCTTAAACCGTTGCTTTTGCTGTCTCGTTTTCCCCAGGGACCTGCCTCAATTCTTGCCGGGGCTCCAGAATCTAACCAAGGAATGGTTTGCAAGTGTGAAAGGGCACGGTGTAATTCTCACTCTCCGGTGCCTTTTCCCTCCGCTCTCGTTTCCCCCAGGGGCCTGCCTCAATGTACGCCGGGCCTCAAGGACCTTGCCAAGGTGCTCCTCAACATCAACATGCGAAAAGGGTGAGAAGCCTAAAACAAAATACTGGTACATCCTGGGTGACTTTAAAAACGTATTTATATTTATATATATATGATGGCCACCACGACATGTTTGAGGATGGCTGTATGATGTGTAGAACCTGGACCCTAAACCCTAAACCATGACCCTACTCCTGCTGAGCTCAGGTCTGATGGTCACCACGACTCGTATGAGGATGCGGCGGTAACGATGAGGCTGGTGCAGCATGAGCTCTCAACAGGCGGGCGCACAGAGCCCTTGACACCGCCGAAGGTCGAGGTGGGTGCCATTTTAACGTAATTTCAGGTGCATTTGAGAGTTTCTTATCGTTGTTTGATCGTAACAGTCAGAGACTCTGTGCTACCTAAATATGACCCGTTACACTTCATAATAAAGGAACCCAAATAATTAACCTTAAACCCTTAATGATAAAGGAACCTGAATAACTGGGGTAGCTGAGCTTGATTCGGTTTACTTATGCTCACTCCAGGTCCCTGAAGAAGACCTCGGCCCTCTTGACCTATGCCACTTAAACAACTGGAGTCGTTTATACCGTATAGCCAAGCCTTGATTTTAGTAATTCTGTGGTAGAGAGCGCGCCACAGGCCGCCGAAAATCTCCTGGTTCAAATTGTTTTCGACGTTGTTCATTACCGTGCGACTGCACCTCGGCTTCGCCGGATTCATTGCTTCCTTACCGCTTTGGTTACGACTTGAATTATACCCCAAAGAGGACCTCTGCAAGCTCTCTACACCTGTATGTTGTGCACCATACCACCCAAGGATCCTAATAACGAAATAAGTAAAATCAATTCAGCATCCTCACATACTCATATCACTGCCATCACTTTGGCTCCCTCCAGGTCCCTAAAGAGGACCTCTGCAAGCTCCTGCTGCATGGTATCCCTCGCGACATGACCGAAGAGTGCCTGAGGAAGCTCTTCTGCGGGCCTGCTGCAGCTGCGGAGGATGACACAACGGCAGCAGCAGCCTCGCCTGCCGCTGCTGCTCCTGCTGCTGCTGCTGCCGCCGCCGGCGCCAGTGCCTCCAAAGCTGGGAAGGGCGGCAAGGCTCCCAAGGTGGTGCCTGCGTTCGAGAGCATCCAGGGGCAGCTTGCGGAGAGGAAGGTCAAGCTGTTGTTCAAGTGAGAGGGGTGGGGCTGTGGGGCAGCAGTAGCAGCAGCAGCATTTTTTTGTTTACCAAGAATGTGTACCGATAGTCTGGTCCTTCAGGGATTATGTACAGTGCTGTGTTGCCGTACAAATTCAGAAATAGTGTAAGTGTTATATACAGTGCTGTGTGCAGTAGCGCCATAATTCAGAAACCGTACAAGTAAATACGCTCCCTTACTGGTAAAAGTAGCTGAATTTGCCTTGAAATTTCAGTGACTGATACTCAGCTACGTAACTCAGCCACCATCAGGACTGCACTGATTATTTAGCCGTGAGAATGCAGTTCTCCAGTTTAATTTCAGAGAGAGGTCAAGCTGTTGCTCAAGTGAGAGGTCTAACTTTCACACCTTTACCTCATTCCCACACCCATCCCAGGATATTTTTCTTGTAGTACCCACAGTCCCACACCTCATATACCCGCACCCTTATTCCCATGCCTCCTCCAGAAGGGTGTTTGCCGCGCCCACACCTCATAACTGCACCTCTCCCTGAATGCTTTCTCTTGTCCTACCCCCCCCCTTCCCTCAATACCCACACCTTATTCCTACGCCTCGTCCCGAATTTTTCTGTCCTACCCACACCTCATTCCAGCGCATGCCTCCTTCACACCTGTGTTCCCACACATCTTCCAGAATGCTTCCTTTTATTTACTCCACACCTCATAACTGCCCCTCTTCCAAAATGTATATTTACATTCGTACCCACGCAGCATTCTGGCTCATTCCTCGTATCTCACCTGTGCCCCCATGCATCTTTGCAGGAACGCTGGCTTGGCGGACGAAGCGTTCAGGGCGCTGCAAGGCCCCAAGTCGACAGACAGCATGGGACGGGCGACTAAGACGGTGAGCCCCAACACTGCACCCTTAAGATAGTGAGCCCTTCACCTTTCGAGCCCTGAACGCTATGCCCGTGACCCTAAACCTCATACCCTGGACCCCATGCCCTAAACACTCTAACCCATGTCCTGAACCCCAGACCCTGAAACGTTACCGCTATAACAAACGCCTTCTGCCACGACCCATCATTTCAAACCTGTATTTCAGCATTTGTGCCCACTTGTGGCGGGAGGCTGATCCGTTTCAAGTTTTGACCCTGCAAAATTCGGTCCCTGAATAATTTCATCCTAGCAACCCTGAAACCCATGCCCTAACACCAACAACCCCTGTCCTAAACCCTAAACCTGTTATGCCCGGAACCCTGAAACCCAATTACGGATGACCCTCGACTATGTTGTTGCTGAACCCTGCACCCTTCCTTCCTGTTGTTGCTGTACCCTGTACCCTGAACCCTGCCTTCCGGTTGCTGCTGTACCCTGAACCCTGGACCCTGAACCCTGCCTTCCTGTTGTTGCTGTACCATGGAACCGGAACCCTGCCTTCCGGCTGCTGCTGTACCCTGGACCCTGAACCCTGCCTTCCGGTTGCTGCTGAACCCTGAACCCTGAACCCTGCCTTCCTGTTGTTGCTGTACCATGGACCCTGAACCCTGCCTTCCTGTTGTTGTTGAACCCTGGACCCTGAACCCTGCCTTCCTGTTGTTGCTGTACCCTGAACCCTGAACCCTGCCTTCCGGTTGCTGCTGTACCCTGGACCCTGGACCCTGCCTTCCGGTTGCTGCTGTACCATGGACCCTGAACCCTGCCTTCCTGTTGTTGCTGTACCATGGACCCTGAACCCTGCCTTCCGGTTGCTGCTGGACCCTGGACCCTGAACCCTGCCTTCCTGTTGTTGCTGTATGCTGCAGGTTACGCTTGGGACAGGACGGTCGATCATGGTGCGGAGGATGACCTGCCACAACGGCCATGCTTTCGGGTTCGACAAAGCCGCCCACATCGCTTCGGTGAAGGCTGCAGCGGCGCAGCAGGTTAACGCAATCGCGACCGAGGAGCGTAAGGCGGCGTTCAAGTTTAAGGAGGTGCAGGCAAAGGCCAAGGAGGCGGCAACCCGGGCGGCGGCGGCGCAGGCGGCGCTGAAGCAAGCGCAGGAGCTGTTTAAAGAGGCCGAGGCGAAGGCGGCGGAGATGCTGGCTGAGGCGAAGCAGGCTCAGGAGAGGGCCAAGGCCGAGCGGGGCCCGGCCTCTGCGGGGACGGCCGCCGCCGGCAAGTCTAAGAGGAAGCGGGCAGCCGGCGGCGGCGAGGGCAGCGCGAAGAAGAAGCAGAAGAAGAAGCGGCCGCTCAAGAAGGTGCCTGCGGAGATCGGTCCTGAGGGGCGTGTGAAAAAGAAGAATCCGAGGAACAAGGGTCGCACGGCAGCAGCGACGCTTGCTGCTGCTGCTGCTGCTGCTGTGCCGTCGTGATGCGCGTTTTTAGCTTCGCTGGCCAGGTTGCTGCGGCACACCAGGGCTGTGTATTCAGCCTGGAGCCGCTGTTGTAGACGCCTGAACACGCCTTTCGTTCTGCTCGGGGGCTCTCACTGTCCAAGATGTGGGACCCTGGGCCCTGCTCATGAGGGCTCGGCCGCGTGGGCACCCAACAATGAAGTTGGGGGAAGGAAACTAACTGCTCACTAGTGAGGCGTTTTTATTTGAAGGGCGCTGGTCAGCAGGAAGGCAGGGTTCAGGGTCCATGGATGTGCTACCAGAGGGTGTCGGCTATGCTCGCCTGCCTGTGACTTTGATAAAGACAAGAGACTGCGCCGCACAGGGGCGTGAGGGTTCAGGAAACAGTGCAGCATGGGCTGCGGTCTCATCGTGACCGTCATAAAAAGGAAGAAGTGCACATAAAGCTAATGCAGCTTGCTAGTGTAGGTTTAGAACGGCCCTGACTGCTGCTTGTATAGGTATGTTGGACAGGCTGATTGTTGGTTCTAGCAACCGCGTTGAATTAACATGGTGGACTCTTTTCCTGCCCCCAGTGCCCCGTTCTCTCTTGTGTGTGGAGCCTGTGATGTCCGGCACGTAATGTCGAAGTTCTTCTTTGCTTTCTGAAGGAGTTCAGGACGCCTGTAATTCAGAAATAACGGCTCTGATGTTGTCCGGACTTCGAAAGTCTCGGCTATTTTGCTGTAATGGGGGTTTAGGCTCACCGTCTTGAGGGTTTAGGGTTCCACACAAGCACCTCAGTCCCCTAAACTCCTCGTGTTGAATCCCAAGTTGTTCACGAGTAGTTCACTCAGCCAGGGGGTCGTCCTCGTGTGGAACAAAAGTGTGCTCTATATGTGCAATCTGGCCTGGCCCTCTTGTGATCATTACCCAACCGGTGCTCATGCTTCTTCTCTGCCATGCGACCTCTTCCGACTCCGAGGCCGATGATCAAGGCCAGGGGTTATACACTCTTATGTTCCCTTGCCTCAGTATAAGCGACCAGCGGGCCTGCCGTGTACGTATTTACCACATCACTCACCTTTTCCCCCGAGTGACGTCGGGAAATGAGTGCCAAAGAAAGAGTGTCATGTGCACCTTCATTACATACGCGACCGAGCAGACGCAATGCTCGATCGCAAGAGGCCGTCGCGTTTGTTAGGGCAGCATGTGCGATCAAACGAATCGTCTTACTAAGCTGTATCCGCTTCAGTTAACTTCATGTCCAGGGTCCAAGCTACGTCAAGCAATTTCTTCATTTGTGACGGGCGACGACGTGGCACCCGCCAGATTTCAAGAAATACCCTGACTGTCTACGCGATCGATAAGCCGGCGGACAAGCGCAAGTCAACACTTCGACACCTGCCGATGGCAGGTTATAGGGCCCAGCCAATTCCAGTCGTGTCCGTAACCCGGAAATGACATGACATACAGCTCACCCTCGCCACTTGCCCTTCGGAATAATGGCACCGGCCGTACCCGCGAAATGCCATATTTTGCATTCATTCCTCCTCTTTTGATCAATGCAAATACTTCGCATCACTGAACTGACAGCGTGGACAACTTGGTGTCCAAGAGGAAGCTTAATGTCTGCCTTTAGGCGCCAACTACTGCTCCCTGGGAGCCAGGCATCCTTAGTAAATTTTGTGCTTTGCATTTGAAGCTTTGGGTTCCTGTAACCCTTCTCGAGTTCTCGCCCGTATGTGACCTAGTCCCTCGTTTATGTTGTGCATGTCCTGATTGCAGATTTTGCTTCGTGTTGTGAGGGCCTCGCTCTGTGTAGTTTGGGTTTTTTAGTTATGGCTGCTAGCTGTGCTACCGTAGTTGTGTCTTTGTGGGTGGGGGGCCATGCTTTCGCCCTCCTTTTCTGGCCACCTGTCTGCTCTTGTCTTAGTCCTTCCCACCAGTCCGTCCTTATGCAGGTGGAGTGCCTTTTTTCGGGTTAAGGCGGAGACATTTGCCGTCGCTTTGGGGTGAGCTTCTGGTGGTTCAGTGCTCTAGCTAGAGGGGTGGTAAAGTGATAATGCAGGGTAGTACCACTTATTCTTCCGACCTAAATCTATTTTTTACGCCTAAGTTATTACGGTCGTGTGAGTGCTTGTTCGTCGTGTGCCTTTCATGTTAATGTTCGCCTTTTATCAGCTGTCGACGAGGGCCACAATAGCCACAAATACACCCTCGCTGTTCTGGCACGCCCTACTCTACTATGCACGGGAAACTGTACACTCAAGACTGCTACATCACTGCCACGTATTCATGGGTGGGTGAGTGGCTTCTACGCTGGACGGAAGTATACAAGTACTGCGGGAACTCCGAAACTGCTCCTCGGAACAACCGTGACTACAAATAGGGCATTATGCACTTCCATCAGGTTTGCGGGAATATACTGTGATATGCTCCAACACATCCCTGGTTCACATGAGACTAGTGCTAGACGGGCTGTGTGTGCATGCATCAGTAATCAGATGAAAGTGTTCGCTGAAATGACCCTGGAGATGAGGTGGGCACCTGGGTAGTCGGCCATAAGAATACCGACGTATGATGGGGATGACTAACCCATGGACTGGTGCGAAGACTAATTGGGCCTGGAGTCCCATCTCGTAAAAAATTTGTGCTTTATTGATTTTTTTATATAAATTTCACGAAACAAGCGTCAGCGTGATCCAGCATGCAGTTTCTTTCAGGTTGTTTGGTCTACGGCCTGGAAGGGCTTCGTGCAGCAAGCCCTGATTCTTGGCCCGGCAAGGTCTGGCTCCCACCAACCAGGGGTAGCTGGCATCCATCCTACCAACGATGGTACGGTGGAAAATGATGTACCTTACGACCCCTTACCTGCTCCTGTTATGCACCGTTTTAAACCCACTCCTGTTCAGCGAAGCCCTCAAAGCCCTAATCCATAAAGCACAGCAAAGGATGAGCACACACTTCAGGTCCCACTCAGGCATCCTGGGCAAATACGTTAAACGTAGCCTACGAGGAAAATACGGGCAATGAAGTTGCACCTCTGGGCCATGCTCAAAAGGCTCGGCCGCATGGGCGCCCAACTGTCTGGTCGGGAGGAAAATAAACTACCGGTAATGGCTAGAGGAGAAAGGAATGAAAGAAATAGAAGGAACAAGATACAGACCACCCCAAAAGGAAAGGAAGTCTGAAGATTCCCCAGCCCATCCAGATCCTAGCCAGCAACTAGATTCCCCAGCCCATCCAGATCCTAGCCAGCTACTAGATTCCCCAGCCCATCCAGATCCTAGCCAGCAACTAGATTCCCCTGCCCATCCAGATCCTAGCCAGCAACTAGATTCCCCAGCCCATCCAGATCCTAGCCAGCAACTAGATTCCCCTGCCCATCCAGATCCTAGCCAGCAACTAGATTCCCCAGCCCATCCAGATCCTAGCCAGCAACTAGATTCCCCAGCCCATCCAGATCCTAGCCAGCAACTTGGCAAAAGCGAAGAGAGGATAGAAAGCAAGAGGGGAACAAAACACCTGCTGCGTGATAACTCAATAGCTGCGCATAAACGGTGCAGCCCCTAAAAGGGTGCGCACCGGAATAAGAAAGTAATCTTATGTAAACGCGAGTAACTGGTACTGGTATGGTAAAACCTGCCGTGGTAAGTCCTGTCATGGTAAAAGCTGCAATCATAAAAACAACGGGGGGCTCCGAGGTCCCCAGGTAAGAGATACACCTAGGACCAAGGGCCCCTCATTATGGAGGTTCCGCTGTTGTTGCACCCCTTGGCAGTGGACAGTGGAGCCCGTGGAGGTGACATTACACCTCTGGGCCCGCTCAAAGCTCGGCCGCGTGGGCACCCAACTGTTCAGAGGGGAGAAAAACAAAATGAAGGTGCCAGTGTACATGTGCACGTCCTACTTTTTCACCTCCCTAAGCCCTCAACCCATGGCTTCGCGCATCACTTCTGCTGCTTTCAGCTCTGCAGCCCTCAATACTGATGCTGCTGCCCAATACTGCTCTTGCTGATCTTGTTGCTGCTGCTCCTCTTCTGCTGCTGCTGCTCTTGCTGCTGTCGCTGCCACAGCTGTTGTCGCTACCCTACATGCGAAAAATCTGGGATCCTCCTTCCAAGCAGCGCTGATGCTGGACGAACGGTGCGAAGCTGTGTCGAGGAGCCGGGCGGGCGAAAAGAGTGAAAGAAGGACGGCCAGTATACTACGTGGAAGCAGAGGGCGTTGCAAGCGGGCATGCCATGCCGAGCTGGGCGGCAAGTCCAAGAGAGCGAGGCTGCGACGGCCGGAAAGCTGTGGGAACCAAAGGCGTTAAAAGCCATGGATGGACGTTGAAGCATCCTGGAACAGCTTCTGCGTACGCGGGCCGGACATACCACAAGGATGAGGGGCTGGAATGAAGACTTGATTAAATCAAAGGAAGTTTTTGTTGGGCAGTATGGCGATTTAAGAGGGGGGGATCGGCGGTTTGGCGGGTTTTACTGGGCTATTGAAAAGCGGATGGGCAGTTTTTAAAATAGATATGACGTACATTAGGTTTGCCTTCCCGCAAAAGTTTAGTTAAGGGTTGATGGTTGATGGTTGAGGGTTGAGGGTATCACAGCCTGCCGAAGACCCCAAAGGGACAAAATCTGGACTGGCCAGAGACTGGTGCTCAAAAATCATGGCTGGCCACAAAGGGGGTCTCCGGCCAGAGGCCGGAGTGTAGCTGACATGTAGCTGAGTCACGAAAATAACTCTGCTCCGTGCGTATCACAAGGCAAGCCCTGTTGTGGCCCTAGCAACAGGGCATGGTGCAAGAGAGAAAGAAAGAAAGCTACGCCCTATTAGGACGTGGAGGTTAAGGAAACAGCGCAGCTTGGATGCTGCACCGGTAGCCCTCAGCCCCAGGCTGAGACGTAGCTTTAATGTAGCTGACGCTATCTGTGAACAACACTGACGACCTGCCACACACAATGTAACGGAAGTTGGGTCACGCATCCTTTTGGCGGGGCCGAGGTGTAGTTGAAGTTCACTGCAAATAGCGCTGTCGTGCGCCATTGGACCCACCTTGGCTGTAACACGTCCCGCTGGCATGTGGCTAAATGTAGCTAAATGTGGCTAAATGTGGCTAAATGTAGCTAAATGTGGCTAAATGTAGCTGACATACAGCGGATATGTGGCCGAAATGCACTGAGAATAGCGCTGTCGTGCGCCAATGGACCCAGCCACCTTGGCTGTCATGCATCCTACCGGCAGGTAGCTAACTGTATCTGACATGCAAGTGAAGGGCGCTGATTGTGGCGCTGCCATGCGCCATTAGGCCCACCTTGGCTGCAACGCTTCCAACTGCATGTAGCTGACATGTAGCTGAAGCGAACTGAGCGTAGTGCTCTTGTGCGCTATTGCTATTGCTGCCACCTTGGCCGTCACGCGCCGTACTGGCATGTACAATGTACAGAAGCAGACACGTAGCTGACATGTAGCTGATACCAGCGCTGTTGTACGCCACAGGACCCATCTTGGCCGTCACATATCCAACTGACATAAGCTGAAATGTAGCTGACATATAGCCATATAAGGCACTAAGCAGAAAAGTAGCTTGAGTGTACAGAAAACAGCGTCGTGCGCCCCACCTTGGCTGTCACACGTCCTACTGGCAGGTAGCTAGATAAGCTGACATACAGCTGAGAATATCGCTTGCACCACAGCACCCACCTTGGCTGTTACACGTCCTACTGGCAGGTAGCTAGATAAGCTGACATGCAGCTGAGAATATCGCTTGCACCACAGCACCCACCTTGGCTGTTACACGTCCTACTGGCAGGTAGCTAGATAAGCTGACATACAGCTGAGAATATCGCTTGCACCACAGCACCCACCTTGGCTGTTACACGTCCTACTGGCAGGTAGCTAGATAAGCTGACATGCAGCTGAGAATATCGCTTGCACCACAGCACCCACCTTGGCTGTTACACGTCCTACTGGCAGGTAGCTAGATAAGCTGACATGCAGCTGAGAATATCGCTTGCACCACAGCACCCACCTTGGCTGTTACACGTCCTACTGGCAGGTAGCTAGATAAGCTGACATGCAGCTGAGAATATCGCTTGCACCACAGCACCCACCTTGGCTGTTACACGTCCTACTGGCAGGTAGCTAGATAAGCTGACATGCAGCTGAGAATATCGCTTGCACCACAGCACCCACCTTGGCTGTTACACGTCCTACTGGCAGGTAGCTAGATAAGCTGACATGCAGCTGAGAATATCGCTTGCACCACAGCACCCACCTTGGCTGTTACACGTCCTACTGGCAGGTAGCTAGATAAGCTGACATGCAGCTGAGAATATCGCTTGCACCACAGCACCCACCTTGGCTGTTACACGTCCTACTGGCAGGTAGCTAGATAAGCTGACATGCAGCTGAGAATATCGCTTGCACCACAGCACCCACCTTGGCTGTTACACGTCCTACTGGCAGGTAGCTAGATAAGCTGACATGCAGCTGAGAATATCGCTTGCACCACAGCACCCACCTTGGCTGTTACACGTCCTACTGGCAGGTAGCTAGATAAGCTGACATGCAGCTGAGAATATCGCTTGCACCACAGCACCCACCTTGGCTGTTACACGTCCTACTGGCAGGTAGCTAGATAAGCTGACATGCAGCTGAGAATATCGCTTGCACCACTGCACCCACCTTGGCTGTTACACGTCCTACTGGCAGGTAGCTAGATAAGCTGACATGTAGCTGAGAATATCGCTTGCACCACAGCACCCACCTTGGCTGTTACACGTCCTACTGGCAGGTAGCTAGATAAGCTGACATACAGCTGAGAATATCGCTTGCACCACAGCACCCACCTTGGCTGTCACACGTCCTACTGGCAGGTAGCTAGATAAGCTGACATGCAGCTGAGAATATCGCTTGCACCACAGCACCCACCTTGGCTGTCACACGTCCTACTGGCAGGTAGCTAGATAAGCTGACATACAGCTGAGAATATCGCTTGCACCACAGCACCCACCTTGGCTGTTACACGTCCTACTGGCAGGTAGCTAGATAAGCTGACATGCAGCTGAGAATATCGCTTGCACCACAGCACCCACCTTGGCTGTTACACGTCCTACTGGCAGGTAGCTAGATAAGCTGACATGCAGCTGAGAATATCGCTTGCACCACAGCACCCACCTTGGCTGTTACACGTCCTACTGGCAGGTAGCTAGATAAGCTGACATGCGGCTGAGAATATCGCTTGCACCACAGCACCCACCTTGGCTGTTACACGTCCTACTGGCAGGTAGCTAGATAAGCTGACATGCAGCTGAGAATATCGCTTGCACCACAGCACCCACCTTGGCTGTTACACGTCCTACTGGCAGGTAGCTAGATAAGCTGACATACAGCTGAGAATATCGCTTGCACCACAGCACCCACCTTGGCTGTTACACGTCCTACTGGTAGGTAGCTAAATAAGCTGACATGCAGCTGAGAATATCGCTTGCACCACAGCACCCACCTTGGCTGTTACACGTCCTTCTGGCAGGTAGCTAGATAAGCTGACATGCAGCTGAGAATATCGCTTGCACCACAGCACCCACCTTGGCTGTTACACGTCCTACTGGCAGGTAGCTAGATAAGCTGACATGCAGCTGAGAATATCGCTTGCACCACAGCACCCACCTTGGCTGTTACACGTCCTACTGGCAGGTAGCTAGATAAGCTGACATGCAGCTGAGAATATCGCTTGCACCACAGCACCCACCTTGGCTGTTACACGTCCTACTGGCAGGTAGCTAGATAAGCTGACATGCAGCTGAGAATATCGCTTGCACCACAGCACCCACCTTGGCTGTTACACGTCCTACTGGCAGGTAGCTAGATAAGCTGACATACAGCTGAGAATATCGCTTGCACCACAGCACCCACCTTGGCTGTCACACGTCCTACTGGCAGGTAGCTAGATAAGCTGACATGCAGCTGAGAATATCGCTTGCACCACAGCACCCACCTTGGCTGTTACACGTCCTACTGGCAGGTAGCTAGATAAGCTGACATACAGCTGAGAATATCGCTTGCACCACAGCACCCACCTTGGCTGTCACACGTCCTACTGGCAGGTAGCTAGATAAGCTGACATGCAGCTGAGAATATCGCTTGCACCACAGCACCCACCTTGGCTGTTACACGTCCTACTGGCAGGTAGCTAGATAAGCTGACATGCAGCTGAGAATATCGCTTGCACCACAGCACCCACCTTGGCTGTTACACGTCCTACTGGCAGGTAGCTAGATAAGCTGACATGCAGCTGAGAATATCGCTTGCACCACAGCACCCACCTTGGCTGTTACACGTCCTACTGGCAGGTAGCTAGATAAGCTGACATACAGCTGAGAATATCGCTTGCACCACAGCACCCACCTTGGCTGTTACACGTCCTACTGGCAGGTAGCTAGATAAGCTGACATGCAGCTGAGAATATCGCTTGCACCACAGCACCCACCTTGGCTGTTACACGTCCTACTGGCAGGTAGCTAGATAAGCTGACATGCGGCTGAGAATATCGCTTGCACCACAGCACCCACCTTGGCTGTTACACGTCCTACTGGCAGGTAGCTAGATAAGCTGACATGCAGCTGAGAATATCGCTTGCACCACAGCACCCACCTTGGCTGTTACACGTCCTACTGGCAGGTAGCTAGATAAGCTGACATACAGCTGAGAATATCGCTTGCACCACAGCACCCACCTTGGCTGTTACACGTCCTACTGGTAGGTAGCTAAATAAGCTGACATGCAGCTGAGAATATCGCTTGCACCACAGCACCCACCTTGGCTGTTACACGTCCTTCTGGCAGGTAGCTAGATAAGCTGACATGCAGCTGAGAATATCGCTTGCACCACAGCACCCACCTTGGCTGTTACACGTCCTACTGGCAGGTAGCTAGATAAGCTGACATGCAGCTGAGAATATCGCTTGCACCACAGCACCCACCTTGGCTGTTACACGTCCTACTGGCAGGTAGCTAGATAAGCTGACATGCAGCTGAGAATATCGCTTGCACCACAGCACCCACCTTGGCTGTTACACGTCCTACTGGCAGGTAGCTAGATAAGCTGACATGCAGCTGAGAATATCGCTTGCACCACAGCACCCACCTTGGCTGTTACACGTCCTACTGGCAGGTAGCTAGATAAGCTGACATACAGCTGAGAATATCGCTTGCACCACAGCACCCACCTTGGCTGTCACACGTCCTACTGGCAGGTAGCTAGATAAGCTGACATGCAGCTGAGAATATCGCTTGCACCACAGCACCCACCTTGGCTGTTACACGTCCTACTGGCAGGTAGCTAGATAAGCTGACATACAGCTGAGAATATCGCTTGCACCACAGCACCCACCTTGGCTGTCACACGTCCTACTGGCAGGTAGCTAGATAAGCTGACATGCAGCTGAGAATATCGCTTGCACCACAGCACCCACCTTGGCTGTTACACGTCCTACTGGCAGGTAGCTAGATAAGCTGACATGCAGCTGAGAATATCGCTTGCACCACAGCACCCACCTTGGCTGTTACACGTCCTACTGGCAGGTAGCTAGATAAGCTGACATGCAGCTGAGAATATCGCTTGCACCACAGCACCCACCTTGGCTGTTACACGTCCTACTGGCAGGTAGCTAGATAAGCTGACATACAGCTGAGAATATCGCTTGCACCACAGCACCCACCTTGGCTGTCACACGTCCTACTGGCAGGTAGCTAGATAAGCTGACATGCAGCTGAGAATATCGCTTGCACCACAGCACCCACCTTGGCTGTTACACGTCCTACTGGCAGGTAGCTAGATAAGCTGACATACAGCTGAGAATATCGCTTGCACCACAGCACCCACCTTGGCTGTCACACGTCCTACTGGCAGGTAGCTAGATAAGCTGACATGCAGCTGAGAATATCGCTTGCACCACAGCACCCACCTTGGCTGTTACACGTCCTACTGGCAGGTAGCTAGATAAGCTGACATGCAGCTGAGAATATCGCTTGCACCACAGCACCCACCTTGGCTGTTACACGTCCTACTGGCAGGTAGCTAGATAAGCTGACATGCAGCTGAGAATATCGCTTGCACCACAGCACCCACCTTGGCTGTTACACGTCCTACTGGCAGGTAGCTAGATAAGCTGACATGCAGCTGAGAATATCGCTTGCACCACAGCACCCACCTTGGCTGTTACACGTCCTACTGGCAGGTAGCTAGATAAGCTGACATGCAGCTGAGAATATCGCTTGCACCACAGCACCCACCTTGGCTGTTACACGTCCTACTGGCAGGTAGCTAGATAAGCTGACATGCAGCTGAGAATATCGCTTGCACCACAGCACCCACCTTGGCTGTTACACGTCCTACTGGCAGGTAGCTAGATAAGCTGACATGCAGCTGAGAATATCGCTTGCACCACAGCACCCACCTTGGCTGTTACACGTCCTACTGGCAGGTAGCTAGATAAGCTGACATGCAGCTGAGAATATCGCTTGCACCACAGCACCCACCTTGGCTGTCACACGTCCTACTGGCAGGTAGCTAGATAAGCTGACATACAGCTGAGAATATCGCTTGCACCACAGCACCCACCTTGGCTGTTACACGTCCTTCTGGCAGGTAGCTAGATAAGCTGACATGCAGCTGAGAATATCGCTTGCACCACAGCACCCACCTTGGCTGTCACACGTCCTACTGGCAGGTAGCTAGATAAGCTGACATGCAGCTGAGAATATCGCTTGCACCACAGCACCCACCTTGGCTGTTACACGTCCTACTGGCAGGTAGCTAGATAAGCTGACATGCAGCTGAGAATATCGCTTGCACCACAGCACCCACCTTGGCTGTTACACGTCCTACTGGCAGGTAGCTAGATAAGCTGACATGCAGCTGAGAATATCGCTTGCACCACAGCACCCACCTTGGCTGTTACACGTCCTACTGGCAGGTAGCTAGATAAGCTGACATGCAGCTGAGAATATCGCTTGCACCACAGCACCCACCTTGGCTGTCACACGTCCTACTGGCAGGTAGCTAGATAAGCTGACATGCAGCTGAGAATATCGCTTGCACCACAGCACCCACCTTGGCTGTTACACGTCCTACTGGCAGGTAGCTAGATAAGCTGACATGCAGCTGAGAATATCGCTTGCACCACAGCACCCACCTTGGCTGTTACACGTCCTACTGGCAGGTAGCTAGATAAGCTGACATACAGCTGAGAATATCGCTTGCACCACAGCACCCACCTTGGCTGTTACACATCCTCCTGGCAGGTAGCTAGATAAGCTGACATGCAGCTGAGAATATCGCTTGCACCACAGCACCCACCTTGGCTGTTACACGTCCTACTGGCAGGTAGCTAGATAAGCTGACATGCAGCTGAGAATATCGCTTGCACCACAGCACCCACCTTGGCTGTTACACGTCCTTCTGGCAGGTAGCTAGATAAGCTGACATGCAGCTGAGAATATCGCTTGCACCACAGCACCCACCTTGGCTGTTACACGTCCTTCTGGCAGGTAGCTAGATAAGCTGACATGCAGCTGAGAATATCGCTTGCACCACAGCACCCACCTTGGCTGTTACACGTCCTACTGGCAGGTAGCTAGATAAGCTGACATGCAGCTGAGAATATCGCTTGCACCACAGCACCCACCTTGGCTGTTACACGTCCTACTGGCAGGTAGCTAGATAAGCTGACATACAGCTGAGAATATCGCTTGCACCACAGCACCCACCTTGGCTGTTACACATCCTCCTGGCAGGTAGCTAGATAAGCTGACATGCAGCTGAGAATATCGCTTGCACCACAGCACCCACCTTGGCTGTTACACGTCCTACTGGCAGGTAGCTAGATAAGCTGAACATGCGAGCTGAGAATATCGCTTGCACCACAGCACCCACCTTGGCTGTTACACGTCCTACTGGCAGGTAGCTAGATAAGCTGACATGCAGCTGAGAATACGCTTGCACCACAGCACCCACCTTGGCTGTTACACGTCCTACTGGCAGGTAGCTAGATAAGCTGACATGCAGCTGAGAATATCGCTTGCACCACAGCACCCACCTTGCTGTTACAACGTCCTACTGGCAGGTAGATAGATAAGCTGACATGCAGCTGAGAATATCGCTTGCACCACAGCACCCACCTTGGCTGTTACCGTCCTACTGGCAGGTAGCTAGATAAGCTGACATGCAGCTGAGAATATCGCTTGCACCACAGCACCCACCTTGGCTGTTACACGTCCTACTGGCAGGTAGCTAGATAAGCTGACATGCAGCTGAGAATATCGCTTGCACCACAGCAACCCACCTTGGCTGTTACACGTCCTATCTGGCAGGTAGCTAGATAAGCTGACATACAGCTGAGAATATCGCTTGCACCACAGCACCCACCTTGGCTGTTACACGTCCTATCTGGCAGGTAGCTAGATAAGCTGACATGCAGCTGAGAATATCGCTTGCACCACAGCACCCACCTTGGCTGTTACACGTCCTACTGGCAGGTAGCTAGATAAGCTGACATGCAGCTGAGAATATCGCTTGCACCACAGCACCCACCTTGGCTGTTACACGTCCTACTGGCAGGTAGCTAGATAAGCTGACATGCAGCTGAGAATATCGCTTGCACCACAGCACCCACCTTGGCTGTTACACGTCCTACTGGCAGGTAGCTAGATAAGCTGACATGCAGCTGAGAATATCGCTTGCACCACAGCACCCACCTTGGCTGTTACACGTCCTACTGGCAGGTAGCTAGATAAGCTGACATGCAGCTGAGAATATCGCTTGCACCACAGCACCCACCTTGGCTGTTACACGTCCTACTGGCAGGTAGCTAGATAAGCTGACATGCAGCTGAGAATATCGCTTGCACCACAGCACCCACCTTGGCTGTTACACGTCCTACTGGCAGGTAGCTAGATAAGCTGACATGCAGCTGAGAATATCGCTTGCACCACAGCACCCACCTTGGCTGTTACACGTCCTACTGGCAGGTAGCTAGATAAGCTGACATGCAGCTGAGAATATCGCTTGCACCACAGCACCCACCTTGGCTGTTACACGTCCTACTGGCAGGTAGCTAGATAAGCTGACATGCAGCTGAGAATATCGCTTGCACCACAGCACCCACCTTGGCTGTCACACGTCCTACTGGCAGGTAGCTAGATAAGCTGACATGCAGCTGAGAATATCGCTTGCACCACAGCACCCACCTTGGCTGTTACACGTCCTACTGGCAGGTAGCTAGATAAGCTGACATGCAGCTGAGAATATCGCTTGCACCACAGCACCCACCTTGGCTGTTACACGTCCTACTGGCAGGTAGCTAGATAAGCTGACATACAGCTGAGAATATCGCTTGCACCACAGCACCCACCTTGGCTGTTACACATCCTCCTGGCAGGTAGCTAGATAAGCTGACATGCAGCTGAGAATATCGCTTGCACCACAGCACCCACCTTGGCTGTTACACGTCCTACTGGCAGGTAGCTAGATAAGCTGACATGCAGCTGAGAATATCGCTTGCACCACAGCACCCACCTTGGCTGTTACACGTCCTTCTGGCAGGTAGCTAGATAAGCTGACATGCAGCTGAGAATATCGCTTGCACCACAGCACCCACCTTGGCTGTTACACGTCCTTCTGGCAGGTAGCTAGATAAGCTGACATGCAGCTGAGAATATCGCTTGCACCACAGCACCCACCTTGGCTGTTACACGTCCTACTGGCAGGTAGCTAGATAAGCTGACATGCAGCTGAGAATATCGCTTGCACCACAGCACCCACCTTGGCTGTTACACGTCCTACTGGCAGGTAGCTAAATAAGCTGACATGCAGCTGAGAATATCGCTTGCACCACAGCACCCACCTTGGCTGTTACACGTCCTACTGGCAGGTAGCTAGATAAGCTGACATGCAGCTGAGAATATCGCTTGCACCACAGCACCCACCTTGGCTGTTACACGTCCTACTGGCAGGTAGCAAGATAAGCTGACATACAGCTGAGAATATCGCTTGCACCACAGCACCCACCTTGGCTGTGACACGTCCCTCTGGTGTCAGCACCGTGTTGATGATGGCTTCAACGAGCCTGAGAGGGGTTCAGTTTTAAGAGGCCAGGTTTTGAAGAGGCCAAGGTTTTAAGGGTTTTTTGTTTGAAGGGCACAGTGTTTTAAACTAGGTCAGAAACCAGGTTGGTTGAGAAATCAGGTCTTAGGGTTAGGCCACCAGGTGTATGTGTGAGAAAGGGAGGGCATGGGCGCTGGGTTCCAGAGTAACGTTCCAGTAGTGCAACGTTTCAGTAGTACAATGTTTCAGCAGTACAACGTTCTAGTAGTACAATGTTGCAGTAGCGCAAAATTTCAGCAGTACAACGTTCAGCAGTACAACGTGAGTAGTGCAACGTTTCAGTGCAACAGTTCAACTGCCGAGAGAGGACCTGGGGACGCCTGGTGTGCTTCACCCGTTGTTTATGTTACGTAAAAAAATATGCATCATATGAAAAATGCATCCCGATACCACTGCATACATAGCGTGCATCATCTACAACTCAGCTACAACCCCGGCTTCGGCTGAAAGGGTTGAGCGCAACAAGCTCTGTTGCTTAGGACACCGGCCGTAGGCTGACCGTGATTGGGTCTACATATATAGGCCCAGTGGCGGCTGCCCAGCGGACCTCCAGAGGTGGCATGGTAATGTAGCTGAACTGTAGCTGGTGTACCCTTCACCCTAAACCCTAGGAGCGCACTCAAATAAGCACTGGTGCCAAATTTGTCTCACCGGTACGTTACGAATACGAACGAGATGCAGTACATGACAAAGACCGTGAAGCGCCCTTGCTTCATCTTGCCGAGCTGCTTGAACGCGTCCGCGGCGTCCATGTACACTTGCTTCTTGAGGTACGCCTGTGGAGTGATCAGTCATCAACGCATATGTTAGGGAGCTTCTGCTACAATTCAGCTACGTCACGCCTGCTTCACCCTGCTGAGCTACTTGAAGGCAGCCGCGGTGTCAGCCCATACAAACTTGCTTCTCGAGGTGCGCCTGTGGAGTGTTCACCAGGGCATATTGTAGGGAGCTTCAGCTACGATTCAGCTACGTCGCGCCTGCTTTTCATCTTGCTGAGCTGCTTGAATGCATTGTTGGTGTAAGTCTATGCTAACTTGCTTGTAGAGGAATGACTGCAGAGCGTTCAGTCATCAGAGCACATTTTAGGGAGCTTAAGCTACAATTCAGCTACATCACGTCCTGCTTCAGCCAGCCGAGCTCTTGAGCGCATCCGCGGCGTCCATGCAAACTTGATTCTTGAGGTATGCATGTGACGATTGTCTTCCTGGGCTTGGATCCGGATAGATCAGGTTAGATCCAGTCAGATCCCACGGATCCATGTACGAGTGGTCACAGAACAGACAGCTGAACAGTGTCCGGTATGTAATGGACTGATTCACTCATGTGCATTCGCCTGGAAATCCCAGTACGGCCCCGTATTGAGATAGGAGTTCCGGAATAATTTTAACGGAGGAGAGAAGGGGTGATTGTTTGGTAAACAAAATTGAAACATTTTGCTGCTCAAAAACGATTACCGTACTTTCAGTGTCAATAAGTATCCACTAGGGTCTCAAAACATGAAACCACTATGGATAAAGAGTCCTTAAAAATTAAAACGGTCAAACTAAAGCTGGATGGTCGTAAAAGTCGTATTTTGTGTGAAAAAGTGTGTAGTTGACGCGCTTTCTCCTTTCATTCAGGATGCAAGCTAGTTCGTGCATGTATCTGATATGCATGAAGAGCAGCAGGAGCAGCAGTAGTAGACGCAGACACAGCAGAAGTCAAAGAATCGCAGTACCGGGACGAGCAATCGTCAGATGCGGGCGACGATGCGTTTGGATGGGACGTTCCCGCACCGGTTTCTTCCCACAAGCGCAAGTTTTTTCGAGGAAACCAAATTCGGGTTTAACAAAAATCTCCATGCCAATGCTGGATAAGATTAGGCTTCATTGAAGGCCAAAACATGGAAGCAAAGCTATTGAATACCAGTGATTTTTTTAAGGAATCGGCTAAACTCTGATTTTACCACTTCAAGATTTCTTGCCCAATCCTGAGGTGACCTTTTACCACTCCGAGAGGGGTGGGGGGGGGGCACCGCCCCCCTGCTGAGGGGTCCGGGGGCCACCCCTCCGTGGAGGTTTAAGGGCGAAGCCCCCGAAGCTCAGAAACAGTATGACTTTGAACTAGCAATTTCTTCATTGAAAATATCCAGTTTTTCAGAATGACAGGAGGGCTGAGTTTTGATACAGAGATAATTGTTTACAATAATTCTTCTGTGAGGACAACCAAGTTCTCATACAAGGATAATACAAATCAAACAGTATGCCTGTAAGGACGTCTAAGGTATGACACAAAGATAATAGTCTAAGAGAATAGAGTTAGTCCATTGCTGCTACCGCTCGTGCTCTGTGGCGAAGGTTGCTGTCATGCGCAGTTTTGTTTACACTCCTCCATGGCATTGTAAGCTGCCACGTTGTTTGTGCGCTTGAGTGTCTGTTCATTTTTTCATGGTCATCAATCTGACGCTTGTGTGTGCCTACATCTATCTGGCAGAGGCTGCAGTGTCACATGTACTTGTTCAGGCTCTCGTTGATTCCTTTGATTTCGAGCCAGACATGCCGAATTTCGCCGCCCTGAAAGTACGCGTCCTGAAAAGTGTTCGTCCCCTGGCCTTTCTTGCCTCTCCAAGACACATCGCTTTGGTCTTTCTTTGGTTGCTCCGACATTTTACCGCAATCGACCGTGAGTGAGCTGAAATAAGCCTTTTGTACTGAGGGGTACGGCCAAGCTGAAATCTGGGATTTTACCACGCTGATCCGACCCCGGAAACCGCTGTTTTACCACGTATCGTGGTATACCACGCCCTAAAAAAATCACTGTTGAATACTATTTGACACTGATGGTATGGTAATTAATTAATTAATGTTTCCTACCAGGATTAAGATATGCAGAATTCCCCTAGCCGGAATAAGAGTTTTTATTCGAAGCAAAACTGGAAAGTAAAAGATTTTGCCTTGGCGTAGCTAAAAAAAAAAGTTTACGGCAAAATCGTATGTATGCCTTTGGGTCCCGCAATTACGATGGTCAGCTTTGGTACGTTAGTTGAAGGGGCCGTCTACCGTACTGTTCCTTCTGCAATGCTACAATCGCTGAAAAGTTGGGGTCATGGACTATTGGTACATCAGTGCAGCAAGGTTTAGGGTTTGCAGTTTAGGTTTTGCTGACAAAGCATCCAGCCTTAGGGCATTTAAGATTTGTTCTGTGTTGGCCCAGCAACCGCCCAAGGCAGTGGTCCACAGCCCAATTCAATTAACACTGGTGGCCGAGGGGGGGGCAAAAAAAAAAGGTGGGGACCCCATCCCCCCCCCCAAAAGGTGGGGACCCCATCCCCCCCCCAAAAAGGTGGGGACCCCATCCCCCCCCCAAAAGGTGGGGACCCCATCCCCCCCCCAAAAAGGTGGGGACCCCATCCCCCCCCCCAAAAAGGTGGGGACCCCATCCCCCCCCCAAAAGGTGGGGACCCCATCCCCCCCCCAAAAGGTGGGGACCCCATCCCCCCCCCCCAAAAGGTGGGGACCCCATCCCCCCCCCAAAAGGTGGGGACCCCATCCCCCCCCCAAAAGGTGGGGACCCCATCCCCCCCCCCAAAAGGTGGGGACCCCATCCCCCCCCCCAAAAGGTGGGGACCCCATCCCCCCCCCCAAAAGGTGGGGACCCCATCCCCCCCCCAAAAGGTGGGGACCCCATCCCCCCCCCCAAAAGGTGGGGACCCCATCCCCCCCCCCAAAAGGTGGGGACCCCATCCCCCCCCCCAAAAGGTGGGGACCCCATCCCCCCCCCAAAAGGTGGGGACCCCATCCCCCCCCCAAAAGGTGGGGACCCCATCCCCCCCCCAAAAGGTGGGGACCCCATCCCCCCCCCAAAAGGTGGGGACCCCATCCCCCCCCCCAAAAAGGTGGGGACCCCATCCCCCCCCCAAAAGGTGGGGACCCCATCCCCCCCCCAAAAGGTGGGGACCCCATCCCCCCCCCCAAAAGGTGGGGACCCCATCCCCCCCCCCAAAAGGTGGGGACCCCATCCCCCCCCCCAAAAGGTGGGGACCCCATCCCCCCCCCCAAAAAAGGTGGGGACCCCATCCCCCCCCATAAAGGTGGGGACCCCATCCCCCCCCAAAAAAGGTGGGGACCCCATCCCCCCCCCCAAAAGGTGGGGACCCCATCCCCCCCCCAAAAGGTGGGGACCCCCCCCCCCCCCAAAAAAGGTGGGGACCCCATCCCCCCCCTTCCAAAAAGGTGGGGACCCCATCCCCCCCCCCAAAAAGGTGGGGACCCCATCCCCCCCCCAAAAAGGTGGGGACCCCATCCCCCCCCCAAAAGGTGGGGACCCCACCCCCCCCCCCAAAAAGGTGGGGACCCCATCCCCCCCCCCAAAAAAGGTGGGGACCCCATCCCCCCCCAAAAAGGTGGGGACCCCATCCCCACCCCAAAAAGGTGGGGACCCCATCCCCCCAATAAAATCGAGCACCCAAGCTTACCACCCACCCACCCCCCGCCTCCGGAACCCATTGAAATTCAAATCTCTCAGTCAAAATTCAAAATTACAGGGCATGTAAGGGGTGTTTTTTTATCAGCTCGTCAAGGCGCTTCTACTGGTATATTTCAATTTGTTAGGTGAATGACCATTTATGCCAACAGTCAATTTGGTTGCTGGGCTCAGCCAGGCTACTGAGTGCCGACCTTTGCTCGCTAGCGATCACAATTCATACCAACAGTCAATTTGGGTACTGAGCTCAGCCAAGCTATTGACTACCGACAACTTCTAGCTAGCGATCACATGTTTCCAGAAGGCAGATGGCCTGGATGGCGGTGGCAATGCGATGGCATCAGCCTTCATCTTGGCCATGAGCTCCCTCACAGCCTTCTTCCTCGCCCTCAGCGGGACCTCTTTGCCCACTACTCCCTCCAATTCCTCCACCGTCACCGCGTAGCTTGCCACATCTGCCTCCGCCAGCTGCTGATCGGGATGGGCTGTCAGCATGTGATCAAGGTCGTGATAGCTCCAGACCCACGGGCGGGGGACGGGCGGATCCCTGCTCCTGCAGACATGGCATGGCACTGGCCTGTTGGTGCAAGGATTGGCGGCTGACGCCTTCTCCGCTGAGGCGTAAGACATCTTGTGGTGCAGAGGGCATGCAGAGCTGACTTTCACGGTACTGCTGTTAGAGCCCTTTCCCTTTCCCAGGCTCTGACCTGCACATGCCAGAGTCCCGGTCTCCACACACACTGCACCACAGAAGCTACAAGCTTCATCAGCATGAGGCTCCAAGCTGCAGGCTGCGCCACATTGGCCCAACAAGATATGGCGTGCGACGTGCAAGCGCATAGCGGATAACTTGACCTTCTTGGACCCACACCCAGCCACCCTGCTGTCCACAAGCACATCCTTGGCTGCTGATGGCCCATGCTGATCCTGGCGCTCCTCTAGCTGCTGAGGCACCCTGTTGCAAAGAGGCCATAACTTGGCCTCACTGCCTCTGTAAGGGAACTCAGCAGACAGATTGACGCTGTGAGGGGCAGCTGGCGGAAGCTGGCCTGGCACCCCCCCTGCTTGGGTGAGCAGAGCTGCCAAGATGCAGTCCAGAGTAGATGCCTCGCACCTTGCCACGACATGCGGTGTATCTGGAGACAGAGAGGCTGTCATGGCGAAGGGGAAGGCTCTGTGGGCAGCCACCTTTAGCTGCCCGCCAGTCTTGCCCATCCACTCAGATGCAGCATCTGACCCATCCTCCGCGTCGCCTCCAGAGTACCTCAGGTGCATAAGCACCCCAGTCACCTGAGCGGCATCCATCAGCAGCTGCTCCGGTGTCATCTCGCCAACACTATACAGCCCCCCCTTCGCCGTGGGGACCTGGAGCACATCAGCTCTGAAGACTGCCAAGGCCAGCACCCCGCCGCTTGAGACCAGCACGGCAAAGGGGTCCCGCGCCATGAAGGATGCTAGGCTGTGCCAATCCGCTGCTGCCACCGAAGAGCTGGTTCTGGCCAAGCCGGACACTCGCTTCAAGCGGTCTGTTGACCGGGGGTGCCGTATTATCGCGTGATATCGCGGAAGCTGCCATGCATTCCCTCCCATTCTGGTGGCGTCTGACGTTTGCAGGGTCAGCGGATTTGAGGACCTTGCCACAACGACCACAAGTGATCGGTTCATTCATGATCCACCAGACCAACACCACCATGTGCTGCGTATAATTCAGCTCTTTCTAAGGCTGACTCAGCTGGTTTCGGGGTGTGTCCAATGGGGCCAAACCCTCAGTGTGGGGGGGCAGGGGGTCATGTGGTAATTCAAGCAACATTTTAGGAAGTAAATGGACTCATGTTGGCAAGACGAACACAGAGGTGCCGCTGCCAGCCTCAACAGACCTCCACAAAAAAAGATACGAAGTTGAAAAACAAAATCAAATATTGGATTTTTGGGGAGACCCCCCCCCCCCCCCCAACTTTGCCCCCCCATATCTCCCATCACCTGGGCCATTTTTTTTTAAACAGCTATGGAACGCTCTCGTTAAGCTCTACAAAAAGGGGGATGGGGTCGATTTTTTGTTTTTGCCCCCCCCTCGCTGGTGGCTTCCTTAATTCATGTTCCATGGTACAAACCGCATTCTGCCTTCAAACAAATACAGGCTGAGTTCTCAATTCACACTTCATGGTGCACACTAAGTAATCACTGAGGACCTCCTTAATTCACACCTGATTCACACCTCACGGCACAAATAAAAACTGACAGAGTTCCCATATCCTCATTGTCCACATAAAATAATCAACGAGGGCTTCTTCAGTTCACACCTGATTCAAACCTCATGGTGCACTTCAAAATAATTCACATGCCCTCGGTTTCACTGGATGGCCATCCAGTGTAACTGAGGACCGGTGATTGTTTCCATGGGGCCATGGGGGAGGTGTTTGATGGATCGATGGCCATGGTAGGAGAGGTCCATTGATGGGCTACGGCTACCAAAATGGTGGGCAAGGTGTTTGATGCACTGAAGTTCGATACTCGGTTTCACTGGAAGGGCCTGGAGTTGCATGGTGCATGGTTATGGACTGATGGACGGTACGAGGCGTGTTGCGACCGTCCCGGAGCGATTAGCACAGTGATGTCGCAATCGCCTATCAATTGTTCAGCCCATTTCTCATTACCAATGTCTCCACTGTGCGCCTTTGTAGAATTCGACAGAACACAATTTCAATGGGCACTCGCTTTCACTAGATGGGACAGGAGTTTCATGGCGCATTGTTCATTGGCCGTGGTAGTAGTGGTCCATAGGTTCAGGTGGGCGGCGGGTGCCTTGAAGCATGGTAGCACGATACGGCATGATACGGCGAAATACGGCACAGGTTTAGCCGGATTGTACTACCAAAGTGCCATGATACGGCACGATACGGCACAGGTTCAGCCAGATTTTGCTACCATGCCTTGCAGCCTGCTGCCATGCACTCGATGTTGCAGTTTCTAAGCGCCCACCCAATTGAAGGAGGGGGGGGGGCTGACTCAATTTGATGGGCCGGTGGGGAATGCCAAGAGCGCCAGATCTGTCTTTAAGTTTTCTTGGATCCAGCCCCGTGGCTCCTTCTCCTTTCCGGGACTGAACGGGGTAATTTGGATTTTTGGTTTTGAGTAGGCGACATGTCTTACCTGGACTAGGTAGGCCAGTAAAGCTACGTGCGCCGCAGCTGAAAACCACTTTTGGGTCAGGAGCAGGAGGAGCGTCAGCACGACCTGGCCCGCGTACTCAGCCGGGACGAAGCGGTTCACCGCCGTAGCGCAGTCAAAGGGGTTTGTGTGGTCTTGCTCCAGGTCCGTCAGTTGGAGCATCTGTGGGCGCATGCATGCGATGCTGTCAAGGGGGAATCGCCTGTGCTGTAGGCAATACTAAATCCAGATCGGCCATGCAAGCTTGTGCGTCATGTCATCATGGGACGCACTGTCATCATTTGAATCTGGAGGCCATGCATGCAAGCGTGTCACGTGACCATGTGCCCCTGAAAGCGGTCCATGCAGGTGCAGGGCTGCCATGTCACCATGCGACTCAAAAAGCTAGCCATGCAGGTGTGCCATATGACTCCCCATATTCGGATCAGTCCTCGACCACTGGCCGTACCGTGAACATAGCTTTCCCCAGCAACGCCGATTGGAGGATGAAGGCAAACATCCACGTGAGAAATTCGAAGCTCATGACGCTTTAGTCGGGAGGAGATCCCTCTGCCTCGAATCACAGTAAGGATACAGAAGGGAAGAAGGCCGGAAGAAGGCGCTAAAGCGTGGCTTTGTGGAGCAAGGTGGAGTTGGAGGAATTACAGTGGGTCGACCGCTGAGCAGCCGTGATCCTTAGGACATGTCAAAACTGAAATCTAAGTTTGAAAGAGAGTGAAATGGAGTATCTCGATGGAGCGAGGAGGGGTCGGAGGGAAGGCCACGGGTCGGCAGATCAACAGCTGCGCCTGGTCCCAACTGTCCAGATCGGGTTCGGGTGTCCAAACCCAGGACCCGGCTTGATTGCGATGCGCTCGATTTCAGCACGATGCCGCCTCACCAGAATTGTCGTTGCCACCCTTGCTGATCCCCAGGCCAAGCTGAGGTGTGATCAAGCCTCAGATCGTCAATTCAAAAAAACAAAAAGACGAAATGGCGTCGGCTGTGACACAAGGCTTACTGCTGCTGTTCTGCGTCGTCGGTATTTACTCGGCCTACTTGACACAAGGCGTCGTATCAGAGCACCTGCAGCTCAAGAAATACGGCGAGGAGGCCGAGCGGATGACGCACCTAGAAGCCTTGAACGGAGCGCAGAGCCTGTGCTGCTTCCTGTGGGCCTGGATCATCCTGCAAGTGATGTTGATCACGGGCCACATCAAGCCGGGCGACACCGCGCATTGGCACGACTACTGGAAGGCCGGCATCACGAACAGCATCGGGCCCGCGCTTGGCATGGTCGCGCTGAAGAACATCACGTACTCTGCGCAAGTGCTGGTGGGTCAGGCTGCCTTGCGCATGGCTCACAGTGTGCACCTGTCAATTTACAAGCCACCCGCATGGTAGCCTGCTGCTTGTGCTGGTGAGTCAGGCAGGATGGCGCATGGAGTACACGCACAGTGTGCACCAGCCGATTTCCTGGCCCCGCATGGCTATCTGCAGCAAGTGCTGGTGAGCCAAGGGCTAGCGCATGGAGTACGCAGTGCAGTGGGTGCATGCGCTAGGAAATACAGCTCCCTGCATGGCTGCTAGCTGAGCATGAGCGACCTTGTGAGGCTGGCTGGTGCATGGTGCCCCCTGCACCCTAGTCAATCTTAGTGCTGCCTGCTACTTGTTCTGGTGTGTCATTGGCTGGTAGGCTGGCGCACAGTGCACCCTGCACACGATTCAGCCCTCAAGTCCTACATGGCTCTGCCAGCTGAGCATGAACATCCTTGTGAGGCAGACTGGCGAATGGTGCAATCTGAAAGCAGTAGTCAGTCTCCCAACTCCCTGCATGGCTGCCTGCTGAGCAGTGGGCACAGTGTGCGGGGCAACCTGCGCTGCACTTCAGTGACAGCCCGGCCTACAGCCAGCTGGGCTTGGTGCAGGAAGGCCTGCTGCTTGGGCCAACGGGCCTAGGCCCCGTCTAGGTTTTGTCTTGATCGGCACAGTTGTTGGCTGCCCAGCCAACTTCCTAATTGGTCTGGTGCCCACTTACAAAAGGCTGGCAAGTGGCAGCCCGTGGCCCGGACGGCTATTAGACAGATACAGCATTGTTTGAGCAAACTGTTGATTTGGGGTCCAATGTTGACTATACCAGGGTTCATATCAGGTACAGGGGCACAAACGGTAATAGCGGCAGCAGCAGGAACTGCAGGAGCAACAGCAACAGGAGCAGCAGTAACAACAGCAGTGGCAGCAACAGCAACATCGGCAGAAGGAGCATCAGGAGCAATAGCAGCAGCAACAGCAGTAACAGTAGCAGCAGCAACAGCAGAGGCTGCAAGTGGGGCTGAGGCTACAGCAGCTGCGGCAGCAGTAGCAACACCAGCAGCACCAGTAACGGCTGCAAGTGGGGCTGAGACTGCAGCAGGAACAGCAGCAGCAACAGTAGCGGCTACTAATGGGTCTGAGGCTGCAGCAGCTGCGGCAGCAAAAGCAAAAGCAGCAGCAGCAGTAGTGGCAGCTAAAAGTTAGGCTGAGGCTGCAGCTGCAGAGGCAGTTGGGGCTGCTGCTGCTGCAGCTGGGGTGCCCGGAGCTGCCTGCACGCCAGCTGTAGCAGAACTTATAGCGGCGATTCCCCACACTTCTTTCTCTAAGAGATGGCAGGCAGAGGATTATTCACGAATAAGGTACTGTAGATTTGATTTGCCTTCCTTTTAATGCCGCCCTCAGGGCATATTATCGACCCAAAATCTTAATTTCTGACTGAAAACTGGCGTCGACAATCGATGGCTAGCATATTCATGGATCCCTCAACCCCAAACAATGTGAATTATGAGCGAAGGCAAAGCAAATTTACGGTAATTCTGTATTCTGTATTGTTCAAAACTGGATTTGTTCAAAACTGTTTTCCCCCCCCGCGGTGCACCCAAATATTTGTATTTTTGAATCATATTCGGGCAACAAGAGGCAGAGCAGTATTTCTTTCAGTGTGCGCAAGATTCCCTTTGGGGGGCTCCCGGCGGCCATTGCCAGATTGATTGGGACCAAACCTTGACCGACCTATGGCCGGTGGTCCTAGCAGGAAGGCTTGCTGCACCAGCCCCCCGCGGCTGTACGCTTTTAGGCAGCTGAACCGCGTCCAAAGTGCGATCAAACGAATACTGATGCGGAGTCGCCCCCTCTGTCGCCCCCCTCTGTGCCCTGCTCCCCCCGCAGGTCAAGTCGTGCAAGATGGTCCCGGTGATGATCATGGGCACGCTGATCGGGGGCAAGCGGTACAGCGCGTTTGAATACGTTTGCATGTCGCTCATCGGCGTGGGCGTCGCGCTGTTTGGCAGCAAGAGCAGCCACAAGGTGTCCAGCAAGCTACAGAGTGCCAACATGCCGCTTGGATATGGCCTGTGCCTGGCAAACCTCGTCCTTGACGGTGCGAGAGGTTACGGGACGGGGCGGGATTTAGGGGGGGTAAAGTTTGCTCAATCTGTTGCTGGGTTATGAGGGTTTAGGTTGTGGGGTGTGCTAAAGTTGTTGTTACAAAGTTGACGCAACCACCCACAGCCCTCTGGGAAAAGGCCAGACAGAGCGAAACGGGAGGAGACCACATACGAAAACCGAAACAAGCACCAGAGAACAAACAGAAATGCCAGCAACAGAGACAACGGACGGACCACGGGCGACACCAAAGCAATGACACCAAACCAACACCAATGGACAGGCAAGGAGCCAACATCAATAACACGGACACAGAGGGGACCAGAAAGCAAAGCCAGCAAGGAGAGCGAAAACCTGTCTTAGGGTTTGGGGCGGGTGAAGGTTATGTGTTGTGGTGACGCTCCAGAAGGAGATGGAAGCGAGGGCTTTCAAACCATGTGGATGCATTTGGACCCTATCCCATAAAATCCTTAACCCAACTAAATCAGTGGCATATGCAAATGACCTGGTTTAGGTGTGTAGGCTTTTTGAATACAACTTATACTGGCAGTGGCCTCTGTTTCTTGTAGGGTGCTTGTAGCACTAGGTCTACCACGGCTCAGCTAAAATGTAGTCAGAGGACCTGGCTGACTGGCTCTGCTCAGCTCTGCAGTCTACACCCTCTCCAAGTTAAGGATGTAGGGCTTGGCTGGACCTAAAATCCGGTGGGCTGCTTCTGCTGTGCTGTACACCCTGTCCTGGTTTAGGATTTAGGGCTTGGCTGGACCTTAAACCCTCAAGGCCTCAAACCTGAACCCTGAACCCCATGGCCTGCGACATCACCCGGGGAGGCTCTCTCTGATTTGCTCTGAGCCTCTCTCTTTCCGGACGTCATATATTGTCCAGTCCATTGGGTGTCAAATGGGCATGGAACTTGTACCTGCAAACCAGAAGGTGTAATCTGGACCGATCGATGGGTGGAGCATATTGTACGACGCCGGACAAGGATGGCATAAGGCATGTACCCGCAAACCAGGGGGTCCGACCAGGGACGTATTGAGCCGGTCAGCCGGGCACTGGTAGCCTGAGGCATATACCTGAAAACCAGGGGGGCCAACAAGGAACATGTCTGGACTCTGGACACTGGTCTCATAAGACTTGCAAGCGTCAGCAACACCTCTCCCGATTCCAGCGCTGAGACCAATGTCCCGTCTTAGAGGAGATGGCGGGGAGACAAAGCCAAGCACGCTCTTAAACCTGGCTCTGAACAAGCTGGCCTGGCCTTATGCAGGGTGATGGGTTTAGACGCCACCCGAGAATATGCTATGCTAAACCTTCAACCACAGCCCTGAATAAAGTCAAGCCAGGGGCCCTCTCATCGCCCCGTTGTCCAGGCCCCATGGCCCTCCTTGTCCTCCACTGTTTGCTGCGCGCGGACTACGCGAGCACCACACAGGAGATCAACCTTAACCCTAACTGAAGTCAAGCCAGGCCCTCTCATCAACCCGTTGTCCAGGCCCCATGGCCCTCCACTTGTCCTCCACTGTTTCCTGCGCACGGGCTACGCGAACACCATGCAGGAGATCAACAAAAGCGGTTATAAATGAACTAGCACCCATGCTTCTATATATGCACAACCCTGTTTGCTGCATGCAGGCTACACAAACGCAGCCCGTGACAAGATCAACAAAAGCGGTTATAAATCAACTAGCACCCATGCTTCTAAATATGCACAACCCTGTTTGCTGCATGCAGGCTACACAAACGCAGCCCGTGACGAGATCAACAAAAAGGACTCGCAGGCCTTTTCGTGCCCCGCTCTGTTTGCTGCGTGCAGGCTTTATACAAACGCGGCCTAGGATGACATCAACCACAAGGACTTGGGCCTTTTCGTGCCCCGCTCTGTTTGCTGTGCGTGCAGGCTGTACACAAACGCGGCCCAGGATGACACCAACCACAAGCACCTATGCCCTCCCCGCACTAGCATGCATGCCTTATTCTGCCCACTCCGTTTCCCGCACGTAGGCTACACAAACGCGGCCCAGGACGACATTAACCACAAGCACCCATGCTGTTTTTGCCCCCCACTCTATAGGCTACACAAACACAGTCCAGGATGAGATCAACATGAAGCAACGATGCGCCTCCTACCCCGCTCTGTTTGCTGCGTACAGGCTACACAAATGCAAGCTGTGACAACATCAACTACAAGTACGCAACCCTTATTTCCCCCGCTCTGTTTGCTGCGTACAGGCTACACAAACGCGGCCCAGGACGACATCAATCACAAGCACCTATGCCCTCCTTGCACTCGCACGCAAACTTTGTTTCCCCCGCTCTGTTTACAGGCTACACTAACGCGGCCCAGGATAGCATCAACCACAAGCACCCGAAGAACCCTCCGATGCACATGATGTGTTGGATGAACTTCTGGACCACCGTGTACTACGGCGCGTACCTTTTTGGGGCGACAGGCGCGGGGAACGGGCTGCTCAGCTTCTGCATGAGGCACCCCGAGGCGGCGTGGGACGTCACGCTGTTCTGCATCTGCGGCGCATTTGGACAGGTGCGACAACGGCAAACCTGTGTGGGTGAACAGGTGCTGTCGTAGAGAGGTTAATGTTTTGCCCTAGACCTGTAACTGCCTGCTCTGCAGGCTGTAAATGCCAGCTGCCCAGTCTCTAACTGCCTGCTCAGCAATGTGTAACTGCCTTCTCTCCAGTCTGTAACTGCCAGCTCCCCTGTTTGTAACTGCATTTTTTTTCAGTCTGCCGCTGCCTGCTCCGCAATGTGCCGCTGCCAGCTCCCCGGTTTGTAACTGCCTGTTTACCAGTCTACCACTGCCTGCTCTGCAAGGTGGCATTGCCTGCTCCTCAGATTGTAACTGCCTGCCACACAATGTGTAACCACCTTCTCTCTAGTCTGTAACTGCCTGTTTCCCAGTCTGTCGCTGCCTGCTCCGCAATCTATAACTGCCTGTTTCGCATCCGCAATTTACACTGCTGGGCAAACTCAGTTTGGGGTAGAGGTGTATGCCTTATATGCCTTATATGCCCATGCCGCGGATGGCGCATGCGAGCAGAGTTTGCTGGGGTGCATGCGAGCATAGTGTGTTAGGGCGCATGTGTGGCATTGGGGGTCCTGCTTCGATTGCTAGGGTGGCAGCGGGCATGGGTGGTTAATGCGGGCACAGGTCTCCTGCGTCAGTTGACGCCCCATGGACTCTACTGTCCATTTTTTGTTTCTCATGGGACTGGGGAGCGCCTCGTTTAAGGCCTCGCACTCCTGCACTGGCGGTATGACCACTAGCGTCTCATTCTTACCTTTGCTATCTGTAGCACAACACAGTTTGTCCTGGCTGGTTTTCATTCTACGTAGCACCCGCTCATTCCCTGTGAGCAGCTCTTCATTTCCTCCTGGCTTGATGTCCCTGATACCTGCACACGCCTCCTGGCTAATATCCTGCTTATACCTCAACATCCCGCGCCTGCTCCTTCTTTGTGTGAGGTTTTTTTTGTCTCCTGGCTGATGTCCCTGATACAGTGACATCCTGCACTCGCTCCTCCCCTGTGCGTAGCTCTTCATTGTTTCTTGGCTGATGTCCACGACACCCTGCACTCCCTCCTGGCTAATGCCCTGCTTTTCCCTGATACCCTGCACCTGCTCCTTCCTTGTGAGCTGCTTTGTTTGTCGCCTGGCTGATATCCCGCTTATATTCCCGGTGCCCTACACCTGCCACCTGGCTGAAATCCTGCACTCACTCCTCACCTGTGCACAGCTCTTCATCGTTTCTTGGCCGATGCTCCCGGTTCCCAGCACACGCCTCCTTGCTGATATCCCCTAAGACCCCCGGTGCCCTGCTCTCGCTCCCCCCTATGTGTAGCTATTCATCTTCCTTACCATCAAGACTTTTGGATCCCTCATCAACACGCTCGTCTGCACGACCCGCAAGTTCTTCAACATCCTCATCTCGGTCGTGTGGAACGCAAACCCGCTGCTGTCCAACCAATGGGTCGCCGTCGCGATGGTGTTTGTGGGACTCATCGCCTCGTCGCTAGCCAAGACGGGGAAGCACAGTAAGACTAAGAGGGCGTGACGGAGGCTTAAAGTAACGGAGAAGGAGTGAGGGAGCTTAGAAGTAACGGAAAAGGAGTGATGAAGAGGGAGAGTAATTCAAGAATGCTAAAAGTAAAGGAGGCCCACGTTGTTAGCAAAGGAACAGAAGCACTGTGTGCTTAAGGAGCCATGGCCGGTGTAACGGAGGCCACACGTCGTCGGCCTGGATGGGGAGGCAGAGTGAGAGTGTTGAGGTTCCATCCGGAACCTCCAGACCTGAGGAGCAGCCTGGGGCCCTTTGTGACAGTGCTACACCTCGAGGGCGGGAGAGCTGGCATGGGGAGCTAGGGGGGATGGGTGAAGGCAGGGCCTCATGGCTGGACCAGGTCGTTATCTACAGAGCCTTTTAGATCTCCAGATTTTGAACAACTGAGGCTCTGGAAGGCTCAGCTGATGAAGGTGGCGGCGGCCGTTGCGCCGTCTGGGGGGTCCAGATGGAGGCGGGTGGCGGCTGCGCCGTCTGGGGGGTCCAGATGGAGGCAAGTGGCCGCTGCGCCGTCTGGGGGGTCCAGATGGAGGCAAGTGGCCGCTGCGCCGTCTGGGGGGTCCAGATGGAGGCAAGTGGCCGCTGCGCTGTCGGGGAGATCCAGATGGATCCGAGGCTTGATGGATGTGGATGGACACGTGGATCGAAGGCTCTTGATGGACATGAGATCCGGGAGATCCAGGTGGATCCGAGTTCAAGATGAATTAGAGCCATGGCATGTACTGGGATCCCCAAGGTCGAGAAGATCTAGACAGATATGAGATCTGGAGGATCCAGGTGGATCCGAGGTCAGGAGCATGTAGACGGATATGAGATTGTGTGGTGAAGGGATGAGGTCATTCACCTAGTCTGATATTATAGCTTGAGGAAAGGACTTGGTGAGCTTCTGAGCGATAGATACACATGCTGAGGATAGGAGTACGCATGCCGAAGATCGGAGCCGCATGTTGTTGAGGGTGAAGGTAAGAGACGGTTGTCTCCTAACCTTCGGGTTACCTCTCGTTAGCACTCGATCTGAAGGGCAGTGCAATCAGCTGCCGTGATGGGGCAAACGCGATTTAAATCATTTCTGACATCACATTTTTTGTTGTAGGCTTGCTTTGCCTTCGCCTCGCCTGATTTTTATCAGATATCTTGTACTGTTGCTCTTCAGCCCATTATTGAGCCAAACATATACGTGTATACGATGTAAGCCATGGATGGCAAGACGACTACTTCATGTGAGCATTGTGTCAAACTCTTAAATTTCAGCGGCAACTCATCAGATCTAGGGAACCATCGACAGGGAAGTAGTGCAAGAGAGGCGCTGAACGGCTGGCCAAGAAGGCCTCATTCTTTCAGCGCACGATTTTATGTTTATTCCCTGCTCCTCCTCCCGCTACACCTGCGGCTACCGTACATGCTGCTGTTGCTGTAGAGGCTGCTGCTGCTGTTGTCGAGACTACTGCACCAGCAACTGAGGCGACACCCGAGAGCCCGCCGCAAATCCTATCCCCTGACGAAGCGACCCCATTCAGTTTGAGGGGGTGCTGGGCAACGAGGTATCTATTAAGGAATGCAAGAAGCACAAGGGCAAGGCACTCAAGGGGCACATGTGACATGTCCAAGCTCAAGTTAGAAGCTAGTGTGCTGCCTTAACTCCACGTTTCTGGAGCATTTTCATGATCTCTAGCCAGGGTGGCCAGGTGGGTACGCAGGTCAGTGACCGATATCGCAGGCTGGATCCCATATCTGCTCGATGTTTTCTTGTTTGGACATTTGACATTTGATAACTAGCAAGATTGATTAATACCACGAGCCACGCATAGATCAGCTGGTGGGATTAGATCCCTTTGGCACCCGGTAATTCTGCGTTTTGACTGAGAAATTAAGGTTTGAATGGATTCCGGAGCCAGGCGCGAGGGTGGGTTGGTTGTCAGCTTGGGGTCGATTCACATTATTTTCATGATGGGGGTTTTAACTTTTTGTGTTTTGCCCCCACTCGTTTGAGGGTAGTAGGGATGGCAGTTCAAACCTACGGTAGCTTGACTCTTGCCACAATATGCATTAATATGATTTAAATGGAGTAAATAGCTGGCGCGAGCTTCAAGTGATTTTTAAACGGTGTGGAGTACGACTTGCAAGCAAGTTGTCATATCACTCAAAACGGATCCAAGGGGGTCTCCTTGACACACTCAATTTTAAGGGTCGAGAAATTGCCACGTTCGGTCACTGTAGTGTAGCAAAAGCCACGTTACAAGCTGGTCTGTATAAATCTTTGATGGGTATATAGCTTGCCAAATAATTAAATCACACGTGGTCTAGTGAACGTAACTCGCGTCGCTTTGGCGATCTCTTTATTTCTTTCTATACCTGCAGGAGTTCTGGTCGAACAGCAAGAAATTAACATGAGCATAAGCAATAAACCCATACCGACTATTGGAGACAAAATTTAAAACGACTGGTAGGTCCCGGTATCAGAGTCCGCTTTGCTTAAATAATCTAAGTTACCGTATGAATCGTTGCTCCACACGGACATAACTATCCAGTGAGAAATATTCCAACATTTGTTTTTATTGAATTCTTATAATTAGAACTGAACTTTCAAATCGGTCTGCGACCTCGGTAATTAGGCACCACGGTACTGCATCAGCAGGGTACAGCATTCCGCTAAAAACATGGCGAATTGGTCAATTCGCGGTAAATGGGTGGGTGACATGACGGACATGTGCCAGACGCCCCGATGATGTTCGATGTGGTTTTAGACTTGGGGTGATGCTTGACAGAGCGAAATTAAGCATGGCGGGTTTAGTGGGCTTTCATCGTGTCTGGACCTGACTGGTGGACGGGACGCGCACTTGCGTCGACCTGTCCAATTTCCGAACGTACGGCAATTGGCATTATTCTGGATCTCGCTGCCCATGCCCCTCAAGTGCGCTGTTAGGGACGTACATGATGCTGCATATCAAGTAGATTCATCAACATCCGTTTTCAGGGGTCAACATGGACGCAGCAGATCCATCAGATAGCTCCAGCTCCAGCTCTGGCGTTGCCATACTGATACGAAAGATAAACCAGCGATTTCAAACAATCCTAGATAGATGCAGCCCCCACATCACCCCGAGATGGACGGCCCTCGTGGTCTCGATCCTCATTTACGTCGTCCGTGTGTGGGCTCTTCGTGGCTTCTACATCGTGTCCTATGGACTCGCGATCTACAACCTGAACCTACTGCTGGGCTTCCTCACGCCCCAGTTCGATCCCGACTCGGAAGGTCCCGTGCTGCCGACAAAGACAGAGGAGTTCAAACCTTTCGTCAGACGCCTACCCGAATTCAAATTCTGGTGAGGGCGGACAGTGAAGCTCCACAAGCGGCCAAATGCTTTGAGTATTGTCTGGGAAGCATGACAAGCGCATAAGTGACATGGTAAAGTAGTTATGCCAATGCTTCATCGCCCACATGCGAGGTCACGCCATGCATGCGCTTGCACGACCTCCATGTGACGATGCGCTCGCCAAGGCAATCCAAGCATGCTTTTCCGCAATCTCC
This sequence comes from Limnomonas spitsbergensis, assembly GCA_037349105.1. Taxonomy (NCBI): domain Eukaryota; kingdom Viridiplantae; phylum Chlorophyta; class Chlorophyceae; order Chlamydomonadales; genus Limnomonas; species Limnomonas spitsbergensis. Next base: position 5,070,232 of record JAYJMM010000114.1, read on the forward strand.
TTTAGACCCTGTGCGTGACAAGCATATACGTCAGTCCAAAAAGCACGCATGCCCTTGACAAACAGTCTATGGCAGGAGGCAACGCTGCCTCCTCTGCAAAAAACTTCCACATGCCCTATAAGGCAAGAGCGCACGCATATAGAGAAAATTTGGATCATATCTTGACCCTCACTTGCCGATGCAGCTCGCTTGAACCATCAACCCTAAACCCTCACTGGCCGCCACTGCGTCTGATCCCCCGCAACCTTCCGCCGAAACAGGTACTCATCGATTAAGTCGATCTCCATCGGCTTCTTCATGACCTTCTTCAGCATGTTTGACGTGCCGGTCTTCTGGCCAATTCTGCTGCTCTACTGGTGAGAGGACGACCCTAGAGCTGTGCCCTCCTAGGAAAGTATCCAGTGCCTTGCCAAGACAGGATAAGAAGAAAGGAAAGCTGCGCCCCATGAGCATATGCGGGACAAGGGAACAGCGCAGCTTCGGGCAGGCGGGGAATGGATGTATCACATGATTATGAAAAATCCAGCACCCTGGCATAAAATAAATTATATTATACTGTAGATTTGCTTTGCCTTCCTTAAGAATCAACGCTGTCTGGGGACCCATAGATTTTCTACTAAGTATCAATTGTCGACGCCGGGTTTCACTCAAAAATCAAGAGTTTGTGCTGACAGATCGAATCTACGGTAGTCCACATCCAGGGAAATAATCGGGTGCCCTGCTTGGAGGGGAAGAGATCCAGCGCCCTCTCCGGAAAATATCCTGCGCCATACCAGGACAGGATCGGATCTAGCGCCCTGCCGGGGCCGGAAGAAATTTAGCACCCTGCCTGGGAGGGAAGAAATCTAGCAAAGGGTGAAATATGCGCTGCCCTACCAAAATGAGGGGAGATCTAGCGCCGTCTCATAAAGATAACCAGTGCGCTGCCAGGAGGAGATTCAGCGCCTGGTTGAGTGTGCTTGCCTGCCAGCTCATGCACGTTGCGGCACGTCTGAGGGACAACAAAATGCTCTCTGGGTGCCAGGCTCCTGGAGTAATTTTGAATCGCGGCCTCCCTTTGAATACCACCGACGCCGGCCGATGTCGAAGTCATCTGAGTTTGCTTTGATGAAGTAAATGATTGCTGTTTCACCCTTTTATTTGAAGATTCATTGCCTCTTATAACTTTCCCGGACAACAGCATTTGTGTTCTTGATTTTGTTGCTCCCTGCAGAGTCAGCGTAATATCAAAATTTACCTGTGACCAGGCTACCAGACTGCGCAGCTGTGCTTTGTCGTCCTCCTGTGAATAAAGTATTTCCTGAAGCATGGGTATATTTCCAAAGTGTGCCGCGCATGCCCGTGACCATGCGGACGGATGTTATGGGCGCTCTTCACATTTCCTTTCATGGTCATCCAGCTACATCACAGGCTATGGCCAGGGGGGGGGCTGGTGCAGCAAGCCCTGCTGCCTGGTCCACCTGCCATGGACCCATCATGCTTTGGTCCCCATCGGCCCAGTGGTGGCTGCCCAGTAGCCCTTAAAAGCAGGAGCTGTGTAACGGTACTTCCAAAACTGGGCTGCCGACTGGCCGCACTAAAATATTTGCCTGGTACTACGCACCAATATAAGCTCTGGCGATTTTGAATACGCACCGGCTCCTCACGTAAGCATCTGCCGCCTCGGTTCCTTTCCTCCCTGCTGCAGAGCAGAGACAAGGGAGACGTAGGAATGGTAGGATACCGCCCCCATGTTGTGGACTGGCTATTGCTTCTGGCCAACTGTTTCCCCCATTCCCCTCTTCCTTTTCCTCCTTCTTCTGACCCACCATTGCCCCCCTTGTCCTCCTTCTGCCCACCCATTGCCCCCCTTCCTCTCCTCATCCTTCTTCTGCTCAACCATGGCCTCCCTCCTCATCCTCGTTCCTCCTTTTTCTGCCCGACCACTGCTCCCCTCCGCCCTCTGCTCACTCATTGCCTCCCTCCCCATCCTCGGGCCTCCTCCGTCTGCCCAGCCACTGCTCCGGTGCTCCTCTCTCAACTATCGGCCCTCGTCGTTCTGCCTGACCACTGCCCCCCTTCTCTTCTTTGTGCTCTCAAGGTTCATACTCTTCTTCGTCACGATGAAGCGGCAAATCATGCACATGATCAAGTACAAGTACCTGCCCTTTTCATTCGGGAAGAAGGTGAGGGACAGATGTTAGCGCCTTGCACCATCAGCCTTTTTCGATTAAAAGAAAGGCCAGGGATACGGTAGCAGTGCGGTGCCTTAAGAAAGGCCAGGTTTCTGGGTGGTGATGCCCTGTCAAGGGAAACGGACTACGTTGAAGGTAGGCGTACAGAAACTATGGGTGGTGGTGACTCGCTGGCTTCAATATTGCAGGTTAAAGTTTGGGCTGGTCAAAAATGCTTGGGTTTCTTTGATGCCGGATGTTTTATGTGGGACGTGTCAAGCTAGATGCTTTGAACAAATCGAAGAAAGAACACAAGAAAAAGAAAGAAAGAAAGAAAGACGTGGCTTTTGAGGGATTGCAGTATTAGGGCTGCCCGACGTAGGGGTACATCTGGAGGTGCAGGCACGGGATCTAGGTGGATGAACAAGGGGTAGAGATAAAGTGTTGCTGGGCAGAAGTTAGAGGTGGCGCCTGGCTGGCATGGGCTTGGGGCCTGCCTGACCCCACGCTGATGCTGCCATTATCTATTTTCCGCGTTCCAGCTGGAAATCAGGTACATCATAAGATTTTTTTAACAGGCCGCCCCGCAGCCGCCACTGGCTCCCTTGGGGCCTAACCTGGACCGGCTGGCGGCCGGCGGCCCTAGCAGCATGGCTGGTCACACCTGGGGCCTGAGGCCGGAGGCTGGAATGTAGCTGACAAATAGCTGAGTCACGATAAAAGAAACGCTGTTTAATCATGGCCTACGTCTGAAGGCTGAGGATGCCTAGTGCAGCAAGCTCTGCTGCTTGGCTGGTCGAGTTTTCTTCATTATCGGCTTAGACTAAATTATATACATACAGAAGTATACTGGGAGGTGGAAAGCTTGACTGAATATCTTGCATGCTGTTTTCTGATCTTTGACCCCCTGCAGAAGTATTCTGGGAGGGGGAAAGCTGACGCCAAGGACAGCAAGTGAGGGCGAGGGGCTTGGATTGCCTGCCGACCCGCAGCTCAGGATCGAATCGGATTACGCTATTTTCATCGGACGCCAATAATTTGATTTGGCCGGCCGCTCTACTCCCCTGGACCTAGATTCCTGGAATCTCAGCAGCGGCACATTGGCGGCAATGAGGCCCGACTAGGCCCAGCGGACAGCCCCCCGCGGCCCTCCTTCTTGACTTAATGGATGTGGACGGTGTGCTGGCAACTTGGCCATCAGTTTCTTCAAGGCCCGAGTAATAGGGAGGCGAGGTGCCGTCGGCCGCAAGGGTGCACTAGACCGCTGCCATTGCCATACAGCTGTCAATGTTTGTATGGTCGTGGTTTATGAAAGGCAGACACTGCAGAGTCAGAGGCAGGCACCTGGCCCCAAAGCTGACGAGGCTTGGTGCAGCGTAGAGCTGCTTGTTTGCAGGGCTTTAGGCTGTGTAGCTGCAGAGCTGTTTGGCCGCAGTGGCAAGGCTGTTTGGCCTTCGGGCACCATGTCTGAGCTGCGTGTTGCTTTGATCTTGCCGCATGGGGGGATGGAGCCTTAGGTAGCATGCAGCCTTGCAGTGCCAAAAGGGAGCGAGGTGACGCAGCGTCCTCCTGGCAACTGACAGCAGGGGCGGAGGGGGGCGTTGAAGCAATTGAGTAACGGTGCGCGTTAGAAGGCTCGGGGCGGACAGACCGTTGCGGGCAGGCCTGGGCTGGAGGAACTGGACTGGGAGCAAAGATCAGCAGCCCTGTGCTGTTGGCAGGGCCTGTGTCCTCACCTGAGTGGCACGGCCCTGATCTGACTGCGGCTCGCTGTTCGCCTCACTCTCAGTAGGCCCCTGATGAAATCGCAAACAGCTGCAGTTGGCGCTTTTGGCATGATGTTTCAAGCAGCCAGGCATGGCATAATATTTTGTCGGTACCGTGTGGGCCATTGGAGTGTTTCTGATCCTCAGTATGGTATGGAGTTTCGAGTATTACCAGGAGTGTTACTAAGGCAGGCAATAGGGTGGTGATAGTAACTTGGGCACGACTTGAAGTTATGGTGGTCACGACTGTAAACGCGATAGCTGAGTGTTTGGCGCTGCACTGCCATGCTTGTCAGCCTCACTATCCTATCACCTGTCAATCAACAGCGACCAGATGGTTTTCTTCGTTTTCTCGATGAAGGTGAGACAGAACTAGAGGTTGTTCAGTTATTGGGGCTATGTAGCTATGAGGCCACGCCGCTAGCGAGAATAAGTCAACGGCAGAAAACTTCGGGACCTTCTACAAAAGAGGCGTGGGCGCCCGACTGTTCCAGGGGGGGGTGACGATGAACGAATGCTAACATCGTAAGATAACATTACCGGTGTGACGGCTTGACTCTTCCGGGGCAGGGGATATGGTTTGCCTTTTTTGTTGAGGTTGTTGTTGTTTGCAAGGTGACCTTGCTTTCCTTTCTTTCCTCTTCTGCCTTCTCCCTTGAATTTCCAAGCTGACTTAATTTAGAAAGAAAACGCCTGAGCGTGGCTTGAGGAATACGGGATTTTAAATGCCGTACACCGGGAGACAAAAACCTGGTGGTTAAGGAGGGTCGTCAAGGGGTATCGGACAATAATGGGCAGGGGAGTTTTCCAGATGGCGTCGCTGACGAAGGATGTTTATATGGCAGCGTATGGTATGCTTCGTGAGACGGCTGAGGACGGAGGAGATGTCGTGTTTGGAGACACCGAGCATGCTAAGGATTTTTATCGGCAGGACGAAAGAGGAAGCCTGCGGTGCCCAGAAGGATGATATGTGTATGAGAAGAAGGCGGGGAAGGATGAGGGGGGGGGAAGGGCACGGTCGGCGAAGGATCAGGGGGAAGGGCAGGATGGAGAACGGGTGCCAATGAAACTGTCCAACCATTATGTTTGAGGAGAAGGATAAGATTTAAATGTTGTTCTGACTTACGGGCATGGCATTGTTCGAAAGAAAATTCGGAGGTGTAACCGACTTCAACAACGTGTATAGTGCAAGTCCTCTGGAGCCGAGACATAGTTTGTGAGCTAGAGAGTTGACCAGCGCGGTAAAGACGAAGGAATTCGGAATGTGGGAGACCTTGGACAATAAGCAAATCCGGTCGCAATTTGTCACAGTAATCAAAGGTGTCAGGGAAAGTGGGGGGTCGTCGGGGCACTAGCCAACGTGGGAGACGGGTGTCATAGACCCCGAAGGGAAGGTTAGCACGGGAAGTGGCATCCATGATAGTAAAAGAGGAGCCTAGGGAGCCATTAGCAATAGCAGTTTGGATGATGCATACAGCTCGGTTGTGTCGAGCAATGTATGAGGCGGACATGGAGGAATGAGCACAACCGCCTAAAAGATGGCCAGGGGTATCATTGGGATGGGAGCATATGGGACAGTGGGGGGTGGTGCGAGTGCCTACAGCCGTTTTGTAAGGGCGGTTCATATGCATGGCTGTAGATGCAGTCCACAGGGTATTGGTGCGCGATTTGAGGATGTTGCGAATACCACTAAAGGGCAGACCCATGTGCCATAAGATGGGAAGGTAGGAGGCGAGGGCAGAGGCAACGAGGACTTGCATGCGGACATAGCGCAAGGGCAGAGGGGGAGAAGTAGGACGACGTGGCCGAGCTTGAGCAGGGCCAGAGGTGTAACGTTGTTAACCGGTGTGACGAAAGATGAAAAGCGTTGAGATGCTGATTGGGGCTGTGGCTCCCAGCCCTCCAGTGTGTAACCCTCAACATCGAGTCCCCCAACAGGCATTTTAAAGCCGTGTTGCACTGCTGCCCATCGTAGCGCTCTCAAGCCCGGAGAGACGGAAACCGCACGTCCTTTACGGTACAGGACATCTTTAGAGGAGTGATGGTTAGGATCAGCCCTCTGCGCATGGTCTTGTACTTGAGGCTGGCCTTTTTCAGCAAGGCCCAGGGGTGTAACGACCCTAAACGAGGCTGGTAGAGGGGAGGTTGTTGGTGCTGAAACCAGGGATCTATTTCCTATCTCCTTTCCTGGTGGGTGATTATGACTTGGGCTGGAGGCAACCAGAGATCTATTGCCCCTCCCTCCCAGAGGGTGATTATGACTTGGGCTGATGGCAGGAATTTCGGTGGGGGCTGAATCGACGAGGCATGTAGGCTCGTTTCAGGCATCAATTGTGATGCTCTGTTTGACTGTAGAAGCTATACTGGTTTACGGGCACATGTCCCATGCGTCAATTGTGATGCTCTGTTGGACTGTAAAAACTTCACTAAAAACTTCACAGGCAGCTGGCTAGCTGACCGTTAGTTACATGAATTCCAAACTCGCTTTTGAGCGACCTGTTGCTTTAAATAATAAGCACCGGGCAGCTGTAAGCTGTCCGGCTGGGGCATTTATGCTAAAATGGCAAACTATCCCCCCCATGGCCGTTGATACTCAGTTGGACCAGATGCAAGCATAGTAACAAACTGACAACTGATTCTTACCAATGCCAGCAAAACTTTGAATCCAAAAGTTGGCATCATAATCTCCCCGTCCTGCACCATGTAGACCCGCAATGTTGCATGATACATGTGGACCGCGCAGTGGCATCCATACCCAAAGGTTGAAGGACCGAACCCGCTACACGATCTTCTCTCTCCTCCCGACTAGAGCGCCGGGTTCCATGTTCCTACCCCCTCACATAGGAGGATGGCATGGCTGCACCATGGCCCATGCTGTGCATGGTAGCTGGAATTGAGCATAGTCATTCCCTACCAGCCCCACGTAGCCGAGCGTTCAGTAGGGCCCAGCGGGTATGCTCTGTTCTAAACATGTGGACCGAGAAAAGACGAGCCACATGTTAGTTCACCCTGGGAGCTTAGGAGGACGTGGAGGAGAAGGTAGTAGGCGTAGAGGCAGCAGCCTAGAACAGAGCGGGGGCACTTTCGCGGTAGAAGACTAAACTGATTTATCACTGCCCCATCATAACCCCAAAAAGTCGAATAAAGAAATTAAACTGGAAAACACGATCAACACACCCATGTGGTACAATTACCGGTATACGTCATGACCGCAGCAGAGGCAGAGTGGGATAACGCGCGTGACCTCTCAGGTGGGGCATATATCGGTATTCCTTTGTTTGCATTACCAGTGCATGTACAGGAAATGTATGAACAATCCTGCCAGGGTGCCCCTAGTCCTACGGACTGCAAACACAAAGCTGCAGGTGCTAAAAAGTTTAGAACGGTGCATACCCGCTGGGCCCTGCTGAACCAGGCGCTGAAAAGTAATCGTGGCTTGATACCTTGCAAGCCAGGACGGCATGTTGGGCTTGATAACCGTTAAGGTGCACAGGGTACAACAAAGGGGAAGGGTATTCAGGGCATGGGGCTGAAGGAAGCAGAACGGCATGGGTTGAGGCCGCATGGGACAACAACCAGGGGGGTTACACTGCACTCTGTACTACAGCTGTAGGGAGTAGTGAAGCGACGGACAATGCCACCAACTACTGGCAGGTGGAGGCAGAGCGAAACGGTTGAGTTTCTGGATTGGTAACATGCTTCTCACATAAGAACAGAATGGCCGCAACCACTTGGAGGGTGGTCCACGCACATAGCAGAAGCAGCAGTGGCAGGGGCTTAGGCCTTAGGGGTGTCGTTCTTTCAGGTCAGGTCCGGAAGTTATCCCGAAGTAGCTGATGTAAATACCACAGGTCATGTTGGCAGTCACTGATGTCCTGATGTCCATGCACTGGCCACCGGTGTGTGCTCCTGTCTGCATGGGGGTGGTGACCGCATGGACGTGGATGCCACACTCTTGGTCTTGCATGGTCTTGCATGGTGTAGGTGGCTGCACGATGTGCTTCAGGTCTTGATGTGCCCCTACAACCCTTTGCTCCTGACAGGATGAGAAGGTGGCTATTTGAATGTTTATGCCGGCAACGCCACCCCCCCCGCACCTCCCAGGCAGGCAAGTGGGCTGATCAGTCGGCTCAGGCACCTGACTACCTGAAACTTTCCAAGTTCGAAAAGGCTGACGGCATATACACAGCCGTTCAACACGTCCTTCTCTCACTGCCCTCAATTGCCTGGAGTATTCGTTGACGTGCAAGAGGCATTCGGGGTGCAGCGATAGCTAGTCTGCAGCAGGGGGTCGGCAGTTTCAGAGCGACAATATCACAGTGGTGCAAAGGGGGTGCACGTATCCGCCAGGATCAGACCCCCTGGTGTCAGTGGTGATAAGCCGGTGTACGGCATTTAAAATCCCGTATTCCTCAAGCCACGCCCAGGCGTTTTCTTTCTTTCTTTCTTAAGATTGTCATATGGCATTCGATCAAGACAGTTCATTTAATATATGTTATTTCTAGCTCTCTGATTTCTAGGGATCTCGATCTCGGAATTCGGCCCCGCAGCGCATTCTCCCCCGCCTCCGCTCATGGCAGCAATGCAGACTTGCCACAGCAGCGAAGCGCTACATGCTGCTATTTCGAATCCCTCAAGTAAGTGCTCCGTCAATGTGTCGAGAAAGTCATGGGGACCGGGGGACTTGGTCATAGACAGATCCAGAGATTTCTGCACTCATCGCTCGGATAGGAGGAGGAGGACGTCCTTGATGCCTGCATAATACCAACATTAGGATTTGCGGACTGAGATTCACAGAGCGTTGCTCTAAGTTGATTGAAGACCTGAGCGTCTGGGTAGGGCCATGCAGGGCACTTTAGCACAGGTCTTTTACATGTGCCTGTTTAGTTTTTGCTACTTAGGACTACCGCAGCATTTGGGATTTGGGAATAGATTAGTGGTTGGCGCTTATGAGCATGCGTGGCCGTTACTTGGCACTACATCAACAAATTTCCTGGCTTACTTGCTAGCTCTGTAGCTCACCAACACCTCTGTTGACCTTGTCACAACATCTCACGTGTGGCATTTACCGAATGCTTGACCAAATTAATCTAGCATCTTGATTAAACGTTGGTTTTTGTTTGCATGAAGTTACAGTGTTCATCCACATTACTGGGACTCATGTCCCAACTGTCGTTACTTTTGGTGGTTTTGCCCTTCACAACTATCCTCACCGCCCCGTTCAGACTTCGCAGATCAGCAGGACTACATCTCGGAGCTTCCCCCAGATCTTTTGGGCCAGATCTTACACCTTGTTGGAGGGGGGGCAAGGTCCATTCGTGCTACCTCGCGACGGCTGCGAGACACTTATGATCACATGAACAATCAATTGGTCTTGGAATTGGATGCACCCGCCCCACTCCCACCCTATCGACCGGGCCGACATCAATGGGCATCTTTGGGCACCTCAGCGCCGTCCACTAGTAATACGGTCAAACATCTCCACCTCGCTGCTCTCCAAAGCATCATCTTTCGCACACCCTCCCTTAACCACGTGAAGCTGATTGGCGAGATCAAGCAGCGCTTCGTATCCAGTCTCAATCTCCCATGGAGCCAGATTGAGCACCTGCATCTCCGGACTGAAGAAAGCCTCCGCAACATTCCTATTGAGGGGCCTTTCCCTTCACTGCGGCGTCTGGACCTTGCGGGGCATACCGGCTGCAAACATTTACAAAGCTTGGCAGCATTTGGATCCTTGGAGAAGCTGGGCTTCGTCAATCTGTCAGGGTGCTCCCTGTTGAACGACTTGTCCGCCCTATCAGCCTACGCTGCACTGCTACACCTCGATCTCAGCAGTTGCAAAGACGTAACAGACCTGTCAGCTTTATCAAGTTGTGTTTCACTGCAACATCTAGACCTCACTGGCTGCTATAACGTGGGCGACTTGTCTGGCTTGTCGGCTTGTGTTGCGCTACGACACCTTGACCTCGGCTGTTGTACCTATTTAATCGACTTGTCAGCCCTGGCATATTGTGTTGCACTGCGACATCTCAACATGAGGGGTTGCAACAACGTGGAAGACTTGACGGCTCTGTCAGCATGTGTTGCGCTGCATCATCTCAATCTCAGGGATTGCAGCAGTGTGGGAGATTTGTCGGCCCTGTCAGCTTGTGTTGCGCTGCAGCACCTCGACTTGAGCAGTTGCAAGGATGTGGACAACTTGTCTGCCCTGTCAGCTTGCATTGCGTTGCAACATCTCGACCTCAATGGATGCTACCACGTGGTAGACTTATCCACCCTGACAGCTTGTATTGCGCTGCGACATCTTGACCTCGGCTTCTGCTACGATGTGGGAGCCTTGTTGGCCCTTTCAGCATTTGTTGCGCTGCAACATCTCAACCTCCGCCGATGCAACAAAGTGGAGGACTTGTCGGCCCTGTCAAGTTGTGTTGAGCTGCAATATCTCGACCTGAGCGGCTGCTACGGTTTGGGAGACTTGTCGGCCCTATCAACATGTATTGCGCTGCAACATCTCAACCTCCGACATTGCCGAGAAGTGAAAGACTTGTCAGCCTTGTCCGCTTGTGTTATGCTGCAACATCTCGGGCTCAGTGAATGCAATCAAGTGAAAGACTTGTCAGCCTTGTCCGCTTGTGTTGCACTGCAACATCTCGATCTTAACGGCTGTAGCAGTGTGGAAGGCTTGTCAGTTCTATCAAATTTTGCCGGGTTGAAGCATCTAAACCTCAAGAAGAGCAACTTGATTCTGGATGATATTCCAGCTCTGTCTGCCAGCTTTCTCCGTGCTTGCACTGTGCTCCGCTAATTTTTAGGTGTTCGACACCTAGTACAGCATTTTCAATTTGTTATGCTCATCATCATTTGTTTGCCCTAGCCTTAGTTTATACATTCTATGAGGCAAAGGTCATGAGGTGTGTCTTCTAGCATGCATGTGTATGGCAAACAGTATGGTATAAAATCTGCCAGGATTATGGCATGCTGTTATAATTTTACACCATGTTCGTCATCTTCGAATTGATGCATGAGTTAGGTTGGAGAAAATTAAATGAGTGGCAACACGTGTGGTGTTAGGTTCTTCTTGTGTTAAGCAAGCTTGATTTGAAATGGTCCACATATGTTTGTTAAGAGTTATGTTAATAATCGTATGGCCTACACGCGGCTTTGCATCCTTTTCTGGAATGCTCATGTTGTTAAAATTAGTTTTGTCTTTGCTTCAGCCCGGTGAGGGCCCTCTTAAGATGAACTACCGTAATACCAGACATCTCGCCAGACATTGCCATTTCTTGGGAAAACTGCACATGTCAATGACGTTACACCTCTGGGCCTTGCCTACAAAAGGCGAGGGCGCCTAACTAAAGAGTTGGCAGGAAAGAAACACAGAAGCAAGACAAAAAATGAGAGAAATGTGGGAAATGAAGGGAAGGGGCAAGACAAAAGGCTGAAAAAACAAAATACAAAGGTAGTTCCAACCTCTGAAAAATGTCTACGCCTCCTTGATATCTGCAATGTCGTCCACAAAGGCCAGGGCATCCCACCCAAGCCTGCCCTGGTACAACTCTAAAAGAACTGCACATGAGGACATGTCTCTCTCTTCAAATATGTGGTTACTGCGATGTACATCGTAGCATTGAATATCCTTATGTTTAGCACGGGCGTGGGCATAAGGCATGCACGGTTGTTGTCGCCTGTCGGTAGGCATGCACGAGCTGCTAGCATTTGTAGTAATGCAACATACTGTTTATAGGTGTCGACACCTGGAAACCAGGAGCTTTTCTAGCTCCATGACTCCATCAATCATGCTCAGCACCAAAATAGTAGTACAAACACTGATTGCTTGCACAGGGGACCCCAGAGATCCTGCCACTGAACACAGGTCTACGGCGGCCTACCGCACCTGGTTTCAGTCTACGGCTGGCGCCATGTTGGCGCAGGCCAGGGGCCGCACCAGTCGAAGCGAGTGTGCTTGCGTGCGCACGAACTTAAGGCTGCGGCTCGGCGCCGTCAGCACGGCTGACACTCGAGGACGGCGCAGCGGTCAGCAGCTCGGACGGTGCTTCCATCGGTGTTGGGCAAGGGGAGATGGCGAGCATGTGCGCTGCATGTCTGCTTCCAATGCCCTAGCGTGAAGGAGAAGCTTAGGGACAGAGGTTGGGCAGGCCCCCCAGAGGGTGCCAAAGACTTTCCATAGTTGTACCGAGGCAGGCTTGCATGGGAGGCTCTGATTTTTGTTGAGGCTTGGATTTGTTGTTTTCTTTGCCTTCTTGGGGAATAGGCTTGAGAGGGGCAAAGATACGGTACTTTGGTACTTCTTTCTCCTTTATGTTCTTCTCCTTCTTTCCCTCTTACCTTCAGTTTCTTTTCTTCCAACGGGAAAGTTGGGCGCCCACGCGGCCGAGCCTTCCTGAGCAGGGCCCAGAGGTGTAATTTCATTGACTGATTGCTTGCATGGGCAATGCACACCCTGGAATGTCCAAGCAGCACGGCGTGCATTTCTTCTGCTTGGTGTGAGGCAAGGCGACCAGCCCTAGAAAATACTGAGACGCTGACGCAGAAATGAGCCCGGGTAAGCTTAAGACCCTGTCCAAAGTAGGTTTGCAAGTCGACAAGTAATCAGAGGTGCTGCTGCGCAGCACGAAAAACGGCAGAGCAGTCGGGTATGTGATTTTTCAGAGGGCAGGCGCAGGTGCGGACAGGGTCACCTGGACCCCATGCAAACCCCCTCGCCATGTTGCAGGATTTCAAAATATGTGCCACAACTCTATCGCTGGCTAAGTGCGTGTTGTTAATTATACGTATCTTATTGCGCATAGAGAAGCAAAGTTGCAGCTGTCGCGTGACACCAGGGGACAGCTTGACACCTTACGCTGTGAGATCCAGCCTTGGTAGCCGAGTTTCTCATTTCTGCACCTCGGCCTTTGAGGTCTGACAGGAATAAACTTTGTAAATACAGACGATTGATTTGCGCTGTAGCGCGTAAAGTTTCCGGGACGTTCCATAAACATCGGGCTGACGGACAGACAGACGGACAGACGGACTGACTGACTGAATGACGGACACGGGGTGACTTCTGGGGGCTTCGCCCACCCCCCCTGCAACCTCCGGGGGGGCTCTGCCGAAAATTTCACAGCAGTCGGCCATTTTAAGATTTGCTTGCCTGGTTGAAGCTTTGCCGGATGATATTTCGGTACACACAATGAGCGAGACGCGCAGCTCGTATAAGGGAAATCACGAGAGGACACGCCGGTGCTCTCTGCGCCTGAGCGGTTCTTCGGGAATACGGCACTCCAAAGCGCTGACCTGGCTTGGTCTAGGAGCAGCGGGACCGGCGTGTGCCTTACATGCGTGGCCTACCAGCCCTCCTTCGTAATGCTTGCTGCAAGCTGTCGTCATTAAGACCAGAAGTAAAGACTCGGATCTTCGGACCCTCTTCACACCCTCTGTTCGTCTCGTTCGTCCACCTATAAAATTGTAAATTCGTACAGGCAACCCCTGGTCTTACTTCCTCGGTTTCGATAAATCTGTGAACAGTTATCCGTATAATTGCTTCGTCTGTGGCCGCTTAGAAGGAAACCCCTCCAACCGTCATGTTGACCAAGGCAGTCCCTGCGTAAGAAGTGACCTCAAACGTGCAATCACGCAGCAAGCCGCGGCAAGGCGTGCCCAACCTATCAACTACGATGCCAAAGTCAGCGGTGCGAATTTCACTCGGCGCAGCGACCATGCAATCCCCTGCCCCCTGACCATGACAACCCTGAACCCTCTGACCCAAACCACGGCCTGTCACAGTAAGCTGCCTTCCCTGTTCATCCGGTTCGCACTGCCCAGATCTGTTCAAACAAAAGCCATTTGTTTGTATGTGGATGCCATCTCAACATACTTTTGCTGAAAAATATGCTGCCATGCAGCTCTCCCTTGAAGTTGAGCAGCTGCTGTCCAGGACCTCCTCCCTGCTCAGTGGCAGGCAAGCGGCATCACGGCACCCCAGGCCGCCCACCCTGCTACTCAACAGTGGCCCGGATCCAGAAGTATCCAGCTGGGATGCTGCCTCCACACCCTCGACAAACACCGTCACGTTTGATGTCAAGGTGGGTGCGGAGAGTGGGCGGCCGCGTTGACACTTTCTGATATCTAAGGAAAAGAGGGCGATTGCTTCTCTCTGTGGGGGCGGGGCGATGGGGAGATGGGTTTCCCCAGCCCTACATGCCTGCTGCAGTTTCACCGTCCCCACACTTAAGTTACAGTTCAGCTACACCCTGTCCGTACCATGGGGGGACCTGTTGTAGCAGGACCTGTTGCTCTGGGTCACGGTACCAACTTACCACCCTACCAGCCTTACCGTGGCGCTGCTCAGAGGATCCTCCCAAGTTGGTCTGCAGCACACAAATGATGACACGTGACCCCTGTGATAGGTGTAGGGTTTAGGCAGAAATGCCTAGATAGGGTTTAGGCAGAAATGCTTGACAAGGGCTCCCATCCACACTCTGCAGCATGCGTACGGCAGTCTCAATCTAGTTCCTAGAGTTAACACAAATAACTAAATAAGTGTGGGGTTACCGCAGGTGCATACATCTGGTGGCCACAAAACAGTTTAGGGTTAAGGGTTCACGCCTGAACGCGTTTGGTACCGACCGGGGCAACTCGCGACGCGCCTACGTGTGTTTGCCCCCAGCGCACAATTTGTGTCCCATCTGGCAAGGCCCCCCTCGTTGTACATCAGGCACTGCTGTCCAGGAGGATGGAGGGTGTTCTCCTTCGCTGAGCAATGGGGTAACAAGGGCACCCGCTAGAACATATCCCTCAACGGCTCAACTTAACCCTAATCTAAACCCTCAAACCTGATCCGTCAACCCTGAATTGCCTCCTGCCCTCCCTCCCTGTCTTCTTTCCTGTAGCAACCCCTCCGCCTGACCCGGAGCATCTCCCCCATGCCTAGAAGAGACATTCCTTCGCCCGCCCGCCGTGGCGGTGGCGAGTCGCGGGACGCCATCGTGCCGAGCCTCCGCCGCCTGCTTTCCAGCAGCATGGGCAGCCCCCGCGGCGGCGGCTCCCCGCTCAGCCGCAGCACTTCCGGCCCGCTGGGGGCCTCCTTACCGCATACGTCCACAGCTGGACCCTCTCGCAGCGGATCACCCTTCAGCCCGAGGGGGATGCATGGGTCCGCTTCCGTCGCGGGCGTGCCGCGGCGGCCGCTGTTGGCCACGTCCCCCCGCTCGCTGAGCGCAGAGAAGCAATCCCTGATCCCGCGGGTGTGGCACCAGAGCCCTTCAGGCTCGCCGCGGATGCAGCTCGACTCGCCGCACTCGCCGCGGCTCGCCAACATGCGCAAGCTCACCCTAGAGGGTGGGTCGGATTATGGGGTTAAGTATAGAGGGTGGGTCGGGTTAAGGGTTTCATCTAGAGGGCGGGTCGGGTTAAGGTTTAGTCTAGAGGGTGGGGCGGTTTAAGGGTTCAATCTAGAGGGTGGGTCGGGTTAAGGGTTCAATCTAGAGGGTGGGTCGGATTTGGGGTTTAATCTAGAGGGTGGGTCGGATTTGGGGGTTAAGTCTAGAGGATGGGTCGGGTTAAGGGTTTAATCTAGAGGGTGGGTCGGGTTAAGGGTTTAATCTAGAGGGTGGGTCGGGGTTAGGGTCTAATCTAGATGGTGGGTCGGGGTAGGAGTTTGATCGATTTGATTATTATGAACAATATTCCTTTAAATGTAACCATTGTGTCACCAGCACAGGTCACATCTGGTTTCAGAGCGGGGTCTTAGCTCACATGGCAGAGCGCTTGCTTAGCATGCGAGAGGTAGGGGGATCGATGCCCTCAGACTCCATTTTGTATCGGTTTGGAAAGGGTATTCTTGCATTGCGACTTGCCAAAGCAGCATTACGAATGCCTGAGAGAAGGAGCATGTTGTATACAACGACTCTAGGCCATATCACAGTCGCAAAGATCAGCATGTGCCATGCGGTAGTCCGAGCACATGCGTATCGTCACATGGGGTGGATTGCTGATGCGACCTTTGCATGCAAAACAAATAATGATAAGAAATCAAAGGACACAGGCGTTAGTTATAATGAATGAATACCATCATGACAGTAAGCATCCACTCACACTTCAATTTTGTGTTAATATGACCTTTGTGCATCATGAAATAAGAAATTTGGTGTCCTGCCTGGCCAAAAATAATTTAATCCCGAATCGTGCAGCGCTGTCAGAAAAAATCCATTATGTATCTGGAAGGTGCGCTGCAAGCAGTCAATCATGCAACCAAACATTTTTGATGTTATCAAACTCGAGACGTGACCATGCTGGCGCGCTCGAGGGGCAGTTTTTTCTGTTCTCCACTGTCACATTCTCGCGCACCGCTGCAGCCCCTCTCTGCCTCTTTCTCGCACGCAAGCAAAATCATTGTTTAAAGGCCGCGCAGCTTCCACAAATATCCGCGCCCCCCTCCCCCGGAAAAAATGGAACCTAGCACTCTGGAATGCGTATTACGGTACGATTGGACACTCGCTCTCATCCAATGGTATCAATGTAGCCTAATGTCAGGCAGAGGCGATTCTGACGCTTTCAACAGCTGGGGAGTGGGGCAGGGTTACCTGGTACGGTCAAACGGTACTGCGGTACGGTTCCGCTATGATACAGCAAAGGGGGCGGTACAGTAGCGTAACCGGTTTCATGGACTTGCATCACATATCCTGTCATGCCGTTATGAACACATGACTGTTGGAGTTGAGGACGATCGGACATACCCTATCAGGGAAGCCAGCAGTGTGAATAAGTGTGAAATTCCTGAGTGCGGGATTTCGAATGAGGACAATCGTCCATACCCTATATGGCTATGTGCCCTGAACATAGAGCAGTTCGGTAATCGGTTATGGGATTTGAGGGTAATCGGCTGTACCCTGGTATACCCTGATCTACTTTTACTCAGCAAGAGATTCTTTTAAGTCTTAACATCTTCAAATAGTTGAACATGTTCAACATCATACTTGAACCAGTCTTTGCCTCATTTCTGATTGGCACTGTCGCTGCGAAACAGGCGCAATAGTCCCTGCGTCCAGACCAGCTGCTGACACTCCACACATGCTCTCCCCCTTATATTCTTCCATTCCCCCCATTCACACCTCTCTCTCTCCTGTCCTCTCCCTCTCATAGCCCCTTCCTTTCTCCTCCCCCCCCTGCCTCTCTCCCCCTCATAGCCCCTTCCTTTCTCCTCCCCCTCCTGTCTTCTCCCCCTCACAACCCCATCCTGCCATCTCCATCTCCTGTCTTCTCTCCCTCATACCCCCTTCCTGCCTTCTCCCCCTCATAACCCCTTCCTGCCTTCTCCCCCTCATAACCCCTTCCTGCCTTCTCCCCCTCATACCCCCTTCCTGCCTTCTCCCCCTCATAACCCCTTCCTGCCTTCTCCCCCTCATAACCCCTTCCTGCCTTCTCTCCCTCATACCCCCTTCCTGCCTTCTCCCCCTCATAACCCCTTCCTGCCTTCTCCCCCTCATAAACCCTTCCTGCCTTCTCCCCCTCATAACCCCTTCCTGCCTTCTCCCCCTCATAACCCCTTCCTGCCTTCTCCCCCTCATACCCCCTTCCTGCCTTCTCCCCCTCATAACCCCTTCCTGTCTTCTCCCCCTCATACCCCCTTCCTGCCTTCTCCCCCTCATAACCCCTTCCTGCCTTCTCCCCCTCATACCCCCTTCCTGCCTTCTCCCCCTCATAACCCCTTCCTGCCTTCTCCCCCTCATACCCCCTTCCTGCCTTCTCCCCCTCATAACCCCTTCCTGCCTTCTCCCCCTCATACCCCCTTCCTGCCTTCTCCCCCTCATAACCCCTTCCTGCCTTCTCCCCCTCATACCCCCTTCCTGCCTTCTCCCTCACATACCCCCTTCCTGCCTTCTCCCTCACATACCCCCTTCCTGCCTTCTCCCCCTCATAACCCCTTCCTGCCTTCTCCCCCTCATAACCCCTTCCTGCCTTCTCCCCCTCATACCCCCTTCCTGCCTTCTCCCCCTCATAACCCCTTCCTGCCTTCTCTCCCTCATAACCCCTTCCTGCCTTCTCCCCCTCATACCCCCTTCCTGCCTTCTCCCCCTCATACCCCCTTCCTGCCTTCTCCCCCTCATAACCCCTTCCTGCCTTCTCTCCCTCATAACCCCTTCCTGCCTTCTCCCCCTCATAACCCCTTCCTGCCTTCTCCCCCTCATACCCCCTTCCTGCCTTCTCCCCCTCATACCCCCTTCCTGCCTTCTCCCCCTCATACCCCCTTCCTGCCTTCTCCCCCTCATAACCCCTTCCTGCCTTCTCCCCCTCATAACCCCTTCCTGCCTTCTCCCCCTCATACCCCCTTCCTGCCTTCTCCCCCTCATACCCCCTTCCTGCCTTCTCCCCCTCATAACTCCTTCCTGCCTTCTCCCCCTCATAACCCCTTCCTGCCTTCTCTCCCTCATAACCCCTTCCTGCCTTCTCCCCCTCATACCCCCTTCCTGCCTTCTCCCCCTCATAACCCCTTCCTGCCTTCTCCCCCTCATAACCCCTTCCTGCCTTCTCCCTCACATACCCCCTTCCTGCCTTCTCCCTCACATACCCCCTTCCTGCCTTCTCCCCCTCATACCCCCTTCCTGCCTTCTCCCCCTCATAACCCCTTCCTGCCTTCTCCCCCACATAACCCCTTCCTGCCTTCTCCCCCTCATACCCCCTTCCTGCCTTCTCCCCCTCATAACCCCTTCCTGCCTTCTCCCCCTCATAACCCCTTCCTGCCTTCTCCCCCTCATAACCCCTTCCTGCCTTCTCCCTCACATACCCCCTTCCTGCCTTCTCCCCCTCATACCCCCTTCCTGCCTTCTCCCCCTCATACCCCCTTCCTGCCTTCTCCCCCTCATACCCCCTTCCTGCCTTCTCCCCCTCATACCCCCTTCCTGCCTTCTCCCCCTCATACCCCCTTCCTGCCTTCTCCCCCTCATAACCCCTTCCTGCCTTCTCCCCCTCATAACCCCTTCCTGCCTTCTCCCCCTCATACCCCCTTCCTGCCTTCTCCCCCTCATACCCCCTTCCTGCCTTCTCCCCCTCATACCCCCTTCCTGCCTTCTCCCCCTCATAACCCCTTCCTGCCTTCTCCGCCACATACCCCCTTCCTGCCTTCTCCCCCTCATAACCCCTTCCTGCCTTCTCCCCCTCATAACCCCTTCCTGCCTTCTCCCCCTCATACCCCCTTCCTGCCTTCTCCCCCTCATAACCCCTTCCTGCCTTCTCCCCCTCATACCCCCTTCCTGCCTTCTCCCCCTCATAACCCCTTCCTGCCTTCTCCCCCTCATAACCCCTTCCTGCCTTCTCCCCCTCATAACCCCTTCCTGCCTTCTCCCCCTCATACCCCCTTCCTGCCTTCTCCCCCTCATACCCCCTTCCTGCCTTCTCCCCCTCATAACCCCTTCCTGCCTTCTCCCCCTCATAACCCCTTCCTGCCTTCTCCCCCTCATAACCCCTTCCTGTCTTCTCCGCCACATACCCCCTTCCTGCCTTCTCCCCCTCATACCCCCTTCCTGCCTTCTCCCCCTCAAACCCCCTTCCTGCCTTCTCCCCCACATACCCCCTTCCTGCCGTCTCCCCCTCATAACCCCTTCCTGTCTTCTCCGCCACATACCCCCTTCCTGCCTTCTCCCCCACATAACCCCTTCCTGCCTTCTCCCCCGCATACCCCCTTCCTGCCTTCTCCCCCTCATAACCCCTTCCTGCCTTCTCCCCCTCATAACCCCTTCCTGCCTTCTCCCCCTCATACCCCCTTCCTGCCTTCTCCCCCTCATAACCCCTTCCTGCCTTCTCCCCCTCATACCCCCTTCCTGCCTTCTCCGCCACATACCCCCTTCCTGCCTTCTCCCCCTCATAACCCCTTCCTGTCTTCTCCCCCACATAACCCCTTCCTGCCTTCTCCCCCGCATACCCCCTTCCTGCCTTCTCCCCCTCATAACCCCTTCCTGCCTTCTCCCCCTCATAACCCCTTCCTGCCCTCTCCCCCTCATACCCCCTTCCTGCCTTCTCCCCCTCATAACCCCTTCCTGCCTTCTCCCTCACATACCCCCTTCCTGCCTTCTCCCCCACATAACCCCTTCCTGCCTTCTCCCCCTCATAACCCCTTCCTGCCTTCTCCCTCACATACCCCCTTCCTGCCTTCTCCCCCTCATAACCCCTTCCTGCCTTCTCCCTCACATACCCCCTTCCTGCCTTCTCCCCCTCATAACCCCTTCCTGCCTTCTCCCCCTCATACCCCCTTCCTGCCTTCTCCCCCTCATACCCCCTTCCTGCCTTCTCCCCCTCATACCCCCTTCCTGCCTTCTCCCCCTCATAACCCCTTCCTGCCTTCTCCCCCTCATAACCCCTTCCTGCCTTCTCCCCCTCATAACCCCTTCCTGCCTTCTCCCCCTCATAACCCCTTCCTGCCTTCTCCCCCTCATAACCCCTTCCTGCCTTCTCCCCCTCATACCCCCTTCCTGCCTTCTCCCCCTCATACCCCCTTCCTGCCTTCTCCCCCTCATAACCCCTTCCTGCCTTCTCCCCCTCATAACCCCTTCCTGCCTTCTCCCCCTCATAACCCCTTCCTGCCTTCTCCCCCTCATACCCCCTTCCTGCCTTCTCCCCCTCATAACCCCTTCCTGCCTTCTCCCCCTCATACCCCCTTCCTGCCTTCTCCCCCTCATACCCCCTTCCTGCCTTCTCCCCCTCATAACCCCTTCCTGCCTTCTCCCCCTCATAACCCCTTCCTGCCTTCTCCCCCTCATACCCCCTTCCTGCCTTCTCCCTCACATACCCCCTTCCTGCCTTCTCCCCCTCATAACCCCTTCCTGCCTTCTCCCCCTCATAACCCCTTCCTGCCTTCTCCCCCTCATAACCCCTTCCTGCCTTCTCCCTCACATACCCCCTTCCTGCCTTCTCCCCCTCATAACCCCTTCCTGCCTTCTCCCTCACATACCCCCTTCCTGCCTTCTCCCCCTCATAACCCCTTCCTGCCTTCTCCCCCTCATACCCCCTTCCTGCCTTCTCCCCCTCATACCCCCTTCCTGCCTTCTCCCCCTCATACCCCCTTCCTGCCTTCTCCCCCTCATAACCCCTTCCTGCCTTCTCCCCCTCATAACCCCTTCCTGCCTTCTCCCCCTCATAACCCCTTCCTGCCTTCTCCCCCTCATAACCCCTTCCTGCCTTCTCCCCCTCATAACCCCTTCCTGCCTTCTCCCCCTCATACCCCCTTCCTGCCTTCTCCCCCTCATAACCCCTTCCTGCCTTCTCCCCCTCATACCCCCTTCCTGCCTTCTCCCCCTCATACCCCCTTCCTGCCTTCTCCCCCTCATACCCCCTTCCTGC
Source organism: Limnomonas spitsbergensis (assembly GCA_037349105.1). Taxonomy (NCBI): domain Eukaryota; kingdom Viridiplantae; phylum Chlorophyta; class Chlorophyceae; order Chlamydomonadales; genus Limnomonas; species Limnomonas spitsbergensis. The sequence goes on from JAYJMM010000114.1 coordinate 5,091,485, forward strand.
CTTCTCCCCCTCATACCCCCTTCCTGCCTTCTCCCCCTCATACCCCCTTCCTGCCTTCTCCCCCTCATACCCCCTTCCTGCCTTCTCCCCCTCATACCCCCTTCCTGCCTTCTCCCCCTCATAACCCCTTCCTGCCTTCTCCCCCTCATAACCCCTTCCTGCCTTCTCCCCCTCATACCCCCTTCCTGCCTTCTCCTACTCATACCCCCTTCCTGCCTTCTCCCCCTCATACCCCCTTCCTGCCTTCTCCCCCTCATAACCCCTTCCTGCCTTCTCCCCCTCATACCCCCTTCCTGCCTTCTCCCCCTCATACCCCCTTCCTGCCTTCTCCCCCTCATAACCCCTTCCTGCCTTCTCCCCCTCATACCCCCTTCCTGCCTTCTCCCCCTCATAACCCCTTCCTGCCTTCTACCCCTCATAACCCCTTCCTGCCTTCTCCCCCTCATAACCCCTTCCTGCCTTCTCCCCCTCATAACCCCTTCCTGCCTTCTCCCCCTCATACCCCCTTCCTGCCTTCTCCCCCTCATAACCCCTTCCTGCCTTCTCCCCCTCATAACCCCTTCATGCCTTCTCCCCTCATAACCCCTTCCTGCCTTCTCCCCCTCATAACCCCTTCCTGCCTTCTCCCCCTCATACCCCCTTCCTGCCTTCTCCCCCTCATAACCCCTTCCTGCCTTCTCCCCCTCATACCCCCTTCCTGCCTTCTCCCCCTCATACCCCCTTCCTGCCTTCTCCCCCTCATAACCCCTTCCTGCCTTCTCCCCCTCATACCCCCTTCCTGCCTTCTCCCCCTCATAACCCCTTCCTGCCTTCTCCCCCTCATAACCCCTTCCTGCCTTCTCCCCCTCATAACCCCTTCCTGCCTTCTCTCCCTCATACCCCCTTCCTGCCTTCTCCCCTCATAACCCCTTCCTGCCTTCTCCCCCTCATACCCCCTTCCTGCCTTCTCCCCCTCATACCCCCTTCCTGCCTTCTCCCCCTCATACCCCCTTCCTGCCTTCTCCCCCTCATAACCCCTTCCTGCCTTCTCCCCCTCATAACCCCTTCCTGCCTTCTCCCCCTCATAACCCCTTCCTGCCTTCTCCCCCTCATAACCCCTTCCTGCCTTCTCCCCCTCATAACCCCTTCCTGCCTTCTCCCCCTCATACCCCCTTCCTGCCTTCTCCCCCTCATACCCCCTTCCTGCCTTCTCCCCCACATAACCCCTTCCTGCCTTCTCCCCCTCATACCCCCTTCCTGCCTTCTCCCCCTCATACCCCCTTCCTGCCTTCTCCCCCTCATACCCCCTTCCTGCCTTCTCCCCTCATAACCCCTTCCTGCCTTCTCCCCCTCATAACCCCTTCCTGCCTTCTCCCTCACATACCCCCTTCCTGCCTTCTCCCCCTCATACCCCCTTCCTGCCTTCTCCCCCACATAACCCCTTCCTGCCTTCTCCCCCTCATAACCCCTTCCTGCCTTCTCCCCCTCATACCCCCTTCCTGCCTTCTCCCCCTCATACCCCCTTCCTGCCTTCTCCCCCTCATAACCCCTTCCTGCCTTCTCCCCCTCATAACCCCTTCCTGCCTTCTCCCCCTCATACCCCCTTCCTGCCTTCTCCCCCTCATAACCCCTTCCTGCCTTCTCCCCCTCATAACCCCTTCCTGCCTTCTCCCCCTCATACCCCCTTCCTGCCTTCTCCCCCTCATACCCCCTTCCTGCCTTCTCCCCCTCATACCCCCTTCCTGCCTTCTCCCCCTCATAACCCCTTCCTGCCTTCTCCCCCTCATAACCCCTTCCTGCCTTCTCCCCCTCATAACCCCTTCCTGCCTTCTCCCCCGCATACCCCCTTCCTGCCTTCTCCCCCGCATACCCCCTTCCTGCCTTCTCCCCCTCATAACTCCTTCCTGCCTTCTCCCCCTCATAACCCCTTCCTGCCTTCTCCCCCGCATACCCCCTTCCTGCCTTCTCCCCCTCATAACCCCTTCCTGCCTTCTCCCCCTCATAACCCCTTCCTGCCTTCTCCCCCGCATACCCCCTTCCTGCCTTCTCCCCCTCATAACCCCTTCCTGCCTTCTCCCCCTCATAACCCCTTCCTGCCTTCTCCCCCGCATACCCCCTTCCTGCCTTCTCCCCCTCATACCCCCTTCCTGCCTTCTCCCCCTCATAACCCCTTCCTGCCTTCTCCCCCTCATAACCCCTTCCTGCCTTCTCCCCCGCATACCCCCTTCCTGCCTTCTCCCCCTCATAACCCCTTCCTGCCTTCTCCCCCTCATAACCCCTTCCTGCCTTCTCCCCCTCATACCCCCTTCCTGCCTTCTCCCCCTCATAACCCCTTCCTGCCTTCTCCCCCTCATACCCCCTTCCTGCCTTCTCCCCCTCATACCCCCTTCCTGCCTTCTCCCCCTCATAACCCCTTCCTGCCTTCTCCCCCTCATACCCCCTTCCTGCCTTCTCCCCCTCATAACCCCTTCCTGCCTTCTCCCCCTCATAACCCCTTCCTGTCTTCTCCCCCACATAACCCCTTCCTGCCTTCTCCCCCGCATACCCCCTTCCTGCCTTCTCCCCCTCATAACCCCTTCCTGCCTTCTCCCCCACATAACCCCTTCCTGCCCTCTCCCCCTCATAACCCCTTCCTGCCTTCTCCCCCTCATAACCCCTTCCTGCCTTCTCCCTCACATACCCCCTTCCTGCCTTCTCCCCCACATAACCCCTTCCTGCCTTCTCCCCCTCATAACCCCTTCCTGCCTTCTCCCTCACATACCCCCTTCCTGCCTTCTCCCCCTCATAACCCCTTCCTGCCTTCTCCCTCACATACCCCCTTCCTGCCTTCTCCCCCTCATAACCCCTTCCTGCCTTATCCCCCTCATACCCCCTTCCTGCCTTCTCCCCCTCATAACCCCTTCCTGCCTTCTCCCCCTCATAACCCCTTCCTGCCTTCTCCCCCGCATACCCCCTTCCTGCCTTCTCCCCCTCATACCCCCTTCCTGCCTTCTCCCCCTCATAACCCCTTCCTGCCTTCTCCCCCTCATAACCCCTTCCTGCCTTCTCCCCCGCATACCCCCTTCCTGCCTTCTCCCCCTCATAACCCCTTCCTGCCTTCTCCCCCTCATACCCCCTTCCTGCCTTCTCCCCCTCATAACCCCTTCCTGCCTTCTCCCCCGCATACCCCCTTCCTGCCTTCTCCCCCTCATAACCCCTTCCTGCCTTCTCCCCCTCATAACCCCTTCCTGCCTTCTCCCCCGCATACCCCCTTCCTGCCTTCTCCCCCTCATAACCCCTTCCTGCCTTCTCCCCCTCATAACCCCTTCCTGCCTTCTCCCCCGCATACCCCCTTCCTGCCTTCTCCCCCTCATACCCCCTTCCTGCCTTCTCCCCCTCATAACCCCTTCCTGCCTTCTCCCCCTCATAACCCCTTCCTGCCATCTCCCCCGCATACCCCCTTCCTGCCTTCTCCCCCTCATAACCCCTTCCTGCCTTCTCCCCCTCATAACCCCTTCCTGCCTTCTCCCCCTCATACCCCCTTCCTGCCTTCACCCCTCATAACCCCTTCCTGCCTTCTCCCCCTCATACCCCCTTCCTGCCTTCTCCCCCTCATACCCCCTTCCTGCCTTCTCCCCCTCATAACCCCTTCCTGCCTTCTCCCCCTCATACCCCCTTCCTGCCTTCTCCCCCTCATAACCCCTTCCTGCCTTCTCCCCCTCATAACCCCTTCCTGTCTTCTCCCCCACATAACCCCTTCCTGCCTTCTCCCCCGCATACCCCCTTCCTGCCTTCTCCCCCTCATAACCCCTTCCTGCCTTCTCCCCCTCATAACCCCTTCCTGCCCTCTCCCCCTCATAACCCCTTCCTGCCTTCTCCCCCTCATAACCCCTTCCTGCCTTCTCCCTCACATACCCCCTTCCTGCCTTCTCCCCCACATAACCCCTTCCTGCCTTCTCCCCCTCATAACCCCTTCCTGCCTTCTCCCTCACATACCCCCTTCCTGCCTTCTCCCCCTCATAACCCCTTCCTGCCTTCTCCCTCACATACCCCCTTCCTGCCTTCTCCCCCTCATAACCCCTTCCTGCCTTATCCCCCTCATACCCCCTTCCTGCCTTCTCCCCCTCATAACCCCTTCCTGCCTTCTCCCCCTCATAACCCCTTCCTGCCTTCTCCCCCTCATAACCCCTTCCTGCCTTCTCCCCCTCATAACCCCTTCCTGCCTTCTCCCCCTCATAACCCCTTCCTGCCTTCTCCCCCTCATAACCCCTTCCTGCCTTCTCCCCCTCATAACCCCTTCCTGCCTTCTCCCCCTCATACCCCCTTCCTGCCTTCTCCCCCTCATACCCCCTTCCTGCCTTCTCCCCCTCATAACCCCTTCCTGCCTTCTCCCCCTCATACCCCCTTCCTGCCTTCTCCCCCTCATACCCCCTTCCTGCCTTCTCCCTCACATACCCCCTTCCTGCCTTCTCCCCCTCATAACCCCTTCCTGCCTTCTCCCCCTCATAACCCCTTCCTGCCTTCTCCCCCTCATAACCCCTTCCTGCCTTCTCCCTCACATACCCCCTTCCTGCCTTCTCCCCCTCATAACCCCTTCCTGCCTTCTCCCTCACATACCCCCTTCCTGCCTTCTCCCTCACATACCCCCTTCCTGCCTTCTCCCCCTCATAACCCCTTCCTGCCTTCTCCCTCACATACCCCCTTCCTGCCTTCTCCCCCTCATACCCCCTTCCTGCCTTCTCCCCCTCATACCCCCTTCCTGCCTTCTCCCCCTCATAACCCCTTCCTGCCTTCTCCCCCTCATAACCCCTTCCTGCCTTCTCCCCCTCATAACCCCTTCCTGCCTTCTCCCCCTCATAACCCCTTCCTGCCTTCTCCCCCTCATAACCCCTTCCTGCCTTCTCCCTCACATACCCCCTTCCTGCCTTCTCCCCCTCATAACCCCTTCCTGCCTTCTCCCCCTCATACCCCCTTCCTGCCTTCTCCCCCTCATACCCCCTTCCTGCCTTCTCCCCCTCATACCCCCTTCCTGCCTTCTCCCCCTCATACCCCCTTCCTGCCTTCTCCCCCTCATAACCCCTTCCTGCCTTCTCCCCCTCATACCCCCTTCCTGCCTTCTCCCCCTCATACCCCCTTCCTGCCTTCTCCCCCTCATACCCCCTTCCTGCCTTCTCCCCCTCATACCCCCTTCCTGCCTTCTCCCCCTCATACCCCCTTCCTGCCTTCTCCCCCTCATACCCCCTTCCTGCCTTCTCCTACTCATACCCCCTTCCTGCCTTCTCCCCCTCATACCCCCTTCCTGCCTTCTCCCCCTCATAACCCCTTCCTGCCTTCTCCCCCTCATACCCCCTTCCTGCCTTCTCCCCCTCATAACCCCTTCCTGCCTTCTACCCCTCATAACCCCTTCCTGCCTTCTCCCCCTCATAACCCCTTCCTGCCTTCTCCCCCTCATAACCCCTTCCTGCCTTCTCCCCCTCATAACCCCTTCCTGTCTTCTCCCCCACATAACCCCTTCCTGCCTTCTCCCCCGCATACCCCCTTCCTGCCTTCTCCCCCTCATAACCCCTTCCTGCCTTCTCCCCCTCATAACCCCTTCCTGCCTTCTCCCCCGCATACCCCCTTCCTGCCTTCTCCCCCTCATAACCCCTTCCTGCCTTCTCCCCCTCATAACCCCTTCCTGCCTTCTCCCCCGCATACCCCCTTCCTGCCTTCTCCCCCTCATACCCCCTTCCTGCCTTCTCCCCCTCATAACCCCTTCCTGCCATCTCCCCCTCATAACCCCTTCCTGCCTTCTCCCCCGCATACCCCCTTCCTGCCTTCTCCCCCTCATAACCCCTTCCTGCCTTCTCCCCCTCATACCCCCTTCCTGCCTTCTCCCCCTCATAACCCCTTCCTGCCTTCTCCCCCGCATACCCCCTTCCTGCCTTCTCCCCCTCATAACCCCTTCCTGCCTTCTCCCCCTCATAACCCCTTCCTGCCTTCTCCCCCGCATACCCCCTTCCTGCCTTCTCCCCCTCATAACCCCTTCCTGCCTTCTCCCCCTCATAACCCCTTCCTGCCTTCTCCCCCGCATACCCCCTTCCTGCCTTCTCCCCCTCATACCCCCTTCCTGCCTTCTCCCCCTCATAACCCCTTCCTGCCTTCTCCCCCTCATAACCCCTTCCTGCCATCTCCCCCGCATACCCCCTTCCTGCCTTCTCCCCCTCATAACCCCTTCCTGCCTTCTCCCCCTCATAACCCCTTCCTGCCTTCTCCCCCTCATACCCCCTTCCTGCCTTCACCCCTCATAACCCCTTCCTGCCTTCTCCCCCTCATACCCCCTTCCTGCCTTCTCCCCCTCATACCCCCTTCCTGCCTTCTCCCCCTCATAACCCCTTCCTGCCTTCTCCCCCTCATACCCCCTTCCTGCCTTCTCCCCCTCATAACCCCTTCCTGCCTTCTCCCCCTCATAACCCCTTCCTGTCTTCTCCCCCACATAACCCCTTCCTGCCTTCTCCCCCGCATACCCCCTTCCTGCCTTCTCCCCCTCATAACCCCTTCCTGCCTTCTCCCCCTCATAACCCCTTCCTGCCCTCTCCCCCTCATAACCCCTTCCTGCCTTCTCCCCCTCATAACCCCTTCCTGCCTTCTCCCTCACATACCCCCTTCCTGCCTTCTCCCCCACATAACCCCTTCCTGCCTTCTCCCCCTCATAACCCCTTCCTGCCTTCTCCCTCACATACCCCCTTCCTGCCTTCTCCCCCTCATAACCCCTTCCTGCCTTCTCCCTCACATACCCCCTTCCTGCCTTCTCCCCCTCATAACCCCTTCCTGCCTTATCCCCCTCATACCCCCTTCCTGCCTTCTCCCCCTCATAACCCCTTCCTGCCTTCTCCCCCTCATAACCCCTTCCTGCCTTCTCCCCCTCATAACCCCTTCCTGCCTTCTCCCCCTCATAACCCCTTCCTGCCTTCTCCCCCTCATACCCCCTTCCTGCCTTCTCCCTCACATAACCCCTTCCTGCCTTCTCCCCCTCATAACCCCTTCCTGCCTTCTCCCCCTCATAACCCCTTCCTGCCTTCTCCCCCTCATACCCCCTTCCTGCCTTCTCCCTCACATACCCCCTTCCTGCCTTCTCCCCCTCATAACCCCTTCCTGCCTTCTCCCCCTCATACCCCCTTCCTGCCTTCTCCCTCACATACCCCCTTCCTGCCTTCTCCCCCTCATAACCCCTTCCTGCCTTCTCCCCCTCATAACCCCTTCCTGCCTTCTCCCCCTCATAACCCCTTCCTGCCTTCTCCCTCACATACCCCCTTCCTGCCTTCTCCCCCTCATAACCCCTTCCTGCCTTCTCCCTCACATACCCCCTTCCTGCCTTCTCCCCCTCATACCCCCTTCCTGCCTTCTCCCCCTCATACCCCCTTCCTGCCTTCTCCCCCTCATAACCCCTTCCTGCCTTCTCCCCCTCATAACCCCTTCCTGCCTTCTCCCCCTCATAACCCCTTCCTGCCTTCTCCCCCTCATACCCCCTTCCTGCCTTCTCCCCCTCATAACCCCTTCCTGCCTTCTCCCCCTCATACCCCCTTCCTGCCTTCTCCCCCTCATACCCCCTTCCTGCCTTCTCCTACTCATACCCCCTTCCTGCCTTCTCCCCCTCATACCCCCTTCCTGCCTTCTCCCCCTCATACCCCCTTCCTGCCTTCTCCTACTCATACCCCCTTCCTGCCTTCTCCCCCTCATACCCCCTTCCTGCCTTCTCCCCCTCATAACCCCTTCCTGCCTTCTCCCCCTCATACCCCCTTCCTGCCTTCTCCCCCTCATAACCCCTTCCTGCCTTCTACCCCTCATAACCCCTTCCTGCCTTCTCCCCCTCATAACCCCTTCCTGCCTTCTCCCCCTCATAACCCCTTCCTGCCTTCTCCCCCTCATAACCCCTTCCTGTCTTCTCCCCCACATAACCCCTTCCTGCCTTCTCCCCCGCATACCCCCTTCCTGCCTTCTCCCCCTCATAACCCCTTCCTGCCTTCTCCCCCTCATAACCCCTTCCTGCCTTCTCCCCCGCATACCCCCTTCCTGCCTTCTCCCCCTCATAACCCCTTCCTGCCTTCTCCCCCTCATAACCCCTTCCTGCCTTCTCCCCCGCATACCCCCTTCCTGCCTTCTCCCCCTCATACCCCCTTCCTGCCTTCTCCCCCTCATAACCCCTTCCTGCCTTCTCCCCCTCATAACCCCTTCCTGCCTTCTCCCCCGCATACCCCCTTCCTGCCTTCTCCCCCTCATAACCCCTTCCTGCCTTCTCCCCCTCATACCCCCTTCCTGCCTTCTCCCCCTCATAACCCCTTCCTGCCTTCTCCCCCGCATACCCCCTTCCTGCCTTCTCCCCCTCATAACCCCTTCCTGCCTTCTCCCCCTCATAACCCCTTCCTGCCTTCTCCCCCGCATACCCCCTTCCTGCCTTCTCCCCCTCATAACCCCTTCCTGCCTTCTCCCCCTCATACCCCCTTCCTGCCTTCTCCCCCTCATACCCCCTTCCTGCCTTCTCCCCCTCATACCCCCTTCCTGCCTTCTCCCCCTCATAACCCCTTCCTGCCTTCTCCCCCTCATAACCCCTTCCTGCCATCTCCCCCGCATACCCCCTTCCTGCCTTCTCCCCCTCATAACCCCTTCCTGCCTTCTCCCCCTCATAACCCCTTCCTGCCTTCTCCCCCTCATACCCCCTTCCTGCCTTCACCCCTCATAACCCCTTCCTGCCTTCTCCCCCTCATACCCCCTTCCTGCCTTCTCCCCCTCATACCCCCTTCCTGCCTTCTCCCCCTCATAACCCCTTCCTGCCTTCTCCCCCTCATACCCCCTTCCTGCCTTCTCCCCCTCATAACCCCTTCCTGCCTTCTCCCCCTCATAACCCCTTCCTGTCTTCTCCCCCACATAACCCCTTCCTGCCTTCTCCCCCGCATACCCCCTTCCTGCCTTCTCGTCCTCATAACCCCTTCCTGCCTTCTCCCCCTCATAACCCCTTCCTGCCTTCTCCCCCGCATACCCCCTTCCTGCCTTCTCCCCCTCATAACCCCTTCCTGCCTTCTCCCCCTCATAACCCCTTCCTGCCTTCTCCCCCGCATACCCCCTTCCTGCCTTCTCCCCCTCATACCCCCTTCCTGCCTTCTCCCCCTCATAACCCCTTCCTGCCTTCTCCCCCGCATACCCCCTTCCTGCCTTCTCCCCCTCATAACCCCTTCCTGCCTTCTCCCCCTCATAACCCCTTCCTGCCTTCTCCCCCGCATACCCCCTTCCTGCCTTCTCCCCCTCATACCCCCTTCCTGCCTTCTCCCCCTCATAACCCCTTCCTGCCTTCTCCCCCTCATAACCCCTTCCTGCCTTCTCCCCCGCATACCCCCTTCCTGCCTTCTCCCCCTCATAACCCCTTCCTGCCTTCTCCCCCTCATAACCCCTTCCTGCCTTCTCCCCCTCATACCCCCTTCCTGCCTTCTCCCCCTCATAACCCCTTCCTGCCTTCTCCCCCTCATAACCCCTTCCTGCCTTCTCCCCCTCATACCCCCTTCCTGCCTTCTCCCCCTCATAACCCCTTCCTGCCTTCTCCCCCTCATACCCCCTTCCTGCCTTCTCCCCCTCATAACCCCTTCCTGCCTTCTCCCCCTCATAACCCCTTCCTGTCTTCTCCCCCTCATAACCCCTTCCTGCCTTCTCCCCCGCATACCCCCTTCCTGCCTTCTCCCCCTCATAACCCCTTCCTGCCTTCTCCCCCTCATAACCCCTTCCTGCCCTCTCCCCCTCATAACCCCTTCCTGCCTTCTCCCCCTCATAACCCCTTCCTGCCTTCTCCCTCACATACCCCCTTCCTGCCTTCTCCCCCACATAACCCCTTCCTGCCTTCTCCCCCTCATAACCCCTTCCTGCCTTCTCCCTCACATACCCCCTTCCTGCCTTCTCCCCCTCATAACCCCTTCCTGCCTTCTCCCTCACATACCCCCTTCCTGCCTTCTCCCCCTCATAACCCCTTCCTGCCTTCTCCCCCTCATACCCCCTTCCTGCCTTCTCCCCCTCATACCCCCTTCCTGCCTTCTCCCCCTCATACCCCCTTCCTGCCTTCTCCCCCTCATAACCCCTTCCTGCCTTCTCCCCCTCATAACCCCTTCCTGCCTTCTCCCCCTCATAACCCCTTCCTGCCTTCTCCCCCTCATAACCCCTTCCTGCCTTCTCCCCCTCATAACCCCTTCCTGCCTTCTCCCCCTCATACCCCCTTCCTGCCTTCTCCCCCTCATACCCCCTTCCTGCCTTCTCCCCCTCATAACCCCTTCCTGCCTTCTCCCCCTCATATCCCCTTCCTGCCTTCTCCCCCTCATAACCCCTTCCTGCCTTCTCCCCCTCATAACCCCTTCCTGTCTTCTCCCCCACATAACCCCTTCCTGCCTTCTCCCCCGCATACCCCCTTCCTGCCTTCTCCCCCTCATAACCCCTTCCTGCCTTCTCCCCCTCATAACCCCTTCCTGCCCTCTCCCCCTCATAACCCCTTCCTGCCTTCTCCCCCTCATAACCCCTTCCTGCCTTCTCCCTCACATACCCCCTTCCTGCCTTCTCCCCCACATAACCCCTTCCTGCCTTCTCCCCCTCATAACCCCTTCCTGCCTTCTCCCTAACATACCCCCTTCCTGCCTTCTCCCCCTCATAACCCCTTCCTGCCTTCTCCCTCACATACCCCCTTCCTGCCTTCTCCCCCTCATAACCCCTTCCTGCCTTCTCCCCCTCATACCCCCTTCCTGCCTTCTCCCCCTCATACCCCCTTCCTGCCTTCTCCCCCTCATAACCCCTTCCTGCCTTCTCCCCCTCATAACCCCTTCCTGCCTTCTCCCCCTCATAACCCCTTCCTGCCTTCTCCCCCTCATAACCCCTTCCTGCCTTCTCCCCCTCATAACCCCTTCCTGCCTTCTCCCCCTCATAACCCCTTCCTGCCTTCTCCCCCTCATACCCCCTTCCTGCCTTCTCCCCCTCATAACCCCTTCCTGCCTTCTCCCCCTCATAACCCCTTCCTGCCTTCTCCCCCTCATACCCCCTTCCTGCCTTCTCCCCCTCATACCCCCTTCCTGCCTTCTCCCACTCATACCCCCTTCCTGCCTTCTCCCACTCATACCCCCTTCCTGCCTTCTCCCCCTCATACCCCCTTCCTGCCTTCTCCCCCTCATACCCCCTTCCTGCCTTCTCCCCCTCATACCCCCTTCCTGCCTTCTCCCCCTCATACCCCCTTCCTGCCTTCTCCCCCTCATACCCCCTTCCTGCCTTCTCCTACTCATACCCCCTTCCTGCCTTCTCCCCCTCATACCCCCTTCCTGCCTTCTCCCCCTCATAACCCCTTCCTGCCTTCTCCCCCTCATACCCCCTTCCTGCCTTCTCCCCCTCATACCCCCTTCCTGCCTTCTCCCCCTCATAACCCCTTCCTGCCTTCTCCCCCTCATACCCCCTTCCTGCCTTCTCCCCCTCATAACCCCTTCCTGCCTTCTCCCCCTCATAACCCCTTCCTGCCTTCTCCCCCTCATAACCCCTTCCTGCCTTCTCCCCCTCATAACCCCTTCCTGCCTTCTCCCCCTCATACCCCCTTCCTGCCTTCTCCCCCTCATAACCCCTTCCTGCCTTCTCCCCCTCATAACCCCTTCATGCCTTCTCCCCTCATAACCCCTTCCTGCCTTCTCCCCCTCATAACCCCTTCCTGCCTTCTCCCCCTCATACCCCCTTCCTGCCTTCTCCCCCTCATAACCCCTTCCTGCCTTCTCCCCCTCATACCCCCTTCCTGCCTTCTCCCCCTCATACCCCCTTCCTGCCTTCTCCCCCTCATAACCCCTTCCTGCCTTCTCCCCCTCATAACCCCTTCCTGCCTTCTCCCCCTCATACCCCCTTCCTGCCTTCTCCCCCTCATAACCCCTTCCTGCCTTCTCCCCCTCATAACCCCTTCCTGCCTTCTCTCCCTCATACCCCCTTCCTGCCTTCTCCCCTCTTAACCCCTTCCTGCCTTCTCCCCCTCATACCCCCTTCCTGCCTTCTCCCCCTCATACCCCCTTCCTGCCTTCTCCCCCTCATACCCCCTTCCTGCCTTCTCCCCCTCATAACCCCTTCCTGCCTTCTCCCCCTCATAACCCCTTCCTGCCTTCTCCCCCTCATAACCCCCTTCCTGCCTTCTCCCCTCATAACCCCTTCCTGCCTTCTCCCCCTCATACCCCCTTCCTGCCTTCTCCCCCTCATACCCCCTTCCTGCCTTCTCCCCCACATAACCCCTTCCTGCCTTCTCCCCCTCATACCCCCTTCCTGCCTTCTCCCCCTCATACCCCCTTCCTGCCTTCTCCCCCTCATACCCCCTTCCTGCCTTCTCCCCTCATAACCCCTTCCTGCCTTCTCCCCCTCATAACCCCTTCCTGCCTTCTCCCTCACATACCCCCTTCCTGCCTTCTCCCCCTCATACCCCCTTCCTGCCTTCTCCCCCACATAACCCCTTCCTGCCTTCTCCCCCTCATAACCCCTTCCTGCCTTCTCCCCCTCATACCCCCTTCCTGCCTTCTCCCCCTCATACCCCCTTCCTGCTTTCTCCCCCTCATAACCCCTTCCTGCCTTCTCCCCCTCATAACCCCTTCCTGCCTTCTCCCCCTCATACCCCCTTCCTGCCTTCTCCCCCTCATAACCCCTTCCTGCCTTCTCCCCCTCATAACCCCTTCCTGCCTTCTCCCCCTCATACCCCCTTCCTGCCTTCTCCCCCTCATACCCCCTTTCTGCCTTCTCCCCCTCATACCCCCTTCCTGCCTTCTCGTCCTCATAACCCCTTCCTGCCTTCTCCCCCTCATAACCCCTTCCTGCCTTCTCCCCCGCATACCCCCTTCCTGCCTTCTCCCCCTCATAACCCCTTCCTGCCTTCTCCCCCTCATAACCCCTTCCTGCCTTCTCCCCCGCATACCCCCTTCCTGCCTTCTCCCCCTCATAACCCCTTCCTGCCTTCTCCCCCTCATAACCCCTTCCTGCCTTCTCCCCCGCATACCCCCTTCCTGCCTTCTCCCCCTCATAACCCCTTCCTGCCTTCTCCCCCTCATAACCCCTTCCTGCCTTCTCCCCCGCATACCCCCTTCCTGCCTTCTCCCCCTCATAACCCCTTCCTGCCTTCTCCCCCTCATAACCCCTTCCTGCCTTCTCCCCCTCATAACCCCTTCCTGCCTTCTCCCCCGCATACCCCCTTCCTGCCTTCTCCCCCTCATAACCCCTTCCTGCCTTCTCCCCCTCATAACCCCTTCCTGCCTTCTCCCCCTCATACCCCCTTCCTGCCTTCTCCCCCTCATAACCCCTTCCTGCCTTCTCCCCCTCATAACCCCTTCCTGCCTTCTCCCCCTCATACCCCCTTCCTGCCTTCTCCCCCTCATAACCCCTTCCTGCCTTCTCCCCCTCATACCCCCTTCCTGCCTTCTCCCCCTCATAACCCCTTCCTGCCTTCTCCCCCTCATAACCCCTTCCTGTCTTCTCCCCCTCATAACCCCTTCCTGCCTTCTCCCCCGCATACCCCCTTCCTGCCTTCTCCCCCTCATAACCCCTTCCTGCCTTCTCCCCCTCATAACCCCTTCCTGCCCTCTCCCCCTCATAACCCCTTCCTGCCTTCTCCCCCTCATAACCCCTTCCTGCCTTCTCCCTCACATACCCCCTTCCTGCCTTCTCCCCCACATAACCCCTTCCTGCCTTCTCCCCCTCATAACCCCTTCCTGCCTTCTCCCTCACATACCCCCTTCCTGCCTTCTCCCCCTCATAACCCCTTCCTGCCTTCTCCCTCACATACCCCCTTCCTGCCTTCTCCCCCTCATAACCCCTTCCTGCCTTCTCCCCCTCATACCCCCTTCCTGCCTTCTCCCCCTCATACCCCCTTCCTGCCTTCTCGTCCTCATACCCCCTTCCTGCCTTCTCCCCCTCATAACCCCTTCCTGCCTTCTCCCCCTCATAACCCCTTCCTGCCTTCTCCCCCTCATAACCCCTTCCTGCCTTCTCCCCCTCATAACCCCTTCCTGCCTTCTCCCCCTCATAACCCCTTCCTGCCTTCTCCCCCTCATAACCCCTTCCTGCCTTCTCCCCCACATAACCCCTTCCTGCCTTCTCCCCCTCATAACCCCTTCCTGCCTTCTCCCCCTAATACCCCCTTCCTGCCTTCTCCCCCTCATAACCCCTTCCTGCCTTCTCCCCCTCATAACCCCTTCCTGCCTTCTCCCCCTCATAACCCCTTCATGCCTTCTCCCCTCATAACCCCTTCCTGCCTTCTCCCCCTCATAACCCCTTCCTGCCTTCTCCCCCTCATAACCCCTTCCTGCCTTCTCCCCCTCATACCCCCTTCCTGCCTTCTCCCCCTCATACCCCCTTCCTGCCTTCTCCCCCTCATAACCCCTTCCTGCCTTCTCCCCCTCATACCCCCTTCCTGCCTTCTCCCCCTCATAACCCCTTCCTGCCTTCTCCCCCTCATACCCCCTTCCTGCCTTCTCTCCCTCATACCCCCTTCCTGCCTTCTCCCCCTCATAACCCCTTCCTGCCTTCTCCCCCGCATACCCCCTTCCTGCCTTCTCCCCCTCATAACCCCTTCCTGCCTTCTCCCCCTCATAACCCCTTCCTGCCTTCTCCCCCGCATACCCCCTTCCTGCCTTCTCCCCCTCATACCCCCTTCCTGCCTTCTCCCCCTCATAACCCCTTCCTGCCTTCTCCCCCTCATACCCCCTTCCTGCCTTCTCCCCCGCATACCCCCTTCCTGCCTTCTCCCCCTCATAACCCCTTCCTGCCTTCTCCCCCTCATAACCCCTTCCTGCCTTCTCCCCCGCATACCCCCTTCCTGCCTTCTCCCCCTCATAACCCCTTCCTGCCTTCTCCCCCTCATAACCCCTTCCTGCCTTCTCCCCCTCATAACCCCTTCCTGCCTTCTCCCCCTCATACCCCCTTCCTGCCTTCTCCCCCTCATACCCCCTTCCTGCCTTCTCCCCCTCATAACCCCTTCCTGCCTTCTCCCCCTCATAACCCCTTCCTGCCTTCTCCCCCGCATACCCCCTTCCTGCCTTCTCCCCCTCATAACCCCTTCCTGCCTTCTCCCCCTCATACCCCCTTCCTGCCTTCTCCCCCGCATACCCCCTTCCTGCCTTCTCCCCCTCATACCCCCTTCCTGCCTTCTCCCCCTCATAACCCCTTCCTGCCTTCTCCCCCGCATACCCCCTTCCTGCCTTCTCCCCCTCATAACCCCTTCCTGCCTTCTCCCCCTCATAACCCCTTCCTGCCTTCTCCCCCGCATACCCCCTTCCTGCCTTCTCCCCCTCATACCCCCTTCCTGCCTTCTCCCCCTCATAACCCGTTCCTGCCTTCTCCCCCTCATAACCCCTTCCTGCCTTCTCCCCCGCATACCCCCTTCCTGCCTTCTCCCCCTCATAACCCCTTCCTGCCTTCTCCCCCTCATAACCCCTTCCTGCCTTCTCCCCCGCATACCCCCTTCCTGCCTTCTCCCCCTCATAACCCCTTCCTGCCTTCTCCCCCTCATAACCCCTTCCTGCCTTCTCCCCCTCATAACCCCTTCCTGCCTTCTCCCCCTCATACCCCCTTCCTGCCTTCTCCCCCTCATAACCCCTTCCTGCCTTCTCCCCCTCATAACCCCTTCCTGCCTTCTCCATCTCCTGCCTTCTCCCCCTCATACATCTCCCCTTCCTGTCTCCTCTTCTTCAGGCTCGGATATCTCGCTAGCCCCGGGAGCATCACCAAGAGGTAAGATTCAAACACCCAGTGAACCATGCTCAGTGTACTTCAGCTACAATTCAGCTACGCCCCGTCCTGCGGCCTAAGGATGTTTACGACTGGCATAAGATTGATAAGAATGTCCTGGAACGGCATTTGTGCTGGTATTCACCAATCCTTTATTTATGCTGGTATATCTTGGTGCCTGTCGGTTACTTCTGTACGGCTTGTTGTACCGCTGTCCCCTGCTGCACCCCCCCCCTAAGCAGGCCATGCCGCGTCGCCCAAGGCCTTTGCACGCTCCTGGAGCATTGGGTCCACCGCACTCACCACAGGCGAGTAGCTTGGGATTTGAAAAATGAAGCAATAGCAGATTAGCAGTACATGTGTACTGCTGTTTAGGCGATTTTTTTTCCGTTGCCCCTTAACATAAAAAATACCAGTCAGAAATATAATTGATTTCGTTGCTCCTGAACAACAATCAAAACAACGAAATACGTCCGTGACTACATTACATTGAAGGCAGAGCATGCATTGATTTGTGCAGTACATGTGAATTGTCTTGCCATCCCTCGGGTGTGAACGCAGTCATTATGAGGGAAGTGTAAGCGCATCTAGAGTGAATTGAAAGATGTGTCATTTGATAAAGAGGTAGTGCAAGTTTCGTTATCTTACTGTGGACCCTGAACCCATTTACATTGGACCCTTGGACCCTGAACCCAGCCCACCACATCCTGCACGTTTAAGATATTTTAGTGCGTGCCAGCCCGGCAGCCCTCACTCCCCCCTCCCCCTCCCCTAAATTGCTTTACTTTGGACCCTTGAACCCTGAAACCGTTTACATTGGACCCTTGGACCCATGCCTTGAACCCTTGAACCCTGAACCCAGCCCACCACATCCTGCAGGTCTAGGACATTCGAGTGCATGCCAGGCCCCCCTCCTCCTCCCCTATCTGCCTGGGCAGTGTTTTTTTTATTTTGTTCAAGCGCACCTATGTGCAAACAGCTGGGCTGCCACCACTGGGCTGATGGGACCCAAACCCTTACCAGTCTGCGGCTGGTGGCCCAAGCAGCATGCCGCACCAGGGACCAACGGCCGTGGGCCGTGACGTAGCACAAGTGTAGCTGAAGTGCACCTTGAATTGCAGCTGAATTGCACCTTCAATTTTTGGTTTGTAGCTTAAGCGCCCTGAATCAAATAGTGCTACCTGCCTGCCTGTAGGCACCAGCGCTAGCAAGGCCAGCCGGATCGGATCCGCATCCAGCCGGGGCCTTGGCCTACGCAAGGAGTTCGGAGAAGGGCTACCCGAGGTCCGGAGGTGGGTGATAGTGCTTGTGATGTGAAGTAGCTGAATTATAATGTAAGGTAGCTGAATTGTAGCAGAAGCACTCTAAATATACAGTGGTGGGTTCCAGCCTGCTTATGGGAGTTTGGAGAGGGGCTACCGGAGGTCCGCAGCTGGGTGACAGTGCTTGTAATGTAGAGTAGCTGAATAGTGACAGGAACACCTGAAATATACAGTGGTGGGCTCCATCCTGCCAGTGGGAATTTGAAGAGGGCTTGCCGGAGGTTTGCAGGTGGGTGTCAGCGCTTGTGAAGTAAAGTAGCTGAATTGTAGCAGAAACACGCTGGAATATACAGCAGTGGGCTCCAGACTTCCGTCCTGCCAGTGGGAGTTTGAAGGGGGCTTGCCGGAGGTCTGCAGGTATGCAGCAATGTTGTAGTAACTTCCCCTGTTACTACTACTGTAACTCCAGGCAGTGCTGTGACCCCAGGCACTGCTGTGACTCCCGGTGCTGCCCGGTAACTTCTAGTGTAACCTCTACTCTCGGAACTGCTGTCACTCTCACGTCTTTGGGTACGTAATGTATTTCCACACCCGTATTAAAAACCCTCCAAACCCTGTATGCCGCCCCCCCAAACCCTGTATGCCGCCCCTCCAAACCCTGTATGCCGCCCCTCCAAACCCTGTATCCCCTCAACCAAACCTCTCATCCCCCCTAATCCGATCCAAATAGCCGAAGTGGCCTAAACGCGCGTTCTTGTGCATCAAAACACACCGGTACTGCGATGCATTGTTTTCATAAACACCGTTTGATTGAAACCCGGTCCCATGGCGGTGCCACCAATGGTTAACCCTAAACCCTGAACCTGTCCCATGACGGTTTTGTATGTCTTATTGCTGGTTTGATTGATGCAGGTACTGCGGCACTGTTTGATCAAAACTAAAAAATACATGGATAAAAACTCGAAAATCAATCACATCCCTGCACCGGTGCTTCTAAATGGAGTTCTAAATTAATTCCCCACCGATCATCAAAATCAGGGGATCAAAATGCTATCAACACACCGGCTCTGAATTGATTTTATAAATACCGTTTGTCAAAAATCAATCATATCCCTGTTCTGGTATTTCTGATTGCAGGTTCAAAGCCAACGCCAACAGCACTGTTTGATTGAACCTCAAAACATGGACCAAAACTCAAAAATACCGTTTACGGTGTCAAAAATCCTTGTCACCAAAAGATCCCTGTACCCAAAAATCACATCCCTGTACCCCTGCCTGCACCGGTGTTCCTAAGCGAGCCCAATGGTCATCAATCCCAAAAGCAAATAAAACACTGGCTATGAATTGATTGTCTCCATATTGTGTTATCGAAAATCAATCATATCCCTGTTCTGCTTTATCTGATAACAGGTTCAAAGCCAACGCCAACAGCTTCCGCATCACGCCGCACGAGGTGCTGGCTGCGGAGACCCAGCTGGAGGCGGCGGCGGCGGCGCTGGTCAAGAAGCTGGGCAGCAGCTGGGGCGTGGTCGAGGTCGAAGCGCGCAATAAGTTCCAGCGCCAGCTCAGGGCCGGCCTCAAGACGGCATTCAGCAACACGGCGCAGACGCTGCCGCCAAAGGTAAGCTCTTCACCCTGAAGTGCTGAATCCATATGGCAGCAGACGCAGACGCTGCCATCAAAGGCAAGCTTACAATTCGTGAGTCACAACCCTGAAACGCTTCAACCCTGAATCCCTAATGGCAAACGGTGTTGACGCTACCCCCTAAATCCTGAACCCGTAAACCCGAGAAACATCACGGGCAGCCCTGACCCCCAAATATGCCCTATAACCTGAACCCTGTACAGCAACAGGGCGCAGATGCTGTTCCCAACGTCGAGATCCGCTGCCTGACCCAAACTCTTGATGACTAAAACATAAGGCCTACGGGTTTAGGGTTTAGGGGGGGACTGAGCCCTAGAGTGCTTGAACCCTAACGGACACTGGACCTGAACCCTGAGCCCTGAATCCTGAACCCTAACGTATTGAACCTGAACGTAAACCTTGTAGATCAACCCATGACAGCTCAGCGCGGTGCTTGCAGGTGCGTGCAGCGATGGACGTCATCCGTGAGGGGCGTCAGCGGGGCCGAGGTGAGGGCACCGACGGCGCGACGGCGTCCCGTCAGCCCAGCAAGGGCCGCGCCTCTGCGGCAGAAGTCCTCAACCTCATGAGTGCCGACAGGCGCCGCAGCGGGAGGAGCGAAAGCTCCGAAGCCCTGCAGCGTGCCCCGAGCCTCAGCGGGGGTATCGCGGCTGCCGCTGGCCGTGATGGTGGTTTTTTCGCCCCCGCCCCTACCCGCCCGGGCTCTGGCCTGTCGTTTGCAGGTGCGGCGGCGGCGGCGATGGGATCAGCTCCCGACAGCAGCTGGCGCCATGCCCAGCAGTCAGCGGGACGCCCCTCGCACGGCTCCCTGCCATCACGGCCACCATCTCAAGGCTCACAACATTTCCCCGCCTACGCCAGCCGCCCTGGGCAGGGCTTTCCCCCCGCTGCCAATGCGGCATACCACGCTCAGCAGCCATCCCCAGGCTTCGCTAACCACACCGGACTGCACGACTATCCCTCCATGCAGCCCTCACCAGCCGCCGGCCACTTCCCGGCACAACATGCCCCCATGCAGCATAGGGGTGCTCATGCAGCATGGCCGCATGGGGATGGCTATTGGCAGGCCGACGTTGGATCCAGCAGCGTCCATGGCCCGTTCGAATCTCCCTCTGAGGGATCACCTGGCTCCCCTCCCATGTGGCCAGCATCCAACTTCACAAATCGGCAACAACAACAGCAGCAACAACTGCACAGTCCCTATGGGCCGGGGTTTCCTGCCTCCGCCTCAGCAGGTGGGGCGGCACCGCCAGTCGGGCCCTGGTTGTCGGCCCACAGCCCGCAGAGGGCGCCTGGCGCTGAGGATTGCCACGGGCCTGCCATCAGCCCGCTGGACGAGGACGTCCCTGGTATCATCCAGGCACTGCAACGTTCACCCCACCCGCAACAACAGTTTTCGCAAAGACAGCCAGAGATGTGGCAGCAACAGCTTGCGCAGCAACAGCCAGAGGCGTGGCAGCAGCAGTTTGTGCAGCAGCAGCAAGGGCATGGGCGTATGAACGAGATGTACAGTAACCCGCCCGTTGCCGTCCCGCCGCCGCCGCCGGGACAGGTGGGGTATGGTACGAGGATGCACCCTCTCATGTCCCCGGCTGAGCAAGCGGGCCCTCCCAACGGTTTCATGTTCACGCCTGGACAGGGCCCCGGCATGGATGCCATGGCCGCCTTTTGAAGGGGGGAATGGGGATGTCGTTGTAGGGATCAGCCTCTGTTTGGAAGGAGGGAGGGGGGCATGGAATCAGGTGTCCTTGGATGCCTATTGAAGGGGGGCAAATGGGGATGTCGTTTTGGGGATCTGTCTCTGTTTGGGGGGAAAAGGAGCTTGGAATCAGGTGTCTTTGGATGCCATGGCCGCCTATTGAAGGGGGGTAGGGTACCTGATGGGGTAAATCAAGGGGAGGTCGTCGTTGTGAGGGCCGTGGCTTGCCCAGCCCCCCTTCAATTGGGTTTGGATGTGTGGACATTGGCGGCATGATGTAGGGTCATACAATTTATTTTGGGGAATACAATTTCCTTTTTGAGGAAACGAAATCTTGAATTACCGGTAATGTCTCCATCCTATATACCGTATTTCCTTTTGTACGAAAAGGAACTGAGACTCGGTGACTAGACACGCCATACATTGAGCAGGTCCCCTATTTGCATCATGAATACCCGAAAGTCAATGACGTGACACCTATGGGCCCTGCTCAGAAAGGTTCAGCCAACCCTGCTGCTTGGGCCGCGGGCCATAGACCGGTCATAATTTTGTCCCACGAGGCCATGTGGTGGCTGTCTGGGAGTCTCCAGAATGTGGTGTGGTCAGTGACGTGACACCCCTCTGGGCCCTGCTCAGACAGCTTCAGCCGTGTGGGTGTCAAACGATTCAGACGGAAAGGAAAAAAAACTAAGAGGGAACACAAAAACAGGTGACACCCCTCTGGGCCCTGCTCAGACAGGTTCTGCCCAGTGGGTGCCCAACTATTTGGTTGGAAATGCATCGATAAGAGGGCCAGGAAAGGAGAATGTCTATAAAGTATCTACGGATGGAAATTGTTGAATGCCCGAAGGGAGATCATCTAGAGCTGAAAGACAAACAGCATGACCCAACCAGCAGCTGACACTGCGCTGGCTGCATCCCATATGCCAAACTTCAGGCATTCTGGCCGTATCTGCTATTGTGAAGCAGCACTTCCAACGCCTAGGTATATTTGATTTGTGTTTGCCTTCTAGCCAGGACAGACCTCATCTTCGTTGACCAACCTATTTCTGCCGAGCGTCCAGGTAGTATAAACCATCCATAACCCTAGAACCCCTCCAAAGTCCAAACCCTATACCCCTCCTTAACCCTTTATCGACAGGTATCCACCATCCTAAACCTACTTTCATACCAGCATGGTTGAATTTCCCAAAGGCCGTGATTGCTTTACCAACCTGGGCTTTCAAGGGCAAGTTATAAGCACCAACACTGGGCAACAACTAAAACGTCATTGGCCGACACCGCTAGGCACTCTGCCTACCTCCTTCCATATGAGTGGTTATTTCAAAGACCGTGCTTTATCAGCTTGGGTTTTTTGAAGTGGTGCGCAAGTTGACACCACCAACTGAATCTTCTAGGTACCAACCCATACGTCATTGACCAACTCTGCAAGTACTGGTAAGGCATGTATGATGAGCTCCCCAAGCATCTGAAACCTTCTTATCATTTGCATCCCAACCTCTTTTGCACCCTACCTATGTTTAAGGCACTTGGGCTTTGCATCAAATGTGATGCTTCTTTGGACTGCATACACTTCACAAGCATCACAGGGTCTGCGGTGGTGTGCTTGTTGCTCGCCCAGGGGGCACTTTTCCGCTCTTCAGGGGTAGGTGATACGGTTTGCCCGACCTTTTTGTTGTTGTTGTTGTTGTTGTTAGGAAGGTGAACTTCCTTTCCTTTCTTTCCTCTTGTGCCTTCTCCCTTAACTTTCCTGGCTGACTTAATGTTTGCCGACGTGGCTGAGCTTTATTTCAACATGGCCCACAGGTCATTGACATTACACCTCTGGGCCCTGCTAAAAAAGGCTTGGCCGCGTGGGCGCCCAACTGCCCCGATGGGAGAAAAGAAAAATAACTTACGGTAAGAGGGAAAGAAGGGGAACAACTTTAAGGAGAGAGAAATACCCCTCCCAAAAGGAAAAGGAAGCCGAAGGGCCACAGGTGTAACATAGTTAATTTCCCCTGCTCGCTGTCCAAGTTTATTTAGGGATCATGCTGGGTTTGTGGGCACCAGGGGGTGGGCACCTGCCCCATGCCTCAATTGTGATGTTCCACTGCACTGCATAAACTTTGACTTCACACATCTGTTTTTCAAGCGGTGGGGGGGACCCCAGGGACCCTACCACTGAGCACAGGTCTGCGGCGACCTACCGCGCCAGGTTTCAGACCGCGACGGGCGCCGTGCTGGTGCAAGCCAGGAGCCGCACAAGCACGAGGGAGTGTGCTTGTGTGCGCACATATTTGCGAGTGCGGCTCGGCGCGATCAGCACGGCTGACACCAGAGGACGGCGCAGCGGTCAGTAGCGAGAGACACACTGCTGCCAGCGATGTTGGTCAAGGGGTTATGGCGAGCATGTAGAGAATGTACTGCATGCTTGCTTCCAGTGCCCTTAGTGTCAGGGAGCAATTACGGGAGCGGAGGTGGGCAGGTCCCTGGGGTGGAGCCACGAACTTCCACCAGCTGTACCAGGCGGAGCAGGGGTGGGATGCGCTTGCTTTTGTGGACGCTATTTTAGGCATTGTTGAGGGCTAGTTTCTCGAGAGGCCAAGGTGTCGGACTTGGTTGCCTTTCCTTTTTTTCTCCTCCCCTTTTCCTTTTAGTTCCTTATTTACCCCTTCTGAACAATTGGGCCTAGCCTTCTTGTGCAGGGCACACAGGTGTGACGTCATTGACATATTAGTTAGCTGGGCAATTCCGCAGGGCATGGAAATGTTGCACTTCCCAGCTGTCTTTTGTTTGCCGACGAGGCCGAGCTTCATTTCAGCATGGCCCAGAGGTCAATGACATTACACCTCTGGGCCCTGCACAAAAAGGCTCGGCCGCGTGGGCGCCCAACTGTCTCGTTGGAAGAAAAGAAACTTAAGAGGGAAAGAAGGAGAAGAAAACAAGGGGAAAAACTACCCCCCCCAAAGGAAAAGGCAGGCCGAAGTAAACCTTGCCCCTCTTAAGCCTATTCCCCAAGAAGGCAAAGAAAAACAACAAAACTAGGCCTCAACAAAGCCAACGACGTCCTCAACAAAAGTCAGAGCCTCCCATCCAAGTCTGCCCTGGTACAACTGTTGAAAGTCGGTGGCACCTTCCGGGGGGCCTGTCCAACCTCTCTCCCTAAGCCTCTCCTTCACGCTAGGGCACTCGAAGCAGACATGCAGCGCATCCTCCACATGCTCGCCATCTCCCCTTGCCCAACACCGTTGGCAGCACCGTCCGTCACGCTGCTGACCGCTGCGCCGTCATCGAGTGTCAGCTGTGGCCCAGAGGTGCAACGTCATTAACTTTTTCAGCTAGGCGGCCACTCAGAATGGGTAGAACTATTTCCTTAATGTCCGCTAACACTTTTTCTTTCTTTGTCCCTCTTTTATTTCCGTTTCCTTTAAAATAACCCTTACTTTACAAGCATTCAGCTGGGCGCCCACGCGGCCCAGGCTTTGGAGCAAGGTCCAGAAGTGTAACGCCATGCGCAGAATGCAGAGGCCGCCCGCTCCAGGTTAGCAGGCATGCCCCTCCATCAGATTCGGCAGGTCCGGCGAGTTGCTGTCCGCAGATGAAAAGAGCGTTGGCTGAAAGCATGCATGAACGCCCCGAACAACAACCTCCATCGGTATTGGGTTAAGGATTTACCTGATTTAAGGTTTAACAACCAAACAATCTCCATCGTCATTCGCTCACCTGTCCATTCAGCGCTTTAGAGGATCGACATGAATCAGCAGGTCAATGACGTTACACTTCTGGTCCCAGCTCGAGATGGCTGGGCCGCGTGGGCGCCCAGCAAGTGACAACCAGCAACTGTTTCATTTCAGCATGGCCCAGCGGTGTAACGTCATTCACCAGCAACTGTGCTGCACAACAAGCTGGGCTCAAAATGATGGGTCAGAGCACACCGAAGACAACGAATAAGAAAAACTCCTGCTGGTAATCTTTCAGCCGATCAACGATACAAACCAATACGGGCCGAGGGTCCGTATGTCATACCCCTTTGAAGGCCCACAGCCATCTGCCACCAAGGGACACTCCAACAGGCCGTCTTGCAGCCGACGAAGCTACAAGTGGAGCCAAACCCTGACCTGCCCAAAGAGTGGATCTGAACCCTGACCTGCCCAAAGGCCCACCTACCCGGGACTCCTCATGAAGCTTCCGGGAGGTTTGCTGTATTACAATGTCAAGGAGAGACAGACGGGTGCCATGAACTAGTAAAGACGATGGGCTCCTACCACACCTCCTACTTGCTAATAAATTGTAACTTATATTGAGAAAAACACAGTCAAGAAAGTAAGCTACCCTGAAGCTACGTTGCATATTTGCTGAGTAAGCTCGGCCGAGGGGTTTAGCCGGGCCGAGGGGCGGATTATTTACTTTCAAATCCCAGACCTAACGGACCCCTGCTTGCTGTGCATTGGAGGCGGGATGAAGAGAGGCAGATAGGCAGGTGGTGTTGCCCTATCGCTCGACGAGGCCAGGTGGGACAGGCAGAGGGGGAGCGCGGCGGTGGGAGTGCGAGGGTGCAGGGGAGAGTGGACGGGGCAGGCAGTGGGCATAAACCGCGTGCTTGTTACAATTTATGAGCGCCCGGCGCAGCATCAAGGACTGAGGAGCGTGTTGAGCTCGTTGCTGATGAATGCAGCCGCCTGCGCAGCTTGGCCGGCGTCCACGGAGGCCCCGATCGCTACCAGCACGCTCGGCTGCTCGCTGGCCACCAGCTGGGCGCCCGACGGCAGCGACGACGAGAACGCCTCGCCGCCGCCGCCCGTGGCGTCGCTGCCGGCCCCGAGGCGAACTGCCATGTGCAAGCTCTCCAAAGCGTACGTGCGACAGGCGTAGTCGCTGAAGAAGTGCAGCAGGCGCGACAAGTCCTGTACCGCCGACATGGTCCCATCGTGCTCGACTCCCCTGCAAAAGGTTCAGGGTTTAGGGTTTAGGCGAGAAAGGTCCTGTACTGCCAACATGGTACCGTCGTGCACCCCTGTTAAGGGTTCAGGGTTAAGGCCGTGCCGTAGCTGCCAAGGTAGTACAAGCCGACAAAACCTGCGCTGTTTTGTGCCATATCGTGCTACTCAGGTAGTTAAATCCGGCCCTAACTGCGCCGTGTCGTGACATCTTGGCAGTCGGTGGTGCAATCCAGATGAACCTGTGCCTGATCGCGCTACCTTGGTAGTGCAATCCGGCCAAACCTGAGCCGTAATTTGCTACCTTATGCATCAGGCCTTTCCTGTTATGGTCCAGTGGTGGCCGTCAAGCCGTCAAGCCGTCCCTGGAAGGCCGTGCGGCAGTGCACACTAACATCCGCCTATGCCGCATGGCCCTCTTACCCGGGTTGAAACAGGCCCCCCAGGCCGCATCGGTCCAGCCCGCGGTGCAGCTGGTGCAGGCAGATGCGGAGCATACCCCGGCTGCCAAACTGGTGAAACGAGCCTGTAGCAGCGCTGGAAGACACCCGGGGCTGTTGCTGCTGCTGCTGCTGTTGTTGTTGCTGTCGTAGTTGTTGCATTTGTTGTTGTTGCTGTTGTTGCTGCTGCTGTTGGTAGGGTTGGTGTGGCCCTACTTGCGCTACCTGGCCGTCGCCTTCGCTCTTGACCTCATCCGGCTGCTGCTGCAGCCGCGCCGACGGGTGCGGGGAGAGCAGCCCGGAAAGCATCGGCAGCGCCTGCATGTTGACAAGAGCGGCAACAGCGGGTTTATGGAGGAAGGGATATAGTTTTCATAGCAGATTACATGGGACCCTCACAGGGGAGCAGTGAAGCTCGGAGAGCATCGGAAGCGCCTGCATGGCGACCAGAGCGGTTGCAACGGTTGATGGAGCGCGGAATGTGATGTACTTTCCCGAGTGGATAACTATCACAGCCATCACAGGGGAACAGTGCCTGCATGGTGATCAGAGCGGCAACACCGGTTGATGGAGCGCGGCAAGTGATCTGTTTTCCCGAGTGGATTACCATGAGCCATCACAGGAGAACAGTGCCTGCATAGTGACCAGGGCGGTGACAACAGTTGATGGAGAGCAGTAAGTTATCTAGTTTC
The DNA here is from genome assembly GCA_037349105.1 of Limnomonas spitsbergensis. Taxonomy (NCBI): domain Eukaryota; kingdom Viridiplantae; phylum Chlorophyta; class Chlorophyceae; order Chlamydomonadales; genus Limnomonas; species Limnomonas spitsbergensis. Next base: position 5,117,835 of record JAYJMM010000114.1, read on the forward strand.
CCGATTGGATTCCTATCACAGCCATCACAGGAGATTAGTGCCTGCATGGTGACCAGGGCGGAAACAACTCATGCTTCATGGATGAAGACATCACGTTTTCCCTGTGGAGGGTGTGGGGAACCATCCGTGCAGCCCGGAGAGTATCGGCAGCCTAGGAGATCATAGGCATTCAGAGCGGATCACAACAGTCTATGGAGGGAGGGATCTAGTTTTTGGAGCGGAATCACAGGAAGCCCTCCCAGAGGAACAGTGTACCCCTGAGAGCGCATCGGCAGCGCCTGCATGGCGATCAGAGAGGAGACAACGGTCAATGGAGTTAGGGATCTAGATCTATATATAGTTATAGGAGTGGATCACAGGAAGCCCTCCCAGAGGAACAGTGTACCCCTGAGAGCGCATCGGCAGCGCCTGCATGGCGATCAGAGAGGAGACAACGGTCAATGGAGTTAGGGATCTAGATCTATATCTAGTTATAGGAGTGGATCACAGGAAGCCCTCCCAGAGGAACAGTGTACCCCTGAGAGCGCATCGGCAGCACCTGCATAGCGATCAGAGAGGAGACAACGGTCAATGGAGTTAGGGATCTAGATCTATATATAGTTATAGGAGTGGATCACAGGAAGCCCTCCCAGAGGAACAGTGTACCCCTGAGAGCGCATCGGCAGCGCCTGCATGGCGATCAGAGAGGAGACAACGGTCAATGGAGTTAGGGATCTAGATCTATATATAGTTATAGGAGTGGATCACAGGAAGCCCTCCCAGAGGAACAGTGTACCCCTGAGAGCGCATCGGCAGCGCATCGGCAGCGCCTGCATGGCAGCCGGTTCATCTCACAACCCACCTCCGTGTCTAAAACCTGAACCCTCCACACTTGCCTGCGTGGTCACGAGCACGTGGTTGCCCGAGATGACAGTATGGACCCACACGTCCTGCCCCCAGGCCAACGGGCTGCTAGCAGCCACGGGAGCCGGTCCAGCTGCCCCCCGCAGGGCATGCGGGGACATCATGGCTGCCCCCTCTGCGCCTCCTCCCCCGAACGAAACAGGATGAGATGAAGCGGCGGGCATGCTCTCGTGCGGCAGCGGCGGCGGGAAGCCTCCAAACGCCGCCGCCGCTGTTCTTTGCGACGCATTCTGCAAAATGTGGCCAGGGCCGGAGGGATGCTGCAGTTGCTGCGGCGGTGGCGGGGCTCCGGACGACGTCCTTCCCTCAAACGGCCGGCCGGCAGCCGCCGCCGCCGTGGCTGTCATGCTGCAGCAACTCTGACTCCTCGGCAGCCTCCCGCCGAGCACCTGACCCCCGCTGGGCAAGCTCTCCAGCGTGGGCGCCCAGAGGAAAGGCCCGGAGGCCCCCGGGTCGCGCATCGACGAAGGGAACAGGGTCTGCTGCGAAAAGACCGCCGGCGACGCCCGGGTGCCTGCTTCAGGACCAAACGGGGGGTGGTGATGCAGGTAGGCTGTGGCCGGCAGGCTCGATGCCCCGGGGCCCACCGGGACTACCTGCTGCTCCTGCTGAGCCTTCACCCAAGTCACTGGGGCACACGGTTGCATCGTTTGCGGCTGCTGCGGCCAGCCCGGAGGGGCCTGCCCGGTCGCCATGCTGCTGGTGCTGCTGATGCGACGCAGCTCGTCGCGGCTCCGCCTGATTTCCATTTCCGATAACATTTGCTGCTGCTGCTGCTGCTGGGCCTGCTGCTGCTGCATCAGGTGCCACTGTGCCGCCGGCTGCGGCGGCGGCTGCCACGCGGCGAGCGACGGTAGTGACGCCGGCCGGGTCGAGAATGGGTTGTAACCGGTCTGCGCGCTCGCATAGCTGCTGTCGCGACGGTCGAAGGGAGGGACGGGCGGGGCCCAGGAGATCGCCGGCTGCTGGCCCCAGGGCACCTGGCCGGCAGCTGCCGCGGCCGCACCTGCCGGCACGCCAGTCGGAAGGTATCCGTGGCTGTGGGCTCGGCAAAGTGACGCGGGCGTGGAGTCGCCGGGCATGCTGGGCGGGTGCATGGCCTGCGGGAGCGCGTGGCGCTGGAAAAGAAAGCTGCCGCTGCCGCCGTAAACCCCCCCAAGGGGCGACGCGGTGGACGACGACGGGCCGGCCTCCTCGGTAACAGTCATGTCCCGCACTGATCCCAAGCAGGAGTCCCGCCGCAGCTGTTGCTGTTGCATGTGGGATGAGCCGCCGTCAGTGCACAGACCTCCTTCCTCCACACCCAAACCACCGCGGCTGGACGATGCGCGCAGCTGCCGTCGCTCCGCTTCAGAGGATGTCTGCTGCTCCAGCCGCTGCTGCTGCTGCTCACGCTGCTGCTGCTCCCTGGCTTCAGCAGAGCATCCCCCGTCTGGTGCCGGGGAGGGGATGCTCCTGTCAGGGGCGGAGCTGCTGAAGAAGGCCGCGTCGATCATCTCGGCCCCGTCGTCGTCCTGCAGATAGGGTTGAGGGTTTTGGATTCACCGATTGAATCCAAAGTTTGGAATTCAAAGTTTCGGCACAGAGGACTCACCCACACCCACCTAAAACCCTGCCCTGCAATTGCCCCGCAGTCCATTTATGATATTACTGTTTGCTGTTACTATAGATTTGCTTTGCCTTCCCTCATAATTAACGTTGTTTGGGGTCGAGGGATCCACACAATTAGGATGAAGGATTTTTTTAAATGACTAATTATCGATTGTGGACACCAGTTTTCAGTCAGAAAGTAAAAGACTTTTGGATTATTTGCTATGAGGGCAGAGCCTAGAATTAAACCGTGTCTTCATTTCCGAGGGAGGGCAAATGAAATCTACGGTGCTGTCTGTGAACAGCCAGCCCTGCCCCACACGCACCTTCAGCAGTGCTCCTGGCTCCGCAGCCCAGGCGGGCAGGAACGGACTCGCCAGTCTCGCGATGTCCAAGCTGCTGGTCTCGTACAGCGGGTCATCGTCCACCGCTGCCGCCGCCTGCAGCTGCATCTGTCGCACATCCTCAAGGTGTTGCTTCTGTTGTTGCTGTTGTTGCTGCTGCCCGTGTTGCTCGCTGTGAGGCGCTTGATCTGCCATGTACCAGCCTGGCCCAGTCAGGGAGGGGTCACCCACGGAAGGGCGAGGCATAGCGGACCCGTCACCTCCAGCCGCTCCAGAGAGCTCCGGCCGCTGCCGCTGCTGCGGCGGCGGCCCACTCGCATCACGACTCCCCATCCAGCCCCCGCCTGCACCGAGCGCCGGCTCCACCGGGAGGGGCAGCCATGCGGCCGGCGGCGCGGCGCGGTACTGCGGCGGCATCGGCAGCGGGAGCGGGCCGCCTGTGACTAGCAGCCCGTCGACTTCCGACGCCGACTCCAGCAGCACGGCGGGGTGCGCCATGCTGCGGCCGTGGCCTGGGTCTGCGGCGGGTAGCTGCTCGACGATGGCCGCGTGGGAGGCGGTGCGTGTGTGCCTCAGGGCGCGGGCGCGGACGGATCCCAGGTCTGACGGGCAGGACCGTGACGACGGGCCTGCCTTGCAAGGCAACACGTGCGAGGAGCGAAGCGCCGCTGGCCTGCGCTTCATTCCGAGAAACATGTGAATATTCGCCTCACCCTGTTTTGGTGTGTAAATATGTCTGGACGTCTGCATGCACATTTCGTCATGCCCTGCCCGAATGTATGTGTGCCACAGCCAGCGGCCGGCGTGCACATGGACATGCCTGCGCGTGCGTCCTTGTGTGCACGCATCCTTGACGTCCGAGGCGTCCTGCCTGCCTACCCTTCGCGGCTGGTGCTGGGTCTGCCTTGCCCCTCTTGTGTGCATGTGGGAGTGCATGTGGCCTGGCATGTGAGTGTATGCTCAGCCAAACCACATGGACGTCCGAGGCGTCCGGCCTGCCTGCCCCGCGCGCCTGGTGCTGGGTCTACCCTGCCCCACATCTGTGCATGTGCATGTGGCCTGGCATGTGTGTGTATGCTCAGCCCACCCACCTGGATGTCCGAGGCACCCTGTCTGCCTGCTCCTCGCATTGGTCACTGGGTCCCCCTTGCGCCGCCTTGTCCTCCTCGCCTTCGCTCTCGGTTGAGCAGGAGGAGCACGTGGCAGAGCTGCGGGCAGCAGCAGGGGGCATTGGAAACATGAAAACGCATTTGGTGTTCTTTGCAGGCCATGCAAAACACAATACTTTTCTTTTGGTTTGCACCTCATTCCAAACGCCACACTTGTGATGCTTTTGTCGCAGGCAATTTAAAGCGGTACACTCATGTCGTCGGTTCACAGGTCATTCCAAACATCACACGTTTGATACTGTTTTGTATCGAGCATCACACTTTTGATACTGTTTTGTCTCAAGCATCACACGTTTGATACTGTTTTGTCTCAAGCATCACACGTTTGATACTGTTTTGTTTCAAGCATCACACTTTTGATACTGTTTTGTTTCAAGCATCACACTTTTGATACTGTTTTGTTTCAAGCATCACACGTTTGATACTGTTTTGTTTCAAGCATCACACGTTTGATACTGTTTTGTTTCAAGCATCACACGTTTGATACTGTTTTGTTTCAAGCATCACACTTTTGATACTGTTTTGTTTCAAGCATCACACGTTTGATACTGTTTTGTTTCAAGCATCACACGTTTGATACTGTTTAGTAAGACATTTCCTATCACGTTTCCAGGTGCTTAACACGCCACTTCCCCCACTCAGTTCAGCCTTAAGTATAAGCAGTGATACAGGGTGCAGGCCTTCCTGGGTTTTGAGGCAGGCCATCAGGCATCTGACAAACAGCAGCAGGCCCTGCAGCAGCAGTGGCAGCAGCACTGCAGCGGCCCTGCAGCAGCAGCAACAGCAACAGCAACAACAGTAGTGCAGCAGCAGCAACAAGAACAGCAACAACAGTAGTGCAGCAGCAGCAGCAGTGCAGCAACAGCTTGACAGCACTGCAGCAACAACCCTGCAGCAGCAGCAACAGCTTGACAGCACTGCAGCAACAGCCCTGCAGCAGCAGCAACAGCTTTGCTGCACTACAGCAACAGCCCTGCAGCAGCACTGCATCAGCAGCATTTCCGCAGGAACGATATTGCAGCAGCAACACTCACCCTTTCTTGCGCTTCGTGTTGGAGGGTTCAGGGTTTAGGGTTCAGGGTTTCGCAGGGCAGCAGCAACACTCACCCCTTCTTGCGCTTGGTGTTGGAGGGTTCTACCCTTAACCCTAAACTGCAGCAGCAACACTCACCCTTTCTTGCGCTTCGTGTTGGAGGGTCGGACGGCCACGCCCCCAGGTGCCGTAGTGGGCATTGACAGACCCAGCTTGATCATGTACCTCTTGAGGGGGGTCGGCTCTGCGCCAGGAGGATCCCTGTCATAGAAAAGTTGGGGGTTACCAGAGCTTAAGGTCATCAGTGTCTTCGCAGGGTTCTTTTAAACATAAAATCGCACAAATGTTCATGTCCAATCATACGCATCGCAAACCAGGAGCGCCAGAGGAGGGTCTCTGTAAGAGAAAGCAGCAAAGGAGCGGGGAGGATAGCAAAGCTGCAAGATGAAGAGGCGGAGGGGGCTCGGCAGTGCAGTGCTGAAAACGGTCCTCTTACGGCGGCGGGGAATTGTAGCCGAGTCTCAGCCACCACATTTTGAAGACAAAAATTTCAGCAACTTTTACGGACGTTAAATACTGTGATAACGTACAATTACGCACACGATTTCTGAATTACGGCGCAATTGCACAGCTCCAGAGCAAAAACTGGGCTCACTGGAGAATCCGGGAAGTTGCGATACACCATCAAAGAGTGATACAGCAAAGAGCGGCATATCAAAGATCCGCAGCATGATCCAGCGTCCATAGCAAGCGGGTTCAGGGTTTGGGAGATGCCTGCTTCGTTATGCAGCGTCCCTAGCATGAGGGTCTAGGGTTGAGGGTTCAAGGGACAGCTGCAGCTTGGTACAGCGTCACTACGGACGATCATTTCCACGCAAGTAAGGAACCCAGACAAGCAGCTGACAGGCAGGGTCTTGGATTATGAAGTTATTCAAAACTCTACACTCATCCCCCTAAGGCAGCTGACAAAGTTTGGGTTTGGGGGGTTACACGTATCCCCTCAGAGGAAGCTGGTAGGGTTTGGGTGTAGGCTGTTACACTTAATCCCCCAAAGGTAGCTGGCAGGGTTTGGGTTTAGGCGATTACACTTCATCCCCCAAAGGTACACGGCAGGCCTCCCCGCAGCAGCCAAAGACCCCATTGGGACAAAACCAGGGCCGGCCGGCAGGTGGCGCAAGCAACATGGCTGGCCACAAAAGTACTCATCCCCTGCCACCCCCAGGCCCCACCTGCGCCGGAGTGTCGCATTCCTGCAGATGAGCCAGAGGGGGGGGGGAGGGGAGGGAGGGAGGTTAGGGAGGGCATGGTAGCTGCAACAGCTTCAGATTGCACCGGACAGCTTAATAGGTAGGCAGTTGGCGGCCACCCCTGGGCCGATGGGGACCATGCTGGTATGAAGCCGGTGGCTAAAGCAGCATAGTTCGCCAAGCCCCGAGCGATGTCAATGCATTATAGCTGGAGCTCGGTTGTCATCCGAGGACAGATGAACAGTGTAGATGTAGATGTAGCTGAGTCCGTAGCTGATGGGGGCTACTCAACAGAGGGCAAATGAAAAGTGTAGCTGAATTTGTGGCTGAAGGGCGCTCAGGCAAAGTGTGGAAAGCAGCTCCGGGTGGGACAAGGAATTGCAGGCCCAGGTCAAACAACAAGCCAGGAATCGCATGGCTTAGGTCAAACAATAAGCCAGAGAATGATCGGATTGATCGGTCTAATCTATTGCAGGCTCGTCTATTTGTGAAAATCTCCGTTGCTTGTCTCCTTTTATTTATTGGTCTATTTATTTGTGAATTGCCCAAGGTAGATTGACTTCACTGTACAACACACTTATTTGATTTGAATTGCACATGTGGATACCAGTTACAATCCCTTCTTATGCTGCAGCGCCTGACCCCATCAATACCCCATCCCTCACCACTGTCACCAGTGGTTGAGGGGTTTAAACCCTTAAGCCCATCCCTCATCAGTGATTTAGGGTTTAAACTACTAGCCCGAAGCCCTTAACCCCATCCCTCACCAGAGGTTTAGGTTTTGAGCCCTAAATCCTTAACCCTAAACCCCATCCCCAACCAGTGCTTTAGGGTTTAAACCCTGAACCCTTGACCATACATCCCGTCCCTCACCAGTGGTTTTTGACCGAATTCTCCGAGCGCCCCGGGATGGCCTTGGCGATGTCGCTCCAGCGGTTGCCTAGGCTGCGGTGCGTGGCTGCCAGCAGCTCCTCCTCCTCGTGCGACCAGGGATCCTAACAGACAAGCAAAATAAGGTTTAGGCCCTTAGGTTAAAGCCCTCAGGGATGCTGGGCAGTAGGGTTGAGGCCTTCAGGGGTGACGGTCAGTAGGGTTAAAACCCTCAGGGGTGCCGGGCAGTAGGGTTTAGACCATCAAGGGTAACGGTCAGTAGGGTTTAGGCTCTCAGGGGTGACGGTCAGTAGGGTTAAAACCCTCAGGGGTGCCGGGCAGTAGGGTTTAGACCATCAGGGGTAACGGTCAGTAGGGTTTAGGCCCTCAGGGGTGACGGTCAGTAGGGTTAAAACCCTCAGGGGTGCCGGGCAGTAGGGTTTAGACCATCAGGGGTAACGGTCAGTAGGGTTTAGGCCCACAGGGGTGACGGTCAGTAGGGTTTAGGCCCTCAGGGGTGCCGGGCAGTAGGGTTTAGGCCCTCAGGGGTGACGGTCAGTAGGGTTTAGACCCTCAGGGGTGACGGTCAGTAGGGTTTAGGCCCTCAGGGGTGCCGGGCAGTAGGGTTTAGACCATCAGGGGTAACGGCCAGTAGGGTTAAAACCCTCAGGGGTGACGGTCAGTAGGGTTAAGACCCTCAGGGGTGACGGTCAGTAGGGTTCAGGCCCTCAGGGGTGCCGGGCAGTAGGGTTTAGGCCCTCAGGGGGTGCCGGGCAGTAAGGTTTAGGCCCTCAGGGGTGACGGTCAGTAGGGTTTAGACCCTCAGGGGTGACGGTCAGTAGGGTTTAGGCCCTCAGGGGTGCCGGGCAGTAGGGTTTAGATCATCAGGGGTAACGGCCAGTAGGGTTTAGTCCCTCAGGGGTGATGGTCAGTAGGGTTTAGTCCCTCAGGGGTGACGGTCAGTAGGGTTTAGGCCCTCAAGGGTTACAACCATTCAGGTTTAGGCCCTCAAGGATTATGACCATTAGGGTTGAGGCCCCCAGGGGTTCAAGGCCATAAGGGTTAAGTCCCTCAGGGGTTACGGCAATATTAGGGTTTAGGCCCTCGGGGGTTCAAGGCCACTAGGGTTTAGGCCCCCAGTAGTTCGAAGCCATTAGGGTTTAGTCCCTCAGGGGTTCAAGGCAATTAGGGTTCACATATTCACGGTGCGCATGTATGTATGTATGTATGTATGTATGTATACGAACGTTGTCTGTAGCCCAGATGCTCCACCGTACGATGGGGTTTTCAGGGTTATGCAAGTGAGGTCTTAACCCTCTTAGGGTCGACTGCGTCCCCGAGGCGCGCCCGACCTGCCCAACCGTAGGAACATACGTCGCGTCAGGCCTGGCATGTTTTGGAGGGATACGTCACATCACTCTTTTGGTGCCAGCCTGATTTTTCTTTTCTTCCTGATCGTGGCTTTTTTAGTTTGTCTTGCCTACGTTCGGCATCTTATATCTTATATATATAGGAATACGTTGAATGCCCTCATTGTCATGGCCTTAAGAGTTCACTCTTTCAATCTGATGTCTGGAGGGTTTTGGGGGGTTGACAGGCAGCTGTGTCTGAAGCCGTATACTCCAGATATTCTATTGCTCAAATTCAAACTCAAATTCGTAAGTATTCAAGGCTGCAGTATATGCGGCAGCCACGACTCATGTTGCTCCATCAGCCCAGTTCTCAGGGCAACAGGCACAGTTCCTGAGTACCTGCTAGTGTAACCCAGGCAGTTACTGGGTACCTATTTGTGTATCCCTTTCAGTTACTGGGTACCTGCTCTTGAAACCCTTTCAGTTACTGGGTACCTGCTCTTGCAGCTCGGTCAGTTACCGGGTATCTGCTTGTGTAACCCTGTCAGTTAGTGGGCACCTGCTCGTGCAACACTAAGATTGCTAAATACCTGCTCTTGTAACCCTGACAGTTATTAAGCACGTACCCTTGTAAATCCAACACTCACCGTGTACATTATTTGTAACCCTGTGATTCTTGGGTATTAGCTCTTGTGATCTGGCACTGTACTTCTGGGTACCTGCTCTTGTAACCCTCGCAGTTACTGGGTTAACAACCCGGAAGTTACTGGGTAACTGCTCATATAACCCACGAGGTTACTGGTTAACAGCTTCTGCAACAGTTCCTGCATGTCTGCTTTTTCACCCAGAAATATTGGGTGTAATCTATCCTAATCCTAAAAGAGCTAGGAATTGAGTCTTAAATTCTCAAAACCGTCTAATTACGGTATGCCTGATACAGAGGGACCCCTCCTGCCCTCCTGGCCTCCCAATCGTCCCCTCCCTGTTCGCTCTTCCCTCTCCACCTTCTCTTACCATCCTCTTCCCACCGTCCCTCCATTCTGCCTATGTCCTCCTCCTCCCACCTGCTCTCCTCTCCCCTCCCGCTCTCCTGCCACCACACCTGCCCCTCTGTCAGCGGCATCAAACACGATTGGATGTCCATACCTTTTTAATGTCGGGCACAAGGTGGTGGTTCCATCGCTCCCTGCACTGCTTCCCGATCCGGCCATTCTCGTCGCTCTTCCCCATTTCCGCGTTGAGCTGCCGGGCAATTGGGCTCCAGTTGCCCTGTCCCAGCGCTTCCACCAGTCTGCGAGACATGGAAGATTAGAAGTCTTATTATATAGATAGAAGTCACGGGGAGCCCACCCATGACAGAACACAGATATCTTAGAAAGATTAGAAAGATTAGATAGATTAGAACAGCGTGTGTGTACGTGCCCTCGTATCGCGGCCAGAACCCGATGTTGCCGTGTCATCTTGCCGAGAGCGAACTGAAGAAGGCGCAAGAGACAACAGAATGGATGCACGTGCGCAAGAAAGCGCGCATTCAATCTAAAGCCTAGCTGTAGTTCGCACGCTATCGTGCATTCCCAGCTCAAGTTTTTGCGCGCTTTCATGCACCCCGAGGGACTGTTATGGGTAGGCAGGTACAAACCTAGGCCCTTCCCCCAGAGGGACTTCGTCGGGTCTTCGTCGGGCCTTCCCTCACCCCATCACTATCCTTGCCTGATAAGCGCGGCATCCTCCTCCTTGGTCCACACCCCTCGGAATTTAGCGGTGGGATGGCGCTTGCGTCCCTTTCCGGTTTTCGACGTCCGGCCTTCTTGCATTGAAATCGTTGCTACGCTGGAAGCTCTGGGCTCTCGCATTAAAGGTAGCTGCTCCTTGTAAACGTCATTGTGGTGGGGGCAAACACATGAATTCGCGGGCCGTTCCTATTGCGATGCTTGCAGGGCTTTCAATACTTGCGGGGGGGCTAATTTGAGACCGTTCGTCCATAGTGCCGTACTTTCTTTCACCCGAGGTGAGATCCCCTGTCCCCCACAGCTGTAGGCTGTGGGGAAACAGGGGTGGAATATGTTTATAGCCATGTCGAATCTCTAGGACCTGTCAAACTCCGTATCTGCTGTCAAGGCGATCTCTTGTAGTCACCATTTTTACATATATACGATTATGCAGTCTGATGATTTCGCCTCCTCAGATGTTCTAAGGGTGCGAGTAAGCTTGTTCATCGCAATCTTTTCTTAGGACTTCTGCTAGGACCGGAATCTAGTTGTCAAGATGCAGATGCAGAAGATCCACAGCATTGGTGTGGAAAGCGCTCGACGACACGTGATCGAGGGCACAACGAAGGGATCCATGCTGGGATCCATGGGTGGGCAGCAACCGGAGTGGCCTGCCAACAGCTGGGGGGAATTTAAAACCCAGGTGCACAGACAAAAGCTCTTTCATTTCGTGAGCACCCAAGTTGATTCAGGACTAGATCCTCCTCAAATCTGCATACGGTACATTCACAAGGTACGTGTGATATACCGATCAATGTTCTTTCGACGATGGACCACAGGGCTGTTAGATCTGTTGTTTCCGATGGCATCGGAAGTGTTAAAGCATAATTACGAGCAAAGAATGTCGAAATGATTACTATTTCGACAATGCGATGTGACTTGTAAACCCGCCGTGTGCTTCTTGACTGTATTTCAACATACACTGTTTACACGGGAGGGGAGCCAGGTGATCCAACGTCGGCCTGCCAATAGCCATCCCCATGCGGCCATGCTGCATGAGCACTCCCATGCTGCATAGGCGCATATCGTGCTGGGAAGGGACCGGCGGCTGGTGAGGGGCTGAGGGCTGCATGGAGGGATAGCCGTGCAGTCCGGTGTGATTGGCTAAGCCTGGGGATGGCTGCTGAGCATGGCATGCCGATTAGGCAGCGGGGGGAAAGCCCTGCCACGGCGGCTGGCGTAGCCGGGGAAATGTTGTGAGCCTTGATTGGGTGGCCGTGGTGGTTAAAAGCCGTGCGAGCGCCGTCCCGCTGGCTGGCTTGCATGGCGTCAGCTGATATCCGGAGCTGATCCCACTCCCGCCGCCGCCGCCGCCGCACCAGTTAATGACAGGCCAGAGCCCAGACGGGAAGGGGCGGGTGCGAAAAATCAGCTCCCGCTGAGGCTCGGGGCACGCTGCAGGGTTTCGGAGCTTTTGCCCCTCTCGCTGCGGAGCCTGTCAGTGCTCATGAGGTTGAGGACCTCTGCCGCAGTGGAACGGCCCTTGCTGGGCGGACAGGAGGCGGAGGCGCTGTCGGGGCCCTCCCCTCGGCCCGCTGACGCGCCTCACGAAAAACGCCCATCGCTGCACACACCTGCAATCACCGCGCTGAGCTGTCATTGATAACTCTACATTGTTCAGGTTCAGGTGAAATACCTGTTAGGGTTCAGGGTTGGGCGTTCATGGTTCAGGTTGAGTGCTTGTTCTGGTTTACACACTCCATGGCTTAGTCCCCCCCCCTTCCTAATATCTCGGGTTTAGTTATCCAGACTTAGGGTCAGGCGGCAGATCTTAACGTTGGGAAAAGCGTCACCGCTTTGTTACTGTTTTGGGTTTAAGCACTTCAGGTCCGAGAGCTTGCCTCTGTTGGTAGCGTCTGCACCGTTTTGCCAATGGGATCTAGGGTTTAGGCACACCAGGGCTTAGGGCCTACCTTTGGCGGCAGCATCTTCTGAGTTGCCATTGGGGGTCAGCATGTAAGCACTCCAGGGTTTATGGCTTTTTTTTGCTGGCAGCGTCGGCAGTGCCCTGCTGTCACTGGGTGCCTAGGGTTAAGGCATTTCAGGATTAGGGTTTAGGACTTGCCTTTGGCGGCAGCGTCTGCACCCGGGTGTCGTTGGGGGTGTAGGGTTTGGGCACTTCAGGGCTAAGGGTTTATGGCTTACCTTTGGCGGCAGCGTTTGCCCGGAGTTGTCATTGGGGTTCGGCATGTAAGCCCTCCGGGGTTAAGGGCTTTCTTTTCGTTGGCAGCGTATGCAGTACCCTGCTGCCACTGGGGGTCAGGGGTCGGGCATTTCAGGGTTTAGAGCTTACATTTGGCGGCAGTGTCAGCGCCGTGATGCTGAATGCCGTCTTGAGGCTGGCCCTGGGCTGTGGCTGGAACTTATTGTGCACCTCGACCTTGACCACGCCCCAGCTGCTGCCCAGCTTCTTGACTAGCGCCGCAGCCGCCGCCTCCAGCTGTGTCTCTGCAGCCAGCACCTTGTGCGGCGTGCTGCGGAAGCTGTTGGCATGTCACTGTTGTAATCATTCTTTGTTGTGCATTCAAAGGTCACATCGGCAATGGACCCTCATATCACTCATATCACGATCTGCATGTGAGCGGGAACGGTGCCGCATGGCACATGCTGATCCTTACGGCTCTGATATGGCTCAGAGACAGTTGTATACAACATGCTCCTTCTACCAGGCATTCGTAACGCCACTGTGGTAGGTCACGCACCTTGAAAACCATCCCTTATCCACCCAAAATGGAGTCTGAGGGCATCGATCCCCCTACCTCTCGCATGCTAAGCAAGCGCTCTGCCATTTGAGCTAAGACCCCGCTCTGAAACCAAATGATGGCTGTATTGTATTAACATAATATATAATACAAAACAAGCAGGGCACCGATAAGAAACCACACATCAGAAACCGTCCGCGTTACTGAAAGGTATGGAGACATGTAATGCTGGGACAGAGATTTACGCATGGTAAGCGTGCACTGAGCGGGGTGCTGGACGGTCACATAACTAACATAAGGGATCATTAGAGATTATCGTATGGTATGTTTGTGAATGCATCACTTCCACTTCGACACTTCGTACACGTACCTGCTCTTGCCTAGCTGGGTGCGTGCATTCAATTGCTGTCGAGTGTGCCACTCTCGCCAACCTGCTGCGAATGGGAATGGGACGGGAGCAGAGTTCAATAGGGCACCTGGTAGATTCACTAAAATTTTAGCGGATTTGAACAGTTGGAAACATGGCAGGAATGCCGTTGTGAACTGAAGTCGAGTTCTGAACATGCTGATACCGTAAAACGCCTTAGACTCCGCGCACCCCCCAAACAAGTTTTTGTTTCCGTCGCGCACCTAAAAAGGCATTTACAAAACGGTTGCGCAGCGACGAAATTTTAATTGAATTTCACGTCGCACAGCAAATAATGTAATTTAACATCGCGCATCACTGGAAATAATTAAAATTTGCGTCCGCTTCATTTTTCAAATTCAGCCAGTACTGTCAAACTCAGTTACAACTTCGTTTGATGCTACCAGGACCCGCATACAGTAGTCGTCATCCGACGATTTCTAGCTTCAGGAAACGTGTGGCTGTTGGATGCTCGGGGGCTCAGTGGCAGTCCTCCCTGAGGTGTACAGTTCGAATCCTGTCAATGTTCAGCATTTCCAGCCAGTACAGAAAACTTAGTGAACACCCTCAAAGTCAGGAAAAGTCATCATACGGTAGTCAAAATTCATCCACCTTTGTCCAACGGATCTCCAACGGATGTCGAATCGAACAGTTGCGCGCATCGCGCGATTTTTTTGTAAAAAGTGCTGTTTTTTATTCATACCGCGCACCCCCAAAATAGTTGTTTGGGCACCTGACTGACGCTCCGCGCAGCGGCAATTTTTAAATTAATATTAGCGCGCAGCCATGTCCGCGCACCCCAATAATTATTTAATTACGAGCGGAGTCAAAGACGTTCTACGGTATGTGAGTTTTTTATACTTCCGTTAAACCAGATAGGATCTGCGCACCCCAAAGCAGATCAATTTTTTTTTTGCGTAGCCAAAAAACAGTGAGTAATGGGGCCATATGGCATTCGAGGGCTGCTCTTGGAGAAGCACGCTCTTGGCAAGACCACCCTGGCCAAGATCATGAGGGGCGCGCTGCAGATATGGAACGAGTTGGTGAGTTTGGCATGAGCCATGCGATGCCTGCCCTGACAGGAGTGATGGCCCTGACGCCCGTTCGCCCAATGGTGTTTTGACCATGCATTGGACATTTACTCTACTTCGAGCCATGCGATACTTACCCTGACAGGAGTGACGGCCCTGATGCCCGTCCGTCATATCTGGGGCCGTGCATTTTTGATTGCATGCCTGCAGTCAAGGTAGCAGAAGATGAATTTGATATGATACTAATATGATATGATATGGTATTTTTACCATATCATATCTTGCAGTCAAAAACTTGTTTTTGCTACAGAACTACTGCAGAAGGACGAGCCCATGCATTCGACATTTACTCTACCCCCATGCTTTCGACAGGTATCACATTGAGCCCATTCACATGCTAGCCAGCATACGTAGGTGTTGCCATGGTTGCATGCAGTATGCCAGTGCTCCCACTGACCCCTACGACCCTATGGTCACCATGCGCCCATGCATCCACATTTTCATGTGAAATGCTTCACGTGTCAGATTCGCTTGCACAACTTGGGCCTGTTATCGCGTAGAACAACCTACATGGCCAGATAGCCCCTACCCATTACCACCAATTCACCGCACCCATGCCCATGCATGGAGAAGCTGATACCATATCATATCATACTGCTGATATGATACGATATGATATGATGGCCCCAAGGACCATATTGTGCTACCTTGATCAGGGGCCGTGCTTTCATGATTGCATGCCTTCTTGCGTGCAGGGCTGCATACCTCCTTACCCTCAAGCCGAGCCCTTCTGGCATGAGTGGACACAAACGCTCATGGGGGCAACAGGCAGCTTGTCGCCCGTCGCTGACTACTTCAGCGTAGAGCCGACGGAAGAGGACCTGGCGCGGTATCGGCTCGAGGTGGTGGACCGCATGGTCGTCAATGTGCACAAGGCAGTGCGTAGCAGCCACATTCCAAAACTGTATAGGCAGCTGCAATTCCAGGACTTCAAAGAGGCTGCAGCCACAACAGCAGGGCCAGATGGAGGGCATGCAACAGCAGCAACAGGAGGGGCAACAGGGCCAGCTGGGGGGCATGCAGCAGCAGTAGCAGGAGAAGGGGCAACAGGGCCAGCTGGAGGGCATGCAGTAGCAGCAGCAGCAGGAGGGGCAACAAGGCCAGCTGGAGGGCATGCAGCAGCAGCCGCAGGAGGGGCAACATGGCCAGCTGGAGGACATGCAACAGCAGCAGTAGGAGGCACAAGATTAGGGCCAGCTGGAGGGCATGCAGCAGCAGCAGAAGGGGCATCAATACCAGCTAGAGGGCATGCAGCAGCAGCAGCAGGGGCAACACACCCAGCTGGAAGGCATGCAGCAGCAGCAGCAGCAGCAGTAGGGGCAACAGGGCCAGCTGGGGGGCATGCAGTAGCAGCAGCAGGAGGGGCAACAGGTCCAGCTGGAAGGCATGCGGTAGCAGCAACATCAGGAGGGGCAACAGGGCCAGCTGCAGGGCATGCAGTAGCAGCAGCAGGAGGGGCAACAAGACCAGCTGGAGGGCATGCAGCAGCAGCTGCAGGAGGGGCAACAAGACCAGCTGGAGGGCATGTAGTAGCAGCTGCAGGAGGGGTAACATGGCCATCTGTGGGGCGTGCAGCAGCAGTAGCAGCAGGAGGGGCAACATGGCCATCTGGAGGGCATGCAGCAGCAGCAGCAACAGCATGAGGGGCAACAGGGCCAGCTGGAGGGCATGCAGCAGTAGCAACAAGAAGGGAAACAGGGCCAGCTGGAGGGCATGCAACAACAGCAACAGCAGGGTCAACAGGGCCAGCTGGAGGGCATGCAACAACAGCAAGAGCAGTAGGAGGGGCAACAGGTCCAGCTGGAGGGGATGCCGTTCGTCAGCAGATGACAAGGCGGCTGGCAGCACACCACCAGGCGGCCCTGGACGCAGTGAATGAGCCGGAGCCGGCCTTGCAGCCCTCAGCCTTGCTCTCCATAGCTGAGGCAAGAGAGGCGATCGTGCGACTGTCAACTGCGATCCTTCCTGGCAGCCTGCAGCAGGCAGGGCCTGCCATTTATCTCATCCTCATGGGGTTTGTGCATTTCGTCAAGCGCGAGGCGTTCGATATCCGACGGGAGCATAGGTCTGGAATCCTGGCTGTGAACACGACCATGCATGACATGGGGAATGCGCTAGGTTCCATGCTCTGCAGCCATGCAGGCCAGCAGCAACAGATTGTTATGATGGAGCTTGCCATGCCAACCATGCTAGGCATGTCTGCCATGCCTGCCATGCCAGCCATGTCTGTCATGCCAGCCATGCCTGCCATGCTAGCCCTGCCTGCCATGCCAGCCATGCTTGCTATGCCTCTCCTCAGCCCCTACCCCCACCTGCTGCCTCTCCTCAGCCTATGCATGCTTGTCTGCCTTGCAATCTGGCCTGTGTGTGCACACTTGCCTGACTGCCTGACAGATCATACTTGCCTGCTTGCTCGAGCTTGAGCATGGCATGCATGCATGTCAATGCAGGTCAGCAGCCACATCAGGGGCAGTAGCAGATGATGGACCTGGACATGCCAGCCAAGGAGCTGACAGCCTGCCCTGCCGCCATGGCCAGGCTTCAGGGCGGGGAACCTGAGTAAGCGGCGCAGGCTGTTGTCTGAGGTGGTGTGTTGTAGCCTCACCTCCCGGAGGGGGGTGGAAATGATGATCCCGATTTTGAGCCAGCTGCGGTCAAGGAGGACCTTGTGAAGGGGCTGATTATATGGAGAGGGTTGAAGTCAAAGGCGATAGCTCAGATGTGTCTGTTGAGCTGCCTTTCCCTGTTGACCTTGCATGGGTCATCCCCATGAGGATGTCCCCTCCTGGGGTGGTCAGGGTGGAGGAGAAGCAGTGGCTGGTGTGGCAAGCCACATCAATGGGGAGTGCCTCCTTGACCTCCATCCTGTCAGACTGGGGTGACGGGCTGCTCAAGCGCTCTGGCCAGCGGCTGGCGCCCCTGAGGGTCCTGGAGATCCCTGTGTTGAGGAAGTTCTGGAGGGGCGCCAATCCTGTCAACATGCATGCCTGCCACGTCAAGGCTGTGGTGTATGCCTCCACAGGTAACAGGGGGGGGGGGCAATTGATCATTCGATAGTGCCTACCTGCCTGCCTGCCTGCCTGCCTGCCTGCCTGCCTGCCTGCCTGCCTGTCTGCTTGCCGACCTACCTGCCTGCCTACCTGCCTACCTGCCTACCTGCCTGCTTGCCTGCCTGCTTGCCTACCTGGCTACCTGTCTGCCTGCCTGCTTGCCTACCAGCCTGCCTGCCTCATAGCCGGCACCATTACATGAGGAAATTCAGGGGCTTGGGACACTGCAATTTCCAGCTCCTTGGCTTCTTCAGCATGTTAGGTATGAACTGCCAACTGGGAGGTTCACTGACGGGGTGTGAGTGTGAGTAATGTTGTATTTACTACAGTGGCCTTTCTTGCCCTGTCGCATGAGGGTGACTGGCCTGCCAAGGAACAAGGTGGAGCAGTGCGACATCCCTGCAAGAGCTTGGAGGATGCTCAGACCCAGCTTCAGGCCGACTACCCCCAGACGCCCCCTGCCCTTAGCATTGTGAAGCTGAACCAGGCTCTGAGGACAGAGTGGTCACCAGGTGCCTATGAGGCCAAGCTTGGGGGGGAGCTTATCTTAAGCGTTCCCAACAAGGAGTGGGCGCACCACCCTTGGCAGATTGCAGAGACCTTAGTGAATATGGGGGAGGGGGAGGTTAAGGCTGAGGAGGTCAGCACACTGAGTGAATGCCATGACGAATATGGGGGAGGGGGAGGTTAAGGCTGAGGAGGTCAGCACACTGAGTAAATGCCATGACGAATATGGGGGAGGGGGAGGTTAAGGCTGAGGAGGTCAGCACACTGAGTGAATGCCATGACGAATATGGGGGAGGGGGAGGTTAAGGCTGAGGAGGTCAGCACACTGAGTGAATGCCATGACGAATATGGGGGAGGGGGAGGTTAAGGCTGAGGAGGTCAGCACACTGAGTGAATGCCATGACGAATTTGTCTGTCCTCAGTGAAGCTGGGGGAGGTTGAGGTTGCGGGGGTTAGCGCACTGAGTACTAAATGCCATGCATAATTTGACTTATGTGTTCTCTGAACAATGTTTCTTGAACGTTCTCATATATGGGCTTCGCTGGGGATTTTTTTGTGTCTAGCACTGGAGAATTGTTCCTGATCTGTGTATCCTATAGACAATGTTGCCTGATTTGTGTCTCCTGCAATTTAAATATCTGGACTAGCATCCTCGCTAGAATCCATGCTTCCTGAGATTGCTTGAATAATTTATACGCATCGCTCACATGCTTTAAATGAAAAACTTAGTTATGTATTTCTAGCTTCAGCATTCCCTTGGGTATGTTCAGGCGCCACAGCCAACTCATTTTTCGAAGGGGTCGTTTTCATTGGGGCCAAATCATTTTTCGAAGGGGTCGTTTTTCGAAGGGGTCCGAAGGGGGCAGATGAAACATGATGGAGACTAGAAGCCAAAACCATTTGTTTAATAAAAGAAAGGAAGAATGTGTTCACTTATAGAATAAGAGATCAGAACGAGACATACGGTAATCAACCACCATCGAGACATTACCAACCACCATCAGCGGCGCAAAACAAATGTTGTTAAGTCACAGCAAAGCGTCAGAACCTGGAGTGAGGCCTGTTCAATCGTCTGAACCCTGAGTCAAGCAGCAGTCATGCAACATAAAACCTAGCACGAGCTTTCTAGAGGCACTGACTGCCCACATGTCCTTCGCTGAGGACGGGGCGTGCTGTCCTCCCCTAGCTCAATGAGGGCAGCTATTAGACGAAACCTCCGCATCCGCGGGCTGCTGGCCAGCCCTCTCTCTTTTCAACCTTCTTTATGGTGGGGAATGCGGGGTAGTGAGGGCATGTAGGTTTAGAACAGTGCATACCCGCTGGGCCCTGCTGAACGCTCGGCCACGTGGGGTTGGTAGGGAACTAGGCTCAATTCTAGGTACCATGCACAGCCTGGGCCATGGTGCAGCTATGCCATCCTCCTATGTGAGGGGGCAGGAACATGGAACCCGGCAATGTAGTCGGGGGGAGAGAGGAGATTGTGTGGCGGGTTCGATCCTTCAACCTCTGGGTATGGATGCCACCAGCGCGATACCACTGGACTATTTCCCCCTGGGCATTCAGGTAAAACATCATTATGTTAAAATAAGAAACCCAAATGCTATTCCACACCGGATTCATTCATTGTGGGTAACTTTGGTCACCAAGATGTTCAAAGATTTTGTCAAGAAGTTGACCCAAAAGGGCCAGAAATCAGTACTAGGACGTTCCTAGGGCTGTCTTAAACACTGGGTGCAGAGAATTGCTAGGTGCTTTGGAGGAGCTGGAGCTGGGATCAGCCGTCCCAATCTGCGTCCGACAGCAACTAACCTGCAGCCGCTACATGTCACAGAGGTGCTAGCGTTAGTTGATGCAGCATACCAGCGGGCAAAGCTGGATGCAGCTGGCAGAGGGGACCCCAGAGATCCTGCCACTGAACATAGGTACTATGTGGCCGCCTACCGCACCTAGTTCCAGCCTACGGCGGGCGCTTGCTAGGGGCCCCACCAGTCGAAGTGCTTTCGGGCGCACGAACTCGAGGCTGCGGCTCGGCGCCGTCAACACGGCCGACACAAAAGGACGGCGCAGCGGTCAGCAGAGTGACAGACGGTGCTGCCAGTGAGCGATGTTGGGCTAGGGGAGACGGCGAGCATGTGGAGGACGCGTTGCAAGCATGCTTTGAATGCCCCAACGTGCAGTATCCACTTAGGGAGCGGGGATGGGCAGGTTTTCCGAACGGTGCGAGAAACTTCTTCGAGTTGTACCGGGACAGGCTTGGTGGGATGACCTGGCGTTTATGGAAGATGCACGTGGTACATATCGTTGAGACGCCTTGGTTTGTCTGTTCCTTCACTTTATTCCCCCTTTTTCCTTTTTTTCCTGTCCCTATTAGTTAGGCGCTTACGCGGCCGAGCCTTTTTAAGCAGAGCCCAGAGGTGTCATGTGATTGACTTGAGTCGAACTCTCATTCATGCTGGTGTCGCCCCTGAATCTGTAGTTTCAAGCACTCATTCTGTCACTTTCTGATGAGTGAAAAGGCCAGTTTACCTGCCATGTGAGCAAAGACCCTGCTTTTCGACCAGATTTAAGCTCTGATAGTGACAAACCCGAGTTCAACTAAAAGCAATCCTGCTCAAACTGATCTAATATGCTCAAGCTGATCCAAGGTGAAGAAATAAAGGTCAGGGTGAAGGGTGAAGGGTGTAGACGTCATATTTGCATCTAGGCCTGTTCGTCTTGGACTTCGGAATGGCCCACGACAACATTAGCCGCTCATTCCCATGTGCAAGTACTAGTAAGCATGAGAACAAGTTTACGGTTGAAGGTAGTATTACAGCGTGTAAGCAATCGTGGCTCAACTTGACGTGTTCAAAGGTGTAAGAAATTAGGGTTTAAGGTTTTGGTGAAAGTGTTCACGTGTGGGGCTTGGGGCTGGCATCATCTGCAGCAAGGTTTCCTCGTACGGATGTGAGGTACAGCCGAATGGTACCGTAAGTGCTGGCACGGTATGGAGTATGGACAACAGGGAAAAGTACGCAAGCCGGCATGTGAAAGACAGTGCTGAGGCCCTGCAGGTTAGGCTTACCTGCTGGGGCCGCTGTTTCCCCTCCAATTCTGTTCCCATGTGTAGCTCGCACGTGGTAGAGGTTCAGTCGTTGATCCTGACTGTAGTTACAGCCATGATACAATAAAGCATGTCGGGGTTAAAGTATTGCACATGACGATGCCCTCACCATGTCACATGATAATTTTGAATGCTAAGTTAATATTAACCTGTCAGATCCAAAGCATCACAATGGATATTATTGGATACTAATAACCTCTACGTGACTACGTTATGGGGTGCTAACTAAGTACGGTACCAAGCAGTGTAGCTAGTATGCATAATCAGCAGATCTGAAATCAGCATAATCAGGACGCACTCGCCAAAAATGGTGGCGGAACGGTACTACCCACCGGTAGCCATGTGGTATTGTGGTGTGACAGGACTGGCTGCAGCAGGACATGTCCACGTTCAAAATTCGGCATCGTGTCGTGTCCTCTCTGGTGCTGTATAGAGATCCAAAGGATTCCGTGACATCACGAGGTTCTAGAAACCACCCCCTTACATAGGAAAGAGAGGCGACGCAGAAGCGTGACTTTTGGTACACGGATTGATCTCACCCCCTGATCTCACCAGACCACCAGACAGATCTACCCGATCCAGCAGGTTTGGGCCCCACACTTTCGGACTCTCGCTGATCAGGTCCGACTCTCCTCCTTTGAACATCGAACCTGACACGACGCGTTGACGTGCGTTCAGCACTGATCCGGCGCATATATCTTATCACCCATCTTTACTGCACTACTGCACAACCCACTAGCGACCTGCGGCAGTGTCTAAACGAGATCTCTACGCTCAGCTGCTGTCTACCTCCGCCGACTCAAGCTCGCCCCGGGGGATCGATCGTCCAGCGCCCGGGCTTCAGAACATCGCTCGCATGGGCGCAGGCGGTGCTTCATCGCATGATGCGCTCCAGGTCAGTCAGGACCTGGCAACAGCATCAGCAGCAGTGTCGGGCCCTGGGGCCATCCTCGTAACTCCGTCCCTCCTCCAGCCGAAAACCTTACGACTGCGCAGCCGTCCCCGATAGGCGCCCTTTGTTACCTCACCGGAACCCCTTAATCCAAAGATACGCAACGGCATGGGCGCAATCGCCGTTTTATGCTCGACGCACATAATGCATGGGGGGGGGACCCGTGGGGCCACTCTTCGATTGCGTCCGCATGCCCCGCTGGCAATTCCACTGTGGAATTCATGCAAATGAAGGCGGACCCACGGCCTTGCATCATTCGGCACTCATCCCTGACCAATGGCTGCCATGCGCCCACACAATCCGCTGTACCTCCTCCCCTCCCCCCATGCATGCGCATGCTCCCCTCCCATGCACATGCATGCTCTTCCTGCCATGCACATGCATGCTCCTCCTACCATGCTCATGCATGCTCCACCTCGTATGCCTCATCACCTATCCCTCACCCCTTTGATCCTGTATCCATGCATCACGCCACGCACTGTGCCTCGCCCCATGCAAGACGGCGCGATACGGCACAGCCTCAGCCCGATTGTGCCACCATGGCCCCATGCATGCGCATGCTCACCTCCATGCCCATGCATACGGCGAGGAAGCCACCGACTGCCCCCCCGTGGCACCCTTCAACCCTGCATGATGCCTACCGCTTCTTTTCCAACAAGCTAAATTCAGATGATCATATACCAACCTTAGATACGCCCTTGGTAGTCGTTGCCACTACATGAACGTAACCACCCACAGCCTTTTCCGGCAGGGCCAGGCAGCGCGAACCAGGGGTGGATGACCGCTGACATAGACCCAAGCGTGGCCTACCCAGGGTCACAGCCAAACGGTCGGTTCCCTCGATGTTAACCCCATGGCGCAGCATTTGTTTCTTTCGATACATACGCTACCGGTGTATAGATTTGATGCACTATTCTTTTGACATTGTACCGGTTATCTTTGTTTGTACTTACTCAGTTGTTTGTACATATTCAAACATCTGTGTAAATACATTGTAGCATGGGCACAGGTCCGGCCCTGGCTTGACCCTCACACCGCACTACCATCCGCCCTCTATCACTATCCTTTATTACTATCACTTTCACAATCTCTCTCTATCACAATCTATCACGATCACCATCCTCTGTCACAATCACCATCCGCCCTCTATCACCATCCGCCCTCTATCACTATCCCCTCCTTAAGTGTATAGATCTCAGTTCACACCCGACCGCATGGTGCCTCTCTGGATACCCTAAGATATATACCCTGAACACTAAACCCTTAAACCTAAACCTTCAACTCCAAACTACGGCAGGTGCCCCGCTTGACATCAGTGCTGCGAGCGCTGAACCCGCACGGCGCCTCACTGGATGCCGAGGTGCTGTATCTGTCCCGCAGCCAGACGCTTGCGGCGCGGCGGCAGGTGGCGGAGAAGGCGGAGCGGTCCGCCGGAGGCCTGCCCTCGGCCGGGGGAGCGCGGTCCTCGCTCTCTCAGGAGCTGATCGGCCCCTGGGAAAAAGGTGGATGGGCTGTGGGGGGGCTCTGGACTCTGTGGGGAGCTGCCTCAGCTACACTGAAGCTACACTTCAGCACAATGATTCAGCTAGCTTTCAGCTACACTGCAGCACAATTATTTAGCTAGACTTAAGCTAAGCTAAGGTCAAGCTACACTATAGCACAATGATTCAGCTAGGCTTCAGCTATACTTCAGCACTATGATTAACCTATACTTCAGCTACTTCAGCACAATGATTCAGCTAGACTTCAGCTACATAACTCAGCCTGCGGCCAAGAGGTTAATATGCTGCTGCTTGGGCCGCGGGCCGCAAACCCTTCTCACCTCGCTGCAAACCCTTTTCACCTCATGCAGCTCCCCGCCCAGCCATAATGGCTCGGAGCGCCTATTGCACCTGCCGCCCTGAAAAAAATATAGAAAGTTACGCCTCGTGGGGGGCGTGAGGGTAAAGGAAACAGCGCAGCCTGGGCCGAGGCCACATCCGTGCCGTTACCGCCCTTCCTGCCTCCCTGAACCCTAAGTGCTAATACTTGAAGCCTGCTCGGCTCCCCGCCCATCCTGTGATGCCTACGAGGACCTGCTGCACATGCCTACCTTCACGTACAACCCCTGAAACTCGAACCCTGCTCAGGTTCCTGCTCCGCCTGTTACACCTATGAGCGCCTGCTGCACATACCTGTTTCAACCTTTAACCCCTCAACCTTGCAACCCTTAAACCCTCAACCCCACTCAGCTCCCGCCCGACCCATGACGCCTTCAACCGCCTGCTGCACATGCATCTATCAACCTTATAACCCTCAATTCTCAATTCTCAACCGTCAACCCTCAACCCTCAACTCCACTCAGATCCCGGCTCGGCCCGTGACGCCTTCAAGCGCCTGCTGCCCATGCCTCCCTAAACCTTTAAAGCTTCAACCCTGAACCCCACTCAGCTCCCTGACCAGTCCGTGACGCCTACGAGCGCCTGCTGCACGTGCCTCTATACACCCCTCACCCCTCACCCCTCACCCCTCACCCCTCACCCCTCACCCCTTACCCCTCACCCCTCACCCCTCACCCCTCACCCCTCACCCCTCACCCCTCAACCCTCAACCCTCAACCCTCAACCCTCAACCCTCAACCCTCAACCCTCAACCCTCACCCCTCACCCCTCAACCCTCACTCCTCACCCCTCAACCCATTCAACTCCCCGCCCAGCCCGTGATGCCTATTAGCACCTGCTGCACATGCCTCCCTCAACCTTGAAACCCTCAACCCTCAACCCACTCAGCTTCCTGCTCGGCCCGTTATACCTAAGAGCACCTGCTGCACATGCCTCGATCAACCTTAAAACCCTCAACCCTCAACCCTCAACCCTCAACCCTCAACCCTCAACCCTCAACCCTCAACCTTCAACCCTCAACCTCACTCAGCTCCCCGACTGGCCCGTGACGCCTATGAGCGCCTGCTGCTGCTGGTCGGTAAGCTCCTGGACGGAGAGATGCCCTCCGGGGAGCTCCAGGAGGCGGCCGGGCTGGCCTGGGGCGTCCTTTCCACCCTGCCTGCGCCCGAAAAGGCACGAGGGAGGGGGACCCAGCTGCTCATCAAGCCGCACAGGTAGGACGGGCAGGGGTTTGCGCTGGGAGGGTGTCATGCGGCTTTGGGGGGAACGCGTTGGCGGCTGCCCTCTCCTGACACCATCACAAAGTAGCAAGCTACCGGCATTCAACCATGCACTGTTCTGCTGCACCCATGCGCCATGTATCTTGCCATGCGATGCACCCATGCACTGCTGCTCCCATGCATCAGGGACGCGTTGGTGGCTGCCTTTTCCGCAGCCATCAAGGAGGAGCACATGCAGGATCTCGTTCTGCTGGTGGAGTCCCTCCGTGAGTGGCAGGCCAAGCTCGTGGGGCCTGTCGCCGCGGCAGAGAGGGGCCTGCCAGGGTCACCTGGCCGCCCGCCGCCCACAGTGGCGGCGGCAGCGGAAGAGTTTGGTTTCGGCATTGCTTGGAACGATGCAGATGAGGTGGGCGACGCTGCAGTATGGGTTGCTCGGCTTTTTTTATTCTTGTGTGGAGGTAGACAGTCACGATTTGGGGGGGGTGCTGTCCGGGCCTACCTGTCCTCGGGGCTCGGAGCCGCAGGGTGATTTGCGGAGATCTGATCTTATCTGAGCCACGTTCCCCGCCGGTTTGCGCTCAACTGCTTGGCCCACTTCGAACACAAGCGCCGGTGGCGTGAAGCAGGCTTTGAGGCCGAATTATGCTGTTTAATGGTTTAGCTGCCTCACACCCTTGAGTTGCTGATTTGTATTTGAATTTGGCCAAACCTCTTTGACCAACTGACAGGTGGCTGCCCGGGCCCAGACCGGGGACTCGAATCTAGATCCGGATCTGCTTTTTCTCGGCCTCGCCCTGCCAGGTGAGAGGCTCTCACATTGGATATATTTTCCGATCTAGATCTGGACCTGCTGTACCTTGGCCTTACCAAGTCCTGTCTGATGAGAGATGCTGGACTTGGATCCTGATCTGGATGAGACCTTGGTATGAGATCCTGATCCAGATCCAGATCTGGGAATGGATCCTGACCCACCTGTAGGCTTGCTTGGTGGCCTGGTTGTGTAGCCTGAAGTGGAAGAGTGTCTTGGCCAGAAGCCCCTGGTCTTGGACATCTCATATACCAGCCATACCCCCCCCCCTAAATCCCCCCTTCTTTTATTCCCATCTCCCCCCCCTGAATTCCCCCTTCTTTTATTCCCATCTCCCCCCCGCCCCCCTGAATTCCCCCTTCTTTTATTCCCATCTCCCCCCCCTGAATTCCCCCTTCTTTTATTCCCATCTCCCCCCCCCCCTGAATTCCCCCTTCTTTTATTCCCATCTCCCCCCCCCCTGAATTCCCCCTTCTTTTATTCCCATCTTACCCCCCCTGAATTCCCCCTTCTTTTATTCCCATCTCCCCCCCCCCCTGAATTCCCCCTTCTTTTATTCCCATCTTCCCCCCCTGAATTCCCCCTTCTTTTATTCCCATCTTCCCCCCCCCCTGAATTCCCCCTTCTTTTATTCCCATCTTACCCCCCCTGAATTCCCCCTTCTTTTATTCCCATCTTACCCCCCCCTGAATTCCCCCTTCTTTTATTCCCATCTCCCCCTCCCTGAATTCCCCCTTCTTTTATTCCCATCTTACCCCCCTTCTTAATTCCCCCTTCTTTTATTCCCATCTTACCCCCCCTGAATTCCCCCTTCTTTTATTCCCATCTTACCCCCCCCTGAATTCCCCCTTCTTTTATTCCCATCTCCCCCCCCCCCCCTGAATTCCCCCTTCTTTTATTCCCATCTTCCCCCCCCTGAATCCCCCCTTCTTTTATTCCCATCTCCCCCCCCCTGAATTCCCC
Source organism: Limnomonas spitsbergensis (assembly GCA_037349105.1). Classification (NCBI taxonomy): domain Eukaryota; kingdom Viridiplantae; phylum Chlorophyta; class Chlorophyceae; order Chlamydomonadales; genus Limnomonas; species Limnomonas spitsbergensis. The sequence goes on from JAYJMM010000114.1 coordinate 5,144,794, forward strand.
CTTCTTTTATTCCCATCTTCCCCCCCCCCTGAATCCCCCCTTCTTTTATTCCCATCTTCCCCCCCCCCCTGAATTCCCCCTTCTTTTATTCCCATCTTCCCCCCCCTGAATTCCCCCTTCTTTTATTCCCATCTTACCCCCCCTGAATTCCCCCTTCTTTTATTCCCATCTCCCCCCCCCTGAATTCCCCCTTCTTTTATTCCCATCTTACCCCCCCCTGAATGCCCCTTCTTTTATTCCCATCTTCCCCCCCCTGAATCCCCCCTTCTTTTATTCCCATCTTCCCCCCCCTGAACCCCCCTTCTTTTATTCCCATCTTACCCCCCCTGAATTCCCCCTTCTTTTATTCCCATCTTACCCCCCCCCCTGAATCCCCCCTTCTTTTATTCCCATCTTACCCCCCCTGAATTCCCCTTCTTTTATTCCCATCTTACCCCCCCTGAATTCCCCCTTCTTTTATTCCCATCTTACCCCCCCTGAATTCCCCCTTCTTTTATTCCCATCTTACCCCCCCCCCTGAATTCCCCTTCTTTTATTCCCATCTTCCCCCCCCCTGAATTCCCCCTTCTTTTATTCCCATCTTCCCCCCCCTGAATTCCCCCTTCTTTTATTCCCATCTTACCCCCCCCTGAATTCCCCCTTCTTTTATTCCCATCTCCCCCCCCCTGAATCCCCCTTCTTTTATTCCCATCTTACCCCCCCCTGAATTCCCCCTTCTTTTATTCCCATCTTCCCCCCCCTGAATGCCCCTTCTTTTATTCCCATCTTCCCCCCCCCCTGAATCCCCCCTTCTTTTATTCCCATCTTCCCCCCCCCCCCTGAATTCCCCCTTCTTTTATTCCCATCTCCCCCCCCCCTGAATCCCCCCTTCTTTTATTCCCATCTTCCCCCCCCCCTGAATCCCCCCTTCTTTTATTCCCATCTTCCCCCCCCCTGAATTCCCCCTTCTTTTATTCCCATCTTCCCCCCCTGAATCCCCCTTCTTTTATTCCCATCTTCCCCCCCCCTGAATTCCCCCTTCTTTTATTCCCATCTTACCCCCCCTGAATTCCCCCTTCTTTTATTCCCATCTTACCCCCCCCCTGAATTCCCCCTTCTTTTATTCCCATCTTACCCCCCCCTGAATTCCCCCTTCTTTTATTCCCATCTTCCCCCCCCCCTGAATTCCCCCTTCTTTTATTCCCATCTTCCCCCCCCTGAATCCCCCCTTCTTTTATTCCCATCTTCCCCCCCCCTGAATTCCCCCTTCTTTTATTCCCATCTTACCCCCCCTGAATTCCCCCTTCTTTTATTCCCATCTTACCCCCCCCTGAATTCCCCCTTCTTTTATTCCCATCTTCCCCCCCCCTGAATTCCCCCTTCTTTTATTCCCATCTTACCCCCCCTGAATTCCCCCTTCTTTTATTCCCATCTTCCCCCCCCTGAATTCCCCCTTCTTTTATTCCCATCTTCCCCCCCCCCTGAATTCCCCCTTCTTTTATTCCCATCTCCCCCCCCCCTGAATTCCCCCTTCTTTTATTCCCATCTTACCCCCCCCTGAATTCCCCCTTCTTTTATTCCCATCTTCCCCCCCCTGAATGCCCCTTCTTTTATTCCCATCTTCCCCCCCCCTGAATCCCCCCTTCTTTTATTCCCATCTTCCCCCCCCTGAATCCCCCCTTCTTTTATTCCCATCCCCCCCCCCCTGAATTCCCCCTTCTTTTATTCCCATCTTCCCCCCCCCTGAAGTCCCCCTTCTTTTATTCCCATCTTCCCCCCCCTGAATCCCCCCTTCTTTTATTCCCATCTCCCCCCCCCCCTGAATTCCCCCTTCTTTTATTCCCATCTTCCCCCCCCTGAATTCCCCCTTCTTTTATTCCCATCTTCCCCCCCCCCTGAATTCCCCCTTCTTTTATTCCCATCTTCCCCCCCCCTGAATTCCCCCTTCTTTTATTCCCATCTTCCCCCCCCCTGAATTCCCCCTTCTTTTATTCCCATCTTACCCCCCCTGAATCCCCCTTCTTTTATTCCCATCTTCCCCCCCACCCTGAATTCCCCCTTCTTTTATTCCCATCTTCCCCCCCCTGAATTCCCCCTTCTTTTATTCCCATCTTCCCCCCCCCCTGAATTCCCCCTTCTTTTATTCCCATCTTCCCCCCCCCTGAATTCCCCCTTCTTTTATTCCCATCTTCCCCCCCCCTGAATTCCCCCTTCTTTTATTCCCATCTTACCCCCCCTGAATCCCCCTTCTTTTATTCCCATCTTCCCCCCCCTGAATTCCCCCTTCTTTTATTCCCATCTTACCCCCCCTGAATTCCCCCTTCTTTTATTCCCATCTTACCCCCCCCTGAATCCCCCCTTCTTTTATTCCCATCTTCCCCCCCCCTGAATTCCCCCTTCTTTTATTCCCATCTTACCCCCCCTGAATTCCCCCTTCTTTTATTCCCATCTTCCCCCCCCCTGAATCCCCCTTCTTTTATTCCCATCTCCCCCCCCCCTGAATTCCCCCTTCTTTTATTCCCATCTCCCCCCCCCCCTGAATTCCCCCTTCTTTTATTCCCATCTCCCCCCCCCCCCCCTGAATCCCCCCTTCTTTTATTCCCATCTTACCCCCCCCTGAATTCCCCTTCTTTTATTCCCATCTCCCCCCCCCCTGAATTCCCCCTTCTTTTATTCCCATCTTACCCCCCCCTGAATTCCCCCTTCTTTTATTCCCATCTCCCCCCCCCCCCCCCTGAATTCCCCCTTCTTTTATTCCCATCTCCCCCCCCCCCCTGAATCCCCCCTTCTTTTATTCCCATCTTCCCCCCCCTGAATCCCCCTTCTTTTATTCCCATCTCCCCCCCCCCTGAATTCCCCCTTCTTTTATTCCCATCTCCCCCCCCCCTGAATCCCCCCTTCTTTTATTCCCATCTTACCCCCCCCTGAATTCCCCCTTCTTTTATTCCCATCTCCCCCCCCCCCTGAATTCCCCCTTCTTTTATTCCCATCTTACCCCCCCCCTGAATTCCCCCTTCTTTTATTCCCATCTTCCCCCCCCCTGAATCCCCCTTCTTTTATTCCCATCTCCCCCCCCCCCCCTGAATCCCCCCTTCTTTTATTCCCATCTTACCCCCCCCTGAATTCCCCCTTCTTTTATTCCCATCTCCCCCCCCCCTGAATTCCCCCTTCTTTTATTCCCATCTTACCCCCCCCTGAATTCCCCCTTCTTTTATTCCCATCTTCCCCCCCCTGAATGCCCCTTCTTTTATTCCCATCTTCCCCCCCCCCCTGAATCCCCCCTTCTTTTATTCCCATCTTCCCCCCCCTGAATCCCCCCTTCTTTTATTCCCATCTTCCCCCCCCCTGAATTCCCCCTTCTTTTATTCCCATCCCCCCCCCCCCTGAATTCCCCCTTCTTTTATTCCCATCTTACCCCCCCCCTGAATTCCCCCTTCTTTTATTCCCATCTAACCCCCCCTGAATTCCCCCTTCTTTTATTCCCATCTTCCCCCCCCTGAATTCCCCTTCTTTTATTCCCATCTTCCCCCCCCTGAATTCCCCCTTCTTTTATTCCCATCTTCCCCCCCATGAATTCCCCCTTCTTTTATTCCCATCTTCCCCCCCCTGAATTCCCCCTTCTTTTATTCCCATCTTACCCCCCCTGAATTCCCCCTTCTTTTATTCCCATCTTCCCCCCCCTGAATTCCCCCTTCTTTTATTCCCATCTCCCCCCCCCCCCCTGAATTCCCCCTTCTTTTATTCCCATCTTCCCCCCCCTGTATCCCCCTTCTTTTAATCCCATCTTACCCCCCCTGAATTCCCCCTTCTTTTAATCCCATCTTACCCCCCCCTGAATCCCCCTTCTTTTATTCCCATCTTCCCCCCCCCCCTGAATTCCCCCTTCTTTTAATCCCATCTTCCCCCCCCTGAATGCCCCTTCTTTTATTCCCATCTTACCCCCCCCCTGAATTCCCTATTCTTTTATTCCCATCTTACCCCCCCTGAATTCCCCCTTCTTTTATTCCCATCTTCCCCCCCCCTGAATTCCCCCTTCTTTTATTCCCATCTTACCCCCCCTGAATTCCCCCTTCTTTTATTCCCATCTTCCCCCCCCTGAATTCCCCCTTCTTTTATTCCCATCTTACCCCCCCCTGAATTCCCCCTTCTTTTATTCCCATCTTACCCCCCCTGAATTCCCCCTTCTTTTATTCCCATCTTACCCCCCCCTGAATTCCCCCTTCTTTTATTCCCATCTTCCCCCCCCTGAATTCCCCTTCTTTTATTCCCATCTCCCCCCCCCCCCTGAATCCCCCCTTCTTTTATTCCCATCTTACCCCCCCCTGAATTCCCCCTTCTTTTATTCCCATCTTACCCCCCCCTGAATTCCCCCTTCTTTTATTCCCATCTTCCCCCCCCTGAATTCCCCCTTCTTTTATTCCCATCTTCCCCCCCCTGAATTCCCCTTCTTTTATTCCCATCTTCCCCCCCCTGAATTCCCCCTTCTTTTATTCCCATCTTACCCCCCCTGAATTCCCCCTTCTTTTATTCCCATCTTACCCCCCCCTGAATTCCCCCTTCTTTTATTCCCATCTCCCCCCCCCCTGAATTCCCCCTTCTTTTATTCCCGTCTTCCCCCCCCTGTATCCCCCTTCTTTTAATCCCATCTTACCCCCCCCTGAATTCCCCCCTCTTTTATTCTCATCTCCCCCCCCTGTATCCCCCTTCTTTTAATCCCATCTCATCTCCCCCCTCCTAAAATCCCCTTCTAAAGGCTGAGCGGAATGTGTCTGTTGTTTATGGACACATTCCTTGGCGGCTTGTGGTGCTGCACGGAAGTTGCAACCATTCACACTCAAGTGCCATTCAAATTTACACCCTAAACCCCAAGTCTTAACACGTTATCCTTAACACTGACGTGTTGTAAATAGTTGTAATACTCAACCCTTAACTCTTAACCCTTGACCCAAAACCCTAAACCCTTGACCTGTAACCGTACATTTTATACTCTGAACCCTTACCCCTTAAGTTGTTCCATGCACTGTGTAAGGCTATATGCAAAATGTGTAAGGCTAAATGCAGCATGTCTGTTTCATGCCATATGGGGCGTTCTGCCGGACTCCCTTGCCCGGTCTTTATCCTAAACCCTGACTCTTGCAGAGGCCCCATGCGCTGTACAAGGCTACCTGTGTGAATGCAAATATACGCGTTCTCACACTCTGTTTCCACACTTTGTTCCATGCCGCAGGGGGCGGTCTCCTGGGCTCCCTTGCCCGGTCTTCGGGTCTGGAGCCGTCTCCGGCGGAGCTGCGCCAGATGATGATGCAGGGCTCTGTTGCGGGGCCCTCCGCGGCGGCGGCGGGTGCACGGGCGATTCAGGCAGGTGGCGGCGGCAGCGGCGGCGGCGGGCTGTTTGGAGCTGAGGCGGATGACGAGGACCTCGGGGAAGACTACGAGGAGCGCAAGCGCCTTAAGGAGGTGTGTGGCGAAAGTATGATTGCATACAGGTTAACACGATGTTGAATACGTGGACTGAGGACAGTACCGTCCCCTGCCCGCAACCCATACCCTCCCCAAGGGTGGTGTGGGGAGGGTGTGGGCTGAGGGCAGGGGACGGTACTGCAGGCGGCGCTGTCCCCTTCCCTCAGCTCACCCCTCCCCCCCACACACATACCGCCCGTGCAGATCAGCTCCCATTGGGTGCCACACTGGCCCTTGAGGGCGGTGACCCACACTCTACCCTCCTCCCCATACCACTTCCCTTCCCCTCCCCTCATTTCCTTCCACACCTTCCACACCTCCCCACGCACCCAGGCACCCAGCCCACACACCCTCCCCACACGGCCCCGGTGCAGATCAATTTCCACTGGTTGCAGCATTGGTGTGTTAAGGTCCCCACACTTAACCCTCCTCCCCAAATAACCTTCTCACACCTCCCCTCACTTCCTCCCACACCTTCCACACCTCCCCACACGGCCCCGGTGCAGATCAGCCTCCACTGGGTGCCGCGCTGTTGCGGTAAGGTGGCCTACAGTTGACCCTCCTCCCCTTCTCCCTCCCCACACCTTCCCTCGCTTCTTTCCACACCTTCCACACCTTTCCACACACTCTACCCACGGCCTCCTTTGGAGATTAATCACCATTGGCTGCAGCGTTAGTGTGTAACAGTCACCCCCATTTACCCTCCTCCCCTACTCTCTCCCCACACCTCCCCTCCCACACCTTCCACACCTTCCCACACCCCCTCCCTTGCAGATCAACGTCTATTGGTTGCAGCGTTGGTTCATTTTAGTCACCCACATTCTACCCTCCTCCCCATTTCACTTTCCCACACCTCTCCTCACTTCCTCCCACACCTCCCCTCACTTCCTCCCACATGTTCCACACCTTCCCACACATCCTCCCTACCGCCCCTCCCATGCAGATCTACCCCCATTGGCTGCAGTGTTGGCGCGTCAAGGTGGTGAACCAAACTTGACCCCTCTCCCCATACAACCTTCTCACACCTCTCCTCACTTCCTCCCCCACCTCCCCTCACTTCCTCCCACACCTTCCACACCTCACCACACATCCACCCCACCCCACCCCCTTGCAGATCAACCTTCACTGGTTGCAGCGCTGGTGTGTCAAGGTGGCTGGGGAGGCGGCTCCGGCCATCGCTGAGTCCATCTGTGTGGTGCTGCTGCTGGACAAGGGGCCAGATGAGGCGGCGGCTGAGCTGTTGGAGATGCTGGGGGACCACGCCTTTGAGGAGGTCATGGCGCTGATGGAACAGAGGTGTGTGCGTGGGGTTGTGTGTGGTGGGGTCGGGGGGTGGATCTGCCTTTTTGTGTGTGTGTGGGGGGGAGAATAGGCGGGGGGGGGGGGGGCGGATGAAGCGGCGGTTGATTTGGGTTTTTCCCCCCGTTTTTTTCGTTTGTGGGGGTGATAAGAATGGGAGGTGGTTGAACTGTTGGAGATGCTGGGGGACCACGTCTCTGGGGGGGTCATGGCATCAAACCTGCTGCAGCGCTGCCGCATAATCAATCACGCAACTCAACCCATACCCATCGCAAGGCGGTCACTCAAGGGCAGTGTCCTTGTTGCGCTGTCCAGGTTCAATATACAAGAACAGTCTCAAACAGTGCTGCTGTAGAATGACTCAAGATGCCCCCTCCCACCTCTCTCTCTCCACAGGCGGTCTTTCGCGACCAGTGTCCACTGTCCTTATTGCGCTGGCCAAATTGAATAGAAAAAACACATCTCGTAAAAAAAGTAAAAAACATATCTCCTATCAAACTGCTGCTGCAGAATCACTCACAATGTCCCACCACACACACACAGACGCTCTTTAAAGACGAGCGTCCTCTTTTCTTTGGCTAAGTTAAGTATGAATTACATAATCAACGCAAACTGCTGCAAAAAAAACACTTTTGGTACTACCCCCCCTCCCCCCCACACACACACGTTGAGCAGGCCAGATAGAGTATGAAGAAACGGTCTCAAAACTGCTACAATACTTAGAACACCCCCCCTACACACACACACACATACAGGCGGTCTCTCAAGACCAGTGTCCTCATCGCCCTGGCCAAATTGAAGGAAGCTGCAGCTTTGGACGATCAGGACGATGAGGCGGCCGCGCGCATGCCTGTTTATGGGACGGGGGTGAGTGGTGGTGCTGGGTACGGTGAATGGTGATCCTGGGTTCTGTGAGTGGAGATGTTGGGTATGGTAAATGGTGGTTGATAACCGTTGAGGCTGGAGGGAGTGAGTGGAGCTGGCAGGGCTAGATTTGTTTGGCAGTGGCGGATCCTTGCCGCTGACTGTCTGCTTATACAAATCGGAGCTGGTGATTTGATTTCACCACCACGTCACGTAAATCGATCGCAAAGACTCGGCGTAAGGAGCTGCGCAAGGGTATATTATTTGATTATAAATGGAATCGTTTAAGAGCGACCGTCCACCCATCGCCCCCCAGGTGACAGTCACGAGCACGTCACGCAAGTTGATCGCGAAGATTCAGCGGAAGGAGCAGCGAAAGGGTCAGAAGGTTGGACGTGCGCAGGGCATGGGTGTGGACGAGGACATGGAGCTGCTGCAGGTGAGGTTTAGGGTTAAGGGCTTAGGGTTAAGGGTGTGGATGAGGACATGGAGCTGCTGCAGGTGAGGTTTAGGGTGTTACGGTTTTAGGGTTTGACTGTAAACCCTTTCAGGGTTGAGTTTTTGTGTGTCAGGGGGTGAGATCTTTTGGGTGTTCGGTTGTTTTATGTTTCAGGGTTTTGAGATATTTATATTTAGGGTTTATATGCTTTGGGCCAGATACGGTACTTTCCGTAGCTGAGTGATGCAGCTAAGTTTCAGCCACCGTTAGTTCTTCTGAGCACATTAAGCTGTTCTGATCAGTATGGGACCATGATTCAGCCACTTATTATCAAGGGACCGAAACAACATGACTTTTTCAATTATGGCGTAATTTGGTAGAGCAAGCTTTTCCCGCTGCCGCTGCTTCCCTCCTGCTCGTACCTGAATCCCTCAAAATCAAACCCTTAACCCTCAACCCTACCCTAAACCATGCAGGCCTTAACTTGAAAGCGCTGCTTGACGCGGTGCACGACCATGGCCACATACATGTAAACCGTACACCCTACACCCTCAACCCTTGTAAACCGTACACCCTACACCCTCAACCCTCAACCTTGCAGGGTCTAGGTTTTGAGGCGCTGCTGGATACGGAGCGTGACCACAGCTCCACGCTGGTCCTGGGCAGCGGGATGGAATTCAAAATCGGCGGCGAGGGCTCCGGTCTGGCGACCAGGGGGGTCCTGCCCAAGGGAACCACTCGCAAGTGAGGGGGGGGGCTGGGGGGGCGTAGCTGTGTACACCAGCATGAGGCGCTCCATGTCATCTATTTTCTAGGACCATGTCACGACCGTTGAAGGTCTTCCTGGCTGCCAGCCCATGGCGGGTGGGCACAGCAGTGTGGACTGGGGGCACTGGGCGCTGTACGCAATCTATATATGGAACCATGTCAAGCTTGCATGGAAGTGCTGCCTGGTTGCCAGGCCAGGGGAGGGGGCGCCTGCCTACTTTAGGAGACAACGCGCCAGTGAGGGAGGGTGGGCACAGCAGTGCGGACTGGGGGCACTGGGCGCTATAACCAAACATTTGTATGGAACCATGCCACGATGGCCTGTAAGTTCTGCCCTGCTGTCAGGCCAGGGGGACATTTGTGTAAGGGGATCATGCACAAGGGGGGGGGGGGGGAGGGCTGCCGAAGGGGGGCCTGTCCAAGGGCCCAAGGAAGGGCCTGCCCAAGAGGGGACCATGCACAAGGAGGGGGGGGGGGGGGGGGGCTGCCAAAGGGGGGCCTGCTCAAGGGCCCAAGGAAGGGCCTGCCGAAGGGGGGCCTGCCCAAGGGCCTAAGGAAGCGCCTGCCCAAGAGGGGACCACGCACAAGTTCGTGAGGAGAACACACACATTCATAGCAGGTTGAAACCACGACCTGAAATGGTGGTTATCTGCACCTGGACCCAAATCCCCCCCTTTCCCCCCGCACCCACCTGGACCCCAGACCCAAATCCCCCCCTTTTCCCCCGCACCCACCTGGACCCCAGACCCAAATCCCCTAAGCCGACACGTTTTTTACACGCTCGTCGGCTAAATCGTCAAGTCGAACACCGAGACATGCTTGGTGAATCTTTAGATGAGGAGGGTATTGATGTTGAGGCTGGCGACCTGCCTCTGGCTGCTCTTGGCAGGTAGTTTTGTTGCCATTGGCAGGTAGTCAGGTATTTTTCTCCTAGACGGTTGGGCCCCAGGTGTAACGTTCTTGAATTGAAAAAATGAAATTCGGCTTCACACTTTTTCATACGTCTCACACTTTTTCACACAAACTGGAAAAAAAACAAAGATATCAGCCGACCGAAAAAAAAGGCCTGGTCGGCGTCAGCCGACCGAAAAAAAGTGACGCCGACCACCCTGACAAGGCCCCCCAGGACCCTGGTGTCAAGTCTTTGCCTCCTCCCTGTTAAACCCTAAACCCTATCCCCAAGCCCCGCCCCCGCCCCGGCCTCCCCTCATTCACCTATTATGGAATTGCCCAAGGTTGCGAGATGGTGCACGTGCCTCTGGCCAAGTCTGTGCCTCCTCCCTGTTAAACCCTAAACCCTCACCCTCGCCCCTGCCCCCATGTACATATTCAGGAACTTCAAAGGTTACGAGGAGGTGCATGTGCCCCCGGCCAAGTCGCTGCCTCCTCCCGTAGAGGGGGAGCTTATCCAGATCGCCGACATGGAGGACTGGGCGCAGCTGGCATTCAAGGTGTGAATGTGTGCGTGAAAACGAAATGTGTATGTCTTCGTGTGTTTGTGTGGAGGGAGAAAGAAGGGTGCTGATCCACATCTTTGACTGGGGGACACATTCTTACCCTTAACTCTAAACCTTTAACCGTCAGGCTTAAACCCTTAACCCTAAACCGCCAAGCTCAAACACTACCCCCCTTAGCCGTAAATTGTGCAGCCTAAACTACTAATCCCAAGAAATAATCGTGAAGTCTTAACCATCAATCCCAAGCCATTATCCATCGTCGTGAAGCCTAAACCCTGGCCGCCATCACCCGGTTACGGCATGTAGACAAGAAGGATGGCGGTCAGGGTTTCCTTTGGCCACCGCAGGTCTTAAATACACTGAATCCAGACCTCTGATCCCCTGGACCCCCTTTTTATTTTTTTTTGGCACGGCAGGGCCACAAAACCATGACCCCTGGAACCTAAAATCCTGTGTTGTTTCTATTGCTTTGCCACCCAGGGCTACAAGACCCTGAAAACTGAACCCTGACCCCCTGAATCCCTTCTTATTGTTTTGTCATGGCAGAGCCACACAACCCCGAACCCTGAACCCTGAACTATTAACTCTTAACCCTTAACCCTTAAACCTTAACCCTTAACCCTTAACCCTTTACCCTTAAACCTTAACCCTTAACTCTGAACCCTCAACCCTTAAACCTTAACCCTTAACCCTGAACCCTGAAAACCTTTGTTATTTATTTGTTTTGTCACCTGCGGGCTACAAGGTCCTCAACCCTAAACCCTAAACCCTGTGTTATCTCGTGTTTGTCACCTCAGGGCTACATGACCCTGACCCCTGAACCCTAACATCCTGTGTCATTTCTCTTTTATTATTACCTCAGGGCTGTAAGACCCTGAACCCTGAACCCTGACATCCTGTGTTACATCTCTTGTTTGCCACCTCAGGGCTACACGGCCCTGAACCGCATCCAGAACCCCCTTCTTTATTTGTTTGGCAAGACAGGACTGCAAAACGCTGAAACCCTGAAATCATGAAACTATATGCTATTTATTTTGCTCTGCCACCTCAGGGCTACAACACCCTGAACCCTGAACCCAGAACCCTGAACCCTGACATCTGAACCCTGGACCCTGAACCCTGAACCCTGAACCCCCTTCTTTAATGTTTTGGGACGACAGGGCCACAAACCCTGAAACCCAAACCCTGCACCCTGAAACTTTGTGCCATTCCTTTTGTTTTGCCACCTCAGGGCTACAAGACCCTTAACCGCATCCAGAGCCGCATCTACAACACAGCCTACAAGAGCAACGAGAACATCTTGGTGTGCGCGCCTACAGGTATGTGGGGTGAGGGTTTAGGTACGAGGGTATAGAGATGAGGCTTGAGGGTTTAGGCCTTAGCCTACAAGAGCAACGAGAACGTCCTGGTGTGCGCGCATACATGTATGTGGGGGTGAGGGTTTAAGGACGGGGCTTGAGGGTTAAGGCCTCAGCCTTCAGGAATAGTAGCTCGTCCTGATGTGTGCGCGCACACAGGTGTGTGGGGGCGAGGGTTTAGGCCTGGGGCTTGAGGTTTAAGGCCTGAGCGTTCAGGAATAGGAGAACGTCCTGGTGTGCGTGCACATAGGTGTGTGGGGGCGAGGTTTAATGGACGAGGCTTGAGGGTTAAGGCCTTAGCGTTCAGAAATATGATAACGTCCTGGTGTGCGTGCACACAGGTATGTGGGGGCGAGGTTTTAGGGATGAGGCGTGAGGGTTGAGGCTTATGCGTTCTGGGATAGGAGAGTGTCCTGGTGTGCGCGTCTGCTTAGGTTTGAGGGTGACGGCCGTAGGGTGGAGGGTTAAGGCCTAAGGGTTGAGGGTTAAGGCCTAAGGGTTGAGGGTTAAGGCCTAAGGGTTGAGGGTTGGGGCCTTCAGGTTGAGGGTGAATGCCTTAGGGTTGAGGGTTAAGGCCTTAGGGTTGAGGGTGAAGGCCTTAGGGTTGAGGGTTAAGGCCTTAGGGTTGAGGGTGAAGGCCTTAGGGTTGAGGGTTCAGGCCTTAGGGTTGAGGTTTAAGGCCTTTGGGTTAAGGGTGAAGGCCTTTGGGTTGAGGGTTTACCACCTTAGGGTTGAGGGTGAAGGCCTTAGGGTGAGGGTGAAGGCCTTTGGGTTGAGGGTTAAGGCCTTAGGGTTGAAAGTTAAGGCCTTTGGGTTGAGGGTGAAGGCCTTTGGGTTGAGGGTTGAGGCCTTAGGGTTGAAAGTGAAGGCCTTTGGGTTGAGGTTTAAGGCCTTTGGGTTGAGGGTTGAGGCCTTAGGGTTGAAGGTGAAGGCCTTTAAGTTGAGGGTCAAGGCCTTTGGGTTGAGGTTTAAGGCCTTTGGGTTGAGGGTTGAGGCCTTAGGGTTGAAAGTGAAGGCCTTTGGGTTGAGGTTGGCCGTAAGGTTGAGGGTTGAGGCCTTAGGGTTGAGGGTCAAGGCCTTAGGGTTGAGGGTTAAGGCCTTAGGGTTGAGGGTTAAGGCCTCAGGGTTGCGGTTTAATGCCTTAGGGTTGAGGGTCAAGGCCTTTGGGTTGACGGTTGAGTCCTTAGGGTTGAGGTTTAAGGCCGTTGGGTTGAGGTTTAAGGCCTTTGGGTTGAGGGTTGAGGCCTTAGGGTTGAAAGTGAAGGCCTTTGGGTTGAGGGTCAAGGCCTTTGGGTTGAGGGTTGAGTCCTTTGGGTTGAGGGTTGAGGCCTTAGGGTTGAAAGTGAAGGCCTTTGGGTTGAGGTTGGCCGTAAGGTTGAGGGTTGAGGCCTTAGGGTTGAGGGTCAAGGCCTAAGGGTTGAGGGTTAAGGCCTTAGGGTTGAGGGTGAAGGCCTTAGGGTTGAGGGTTCAGGCCTTAGGGTTGAGGTTTAAGGCCTTTGGGTTAAGGGTGAAGGCCTTTGGGTTGAGGGTTTACCACCTTAGGGTTGAGGGTGAAGGCCTTAGGGTTGAGGGTTAAGGCCTTAGGGTGAGGGTGAAGGCCTTTGGGTTGAGGGTTAAGGCCTTAGGGTTGAAAGTTAAGGCCTTTGGGTTGAGGGTGAAGGCCTTTGGGTTGAGGGTTGAGGCCTTAGGGTTGAAAGTGAAGGCCTTTGGGTTGAGGTTTAAGGCCTTTGGGTTGAGGGTTGAGGCCTTAGGGTTGAAGGTGAAGGCCTTTAAGTTGAGGGTCAAGGCCTTTGGGTTGAGGTTTAAGGCCTTTGGGTTGAGGGTTGAGGCCTTAGGGTTGAAAGTGAAGGCCTTTGGGTTGAGGTTGGCCGTAAGGTTGAGGGTTGAGGCCTTAGGGTTGAGGGTCAAGGCCTTAGGGTTGAGGGTTAAGGCCTTAGGGTTGAGGGTTAAGGCCTCAGGGTTGCGGTTTAATGCCTTAGGGTTGAGGGTCAAGGCCTTTGGGTTGACGGTTGAGTCCTTAGGGTTGAGGTTTAAGGCCGTTGGGTTGAGGTTTAAGGCCTTTGGGTTGAGGGTTGAGGCCTTAGGGTTGAAAGTGAAGGCCTTTGGGTTGAGGGTCAAGGCCTTTGGGTTGAGGTTTAAGGCCTTTGGGTTGAGGGTGGAGGCCTTAGGGTTGAAAGTGAAGGCCTTTGGGTTGAGGTTGGCCGTAAGGTTGAGGGTTGAGGCCTTAGGGTTGAGGGTCAAGGCCTTAGGGTTGAGGGTTAAGGCCTTAGGGTTGAGGGTGAAGGCCTTAGGGTTGCGGTTTAATGCCTAAGGGTTGAGGGTCAAGGCCTTTGGGTTGAGGGTTGAGGCCTTAAGGTTGAGGGTTGAGGCTTTAGGGTTGAGGGTTGAGGCCTTAGGGTTGAGGTTTAAGGCCTTTGGGTTGAGGGTTGAGGCCTTAGGGTTGAGGTTTAAGGCCTTAGGGTTGAGGTTTAAGGCCTTTGGGTTGAGGGTTGAGGCCTTATGGTAGAAAGTGAAGGCCTTTGGGTTGAGGTCGGCCGTAAGGTTGAGGGTTAAGGCCTTAGGGTTGAGGGTCAAGGCCTTAGGGTTGAGGGTTAAGGCCTTAGGGTTGAGGGTTAAGGCCTTAGGGTTGCGGTTTAATGCCTTAGGGTTGAGGGTCAAGGCCTTTGGGTTGAGGGTTAAGGCCTTTGGGTTGAGGTTTAAGGCCTTAGGGTTGAGGGTTCAGGCCTTAGGGTTGAGGTTTAAGGCCTTTGGGTTGCGGGTTGAGGCCTTAGGGTTGAAAGTGAAGGCCTTTGGGTTGAGGTTGGCCGTAAGGTTGAGGGTTGAGGCCTTAGGGTTGAGGGTCAAGGCCTTTGGGTTGAGGTTTAAGGCCTTTGGGTTGAGGGTTGAGGCCTAAGGGTTGAAAGTGAAGGCCTTTGGGTTGAGGGTGGCCGTAAGGTTGAGGGTTGAGGCCTTAGGGTTGAGGGTCAAGGCCTTAGGGTTGAGGGTTAAGGCCTTAGGGTTGAGGGTTAAGGCCTTAGGGTTGCGGTTTAATGCCTTAGGGTTGCGGGTTGAGGCCTTTGGGTTGAGGTTTAAGGCCTTAGGGTTGAGGGTTCAGGCCTAAGGGTTGAGGTTTAAGGCCTTTGGGTTGAGGGTTGAAGCCTTAGGGTGAAAGTGAAGGCCTTTGGGTTGAGGTTTGAGGCCTTTGGGTTGAGGGTTGAGGCCTTAGGGTTGAAGTTGAAGGCCTTTGGGTTGAGGTTTAAGGCCTTTGGGTTGAGGGTTGAGGCCTTAGGGTTGAAAGTGAAGGCCTTTGGGTTGAGGTTGGCCGTAAGGTTGAGGGTTGAGGCCTTAGGGTTGAGGGTCAAGGCCTAAGGGTTGAGGGTTAAGGCCTTTGGGTTGAGGTTTAAGGCCTTAGGGTTGAGGGTTAAGGCCTTAGGGTTGCAGTTTAATGCCTTAGGGTTGAGGGTCAAGGCCTTTGGGTTGAGGGTTGAGTCCTTAGGGTTGAGGTTTAAGGCCGTTGGGTTGAGGTTTAAGGCCTCTGGGTTGAGGGTTGAGGCCTTAGGGTTGAGATTTAAGGCCTTTGGGTTGAGGTTTAAGGCCTAAGGGTTGAGGTTTAAGGCCTTTGGGTTGAGGGTTGAGGCCTTAGGGTTGAGGTTTAAGGCCTTTGGGTTGAGGGTTGAGGCCTTAGGGTTGAGGTTTAAGGCCTTTGGGTTGAGGGTTGGGGCCTCAGGGTTGAGGTTTAAGGCCTTTGGGTTGAGGTTTGAGGCCTTTGGGTTGAGGGTTGAGGCCTTAGGGTTGAAAGTGAAGGCCTTTGGGTTGAGGTTGGCCGTAAGGTTGAGGGTTGAGGCCTTAGGGTTGAGAGTCAAGGCCTAAGGGTTGAGGGTTAAGGCCTTAGGGTTGAGGGTGAAGGCCTTAGGGTTGCAGTTTAATGCCTTAGGGTTGAAAGTGAAGGCCTTTGGGTTGAGGTTTGAGGCCTTTGGGTTGAGGGTTGAGGCCTTAGGGTTGAAAGTGAAGGCCTTTGGGTTGAGGTTGGCCGTAAGGTTGAGGGTTGAGGCCTTAGGGTTGAGGGTCAAGGCCTAAGGGTTGAGGGTTAAGGCCTTAGGGTTGAGGGTGAAGGCCTTAGGGTTGCAGTTTAATGCCTTAGGGTTGAGGGTCAAGGCCTTTGGGTTGAGGGTTGAGGCCTTTGGGTTGAGGGTTGAGGCCTAAGGGTTGAAAGTGAAGGCCTTTGGGTTGAGGTTGGCCGTAAGGTTGAGGGTTGAGGCCTTAGGGTTGAGGGTCAAGGCCTTAGGGTTGAGGGTTAAGGCCTTAGGGTTGAGGGTTAAGGCCTTAGGGTTGCGGTTTAATGCCTTAGGGTTGAGGGTTGAGGCCTTTGGGTTGAGGTCTAAGGCCTTAGGGTTGAGGGTTCAGGCCTAAGGGTTGAGGTTTAAGGCCTTTGGGTTGAGGGTTGAGGCCTAAGGGTGAAAGTGAAGGCCTTTGGGTTGAGGTTTGAGGCCTTTGGGTTGAGGGTTGAGGCCTTAGGGTTGACAGTGAAGGCCTTTGGGTTGAGGTTAAAGGCCTTTGGGTTGAGGGTTGAGGCCTTTGGGTTGAAAGTGAAGGCCTTTGGGTTGAGGTTGGCCGTAAGGTTGAGGGTTGAGGCCTTAGGGTTGAGGGTCAAGGCCTAAGGGTTGAGGGTTAAGGCCTTAGGGTTGAGGGTTAAGGCCTTAGGGTTGCAGTTTAATGCCTTAGGGTTGAGGGTCAAGGCCTTTGGGTTGAGGGTTGAGTCCTTAGGGTTGAGGTTTAAGGCCGTTGGGTTGAGGTTTAAGGCCTCTGGGTTGAGGGTTGAGGCCTTAGGGTTGAGATTTAAGGCCTTTGGGTTGAGGTTTAAGGCCTAAGGGTTGAGGTTTAAGGCCTTTGGGTTGAGGGTTGAGGCCTTAGGGTTGAGGTTTAAGGCCTTTGGGTTGAGGGTTGAGGCCTTAGGGTTGAGGTTTAAGGCCTTTGGGTTGAGGGTTGGGGCCTCAGGGTTGAGGTTTAAGGCCTTTGGGTTGAGGTTTAAGGCCTTTGTGTTGAGGTTTAAGGCCTTAGGGTTGAGGTTTAAGGCCTTTAGGTTGAGGGTTGAGGTTTAAGGCCTTTGGGTTGAGGGTTGAGGCCTTAGGGTTGAAAGTGAAGGCCTTTGGGTTGAGGTTGGCCGTAAGGTTGAGGGTTGAGGCCTTAGGGTTGAGGGTCAAGGCCTAAGGGTTGAGGGTTAAGGCCTTAGGGTTGAGGGTGAAGGCCTTAGGGTTGCAGTTTAATGCCTTAGGGTTGAGGGTCAAGGCCTTTGGGTTGAGGGTTGAGGCCTTTGGGTTGAGGGTTGAGGCCTAAGGGTTGAAAGTGAAGGCCTTTGGGTTGAGGTTGGCCGTAAGGTTGAGGGTTGAGGCCTTAGGGTTGAGGGTCAAGGCCTTAGGGTTGAGGGTTAAGGCCTTAGGGTTGAGGGTTAAGGCCTTAGGGTTGCGGTTTAATGCCTTAGGGTTGAGGGTTGAGGCCTTTGGGTTGAGGTCTAAGGCCTTAGGGTTGAGGGTTCAGGCCTAAGGGTTGAGGTTTAAGGCCTTTGGGTTGAGGGTTGAGGCCTAAGGGTGAAAGTGAAGGCCTTTGGGTTGAGGTTTGAGGCCTTTGGGTTGAGGGTTGAGGCCTTAGGGTTGACAGTGAAGGCCTTTGGGTTGAGGTTAAAGGCCTTTGGGTTGAGGGTTGAGGCCTTAGGGTTGAAAGTGAAGGCCTTTGGGTTGAGGTTGGCCGTAAGGTTGAGGGTTGAGGCCTTAGGGTTGAGGGTCAAGGCCTAAGGGTTGAGGGTTAAGGCCTTAGGGTTGAGGGTTAAGGCCTTAGGGTTGCAGTTTAATGCCTTAGGGTTGAGGGTCAAGGCCTTTGGGTTGAGGGTTGAGTCCTTAGGGTTGAGGTTTAAGGCCGTTGGGTTGAGGTTTAAGGCCTCTGGGTTGAGGGTTGAGGCCTTAGGGTTGAGGTTTAATGCTTTTGGGTTGAGGTTTAAGGCCTTAGGGTTGAGGTTTAAGGCCTTTGGGTTGAGGTTTAAGGCCTTTGGGTTGAGGTTTAAGGCCTTTGGGTTGAGGTTTCAGGCCTTAGGGTTGAGGTTTAAGGCCTTTGGGTTGAGGGTTTAG
The DNA here is from genome assembly GCA_037349105.1 of Limnomonas spitsbergensis. Taxonomy (NCBI): domain Eukaryota; kingdom Viridiplantae; phylum Chlorophyta; class Chlorophyceae; order Chlamydomonadales; genus Limnomonas; species Limnomonas spitsbergensis. Next base: position 5,162,516 of record JAYJMM010000114.1, read on the forward strand.
GCCTTAGGGTTGAGGTTTAAGGCCTTTGGGTTGACGGTTGAGGCCTTAGGGTTGAGGTTTAAGGCCTTTGGGTTGAGGGTTTAGGGGTTTAGGGTTGAAAGTGAAGGCCTTAAGGTAAGGTTGAGGGTTGAGGGTTGAGGGTTGAGGCCTTAGGGTTGAGGGTCAAGGCCTTTGGGTTGAGGTTTATGGCCTTTGGGTTGAGGGTTGAGGCCTAAGGGTTGAAAGTGAAGGCCTTTGGGTTGAGGTTGGCCGTAAGGTTGAGGGTTGAGGCCTTAGGGTTGAGGGTCAAGGCCTTAGGGTTGAGGGTTAAGGCCTTAGGGTTGAGGGTTAAGGCCATAGGGTTGCGGTTTAATGCCTTAGGGTTGAGGGTTGAGGCCTTTGGGTTGAGGTCTAAGGCCTTAGGGTTGAGGGTTCAGGCCTAAGGGTTGAGGTTTAAGGCCTTTGGGTTGAGGGTTGAGGCCTAAGGGTGAAAGTGAAGGCCTTTGGGTTGAGGTTTGAGGCCTTTGGGTTGAGGGTTGAGGCCTTAGGGTTGACAGTGAAGGCCTTTGGGTTGAGGTTTAAGGCCTTTGGGTTGAGGGTTGAGGCCTTAGGGTTGAAAGTGAAGGCCTTTGGGTTGAGGTTGGCCGTAAGGTTGAGGGTTGAGGCCTTAGGGTTGACGGTCAAGGCCTAAGGGTTGAGGTTTAAGGCCTTAGGGTTGAGGGTTAAGGCCTTAGGGTTGCAGTTTAATGCCTTAGGGTTGAGGGTCAAGGCCTTTGGGTTGAGGGTTGAGTCCTTAGGGTTGAGGTTTAAGGCCGTTGGGTTGAGGTTTAAGGCCTTTGTGTTGAGGTTTAAGGCCTTTGGGTTGAGGTTTAAGGCCTTTGGGTTGAGGTTTCAGGCCTTAGGGTTGAGGTTTAAGGCCTTTGGGTTGAGGGTTGAGGCCTTAGGGTTGAGGTTTAAGGCCTTTGGGTTGACGGTTGAGGCCTTAGGGTTGAGGTTTAAGGCCTTTGGGTTGAGGGTTAAGGCCTTAGGGTTTAGGTTTAAGGCCTTTGGGTTGAGGGCTGAGGCCTTAGGGTTGAGGTTTAAGGCCTTTGGGTTGAGGTTTAAGGCCTTTGGGTTGAGGGTTGAGTCCTTTGGGTTGAAAGTTGAGTCCTTTGTGTTGAGGTTTAAGGCCTTTGTGTTGAGGTTTAAGGCCTTTGGGTTGAGGTTTAAGGCCTTTGGGTTGAGGGTTGAGGCCTTATGGTTGAGGTTTAAGGCCTTTGGGTTGAGGGTTGAGGCCTTAGGGTTGAGGTTTAATGCTTTTGGGTTGAGGTTTAAGGCCTTAGGGTTGAGGTTTAAGGCCTTTGGGTTGAGGTTTAAGGCCTTTGGGTTAAGGTTTAACGCCTTTGGGTTGAGGGTTGAGTCCTTAGGGTTGAGGGTTGAGGCCTTTGGGTTGAGGTTTAAGGCCTTAGGGTTGAGGTTTAAGGCCTTTGGGTTGAGGGTTGAGTCCTTAGGGTTGAGGGTTGAGGCCTTTGGTTTGAGGTTTAAGGCCTTAGGGTTGAGGTTTAAGGCCTTAGGGTTGAGGTTTAAGGCCTTTGGGTTGAGGGTTGAGTCCTTAGGGTTGAGGGTTGAGGCCTTTGGGTTGAGGGTTGAGGCCTAAGGGTTTAGGGAATTTAGCATTTCTGTATGTTTGAAACCCAGTCGTTTTTGAAATCAATCGGCCATGCTGTTATGGCCAACTGCTGTTAGGGCCAACTGCTGTTAGGGTCAACTGCTAGTTGCATCATCGATGGGTGCCTGCGCCTAGCCGCTTCAGTGACGGCGGGTGTCATCGCCTCATAGGTCTGTGAGGGATACAGCGTACGTTGTCACACATTTGCACTTGTCATCTTTTCCTATGTCTAACTGTCTGTGAGTCTTGCCTACCGTATCTAGTTTGCTATTGAGACTATGAAGAAGCCCCCATTTTCGCCGGGGTTGCCGGAGTGGGGGTGGCGAAATGGCCGGGGAAAAATGGGTCTTTGCTCTATTTCCATAGCGCCGGCCCCGGCGTCACTTCCCTGTGGCATGATCGCCCCCCTCACCCACTTCACCATGTTCCGACCCTCTTTTACCCTGAACCCTGAACCCTGAACCCTGAACCCTGAACCCTGAACCCTGAACCCTGAACCCTGAACCCTGAACCCTGAACCCTGAACCCTGAACCCTGAACCCTGAACCGTCAGGTGCTGGCAAGACAAACATTGCCATGATTGCCGTACTGCGTGAGGTCAGCGTCAACATGCGGTACGGTGTGATCCAAAAGGGTGACTTCAAGATTGTGTACGTGGCGCCGATGAAGGCATTGGCAGCGGAGGTCACGGCCAACTTTTCAAAGAGGCTCGAGCCGCTGGGTGCGGGGGGGGGAGGGGGGGGAGTTGAGGGGTGAGGGGTGTTGGTGAGGTGGAGGGAGGGGGTAGCGCTGATACGGGCGTTGGTGGGCGAGGTTACGGCCAACTTTGGGCGTTGGTGGGCGAGGTTACGGCCAAACAGGCTGGAGCTGCCTGGCAGCCCTTAACCCCAAAGTAGCCTAAGCCTTAGACCCTAGACCCTAGACCCTAAACCCTAACCCTCCTCAGGCCTGCTTGTTCGTGAGCTGGCTGGCGACATGCAGCTGACCAAGAAAGAGCTCTCTGACACGCAGATGATCGTACCGACAATACAAGATTGCACAAACCCGCAACCCAACCTGCTGATCATAACTTAAGTAAATAATAAATAAACAAGAACAAAATGCAAAGGCACAAACCTAAAAAAATAATCTAAACCCTAACCCTCCTCAGGCCTGCTTGTTCGTGAGTGTAGGGTTTATAAAATATAATATAAACCCTAAATTCTAACCTTTAACCCTCTCCAGGCCTGCTTGTTCGTGAGTTGACCGGCGACATGCAGCTGACCAAGAAAGAGCTCTCAGAGACGCAGATGATCGTCACGACACCGGAGAAGTGGGATGTGATCACGCGGAAGGGGGGCGACGTGGCGGTGGCCGCGCTGGTGCGTCTGCTGATCATCGACGAGGTCCACTTGCTCAATGACGACCGGGGGGCCGTCATAGAGTCCCTCGTGGCAAGGACGCTGAGGCAGGTGAGGCAGGCGCACTTTCACATAACTATACCCGCATGTGATCAGGACGCTGAGGCAGGTGAGACGGGGGCGCTTTGTTTTGCATCTGGGGGGAAGGCAATGATGTGGTGTGGCCGTGGTGGTGCTGGTGCGGCAGTCAGTCGTCGACGAGATGCACTTGCTAAGTGACGACCGGGCGGGGGGCAGTCATAGAGTCCTCGTGGCAAGGACGCTGAGGCAGGTGAGATCGGGGTGCGCTTTGTTTTGCATCTGTGGGGGAAGTCGATGATCTGGCGCTGGTGCGGATGCTGTTGCGGGTGCTGATCATTGACGAGGAGGTCCATTAGTTTGAAAACGACCAGGGGGCCGTCATAGAGAGGCGCTGTTGGCAAGGACGCTGAGGCAGGTGAGATCGGGGCGCGCTTTGTTTCACGTGTGGGGGGGGGCAATGATGCGGCTGTGGTGGTGCGGGTGCGGGTGCCGATCATCGACGAGATGCACTTGCTCAATGACGACCGGGGGGGCTGTCGTAGAGTCACTTGTGGCAAGGAAGCTGAGGCGGGTGAGACGGGCAATTGATACAGTACAGGTCCTGGTATTACTGTAAGGGTATTACTCAGGATTACTCAAGATTACTGGGGATAACTCAGGATTACTCAGGATTACTCAAGATTACTGGGGATTACTCATGATTACTCAGGATTTCTCTAGTGTCTTCCGTTGTAATATATTACGATCCATTTTGATGTGCCCCCTGTGTGGAGAGCAGCCTAAGCTGTTTCCCCACTTTCACTCATCCCCACTCTTTTGCGTCCCCCCAGGTGGAGGCCAGCCAGAGCATGATCCGCATTGTGGGCCTGTCTGCCACCCTGCCTAACTATGAGGACGTGGCCAACTTCCTGCATGTCAGAATAGCATCAGGTGGGAGCTGTTTTTTTGTCAAGGGTTTGAAGGCTGTCAACCCTGGTCATGGAACCCTGAACCTCAAAACCAGAACCCATAATCCCAAACCCTGAACCCTGGAGATGCAAATCATCGGCATTAACGCCCCCCTTGCTCCTGTCAGGATCAATCTTTGCCCCCTTGGCTTCATTCGCCTTGCAGGCTTGTTCCACTTTGATGCGTCGTTCCGCCCGGTTCCGCTGGAGATGCAATTCATCGGCGTCACCGCGACCAACTTCATGGCGAGGAACACCACCATGGCAGAGATATGTTACGGAAAGGTGGAGAACACATAGAATGGGGATGAGGATTCAAGGCATAGGGTGTGGAGTTGAGGGTTGAGGGTTTGGAGTTGAGGGTTGAGGGTGTGGAGTTGAGGGGTGCAGTCGAGTGTTGAGGGCGTTGGGTTCATTTTTACGGGATAGGGGTGAGGGTTTATGCCATAGGGTTGATGGCGTAGGTTTGAGGGTTTAGGGTGTAGGTTTTAGGGCGTGGGGTTAAGGGTTTAGGGCGTGCGGTTAGGGGCTCATGCCGTATGACTTAGGGTTAATGGTATGGTGCGTGGTGTTGAGGGTTCATGACGTATGATATAGGGTTAATGGTGTCAGGTTAAGGGCACAGGGTTGAGGGTTCATGGTATAGGACTGAGGGTTAATGGCGTGGGATTAGGGCGCGGGGTTATGTGTACCGGGCGTGGGGTTTTGGGCGTGGGGTTTAGGTTGATGGTGTGGGGTTCGGAGTGGAGAGTGAAAGCCTACAATGCCATGGCTGTGCTATGCTGCGGAAAGGTAGGGCAATAGTAAATTATGTCGAGGTTTCCTGGGATTTTTGTAATAATGACAATGCGGGCAGTGATAGGGGTACAAAACCTGTGCCCTATAAAAAAAAAATTATACGTATATCAGTATTATATCCTAAATATTGCAACAACAAAACGCAAAATAAATGCTCCCCCCGTACATCTCACACCCTCACCCCTGTGTTCCCTCGCCCGCCCACCCACCCTGCAGATCGCCGACAGTTTGAAAAAGGGCAACCAGGTCATGGTGTTCGTCCACAGTCGCAAGGACACCGGGAAGACCGCGCGGCAGCTTGCGGAGATTGCGGCGCGGGAGGGCGACACGGCGCTGTTTGACACCCGGGATCACGAAAGATACGCGTTCGCGAGCAAGGATGTGAAGAAGTCGAGGTGGGGTGTTCGTAGGGGGGGGCGCAGTGGGAGGTGCGACGAGGATTGTTTGGGAGCGCAGGGGGCAGGAGCGCGGGGATGGCGCTGGATCTAGGCGAGGGTTTAGGTTTAAGTTACCAAGCATGGGTGTCAAGAAGTACAGGTGGGGCGCAGTGGGGCCGGGGTGGACACGGGTGAGGGTGGCCCTGGATGTTGTTGAGGGTTAAGGGTTTAGTGGCCCGAACACTCTGAAACCGTTTGTCTAGAAAGGGAACGGATGGGTGGGTGGGCACTGAGCTGTGATTTGGGATTTCGCGGAAATGGGTGCCAGGAAGGCCAGGAGGGGGCGCATAGATCTGGGGAGGGAGGAGAAGGGGGGCGGGGATTAAGGGGGATAAAGGGAAGGTAGAGGTGGAGGGGGGAGGAAGAGGGGAGGGGGCTGCCATGGGGGGATGCGAGAAGAGGGTTGGGGGGGATAGGTATAGTGTCATCGTCTCGCTTGACGTTAAATGTGATCTGGATACAAGATCTGGACATACAGTGTGATCCTGGATCTTGAATCTGGATATAGAAGGCCTGAAGGACTGATCCGCTCTTCTTTACTGGCAGGAATCGGGAGGTCACGGAGCTCTTCGACAGCGGTTTCGGCATCCACCACGCCGGCGTGCTGCGTGTGGACCGCACGCTTACGGAACGCTTGTTCTCCGAAGGCTTGATCAAGGTGGGTCCCTCGGATCTGCGGATCTGGTCGGTTGCGGATGTGGAACCCGATTAGATCTGGGCATGCTGGGTGTGAACCGCATGGTGACAAAGTGTAGGCTTTACAAGGTTCTGATCGAGGGGCTTGTCCAGAATTTGTCGGTTTTCAGATCTGGAGGGTTGTCAGATCATGGTACTTTCAGATTGTGGATTTGCAGGCCTTGCCTGTTTTTTTTCAGATTTCTTTCGGTTTGCAGATCCCCAGCCTATCCTTTAGATCTAGCCATACCTCTGGATCTGGTCACACCTAAGGATTAATATCTGTATCATTTCCCCCCGAAAGTCCCGGACAGTTCAAGTCACACCTCGGACCTGGCTGCACCTCAGGACAAACATCTGTATCTCCCTTGGATCCCTCTTAAGATCTGGTCGCACCTTGGGCTCTGGCCGCATCTCAGGATCTGTATCTCCCTTGGATCCCTCGTAAGATCTGGTCACACCTCAGGATCTGGCCTCCTCTTAAGCTCTGGTCATACCTCGGGATCTGGCCACACCTCAATATAAACATCAGCATCCCCCTTAGATCCCTCTTAAGATCTGGTCACACCTCAGGATCTGGCCTCCTCTTAAGATCTGGCCACACCTCGGGAGCTGGCCACACCTCAATATAAACATCAGCATCCCCCTTAGATCCCTCTTAAGATCTGGTCACACCTTGGGATCTGGCCACACCTGCGTCAGTGCTGAACTGTCAAGATCTCATACCCGTACAAACTGGTGCTGCAGTGCGTTGCGTTGTATAAATATCTGAATCCCCTGTTCCAGTCTTGGTGGTGTTAAGATATTTTAATCATCTTCCCCCCCCTCTGCACAGGATTCAATCTGCTCCCAATCCGTTAATATCTCGAACAAACATGAAAAATATCAAGTATACGGCTTTAACCTTGTTGTTGTATGTTAATATATTGTAAATATCCTGTAAATATCTCATGCCCCCCCTGCGTAGGTCCTGGTCTGAACGGCCACGCTGGCCTCGGGCGTCCAACTTCTCCTACTGACAGTCTGTTAATATCTTGTAAATATCTTTCGATATCTGGCAATATCTGCCACCCCCCCCCCGTGCAGGTCCTGGTCTGCACGGCCACGCTGGCCTGGGGTGTGAACCTCCCCGCCCACACGGTCATCATCAAGGGCACGCAGGTAGGGGTCTGAACCAGGGAGGGGCCTGTACCAGGGAGGGGTCTGTACCATGGAGGGGTCTGTACCAGGGAAGGGTCTGTACCAGGGAGGGGTCTGTACTTGATCTTCTTGAAAGTCGCCGCGTCTTGAAAGTCGTCGCGTCGTCGAAATCATGTGTCTTGCCCCAGAGGCACGGGGCTTCGGTAGAAAACAAAATAAATCCTACTCGAGGGATGGCACATCAAATCCATAGGGCTGGTATAACCAGAGGGGGCATTGTGAACGGCTGGCAGAGGAAACTGGGGAAGGGGGAAGGGGGGTCGACTGGTCTAATTCCCTGTGAAATCGACGAAAGCAAGATGGGGCAGTCAGCTGGTTGAATTTTGCCTCCCTTGGCATAGTTTACTGGCATCTGGCAATACAGATATTATTGCTAGTACATGGCTAGTATGTACATGGCAAGGATAATCTGTGGAATATCATCGGTGTTACCGTGGTGTATATTTGATTTGCCTCCCTCAGAATCAACACCGTTGGGGGTTGAGGGATACATGAAGGTACCGAGTATGGATGTTCAACGCCAGTGTTCAGCCAGAAACCAGCCAGACATCAGCCAGAAATCAGCCAGAAATCAGCCAGAAATCAGCCAGACATCAGCCAGAGATCAGCCAGAAATCAGCCAGAAATCAGCCAGAGATCAGCCAGAAATCAGCCAGAAATCAGCCAGAAATCAACCAGAAATCAGCCAGAAATCAGCCAGAAATCAGCCAGAAATCAGCCAGACATCAGCCAGAAATCAGCCAGAAATCAGCCAGAAATCAGCCAGACATCAGCCAGAAATCAGCCAGAGATCAGCCAGAAATCAGCCAGAGATCAGCCAGAAATCAGCCAGAAATCAGCCAGAGATCAGCCAGAAATCAGCCAGAAATCAGCCAGATATCAGCCAGGAATCAGCCAGAAATCAGCCAGAAATCAGCCAGAAATCAGCCAGGAATCAGCCAGGAATCAGCCAGAAATCAGCCAGATATCAGCCAGGAATCAGCCAGAAATCAGCCAGAAATCAGCCAGATATCAGCCAGAAATCATCCAGACATCAGCCAGAAATCAGCCAGAAATCAGCCAGAAATCAGCCAGACATCAGCCAGAAATCAGCCAGAGATCAGCCAGAAATCAGCCAGATATCAGCCAGGAATCAGCCAGAAATCAGCCAGAAATCAGCCAGAAATCAGCCAGATATCAGCCAGGAATCAGCCAGAAATCAGCCAGATATCAGCCAGGAATCAGCCAGAAATCAGCCAGAAATCAGCCAGAAATCAGCCAGACATCAGCCAGAAATCAGCCAGAAATCAGCCAGAAATCAGCCAGACATCAGCCAGAAATCAGCCAGAAATCAGCCAGAAATCAGCCAGAAATCAGCCAGACATCAGCCAGAAATCAGCCAGACATCAGCCAGAAATCAGCCAGAAATCAGCCAGAAATCAGCCAGACATCAGCCAGAAATCAGCCAGACATCAGCCAGAAATCAGCCAGAAATCAGCCAGAAATCAGCCAGACATCAGCCAGACATCAGCCAGAAATCAGCCAGAAATCAGCCAGAAATCAGCCAGAAATCAGCCAGAAATCAGCCAGAAATCAGCCAGACATCAGCCAGAAATCAGCCAGAGATCAGCCAGACATCAGCCAGAAATCAGCCAGAAATCAGCCAGAAATCAGCCAGACATCAGCCAGACATCAGCCAGAAATCAGCCAGAAATCAGCCAGAAATCAGCCAGAAATCAGCCAGACATCAGCCAGAAATCAGCCAGAAATCAGCCAGAAATCAGCCAGAAATCAGCCAGAAATCAGCCAGAAATCAGCCAGACATCAGCCAGAAATCAGCCAGAGATCAGCCAGACATCAGCCAGAAATCAGCCAGAAATCAGCCAGAAATCAGCCAGACATCAGCCAGACATCAGCCAGAAATCAGCCAGAAATCAGCCAGAAATCAGCCAGAAATCAGCCAGAAATCAGCCAGAAATCAGCCAGAAATCAGCCAGAAATCAGCCAGAAATCAGCCAGAAATCAGCCAGAAATCAGCCAGAAATCAGCCAGAAATCAGCCAGAAATCAGCCAGAAATCAGCCAGAAATCAGCCAGAAATCAGCCAGAAATCAGCCAGAAATCAGCCAGAAATCAGCCAGAAATCAGCCAGACATCAGCCAGACATCAGCCAGAAATCAGCCAGAAATCAGCCAGATATCAGCCAGAAATCAGCCAGAAATCAGCCAGACATCAGCCAGACATCAGCCAGAAATCAGCCAGACATCAGCCAGAAATCAGCCAGATATCAGCCAGAAATCAGCCAGAGATCAGCTAGACATCAGCCAGACATCAGCCAGAAATCAGCCAGACATCAGCCAGACATCAGCCAGACATCAGCCAGAAATCAGCCAGACATCAGCCAGAAATCAGCCAGAAATCAGCCAGAAATCAGCCAGAGATCAGCCAGAAATCAGCCAGAAATCAGCCAGAAATCAGCCAGACATCAGCCAGAAATCAGCCAGAAATCAGCCAGAAATCACCCAGACATCAGCCAGAAATCAGCCAGAAATCAGCCAGAAATCAGCCAAAAATCAGCCAGACATCAGCCAGAAATCAGCCAGAGATCAGCCAGAAATCAGCCAGAAATCAGCCAGAGATCAGCCAGAAATCAGCCAGAAATCAGCCAGATATCAGCCAGAAATCAGCCAAAAATCAGCCAGACATCAGCCAGAAATCAGCCAGAGATCAGCCAGAAATCAGCCAGAAATCAGCCAGAGATCAGCCAGAAATCAGCCAGAAATCAGCCAGATATCAGCCAGGAATCAGCCAGAAATCAGCCAGATATCAGCCAGAAATCAGCCAGATATCAGCCAGGAATCAGCCAGAAATCAGCCAGAAATCAGCCAGAAATCATCCAGACATCAGCCAGAAATCAGCCAGAAATCAGCCAGACATCAGCCAGAAATCAGCCAGAGATCAGCCAGAAATCAGCCAGAAATCAGCCAGATATCAGCCAGGAATCAGCCAGAAATCAGCCAGAAATCAGCCGGAAATCAGCCAGATATCAGCCAGGAATCAGCCAGGAATCAGCCAGAAATCAGCCAGAAATCAGCCAGAAATCAGCCAGACATCAGCCAGAAATCAGCCAGACATCAGCCAGAAATCAGCCAGAAATCAGCCAGAAATCAGCCAGAAATCAGCCAGAAATCAGCCAGAAATCAGCCAGAAATCAGCCAGAAATCAGCCAGAAATCAGCCAGAAATCAGCCAGAAATCAGCCAGAAATCAGCCAGACATCAGCCAGAAATCAGCCAGAAATCAGCCAGACATCAGCCAGACATCAGCCAGAAATCAGCCAGAAATCAGCCAGAAATCAGCCAGAAATCAGCCAGGAATCAGCCAGAAATCAGCCAGACATCAGCCAGAAATCAGCCAGACGTCAGCCAGAAATCACCCAGACATCAGCCAGAAATCAGCCAGATATCAGCCAGAAATCAGCCAGACATCAGCCAGAGATCAGCCAGAAATCAGCCAGAAATCAGCCAGACATCAGCCAGAAATCAGCCAGACATCAGCCAGAAATCAGCCAGAAATCAGCCAGAAATCAGCCAGACATCAGCCAGAAATCAGCCAGAAATCAGCCAGAAATCAGCCAGAGATCAGCCAGACATCAGCCAGAAATCAGCCAGAAATCAGCCAGAAATCAGCCAGACATCAGCCAGAAATCAGCCAGATATCAGCCAGACATCAGCCAGAGATCAGCCAGAAATCAGCCAGAAATCAGCCAGAGATCAGCCAGATATCAGCCAGGAATCAGCCCGAAATCAGCCAGATATCAGCCAGAAATCAGCCAGAAATCAGCCAGAGATCAGCCAGAAATCAGCCAGAAATCAGCCAGACATCAGCCAGAAATCAGCCAGAGATCAGCCAGAAATCAGCCAGAAATCAGCCAGATATCAGCCAGGAATCAGCCAGGAATCAGCCAGAAATCAGCCCGAAATCAGCCAGATATCAGCCAGGAATCAGCCAGAAATCATCCAGAAATCATCCAGAAATCATCCAGAAATCAGCCAGAAATCAGCCAGAAATCAGCCAGAAATCAGCCAGAAATCAGCCAGAAATCAGCCAGAAATCAGCCAGACATCAGCCAGGAATCAGCCAGACATCAGCCAGAAATCAGCCAGAAATCAGCCAGAAATCAGCCAGAAATCAGCCAGACATCAGCCAGAAATCAGCCAGAAATCAGCCAGACATCAGCCAGAAATCAGCCAGACATCAGCCAGAAATCAGCCAGAAATCAGCCAGAAATCAGCCAGAAATCAGCCAGACATCAGCCAGAAATCGGCCAGAAATCAGCCAGACATCAGCCAGAAATCAGCCAGAAATCAGCCAGACATCAGCCAGACATCAGCCAGACATCAGCCAGACATCAGCCAGACATCAGCCAGAAATCAGCCAGACATCAGCCAGACATCAGCCAGACATCAGCCAGAAATCAGCCAGAAATCAGCCAGAAATCAGCCAGAAATCAGCCAGAAATCAGCCAGACATCAGCCAGACATCAGCCAGAAATCAGCCAGAAATCAGCCAGAAATCAGCCAGAAATCAGCCAGAAATCAGCCAGAAATCAGCCAGACATCAGCCAGAAATCAGCCAGAAATCAGCCAGACATCAGCCAGACATCAGCCAGAAATCAGCCAGAAATCAGCCAGAAATCAGCCAGAAATTAGCCAGGAATCAGCCAGAAATCAGCCAGACATCAGCCAGAAATCAGCCAGACGTCAGCCAGAAATCAGCCAGATATCAGCCAGAAATCAGCCAGAAATCAGCCAGACATCAGCCAGAAATCAGCCAGATATCAGCCAGAAATCAGCCAGACATCAGCCAGAGATCAGCCAGAAATCAGCCAGAAATCAGCCAGACATCAGCCAGAAATCAGCCAGACATCAGCCAGAAATCAGCCAGACATCAGCCAGAAATCAGCCAGACATCAGCCAGAAATCAGCCAGAAATCAGCCAGAAATCAGCCAGAGATCAGCCAGACATCAGCCAGAAATCAGCCAGAAATCAGCCAGAAATCAGCCAGACATCAGCCAGAAATCAGCCAGATATCAGCCAGACATCAGCCAGAGATCAGCCAGAAATCAGCCAGAAATCAGCCAGAGATCAGCCAGAAATCAGCCAGAAATCAGCCAGATATCAGCCAGGAATCAGCCAGAAATCAGCCAGAAATCAGCCAGAGATCAGCCAGAAATCAGCCAGACATCAGCCAGAAATCAGCCAGAGATCAGCCAGAAATCAGCCAGAAATCAGCCAGATATCAGCCAGGAATCAGCCAGGAATCAGCCAGAAATCAGGCCGAAATCAGCCAGATATCAGCCAGGAATCAGCCAGAAATCAGCCAGATATCAGCCAGGAATCAGCCAGAAATCATCCAGAAATCATCCAGAAATCAGCCAGAAATCAGCCAGAAATCAGCCAGAAATCAGCCAGAAATCAGCCAGAAATCAGCCAGAAATCAGCCAGAAATCAGCCAGACATCAGCCAGAAATCAGCCAGAAATCAGCCAGAAATCAGCCAGAAATCAGCCAGAAATCAGCCAGACATCAGCCAGAAATCAGCCAGAAATCAGCCAGACATCAGCCAGAAATCAGCCAGACATCAGCCAGAAATCAGCCAGAAATCAGCCAGAAATCAGCCAGAAATCAGCCAGACATCAGCCAGAAATCGGCCAGAAATCAGCCAGACATCAGCCAGAAATCAGCCAGAAATCAGCCAGAAATCAGCCAGACATCAGCCAGAAATCAGCCAGACATCAGCCAGACATCAGCCAGAAATCAGCCAGAAATCAGCCAGACATGAGCCAGACATCAGCCAGACATCAGCCAGACATCAGCCAGAAATCAGCCAGAAATCAGCCAGAAATCAGCCAGAAATCAGCCAGAAATCAGCCAGAAATCAGCCAGACATCAGCCAGAAATCAGCCAGAAATCAGCCAGACATCAGCCAGACATCAGCCAGAAATCAGCCAGACATCAGCCAGAAATCAGCCAGAAATCAGCCAGAAATCAGCCAGAAATCAGCCAGAAATCAGCCAGACATCAGCCAGAAATCAGCCAGATATCAGCCAGAAATCAGCCAGAGATCAGCCAGAAATCAGCCAGAAATCAGCCAGACATCAGCCAGAAATCAGCCAGACATCAGCCAGAAATCAGCCAGAAATCAGCCAGAAATCAGCCAGACATCAGCCAGAAATCAGCCAGAAATCAGCCAGAAATCAGCCAGAAATCAGCCAGACATCAGCCAGAAATCAGCCAGAAATCAGCCAGAAATCAGCCAGACGTCAGCCAGAAATCAGCCAGACATCAGCCAGAAATCAGCCAGACATCAGCCAGAAATCAGCCAGAGATCAGCCAGAAATCAGCCCGAAATCAGCCAGAGATCAGCCAGAAATCAGCCCGAAATCAGCCAGAAATCAGCCAGAAATCAGCCAGAGATCAGCCAGAAATCAGCCAGAAATCAGCCAGAAATCAGCCAGAAATCAGCCAGAAATCAGCCAGAGATCAGCCAGAAATCAGCCAGAAATCAGCCAGAAATCAGCCAGAAATCAGGAGGGAAGGCAAACACGCAATCTACGGTACTTGATTGCCATCTTTGCTGCGGAGTAGTTTGATTGCCAAGTGCGTTACACATACTTGATTGGTTATATTAACTAGACATTTTAAAACTGGCTGGCAGGAAACCGCTTTTGCCATCAAACATGCAGAAGTCCTACATCAAAATTAACCTAGGGTAAGAATCATCAAAATTAACCTAGGGTAAGAATCATACGCATTGGGGCCTGGATAAGCAGTAAACGTCGATGGTAAGGGTAAGAATCATACGCATTGGGGCCTGGATAAGCAGTAAACGTCGATGAACAAACGAAGTCCCACTCATGCGATTGCCCCCTCACAACCGCCCCATTCTTCCTCAACCCCCATCCACCTCCAACACACCAGTGCCTCTCTTTAGGTGGATGATACGACCATGGGTGCTTTTGGTGAGCAGGGCATGCTGGACGTGCAGCAGCTCCCGCCCGCCCGCCCCTCCCCCCCCCACACTCACACACACACACCACTGCCTCATTTCAGGTCTACGATGCGACCAAAGGCGCCTTTGGTGAGCTGGGCATGCTGGACGTGCAGCAGATCTTCGGACGCGCTGGTCGTCCGCAGTTCGACACGAGTGGGGAGGGCATCATCATCACCACGCACGACAAGCTACCGCACTACCTGGGCATGCTCACACACCAGGTGAAGCTTCATGCTATAGGGTTAAGGGTTTAGAACTACCTGGGTCTGCTCATGCATTAGTGGAAGTTTTAGGGCTAAGGTTAAGCTTTGAGGTTTCAGCACTACCAGGGCATACTCACACACCAGGAGACGCTGAAGGTTATTGGTTTGGAGGGTTCAGGGTTCAGGGTTTAGCACCACCTGGGCATGCTCAAACACCAGGTGAGGGTTACGAATAAGGGTTGTAGGGAAAAGGGTTTAGGGTTTAGCACCACCTGGGCATGCTCAAACACCAGGTGAGGGTTACGAATAAGGGTTGTAGGGAAAAGGGTTCAGGGTTTAGCACCACCTGGGCATGCTCAAACACCAGGTGAGGGTTACGAATAAGGGTTGTAGGGAAAAGGGTTCAGGGTTTAGCACCACCTGGGCATGCTCAAACACCAGGTGAGGGTTACGAATAAGGGTTGTAGGGAAAAGGGTTCAGGGTTTAGCACCACCTGGGCATGCTCAAACACCAGGTGAGGGTTACGAATAAGGGTTGTAGGGAAAAGGGTTCAGGGTTTAGCACCACCTGGGCATGCTCAAACACCAGGTGAGGGTTACGAATAAGGGTTGTAGGGAAAAGGGTTCAGGGTTTAGCACCACCTGGGCATGCTCAAACACCAGGTGAGGGTTACGAATAAGGGTTGTAGGGAAAAGGGTTCAGGGTTTAGCACCACCTGGGCATGCTCAAACACCAGGTGAGGGTTACGAATAAGGGTTGTAGGGAAAAGGGTTGCGCATGTTCACACACTACCTGTGCATGCCTACTTGCCGAAGGGAAGAACGCGCTACGGCCCTCCCCGGACCACACCTCGCCGCCTTTCCCGATCCCCCAAACCACACCTCGCCGCCTTTCCCGATCCCCCAAACCACACCTCGCCGACTTGACCAGCCCAGTTTCCCGTTCCCTGCCCCCCCCCCCCTCCCCCCCTCATCTCTTCCTGGTTTGTCCTCACTCCCGCCCCGTCAGTTTAACCCTAGCTCCCAGCTTGTGAATCGTACACGCCAGCTTGGACTGAACCATGAACCAGGCCCTGCAACCCAAGCTATAAACGCCAGCCTGGACTGAACCCTAAACAAGGCCCTGAACCCCAAGCCCTCAACCCTCAACCCGCTCCCCACTGGCAGGTTCCCATTGAGAGCCAGTTCAAGGCGATGCTGGTTGACAACCTAAATGCAGGTAAAGGGTGAAGGGGGTGTTAGGACTCAATTAGGGTTTAGGGTTTAGGGTTGCACCCTTGTGGCGGTTCTGCTGTTTGTTGCAGCACAAGTTTGCTCGGGTTGAATGTGCACCCTCATGACAAACTTGTGTAGTCGTCTGATCAGCGGATGGTTGCAGCAAAAGGTGTGAGGAAGGCACTGGAAACAGGGGACACTTCAGGAGAGAGAGCCTTTAGATCTTACATGATCATAAATATCCTGTAGATCCTGTAGATCTTACAGATCCTGTAGATCTTCAAGATCCCATAGATCCTGATAATGATATACATCCTAGATACCCGCAGATTGTTTAGATGTTATAGGCTGCTCGGATCATACTGCAGGTCATACAGACCCCACAGGTTATGTCTCTCCGTCGCGCCGCCATCGCCTTGACCTCTCTCTACCCTCACGCCGCCATCGCCTTGATCTCTCTCTCTACCGTTCAGGGATTGATCTGGGCACCCTGGCCAACGTAAGAAAGGCAGTACAGTCATGGCCTTACAGCCCTGGACCCTAAATTTTGAACCCCAAGGATATTGTTCTGGGCGCTGTGACCAACGTACGGGAAGCAGTACAGTTGTACATTTATAACCCTATTCCCTAAACCTTCAACCCCGCAGAGATTGTTCTGGGCACCGTGACCAACGTACGGGAAGCAGTACAGTGGCTCAGCTACACGTACATGTACAACAGGATGGTCAAGAATCCCCTGGTGTACGGCCTGACGTACCAGGTGATTACTATGAAAGGGTGGATCGAAGTGTGGAACCAAAAAGGGGGTGAATCAGAGGTTGAACTAAAGTGTGAACCAGAATTGAAGGGGAAAAACGTGTCATGCGTGCTTGCCTTTTCTCAGCTGTGGACCACAGGGCCTCAGGCGCACCTGGGCTGTTCCTCTGTGCGTGCGTCACAGGTATTCTGGGGCTGGGTGGCCAGCCTCGCACCTTGTTAAGTCCAAGCAGAACAAGTCATGCAGGACCCACTGCGTGACAGGACCAAGAGGCGCCTCAATGGGGTTGACCATGCCGTGAATCAGGGGTGGGCTAGGGGCTCACGCCAGGGGCGTGGATCAGGGTTAAGGACGCAAGTGAACCCTCAACCCTCAACTGTGGGATCGAATGAGGGGCTTGATCTGGGAGTCGGTCCGGGGCTTGAATGAGGGTTAAGGACGAAAGTTTGACACTTAAACCCTAAACCTTATACCCTAAACCCTTCACCCAACCCTTAACACTGGGATCCAACCAGGGGCTCAAACCAGGATGCGTGATGGCAGCGTCATTAGCGACCCTAAACCGAGGGATTGAAAGGGGGGCCTGAACTGGGCTTAAATCAGGGGCTCCGTGAATCGGGAGCGTTATGTTTGGTAAGACGCTGGATCGGACTTCTGCCCCCCCCCTCACTCCTGCCTCTCTCCCTCCTCATCAGGACTTGGCCATGGACCCTACTCTGGAGGCGCGCCCTCATCGTCAACGCAGCCAGCTTAACCCCCTTAGCACTTAACCCTCATTGCCCCCCCCTTACTCCTGCCTCTCTCCCTCCTCATCAGGACCTGGCCATGGACCCTACTCTGGAGGCGCACAAACGCGCCCTCATCGTCAATGCGGCCATGCAGCTCAAGTCGTCTCAGATGACAGTGTTTGACGAGCGGAGCGGCAACCTGTTTGTGACGGAGCTGGGCAGGGTGGCGTCTCACTACTACATAAGGTGGGAGATCAGTGTGTGTGTCTGTGTGTGTGAGAGAGAGAGGAGGGGGATTTGTGACAGAGATGTGCAGGGTGGCATTCTCGCTACTACATCAGGTGGGACGGAGGCAGGAGTCATCATCAAAAGGGGAAGAGGCTTGACTGTTTATGACCAGGAGCGGCAACCTGTTTGTGACGGAGCTGGGCAGGGTGGCGTCTCACTACTACATCAGGTGGGAGATCAGTGTGTATGTGTGAGAGAGGAGGGGAGTTTCTGATATAGATAGGCAGGGTGGCCTGTCACTTACATAGTACTAAATCTGGGGGGGGACAAGTGGGGTATATATGTGTGTGTTCGAGAGTTTTTGACTGAGATAGGCAGGGTGGACTCTCACTGCTATATGGGCTGGGACATAGGTGTGGTGTATGTGTGTATGTGTGCGTGTGTGTGTGGGAGGGGGGGTGGGGGGTGGCATGGACCTGATGAGGGTAAGCTCTCATTACCGTACTTACTTTGGCAAAATATAAGTATATGTATGGGGTAGGGGCATTGTGACGGGTCTAGGTTGTGTGGCTTGTTACGAGTGCAGGAGGTGGGTATGTTGTGGTGGAAGGGCCTGCCCCCCCCCCCACACAGGCATCTCCACCTCATGTTCCTTCTTTCATGTACCAGAGCAAGGCGACCTTCAACGCCCCCCCCCCCACGCTAACACACAACCCTCTCCAGATCTCCCCACCTCACGCTCCTCCTCCCAGGCACCAGAGCATCGTGACCTTCGACGCACTGCTCAAGCCACACTCGTCCTACCCCCGCCCCCCCGCACACGCACACACAATCACACATGCCTCCCCATCCACCCACCCACCCATCTCACGTTCCTCCTCCCAGGCACCAGAGCATGGTGACCTTCAACTCGCTGCTCAAGCCACACATGTCGGAGGGCGAGGTGCTGTCGATGATCGCGCAGAGCACCGAGTTTGAGTCCATGATGGTCCGCGAGGTGAGGGGGGGGCGAGGGGTTCTGGGTTTAGGGCTTGGGGTCCATGTTGGTCCGGGAGGTGAAGGGGCGCAGGGGTTCTGGAGGAGCTGCGAGCGCTGGATGATCCGGTGCGCCAACAATGCCCTGTTGACTGTCTGTCTATGGGCCTGTTCTACCATTGCTGCGCTAGAGGCGCGGACGATCCAGTCTGTCAGACGTGCCCTGCTGACTGCCCTGCTGACTGCTCTGCTGACTTCCCTGCTGACTGCCCTGCTGACTGCCCTTTATGTTTGTAGGAGGAGCTGATCGAGCTGGACGATCTGGTGCGCCAGGCCTGCCACTATACGGTCAAAGGCGGGGCGGAGAACAAACACGGAAAGGTCAACATTCTCATGCAGGTAAGATGTAGTAAGCCGTAGACCCTAGACCCTAAACCCTCAACCCTAAATTAGGGCAGAGAACAAACACGGAATGGTCAACATTCTTATGCAGGTAAGATTGTACATCTGAGGTTCTGCCAGATCCAGGCTTGCCAGCTGTTTTAAAACCTTCAACCCTTAACCCTAAACCCTAAACATCCGGGGTACTACCGGATCCAGGCTGACCAGCTGTTTTAAACATGTTTGTGTTGTTGGGGCTGGGGCGTGGAATTGTTTCGTTTTTGTAGGCACAAGTCTGTTAGATGACATTGCATGCATGATGGTGGGCTAACGTGCCTCTCCCTCCCCTTTCTCTCCCGGACCGGTATCATGGCAGGCTTACGTGTCTAGACATGATGGTGGGCTAACGTGCCTCTCCCTCCCCTTTCTCTCCTGGTCCGGTGTCATGGCAGGCTTACGTGTCTAGACATGATGGTGGGCTAACGTGCCTCTCCCTTCCCTTTCTCTCCCGGACCGTTATCATGGCAGGCTTACGTGTCTAGACATGATGGTGGGCTAACGTGCCTCTCCCTTCCCTTTCTCTCCCGGACCGTTATCATGGCAGGCTTACGTGTCTAGACATGATGGTGGGCTAACGTGCCTCTCCCTCCCCTTTCTCTCCTGGCCCGGTATCATGGCAGGCTTACGTGTCTAGACATGATGGTGGGCTAACGTGCCTCTCCCTTCCCTTTCTCTCCCGGACCGTTATCATGGCAGGCTTACGTGTCTAGACATGATGGTGGACTAACGTGCCTCTCCCTCCCCTTTCTCTCCCGGACTGGTATCATGGCAGGCTTACGTGTCCCGGCCTCATCTGGACAGCTTCAGCCTCATCGCCGACATGATGTACGTGAGCCAGAATGCCCCGCGGATCCTGAGAGCTCTGTTTGAGATCTGCCTCAGGTAACAGAGAGAGGGTGGGGGGTGAATGGGGTTTAAATTGGGGTTTAAAAACTGCAGTGGGGCTGATGTGGCGGGATGGTCCAGGGTTGTGGGTCCAGGGTTGAGACGGGGTTTGTCCTGAGAGCTCTGTTTGAGATCTGCCTCAAATAACAGAGAGGGGGGGGGGGGGGGGAGGTAAAAATGGGGTTTAAAAATGCAGGGGGGCTGAGGTGGCAGGGTGGTCCCGGGTGGTAGGTCCAGGAATGAGATGGGTATGCCCTGTGATGCTGGTTGAGATCTGCTTCAGGTGACAGAGGGGTGTGGTTGAACGGAGCTCAAATATGCAGGGGGGCAGAGGTGGCAGGGTGGTCCCGTGTTGTGGTTTCAGGGTTTGATGGTGGTTCAAAGGTGGCTTGTGGTGGTGATGTGTGGTCAAAGCTGGTTAACAGGTGGTTAAGAGGTGTTTGAAGGTGTTGACGTTGGTGGAGAAAGGCGAACATGTAGTTGAAGGTGGTGTTCGGTGGCTTCGAGGGGGTAACAACTAATCTGATACACTCGACAAGTTTCCCCTGCTTGAGCAGACCAGGCGCAATCAACGGAATGGAAAAGATTGGCAAACAAACAAACAAACAAACAAACAAACAAACAAACAAACAAACAAACAAACAAACAAGCAAGCAAGCAAACAAACAAACAAGCAAACAAACAAACAAACAAGCAAGCAAACAAGCAAACAAACAAGCAACCAAGCAAACAACCAAGCAAACAACCAAGCAACCAAGCAAGCAAACAAGCAAGCAAACAAACAAACAAAGAAACAAACAAACAAACAAACAACAAACAATTATTCGAACAACAATGGAAAGCTTTTAAGTTCTCCCCCCCCCACTCGTTGCTGATCAGGCGCAAGTGGGGCACGCTGTCAGTCACGCTGCTGGAGCTGTGCAAGTCGTTCGAACGGCGGTTGTGGCCGGACTCGCACTTGCTGCAGCAGTTTGATTCGGTGCTGTCTCCAGAGCTGCTCAACAAGGTGCGTACTGATGGGTGGGGTGCGGGGGGGGGGGAGGGGGAGATGTGCCTCGACTCCTTGTTGAGGGGGTTGGGCAGTTGTGCGGCACCTCCCATTCTGTTCACTAGGTGTATGGAGGCAGCTGGCTGCACCTCCCATACTTTCACATGGTGTGTTGAGGCGGAAATTCTCACACTTTGTCTAATGTGTTGAAGGTGAGTGGACTGACCTCCCTGCTGAGTGGACAGGGAGGTAAGTCACATACCTTCAACAAGGATCTGCAAGCACCCCTTTGGAGTCCCGGAAGATGACTGAAAAGCCTCAAATCCGGCTGAAACGATCCGTTAGATCGGGTCTGACGAGATCTGGAAGATCTCCCCCTCCTCTGCACTGCTTCCAGCTGGTGGGACGACCGGGACTGTCAGATTGTACAGAAAATGTCATTGACCCCCCCTCACCCACACACCCCTCTTCCGTTAGATCCGCTAGATCTGGTCCGACGAGATCTGTAAGATCCCCACCTCCCCCCCTCACGCACACGCACCTCTTCCCCTCTCTGAAGTAGAGGAACGGCGGCTCTGATTTACAAGCTGACATATCCAACCGCAAATATATTATAAATATTTGTAAAGCACCGCTTGCCACCCCCTGTTCTGTTCTGGAGGATCGACGGCTGGGACTGGACGCGCTGTCAGATCCATTTTAATGACCCATTAGATCTTAAAGATCTGCCTCCCCCACATTTCCCTCCTCACCCCTCTCTGAGCTGAAGGATAAAGGGGGGAGACTGTATGAGCTGTTAGATCCGATTACAATGATCGATTAGATCTAAAAGATCTGCCTCCCCCACACTTTCCTCTTCACCCATCTCTCAGCTGGAAGATGGACGGCTGGGACTGGACGAGCTGTTAGATCCGATTACAATGATCGATTAGATCTAAAAGATCTGCCTCCCCCACACTTTCCTCTTCACCCATCTCTCAGCTGGAAGATCGACGGCTGGGACTGGACGAGCTGTGGGACATGTCTGCTGGAGACATCGGCGCGGCGCTCCGGTACCCGGCAGCAGGTGATCGGGTGGTAGTTGGCAGGCCCAACGGGCGGTTGGGGGTGGTAGGAGACTTACCCAATAAATGCTGGGACTGGACGAGCTTTGGGACGTGTCTGCTGGAGACATTGGCGCGGCGCTCCGGTACCCGGCAGCAGGTGATCAAATGGTATTTGGCAGGCCCAACGGGCGGTTGGGGGCGGTTGGAGACTGGCCCAGTAATGGCTAGGGGTGGTTGTACGCAGACACAGGGCCTAGTGGGTGGTTGGGGGAGGTTGGAGGCATAGGCCCAGCCGGCGTCTGGAGGCTGGCTTGGTTTATTGGAGAAGTGGCTGGCCAAATATCCAGTGTTCCTAAACCCTTAACCCTCAATACAAATATCCAGTGTTCCTAAACCCTATACCATCAATACAAATATCCAGTGTTCCCTAAACCCTTAACCATCAATACAAATATCCAGTGTTCCTAAACCCTTAACCCTCAATACAAATATCCAGTGTTCCTAAACCCTATACCATCAATACAAATATCCAGTGTTCCTAAACCCTTAACCCTCAATACAAATATCCAGTGTTCCTAAACCCTTAACCCTCAATACAAATACCCAGTGTTCCTAAACCCTTAACCATCAATACAAATATCCAGTGTTCCTAAACCCTTAACCCTCAATACAAATATCCAGTGTTCCTAAACCCTTAACCATCAATACAAATATCCAGTGTTCCTAAACCCTTAACCCTCAATACAAATATCCAGTGTTCCTAAACCCTTTACCCTCAATACAAACTAATCAGTGTTCCTAAACCCTTAACCCTCAATCCATCCAAATACCCAGTGTTCCTAAACCCTTAACCCTCAATCCATCCAAATATCTAGAGCTTTTTGTTCGTCTGCAAATCTACCTTGTCTTAGTTTTGGCCCCGCGGCCCGCCATAGGCCCGAACGAGGCCGAACCAGGACCGGCCCACAACTGGTGCCCAAGGCAGTTTGGCTGGCGAAAACTGGGTTGCCTCTGGCCAGAGGCCAGAGTGCGAC